>OY730192.1:126925255-128402218 GCA_963422505.1 Pseudognaphalium luteoalbum | reverse complement strand
GGGTTCGCTGACCAGGTTCTTGTATTACTATTCCAGTTCTCTGGCGTCTCCTCAGAGGTAAATCTGAATAAGATGGAGAAGACCCAGCTGGTCGCTTGCCAGTATTTCTCGGCACGTAAACCCTGCCTGCAGAAATCCGTCGCAAAATACGCTTAAAGCATCTAGGATCGGCGATCTGAATACCGTCCAAAGCATTCGGTGGGGGCACATCACCCTCATAGTCGGGTGGTGTGGGCCCACCATCATCATCATCCTCTTCTACGTCAACACGCTCAATATTCTCGATATCATTCAGATCCTGAGCAACCTCATTTTCAACCAAATCCTCCTCATTTACCGGAGGAATCTCATCATCCTCAAAACCATTATCTGCCGGCGCAACATAGTTTTCGTCGACTATGTGCCCAAATAACTCACGATCCGGTAATACTTCTGAATCCTTTGGTGGCATTTTGCAATCGTTAAAAACTCTCAGAAGCATAGGTGTTGGAATCAGCTTCGACCTCATATCATGTGCGATTCCCAGATTCATATCATTCAAAAGCAGCTGCACAAAGCGAGGATATTGCAGCCATTTATCCTTGCCTCCCCGGATATTCTCCACCATGTTCCCAAAAACGTAACCACTGAAGTTGTACGGCTTGTTATAAACCAAAGCCAACATCAGGGATAACGTAGAATAACTTGCAACATCATAACCGCCTTTTCTCAGAGATAAACACACTATGATGATGTGGCACAAAAACCGCCAAACCCGAAATCCAAAAATTGTGCTTCCGGATATCCCAATCTTTTAAGACCACCTAGAATGAAAGTTGTCTCGAATTGAGTCAGCATCGCAGGCGTATCGTTGAACTGAAAAACCCGACGAATCATATCCTGAGTAATCTCAATCCGGCGTCCGAACATAGTAGATATTATACGCGGAACATCATTATCTGTTCTGATAAGCGCGTGATCATAAAATCCTCAATATGATTCATATAGATAGTAGTAGAAGCTGTGATAGCATGATGAATCCTTGATCGTCGCAAAAAATTGATCATTGGTCGAAACGGGATTGAGTTCTTATGCGTCGAATCCAGAAAAGCCACAATATTATGACGAGTGTTTGTTCGTCGATAATAATCCTGAAGATCTGCATGCTCAACTTCGGCCATCTGTAACTAAATTGCATAAAAGATAACTAGAAACATCGTTACAGATAAAGCTCAGTTAAAATTGGAAAACTGATTTTAGGCGTCACTCAAGGAGTGATGCATGAACAAGTAGCGACACTCAAGGAGTGCCGCATGCAACAGTGTTTTAAAATCAGAAATCAACCAGTGCGTCACTTGGGGTAAGTGACGCTATCAATGCGTCACTGGTGTAAGTGATGTTACGAAAGCATGAGTCATTAAGTACGACACTTAAAAAGTGTCGCTATAAGAGTATGCGTCAGTAGGGGCGTCATTTAACAAGTGACGGTAAACCAGAGGCGTCATTTAACCCGACACTTAAAGAAGTGAAGCATATAAAGGCGTCACTTATATGAGTGATGGTATTAGTGACGGTAAGAGTTCTAAATTACCAAATAGCGTCACTTACAGGAAGTGACGCATGAAGTGACGCAACGATGAAGATCATCGCGGCACTGTTCAAACCCAGAAATCACAACGAACCAAATTTGGGGTTTTTGAAAAACAAAGTTACCACGAGGTGCGCATGATAAAGACGAGTAAAACACACCACATATTAACATATAACATTAACAAACAATCCCCAAATCGAGTGATTTCGTTAAAAACTTTAAACCCGTAACCCTAATTAATGATTAAATCAAGAATATGTAATTACAAGAGGTAAAAGTGGTACCTAATGATGCGTAAGCAAATGGTGAACAAGAATGTAATGCCCGATTGCACAAACACAACCTCAAAATCAACAAAAGATCAAGGAAAAAGTTCCAGTCGAAGTGACGCAGAGACACACGAAGTGACGGTATGTCAGTGGAAGTGACGCTAGAGTAATAGTGAAAGTGATGAGATGGAGTGTCGTGTGAAGGGGTATTTATATGAAAACCCTAAAACGCGTCACTCAACCCGACACTTATAGCGTCACTTGGGGCGTCACTTACGAAGTGACGCATAGAAAATTTTTTGGAAATTTTGAGATTTTGTCGATTTTGTGCGTTTTGATTTTGGTACTCAAATTTGAAGGTAACTGTAACTTGGCTTTAACACAAAATAAAACTAACTAAGATAAAATATATTAACACAAAATTAATGCAAATTTACAAATACAAAATTAACACATTCTTTTTGGTGACGGAGTTGATTTAATCTGGTTAGGGATTATATCGGAATAACATGCAATTATTAGGAACAGTAAGTATTATTTCGATCATCAGTATATTTGTCCACTTTAAATTTACTTGGCATGCTAAAAACACTTTTTATAAAAATTATTTCAAAATGATTATCAGTATATTTGTCCTCTTAAATATGTTACACTCACATCTAGGAGTTAATTTTATTATTATTCGTATGTATATTTCGCTGTGGTTCCCACCATAGATATACATCTTAACTTAAGACATAGACCATGCTTCCATTTACAGAGAGAATATAAGAAAATCAATTTTAAGAATCAAGTCAGCGGTGACAGGTCTGTACTTACGTACAACAGAGCGACATAGCTTGATTCAGGTTTAAGCAAAACCAGACTTGGTCAAACCATTTTGGCGACCTTGTTAGGTATCTTAATTTTAAAGACTTTGCAAGTACGTTGACTTGTGTTTGCTTAATTTTTAAGTATATATTAATAGAGACCAGGTCTATACTTACGTATAACAAAGGAAGCTGTCAATATATACCCCCAAATGATATCAAATAAACTTCTTCCACAAAAACATATCTAGCATAAGTAAGATATTAAGACTTTTGTCATACATCTAACGGTGTTATACCACTTGAAATAAACAATTTTATATTAGGCTTCTTAAGAGGTCTCAAAAAGTTTTGTGTAACATGCCTACTAATATATTGTATGATGAAGACAATGTTTATAAAAACTGTTTTCAACATGTCAGATAAATCTACTGACACATTCAAGATAAACCTTAAAATTCCATTTTGTGCATGTCACCCGATATACTATCATATCCCAAGTTGTTTACAGACACAACTTCAACATCTATTTTAAAAATGTAGCAACCATGCATTTCTTTGATACTAAAAAGTATAAAGAGTGGCTGTTGCCCTTTTTTTTTTTAAATAACACACATAAAAGCAAGTAAGTTACGTTCCAAGTTACAAATTACTTTTTGGTCACAAAGAACCTTAAACCAATCATGTTGATTAGTTCATCAAATCGAGTACGTGAAAAAGTTTTTGTGAAAAGGTCGGCATTCTGCTTTAGGGTGTCTATGTGGACAAGGTCTATCAGGTGTTTTTCATAGCAATCCCGTATAAAGTGGAACCTAAGTTCTATGTGTTTAGTCTTAGAGTGATGTACAGGATTGCGTGTGATAGATATAGCAGCAGTGTTATCTATGTGAATAGGATTCATAGATAGAAGTAACCCGTAATCACGCAGTTGATGCTGAATCCATAGAACCTGAGAGCAGCAACTGGCAGCAGCAACGTACTCAGCTTCTACTGTTGAAAGAGAAATTGTAGTCTGTTTCTTGCACTGCCACGAGATCAAGCGAGATCCGAGAAATTGGCATCCACTAGTTGTGGACTTCTTGTCTATGCTGTAGCTGCCATGATCAGAATCCGAATAGGCAGTAAGAGCGAATGATTTCTCATTTGAATACCATAGACCAAGATTGGGTCTATGTTTGAGATAACCAAAAATTCGCTTTACCGCCTTCATGTGAGACACCTTGGGTTTGGCTTGAAAGCGTGAATAAACGGATACCGCGAATACAATATCCGGTCGAGAGGCAGTCAAATACATCAAAGAACCTATCATTGAACGATAGTCCTTTTCTTTGCAATCTTCCTCATCCTCAGCAAGTCTAAAATTGTGATTGAGTTCGATAGGAGTCCCATAGGTTTTACAATTGAGCAGGTCATATCTAGTCAACATGTCTTTGACATATTTTGACTGATGAATATAAATACCTTTTGCAGACTGCTCAACTTGTACACCTAAAAAGAATTTGAGCTCCCCCATCGCACTCATCTCAAACTCAGACTTCATGATCTCCTCAAAGTGCTTGCACATTGCCTCATTTGTAGAGACAAAGATAATATCGTCCACGTAAACCTGCACAAGTAGCATATCTTCTCGATCCCCAGTCTGTTCTTTACGAATGAACAGAGTACTGTCAATATTCCCTCGAACAAAACCATGCTTGATTAGGTGAGTATTGAGCCTCTCATACCAAAGCCTCAGAGCTTGATGAAGACCATATAACGCCTTGTTCAATTTGCAAACATATTCTGGATGCTCAGGGTCTTCAAAACCTGGAGGCTGTTTAACGTACACATCCGTATCCACTTGTCCATACAGGAAGGCGCTTTTAACATCGAGTTAGTTAACACGAAACTCCTTGAAAGAAGCGAATGCAAGGAAGATACGAATAGACTCCAATCTTTCCACAGGAGCAAAGACTTCATCATAGTCCAAGCCCTCGATTTGACTAAAACCTAAAACAACCAATCGTGCTTTGTTATGAATCACTATACCCCGATCGTCCATCTTTTTTCGAAATACCCATCGAGTGCCAGTTAAGTGAGCACCTTTGGGTAATGGAACTACATCCCAAACGTGTAGCTTGTTGAACTGCTGTAATTCTTCTTGCATGGACTCGACCCAAGATGGATCTTTTAAGGCCTCATCAACCTTTTTGGGTTCAATTTGGGATAAATGGCATGAATTTATCCGAGCAACAAGATTCAACATTTCTTGATTTGGATTTTGTTTCACTTGTTGTCTTGTTTGAACCGCAGCATTAGGATCACCAATAATATTATCGATGGGGTGATTCCTGTGTACACGTGTCACTGGGATTATTTCCGGCGCAAGTACTAACTCCAAATTGTTCATATCCCCTTCAGTGACAGGAACAGTTGTAGTCTCAGGAGCAGTAGAACTTTCAGGTTACGTGGGTTGTTGTGGTTCCTCATCTTCTTCATCATGAGCGTTAAAATTTGTGAAGACTGTTTCTTCTTCTTCGGCTTCCACTATAGGAGGCATATTGGGATCATCAGGAAGATCTTTTGCATTAATCGTTCCTGAAGTCGAAGGAGCATTCGAAGATGGGGTAATAGGAGATGGTTCGGTTGTAGTAGGTGATGGTGTGGGTGTTGGAGTAGGTGATGGTGATGGTGTAGGTTTTGAGGTAGATGTGTCTTGACATAGACTAATGCCATGAAGCAGGGTAACCAACTCCTCCTCTTCATTATCTTCATCGGGTATGTCGAAAGATTTAACCACATCCTTATAATTGAATAGCCAATCCGGACCCGTTCCTTGAGGAGGATCCGTGTAATGCAAGCATTTTACCTCAAAATGCTCCTCCACCTGGTGTGTTGATTTAATGTAGACTCTTTTGTTTGGAGAATTAACTGAATAACCAAGAAAAATCCCTTCAACAGCTTTAGCTCCAAACTTTGAGACTTTTTCTTTTGGGATCATAATCAGACACAGACACCCAAACGGCTCTAGAAACTGCAGAGTTGGCTTACGGTTATTGAAAAGTTCATAACAGGTCTTGTTCTTTTTCTTAACCGTGAGCACTCGATTTAGAACGTAACAAGCAGTGCTGACTGCCTCAGCCCAAAATATGATAGGTAGCTTAGAATCAGCCAGCATAGTCCGAGCTGTCTCGATAATAGTCATATTCTTACGTTCTGCAACTCCATTCTGTTGAGGAGTCCTTGGAGCACTGAATTGATGATCAATGCCTTTCGAGGCACAATATAACTCGAGAGTTGAGTTTTTGAATTCAGTTCCATTGTCACTTCGCAGTCTCTTCACCTTTAAGTTGCACAAATTTGTCAACTTATCCAACAGGTACACCAAAATATCTGATGTTTCGCTCTTCGCAGCAAGAAAGTATACCCACGAAAATCTGGAGTAGTCATCGGTGACTACTAAGCAGTAAGATCATCCACCAATGCTTTTAGTGGAAATAGGACCAAACAGATCCATATGTAAGAGCTCCAGTGGTATAGCAATAGAATTCACTACCTTGGACTTATGGAACTTTTTGTGGAGTTTCTCTTTGTGGCATGCAATACAGTCATCTTTTAGAGCAAATGACTGTTTTGGAACTCCGTTTACCAAATCATTATTTATAAGAAAATTCATTTTGCGAAAATGAATATGTCCCATCCGTCGATGCCAAAGTAGTGATTCCTTTTCTGAAGCCTTTGACATGAGACAAGTGTACTCATTTGTAGTCTCCACAGTTCGCATGTTCATCACATAGGTATCATTTCTCCGTGGCACCCGCATAAGCACCCATTCTTCAGGGATAACGAAACCTGGCTTCAAGATCACACATTCTGTTTTTGTGAAAGTTGTGGTATGATCCTTATCATAGACTTGTGAAACACTCAGCAAGTTGTGAGTGAGTTAAGCCACATAGTTCACATTCTCAAAGCTAAATTTCCCATTAGTTAGCATTCCCTTTCCAGTAATCGTCCCTCCAGTATCTCCAGCAAAGGCAACATGTCCTCCGGCGTGTGGTTTAACATCCGTCAAAAGAGACACATCGCCAGTCATGTGTCGCGAGCAGCCACTATCCATAAACCATTCACTATCTTTAACATGTTCTGACTGCTGCAACACACAAAAGTAAGGAGATTAGTGAGAAACGGTGACCCAAGCCTTTACAGACTTAGGTCTACCAAGGTCATCAACAATAATCACATCGGACAGAACTTTATTTTTCAATAAATCAGAATTTTCATCTAATGTGTTATTGTTGATGACGGAAGAGTCACTTGCAGACTCCTTTTTTTTCCAAACTTTAGATTGTTCAGAAGTTGGTTTGGGAGCAATGTCGGGCTTTTGTTTTGGCAAAGGTTTTTGCCCAACATTACTTTGCTTTTCAATAGGCTTGGAGTGACGCTAGATTAAAGCAGGCGACACTAGAGGTAAGTGTCGTATTAATCACAAATGACGCTCTTAGTGACGTACCAAGTGACGCTAGATTAAAGCAGACAGCACTAGAGGTAAGTGTCGTATTAATCACAACTGACGCTCTTAGTGACGCACAAAGTGACGCACCAGAGTGTCGGTAAAACCCTAAATGGAACTTACGAAGTGTCGCACGAAGTGTCGTTGTCAAGTGACGCAACGAGTGACGAAAAAACGGCTGTGAAGTCCCAAAAACCCTAAAAAGAACGAATTTTCGCACTTAGGATGAAAAAACGGCTGTGAAGTCCCAAAAACACTAAAAACGTATTAATCACAAGTGACGCACCGAAGTGTCGCAACGACTAGCAACACTCAATAAGTGTCGCTATCGAGTGATGTATAAAGTGACTGATGATACTAGAAGCAAGTGTCGCTCAATCAAGCAAGTGACGCACCCAAGTGTCGTACTTGAGTGACGCAGTAAATCAAACAGGCGTCACTAGTGGAACTGACGCTTGACAAAAAAGTGACGTGCTTAAGTGACGCACGTGAGTGACGCTAGATTAAAGCAGGCGACACTAGAGGTAAGTGTCGTATTAATCACAAATGACGCTCTTAGTGACGCACCAAGTGACGCTACATTAAAGCAGACGACACTAGAGGTAAGTGTCGTATTAATCACAAATGACGCTCTTAGTGACGCACAAAGTGACGCACCAGAGTGTCGGTAAAACCCTAAATGGAACTTACGAAGTGTCGCACGAAGTGTCGCTATCAAGTGACGCAACGAGTGATGAAAAAACGGCTGTGAAGTCCCAAAAACCCTAAAAAAACGAATTTTCGTAAACCTAACGAAAATTCTTCAAACCCTATCGAATGAAACCTGTAAATGTTAATGAAAATTGTTTGAATAGCACCAAATTGATCCAAAAATCCTTGAATCTTCTTGTGTTTCTTCACGAACAAAACCGAAAACTCTCTAACTCAAGATCAAAACTTCAATCAATGATCCAGAGGCTCTGATACCAGATGTGAGTGCCCCGTAGGATGGATCACAGATGACGGAAGTAATCAATTACAAGGCGGAAACAAGTAATCAATGTAAACAAACACAATATCAAACCGAAAACGAATGATTAAAGTATATTAACTTGATATTATGAACTATAAACGTTTGAGTATGATTACAGAGAGTTTAGTCGACAAATGGTGCTAGGGTTTCGTCAACCCTAGCCTGAAACCCGTAGGTTTGCTTATATACTAACACAAATCGGCAGACATGTGTCACTTGGCTAGTGTCGCATGTGGCCGCCTTCATGCGTCACTTACCTAAGTGTCGCTATACGTCACTAAGGCAAGTGTCGCCTAATACTAAAGTTAAGTGTCGCTATACATATAAATGACTTTTCTATTACAATCAACTAACGACACTTACAACTCAATAGACCAACTGACTGACATACAAAATGTACCAACAAGGTATATGTTAAATTTTTTAGTTATCGTAATCTTAATATTAATATAAGTTTTCATTGATTCCTTATGTCCCTTATTTGATATGTATAATAAGTGTATATATATATATATATATATATAACCAAATTATTTGTAACTTTTTTTAATAATATCTTTTTTGTTTGTTATTCTTATTTGATCCCTCTAACATTGAAGAATTTAACGATTGGCTTAAGATGAACTTCGCGAAGTAAGAAATAACTAGATTTGTTGCAAAGTATCGTGAAATAGATTGTTAAGGCCGATGAATAAATAGAATCATTACGTGCATTAGGCCATGTAATCGATGATGATTATATTATTGATCTTGATTTTTTTACCAATTCATAAATTTTTCAAATATATTTGTCTTATTATGATAAACATTACTTATTGTTATTAATTTTTTTAATGGTATATTATTATGTTTAATTACATTGTTTACTCTTTTATGGTTCTTGAGCAATAAAATTAATTATTATTATTAATTTCTTATGGTTCTTGAGCATTGAAATTCCATATTAATTTTCCATTAATGATTTAACCGTGTGATTTTTATACACTCGGTAGCTTCAAATATTTAATTTTTGTTAACATTTCAATTAGGGATGTTCATCGGTTCGGTTTTCGGTTTCCTCGGTTTATTCGGTTCGGGTTCCTTGGTTTTGAAATTTCTTTGAGCAAAATCGAAAATCGAACCAAAAACCGAATTCACATGTGAAAACCGAACCGAAAACCAAATTCAAATTCGGTTCGGTTAAAACCTAAAATTTCAAAAAAAAATATTTTTTTTAAGTTAATCGGTTTTGACTCGTAATTTTTCATGTGTTAGGGTTTTACCATAAATGAAAATGAAGTGTGTGAAGTTAATTTAAGGTTTAAATGTAAATATACTTGTTTATAAATTCTAAATATCACACATATGCTACATATATTATTTATTTACTATATTATTAATTTGCATTCGGTTTTCGGCTAAACCGAATTCAAAAATTGATAACCGAACTCCGAACCGAAAACCGAATTCAAAAATCAAAACCGAACCGAAACCGAACCGAAAACCGAATTTGAATTCGGTTCGATTTATTTTCGATTTTAATTCGATTCGGTTTTCGAATTAAACGGTTTCAAATCAAATATTGAACACCCCTAAATTCAATAATCTAACAAAGGTAACACTATATTTTGCTATACTCCATTTAGGCCCATCAAGATTGTACATCGTTTAAAGCCAACTACCCATTTTTAAATCCAAATTAAGCATTGAATGTCGGATATGATAATAAATATATAAATTATTCAACTAAATTAATTAATTAATTACAAATTATACTAGATATAGACATACGACATAGAATCCATTAATAGTTGATTTTAATATATTTTCAAATGCAATTTAATAGTGAGAAAAATCATGAAGAATAATAGCTATTACATGGAGATCAACAATTAAAATCTAAACTTTAATTTATTTTATGACATCATTAATCCCATTATTATATGATTAAAATACTAATTTATCATTCTATATTTACAATATACCTCATTCAATATTTACAATATAAATCCCTTCTTTTTCCTTTAATTGTTGATAATTCTTCAAATATTTTAGCTATCTTATATATAAAAGGACAATAACGCTGACATCACTTTTGCTGATTTGGCACATCTACAACATTTTTGCTGCTGACGTGTACACCTTAAAATCAATTGCTGATGTCAGTGACTCTCTTAACAAATAAATGCAACAAAAATTTTAATTTTAATTTTTGTTAGTTCCTAGACATGCAATGCTTACTGAACACACTCTTTTCATTTTTTGATATTTTGCACACCTTTACTCCCATTGGTAGGTATGTTATCAAGAATTCAAATTTGTTATGGGAATATAATTAATCCTACACTTTCATTTTTTTGTCCATCTTTCTCTTGGGATTTCTTCATCTTCTTTGATTTCCACTCGAGTAGTTGACAAAGACGAACAATCAGGAGTATGCTTTTTGAAGAACTAGCAAACTTGATTCATACAAAAACCCTAAATCGATTACAACCCACTTGGTACTGAAAATCAAGAATCTAAATAGTTTGCTGGTGTATTTCTCTGTTGATTATGGATTGTGTACAGTGTGTATCAAATAAATAAGATTCAATTGCAAAGAATGGAGTGGCTGGTATGATTCTAAAGTCAAAGGGGAAAGGTGTGATGGGTCAAATATAATAAATTGGTGTAGTACTTTGCAATTGTACATTATGTGGATATCCTTATAGAATCAAGAGGTTTTGATTCTAAGGGAGAGTAAAGGAAGCTTAAACATTTCGACAAGACTTTCACATGAGGAAGTTGAGGCTTTGTGTTATATTGACATTTTAAATTGTTGTGACATATATTTGCGTTGTATATATTGACAAATTTTATAAAGTATTCTTTGTCAAACTCATGTATTCACGGGTCACTAAACTAGTAAGTTATAATTCTCCAAATATTTTTTATGAAAAAACCAAAATAAGTTATTTTCAAATCCAAAAAAGTTCATAACTTCATTTCATCGCCCACTGAATTAAATCCTTATACGACCTACTATTTTGAAGACATTTATCAATTTTTAATTTACAATTCTGGATCATGGATACCAACAGGTCAAGTTCTGATGGATTTTAGTGTATTTGTACTCATACTACTGCCTTTCTTAAATTATTTTATCTATTTCTAATTTACAATGCTTGGATTATGAATGCCAATGTGTCAGTTTTCGGAGGGTTTAAGTGTATGTGTATACATACCAGCTTTGAATATTCGTACTGATACCTGACCAAATATCCGTTGGGTAACCAATTATTATTACCCATCGGGTTTTCATATTTATTCGTGGGTTTCAGTTATCCTCATGTATGTAACTTTGACGAAACAAAAAAATTTACTTATTGAAAATACGATGCAAATTAGAAACACGAAGAAAAAAAATGATACCGAATTACAAGGATTGAAATCTCAAAGCTAACAATTTAACTTTTAAATTAACTAATTCAAAGTTTCGACACATAATAAGGTAGTCTTATTAAAGAACAATACAAATACAAAAAAGGATGTGGTATATATCTCGATTAAAAAATTTACTCGATTAATACAAATGCAAAGTATTATCAATAACTTACTCTTTTACCATTAATTTCTATATATCTCGATCTACATCCCTAAAGTAATTTACCATTTAATCTTCTAAGGATGTGTTAACGTCATTCGGATCAGTAAAGCCTGCATTTGAATTGTCATGTTTGGTCGTCTGTCGTCAAAGTTCAAAAGACAAAGTAATTTACTATAGGTTGTTGATTTAAATTACAGAGAGTAACTTACATGGACGGAAACCACCAATAAACTGCATAGAGCGTTATTTTTTAAGTACAAAATTGTATTTTCTTGCTGAATCGGTAAATTTACTTATTTGGAAAAATAAATCAGTATGATTTTAAATAATATAGTATTAATAAATATTAGTAAAAAAGACAAAGTGATATCATACACAATATTATCCCTATTAATTAATTAATTTATTTGGACTCATCAATCCAAAATCCGTCACAATTCAAATCATTAATACATTTTTACTTTAAATTTATAACAATACAAACTGATGTACCGTACATCAACACCAAAACATTTATTAAATCTATATAAAACATATCATAAAGTCAACCTGTAAATTTTACGGGTCTTAAACTAGTATATTTTAAAGAACAATTTAATAGTGAAAAGATATTTTCAATAACTAACAATTAATCTTTTATTTTTGTAGCCCATTCAGATTAATTGATTAACAAGGTTTAAACAATATCTTACATGCTCTACATATATATCTATACTAGAAATGTACCCTTGCAAAGTTGTAGTGCCTTATAATTTTGTTGGAAATCATACTCATTAACACAACAGTTAATTGTAGATGTAACTGTAATGTATTTGGGATGGGAAAATGATTAGTAGACCTAAATATATAAGACTAAATATAAACCTAAGAATGTAATTGGTTAGTTTAAAAAATTGATTGGATATGATTGAGAGAAAAAATATCCAACCAATCAGAAACTTACGCATAATTGCAGGTCTATGTAAATAAGCCTATTTAACATTACTCGAATAGAATGCCATACAAACTGTAAATAGGTTAACCAATCATTTTCCTTTGTAATGTATTCTTTATATATCTATATTAGTTATATATGTTAAACAATAAATAATAAATAACTAAACACTTTGACAAAACTAATTGACATGTTTCGTAAGTTTTTGATAAAAATTTAATAATTTGCAATAGAATACGTGAAAACCTTTGAAGCATCGGGAAACAATCGGAGCACAAAATAAAAAATTTAGAAAATTTTGAACCTAGTGCTACGAATAGCTTTGTTGAGGGTTGTTTATGGATGGAGACTTGTCATATCTTAGGTATTAGGGTTTGCAATAGGAGTGGTCTTCAAGGAATCTGACTAACATTTAAATTGTTGCATTATCTAACAAATAACAAGTAAAACTAAACTCGATCGATAGTCGTGATTTTAAAGCTATTGCATGTTGGATATAAGTTGAGGTTGTAGAGTTTTCTAATTATTTTTATTAGTTACTTTTACAATATGTTTGGAGTATGGTGGGGGTTTTAATCAAATGATTTTATTATATTGGTCTTACAAACTGTTTGGTCAGATCTCTTTTATTTCTCTTCACTTCACTTCACTCTAATCTATTAAAAGAGAGTGAATATTAACTAATCTTAATAATCAAAAATTAATCCTTAACATTCATATTTTAGGTTAACCTAATCTAGACCATTGATTCAAAGTAATTTAATGATTAATTAAGCTTTAAAATAATTTACACCTAAATCCCACTAATACCCTTATTAATTACATATTTTGATTAGTCAGCACACTCATTTAATACATTTAATTTTAATATTTAATGTTCTAATTTAATAGTATTCAAAATCTTCTTTATATATTATAGGAAAGGGTTAATGAGTTAATCATTGGTTGTTTAAGCTTCATCTATATACTACATATAATGCATGTTGGTATTTTATTTTTAGAAACTTTTAAGAACTAAGACTCAACATTTCCTTATTTAGTTGATTTAATTTTCATTTTACACTAAAACTTTATCAATATCACATTTTTTCACTTTTTATCTATTGTTTTCTTAAATCTTAAACTCCACATACAAACAAATTACTGCTATCAACCCATCATCACGGATAATCATACGATCATCGTTGATTAACTATTTAGCCAAAAAATAGTATACTCCGCTGCATAGCGCGGGTATTACGCTAGTTTATGTAAGTCCCTAGTTCTTAGGATCGATAACTTCGTTATCTGTAGTATTAAGGTGCATAATCCCTTAATACAATGTTATCTTACTATAACGAATAAGTTTGCGTTTTGTTTTACTAATACTTAGCTTTAACCGATAAAATGTCAAAGCCTAGCCTTTAGAATGTTTTCTCTGGATTACTGAATTCGCAGGTTCAATAATCGAATAGCAAAAGTTGTTCTTTTAGGTTTAACGAATCAAATATATATACTTTGTTCACCTCGCAGGTCATGGGCCTGCAAGTCCAACTCAACTCGCAGCCCAAGCCCAGCTTGGCTTCGGTTCGCTATACCTATTACTTTGCGAGTTCAGATCTCATCTCGCATCGTAATGCCTTGCGACTTGAGATCTCGACTCGCTATACATATTTATTTCATTTCCGATATTCGTCTAACACTTTAATATACTAATATATTTAACGAATATTAATAACAAAACAAATGTTCATTTACAAATCTAAACCAATATCCAAACACGATAATAATTACACCAGTCCTATTTCAAGCTAGATCTGTTGTCACAAACTATGTCTCAACAGACTCCCCATTGACAATAGCTCTAGCGTCGTTATCTTTACGCTTGTCTTTAGTCTTTATTTGTAAATTTTACTTCCTGCATATATCTTCATTCTAATACAAGTCTTAACCATCATCTGAGAATCTCGTGCTAAATCACCCCATGTTTCTGTCATCAAGATTCTATTCTCATTTAACTTCAACAAATCTTTCTTTGACGTGTTTATTAGGTGTCGATGGTCATAAACTCTAAAAATCTCACGTTCACCACCCTCAACTTCATCATCAGCTTCAACCATGACAGCCTCTCCAGTTTCTGAATCCAAATGCCAACTTTTCATATTTCCGAAAATATCCTGTGACATTGTTTTTAGTGGAATCTGCTGAACACACTTGACAGCTGGATACACTTTCTTTCTCCTTCTCCTTCCAGTCCTTTGACTTCTCTCCTGTAACTTTATAGTTTTTCCATTTCTTGGCTTAATCTTTTCAAATTTCCCTGAACGAACCTCAGTCTTGATTATATGTTCTACATATCGACCAACAAAATCATTATCTGGATTCTTCAAAGATAATCGAGTCAAGTCTCGAATCTCATATTTAGGTAGAGAACTGAATACTGCAAACTTTCGCTCAAAATATTGAACTCCGTCAAACCTTTTAATCGCGAAAAGCTTCAAGTCAGAGTCAAAATACCAACCGATAATCCCTCTACGCGCTTCACATATTCCTGTGATATCAACCTCTGAAATTCCAACCCTTTTCTTCTTCATTTTCTCTAAAGGTCTGATCATCAGATTGTCCTTATGCTTATCAGGAATCTCTTCTTCATAATCGATTGAGTCATCGATATCTTCATCTACATCAATAACTTTAGGACCTTCTTCATCTTCAAACACAATCTCTATTCTAGATGGGCTCACATGGTGTTCATCTATATTTGCATATGGATCTACACCCATGTCTAGCTCTATCTCAGAAACAGCAGTCCAATCTTCAGGTGGTTGAAACTCTCATTCCCTAGAAAACATAAACACAAATAACTATTAACAATCTAAATTCCTTCATTGATTTCCCTGAATCAATCTAATAATTTCTTTATTAATCCTTTTGTGTAATTAATCCATAACATAAACCCAATTAATAACTTATAAATCTTTTATTGATTACCCTGAATCAATCTAAGATTTCTTAAGTCTTTTATAAACACTTAACAAATATTAATTAAACTTAAACTCTAATATTTTGTGTATAAACACCAAACATTTAAGTTTACAATTAATTAACTTATATAATTTCAAGACTTAATTGAACTGTTATCTTTCCAAAAACTTAACTTTTGATTATATCTTTAAATTATATATCTTTGTCTAGTTAAAGATATTACATATTAAACTTTAATCTACTAGCTTTAGTAGTCGGAAACTGAACCGAACGTACTAAATCCAGAATCTTAGCCTGTCCAGTGATATAAAATTAAATATGTAATTGTTACAGATTACTCTGCCTCAATCTCTAATCAATTATATAACACATTATATACTATACTTATATCCCTTACCTCCATAGGTACATATATCGGTTCAGTGCCTGTTGTGACACTTGCTCGGCCTGCTGTTGATCCCGAGCAGCTATTACAGATAAATCTGTTTTAGTTGATAACTCGTGATTAACTAACAAGATAATTAATGTCTAATGATATATAAACTAACCTAGACCAATAGTCAATTGTCTAGTAGAAGCTCTAGCCCTTTTACGGCTCTAAGTTTCCAAAATCTCTTCCTCCTCATCTAGATCCTCATCTAATATATTAAAATCAGGATCTAAATCATCAGCTGTGCGTTTTCCTTTTAAGCTCAGATCCTTTACATGTCCAGATCTATAAGGAATCATACCAGCATGCGGCGAAATAGGTCAAACGTCATCAAAATCAGAATCTGATGTAGTTTCACCATCACGTCCACCTGACGGACCAGCCTCAGTATCCTATATATTAAGCATATTAAACATTAATGATTAGCATAACGCTTTATCATACACGTTCTATATGTCAATAACATATAATACCTCAGAAGGTAGGACCACAGCCAAAGAACCTGTAGGTCTATCAACCTCTAGTTACATATCCATCGATTCCTAATTACAATAATATTAAAACTTTATGATTAGCTTAAAGCTCTATCATCTAAGTTTTTATATATATTTTAAAGATTAATCCGATTCAATACCTTAGCAGGTAATACCTCAGATCGATCTCGCTGTCCCTGCTCACCCTCAGGTCTTACAACCTCTGGGTCTGCAGTCTCAGCTTCCTGTGCATAATGATATTCATATTATATAATTAGATATATTGCCTAATCATCTAAATATCTTTATCATTATCGTTATATAATAATATTATACATCTAAGATTAATAATAATAAAATCTATCAATTAAGTATCTATATTATTATATAATTTAAATTATACCTGTGTAGGGGCAGCATCAATATACTGATCAATCGCTTGAAGAAGCGAATCATTGGCATCATCATTTTGCCCTAACACCTCTTGCACTAGATGTGCAGCAACCTGTGCATCAACCTGCTGTTCCGATTGATCAGCCTGAATAAGAACATCTTCAAGCACCTCCTGTGGCTCAGGTTGTGGAACCACATTCACAGCAGGCTCAGGAATAACAGCAGCATCAGCAGCAGCAACAACAACATCTAACCAACTATTGTTCGGTGGCGTAACATAAGCCGCATCAAGAATATAACCAAAAAGATCACGAATTTCAGGCTTGACATATTTTTCCCGACGAATAGTCTGCTGAAACATAGCATTGTATCCTCTAAGCGCAATAGTATCAACACATAAGTGCGGCTCAGGAATAACAAGCTCCAGAAGATGATGATGAATAACTATCATGCAAAACCTCGGGTAGATCAAAAATCTCGATCTAACAATACTCGATATCTGGCGTACCAGCTCACCGGAAATGAAATCACACATACTGTATGATTTGTTTTAAACCAGTGACAGTACAACCGATATAAGAGCAGGGATTAACTCATCAAAACCGCGCTTCTTCGGTCCAAAAACTGTGACTATAAAATGCCATAAGAATCTCCATTGGCCAATAACAAGAGCTTTAAGGAACTGATGTCCTCTCCGCTCACCTGTATACCCCATACGGCCTAACGCACCCTCAACAAAATCACTTGGGTACTCAGTCGGACCATCTTCTTGGTCTACTATCCCCAGTCGTAAAATCTGACGAAGGTCAGATGCAGAAAACGCAATCGGTTGTTGATTAACCGTTGCACAAATGACCGGTGGGTTGACGGTCTCGTCATACTGAATATCTGTCCAGAAGTCGTTCAGTATTGTCTGAGAGATCAGTGGAGACTCTATAATCGCATATCGAATGCGTGAACGTGCAAAAAATGTAAGCACCTGAGCTACCTTACTAGCTCCACGTGCTGAAAGATCTAAGTCAACAAGCATGTTGTGACCTTTATCAAACGGACGTGCCATATCTACGGATTCAAAAATGCTTTCTTGTATGTATAAATTCAAAATCAAATGAAAACTCTATTTCGCTTCGGTTCGCACTCAGTGGGTTCACAGAGGTGAAGTGAAATCGCAATAGAATGTGGGTTCGGTGGTTTGTTTGACTCGTTTGACCACCCCTTTATACCTTTTACTCAATTCGCAACATTGATCTCGATCCGCAGGTTTGACTATTCAAACTTGCAGAATTAAACAAAAATGCGAATTAAATACTAAGTGTAAATTAAATCCCAATATTTAAACAAGTCTAAAATAATATTATTTTTCACTTGTATTTTATTACGATTGTTCAACATAGATGAGATAATTCAGTATAATTTAATTCCAAAGGGTACTATTTATTAAAATAAAATAAAAATAAAATAACTTTATATTAAAAATAAAACTAAAGATAAAGTATGAAACATATAAACTAACAGTGGTATCAAGTACCATTTTATTAATCACTTAAAAAAATAAAGTACATAAATAGACTGAATAAGAATTGATCTGTTTAGGGATCATATTAGAAAGTACAAACTATTTAAATTTATCAAAAAGTCTAAGTAGATTGTTAGTATACATACCTTATGAAATTCAAATAAATTACAGTAGAATTACAACTAATTTTATCATTTATTCATTTATATTCATAAAATTATATCTTAGGTACCTTTATCCACATAGCATAATTAATAAAAACATATTATTCACTTAAAGTGAATATTTTGTTATAGAGAGTTCAAGATGATTACCAATATTATGATCCACATAAACAAATTATACTCACATGCAACACCATTATTGTTAGTATGAATATTACCAAGTGTTTTCTAAGATATGACATACTGAAGAATTCAAGCAACACATATAGCACTAGTTTCTTTAGATTCAAGGTAGAGGTTTATCAAACTTACACTTGAATTTAAAATTTAGACAAATATCAAACATACTTTGAAGATGCTATGTTATCCAAGTCTGTACTTAGTACAACAGAGGATCCCTTTTAGCATGATTCAAAATACATTTGAGAATATCAATTTAATTAAAGGCTTCAGGTATGTACTCAGTACAACAAAGTCACCAGTAATTAAGTTAATATTCATATTGTTACTATTTGTCAGTTATAGCTTTATAATTATAGTGCATGTGAATGCTATCAATCAACAATTAAGACTTATGTTATACGCCATATAATAGAAACACTAGATAACAATCAAGTATATTAAAACTTCTTAAATGCTTAGAGATGTTTATATAATTTACCTACCAGTACATCATATAATGAAGCTATCTAGACATTTAAAACATGCAAATTATAACTTGTGGATATAGGTGTATAATCAAATAAATGTAAATACATACCTGATAGAACCGCTATAGTTCTAATGTAGCTTTAATTGAACCTACTAACACATCATACTTAGGACTTAAGCTTATTATTGTGAAGCTTATTCTCCTAATGTACTATCATCTCCCATAGTTTTTGCAGATAAAAACTTAAACATTTTTCTAAAAGAACTACTGTTGTTCTTTTATTGGAGGCGATTCCCCTCAGGTAACAAGCAAATGAATGCCAAACGCCCCCTTTTTTTAATAAGAACATAAAAAGTACTACTAACTATTACAAAAATACCCTTGGAAGACTAATCACTCTGGATTTCTCATTCCGTTTAGTTGAACCAACATCTCAAATCTTGCTCTGTTGAATGCCTTTGTGTATAAGTCTGCTAAGTTATCCAATGACGGAACCTTAACTAACTTTATCAAATTCTTCTCAGCACAGTCTCTGATAAAATGATGTCGAATATCAATGTGCTTAGTTTTAATGTGCTTCACCGGATTGTTGGTGATCGACATTGTTGACTCATTATCAATCATCATAAGAGTATTGGTTATGTTTAACCCATAATCCCGCAGTTGCTGTTGGATCCAAAGGACTTGAGAACAACAGCTGCCAGCTGCAACATACTCAGCTTCACATGTAGAAATGGCTACCGAGCTTTGCTTCTTGCGCTGCCAGGGTACTAATCTACCTCCTAAGAATTGACATCCTCCGGTTGTAGATTTCCTATTCTGATTGCATCCTCCATAATCCGAATCAGTATAAGCTATGAGATCTAAGTCTCCATCAGTCGGATACCAAAGTCCCACATTCGGTTTTCCTTTGAGGTAACGAAAGATCCGTTTTAGAGCTTGCATATGTGACTCTTTCGGATTAGCCTGATATCTTGCGCATATACAAACAGCAAACATAATGTTAGGCCGAGAGGCAGTTAGATACATTAGTGATCCGATCATGGCTCTAAAAGAGTTGGATCCACATCGCTATCACTCGATGTATCTGGTCCAAGGTTATGATTGACTGGAATTGGAGTATTGTAGACCTTACTTTCATCCATCTTAAAGCGTTCCAATAGCTCATATGTATATTTAGATTGATGAATAAAGAATCCATCCTTCTTTTGATCAACTGGCAATCCTAAGAAGAAATTCAACTCTCCCATTCCAGACATTTCGAACCTTTTTCTCATGACTTTCTCAAATTCTTGACACATCTTTTCATCAGAAGATCCAAAGATAATGTCATCAACATACACTTGCATAAGTAGAAAGTCTTTCTTCTTCCACTTTACAAAAAGTGTACTATCAATTGATCCTCTTGTGAATCCATTCTCAAGTAGATACGTTGATAGTGTTCCATACCACATCAGAGGTACTTGATGTAATCCATAAAGAGCCTTATTTAATCGATATACTCTATCTGAATAGTCAGGATTAGCAAACCCTGGTGGTTGTGAAACGTACACCAATTCTTCAACTTTGTCATACAAAAAGGCACTCTTAACATCCAACTGATAAACTTTTATCCCTTTGAATGAGGCAAATGCTAAGAATACTCTAATTGTTTCTAGCCTAGCAACTGGTGCAAACACTTCATTGTAATCTATTCCTTCTTGTTGATAAAACCCTTGAACCACTAGACGAGCTTTATTGCGAGTAATGACGCCCCGATCATCTCTCTTACACTTAAATAACCATCTAGCTCCAATTGGATACTCTCCTTTTGGAAGGTCAACCAACTCCTATACTTGTAATTTTGAGAACTGAGATAGTTCTTCTTGCATTGCTTCCACCCATGAACTTTCCATTAGAGCCATTTGAACATTTTTAGGCTCAACTTGTGAGATAAAAGCATGAATATAGACATTGATTAGAAATCCATGTCTCTTTCATTTCAGAATACAAGCTTGGGTGATCTTGGTTGTCAAAAATACTAGCTTCGACTTGTCCTCTAGTTAACATAGGTATTTGAGGATCACCTATGATGTTCTCAGGTGGATGATTCTTGCTAGTCCGAGTAACCGTTACCGGTTTAACTGGTATTTCATCCTCCAAATTAGTACCTATTTCATGAGTACTATGAGGTTCAGGTGTATCTTCCAAATCCGGTACCTCCTCACTGGATGGCTGTGAATTATCAATATAAGAAGATATTCTTAATTCTCTAAATGGAGTAATGATATCATCCACTAAGTTTTGCATCAGCTCTTCCTCATCTGGAGGTGTATTTACTTTGGATTTTTGAGATCCACTAGTAGATGGTTGATTTGGATCAGCACTTGTCTTGATTTCAGAAGATTGAGCATTCGATGTTGGAGTGTGACCAATATCCTCATTTCCAGACAATAAATGTTCAGAAATCTCTGAATCGCTGACAAAATCACTTACAGGAACTTTAAAAGATGCAAAAAGATCATAATAATCAAATTGCCAATCTAAGCCCTTATGTACATCTGGTGTGTAGCTTGTAACTTCAATGTTATGCACTACCTCCAAACGTCCTGTGACTTTATTAAAAACCCTCTTGTTTGGCGAATTAGGCATATAACCTAGGAAGAAGCCTTCGTCGGCCTTTTCACCAAATTTAGCTTGATGACCAGTTTTTAATGAAGTGCAAGAAACTCCAAAGGGTTCAAATCCTTTTAAGTTTGGTTTCTTATTTTTCAAAAACTCATAACAAGTCTTGTTCTGCTTTTTAACCGTAAGAACTCTATTTAGAACATAACATGCTATATTCATTGCTTCTGCCCAAAAGATAACAGGAAGCTTTGAATCAACAAGCATTATTCTAGCAGCCTCTATCAACGTTCTATTCTTCCTTTCAGCTACACCATTCTGTTGAGGTTCATAGGGTGCACTGAATTGATGAAGAATCCCTTTGCTTAAGTAATAGATATTCAACGTTGAGTTTTTGAATTCTGTTCCATTGTCACTACGAATACGCTTCACTCTCGTTTTATAGACATTCTCTACTAGATCAAAGAACTCAATTAGAATTCCAGGAGTTTCGTCCTTAGATCCCAAAAAGAACACCCATGAGAATCTAGAATAATCGTCTGTGACAACCAAACAGTACCATTTGCCACCTAGACTTCTCTTGCTTATAGGGCCGAAGAGGTCCATGTGTAGCAACTCAAATGGTGAGGAGATCGAGTTTTCAGTCTTAGATCTGTGTGGTTTCTTGTGCTACTTTCCTTTCATGCAAGAAACACACTTATTTTCATACTCGAATTGTTTTTGTGGTACACCTAGAACGAACCCATTTTTGGTTATGAAATTCATCTTTCTCCAGTTCAGATGTGCCATTCTCCTATGCCATAATAATGCGTATGCTTCTGAGGCCTTGAATAATAAACATGTAGACACCATTGAAGAGTTAGAAACACCCATGTTTATAGCATAGATGTCCTTCTTCCTTGGTGCCCTCATCAATATCCACTCTTCAGGAATTGTGAAGCTTGGCTTCAGAACTAAAGCCTCCTTTTTCATTAAAATGAGCTGGATGACCTTTATCGCAGACTTGGGAAACACTCACTAGGTTGTATGTTAGTTTTTCAACATAATTCACATCCTCTAGAGTCAAAGTTGTGAGTCCCTAATCACTATTATGTTAGTGATTTGGAATCGTTAACAGTGAGTTAATTGTAGAAGGGGGGGTTGAATACATTTAAAAACTTTTCTTTTCTTTGTTATAGTGTTATCTTTGTTTAGCAAGTTTTTAACCGTATTAAAGTAACAGCATTATGAACACAAGTATATATATAAGATAAATAGTTCAGTTGCTGATACAATTGTAGCTGAAAGATAAATTCTTTTATTGATAAAATTTATCTCTTGTTGATTGCGGAATAGATTAGCCAAAGCTAATCCAAATCAAACAATACAGCTATTACAAAGGAGATGAGCAGTAGTGGACAAACACGCTAACTACTCACTCGCTGAGGTAAGCTAGTAGTGGACAAACACGCTACTAGTTTACTCGCTGGTGTTACTTGTATCTTAGACAAACTAGTCACTGACAAACAAGTGACAATACAAGTAATCGACACAAAATGAAGTACAACATACTACGCTATTTATAGACGCTGAAATCCTTAATTTCCGGATCTGAAGGACACGTGTCGCTGCTTGATTGGAGAGGTAGTTGAGATGTGATATATCATGGCACGACAATCTGTCTTGGGAAATATCACCTTGTACCATAAACCAATCAAATGCTTCCACGTTACTCTTTTCAAGTTTCGAGGAGCACGTGCTTGCGCCGTAATAACGCCGAATGTCAACTTCTTATTTAATGCGGCATTTAATGCTGCAGTCACTGATAGAAACACAGTTCTCCTCATTCTCGATGCGAGCCAACATGCTCTAAAGAATGACTTGAACAGTTAATCTTCAGTGACTTCTTTTATTTAGCAGAAGAGAGAACTCAAGAAGACTTGGAGACTCTCGCTGATAGATGAGTATCAGCGACACACATAGTTGAGTCTTTTATCTTGATAAGATCTTCATCTTCTGGCTTATCATATGATCAGCGACATAGAGACCTTCAGCAACAGGAGCTTGACTTGAATCATTTTCTTCATGGGGCATTATTGAGAAGATCAGAGACTGTGAACAGATGACATGATGAGTGACTTCACTTATCAGCGAATAATAACTTTAACAATCTCTTATATAATCTCCCCCTTAATCCTTGAGATCAGTGACCACTTGAGTTCAGCGATCAGTGACTCAACAATCTCCCCCTAAATGGTTTAAGTCAAAGCTCCCTTAGACAAACTAGTTGCAGGAAAGTTTTTGTCTCTGAAGATAAGTTGGTTGCACAGAGACCTGTACTTGTAAATTTTTGTTGTTGAAACGATTTGAGTCTCTGATAGTAGGTAGGTTGCTCAGTGACTTGTACTTGTAGATTTTCTGTGTCAAGCCTCATATATATCATTAAGTAAATATTTACAAAAGCTAACTATTACAAAATATCTAAATTATTTATCTCTCCACATCTCCTCCTCTTTCACTATGCCAAGCTCAGCTTCAAGTTCATACTTGTCTTTTGAGGGCAGGTATCTGAATTTTCTTGCTAAGGCTTCATCGAGAATAGCTTTTCTAATCTTTGAATCTGTAGGAAGCATGCTAGCTGACCTGATTAGGTGTATGAGTTATTCTTGATCAACCTTCTCAAGTTCAGCTTCTCTCTGAAACCTAAGGGCACCATTTAGGTCCCTGTATACCAGAACCTTTTCCCCTTCAGTGACTTCATGACCTTCAAGCTTTGGCACACCAGCAGGGATAGATAGATTTAGCCTTGAAGTGTTGGGGATTCGATAGATGCTACTTGTGCCTGACCTATACCTTGGACTTGGTGGCTGAACAATCTCTTCACCAAATGTGACAGTATCTTCTGGTCTGAGAAGTTGCAGTGACACCATTTTTTGATATAGTCTATCAATCTCTTTCAGGACATCAGCTTTAGCTGCACTTGTTGAGTGGCTGATAGCAAGCCTGATCTCATTCCAGTCTTCTCTGTGCAGCTTGCATACTTGATCAAGTAGCATGGCTTGAGTCTCTGAACCTCTTTGAATAAGCAGATGAGGTTGAGATTGATTCTTAGACTTCTTCAGTTTAACCTTGGTAATAGGTGCAGGGTTTGATCTCCCTGTCATTCGAGCAGCAAACCTTTTTCTATCAATTTCATCCCATTTCCTATCCACTGCTGTTCTGATAGCTTCCCCTTTCTTTTTAGAGCTCTTGCTAGCTGAAGTTTTCAGTTTTTGTTGCTCTAGCTCACTCTCTTCTATCTCAGCAAGTACCCTGGCAATTGCAGCATCAGACTCTTCTTGATCTTTCTTTTGTTTAAGAAGTCTGGCCCTTTCATTGGCATCTTTAGAGCTCAATTCCAGTAGGTATGCTCTGTCAGCATCTGATTGCTCTTTCAGCAACCTTTTCCTTTCTTGTTCTTCTCTTAACTCAGCCTGAAAGGTTATTTGCATTATCATCTCATGCTCCCTATCCTGTCTTGCCTTTATCTTTCTGGCAACTCTCTGTTCTTTTGTTTCATCAGGACAAGGGGTATCTGAGGCTGAGTCAGAGGAAAGGCATGCTGTAGGGGAGGTATCAGAAGTGGTTGTATTGGAAGGAGTTGCTGTGGAGATTGGTGTTATTGTAGCTTGGGTAGGTGTGGTTATTTGGGTTGTTTGTGTAGTTGATGTGGGTGAGGGTAGGTTTAGGGTTGCTGGTGGAGATGAAGGTACAGCTACCTCAGATATGACAATATGTAATTGAGGGTCACTGACCTGTTGTTTCTTTGATGGAGGAGTAGATGCAGGAGAGGTGTCACTGGTCCTTTTTCTTTTTATAACAGATGATATGGGTTGCTGATCCTCCATATTTACATCATCTTCATCATCTGAACCCTGACCATTTCCATGACCACCTCCCTAGCCATCATCATCGTTATCATCATCATTATTATCAGCATCATGCATGATGGTATCATCCTCCTCATCATCAGATACATCATCTACCACTTCCCTATTCATCCACTCCCAGCGAGCCAATTCATAGCTCACTGAGGTACCCTCTAACCTAGCAGTATCATCCACTGCCCATTGTTGCACCAGCCCGTTGTAGTTCATGAGCTCTTCAGCACTGAACTCAGGAAAGCTCTCAGTGATGTCCACCATATCAGTGGCTATCTCCATATCTACCCAATGCAGTTCAGCAACTTCAAGAGCCTCCAATTCAGGTTGCTCAGCGATCGGACGAAGTGCATAGGTGTTGAGCACAATGTCCCTGTGAGCTTTGTTTGATAGCGGATCAGTCATCTTTCGGGGCATCTCAGGATCAAAGTCTTCGTCTTCACTCTCCCCCTGACTGGTCCGCTCAAACTGATCAACTGCCCTAAGTATCTGATCAGTGAAATCAGCATTTTCCTCGCGCAGGGTAGCGACCTCAGCTCTTGTCTTTGTGAGCTGTGAGACAACCTATGGAAGTACCTTAATAACTTTGTCAGTGTTATACAGGTAGTTAGATACAGAAATGGCTAAGTCAGTTTGGTTGGTGGTGAGCTGGGCAATGGCAGCAGCATGATTGGTAAAGTTGTTGGTGGAGGTGGAGGCTAGCTCAGTGACTGCATGGTTTATTGCAGCACTAGCATCAGCTACTGTTTGTACCCTCTCACTAACAGATGTGCTCCATGGTTCAATGGAGTTGTATACATCAGTGAGAGCAGCAACAGCTTTCTGAAGGACAGAGACATTGCCAATAAGTGCCTCACGGTCTTCAGTGAGCATCTTAATTTGGGTTTGGGATTGGGCAATGTACTCCATCAGTAGCTGATCTGATGTGGAGTGAGTGGAGGTGTTTGGGGGAGTAGTTTGGGTATTAATAATGGGGGTAGGTGTAGATTGGGCTACCTGATCAGGGGGTGTGGTCTGACCAGCAGTGACTTGGATGTTATCACTGGAGAAAGAGGTGGGGGTGAGCTCTCTGATGGGGAGTTGGATGTGGGTAGAGGAATGGGTTGGGTGTCCTCTGAGGTGTCCATGGGCATGATCTCCTCATCATCAGCTTGTGATTTAGCTGGTGGTTCATTGGAAATAGAAAGAGGAATGGGTTGAGCTCTCTGATGGGAGAGTTGGATGTGGGTAGAGGAATGGGTTGGGTGTCCTCTGAGGTGTCCATGGGCATGATCTCCTCATCATCAACTTGTGATTTAGCTGGTGGTTCATTGGAAATAGAAGTAGCGACCTGTATCTCACCATGGGTCAGTGGTGAGATATTGACAACCGGTGCAGTGATAGATGAGAGATGGCCCGGGTCTGTAGCCAGTGGTGTGACATCAGCTATGAGTGTGTTATCACCCACTGATGTCACTTGCCCTTTGAATGAAATGTCACCCTTTTGTGAGGATGACAAGTGGCTGGGTTTACTCAATCTGAGGGTGTGGGGTGCACCCGAATCACTGCTAACAGTGGTTTGATCCACTGCAGCTGTCTGTAGTTGTCCCGTTTTAGAGTCACTGGACTTTCGGGAATCCAGTGAAGCAGGTAAAGTTGAGGGTTCAGCAGGGTGCCCTCAGCAACTGAACGTACAGTCACTGATTCACCACTGGCATCCGTATTTGTCTTCTTTTTACTATGTCCCTGATCCTTTAATGTCAGGGACCCTAATGTGGATTTTTTCTTGGGAGCAGTTGGTGGTTTCTTGACTGGTGGTTGACCAACAGTAGTCACTGGGGGTGTGGTCAGTGACGTGGTCGATGGGAGGGTAGCAACTGACATTTGTACAGAAGTTACAGGCTGGGGTGCAAGGATCCCCGGGTGTTTCATAAAAGCGGGTAACACCGCAGTCGCTGGTTTAGCGAAAATTTGAGATCCTACCAGAGTGGGCTCAAATCCCTGAAAAGATACCCTATCATAGGCAGCAAACTGATCCCTAAAGATCAGTGAGAGATACCTAGGGTAAGGTACATATTTTGCCCTGGCAGGCTCAGCGACTTTGGTGATCAGTTCGTTAAAGATCACACTTGCATAGTCAACTCGTAGAGAGTTGACCAGTGACCAACTGATCTGGGCCTCCAGGGAGCTGAATTGATCATAGCTCCCTGATTTTGTACCCAAAGATTGGATAAAGTTTGTAAAAATAGCATTCCAAACACCATCCATTTTTGTTTTGTGGACCGTAGAGTACTTACGGTTGCCACTGCCATCGACTGAGTATTTACACTCAATCTCAGTAAGATCGACGAGGCCTTGTTTGGCAACGTCGCTCTCTGGCAGCGACTCGTACGACTCATAGGTCGGCAGTTGTAAAATGGAGCGGATGGTGTTGGCAGTTATGATGATGGGTTGGGTACCATTGTCTATAAAATCCTGGAGTTGGGAAACACCAGAGACGACAGAGTGAGTGCAGGTATACCAGAACTCACTGAGCCATTCTGGGTTCATTTCCCCAGGAGACAAGGTAAGAGCAGGGAGGATAAAGTGATTTTTCAAAAAGTTTATCACCTCCGCATACTCAGGTTTAGGGCAATTTACATTTCCCAAATAGTTAGATTTGGGAACTGTAATGACAAGGGTCTCACTGACCGCAGAGGCTCGAAGAGCTTTAATCTCTGGGGTCGGTGTATAAGCATTGTTGAAAATTTTTGTTCTTGCCATTTTAGAAAAAGGAAAAAATAGAAGTTTTAAAAGTTGAGAAATTTACAGAGAAAATGAAGAAGATGAAGTTTAAAAAATTAGAAAGCGTAAAGAATGAAAAGGTAGGGTTTTCGCTGCTTATATACAGTTACTGAACTGCAAAATGTGTGGTCAAAACGAGTATGTACGTGGTCAAAAAAAAAATGTGGTTGGTGGTAGTGGAGTAGGGTGATGATGGTGATAAGTGGTAACATTAAATGGTGATGAGAGTGGTGCGCCGGAAAGGTATACGAGGTGTCAGAAAAAGTGTACCTTTTCGAGTTCCCATAAGATATTTTAATAAGGCATTTATTAAGAATATAAATCGTTAAAAATCAAATACAAAATGTATTAATTATAGGGAATATATGTCGAAATAAATGCTATATTAAATAATAACAAATCTTTCGCTGATACATTATGTCTCAACGAGATGAAGATAAATTATATCTTAAAATAAAATAAATGTTATGTTTCATATTTGATGTCGCTGATCAAATTACAACTTAGAATACTAATCTAATCAGCTAGTCAAGTTTGTGAAGCATAAGATATATTTTATTTATATGATATAAAGAATTTTCATGTGCAGTTACAAAGTATATAATTTATTGATCATAACTATGCTAACTTATTGTTCTTGCTGATTACATCAGTGAGAAAAATAGGCCAGCAAGTTAAAAGTATAAACTATATATTCTGTAGTTGCCTTTTATTAAACAATCAGGTTTTAATCATTTAGGTTCAGCATGCCCAACTCGCTGATGAGAAAGGTGAATCTTTTCTCATCTAAAGGTTTTGTAAATATGTCAGCGAGTTGGTAATCAGTTGGAATGAAATGCAATTCAATGTCACCTTTCATGACGTGGTCCCTGATGAAGTGATATCTGACATCAATATGCTTTGTCCTTGAGTGCATCACAGGATTATTTGCTATGGCAATGGCACTTTGACTGTCACAATAAATTGGAACATTGCCAAAGTCAAAACCATAGTCAGCGAGCTGATTCCTCATCCACAGAATTTGAGCAGTGCAAGCTCCAGCAGCGACATATTCAGCCTCAGTAGTAGAACTTGAGACAGAATTTTGTTTCTTGCTTGACCAGCTTACAAGCTTTTCTCCAAGAAACTGACAGCTAGCAGATGTACTCTTTCTGTCCATTTTGCATCCAGCATGATCAGAATCTGAATATCCCTTCAGTGAGAAATCTGAACCAGATGGGTACCAGAGACCAAGATTTGGTGTACCCTTCAGATATCTGAATATTCTTTTGACAGCGAGCAAATGGGATTCCTTTGGATCAGCTTGATATCTAGCACATAGACAAGTAGAAAACATAATGTCTGGTCTGCTAGCAGTTAAATACAGCAGTGACCCGATCATTCCTCTGTAAGCAGTGATGTTTACAGATTTACCATCAGGATCAGTATGTAATTTTACTGCAGATGACATTGGTGTAGCAAGGGATGAGCAGTTGGTGAATTCAAATTTCTTTAATAAATCTTTAACATATTTTCCTTGATTTATAAAAATACCCGTCTTGGTTTGCTTTATTTGCAGACCAAGGAAAAATGTTAGTTCACCCATCATGCTCATTTCATAACTTTTAGTCATGAGGTTACTGAATTCCTTGCACATGTCATTATTAGTAGACCCAAATATAATATCATCAACATAAATTTGGACCAATATAACATCTCTCTTATCCTTTTTAATAAAAAGTGTGCTGTCAATTTTACCTCTGACATACCCACAGTTAGTTAAGAAGGTAGAGAGAGTGTCATACCAAGCTCTAGGAGCTTGTTTAAGTCCATATAAAGCTTTTTCCAGCTTATAGACATAACCTGGATGCTTGGGATCAGTGAATCCAGGTGGTTGCTTCACATACACTTCTTCCTGCAGCTTTCCATTCAAGAAGGCACTTTTCACATCCATTTGATATACCTTGAATTTCTTGTGAGCTGCATATGCTAAGAACAACCTGATTGCTTCAAGCCTAGCAACTGGTGCAAAGGTTTCATCGTAATCAATTCCTTCCTGCTGACAGTAACCTTGTGCAACCAGTCTAGCCTTATTCCTTATTACAACACCATCAGCATCCATCTTGTTTCTGAACACCCATCTTGTTCCTATCACAGATCTCCCAGCTACTTGAGGTACTAACTTCCACACTTTATTCCTTTCAAACTGAGATAGCTCATCTTGCATGGCAGCTATCCAGTGATGATCAATGAGTGCCTCATCAATTTTCTTGGGTTCAATCAGTGACACAAAGCTTACAAACAAACAAAAGTTAGCAGATGCTGATCTGGTCTGGACCTTGGACTGTGGATCACCAATAATCAATTGATTATCAATATGTCTAGTCCATTTAGTCACTCGCTGAGGTTCATCAGTGACTTGATTATTTAGAGATGATCCACCAGACACATCAGCATTAGAAGCATGATTAATGTTTAAGTTTTGATTTGGACAGTGAGTGTTATTATTTTGATGCAAATGATGAGATGTTGATGGGATATCAACAGGCAAAGATGAAATTCCTGAATTATTCTTAGCTAAAGTAGAGCCAGAAGTATCTTCAGGGACATCATCTTCCCTTTCAGAATCTGATGGATGAACCTCATGCTTGTCATCACTGATTGTATTAAAAATAAGATTTTCATAGTCTTTTGGATCAGTGAGTGATTCATCATAAGATTCATCAAAGGTAACATCCATTGATTCTTCAATACATTTCCTTCTTTTATTATAAACTCTGAAAGCTTTTGAGATGATTGAGTAACCAACATATATACCTTCATCAGCTTTGGGATCAAACTTTCCTAAGTGATCTCTTTTGTTTAAGACATAGCAGGTACTGCCAAAAACATGAAGAAAACTTATGTCAGGTTTTCTCCCCCTTAACACCTCATAGGCTGTCTTATCATGTCTCTTGACAATCAGAGACCTATTCTGAGTGTAGCAGGCAGTGTTAACTGCTTCAGCCCAGAAATGGGTCTTAAGACCAGCATCTATGAGCATTGACCTTGCTGATTCAATCAAGGTTCTATTTCTCCTCTCTGCAACACCATTTTGTTGAGGTGTTCTTGGTGCAGAGAAGTTTTGAGAAATACCTTTTGAATCACATAAACTTTCAAGGTCAACATTTCTAAATTCAGTGCCATTATCACTTCTTAAATGTTTAACTGAACAATCATTTAAGTTTTCCATCTTTTTGATAAAGGATATGATTTCCTATGTTGCATCACTTTTGGCTTTAAGAAAGAATACCCAAGTATATCTGGAATATTCATCCACAATTACCAAGCAATACCTTTTACCACCATGACTAGGAGAACTCACTGGACCAAATAGATCCATATGCATCAGTTGAAAACATTCTGTCACTGAAGATGTTTGTTTGCTTTTGAAAGAAGAGCTGTGATGCTTTCCCTTCTCACACGCTGAACAAAGCTTGTCTTTGTCATAAGTAAGCTTTGGAAGACCATTTACCAAGTCATTCTTGCTGAGCTTGCTGATGGCCTTGAAGTTCAGGTGAGAAAGACGCTTATGCCATAACCATTTTTCTTCTGAAACGGTTCTGGAATAAAAACATGTTCCTGATTGTGCTGAGTCCATATTGACTACATATGTATTTCCTTTCCTTTGAGCACCCAGGACAGCACTTCCATTCTTGTTGTAAACAACTCCAGCTTCATGATCAAATAGCACCTTATTTTTGGCATCGCAGAACTGACTGATGCTTAATAGATTTTGCTTCAGTCCTTCAACATATGCCACCTTTTTAAACATGACATTACCATTGGTCAAGACCCCATACCCTCTGGTCTTACCAATGTTGTTATCACCAAAAACTACATCAGGACCTCTTTCATCCTGGTAGTCGCTGAGCAGGGACTTACATCCGGTCATATGTCTGGAACACCCACTGTCCAGATACCAGATTGTCTCTCTAAGAATTCCCTACATCAGGAGTAAAATGTTAGTTCAATTTATGAACCCATCCTGAGATGGGTTCATGGTGGACAAGCCTTGAACTTGGCTTCCACTGACCAGCAAAGCATTTGATTCACTGCTGGTGGTTGGTTGGACACAAGCTTGTACTGATGAACAATCTGTTGACACATGTTGTCTATTTCAACACTTATAGCATTTTTTATTTGTGGCTTTAGACTTCTTTTGCTCAATATGCTTATTTGATTGAGATTTAAAAGAGTTCAGACTTACTGTCTTAGTTTGTTTCTTTGACTCCAAGTCACTGATGACAAGATCATCAGTCACTGGAGTGTCAGAGGTGAGGTTGCTGAATAACTTTTGATTAATAGCAGTAATGTTGATGGGAACTGGATTAGTTGTTGACTCATTTATGCTCAAGTTTTTCAGTTCATCAATACTTGCAGCTATATCACAGTTGTCAGTGACCAGCGAGCTTTTAACAAAGTGATTTGGTTTAGGCTCGCTGAAGACTGACATTGGCTCAAAAACGAAGTTTGAAAAGGATTGATCAGGCTTGAATATTTGATCAATGCTTGTGGCATCAGCCAGAGAAGCAGCTGTGTCATAATCACCTCCCAAAATAGCTTTTACTTGTTTTGGAATTTGATTATTGACACACTGATTTACATTTAATGCAGATTTGCACCATGACTTTATAACTTCATTGAGTTGAGAAAATTTGGTTTCAAAACTTATTTTCTCTTGAATGCACATTTGATTTGCATGTATTTGTGCATCAAGTTCAAGTTTTAGGTCTTTCATTTTCAACAAATTTTCTTCTTGAAGTTTAAGTTTTGATGTCAAGTCATTGATCATGCATTCTTGCCTTTTCTGAATATCATGAGCATTTGATAGATCAACTATCAAAGTCTCAAAGATATTCTCCTTTTCAGTCACTGAAGCTGATTTAAAGCAATGTACCTTGTAGAGAGTCTCTGGATCCCAGCCGGATGCTGAACATTTCTTGGCTACTTCCTTGATGTCTTCATGGAAGTTAGCATCATCAGCCATCAGGCAGTAATCCCTATCTAAACAAATCATAGCTTCTTCTTCATCAGAGGATGAGGTTGAGTCTGAGTCACTGAAGGATCCTTCTTCAGCGATGAACCCTTTTCCCTTCTTCCTGCCAGCTTTGGATAGAGCTTTCAGCTTCTTGTATTTTGACTTGTACTTGTTGTACTTGTCATTTCTGAAGTTGGGCCTTTGTTCAGGGAGAGGATTGACAGCTTTGGATCTACAGTCAGCTGCAAAGTGACCAGGTTTGCCACATTTGTAGCAGTCGCCTTTTGACTTTGGGATGTCACTTGATGGTGCACCAGCAAATTTGTTGAACCTTGTATTCTTTCTGAAATTTGCAACCATCATGGCCATATCTCTTTCCAGCTTCTCTAGTCCTTCTTCATAGCTGACTTCAGACTGACTGTCAGCAGCACAACCTTCCTCATCTACAATCAGTGACTTTGAACTCAACTTGGTGATCTTAACTTTCTGCTTTTGATCAATCTCTTCTAGCTCAGCTACAAGGGCATTAGAAATCTTTTGACTGCCTAGTGCAGCACGAATGTGCTCACTTTGATCAGCCTGTTTTTCAGATTGTTCCCAATTTAACAATATACCATAAATCTGAGTTAGATTGAGAGAAGTATAATCATTACGTTATCGAGTACATGTTGCAATGGTTCCCCAAACTTTTCTAGGCAACAGTTCTAGAAATTTTTTGACAACAAATCTTTGGTCCTTTCCTATATTAGCCTTTTCCATTTTATTTATTAAAGCTTGATATCTAGTATAGGTGGAGGCCAGTGATTCATTGGGTTCCATGGCAAATAGTTCATACTGACGAGTCAGATTTACTTCTCTACAGCGAATAATGTCGGGGGTTCCAATATATATATTTCTCAGAGTGTCCCACATGTGTTTCGCTGTACTGCACAATCTAATGGACTCAAACACTTCATCAGGAAGTGACATGCTTATGTATATTTTAACTTGTTTATCCAGCCTGACCATGCGCCTGTCCTCATCTGTCCATTGTTCCTCCCTTTTTGGCATAACCATTTCTGGTAAGGCAGGAGTGGTTGCAGTGGCTGCAACAGCAGGAATAATGACAGTGGGGGTGTGAGGACCGTCAGTTATTATAGAACAAAGACGATCATCAACAAGGTCTAAGAACATCATCATCCTGGACATCCAGGTTTCAATTCTTGATGGGTCAAAAGCGGGAGGTTTTGTAGTGGAGCCATTTCCCTTCTGGTACTCAGAATCAACACAACTGTACTTAACGGATTCCATTGCAGATCTTGTTAAATTATATTTTAAACCAACTCTGCTCTGATACCAATTGTGAGTCCCTAATCACTATTATGTTAGTGATTTGGAATCGTTAACAGTGAGTTAATTGTAGAAGGGGGGGGGTTGAATACAATTAAAAACTTTTCTTTTCTTTGTTATAGTGTTATCTTTGTTTAGAAAGTTTTTAACCGTATTAAAGTAACAGCATTATGAACACAAGTATATATATAAGATAAACAGTTCAGTTGCTGATACAATTGTAGCTGAAAGATAAATTCTTTTATTGATAAAATTTATCTCTTGTTGATTGCGGAATAGATTAGCCAAAGCTAATCCAAATCAAACAATACAGCTATTACAAAGGAGATGAGCAGTAGTGGACAAACACGCTAACTACTCACTCGCTGAGGTAAGCTAGTAGTGGACAAACACGCTACTAGTTTACTCGCTGGTGTTACTTGTATCTTAGACAAACTAGTCACTGACAAACAAGTGACAATACAAGTAATCGACACAAAATGAAGTACAACATACTACGCTATTTATAGACGCTGAAATCCTTAATTTCCGAATCTGAAGGACACGTGTTGCTGCTTGATTGGAGAGGTAGTTGAGATGTGATATATCATGGCACGACATTCTGTCTTGGGAAATATCACCTTGTACCATAAACCAATCAAATGCTTCCACGTTACTCTTTTCAAGTTTCGAGGAGCACGTGCTTGCGCCGTAATAACGCCGAATGTCAACTTCTTATTTAATGCGGCATTTAATGCTGCAGTCACTGATAGAAACACAGTTCTCCTCATTCTCGATGCGAGCCAACATGCTCTAAAGAATGACTTGAACAGTTAATCTTCAGTGACTTCTTTTATTTAGCAGAAGAGAGAACTCAAGAAGACTTGGAGACTCTCGATGATAGATGAGTATCAGCGACACACATAGTTGAGTCTTTTATCTTGATAAGATCTTCATCTACTGGCTTATCATATGATTAGCGACATAGAGACCTTCAGCAACAGGAGCTTGACTTGAATCATTTTCTTCATGGGGCATTATTGAGAAGATCAGAGACTGTGAACAGATGACATGATCAGTGACTTCACTTATCAGCGAATAATAACTTTAACAATCTCTTATATAATCTCCCCCTTAATCCTTGAGATCAGTGACCACTTGAGTTCAGCGATCAGTGACTCAACAAAAGTTCCATTTGAAACTTTTCCTTTTCCCGTAATTACTCCTCCTTTGTCTCCTGCAAAATTAACTTTTTGCTTGAAACCTTCTTTGAAGTCCTTTAGTAGATTTCGTTCTCCAGTCATGTGTCTTGAGCATCCACTATCTACATACCACCAACTATCCTTGTTCACAGTAGGCTCCTGCACACAACATAAAACACAATCAGTTGTTAAGAGGGACCCAAGCCATTACGGTGTTGGTTAGTCCTTTATCATCAACAAACTGAAGCTCTTTAAAATAACCATCCCTCCCATCAGGAGCTTTGGTTATTTTCGAAGATGCTTGAGCTTGTGGACGATCAGCCTTAAGAGGTGAATTTGAAGAGAACCTCCTAGGCACTGAATTAAGAGCTCTATTATTATAATTATAATTAAACTCATGTGTTTGTGAAGTAGAACCACTCTCATAATGACTGTGATTTCTACTTTGAGTTCTAAACCTTGACGGTGTCATATCCCTAGGCTTATTAGAAGAATTGTCACTTAGAGTATATGGCCGTTTAGGTTTAGGTGGCGAGACACTATGATTACTATCTCTTTTAAGAATGTTAACAGGTTTATTACCTAACTTAGGTTTGGTATCTAACCTATCCACATTCAAACTAGAGTCAGTCGGTGTCTTTTCATCAATCACAAGCTTATGTGATGCTTCCAGCTTCTTATTTGGACAACAAGAAGCTACGTGTCCCTTTTGGTGACACTTGAAACATGACATCTGCTTTCGTGATTTACTAACTTTTGCTTTCTCATTCGGAGTCTTAGGCACTAAAGATTCAGATGTTTGTTCCTTATTAATCTTATCATCAGTCTTAGTATCATTAATCACTCCACCCGATACATACTGTATTTTGGTGAGAGGTGAAATCTTACTATTATCTGATGACAGATTCTTAACAACAGTCTTCTGTGCCTCAGATTTATCAGACTTATTAGCTACTATAACCTCAGGATTAGCATCAACCATTTCAGAATCTTCGGGAATAGGAGTGTAATTGGCATTAAAAGGAGGGGCTACATCATTGTATCCTATCCCAGTCTTGTCCTTTACACTACGTTGAGCATCAAGTATTTTATCCATTTCAATAGTTCTATAAGACTCAAGCTTACGATTTTGCTCAACAAACTTCAAATTAAGATTCGCTATTTCCTGATCCTTACTAACAATTGTTTCATTTAAGTCTTTAATGTTCATGTAGAGACCATCTATGATAACTGACTTTTCATTTATGGTATCTCTAAGAGCTGTTCTATCAGAAGTATCAGACTTAATCTTATCTTTTAAAGCCTGTTTATCATCACTTAATCTACGTACATCCATAAGGGCTTGGTCAAGTTCAGATCTAACAGTCTTATAAGATTCTCTATCCACATTCAGTTGGGATAACAAATTGCTATTTGAGACAGTTAACACACTAATCTGAGATTGTAAATCAGTAACTAAATAACAGATATCAGCAAGAGTAAGAATATCAAGACATACCCTTTTCTTATCTGTTTGAACTTCAGCGATGTATGCCACAAACTCTTCTGGACTCATTTCTTGAGTTGAATCCATATACAGCACATCATCATCACTTGCTTTTACTTCAGACGCAGGCACCTCTACTTGTTGTTCTACATCAGTAGGCATGTAGGATATTGTATCAGCAGTTCTCTCTTGATCCTCAATCTCAGCCATCAAAGCTTCTTCAGACTGAGCTTTCCAATCATAAGAGCCATCTAACTACTTTACCACCAAGGCTTTGGAAGCAAGAGTACTCCCCAAACCTTGTTTTCCATTTCCAGTTTCTACCTTAGGTCTTTGGCATTCATGAGAAAAGTGTCCATAACCTTGACATTTAAAACACTTGATCTTGGTTTTATCAAACCCTGATCGGTTGCCAACAACCTTCCTACCAGTCCTCTTTAAGAAACTTTTCACTCTCCTTGATAACATAGCAAGTTGATCCTGGTGATCTATTTCTTCAAGATAGTCAGGTCAATTTGATCATAATCTTCATCAAAAAGAATCGGATCATTGATTTTACTCTGAATATAATTCTCATACGAAGCAACAAAGGAAGCAAGAACAGATAGTTGATGTTCAACAGATTTCACACTCATAGGCATCTTCTGATGCTCTTGAGGTGACTTCTCAATACCTTTTCCTTTTACTTCACTACCAGATGAGGAAAGAAAACACATATCCTCAGTTATCATTTCACCATTTTCACCAGTATCACCAACTAACAATGCAATGGTTGAACTGGAGGACGCAGTCGAAAGATTTGTCTTACTATGATATAACCCAGGGTTCTGAACCTGATCAGAATCAGTATCTCTTGACTTTTTGGTGAAATCATAACCTTTGAGCTTGTCAATAGCCTACTCTAAGGTCATGGTAGCATACCGTGTTTCATTATCCTTAATCATAACACCATGCAATTCCCACTTAGAAGGTAAACCCTCAATAAATTTGTCGGTTTTCTCTGCTTCTTCTACAGTAATCTCATGGTTTTCTAGCTCACTCAGTAGATGGTAGAAACGGGTAACATAAGCATCAAGATCTTCTCCTTTCAAAGCTTTAAACACTGTAAACTGCTTCTTGAGAAGATTCTTCTTGCCAGCTTTCACTTGTGGACTACCTTCACCTCTTTTCTCAAGAGCTTCCCAGAGCTCTTTAGCAGTATGAAAAGATTTCAGCTGATGATTGATCTCTTTAGGAAGACACATCTTAATACAAGAATGAGCTTTGTTCTCTGTTTTAAAATCCTCCTTTTGTTGATCATTCATATTCTGTTAGGAATAACAATTTATGACATACATATTGTTGGACATAATTATTATTAGTGGTGTGGGTAAATTAGTACCGATAGAGGATTATCTACATCAAATATTACATAACTTAATTAATTAGACTTATAAATTTGTTTGTTTTGTCATAAACTACGTTATTGCTTATTTATTTTACTTACTTAGTAGCATTGATATTCAAAACTTAGACTGAATGTTGTATGATATGCAGTATCGCATGTGTAGACTAATTCTCTTCGGGAGAATACATTAAAAGGAATAGATGCAATTTTTACTACTCGACAATCTACATTGGCACAGCTTGCAATACCAGACTACTTCGATAGGTTTCAGGCTGTGAGTACCCTATAGATTGGTAAACCGCAATATTTTCATGAGAATTGCATCATTTACTTATTCTACATATTTTATAGTTTTTAATTAAAATTAACAATTTATTCTTGTTTGAATAACTCATTTTAAAATATAGTAACGAAAAATTATTAAATTTCAAAAAAAGCATTAATATCTACAAACTCTTTTTTTATACTAAAAGTGTATAACATACTACATTTCTAAGTGCATTATGGCATGGCTAATAGAACACTTTATAATTTGGTCCTAATACCTTAAGTTTAATGGGACACTTGTTTGCTAAGGTTCTATATTGATAAGATCAAATATGACACTTAATATTGGTGTCCTATTAGAGTAACTTTTATAGGACATTTGTTCACTGATGTTGTTTTAGATGAGTGTAACAGGACACTTTATAAGTTTATATGTCAGTCGTATTCTTATGAACATTTTATGATCTTATAAATTAGATCGAACTTGATATTACACTGCATAGAACGAAATGGGACACTTTATATGTCCGTCGTATTCTTATAAACATTTTTATTTATAATGGTTTTATTATATAGTATGTACGTGCCAGGCTGTCCTTATGGCCCCCACAATTCTTTCGTCATCGATATATATTCTACAATATAAAATAAATTACAAACAACTACACAGAGCAAATGGTAAGTTCAGCACATGTTCATGCATGTGGTTATGCGTTCGATACTCATCTAGAAAATTCCTTTTTTCCAGCCATTAGTTACTCTATTAAGTATTAACATGAAAGCTATAATATTATTAAATAAATTAATTAATTGTATACATACGTTGTGTTTAATGTTATTAATTGTATTCATATGTTGTGTTTAATATTACACTTGATGTTTAAGGTTTATCACGTTAAATTTTTTATATGATTTGAGATTTATATGATCGGGATTTTGAAAACCTCGTATTTATAATAACCTTTATTAGATATATATAATAGAAGAATCATCGGATTTTGAGATTATTACATAACTTAATTGTATTTATATGTTGGTGTGTAATTACACTTTATATGTAAGGTTTATGAGGTTATTTTTGAGTGAGGTTCAAATGAGTACAATAATATTGTGTGAGAATGAAGGAAACAATAAAAATGTGTTACATGTCACAAAATCTATTTTCCCTTACGTTTTTAGAAATTAAATATCTCACAAACAGTAAGGCGAAAAATTACAAAAATTGAAACATAAAAATCAACGTTTTATTCTCTTCAATTAGAGGTCTCAAAGGTATACCTCCACGATTTTTCTTCTTCATTTTTTTGATAGGTTTTGAAAATAACTAACACATGTGATACCAGTGAATAACACGTGTTACCAGCGAGAAACATATGTGATATTAATATTGTACTTTTGTAAAACCTATAAACAAAAAGTTGTTGAAAGTATACATTTTGAGATATCTAATCGAAAAGGAGAAAACGTTGATTTTTATTATACAGTTTTTATAATCTTCCGACTTACCGTTTGTGAGATATTTAATTTTTAAAAACGTGGGGAAAAGTAAGTTTTATACCACGTGATGCATTCTTATTAGTTTTTTCATTCTCACCCAATATTGTTTCTTCTCATTTGAACCTTACTCTGTTAACTATACGTGGTTTGAGATTTATATGATCGGATTTTGAAAAATCTAATATTTATAATAACCTTAAATATAATAGAAGAATCGGATAGTGATGTCTCTAAAAATTCAATTAGTCACTTGAATTATTTAATTTTATCAAATTAGTTAACATTTAAGACATAAATAACAGTATAAATAATCTATTAATAATTAATTTGATAAAGCTCATTACATTAGGAATGAGCATGCACACTGAAATAATGATACCGAACTAGTCTCGTACTGAATCGTTACCGACTAATACAAGTGGTACGGTATTTGATTTGGAGTCAAAAAACGAATCAGTATCAACCGGTCGGGTACCAACATGGTACCAAGCTTACCCATACATTACATTATAAATCATCTATTAATAATTTAATAAAGTAATGTAAATAATCTATTAATAATTTAATAAAGTTCTTTATAGTTTATGTATTTTATTTTCTTTATTCTTTAATTGATTAAGTACAAGTACTTCAATAAAAATTTGATTTAACTTATTACAATATCATTTAACTTGTACCTTGAATTTTAATTTTTAAAGGGATAGTCGTCTAACACCACGACTGTGAATATTTTATAGCTATTTTTAATTTTTATTATTAATTATACTCAAAACTGTTAATATATCCACTTTATAACATGTTAAGTAACTACTTCATTATATTTGCAAATAATAGGATTCGGACTTGAGACCTCATCTTTGATTAAATATTTGTATTTCATAAATATGGTGAAACTATGGCATTGAAGTATAACTTTTTAAATATTTTGTAGAGGTGAGTTCTTTTAAGAATGCAAAAAATAGAGAATGGAAGAACTAATAGGATTGCTCCATTTCTCTACAAATTCCACTTTAATTTTTACCTCCATGGTTAATTATCTCACAAACCGTAAATCCATAAATTATAAAAATTATATATTCGGAACAACGTCTTTTTCTCTTCGATTAGAGATGTCATAAGCTATACTTTCGATGAATTTTTTTTCTTCGTTTTTTTACCGGATTTTACAATATAATCACATGTGATTTTTGATAAAAAATTAAAATTTGTTCACGATTATTTTTTCATGGTATATGTTATTTAACACGTGATTACAACTTAATATTCATTCACATTAATAGTTATAAAGAAAAAATTAAAAATTGAATTGGTTTTCATTAGAAATCACATGTGATTGCTAGCTGTACATTTAATCACATGTGATTTGTTATATAATCACATATGATTTTGTATATAATCACATATGATTTTCATTTAAAAATTGATATTTGATTAGCAATTTACCGATATATGATAATTCATGTATGATTTCAACTTGATTTTTACTTGATTGTATAATTCTTAGTCAATGATTTGAAAATCCGTATTTGATTACTCTTTAATCACATGTGATTGATACTTTGATGTTCAATCGCATGTGATTACACCTTAGTTTTTCATGTCTTAATCTCTTTACATCATCAATGATTTAAATATAAAGTTTAATCGGAAATAAAAGCAGGTGTGATTATTTTTTAGTGGTAAATCACATGTGATTTCACATTAAAAGTTTCTAAAACCCCAAAAAAATGGAAAAAAAACTTCGTCGAAAGTATATCTTGATGGATCTAGAATCGAAGAGAAAAAGACGTTGATTCCGATTATGTAATTTTTATAATTTGTAGACATATGGTTTGTGAAATATTTAGATTTGAAAAAAAGAGATGAAAATGGGTATTTGAAATGGATCAATCCTATTGGTTCCTCCATTCTCCCTTTTTTTATCATTCTTTTTTGAACTTTCCTATGTAACGAATAAAATATAAAGAAATTCGTTCATGTACGGAAGTGACATTTTAGAGGAAGTGGATGAAGCAAATAGAGTATTGTCATGTGTCATTTCCCATTTCTCCACCTCTTTCATTTCTCCGCCTTTTTTATTTCTCCACCTTTTCATTTCTCCAACCTTATCATTTCTCCTCCACTTTTTTTCTTATTTTTTCTAGTGTTTTATTATTTCTCTAACCGGATCAGGGGTGCTGTATGTAAATTCGGTTACTTGAAGCCTATAAATAGAGGCTTAAACCTCCTCATTTCACAATCAATCAATCAATCCATCTATCCCACACAACACATAACTCATTTCACACACACTACACTCTCTCTATAGAGTTTCTCTTTCTAGACTTTCTCTCTCTAGGTTCTCTCTCTAGTCTCTCTCTCTTGGGAACTAGTGGGAAGATTAGGAGAAAATCATTTCTTCTTAGAATAGCTATGTAATATAATTAGTAGAGGCTAGCGGTTGTAATATTTGGATATTATTCGAAGAAATATAAGCTGTTATTCTGCTCGCAATACGTATCGGTATTATCAATCCTTTCTATTATTAATTTGTTATAATGTTCTTGTTTGATGTTTGTGATTTATTAATGATAGAAATGTTTATTGGTATGCTTTGTGATTAGTAGCTTGTATGTTTGTCATGATTTAGATAGTTAGGAGTGATGTTACATTAATTATCTATCTGTATAAATGGGAGTTGTTTTACGCTGTTATCAGTCTAAGCTTTTCCTAAATAGACCTTACCATTCACCCTTTCCAGGCTTTCACGTGACTATTGCCCTTAGGATAGGACTTTGCAAACCTGAATACTACGTAGATATAGTTATCTGTGTTTTTGTATGAAGTTGTGGACATGCCATAAAACGGCCTAGTACTTAGTATAGCGCTGGAAACACCTCTGGTGAAGTACAAATGCATGGAAGCTACGGACCGGTCGTAGGCATATGACACCGTGGATACCTGGAAGTTACCCTTCTTGAACATGGTCTAGGACACATAAAACTGTGAAAATATCAGTATTATACACCGTGAGTATAGTTAGATTTATACAAGCTGTGAAAATAACTGAATGCAATACACCGTAAGTATACCTAGGGATGAACATCTAATTGTAAAGGAGGGTCTATTTCATGACGGAAGGATTTGAGCTTAAAATAAGTAAAAAAAGAATTATGAAAAGAAAGCGAAGACTCGTCAGTAGTCTAAGATGCTTAAACCCCTTAATTCCACTTAGCCGATAGTTTAGAGTAACAACGTAAACAACCAGTACACAATTAGGTAATAAAATTTAGACATAGGTGTTAAGAACGGTCAGAATATCCTGTAATGGCGGTTTGCTACCTTATTCATGCACCCAGGAGATATCTCCAAGAAGGGTCACTTGTCCTCATCGGACAGTGTTGGGGGTTGAGCAACCTGATCTGATCAGAATCATGATAGCCTAGGTACTCAGTGACATACTAATTTAGAACCGGAACTAAATAAGTAGGGTCCTAGTGTTTACACCGAAGTTTATTTGTCTGTTTGTTAGCTGAATGTGTCCCCAATAATCATCATTCCAATAATACGCTATCCTAAATCATGGTAAACCACGTCTTTGTTATCCTTAAGTGTTACATATCTGCTAGCCTCCCTTTACTTTTATGCTTTCTTAGTAATTTAAATAAATAAAAACCTAAAAACAATCACCATTCAATCTATAAAAACCCCAACTTAATTACTAAGTTATCAGAACTAGCTCTGTTTTAATTCTACCGTCGTGAAGAACGACCCTGGATCATCCTTACCACATACTAATATCAGGTATTCGTACCTAGTAATAGTAAGTAGTTCGGAAGGTTTTGGCTCCCCCCGACTATTATAAATTTAAAACCACCCTCCGATTGCCGGTCTCGACTGGAAGGTCCGCAACGACAAGGAAGCGATTCCTTGACCGACCGTTGGAGCGCGATTAGTGTGAAATTAAGAGGTTTATTAACTTAAATAATTGCAGTTCAGTTGTTTTAGGTCTTGTATGTGATATGCAATTAGATATCCATGCTCAATTGACATTGTTGTATATATTTATTTCTTTGGATATCGATGAATCATGTTAAACGATGATTACTCTTTCATTTGAAGTAATGAAATTTGTTCCTTGGTTTCCCTTATGGTTGAAAGCAGTTTGATTTACGATTGTGTAGTATCATCATAAATATATGTGAAACATATGTTGAGATACGATCTAGTGACATATAAAGGGCAACTTGTTCTATGACCAATCAAAAATGTTTCCTAGCCAAAATTCGTGCATTAGGACCTTTTTTTATGATCTCATGTAAGCATTGATCCAACATCTCATTTCGTCCTATCAGACACTTATTAGGACATTTATATATGTCTCCATACCGGCTATACGTAACTATGTATTAGCATTTAAAACATCAAAAAATGTCCTATATTCTAATTTGTTGGACGCCATTGGTGTTTTATTAGACGTTTTATGAGGCACTTATATAAGTGTTCTATAATATATATTAGGACGCCTCATTTATTACGACGCCATTATATAGGACGCTTTTATTATTGGTCCTATTAGATAAAAGGTCCTATAAAATAGTCTTTTACGACATTAATCAGTGTCCTATAAAGCCAGTTTTGTTGTAGTGAGTAAACCATCAATAATACTATCAATACAACAAAGGCCATAATGGTGGGGGTATAAATACCCTCACACCAACCACTAGGGGAGGTATTCAATTCCAAGCTCTCTCACCTTTACTAAATATATTCGATACAATTCACAACAGATCTCCTACTTACTCTCCCGCCTGAGCTTGGTCAACAAGGGGAATCCGTTCTCTCCTTCTTGATGAGGCTAACGGTGTTTGTTTATTATTGTTTCATGTCATCCTACTAATTATCGTGAAGTTATACATGCATGTATATATGTTCGCATACATGATAGATAGAAGAATAGTATCGCTCTAGTCGTTTAATCTTGTACCTGCGTCCGTGTAGCAACATTTGGCTCCATCCATGGGACCGAAATTCTGAAATTAGCTCACGAAGAAGAACGAACCAATGGATAAAATCACTTTAGATGGAACACCTCATGAAAATGAGGAAACTGAACAACTAAGCAAAGAAGAGGGGGAAATCACTCCCGTTTTCGTGGAGAAAAATAACAATAGACTCAAAGAGTTAATGGATACATTGGAAAAAGAAAAACTGAAAGGGACTCCCTGGAGGTTGTCATACGACGAAGCGGAGATAGATAGCTCCTTTGGCAGTTCAGAATCTTCAGACGAACAACCTTCTGGCATTACGGGTTCCCAAAAAAAAGGCAAAAGAGAGCGTGGTGAACGTAGCACGGAGCTCAAAAAGGAGCAAGCGACGATCTAGGTCAATTAAACCTATCGGGGGTAAAAGGAAAAGGCCTGACAAGAAGGGCCGAAGGATGATTCGGGAAAGGCAATGCAGAAGTGATTCTCTCGATCGGTTAGAAAACTCAGTGTCGCTCACGTCTAGTGGGAACAGCTCGGAAGATTCCGGGAAAGATTCACAGAATGAATTAAACTCCCCTTACAAACCTTCCATTGCATGAAGATTTACGCCACGAATAGCCAGCTGCTGGAGGCCTTCTCGTATGAGGATGCCCTCACATGTACGAATCTACAATGGAACTACCGATCCAGAGGATCACGTAAGCTTATTTTCAGGGGTAGCTGAAATGGAACAATGGTCCATGCCCCTGTGGTGCCATATGTTCGCACAAACGCTATCGGCAGCCGCACGCGTATGGTATGATAACTTACCGGAGGGAAGTATAGATAGCTTTGAGCAGTTAAGACAATGTTTCGTAGCGCACTTTGCCTCGCAAAAAAGGTACACGCGCCATGCGGTGGAAATCCATGATATTTGTCTCGCCCCTATCCGTCGGTCAGATTTTACTCCGGTCGTTGGTCCGACTGCAACAGAGGTGGCGAACAATGAAGTTTTAAAATTTATATTTTGCGGGGCTCAAACTATGCTAGCTACCTACCTTGTAGGTATGGCGGCAAGTATAATTCGAGTGTCGTCCAAAATCGGAACGAATTGAATTGAATTGGGACCTACCAAAGATGATTCGGCAATAGGATGGGTTTAGAAACAAGGTAGGTATGGTTTTGGTTTTATCTAATTCAACCTAGTGACAGGAAATAAAATGCAGAAAAGTAAATGAGAATATAAGCAGGAGGTAGAGAGTGATTGCTGAAACTTTGATGATTAGGGTTTCGAGATGATATCCATTATATTGATGATAGGTGATTACTCTAGTTAAGAATCTTCTAAATGGTCAGTGTAAACACTAGGACCGTACGTCTAGGAATAACCCTAAAGCATATGTCACTGAATCCTAGGCTATCCTGATTATGGTCAAATGGGACTGTCATCATACCCACCTCACCGTCTCTTTCGGAGACCAAGCGACCCTCTGATTGGGGTTAAGGAATAAGGCGACAGTCCATAACATTGACTTTTCTTAACACCTATGTCTATCCAATTTTAACAGAGTAATACTGGTTGTATGATGGGTAAGTTAAACTATCGATTAAGTAGATTTTAGGCGTTTTAAGCATCTGGGAACACAGCCGACATCATTGCTTTCATTTCCTAACTCATGTTTTATCTGGTTAAGCTTTAATACTTCCGTCGTGGATTAGACCCTCCTTTCCCATCGGTCGTTCATCCCTAGGTATGTGTACGGTGTATAGTGTCCTTATTTTCCACAGTACTCTAACCCTAGGTATATTTACGGTGTTTTAAAGACCTTATGTATCTTTACACAGCTTTATAACAAGAGGTAGTTTAATGGTGTACTACGGCATTTTCACGGTTTGAAAAGACCTAGACCCGTGTCTGGAAGGGTTGCTTCCAGGTAATCCACGGTGAGATAGACTATCGGCATTTCCTTAGTTTTCACGTATTTGTACTCTACCAGTTGTATTTCCAACGCTATACCAAGTATTCTGACGTATTACGGCGATCCCACAGTTTCATACAAACTGGAGATAACTGTGTATTCGTAGTTAGGGTTGATCAGATCTTATCCTAAGGCAACAGTCACGTGAGAGACCGGAAAGGGTGATTAATTAAGTCTACATCCAGGATAAGTTTACACATGTACGTAGCATAACAACTACCAATCATATATTAAAGATATTAATTAAACATCATCCCAAATCCTAACATTTACATTTCAACAATCACATACTCCCTCCGTCCCATATCTATTGTCCACTATTCCTTTTTGGGATGTCCTAATTTAATTGCCACTTCCATATATAGAAAAGAATAATGAGATAAAATTCATTTTTGCCCCTAATTTATATATGTAAGACAAAAAGGTAGGTAAAAAGTAAAGGGTAAAATTGTCTTGTTATCAAAAAGTAAGAGAGATGGTGATGTTAGTTCTTAAACTGCGTGTTTTTTATCGGGGGACAATAAATTGGGACGGAGGGAGTATTAAACTACATAATCATCATGGCGATAATCACAAATCATATTGAAATAATATGCAAAGTAAACATTATAACAGTAAGAGAGTAGGATAATATCACCAGATTAGAAGAGTAATACTGATGATTACAACAGTCTGACTTGAATAACCTTGCTAGAGATTGATTACCCAATTACAACTTTCCTATAGCTCTAACCACTACTTATATCTCTCTAGTTCTCTAGAGAGAGAAACTAGCTAAATTAACTACAAAACTAAAGAAAGAATTCTAGAAAGAGAGAGAGAGAAGTGTATGAGATGTGAGATGTATGAGGTCTGAGGAATGGTGGAAATGAGTCCACTATTTATAGGAGAAGGTTAGGGCTTGAAGTACAAGTCTTTAAGTATCAAGAAGAAGCACCAAAGCATCACACGGGGCGAGGGGGTGGGGTGTCAAATGGCACCCCAGGTACCATTTAGAAGGCAAATGGAGGCACAAATGGCACCCCAAGTGCCGTATACAGAACCTAGGGTACCGTATACGGTACCTTGGGTGAGGGGGGGGGGGGGTTGGTGCTCCATTTGCCTTCCGCCGACTTCTCGGTTGCTTGGTTCGTCCGTATCTTCTTCGTTTTAAGTCCGTTTTGCTTGATTCTTGCGCCGTTGGATTCGTTTTTCCGTTACGCTTCTAATGACGCTAAGTTTGCCAAATTTGGAGGTGTTTGACTTTTGCGTGTTCCGGATGACGATCGGCGGGCTTCCAGACTGCACATCTTCTTCGTTCTTTACCCGTTTCTCTTGATTCTTTCACCTCCGGTCTTGGATTTTCCTATGGAATCATAAGATATGCATTAATATTTAATTTTATAGGATAATTAAGAACGGAATATTTAAGATGATTATTTTTGCCTCGGTTTGCGTGTAAATTAGATGTTTTAACTGATTTTTTGTAGCAACGTCCGTATTTAGACTACCTTGGTGATTTTTGATGATAAAAGATTATTTTGAAATGTTTTCACCAAATAGTAGTCCAAAAATTGCAGAAATAAGTACTTAAAAATATGACTTTTTGAATCACATCAATATTAAATAGAAGGAGAATGAGTCCCTCCAAGATTTCATGGATCGATTTAAGGTGGAGAGTATTGAGATCAAAGGTACCAATGAATTAATGCAAATATCCGGTTTCACGCATGGCATTCGGAACTAACAATTGATCGAAAAATTGAATAATAAGGTGCCTAATTCCACAGAGGAAATGTTCGAAGTCACGAAAGCATTCATCCGAGGAAAAGAGGCCGTAGCGTCTCAGGTGCCAAATTCCAACACGAAATGCACGAGGCATCAGAATAGCCATCAGAAAAATAATCACAATTGGAAAAGCAATGCTCACCCCTTCACGACGTACGAAGGACGTAAGGGACTTTCCCAACCTTTGCCAACACAAGCGCCTACTGTCCAATACCTAAGAAACATGCCCTTCACTGCATTAACAAAGACACCAGCGGAAATCTTGGCAACCGCGGAAATGAAGGCACTGTTTATGCCTCCACCGCCCCTTGCTATAAACCAAAAAGAGAAATTTGGATAGGTACTGTAAATTCCACGGTGAGAGTGGGCACAATACGAACGAGTTTTTTCAATTAAGAAAATAGAGCGAAGAAGCTCTTCGATCAGGACAGCTCTCACACCTTATCAAAGAAGTCAAGAAAATCGGAGGGCACCAAGCAAATGGCAAAGGTAACCCGGGCGAAAACAATAACAAAACTAGAGGGAGGCCTGTCATGGCAATAACTCATAATAGCACTCATATAGGAAAAAGGAAAGACTAGTCACCGGAAAGGTGGATTGACAGAGAAATAACATTCCCTCCGGCATGCGAGGTTTGGCCGACAAACAAACCCCTAGTAGTAAAATCCGACATGGGAAACCAGATGGTGCATCGGATCTATGTGGATGGGGGGAGTGCCTCTGAGATAATGTATGGACACTGCTTCTATGCATTAGACCCTAGAATTCAAGGGGATGTGCGAGAAGTAAAAGGACCCTTAATCGAATTCGCAGGAGAGAGGGTATGGCCAGTGGGTTAGATCCAACTACCGGTCACATTCGATGACTATCCATTATGCCGAACAATCATGGTCAATTTCATAATTATCGATACTCCTTCATCCTACAATGTGCTTCTAGGTAGGCCGGGGATAACGTCATTGCAGGCTATCCCGTCCATGATGCATGCGATGATGAAGTTCCCAACACCACTCGGAATCGCAACGCTCAATGCTGAAAAGAGAGTAGTACAAAAATGCAATAAGATTGAAAAAAGGATGTATGAGGAAGGAGAAACTTCTAGAAAGAGCTTAGAATCGGAAAAAAGAAGAGGAAGACTCCGAGCCAGAGAAGGATTATACACCCGAACCAGAGACGGAAGAGAAGATTATCATAAACTTCGAACACCCAGATCAGCCGTGGGGATCTGGAAGGATTTGCCCGAGCGCTTCAAGGAGCATCTAATTCATCTTTTACGCCGTAATGCTGATGTTTTTGCGTAGACCAAAGCAGATATGACGGGGGTATATCGTCATATTATTGAACATCGTTTGAACGTCAATAAGCACGTAACTCCGGTAGTACGAAAAAAGAGGAGTCTCATACCACAAAGTAGTCAAGCAGCATGTGAGGCAGTGAACAAGTTAGTGGATGCAGGAATACTCCGATAGGTGAGATACAGGACATGGATAGCCAATCCGGTCACGATCAAAAAGGCTGATAGCTCATGGAGGATGTGCATAGATTTTTGTTACCATCACAACGGTCGTTCATGAAGCGGCGATAACGGTTGAGTAGTTTTAAATTTATAGAGTTGGGGAAATCCTAAGATAATACTACTTTCAGCCCGAATTAGGTTACTAGGGTAGTAAGCGGTATGTTGACTCAGGTGTCGTTCTTATACTACAATGGGCATGAAATCTTAGGTGTTTTAATTACCTTTGATGATTTAGCTAGGGTTTAACTAAAGTGGATTTGGTTTTGGTTTTGTAACAAATCTATAAATGCAGGAAAGGAAAAGATGTTTGTACGGAGGCTCAAAGAACAGTGGATATGAGAGTGTTATCTATGATGTCTATGATTGATGCAAAACTGATAAAAGCTACCGCTCCGATATTTGACTTGGTTAAAACTATGCAAGAAAAGTATTATGAGCAAATGTTAACGGTTGGAGAAAGACTGGATGCACAAGATGCCAAGATTGATTCTCAGCAAGCTATTATTGAACAACAAGTTGCAAGGATTGAGGCACTGGAAGCTGAATTAAAAGCCTTGAAAGATAAATTTGATGATCAGGGGGAGAAACCTGGTGATGAAGAGGAGAAAGATGATGAAAAGAATGATGATAATGATGATGATCAACCGGATGATGATGATGATTATGGAGGAAATGGAGATGGTAATGGAAATGATGGCAATGGTGATGACCTGTATGATTTTGGCAATCAAGGTCAAGGTGGTAATTCTGAAGATCAAGAGCCTAGAGATGATTCTCCGCCTCACCAGGAAGATGATCAGCCAAATTTCTCATCAAGTGACTTGGGATCGGATGAAATAGATATGGATGTTCAAGACAACGTGTTAGTTCAAGCTGAGGCAGAAAAGCCCTTTTCTCCGGATCCAATCAATTATGTGCATGTGTTCTCAGTATTTCCTATGGTTCAAGCAACTCAAGAGTCTTAGAAAAATCATCAATCGATGAAAAAGAGGTCAACACAATAGTAGAGGAAGAAGGAGACACATGGATGACCCCAATACCGAATCTGTTGAAAGAAGGGGCGCTACCTGAAGATGCCAACGAAACAAGAAAATTACAATCGAAGGCACTGCGATACACGATAGAAAATGGAACACTTTATAAAAGATCGTATTTAGGACCACTACTTAGGTGTGTAGGACCACTACAAGCAAATTACATCATACTAGAGATACACAAGGGGTCGTGCCAAATGCAATCCAGTCCAAGATCGGTAGTGGCAAAGGCTATGAACGTGGGATATTACTAGCCCACCATGCTTCAAGACGCCGTGGAAGAAATACAAAGGTGCGATGCATGTCAAATACATGCCCCGATACCGAGAACACCTAAACAAAACATGATTTCAGTCACAGCCACCTGGCCGTTCCAAAATTGGGGGATGGACATCGTAGGACCATTCCCCACAACAAAAGGAGGGTTAAAAATTTTTATTGGTTGCAGTGGATTATTTCACGAAGTGGGTAGAAGCAATGCCTCTGTCAAAGATCACCGGAAAAAATGTGAAATGTTTCGTCTGGGATAGCATTGTATGTCGTTTTGGAATCCCACAAGAAATCGTGGTAGATAATGGAAAGCAATTCTCAGATCAACCTTTCAAGGGTTGGTGTCAAGAAATGCAAGTAAGACAAATTTTCACCTTGGTGGCGCACCCACAGGGCAATGGGTAGGTCGAAAGGATAAATCAAAGCATAGTGGAAGGATTGAAGACACGGATAGCACATGATGGTTCAGACTGGGTGGAGCATCTCTCGCATGTCCTTTGGGCACATAGGACAATGCTAAAGACGAGTAATGGAGAAACACCATTCAATCATACGTACGGATCAGAGGCAATGATCCCGGCAGAAATCGGCATACCAAGCTATAGGGGAAGCGAGGATATGGACATCAATGCATTGGAACTACAATAAAACTTAGACTTGCTGGAAGAACGTAGGGAGGTGGTATCACTCAGGGAAGCAAACTACAAAAATAAGATTGAACAATACTACAATCATAGGGTACGTAAGTCACGCTTCCGCCCTGGTGATTATGTCTTGAGAAAGAACGAAGCAAGCCGTCAAGAGGATCAAGGAAAAATGAGACCACGGTGGGAAGACCCATACAAAGTGACAAAAGCTTTCAGCAACGGATCCTACAAATTGACAGATGAAAGAGGTAGAAAACTTCCAAGGACCTAGAATGGAGCCAACCTATGCAAGTATTATAACTAAGTCTCTTTGTAGTTTATTGCATGTCATGAGTTATGAACTCAAGAACTAATTTTGATGGTGTAAGTTCTGTTTGTAACTCATTTATTATATGAATGGAAGAACCTTTGAAATGATATTTAAGTTACAATATCAATATACAAAAGAATCACAAATGGTTGAGCTCACCCCTCGAATTAGCTCTGGTAACCTCGGTAACAGCTGGGGAGCCGTAGGGTCAAGCTCTCCCCTCAAATTAGCTTATTATATTTACAATAATGTAAATAATGGTATTGGCCACCTATAATAGCCAAGTGTCTGCAAAGGAGGCTTTGTTCAAACACAAAAATAAAAATAAAACACATCTTGTAACGATGAAAACAAAGCATGGCATTACATGAACCAAGTACAAGCTTAATAGCCATACAAGCAAGTTGTCTTACAAACGTAACTAATACCAAGAGGGCAACAAAAGATACATAGATGCCAAACATAACGCCCAAAGAAACAGACCTCGCTCCGGTTGCTAGACTTGAATCTATTTGGATTTTTCTAGCATATGCTTCATTCATGAATTTCAAAGTGTATCAGTTGGATGTCAAGTGTGCATTTATTTATGGGAAAATGCATGAAGAAGTGTTCGTCAAGCAACCACCAGGTTTTGAAGATCCTCAATTCCCAAATCATGTATTTAGGTTGGATAAGGCCTTATATGGATTACATCAAGCTCCTCGAGCTTGGTATGAGACCTTATCTCAACATCTTCTAGCAAATGGGTTTTCGAGAGGTCATATTGATAGTACACTCTTCATTCGAAAAACAAAAGGGGATTTGCTTCTCGTACAAGTATACGTGGATGACATTATATTGGGTCCACGAATGACAGTTTGTGCAAAGAGTTCGAGAGCATCATAAAGTCCAAGATGCAATGAGTTCAACAACTAGATAAGGGCATTTTTAAACATCAACCGAAGTATGTAAACGACATCTTGAAGAAATTTAAGATGTTGGATGCAAAGACTATTTCGACCCCCATTGATCTCGTTGAAAAAATTGGACCCGCTCTCGATGAAACACCAACCAATCAAAGAGAATACTGCTCAATGATTGGTTCACTCATGTACTTAACTGCTTCGAGACCTGGTATAATGTTTGTTGTGTCTATTTGTTCGTGGTATAAAGCAAATCCCAAAGTCTCACATTTGAGGGCCGTTCAACGAATCTTCAGATATTTGAAGGGAAAACCTGATTTAGGGATATGGTACTCGAATGCTGAAGACTTTGCACTTTCAGCATATTCTGACTCTCACTATGGCGGATGCGGTATTGACTCAGAATCAACATCAGGAGGATGTCAATTTCTAGGAGAAAGATTTGTGACATGGCAGTGCAAGAAACAAAATACGGTTTCTACTTCCACTGCGGAGGCAGAATATATTGCCGCTGCAAGTTGCTGTTCGCAAATTCTTTGGATTCAACAACAACTTTGAGATTACGGTTTACTTCTTACTAAAACTCTTTTAAATATTGACAATATTGCGTCCATAAGTATCATACGCAATCCCGTTCAACACTCAAAGACAAAACATATTGAAATACGTTTTTGCTTTATCAGGGATTGCTATGAGAAAAACTTAATCATTTTGGTTCATGTTGAAACATCGAAACAAAGAGCAGATTTGTTTACGAAAGCTTTTTCAAAACCACGTTTTGAGGAACTAATTTCGATGATCGGCATGAAACATTTGGATCAAATTGAGTAGACTTTGGATATTTAAGTTATATTTTATGTTTGTTGTTTGTTATTTTTCTTTTATAAACACAAAAATCCAAAAACATCAGAAAAACCAATAAAATCCAAAAACATTTGAAAAATAAAAAATCAGGGGAGATTTTGTATAAAAAGTTGGGAAGTGATAGTATATTGGGAAATGTATTAATAAATAAAACTTAAAGAAATGATAAGTACTATATTTGATGTGTTAGTAGGTTTACATAGCATTTTTAAACCAAATTTTTTACTAATTAATTTTATATCTGATGTATTGGTAGGCATTTATGCATTTAAAATATCTAGCCTAAGAAATTTTAACCATTTATGCATATTATTTTAGATAATCCAAAATATTAATGTATGACAATCAAAGGTCTAGTCAAAATGACCAAAAGTTACCAAGAATCTAGTCCTCTAGATTCAAAATGATAACAAAATGTCTTAAATTTTGAGGGATTAGTATGTTATGATCTATGATTTAGGGTCTTAATATTATGATATCTGAGGAAATATATTGACTATCTATTGTACTAAGTACAGACCTTAGTTGGTATATTTCTATAAACGGACTTGCAAATATTCCAAAGTTCAAGTATCAAATCAAAATAAACTTTATCACTCTGTTATACTACGTATAGACCTGTGATACAGTTTATAAGTCCAACCCGGGGTATGACATATGTGACTAAGTGTCATTCCAACATATGTGTGTTTAACTAAAGATATCATCATATGCTCTATTAATCCCTTAACAATCGATTCTGTAAAGCTTTGACGATGTATTAAACAACTGCGGAATAATTGTTTAATATAAAGTAAAGAACAAGAACATGCAATAACTTGAATAACACGTAATTAACTTTAAAGCTATAATCTTATTAATCAACAAGACGAATACACAGATGTATTAGGGTTAACACCTTGAAGCTACGATACTTTTCTACATTCTAAGGATCTCTATTTATAGTGCATAGAGTCCTGTACAAATCATCCTACATATATGGAAACTAAATCAATTCCATATACAACTCAAACTCTTATAACCATCATAAAAATATAAATAGTCATAACAACTTGTTTAGACTAACAGTAATAACCATAAACCTCTAGACAGTTATAACGTTGAAATTTACAAAGACAGTAATAACAATACAATCAGTAATAACTACTCGACTCGAATATAACTAGCAGTAACAAAATCTTCAAGCAGTCATAATGACTTGTCTTCAACCTTCAACCAGCAACAACTTCATCACTAATAGTCATAACTTCATTTGTTCTGGCAATCATAATAACTTGTACAACTAGTCATAATCTTACTTGGTAATTTCAACCCAAATAGATCAGACTCTACAATCTCCCCCTAAACTTAATTTGTCCTCTACAGATCTAAGTTTCTTCACTTGACTTCAATCTTTCTTTCTTTGCTGAGTCCTTTTGCTATACTGATTCATTATGTTGTACACTAAGTCTTTGCTCTTTTCTGTCTTTACATCAACTAGGAATTTCTTTTTAATCAATTGCTCCAATAAAGCTTCACTCATAATATACTATCTTTCTTCCAGCATGTACATGTATTTACCATTCCTGAGAGTTATACAATGTACTCCATCTCTAACAAAATGTTTCCAAGTTCCAACAACTTCAGAACACAAAAATAATTCCCCATATACTTCTGGCTCAAACATCATCTGCAACCATTCCCATACATGCCTTTCAAGATCAATACTAATGAGCTTCACATCCTTCTCCAAACCAATCTTGTACATATCATACACATCATACTTGTTTATTCTCCTCAAGATATCATTCATTGATATATGAAAGCTCACATCTCCATTTCTCCTTTGAATTCTGATCTCATAAGCAACTGTATTAGCCTGTAAGAAAATTCCTTCCCATTTAATAATATCTGAGAAATCTTCATCATCCAAATTAATGTTCTCAGATCTATCAGGCTTCACTATCAACAGTATATCCAACACTTCTTCATCTCTAACCAGATCACAAACTTGATCATTTGATTGTTGAACAATTTCAAAAGATCTTCTGTGATTTTCAAGCCTTACTCTTATCTCCTCGGCCTTCTGTTTTTCTGCTTTTTCTTTTTCCAATTCCTCATCAATTTGTTCATATCCTGCTTTCAATCTTCTTTGAATTTCTTCATCTTCTTTTCTTTTCTTTTCCAACCTTTTTCTTGCTTCAGGATTAGCAAAAGGATCCTTGTCATACAATTGTTGCAATTTTTCCAATGACAATTTTCTCAAAGTCATAGTTGGAATCCTATCTCCTCTAATCTTTCTTACCAGTTCATCTTTCAGTTCAGCTCTGGTTGGTCTCCTTGCTCTCTTCTTAGCAGCTTCTCTTTCAATTGCCTTTTGCAAAGCCATCTGCAGAGGATTTCCTTTTAACTTTTCAACATAAGCATTATAAACAGAATCATCATTTAATCCCTTTGCTTTCATCTCTTCATATACTCTGCTTGCCTCCTTAGTCATCTTCACAATCTTTCCAGATTCAAGCAGTACATCTACTTCATCAACTTCAGACTCATTTACTTGATCTGGCAGAGATCTCCTTGACTCTGCTGCTCTCTTTTCAGCTTCAATTCTTTCTTGTTCAATCAATTATGCTTGCACCCTCAAAGCATACTCATGATCATACTCAACACTTTGTGGTACCTGCTGTTTCTTCTTTATCTTTGGCTTTTCTTGCAGAATACCTTTTCCTTTATCTTTTGAATCAATCTTTGGTAAATCACTTCTCACTTGAGCAGTTGCTGTAGAAGGTTCTTTTATCTGAAATCCAGGAAAAGATGGTTGTTTTGATACCTTCTTTGGAGTATCAACCTTCTTTTCAACTGTTTTCTTTATCCTTGATACTGGAATGCTCTTCTTTCTGCTTCTTCTATTGAATACATTATAAAACTTATCTTTCTCTACTGAAACCTCTTCATCTACATCACCTTCCATCACCTCAGTTTCAATAGAATTTTCAACTTCATCCTCACTTCTTGCCTTAATAGCTTCAACACTCTTACTACCTTCAAAATCACCATCATTCTTATTCACACCAAGCTCCTTATCAATTTCTTCAATCAGTGGATCTTCACCTTTTTCTTCAGAGGTTTGAGGTGTATGCACAAATTCATCATCATCCTTCTTATTACTAGCAACCACTTCTTCCTCCTCTATATTCCTAGCTCCACTACCTCCATCTTCACAATCATGAGCTCTTTCATCTTTATCCAAACCATCATCATCATCATCAGATTTTGAAGATAAGACCTTCTTGTAATGTTCTGGTTTCACAGATCTCTTCCTATCTCCTTCATCTGTCAAATCTAAACCAAATACCAACCTTTTCAGTTTACTAATCTCCTTTTTATGTTCCATGATAGTCACAGCTTGTGTCGTCAAAGCCTTCTCATGTCTTTCAATAATATCTCTATCCTTCTTCAACTCCTGCCACATATACTCCCACATGAATTCAAACATTTCTTCCATCAATTCCGAGTGAAATCTATCCTCATCACCTTCAGAATGTGACTTCCTTGGTGAATCATTGGAAACATTATCACCTGACTCATGCCTAGCATGATCATCAGATGACCCCTTGTTCTTGGTACTGGGTCCACCAAAATCATCTCCAAATAGAGAATCATGTTCTGGTGTTGCCTCTGGTTGGGTCTTATTGATGTTACTTCTGACCTCCTCTGCCAGTGGGCTAGAAGGAGTAGAAATAGCCCTTCGAGAATGGTCATTTTCCCCTTCATTGACCATCTGCTGTGGTGATATTTGTGACTGAGACATCTGAGCAGCAGCATCCTCAAATTCCTGTGTTTTTGCCTTTTTGGCTTTGGAGGGTTTGGTTTTTTTGTTCCCTTGTTTTATTTTCTTGCCACCAATTGTTGTGGATTGAAAAGTAGAGGGCATATATACAACAATTGGTTCAGAGATGGTTGGTGGTACCTCCTCTGTTGCAGAAGGTGCAAGAAACAATGATGTTACCTTCTTAGAAAATTCCTTAGTTTCCCTTCTCATGTTAGCAAAAAAATTTGGTTTGTGTTGTACAACTCTATAAATAAGCTCTTGATTAGGTAAATTTGGAATATTTGCATTAATAAAGAGTTGCACAAACTTGGGATACATCAAAAATTTCTTATTCTGTACTAAATTTCTAACCATGCCATCAAAAATAAATTTTGAAAGTTGAATCTTCTTCCAGTGGCCAAATAAACAAGTGCATAAGCAATGTTGCTTGGAAACTCATTAAAAGAACATCTTTTTGAAGATAGACACAATTGAATAACATGAATTAAAAATCTCCACTGTGGGCTAAACTTAGCTTTGTAAAAAGTAAAAATTTCCATTTTCCCCTCATAGCCCATCAGTGAGATATTTGCAAAAAGATCAGTATTATGAAGTTCTGTTATACCTGTAGCATCATCAAGTTGTAGTAATTGACGAATGGATGCTTCAGATACAACAATCTGGGTCTCGTGAACGGTAGACTTAATCCGTTTCTCCCCCTCAACTTCTTCAATCGCAGCATTCACCCAAAAGTCATTTAAATATCCTCTGTACATCTTTGGATTGACGGTGAGTGCATAGAAGATGTGACTATTCCTTAAGAAATCAACAATTTGCTAGAAAACTTTAGCGTTATCACGTTTCACTAAAAACGCAACTTGATTGTGAAATTTTGCAAATTCTAATTGTTCTTGATCCATTTAGATAAAATTGAATGAATACTAATGAAAAACGATTGATTTGAGTGGGGTTTTGAGCGCGGAGGATGAGGTGGTTGAAAGTGATGAAAAACTTTTGAAAAACGTAAGTGTTTTAGGGTTTATGACTACCAAATATATAGCAGCAATAAATGACCTAAACACAAACAGTAATAACCACCGATAAGGCTAGCAGTCATAACTATATATAAAGATACAGTTATAACTAAAGCACTTTCAAAAAGAATAACTTAGTTAACACTGACAGTAATAACTAAATTAAAGCAGACAGTTAAAACTGAATCAAAAGTAGCAGTAATAACTCAACCAGTGAAAACTAATAAGGCTATTATCACCAACTTGTATAAGCAGTAATAACCGACCAAGGCATTATCCACTTAAAACAAGCAGAAATAAAAAACGACCAAGGCATTTTTTATTATTATTTTTTTAATTTTTTTTATTTTTTAATTTTTTAAGTAAACTCCTAAAAAGCTGGCAGCAATGACCTGCAAAGTTAGTCTAAAAAGCAAAAAAATAGGAACCAGTAATAATTAACTACATACATTAATAAGCAATGAAGACAGTAATAACCATAACTGAGGCATAGTACTAACAGTTATAACAAGAACATAACTAACAGTAATAACCAAGATCAGTTAAAACTATTAGTTGGTTAAGTTATAACTGACAGTATTAATGACCAGCAATTATAATTATGATGACACTTCATTGATTATTCTATCACTAATAACCCATAAGCAAAAGAAGATATATACAGAAAAATAGTTTGTAGATGAAAAGACTCAAGAAAAATTGATCATTCCAATACTAGTAACCAAGAATGTAAACCTGCCTACATCAAAAGCCTTTGTAAACAGATCTGCAAATTGATTATCAGTATGAACTTTCTCATTCTGAATGAGTCGTTTTTCATTACAATCTCTTATAAAATGGTATCTTATTTCTATATGTTTAGTTTTAGAATGTTTAACTGGGTTATTTATGATACTGATAGCAGAGGTATTATCAATCAAAATGGGAGTATTTAGAAAAGTCAAACCATAATCAAGCATTTGATTCTGAATCCATAAGCCCTGAGCACAACAGCTTGCAGCAGCTACATACTCAACTTCTGCAGTGGTAGTTGATACAGTAGTTTGCTTCTTGCATTGCCATGAAACTAACCTATCTCCCAAAAATTGACAGCCTTCTGATGTTGACTTTCTGTCCATATTGGCACCACCATAATCACTATATGTATATGCAACAAGATCAAAAAAATTACTTTTTGGATACTAAAGGCCCAATTTTGGTTGACCCTTCAAATATCTAAAGATTCTTTTGACTGCAAACAGATGTGATTGCTTTGGACATGATTGAAACCTAGCACAAACACAAACAGCAAACATGATATCTGGCCTGCAAGAGGTCAGATACATTAGTGATCCTATCATTGATCTATACAGATGTTCATCAACTTCTTCTCCTTCTGGATCTGCTGTTAATGGCTTATGTGCTTCCATGGGTGTGCTTGCCACTTTTGCATCTTTATATCCAAACTTATCCAGTATGTCTTTAACATATTTCTCTTGACAGATGAAGATCCCATCAGATTTCTGATAAACGCTAAAATGTACTATATTGTAGTACTAATTACCCCTTTGTTCAGTGGATTTCTTATGCATTTGATGAGAATAAGATACCTATTTCGTTCATATTTGCATTTAAGAGTTTAACTGGAGCTTGGATCGTAAAGAAACGGGAAATGAGCTAATCGCGAAGAAATGATGTTAAGAAGATAGGCAAGTGAGAGTTGGAATTAGTGATGATGGAGCTTGAATCGGAAAGAGAACGAAAGATGAGCTGAAAATGAAGAAAGGTGTAAAAAGCTGAGTTTTCGGCTATGCGTTAGTATTTTGGCCATAACTTCCTTCGAACTCCGATTGGGGTGATTCAAGTTGGAAAATTTAGCTAACAGATAGGGCTACAACATATCAAAAATTTAGATCATTTGGATAGAGGGAAGATCACGACGCGATCCTACAAGGTCGCGGCGCGATCCTATGTTGGCCAGAGGGTTTTAAATCCAATTTTTCTTATTTCAAACCCTAATTTCTCATAACCTTAACCAACGAATAGCAACCGACCAGAGGGGGTTTTTCCCCCATTTTGGAGCAAATCGATGGCGGTTTGGAGGTGGAAAAGGCTAGGATCATCCTATTGATTCTACTTCATTCGGTTCACGATTCGGTTTGCGTATCATCTTCCGATTTCAATTCTAAACATGTCTATGTGTTTTGTTTTGAGATATGAATCTGATTTTTTATAATTGAATCATGGATTATACTTATTGTTAATTGTTAGTTTAATAATCTTTGATTATGAATGTTTGAAAGTTATAATTGTGTTTTGAATAAGTTATCTGATTAAAGATTGTTATGTTATCCGTGAATCCTTGTTTATTGATGATTGTTAATTGCTACTTAACGTGGTCAATAGTGTTGTCGAGATTGAGTTCCTTTGACATCGTTGATTATTGATGATTATAGACTTAGGTTTATAGTTATTGCTAAATATATTGAGTTTGATAGGTTAAGAGCATAGTAATTAATTAATCTAAAATGAGCAAGCTAATAAGTGATTATTAGTAGGTATTGTTGAGTCATACCATGAGGATTAATTGTAACAAGTTGTGAATACTTAATGCACAATCTAGGGAAAAGCACGCAATAGAGCAACATTCCTGCGACGTCGGATCGATGTTTAATGTGGGACCCTAGGTTGTAGATATTAGTTGAAGGTGCCCTAATCTCTGATCAATCAGATCGTCTTAATCAACCAAACGTGCGGAATCCATTTGGTTAGCGATTATTGAACGAATAAACAAAAACACGATTTCTATAACGTTTTCTTTGTATTCACAATTGAGTATAAACGTTACTAGCTTTTTCTCCTCTCTCTCTCTCACACACAAAACGCCTCACACTCTATCTCTAATGACCAACCCTAAAACTGAAACATAACTCTCTATTTATAGGCTGTCCAAACCCTATAGCGACACTAGCCAAGTGTCGCTATATGCGACACTTGCTTAGTGTCGCATAAACACTAATTTGTGTATATTTTCTATTTCACTATTCGTTTACAGACTCGCATATACACACTAAATATTATACATACGCAGACTAATTGACTTTAACGATTACAAACGTTTGACCAACTGACTGACACACAAAATGCACCAACATTAGTTGAACCCGAAACGTTGGCTAATATATATTTAGCTTGGATTCTTTGATTAGAAACTAAGTTAATATAAAAGAAATCACAATCAGACAGTCAAAACACATGAACTGGATATTATGAATCTGAGTGGAAGACTTTGAGCAATTACATGTCTATCTCCAATTGTTTATCTTTTCCTCTTTATCTTGTTTTATGTTGTTTGGTTTAGTTAATTAGTTCATCTTGAACGTTTGTACGGAACTAAAACGTAACCTCTATTTTACTGCTTTATCAATAATTCCAATTTAACTGAATAACATTGTTCCTGTGATCGACCTGGACTTACCATAGCTATACTATTCCGATCGGGTATTCTTGCCTAGTTGTGTGATAGTAGTGATTGGTATATCATATACTTTATAAATAATAAAACTAGACGTTTTCACCAACATCAACTTTTGCTGCACTTGTAATCCCAGAAAGAATGTTAACTCTCCCATTGACCTCATGCTAAATCTTTTATGCATAATGGACTCAAATTCTTTACATAAAATATCCCTTGTAGAGCCAAAGATGATATCATCTACATAGACTGGAACTAGCAGAATATCATTCTTAACTCTTTTGATGAACAAGGTTTTGTCTATGGTACCTCTTTTGAATCCACTTTCAAGCAAATTGTAACACCCGCCAATTTAGGACTTTGGATTAGTGCCTAAACTACTTGAAATTACGGGTATTTAGCTTAGTAATACCCTAAATAAAGGTAACATTATGGTATGAATACGGGCACGCTTACGCGATCTAATTTAAATCGTACACTTATGAACCGGACAAGGTCCGACAATTAATAAATGGACGTTGGTGACAAAACTTTATAACAAGGTGGACTTATCCAAACAAACGTGATTTACATTAATATATTGTGAGAATATATTCCAAGTATTTCTCATTTATAAAAACACCCTGTACACGGCAAACACGCACGAAGCACGTGAGTCAAGCGAAAACAATTCAAATTAAAATTCTATAACTCGTTATTTAGTGTTTTGATAAAACATTTCAGTTAAAATATTTTGGATATACTTAAACACGAAACAAGGAACGACATTTAAACAATCGCGGAATGTAACACAAAAATCTGAACAATGAGTTCACGAGACCGAGACCCAAATGGTTCAGCCCAAACCCGCGGATCCAAGCCCCAACCCGACCCATGACCCACCTCCTTTTAAACTCCTCCTTCCTTCAATTCTTCCATTTTATTCACAAACACACACACACTTACATTTCCAAAACCCTCTCTTTTCTTTCCCCTCTTCTTTCTTTCTTCAAGCCGGCAGCAACATCAACACCAACACCACCGTCATCAAAAATCGTTCATCATCATCATCAAGAGAAAGCACAAGGACCGCCATCATCTTCTACCTCACCTTCATCATCCCCATTTTCGATTCTTGGTATGAAACGCCTTAAAACTCGATGTAATTACTTAGAAAGCTTTTATTTACATGCTAGAACGTTTACTCAACAAAGATTTGCCCAAAAATCGACTTGAAAATGCATTTTCATAGATAAGTGTTCGAACAGCTCGTTCTGCGAACCGAGATCTGTTCGTCCTGCGAGGCGAACCCAATTGCGAACCAAAAATTGAACTCGCGAACCCAACTGCGAACCGAACCCACCTGCGGGTAGGCTTGCGAGTCGACCTGCGAGTTGACCTGCGAGTCGACTTGCGAACCGAACCTTGTGTTGCGAACTGAATTCAATTCGCAGCCTACTGCCTTGCGAGCCGAACTCGGCTCGCACCGCGAACTCAATTCACACCACTATTTCAGTCCATAACCCGACTTGACCAATTTTCCGAATTTAAATCCTAGATACGATTTTTAATAAAACGATATACATAATAATAACACTCTCGAATTATTTTTACAAACCGTCACCAACGGGCCATACTGTTTTCAAAATACAAACGATTTACTAAACAAACACTTGGACACGTCCTAGTTGAGTGGACAACTAGCATGGGTGATCTTTTAAGACACCAACTCGTTTACTTGTTTACTTACAACCTTGTGCGTTACGGACGTCAGAAGGTTGCAGGATTCTGAGAATCGATACACAGACTTACAACCGCTTTACCTGGTTGATTTCACATACGTATTTACTGGACTCAGGTGAGTCTCATAGCCCCACTTTTACTGTTTTACTGTTTTACTTACGGGGTGAGATACATTGCTTATTTTTATGAACACGAGTACTGAATTACATGTTTACCAAACGGAATTGCATGAGTTTTCTCACCATTTATTTGGGGAAGTCTCCTCATCATATATCGTTAGTTATGTACTTAAGCGCGAACACTAGTTAATGGATCCATTAGGGAAATGACCCTCCCCGCCCGGGGTAGTAGCGCTACCACGAACCGTTCTGTATAAACGGGCGACTATTATTTGTTACTGATGCTTGCTCAATTTCGAGCATGTCACGGGAGCAAATTATTATTTACGGGTTAAGCTTCGATTATGAGCCTCATGGCAATGGTATAACTTACTTACTTTACATTGCGAGATTGCAAATAACTGATTTACGCCTGCGGGCATTATTGATGAAATCTTGTGTTCAAACACTTACATTATTTACAAACCTGTGAGATTCACCAACATTCGTGTTGACCTTTTTAACTTTGTATCTCAGGTACACAGACGGAGTAGAATCTCCTCAGGATACAAGCTAGAGTCGCATGATTTCTACCTTGCATTTAACGGAGATTCTTAGCATTATCTTTTGTATTTATTATGATTATGTAATAGAATCTCCCGCTTTACACGCGGACTCTAGGGAACTTCATTTTGTAACCAGAAACGCTATGTTTCAAACATTTTATGTATGAAAATGTAACTATTTACAAACGTTGCATATAGATGTCGTTTGCTTTACTTTTGTGCTGTGATATTTGATTAGTAGCACCCCAAAGCTTGCTTCCGCTAAACTGTGATTTTGAGGGTGTTACACAAATAAACTAATAAAGAGTCATACCAAGCTCTAGGTGCTTGATGTAAGCCATACAGAGCTTTGTCCAGTCTTAACACTTTATCAGGATACCTAGGATCTTCAAAACCTGGTGGCTGACACACATACACTTCTTAATCAAGTTTGCCATGTAGAAAGACACTCTTGACATCCATTTGATACACTTTAAACCCTCTGAATGAAGCAAAAGCTAGGAACAATCTGATAGCTTCAATTCTGGCCACAGGAGCAAAAACCTCATCATAATCTATGCCTTCTTCTTGTGTATATCCCTGAGCTACCAATCTGGTTTCTTCTTGATGACAATGCCTCTTTCATCCTTCTTATTTCTAAGCACCCATCTAGTACCAATAGCCCTTTTTCCCTTAGGTAAATCTACCAATGTCCATACTTCCTGAATCTGAAATTGAAGCAACTCTTCCTGCATTGCTTCAATCCAACTTGGATCTTTCAAAGCTTCAGTAATTTTCTTGGGCTCCATTTGAGACAGAAAACAAGTAAACAAAGAAGGGTAGTCATGTTCTTTATTTTCTTGTGTCTGTTGTCCGGTTTGAACAGGAGTACCAATATCTCCAATTACATTCTCAAATGGATGATCTCTATGAGGAATGTACTGAGATGTGGAAGATTCAGGTATTTCAGATTCTAAATTGGTGAAATTCTCATTCATAAGAATACCTTCAACATCCCTAGTAATTCTGTCAACAACAGGCCTTGTATTACTAGAAAACTCATTCAAATTCTTTGCAAGTTGCTTATATGAGCTAAAATAACTCTCATTTTCACTTTCCTCCAAATCTGGCATATTTGAATCTGTCTCATAATTCACTGTAGTTTTATCACCATCACCTTTATCCTTACTTGAGTCTGAGTCTTTTGGAGACTTCGGTGAATCTGGACCAGAATCAAAAACTTCTGGAGGATCAGGAGACCATATTGGAAATAAAATGTATTCCAAAGAATCATTCTTCTTTCCTGCTGGGATTCCTTTTTCCTCTTCAACTGTACCTGCACTTGTACCTGCACTAGATTGCACATTTGTATATCTGAAAGCATGGGTTAGTGCATCAATATCAAACAAAGAATCTGGACCTTTTTCTATTGGATTAGTTATATTTTCATTGAAAGTCACATTCACAGATTCCTCTATGATCCTAGTCCTTTGGTTAAAAAGTCTGTAAGCCTTGCTTTGTACAGAGTAACCAACAAATAACCCCTCATCAACCTTACTTTGAAACTTACCTAAGTGGTCTTTGGTATTCAAGATTGTACAAGGACACCCAAAAGGTTTTAAGAAACTAACCAATGGTTTTCTCTTACAAAAAAATTCATATGGTGTCTTGTTGTGGGGCTTAACTATCAATACCCTGTTCTGAACATAACAAGCATTGCTAACTGCTTCTGCCCAGAAAGTTATTGATAACTTAGCATCAGCTAACATGGTTCTAGCAGCCTCAATTAGTGTCTTATTCCTTCTCTCATCTACTTCATTTTGTTGTGGAGTCCTAGGAGCACTAAACTCTCTCTTAATACCCTTAATTTCACAGAATTTATCCATCTCATGATTTTTAAACTCTGTTCCATTATCACTTCTAATGATTTTAACCTTGAGATCCATTTGATTTTCTATCTTAGTTATGAATGATCTTAGAATTTCTCCTGTTTCATCCTTTGTTCTAAGAAAGAACACCCAACTAAACCTGGTATAATCATCAATGACCACTAAACAGTAAGACTTCTTCCCTATACTACTCACATTGGTTGGTCCAAACAAGTCCATGTGTAGCAAATGTAAGGGTGAGCAATTAGTATTCACAATTTTGGACTTAAAAGAAGACTTGTGTTGCTTGCCTTTTTGACAGGCAACACAATGATCATCACATGAATATACCTTTTCAGGTAAAGCTCTAACAAGCTTGTTTTTGACAAGTTTGTTAATGGTTTTGTAATTAATGTGACACATCCTTCTATGCCACAGTTCAGATTCATTCACACTAACTTTAGAAATAAGACAGTTTAATTCAGGTTGAGGTAACATATTTGCTTAGTCACAATTATATATATTATATTGCCTTGGAATTCTCATTAAAATCATGTTTTCTGGAATTTTAAATTCCTTAGACAGAATAAGGCATTCAGTGTCAATAAAATGAACTGGTTTCTTTTTATCTGTGATTTGACTCATACTTAGCAAATTGTGCCTCAATTGTTCCACAAAGTAAACATTATCAAAACTTATCTTATCACTCTGCACTGTTCCTTTGCCTGTTATCTTCCCTCCCTTGGGATTGCTTCCAAATGCTACATGTCCTCCATCAAATGCCTTGAAATTCTGTAGCTTCTCCTTGTCACCAGTCATGTGCCTTGAATAACCACTATCAATATGCCATAAGCTCCTTGGTTTGTTCTGCACATAAAAACAAAAAGAGAAAAGTTAATATCTCTTAGGAACCCAAACCAATTTGGCTTTGGCTTTCCCATGTGCATTCACATAATCAACTTTCTTGAAGATTATTGATTGTGATGCACTGTTGGTATTTGGACTCATAGATTTATCAGAAAAAGGTGTCCAAATCCAACTGATATTAGACTTAGCAGTTTTAACTGGTAGATTATGCTTGAGAGTCTTAAACCTGTTATAACGGTTAAAACGCCTAACAGTAATAACACTTGGTTTAGCAGTTTTAACATTATTATCAGTGTTAATATGTCTAGCAGTCATAACAGTTGTAGCTGCTTGTGTCTTTTGACTGTGGGCTCTAGTTTTAGTTATAACTGCTTCAGTAGTTTTAGCTGCTACAATTCTAACTTTATTAGCCTTTGAGTATATCTTATGGATTCTAGCAATGAGATTAACTTTTGATTGAAACTTTTGTTTATTAATCATATTAGCTTTTGTCCATGACTGTTTTCCAACCCTTTGAAAATTCTTAGGATTATGATAACAATCATTTTTAAGATGACCCATTTTACCACATACAAAGCAAGCCTTTTCTTTTATCACAGTGACATTGTTACCCAGTTTCTGAGAGATCATTTGATTCCAATTTCTTTGATTACCTCTGGGTATTTGTTTTTGAAAGCTTTGTGAAAAAGAAGTACTTGCTTTGCAGTTGCAATTTTCACAGTTATTCACAACAGATTTAGCATTTAAAGATTTATGAACTGATTTAGCACTAATATAACCTAATCCTTCCCTAGACTTGTTAGTGTTTAAGCTCATATTTTCTAATGCATGTTTGGCCTATTCCCTAAACATTTTCTTACCTTCTTCTAGTTTATCAGATGTAAGTTCAGAAACTAGACCAGTAATAACTTTCTTTTCTATCTCACATGATGATTCAGACTTGGGTGATTTAGATTTTACACTCTTTTCACTCTCAGATGTACTATCACTCTGATCATCTTCTTCACTCCAATCACTAATCTCAACTTTATCAAAGTTCACATCTTCTTCTAAACAACCTTTTTAACATCATCATTCATTCCTTCTTTAAGAGAATTGATATCAATTTCAGTTTTAGAAGGAAAGTAGTTGTTGTTATAAGGAGGCGGTACATTATTGTAACCTAATCCTGTTTTAAGCTTATCATGAATCTGTGAATTGATAAGTTTGTTAACACTGTACCCAAGATTCCTCCAGCTGATTTTTGATCAACATATTAAAGGAATTACTTACCATGGGGATATTCTACATTACACTCCTATTTCGAATAGGGTGTTTGCTGATTGCAATAGTTATCATGGTAAACCTATACCACCAACTGTTGATCTCTTCGGGCATGTCATTGATGAAGCCTTTATTCCTCCACATATAGACATCCAAATGGATTCAAAGGATGAGGCTGAGGATGAAGCAGCAGATGAACCTGCAAATGAGGAGGAGTTAGTGGAACAGGCAGAGAATATTAATGCAAATGAGCCCCCAGTGGAGAATCTTTTGGAAGCAGATTTGGAAGGAAATCTAGATGATCAAGATGAACCTATAAATTTGAATGTTAATGAACCATTGATCGTGAATGTTGAAGGGATTGTTGAAGACGTTGAGGAATCTTCCACTTCAGCTGAATCTTCTGAAAATGACTCTGATTCTTCAAGTTCTGAGGAAATTGATCGTGCTGCTCAACAAAAAGCTATAGAAGAAGTTACCAGACTTGAGCTAGAAAAGAAAAGGAAAGAAAGTGAAGATGTACTTGATCCGGAGTATGTTCCAGAGTCATCTCCTGAAACCAGACCAACAAAAATAAGACGTGTTACTTGTCTTGAGGTATTTTCTGGTCCACCTCCTACTTCAAATGTTCCATCTGTATCCAGGGAAATGGTTGTTTCTACAGTTGCTGCTGGTATCTCTACTAGCATGCCATCTACTGCAGTTGCTAGTGCTTCTATTAGCATACCATCATCTGCTGCTGGAACTTCTTCTAGTATGCCATCTTCTTCACAAGAAGCTCCAGGAATGACCGTAAAACATAGCTAACAACAATCACCTATACTCAAGTACAGTATTTTTTTTAATTTAATAAAGGCACACATACACACCATTAAGAAAAAGACATGATATTGTACTAAACAAAGACTAAGGGGAGAAGCAGTACTTTTGTTACAAGGAGTAATATTATAACACCCCTAATTTTGTAAGTTACCTTTTATTTAATTAGTACTCGTAATAATTATATGTAGTTATCTAAAATCGTAGTATAAAATTTTAAGAAATTTAGTAGTGGCCAAAGTAGAAATACTGGGACCTGAAAGGTAATCAGTGTGGCCAAAATAGAAGGAAAAAGACTTGAGGGTAAGAAACGAAAATATATTAAATATACCCCTAGCTTTCATGAAATGTCTGGAACTTAATTCCAGAGACTGGTTTTCTGCTTGTCTCCTATGAACAAGAAAGGAAGAGGGAGATGTGTGTGGGTGGTGGTGGTGGGTGGGGGGGGGGGGGGGGGGGGGAGGGGGGTTAAGTTGAATCAAGTTGTAAGTTGAATCCCGTGTTACTAAATCATGCTCTTGATATGTCTACGGAACCCCCTTTTTGTAACAAACACTTGTTGGGTAAAACATTTTGTAAGTATTAAAGTAAGTCATGTGGTGGGATTGATGTTTTGGTAAAGTTGTAATGTAAAGGTTATTTTGTATGTTGAAAGTCATAACTATGTGGAAGTACAAGTTGCTATGTAATGATAATGAAAAAGTTTGACTTTGACTTTATTGAGTCAATTGAGTAAGAATTGGTGAAAGTGAAGTGGTTAAGTGGGTTACAAATCAAAACGGGTTATTTGGTACCCAAATGGGTCATCAAATAGTTAATGTGTCAATTTAGATTAAAGTGGTGATATGTAAGTGTGAATATTGAAATAGATTTAATGTGTAGAGTTAGGAATGTGGTCAAAGAGTGAAATCAGATTTTGAGTAGTTTGGAAATTAACATGTCATGAAAAATGGTCAAAAATGACCGTATTTTGGTTAACCGCTCAATTGTTGATAAAATGCAAAAGTTAAAAAAGTGTAAATTGGAACACGTTTATATTTATGTAAGAAATGTGTCTGTAAAAATTCGTGATCAAATCAATATAGGTAATGAGTTATGCGGATTCGAAATATGTATTTTGGTATTAAAAGCTCAGATCTGCAGCTGCTCGGCTTAAATTGCATGAATACGCGATCGTGTATCAATGCGCAGGATCGCGTATTAGTGCAGTACATAATCGCGTCCTTTTTACCATCACAATACGCGATCGTGTAGATTTAGAGGATCGCGTATTTTAGTTGTTTTCATTAACCGAAGGTAGGGGCGGAGTTGTGTAGTTGCAAGAGGTAGCAAGTGCTACACATGAATATTTCCGGTAAAGTATAATTTTTTCGTGAAATTTAACAATGATTTAACTATGAAACCCCTCGATTAATGTTGTTTACTTGTGTCATTCAACCTTTACATATATAAATTATCTTTTTTTGCACAAATTATTAAATTTAAAAAGCTTGACATTGTGATTATGGAAGAATGAATCAGCTGGTAAGTGATGGGGAAGAAGGACAAGGGAAAGAAGAAAAAGTAATATTTTAAAGTTAGATATATTCATATTAGCCCTTCAAGTTTACTATTTTTTCTATTTTAAGTTAGTATTCATTCAAATTGTTTCAAAATTTAAGAAAACAACACAAAGACCCTTATATATTTAATAGTGCTAACAATAATTTTGTTTCCTAACAATGTGCATATCGATTGCTATTATATGATCTTAAGATATAAATTGCCAATGAATTTACATGTGTACTATATACGTGTTATTTTCAACTAACTAAAAATAATTCATTACATAAAATATCGAAACTAATTGTAAGAATTAATAAACATAAAAAACTTTTACAAATTTTTATGTTAGAGGTCTATATATATGTTGCCCAAGCCATCATTAATGAGATGAAAAATCAACTCTTAAAACAATCATATAACGGAACAAAGTGCACCAGGAAAAAAAGTTTGCTACCTCTAGAAAAAATTTCTAGATCCGCCACTTATCGAAGGTTTTCAAAGAGTTTTACGCGATCCATAAAAATGTGGGGGATCGCGTACGATTGAAAAATACGTGATCGCATGATGATATGCAGGATCACGTAATATATAAAATTTTCAACAAAATTGTTTGTGAGTCCAATGTTGTGAAGTACATATTAATAACTAAAAATAATAAGTAGTAATATATTGTGGGACACTATCGGGTCGTTTCAAATATAGATAAAAAGATAACAAAATATAGCTAAAACAAAGAAAAAGGGGAGCAGCAGCCAACATCTAGGCCAAAAACAGAATAACGGACCCAGCTTAACCTTCATGGTGCGGTCATGTGATTTGTTTGATTATTTTCCAACGTTTTCTTGAGTCCAAAACCTGCAAAATAAATATAATCAAAAGGAAGTTGATGGAATTGCTTGAATAAAGTAGATCTAAAAAATAGAAAAATAAAATATATATAGTCAAACAGCTAGAAAATAAATCTTGAAACTAAAAGTTAACCAAAAACGTTTAGGCGTAATAGAAACATACGAGATATAAAAAAAATAGCTCGGCATCTTTTCAGTTTTATACGGATCTCAACGGATCTAAAGATTGTGACGCGCCACTGGTGGGGTGGGGTGGTATCCTGTGTACATTGTGTACAAATTTAAACAAAAGACCAACTATTAAAAGCAAAAACAACTACTAAAAAACAAAAATGCAATAGATTTGTTGAAAACCTTGACAACTGGCGCTGGCCCAATTATGTGCAAGTTGGACATTTGTGCAACATATTTATGTAGATCCAGCGGCGGTGGTCAAGGATTTCATTTGGGTTTCATCGACGGAAGTAGTGGTGGTGGGTTTTTGTGGAAAGTAGAAGTGGAGATAAGAGAGAAATACAGAGGATAGGCCAGTTGTGGCGAGGGAGAGGAGAGAAATTGTATCACGTGTGTTTTTTACTGTGTGATCTATATGTTTGGTGTTAAGTTAAGAGTTTATATATGGGGTAACTTATTTTGTGTCTGATTTTTTTTGGTGTTTTGTGATAAGAGAATACACGTATACACCGATTATGATCGGAAGGTTGAAATCTAACCATGTAACTTGAACGGCTGGGATTTAGTAATGACTTAAAATTAAAGAAATGCCCAAATACATTATAAAGTAGTATAGATTAGTGTTAAACTCGTATGATGCACGGTTAATATTATAAAATGTTATAATATGTGAATCATTTGTCAAACGGTATATGAAATTGGGGAAACTTTTAGATTATAAAATAAACTTTTTTATTGTTGTTTGTGATACTTTATAAATTTTAACCCCTAAAAATGAAATAATAACAACATTTGTTTCATACGATATATCAATGAAATGAGAAGGTTAAAAAAGATGTGTATGTAATAAATTGACATTTTTCTAACTAAAAAAAATTGTCTAGTCATTGTGACATTTTCGTCAACTATAGTTATAATATGTTAACCTTGCATTAATATGATATGCAATGTGTATCTTAATAGTCTTGAGAAAAATTAATTGTAATAATTACTATAACAATTTATATGGTTTCATTCTACAACAATCAAATATATACCTAAATTATAGATTTGAAAAGTAATATAAACTTAATAGAAGTACATGTCTTACCATTTGCATACTGAATTATATTTAAGTTTTGTGATCTATAAAATAGAAAGAAAAAATAATCTATAAAAAAATGATGAACTTGATTTGCCTATCCATAAAGCCTATCCATAAAGCTTTATTCAGTTTACTAAATAATAGAAATTGAGTTCCCTTATTCTGTAAGATGATAATAAAAAATTTCAAATTAACAAAACTTTAATGAAAGATATAATTACACTGAAAGCTAGTTCTCGTAATCACATGATACATTATTTTTAATTAAAATAGTTATAATTTAATATTATTAATTACCTTGTTAAATGGAAATAGTTATAATATAATTTTTAATTTAATATTACCTTATTTGAAATAAGGGTGTAGGAAAATACACGTCATAAAGTTTATTTTATATGGTTATGACACATAGAATTTGTATGATATGACATAGGTAAATATTTGACAAATAATTGAGGGCCTCATCCCTTAGTTATAAAGATAAAATAGAAGATATATAGGTACGACATTTAATCCATATATATTTGATTCCTTAAAATTTTAGAACAAAATAAAATATATTTTTAAATATTGATTATAATTCCAAATGGATCGTTTTGCGTAGTCCTATCTCTTATTGAATTTTATTTAATAAATGACAAAAAATAAGCGGACCAAACACAGAACATATAATATTCAATTAAATAATGCTTAATATGAAATGTCGAGTCAATCAGTAAAATAAATGGAACAAAAAATTAAAAATTAAAACAAACAACAATCACGAACCCAACAAGAAGAATTATAATAAAAACGATCCACGAGCCAAATAGATTGATACATACAAGGGCCCAACGGATTGATACAAATCTATATTTATTTAAAGTTACTTTTAATTTAATTAAAAAACCGAACAATATATATATATATATATATAGAGAGAGAGAGAGAAAGAGAGAGTAGGGTTCAAATCAATACAATTATTTAATGTGAGAATGAGGAAATGCACTTGTTCTCTCTAGCGCTTCATTCCTTAAAACACCAACACCAAAAGCTTCACAAATCGTTGATTAACATACTGACTCTTTGAATTCGTTATACAAATCATCATTTTTTTGCATGATGATTGTTCGAATCATCTTTCTCACTGATATGTTAGCCGTTCTCACTTGTGAACCCTAACTCTCAAACCAATTTAAAACATCTATTAAACAAAGATTTGTTCGTAAAAATGGATGTTCGTGAAGATATTACACCAGCAACATCATCGAAATCGCCTATTAATGTGGTTCTTCTCAAATCCCTTCCACTTGGTAAGTTTTTCCTTTTGTTCTATATTCTTATTTTGTATAACAAGTAATGAACACTTGAACCAAAGTGATGTTTTGCTATCTTGTAAGAGTTTTATGATTATGATATACCTGTGATCAAATTGAAATTTGTGCATTTGCGATAATTAAGTAAACTTGAATATAAGGTGTTCGATAAAATATCTCAATGAAATATGATATTGCTTTTGTCATTCTAGTGATTGATTAGCATGAAAATTTAGCATATGGAACTGTAAAAATGCATATTCTGATGATTTGGTTGAAAACAATGATTGATAGGACTTACTGTTGAATGTGTTATCGTACTGTATCACATGTGTTACTAGAATGTTATTTACATTTGCATTATGATGTATATTCAACATAGTATCATATGTGTTACGATATTGTATTGATACCTCATAGATTGAGATGATTGTTATTTTGTGATACCTAGTAACAATATATATATCTATTCATATTTATCTATTTATTTATGTATATGTATTCATGTTTATCTATCTATGTATATGTATTCATGTTTATCTATTCATAGTATCACTTGTGGTACTATACGGTATTGATACCTCTTTTAATTCTGTTTGTAGCGGTTGAAGAAGGTCTTATTTCAAAAACTGGTGCATATGTCACTAAATTATATGTACATATATATATATATATATATATATGTACATATATGTTGTTGTAATTTTATATGTGTGATTTCTGTTATTTTATTTTCATTCGTGAGTTCGTTGTCTTTTTTGGATTGATATTCTTTAAAAGTTTCTTAGAGAAAAGGGTAAAAAAACTTAAATAAAAAGCATGGTGATGATCAATGTAAATATTCTGATTATCGAAACGCCTATTAATGCGCTTCCAGGTCATTTATATGTTTTCGGATATATATTTAGTTCATATATTAGTATAACAAATGGTATTGATCACTAGCACTATCACTATCACATGTGTTAATGGATACTATCACATGTGTTACATATCACTATTACATGTGTTATTGATTTACATTTACCTTTAATTGATTTATGTTACAACTCTATTATTCTATTGGCAAATCAGTTGTGTTACTTTCTCGTTGATAACTTTAATGCATATACAATGGAGTAAAAGTTTGGGCATGTGGCATAAAAGTGACTCCACAGGCGGTTCACGATGTGTTTGGGATCACTATGGGTGGTACTCCAATATGTCTATGAAGGAATTAAATAAAGACTTTCCAATGGTAGTGATCCGTCTGAGGAATACTATTTTATGTTCTTGGTTGGCATAGTTTGATATATATTTTCAATTACAATCTTTCAATAATAGTTTCATCAGATCTCTATAAGTATTTAATCGATGTAAGTTGATTCTTTTTGAAGTTAGATTATTTGTATTGATGGTTTTAGTGATTACTATTTTCTTTAATACATGTGTTACTTACTGGTAACACATGTGTTACTTACAGGTATCGCATGTGTTACTTACTGGTATCACAATGCACATGTGTTAGTTACATGTAATATATGTGTTAGTTACCGGTAACACATGTGTTACTTACATATTGATCTTAATGTTCAGTTTATACCTTTTTAAATTTGAAATGTTCATGTTGAGAGTATTAAGTATCACATATAATATTAATTTAATCACATATATACTTAAAGTGGTATCACATGTGATAGTAACTCATATCTTGATCTTAACGCATAGTTGTAGTAAAATTTATTACATGTGGTAGCATTTATTTTCTTGTTTTTAAAAAAAATACTATATTTGTAAATAAAAGAGTACAAATAAGTATCAAATGTCACATATTAATAGTAACCTATATATTTGATGGTAATAGTATCACATGTGATACTAACTAGTAACACATGTATTAACAACCTGTAACACATGTGTTAGCAACATGTAATACATGTGTTAGCAACCAGTAACATATGTGGTAATAACCAGTAACATATGTACCAACTAAATCATATGAATTCACTGATTACCGAACTTCATGTAATATTATTATCACATATGATACCGCACGGGACAAATAAGTATCAAATGTCATATATTAATAGTAATGTATACATATGATAGAAATAGTATCACATGTGGTACTAACCAGTAACACATGTGTTAGCAACCTGTAACACATGTGTTAGTAACCAGTAACACATGTATTAACAACCAGTAACACATGTGGTACTAATCAGTAACACATGTTGTTACTAACTAAATCATATGAATTCACTGAGTACCGATCTTCATGTAATAGTATTATCACATATGATACCGCACGAGTTTAATTGCGATTCAATTTTACAAAGTTTATCACCATCATAATCCATTTTTTTGTTTCAAATCGAATGAAATTGATTGATAAATAGTATCAATAGAATCAAATTAGCACAAGCCTACAACTGTAACATAAAAATATACAAGTATAAAACAATTCTATTCAACAGTACATAAGACATGTGTTACAGTGACATAACACATGTGTTACCATGACAAAACACATTTGATAGCAATGTATCACATGTAATACTATTCAGTAACACATGTGATACTAACCAGTAACACATGTGGTACTAATCAGTAGCACATGTGTTAGCAATGAGTTACACATGTGGTACTAACCGGTAACACATGTGGTACTGACTGAATCATATGAATCTAATGAGTACTGATCTTCATGTAATACTATTATCACATATGATACCTCACGAGTTTTATTGCGATTCAATTTCACATAGTTTCATGATCTCCTTCATGACATTTTTTTGTTACAAATCAAATGAAATCGATTGATAACTAGAAACCAGTAGAAAAAAATTAGTACAAACCTACAACTGTAACATAAAAATATACAAGTATAAAACATTTATTCAACCCTTTTTTTGAATAATATGTGATACAATAACATAACACATTTGTTAGCAATCAGTATCACATGTGGTAGTAGCTGGTAACACATGTGTTAGCAACCAGTAACACATTTGGTACTAACCAGTAACACATGTGATAGCAATCAGTAACAAATGTGTTAGCAACCAGTAACACATTTGGTACTAACAAGTAACAAGTGATACTGTAGCTTAAACATATATAATACAGAGGAGGAATCAAAATATGTAGTGTGTTAAAATGACATAACACACGTTTTACAATAGCTTTAACACATGTGATACATAGATGTAATCAAATATGCAATAAGTGTAACTTGTGATTGTCTAGTTTGAGCTCCTTTCAGGTATTAGAATTTTATTTAGGTCCATTTTGCCGACATCCTATCTCTAGGCTTATTTGCCTTATTAAATACTATACCTAGCAAACGGGTCGGGTCGGATTGGGTCACGGGTCAAATGGGTTTCGGTCAAAATGGGTCACGGGTTGAACGAGTCAGTTTTTAATTTGGGTCGAATACGGGTTGGGTTGGGTCACTATATTTTATCCATTTATTTTTCTTTTTTTCTTATTCCTTTATCAATCTGCTTTAACATAAATTTGATATGATAAACTAATTCAATAAAATCATTAATAAAGCTATTGCTTATAACCAAATTACTTTGATATTTTAATAAAAGATTAAATTTAAAACGGAATATATAAAGTATATATAATAATAATAATAATAATAATAATAATAATAATAATAATAATAATAATAATAAAAAGATCAAAATTCAAAATTTAAAATTCAAAATAGAAATAACAGGTACTTTTATGTGACTTTTATGTGATTATTAGAAATAAAAAATAAAATAGAAATAAAAAACAAATATATTGAAAAAAGAGCATGTGCTATTTTTATTTCTCAAGTCAAAATCACTGTTTACTTTCTTCCCCAAATAAACTATGAAGTACTGTCAAGGAAAAAAGAATACGGCTCTCAATCTCTGAAATTTATTTTTCCGGCGACTACCAACCGGCGACGGTGTATCGTCGGCTACGTTTGGTGACGGGAAGTTGGTCGGATATGTTCGAAGGCCGTTGAGGATGTCGTGGTGAAATTCATAGCAGTTCAGGTTGGACCCGTTCTAACCCGTTGGACCCATATCAAATCTATCCTAACATCCTATTGGACCTGCTCCTGGAATTGCAAGCTTCCTTTTCAAACCCGCAAAACCTTTTTTCAAACCCAACCAACCCATTTTTTATCATACTGGTTGTGATTGCCAGGTCTATTAAATACATAGTGTTTTTCAGATACAATTTTATCTCTATCGCCCCTTCCTTCTCTATGTTCACATTCCTTGAATATGTTTCTCATCTTCAGTTTTTGTATGTTATCCAATATCACAAGTGTTAGTTAGCCAATATCACATGACACACATAATGTTTAACAATATCATATCTGATGGCATTTTTTATTCTAAATAACAAGATTACATTTGATACTAGTTTTAGTTACTTGAATTATTTTCTAATATCATAGATTATAAGCATAAAATTGTCTTATTACATGTGATAATGATTATCACATGTGTTACAACTAATTTTTCCAAATTATTACCTGTAGTTTTTACTGCAATTTGCTGTTGCACATCAGCTGGATCCAACTTACTTTTGCTGCAATTTGATGAGATTTTATGTACAATAGCTCATGATCATCTCCATTTTCTCTTTTTCATTCAAATTAAATGAAAATTAGCTGATGAATAAGCAAAAATCAGTATAACCAATTACAAACGTAAAAACGTGAATTGCAGGAAATCAAAATACGAATCACATGAATCATAAAAATGTGAAACATGTATTAATCGAAATAGAGTCATTGAAAATCGCATATAAAAAAAGAATATTAAATCACATGAAATCAGCAGAAATCGATCATTTGTCGAAAAATTATAAAAATTACACCATAACAATCAACATTTTTTTCTCTTCAATTTGCCATCTCACAGGATATACTTTCGACAACTTTTATTTTTTGGAGTTTTACAAATTGTTTAAAATTAGTTACACATGTGATACTAGTCGGTATTACATGTGTTACTCCGCCTGTAACACGTGTTAGTCTCCGAAAACACATGTGTTAGATGTTTTCAAAACCCACCGAAAAACGAAAAAAAAAGTTCATCAAAAATATACCTTGTCACATCTCTTATCGAAGAGAATAAAATGTTGATTTTAATGATGCAACTTTTGTGATTTTTCAACTTACCATTTGAGAGATATTTACGTTTAAAAAACCGTGGGGGAAAATGGGTTTTGTGACACGTGGCGCATTCTTGTTAGAGCATATCCAATGTAAAAAGCTTTAGAAACTTTTTTACCTTCCACTTCACTTACTTTATATAAAGCTTTATAAAAAAAACTTTTAGTCCAATGTTAAAAAGTTTTTGGAAAGTTTTTTTAGATATGAGAAGGGGATTAATATGAAAATATTATAGCATAAAATAGCAAAAAAGCTTTTACTCCAAAGCTTGATAAATCTCAAGCTTTTCATATTAAAAGTTTTTGCTCTAATGATCAAAAGCTTTATCAACCACTTTTTTACACAAAAAAGCTTTACATAAACCCTTTATTGGAGGTGCTCTTAGTTCCTCAATTCTCATTTAAAGTTGTTGTACTCATTTAAAGCTTACTCAAGAAATCTATTATCGTTTGTAATGTAACCCACACGATGTTTATGGTGAGCAAGTAAAATGAATTATTAAAATCTTTAAGAAACTTATCAATTTGTACGATAAGACTTTAAGAGGGAGAAGTTTATCATTAAATAAATAGTAGTAATAGTAATAGTAATAGTAATAGTAATAAGAGAAAATTGTTCATTTCGTCCCTGTGTTCAAAAAATCACACTCATCCTTCAATTCATGAAAAGTCATTAGTAATCCATGTATTCATCATTTTCGCTCACCAGTAATCCAATTCATTAAATCAATTAACTTTCTCCGTCAAGTCATGTTAAAATGACCCAAACACTCTCATTTTCTTCATTCTACTCTCAAACCAAAACTTCATCAAAAAACTTTAACAATTAAAACTCTAGCTCATGGGATTTATAAACCCAAATGATTTGTAATGGTATCACCTGTTTGTTTCATGGTTTTGAAAATGCAAGTCTTCATACTGATTATGGCTATAATTTCTTTCATCTAACACAAGTTTACAACTACAAGCCTGTAACTATACCCACCTTGGCTCCAAACAAAATTACCAACAAAACCAGTTGATTATTTGTTGAAATCTAAAGTAACAGTGCTACAAATATTTTATCGAATTGCAACATCAATGAAAAAGACTGAAAGTTTAAGAACGTCACAGCCATGAAGAAGAAGGACTGCTACAGCCACCACGAAGTGAAAAATTACTATATTTTCATTTTTTCTAACAATCCAAATTGTAACACGAACCCAGATCTTGATTTTGATTTTTGACATGTGATTTGAAAATCATTTGTTTATCTATAGAAAAAATGATAAAGAAAAGATGATTTTTTGGTGTCTCTTGATGTTGGTGAATGGTGATGCTTTTTTGGTGATGAAAGATAATAAAGACATCACTTATCACTTATCACTTATTAGTAATAAATTATATCATGATTTTAATGAATCTTTGAAATTAGGGTATTGTTTAAAAGAGGAAGTAGATTGAGATGTGTTTTGATTTGAGGGCATTAACAAACGTGGTCCATTAGCAGAGGAAGAAGATAAGGGTATTTTCGTCATTTTATAAAAGTTGATTGAGAAAATTAACGAAGTTCATTAAGTGGACTACGGGTGAGCGAAAATGACAAATACAGGATTACCGGTGACTTTTCGTGAATTGAAAGACGGGGTGTGAGTTTTTGGATAAACACAGGGACAAAATGGGTATTTTCTCTAATAATAATAATAACAACTCATTTCAAGATGAATGACCCATGAACTATTGTCAATATCAATCACAATATAACGAATGGTTTCTAACTAATGTAAGCATCTAAAATGAACTCTTTAAACAATATTATAAATAGCTCACCTCTTTGTAACAAACTAAATATTGAATATCCAAGATGGGTGACAATCAAGTTTTGTTATGTCATATTTTGATTATAGAGTCATCTTAAACTTTCAATTGCTTTTTTATGTAGTTTCCTTATGATCTCCAATATTTGTATATGTATGCACGAAGTACATGAAAGTGCTCTAAATTTTTGTTTGACATTAATTCATGCTTTGAGATGAATGAATTACTTAGGCTTCTAGGTGTATCGGATTTTGTTTGATTTATGTTTGGGCTTAGTGTCTAGGAATGCAAAAACAAATTGTGTTCGATATCAATTGTGTGTATTTACACTCGTTATGTTTAATGCATCAAACTTTCAAAAATGGTGTTGTGTATTTTGGTGACGTGTCGCTCGTTTAAGGTGTCACGTGGTATCGTGAGAGCTTGACGCGTCATCAAAACATCACAAAAATACATTAAAATATCATTTTTGAAAGTTTGATGCATTAAAAATGACGAGTGTAAGTATGATATACACAATAAATATCGGGTACAAGTTAGTGCATTCTTAGACACTAACCCCTTGTATGATTGGATTCCTTTACCGGGTTTCATTTTTATCCTATCAACGAAGGATAAGGCATTGTATTAATTATAATCCATAATCACTCATGTTTGTAGTTTTAACTTTTAAGATTAGATTTTCTATTCTAATACCGTAGTTGACTATTATTACAGGTGAAATTATAAAGAGATGGTGATGAAATACAATGGTGGTGATTACTAATGGTAATAGTTTTTGATTATTTTGGAAGCATACTACAAACATTATGTATGTTTCAAAATGTTTCATTTTTGTATGTTATTGAATTACCTTTTTTTTTTTTGGAAGAAATAGACACTATTATTACCAAAAGAACATAACCAAATAAAATACAACAATCCTCACTACAAATAACAAGAAGTAATAAGGGATGAGGAAACAAAACACTCGAAACAGAACAAAAGCATCTACTGCTATAACCAACAAGTCACAATGATCATACCAACCTAAAAAGAAAGGATCCATGCGTCATGCACCAAAACAGACAAGCGCAAACAATATTGAATTACCTTATGTTGTTTGGAACAATAATTTGATGTGTTTCTTGGTAGTATGACGAAATTTAGTTAGTTTTGGTGACTTTTGTATATATTTTTTGTTTTGTGCGAATATTGAAACATTAGTAATTAATTTTATTTCACTTTGATGGTAACTAACAATGTAGTAATCATAATCATAATCATAATCATGGAGTTGTGATATAGGTATGTATATGAAGAATTTAAAGCATGCGGGTTTTAATATAAACAAAATATATTTCTACATTTTATTATATCAAAGTTATGTAACTATGTTTAAACATACGAAGAGTTGGGTACTACAAACAATTATCAAAATATGAGTATTAAAACATTGAAACCTAACAAAATCAGGGCATCACAAAATATAGATATGTAAACATTAGAATATGATTCGTGCATCGCAATATTCGTGCATCGCACGGGCTATCCCTCTAGTATATACGGAGTCATATCAATAAGATTATCATTAAAGGTAATAATTACCTTTGTAACTAAATGAGACAAAATGCCTCAAGATCCAATATCAACGGAGAGCACAGTTTTATTTTTCCTCCAATAGAAAAAATATTAAATATACATCATTGCAAACCCCACGATGTATAAGCAAACATAATAATGATATTAGTTGGCAATGTACACTCTCACAACACATCTCAAAATGATGGTTTTTTCCACCTTGAGCCGAGGGCTGTACAATTAGAAAAAAAAAAAAAAAAAAAAAATTAACATATTCATATCATATCATCATCATTATAGCCTTATTGTTTTGTGGGGTGCAAAAAAAGAATCATCAGGAGAGAATCTCATCTCAACTCAAGCATCTATGGCATCAACAGGAAGTGAAGTTGCCCTATGCAGAGCTTCAGGAAGCAAGTCCCCTGTGCACAAGCCCTTGCTTGTGCTATTAAATCTTTCGTCAAAACTAGACGACTCTCTTTGTCCATCGTTTAAAGAAACCGATACAAAATGTGTTCCTGAAGCAAACGACTTTAGTAAGTAATCATGATCATCATCATCTTTACGTTCTCTCAATGATTTAGTATCTTCTTGTTTGCCAACTTTTGTTGTAAGGCCTAATTGTTTATCTCTAAGTTCCCTTAACTCCATTTGATACTTAGCCTTAAGCCATCTTAATTCCTGTCTGATCTCATGTTCATAATCATCTGCAAAATCAGTAGTTTCGGCTTCGTCCAGTACACCTAACTTAACAGCCTTCCCAACCTCTTTTTCTACAGGTTCATCTTCAGTACACGATTGATATTCGCTTGGTATTTCATGGTGGGCCCATAGATCAGAATATTGTAATCCATCAGACTGACTAGAAACAACAGGTGCACCATCTGTCACACACTGCTCTGAACCATCAAATTGATATGTTATTTCCTCAAAGCGCCCATGAATGGCCCCACCACAATGGTGTCTTGAACAGTGAAGTAGACTCTTTGATTGGCTGCTTTTTGCGGATAAGTAGTTGACTCGAGAACCGTTTGATGCACAACTTTGACAGTAATTGTTGTTTTCATGACGAGGACTTTCTTCTAATAAACCCTTTTTCCATTCTGGCACCAAACAAGATATTTCACCATCGATCATGTCAGCTATCTTATGGACATCTTGATTGGTGATATCTAGCTCGAAAACCATTTCATTTGCAACACTAAATGCTGTGTCCGATTCAATGTCAAATGGAAAGTAAATATTGCGAACACGTCCTGCAGTGGGTAGTCATGAATAAACGCTTATAACACTATCATTTCTTGACTTTATAGTTAACAAATGCTTTCTCTCTTGTACAGTATAAAATTTTTTACCAATAAAAGAAAAAGGTACAACGTTTTCGTCACCGTAATAATTGGATCTGAAGAAAGTTTTTTTGTGAAAACAGTTGATTTTGCCATATTTAACCTTATCTTAACAGCACTGCATCCAGACAATAATTTGATGCATCTCAAACAGTTTTTCATCATATGAAGAAATATGAACTTGTCATTCTGCTTATTCTTGAAGATGTTTCCAGAATATATTTCTAAAAATACGCAAGTTTAATACCCCATAAATAAATAATAGTCAAGATGCAATGCTCCTATATAGAACATGGGAACGGCTTATAATTGTTAAGCCAAACTCCCAAAAATAGTCCCGTGAAGGAAATATTTTACGTACTCTATAAATGGTGAGTAATTATTGTGACCATACCTTCTCTATCTGCAATTCTTAGCCTTAAGAAGATGCCATCATCTTCTCCCCTTCTACCCTTGATAGAAATATCGACATCTTCAATATGGTCTTCTTCATGGGTTGAGAATAGTTCAAATTCATTTGCTTCCGATTCATAACTAATATAATTTGAGTAGTTATCAGTTGATGGGCCATTGGTAAGAAGATGAGTATTCATGTGAGGTATTACATCAAAGTCTCTCCAATAATCAATTGGCCTTAAATCATAACCATAATCGTCAGGCTGAAGAAAGGGATCATTAAGTAACTCTTTTGCTGGAAGCCTTAAAGAAACTGTGACTAGACATTTCTCCACAAATTCTCGGACTTCGGGGTCCTTAACTTTGTACAAAGCATCAGGCTTTTTACCCTATATAAGGGGGAAAAAAAGAATCTTATCGGAAATATGTATATCAGTATATGAAAACATAGTTACAAGTATCGAGTTCATACAGAAATAACTTTTTTGTAGATTTGAGCAGGATGTGTGCATTCACTGTAAGGATATTCAAATGTGACCATTTCCAAGATGCACATGCCAAATGCATAAATGTCGACCAATTCATTGTACTCCTCAGCATAAACTTCAGGAGCCATAAACTCTGGTGTTCCTGAAAGAAATCAAGAAAATAAAGTTATCAATTACCACTAGTCTCAAAGGTACTGCCTTTTATGTTTGGCATTTAATCGAGTTAAATGCATCTGCAGACAACAAAAGCAAACTACTTAAGCTCTCTAGTACAATTATGCCAACTATATATTGATGATAGATAATAATTAAAACCTACCATCATTTGACATTTTGACATCCATCAAGAAAAACATTTTTAGGAGGTGTTCTTGGTTATTGGTACCTTAATTATCGAATTCAATGCATTTACGTAATATAACGAGTTTTATAAGGTTTGAAATTACGCTTACCACAAAGACTACTTAACCAATTCCATACCGGTTGCAAGAGAAGAAATTATCAAAGTATCTAACCCCTTATTTTTTTTTCAACCTAATTTCAGAGCTGGTTTTCAAAACATAAATCATATTCACATACAGCAAAAGAAAAAAAACATCTTTTCTAGTTTTTTAATCTTATTAGATAAGCATAACCTGTCAAACATTCGATTTTGTTTATTTATGATCATATAATGAGACTCAAAGCACAGTAAATACGTTCTTGAAATTTCAGGTATGATATGGGAACTTACCGACACAGCGAGCAGCATGAGATTTACGGAGGATGGCAGCAAGGCCTAAATCACCAATTTTGACTTCACCTTGATTCCCATTAACAAAGATATTGTCACATTTAAGATCTCTATGAATCACAGGAGGATCATGGCTATGAAGATAAAGTAAGCCTTTCAAGATCTGTCTACACCAATGCTTTATTGCTCTAATATTAACCCTCTTATGTCTCTGCCTATACCTAATCAAAATCAATAATCAACCCAAAATCAATTTTACAACAAACAAAATAAAAAAATATAAACTTTTTAGTTGGAAATGATGGATGAAGGTAGCTTACTGTCTAAGAGTACCAGAAGTGAACATTTCAGTAACAAAATTCATGTTTCTGTTTGAAGTATCAACCCAAGATGTGTAGAACTTCATGATGTTATTGTGTTTTAATGTTTTCAGCAGATGAATTTCACAATACAGCCTTTCAAGATCTTCAGGACTTTGCAGAAAATCATATAACTTTACCTGATTCCATGCCACTTCTATCCCTTCATACTCATCAAAACCCCTATAACTATATAATAATCCAAAAAAAAAAAATTCGAATTTTTATCAAGAAAATTCCAATTTAAACAGATAAATAATCATAAAAAGGAAAAAAGATTGTATCTTTCTTACACTGTCTTGGAAGCACCCTTACCCAGAATCTCATTATACTGCAACAACAAGAAACAAATCAAAATCTTGCTAAACACAGAAATGAAATTAAAAAATAAAAATAAAAAAAGTTGGGATGAAGTTAGTTACCCTTCCATATCTACCAGTAGGATCTACTTCAACAAATTCAGATTCATCCGAATCAACCATACCACCATTCATTCTATCTTTTTTACTTTACTTTACTTTACTTCGATCAATCAATCAATCAACTAAACTGGGGGCAAATTTATTTATAATAAAACTTATTATATATAATAAATATATACATAAATAGATAGAGATAAAAAGATAAAGTTGCTGCAACTAGTTTGTAGTAGTAGTAGTACTTGCAATTATTATGAGAGGGAGATCCAGATTGATGTTAAGATTGGAATCCTCCTCGTAGAGTCCATCACAACAAATCATAAATAAAATAAATAGTTCTTTCATAAAATAAATAAATAATTAATAAATTATAAGGAAAGAGAAATGAGATATTTCAACAACTCAGAGACAACGAGGCAAAAAGATTTCTAAAAAGGCAAACACAAAATAAATGATCAATGCTGTAATTTAATTATAATTAAGGCTCTATTAGCAATATAATATAAGAACTTTTAAGTAAGAAAGAAAGAACAAGATTGAGAGTATAATGATATCATTAGTGTATCATGAGGTACAATTTTCTCATTCAACTAATGTAATATTTATACTATTTGCATACACTATACAATTCACACTTTGGGATAATTAGGGGGACAAGTTACTAACATATTATTCTAGCATTGACAAAAGTGGCAACCAATATAGGCATGTGTATATATATAATATTATAACACTCCCCCTTGGTTGTTACTTTTCAATGTAAAATCAACTTTGAAGTACTGCCTCATTAAAGACCTTGCTAAAGAAAACCCAGTGGGAAAAAACTTTAGCTAAGGGGAAAAGAGTGCAGCGTATAGTTGACTCCCCCTCATGTAAACAACCATAATGCATTACATGTTTTGAACATGTCGCAATCCAATACTATGAACGTGTTTTCTGAAAATTTCAGTGGGAAGTGCCTTCGTGAAAAGATCTGCTGAGTTATTGCTTGATTGAACATATTGCATCTCAATCTGATTATTCTTGATAAGGTCTTGAGTGTATCAAAAGAATCTTGGAGATATATGTTTAGTTCTGTCACTCTTAATATACCCTTCTTTCATTTGTGCAATACAAGATGCATTGTCTTCATAAATCACAGTTGGCATCTTTTCATTCTCTAGTCCGCATGAGGATAAAATGAGTTGTGTCATTGACCTTAACCATACACATTCTCTACTAGCTTCATTAAATGCGATGACTTCAGCATGATTTGAAGATGTTGCTACAAGTGTTTGCTTTTGAGAACGCCATGAAATTGCAGTGCCTCCATTCAGGAATACATATCCAGTTTGAGATCTAGCTTTATGAGGATCAAACAAATAACATGCATCTGCATAACCAATCAATCTTTGCTTTGAATTATTGGAATAAAATAGACCTAAGTCAGTACTTCCATGTAGGTATCGAAATATGTGTTTGATCCCATTCCAATGTCTTTTGGTTGGTGCTGAACTAAACCTTGCAAGCATGTTAACTGCAAAAGAAATGTCAGGTCTAGTACAATTTGTAAGATACATAAGTGCTCCAATAACACTAAGGTATAGTACTTCTTGTCCAAGGACCTCTTCATTTTCTTCGCGAGGACGAAATGGATCATTGTCCACATTAAGTGATCTAACAACTATTGGAGTGCTTAAAGGTTTAGCATTGTCCATATTAAAACGTTTTAATACCTTATGCGTGTAATTTGACTGATGAACAAGTATTCCATTAGGCATGTGCTCAATCTGTAAACCAAGACAATATTTGGTTTTTCCAAGATCCTTCATCTCAAATTCTTTTTTCAAATGCACAATGACTTCATGGATTTCTTTATTCGTTCCAATGATGTTTAGATCATCAACATAGACAACAATGATCACAAATCCAGACGTTGTTTTCTTAATAAAGACACATGGACAAATAAGATTATTTGTATATCCTTTACTCATCAAGTAATCGCTTAAACGTTTATACCACATGTGTCCCGATTGTTTCAACCCATATAAAGATCTTTGTAGTTTGATGGAATACATTTCTTTAGGTTTTGCACTTAATGATTTAGGCATTGTAAATCCATATGGGATCTTCATATAGATATCGCTATCTAATGATCCATATAAATAAGCTATAACAACATCCATAAGACGCATTTCAAGATTTTCAGATACTGCTAGACTGAGCAAATATCTAAAAGTGATTGCATCCATAACAGGAGAATACGTTTCTTCATAATCAATTCCAGGTCTTTGAGAAAACCCTTGAGCTACAAGTCTAGCTTTGTATCTTATGGTTTCATCTTTCTCATTTCGCTTTCTTATGAAAACCCATTTGTACCCTACAGGTTTTATGGTTTTAGAAGTGAGGACAATACGACCAAAAACACTTCTTTTATTAAGCGAATTTAATTCCGTTTGTATTGCTTCTTTCCATTTATTCCAGTCTTGTCTATTTTTACAATCCATGACGGATGTTGGTTCGGGATCATCATTTCCAACAATAATGTCACATGCAACAACAGAAAATATTTCATCAACATTTTCCATTTCAACTCGATTCCACAATATTTTTGTGTGACCATAATTGATAGCAATTTCTTTATTGATGTCATTGACTTCCTCTCTTTGAGAAGTATCCACATTTTGTGTTTCTTCAAACACATCATCCGTATGGTCAATTGCATGTTCTAATCCTTTTCTTTTTCTAGGATTTTTATCCTTTGAACCAATTGGTCTCCCACGTTTCAAACGTGCTTTAGATTCTTGAGTGACTTTATCATTAGTTTGATCATTTGGAATTTCTACTCGAGCTGGAGCATTAGCAGCCGGTATATAAGATTTAGTCACTGATATCGCGTAAAAAGTCATGTTTTTACTACCGATATCTCTCTCATTCTGGAACAATTCTTGGCATTTTAAACTCAAAAACAATACAAATCAATGATATTATGCCAAGATGGTCAAAACAAGGTTGCACGACAAAAATCAAGCAAAACGAATGAAAAACGAAGATTCCACGCACGTTTGAAGATTCAAGGCATCAAAATGAGATTTCAAGATAAAAGTGCCCATCACCAACATCCATCTCACTCAAGATGTTCGTTTTCAAATTACGAATCCAACAGAAGAAGAGTCAACAAAAATGGACGAAGAATGAAGATTCTACGCACTCCGGAAGATCCAAATGATTCGTACGACACATCTAGAGTTCAGAGACATATTTTTGGGATTTCTTTTCATCAAAAGCTTCGTTTTTGAATTACAAATCCAACGCAAAAAGAATTAACGCACACGGACGCATAACGAAGAAAACACGCACGAATCAAGAAACGAAGCAACAGGCAGCAGACCGGTGCAGGTGGCAGCCAGCCGCCGCCGGCCACAACCTGGCCGCCGCCGGCTGCCAGTAGACCGCCGCCGGCTGCCATCCACCCGCACGGATTGCACTTTTTTGTCCTTTTTCGTACCCGGTGCTAGACCTTTACATGCTTTCCGTACTTGGTGCCACTACCTTTTTCACCTTTTCATACTTGGTGCCACTACCTTTTCCACCTTTGGCTAATGTGTGCTTCCATTTGCTAAAATGCACCAAAAATCCTCTATAAATAGGAGGCATAAGGCTCATTTGCAAAACACACCTTCCTAGCTTATCTTTCTCACTCTAGAAATAAGCTCCCACTTTCTCATTCTATATTTCTTTCTTTAGATTAGTTTTAACTAGTATGTAAACTAGTTTAGGAGTTTTATTAGAAGTAGAAGGAAAGTGCGGAACACATTGTAATCTTCGGTGTATGTTCGGAATTGTGTCAATTAATTCAAGTCTATTCTCTCTCGCATTTAATCCTGGTTCTTTCTATCCTTATCTATCTTAATTAATTACATTTTTATTGATTATGCTAGATTTAGTTATTGCCATGATTAGAGAGTAGTATACTTGTTGTGTTTGTTTGCGATGTAGTTAGTTAAGTATGGGATGATTTATAATTAAATATTAAAGATCGGTAGTATCGCTTTGATCGTCTTATTGCATGTTCTTGTTTGATTGTTGCCTTAGGATCGTCATAGTGGTAAAATATAAACGGTCTTAATTATCGTAAAGTAATATGATGGCCCCTATTTGACTGTTACTCGATATAGTACTGGAAACACTTCAAGGTGGAGTACAAATGTATGGAAGTCGAGGAATGACCAAAGGTAGTCATATTACAAAACGGTACAATATTACGAAGTAATATGATGGCCCCTATTCGACTGTTACTCGATATAGTACTGGAAACACTTCAAGGTGGAGTACAAATGTATGGAAGTCGAGTAACGACCGAAGGTAGTTATATTACGGACTAACATATAAAATGAGAAACCTAGTTTAATTAACCTTTCTAAATATACTTTTAAACTTCAATTTAATCTATCGCCTTTCCACCAATAAACGTGATTACAACACCTTTTTAACGACGTCCAATTAAAAGGTAGTCAGTCATCTGTGTCAATATAATTTGTCAAAGGTATGAAACTATGGAACCGCAAGGCTACATGGGGGATTATCGTAGGACAAGACATGGTCAAGGTTTGAAGCGATGGAACCACTTAAAGTGAGGAACGCTGTGAATAACTAGGGGATTTATTGGGTAGTCTTAAGCAAGGGCTGGTTTAAAGTCATTAATGAACTTTTTAAATACATGAATCTGTTAGGATGACGAGGAATCGTTATATGATTCGGTTATGTCTAGTATCTTAAGATTTTATTCCCGTTCATATGAAAGTATTATTAAACCATAATTAAGATTTTGCTTATTATTCTAAATACTTTGTGATGTTACCATAACCTAGCTCCCGATGTGACATGCTAATGGGATTTTAATTAGTAGGGAATCTAGTGTTTACATCACGAGTATTCAAGATTAATAATTAACAAATATCTTTCAACACAGTTTCTCCAAACATCATCCCATAACTTAATTAACAAAATCTCAGCAAACACTATCTTTATTTTATCTGCTTTATCTTTTATTTTTATTTCACTTTTATTTATTTGCCTAAGTTAATACATAAACCAAAACTCCCCTACTATTTTATAAACCCTTCACTAGTTTGAAAGCCCTCATCTGCCATGCCTTAGTTTCAATTCAGTCGGTTTGAAGAACGACTCTAGGTCATACCTACCACTTGCTCACCCTTAGGATTAGCATTGTTAGGGAAAACTTAGGCCCCGCAATTACAAATTTAAAACACTCCACTGATGCCCGCCGCCGGTAGCCTGTGCAACGACAATGGTTGAAATCCTTACCGACCGTTGGTGGCGCATCAGTCACTCTCTTTGTATCAGTAAATGCATCAGGTATCTGATTAGCAATTTCTTGCAAGTGCACGATCCTTTGAACTTCTGTTTCACTTTGTTTAGTGCGAGGATCAAGATACAACAATGAAAGTTCACACCATAAAACATCCTTTTCTTGAGTTCTCTTTTCTCCTCCAAGTGCTGGGAAATTTTCCTCATTAAAATGACAATCAGCAAAAGGTGCTGTAAAAAGATCACCTGTTGAAGGTTCAAGATACCTTATTATAGAGGATGTTTCATACCCAACATATATTCCCAATCTCCTTTGAGGACCCATTTTTGTACGTTGTGATGGTGCAATGGGAACATATACTGCACAACCAAATATTTTCAGATGAGATATATTTGGTTCTTGCCCAAAGGTAAGTTGTAGAGGAGAATACTTATGATATGCACTTGGTCTAATACGAACCAATGATGCACCATGTAAAATTGCATGTCCCCAAATGGACACTGATAATTTTGTTCTCATTATCAATGGTCTAGCAATCAATTGGAGACGTTTAATCAATGATTCAGCTAAACCATTTTGTGTGTGTATATGAGCAACTGGATGTTCAACAACAATTCCTACTGACATGCAATAGTCATTGAATGCTTGAGATGTAAATTCACCGACATTATCAAGTCTTACTTTCTTAATTGCATGATCAGGAAAATGTGCTCGTAATTTTATAATTTGTGCAAGAAACTTTGCAAATGCCATATTACGAGTTGATAATAAACACACATGAGACCATTTGCTTTATGCATCTATTAATACCATAAAGTATCTGAATGGTCCAGATGGTGGATGAATAGGTCCACATATATCACCATGAATTCTTTCAAGAAACTGTGGTGATTCATTTTCAACTTTAAGCGGTGAAGGTCTCACAATCAGTTTTCCAAGAGAACAAGATGTACATGGACTCATTTTATCATGTGAGACTTTTTGATCCTTAAATGGATGTCCATGGGTACTTCTAATTATTCTCTTCATCATTGTAGATCCTGGATGACCTAACCTTTCATGCCATAAACTGATAATACTAGAATCACTATACTTTTCTTTAACTAGCATATGAGATTCTGCTACATTTATATGTGTATAATGTAAGCCAGAATTAAGCATTGGGAATTTTTTAACACATTATTCTTATCAGTAATGTGCAAATATTTCCCATTATTTGTAGTCACAGATTGATGATCATATCCATCAAAATATTTGTCATTAAAACTCAACAGATTTCTTGTTGATTTTGGGGAGTATAAAGCATTTTCTACCAAAAACTTGGTACCATTTGGCAATGTAAATCTGGCTTTTCCAATTCCTTCTATCAAATTTGCAGGGCCTGATATTGTATGTATTATTTCCTTTGTTGGTTTCAATTCAGAGAAATATTTCTTAGATTTCAAAATAGTGTGTGTTGTACCACTATCTGGTATACATAGATCTCCACCATTTGCTTCATGATCTAGCCCGTTGTAATTTATATCAAACTTCATATATGAAAATATTAGAATGAGTGTAAATAAGTAATAAGAAGGATGTAACAAAAGATACATCTTATTTCAGAAATATATTACATGAAATGACAGATCAGTCATAAAGGGGAAAACATAGATAGGAAAACATAACTAATAAAAGGGAAATACATTTATGAAAACCAACATAGTTATGATAGATTGTTGATAGCCACATTGATTCATATGTCAATGTCATTGCAGTAATCTGCAGCATTCATTTCAACATTTGCGAACTCAAGGTCATCAACAAGATTCACTTCTTTATTTTTTCCGGCAATGGATGCCTTATAGAGCTTACAAAGATGCTCCTGTGGACGACACATTTTAGACCAATGCCCTGTACTTCCACATCTATAACAGATGTCATCAGGGTTCTTAGAAGTGTTTGCTCCAGCATCATGATTCCTTCTTTGTGGTTGGGACTTGTTATCATATGGACCATTGTGGTAATTACTTTTATAACCACGTCCATGTCCACGTACACGTCCACGAGGATTACTGTTAGAGTTACGACCATCATTATGGTTGTGATTGTAACGATAATTTGTGCCACGGCCTCGTCCCCGTCCCCGTCCATTTGTATTATTTTTTGAATCATCTTTATTTGTAGCATTTGCCTCAGCTAATGCTAGGGAACCTGCTGGACGAGCCTGATTTTTCATAAGGAGCTCTTGATTCTGTTATGCAATAAGCAGAAATGCATTGAGATCAGAGTATTTTTTGAAATTCATTAACCGATATTGCTGCATCAAATTAATATTTGATGAACGAAATGTAGAGAAAATTTTCTCCAACATATCCTCATCGGTTACACAATCTCCACATAATTCAAGTGTGGCAACTATACGGAACATAGCGGAGCTATATTCATTTACTTTCTTGAAATCTTGGAACCTTAAGTTTCTCCATTGATCTCTAGTAGTTGAAAGTAAAACTTCTTTTTGAATATTAAATCTCCTTTTTAGAATTGCCCAAAGAACACTTGGGTCGCTAACATTTAGATATTCAAGTCTTAGCATAATATCAATATGCTTACGAAGGAAAACATATGCTGTTGATTTATCTTTTGATGAAGTGTCATTGTTCTCATTTATGGTACCAAGATACCCATGGATTCAAGCTTTGATTGCATATCTTGAATCCAAGACATATAATTCATTCTATTTGCATCGAGTTGTTCAAACTCTGTCTTTGCAACGCCCGACATATTGTAGCTATCAACAATTGAGTAAACAACAACAAAATTAGAATATATTATCAATAGTTAAAACAATACAGAGGAGTGAAAAAACCACAAATATAAACAAGCCTAAGAAAAAATACAGTTCTCCTCGAGGGAGAATTACAAGTGGGATAATGAGTGGTACTAAAATTACAAAGATCAGAACTAAAACTGAATAAATCATCTTGAAAGAAATTTTGAACTTAGATGATTGTGAAAGAGTATATGTTTTCAAAGAAACTGAATATTGATTGTAGCCAATATATAGTGATAAAGATAGCCGTTATAACTCTGTCGGCAAACGTTTTGCAACGACCTCGTTACCGTTGTAAATTATTTTTAAAATATAAAGTTAAACGGTGAAATGGTAAACTTGTAAAAACATTTTACTCGGTTATATAAAGATTTTGAAACATAATAAAATGTTTGTAAATAAAAGTTGGTAAGATGAATTAATAAGAATTAGTATCCAAATAAGGAAATAAATAAAAGTTAGAGTGCGTAAATAAAGATTAGTATAATAATAAAATGTGAGCTTGCATAAATAAAGGTTAGAGTGCATAAGTAAATGTTAGTACGCTAATAAAATGTTAGCTTGCATAAAATTAAAGTTAGCACAAGAATATAAGGTTAGTATGCATAAATAAAAGTTAGCATAATAATAAAGAGTTAGTAGTCCAAAATGTTAGTAGTCCAAATGTCTATAGTCCAAATGTTCATGATTATATATAACCTACTTTTACTAATTATTACTAATTATGATGTATAGTTATATATATCTTTCTAGTACATATGATAACTTATTATTTAGAAAATATTTTTATTTAGTTTATAATAATAGTTATCTTTCTAGCATATACTATAAACTTATTACTAAGAAAATGCTTTCATTTAGTTTATAATGTAGTTATCTTTCTAGTACTACAACATATAATTAAGAGAATGTTTACCTTGACTAGTTATCTTAATTAAGATGGATTGCTTTGATCTTCCTTAATTAGAGAACTTTCGTACTGATAACGTGTTGTAATTTAACTATAATTAAGGCTCTATTAGTAAATATAATATAAAAAATTTTAAGTAAGAAAGGAAGAACAAGATGGAGAGTATAATGATACCACTAATGAAAGTGTATCATGAGGTGCAATTTTCTCATTCAACTAATGTACTATTTATAATACTTGCATACACTATACAATTCACACTTTGGGGTAATTAGGGGGACAAGTTACTAACACATTATTGATATAGCATCGACAAAAGTGGCAACCAATATATGCATGTATATATATATATGTATGTATAATATTATAACAGATTAAATTTTATTTTATTGTCTTAATTTTTAATTTTGATTTCTTTTATGGGGCTCACAGACAGGCAGAAGCACAAAATATATGATATGTGTGTATGCATAATGTGATGACAAAAACACCTATCCTTTTTTTCCCTTTTTTTGTGTCTTTTTTTTCCGATCTCTTCACGAGCCACCCACACTCACACATGCATTTGTGCCTTTGTCTACTTATATCATTTATTATTTATATTATATTAAATAATATTAGGATTAATTGAATTTGTATGTATCCACAACTTGAAAAGTAATGGATGTGAATTTATGCATCTTTTTGTTGTTTTTTTTCGGATCATTTTCCTAATTTAATTTCGTAAGCATTTTTTCTTGTTGTTAATTTAGGGAATACTTTTGTAGGCTTCTTATATTGTTTTACGAAACAAAAAAGCATTTGTCGAATACGTTATGACTTCATTATTGATAAATGTTGATCCCAAAATGGAATGATAATTACAATCACAATTTATTATGGTTTGTTAATCACATATGGGTGAATAGAATTTCAACATCTTTGTATTTTTAACATGGAAACATTTTCATATCCAATGCTTTTAGGGCATTATTATTTATCAAATCTGAAATTTGATAAACAATAATGCTCTAAAGACAATTGTTTAGCATTCCGGATATAACAAAACACATTGATAACAACTTATATATTTCTATAAAAATAACCATTTTATGAATCATATATGGAAAGTAATGATTTTAATGTAGTTTAAAAATGAAAATATTGTTGTTTATTTAATATCTAATTATACATATAGCATTCTTATCCAATGCCCTTAAGGCATTGTTTATTAAATCTCATTTTCTCTATCTCAAATTTATTGTTCAAAAAAGAAATTAAAAATAAAAAACATTACTATGCTCATTCAACTATACATATCTTTCTTGTATTCATGGTGCCATTTCTATCACTATTTTTATAAATTCACTAAAAATGTATAATAGCTTATACCAATGTTTTGAAAATCAGAAATTGAATCGGACCGAAATCCTACAATTTTTGGTTGAACCGGTCGGACCGGTCCGGTCCAACCATCCCAAAACCAGCCCAAAAACAATTTTTTTAATTTTTTTTCAAAAACCGGCTCAACCGGTCCGGTTCCCGGTTTTAACCGAACCATCCGGTTCGTTGACCAGTTAAATCTTGATCAAAATCGGTTTTCAACCGGTCGGAAAACCTCAAAATCCCGGTCTAACCGGACCGGTTCAACCGATTTTCAAAACATTGGCTTATACTCTACATATAATCACCGAAAAGTTTTGATAAATTTACCAAAAATAATAATAGATATATTTTTAGGTGTTTCGTAAAAGTACTACTATAAAAACTAAGACATATGAAAAGGGTAAATTAAATTGGTACGCATGGATTACCTAACAAAGAATCACTTGTTTTATTACACCGTGAGTAGCAAAAACATACAAAAGAATTTACATTCTCTGACGATTAATAGTATAGAAGAATGGTGATGTCAAGTTCCTTTAGAAGCATTTTATTTATATTCTTTAGAGAATGTTACAATAATAGAATTTTATTATATTCATAGTATGTGGAGTGGGAAAAAAGAATAATTGGACTTTAACATGAAAGTCATTTTAAGTGTTTCAACTCTTCAACTTGAGCTCTAATACCAAATGAAGGTCTATACTCTACTACATCTCCAATATGGTCCTCAATTTTAATGGAGTACATCCTTGTAGTGGTCACCTTGAAATATACTTCATTTCTGATTAATACTTAATTCATCGTTCATCTTTCTATTTTTATTTGTGTCAAAATAATATATTAAATTTACTATTGACCCTCAATATACTTTTTTCAAAATTGATATACGGAAGTCTGTGCAAAAAAGTAAGGGTAAAATTGTCATCTTTACTACAAGACAATGTAACTTTTTAAACTTTGTAAAAATCGATTATGCACATTTATTATAGAAGGGAGAGGGTATAATGTTTACATTTAAAAAGCAGCTAGAGTTATGTAAATTCTCACTTGTATACATTCAACCTCTCACACATTGTAATTTCATATTGGGACTCTAATTGAACTTTAGAATCTTTCACTATATTATTTACCAAATTATTGGGCTATTGACTTTATCATAAATGGAATAATAAAGCATATGATTGTTTAAATACGAAAGATGTAAATAGTGATATAAAGATGGGATCTTTTTATTAAAAAAAAAGCCTAATGCGTTCCAAGGATTATTTTTTCTTGCAATTGACTAATCTGTTTACACATAACATTGAGCACTAACCTTTTTATTTAAATTATTATTATGAAAAGAATCATGTACTGTGAAGTACAAGTGCACTATCATATCTTACATGCAAAACTATTTAGAATTTAATAATATTTTCCACCCGATTTTCATATGTTCATTGGTGTAGATATCATGCATCGTGTTGACCTTCAACCATAAGGTAATGAGGTTGGTGTTCAAGTTCTGACGATGACACAATTGTAGATACTCGTGAATTATTGTCCGTGATAGTGGAATGCGTAAGTATTTACCATTTCCAAATAATATATGTATTTTTCTCCAGCTTGTAATGATCATTTTAAAAGCAAGACAAAACGGAGATTTATTATTATTATCTTATCATATATATGGTCATCATCCGATTGACAGTATTCCAACTTCTGCTTCGTGTTGTTAATGGAGGTACCAAGATTGTCTAAGCACCTTAGGGGCTAGTACCAAGATTGTCTAAGCACCTTAGGGGCCTAGTGGCAATGTAGTAAATTCCTGACTTTAAATTATTATTTAATGTGTTATGAAATTAAATTGGTATATTATTAAGTTTATTGTGAATAATTAGTCAAAAAGTCAAATGACTTATTTTGACTAGTAAACTAGTGATTGTTTTAATTTTATACAGTTGACGGTAAAATAATATTGTTGGAATCGCAAATAATTTTTAAATTCCAGACAATAGGTTAGAAGGGGACAAATTTTAAATGGTATACAGAGTCAGTTTAAAAGACAACCGAGTTCCTTTTTATATAACCTTCCCCATTTGGAAAGCTTACTTTCTTTTTGTATTCAAAAAACACAAACACACAGAAAGATTGAAATAAACCAACTAAGATTAACAATCAAATTTATGTGGTTTAATTTCCTTGCCTCATATTCATCATCATCACCTTACTATCTTTAATTGTAACTTACTTCCTTAATTGATTTTGTAGAAATCACGGGGTTAATGGATGATTATGAAATTAAAATTAACTTGAAGTTGTATGATGATGTTGATGATATTTGATGTTAATTTCGATATGTGATTAAGTTGGAAGCTGAGTTTGTGTCTTTTGATTATATAAATTCGGGTTCTGGATTTTGGTCAGCTTGAAGGTCTGCAGAAAACTATCAGGTCGCGACGCGACCAATGTAAGATCGCGACACGATTTATAGAATTTCGCGACGCGATTTGGGATGAATATGGCGACGCGATTTATGGAGCATAACGGCGCAATTCATGATACATAGCAGCGTGATTATGTATATATTGCGACGCGATTTTTATGACCAGCAGTCCTATTTCAGTTTTCTTGTTCAATCCTATATGCCAATTTAGATTATTAAAACTAAAGTGTAATTTAAACCTGATCGACATATTATGAGGATAATTTGGGACTAAGTAATGGGGGTATTAATTATATAAATTAGTTTTGTGAAAAGGGGTACGTGTAAACTAAAATGGTTAATATTCACTACTTAATTGTTGATGTTAGTTTAATACCATATTTTTGTAATAAGTTATATATTTATGAAATGGAATCATTGATTATATGATTAAAGGTAAACTAGTATGAATAATACTTACAATTTGACTATTGTTGTATATTTAACAGGTATATTGATACGTTGGTTTAAATACAATTGAGTAGTTATAATTGATATTATAACTTGGTAATTGTAAGGGTTGATATTATGAACTTGAATTAAGTTCTAAACTAAAGCTGGAATGACTGAGTTATTATAACTAGTTAAGCAGTTCGATACTATGTGTTGAGACATGTTATATGATTATGAAACGAGTTATATGTTATGGAACGAGTTACTAATTCATTATTTAATTGTATTCTCAGATACGGAGAAGACTCGGTAATATTAGACTTCTGAGCTTGCGGCTGAGGTAACGGCGAGTGGATTTGTAATCCTCAGTGTGATTTAGTTGTAACAAGTTTGATTACAACGGGTAAATGTATTGTTATCATTTATAGATTGTTTAATCTTCTATGATATTATTACTGTTGATAGACTGTTTAGTCTGACATAATGCCATGACGGTTATGGATTATGTGATTATATGATTATGTGGTACTTGGCCATTGGGCATATGTGATATATTATCAGAGATCAACGTTTGGGTTGGGCTTGGTTGCTATTGTTTGGCTGCTTCAGGGGTTCCTTATATACATAGTTGATAGGAACCTGTGTCCAGTGAAGATAGCAATAGGCTATCGATTAACTTCTGTATTGGCCTGCAGTTGTTTTAAGTGTTCTTTGGAGGATACCTCAAGAACACCCGATCCTCTTTGACGCGGTGTGTTTACGATGCTTTATGCTGTAAACTGGGTTGATATGTGTTTACAATGCTCTATGATGTAAACAGAGTTGATATATGTTTACGAGGCCTTTGCTGTAAACAGGGTTGTTATGCTAAGTTGGACTGTTGATTATTTATTCACTCACTTAGCTTTGAGCTAACTTCACCACCCCACTTCTTGCAGGTTTTGATATAACAGACTGGGCAAGAAGCTTTGTTTGGGACGGAATGTTTGACCAGATGTTTACTCTGATAATCATTTTGGATGAGTCAGTGTTGTCTTTTGAAATTATATAACACCTAGTTGGATATATTATTTTTGTAATAGTATAACTTTGTATACATAATATGTAATGTAAATTGTCAATGTAAGTTTAACCTGCACTTCCGAATTGTCGTATGTATGATTTATAAAAAAAATGATTCTGAAAATGAGGGGTGTTATACATATGCCCAACCCAACTACAAAAACTTTCTTAATCCCGGGGTATTGTTTATATCACTCTTGAGTCTGTTATTCGAGAGAAGATAAGAGAATCAGAAAGAAAATAAAATGAAGTCAAGTTTCTAAGTTTTTTATACAGAAAAAGAAGTGTGATGTATGTTAAGTATAGTCTATTAAAATAACAAGTTTTAAAATAAGGAAATACTAAATAATATTATCACACAATACAGGCAAGAATAACCTTTTCGTATAATATAGCTTTATAAGTAAGTCCAGGTATCGAACACAGGGAAGATGGATTCTTAATTTAACCCTAAGTTAATATTACAATTTATTCACAATTAATTACAATTAATGTTACAGATAAAAGGGGAACATTTTTAGTTCTGTTAGAACATATTTATAATTACTAATGCTACCTAAAGTGTTAAGAACAAATAAAAATACTAATTTAAGAGAGAAGATTGTATTTATTTAGATTGGCTTTAACCTAATCTTATAATTCTCCTTTATATTTATTTATCGTTGTTTAACTTACTGGTGAATTAACAAATATAGATAATCTCCTTTGTACAGGCTAACTATCTTATATTATTTAGGAAAAGTACTAGATTCTTTTGGAATATACTATAGAGGTTCTTCTTCTTAGTATTACTCACCCAAATAATATTCTATTAAACCTTTCAATAATCTATTAACTTTATAGTCAACCTTGCAGTAATACAAGAGTTTATAATAACCACATCAATTATATGCATAAGTCTTAATGTTTTTAACCTATTACCAGGTCCGGTTTCAAGTTCATAATTAATCAAAGTATAATAAACAAATTAATTAACTATGTTAAAAACAACTAAAGCATATCATCAACACAATTATTGGGAAAGTATAACAAACATTCAATAAGTTCAAAACAACGAAAACATAGATTCGAATAATAATTTCAATCAACATTCATCTAAATAAACACAATAAGAAACTTAGTTCATAATTAAAGTTAATTAAACAATACCCAAATATAATTAAATAGTATACTTAATAATACAAGGATAAAGAATCGAACCCTAACGATAAATAGCTCTTCTGGGGGTTAAAAACCTTTAAACCCTAGCTCCTTAGCCTCCAAATTCGTGCTTCTATTCAAACCTTAAACCATAAAATCGAATTTTGTTGATTGTAAATCGTATATGGAATAACCAGAATTAAGCCTGTATTTATAATTTTTTAAACCGCCAGTCCAACTGCCGGTTGGAATTTCCAACCGCCGGTTGGATTACTTGGAATCCAAGTCCAACTCTGCAGTCTCCACCGCCTTATAATTTAAATATTCAATCGTCGGTTGGATTAATCAACATCCGGTTCGCTCTAAATTCCTAAAATATTCCAACTTCGGGCCAGGCTTCTTCTTGGGCTAACTTTTCTTCAATTTCGGATCTTTGCTTATTTCTTGGCCCAATTCTTTTATAATATCAATTAAATCTTTATTTCAATCTTCAATTTCTCTAAGTTTTCAGTTTCTTCTTGTTTTTCTTCATTTATGCTCCTTTTTCGTTCCTTTCTTCAATTCTTAATCTTTTATACCTAAATTGCAAATATGAACAAATTAAGTATCTAAATCAATAAAAATGAAATAAAAGTACATAAAATATAGGGATAATTAGAATATAAATATCATATTATTTGATGTTATCAAAGTGGGAGGAGAATATCTTCCCTCCGAAAGTGGAAGGAAGGAAGTCTAAAAACAGTTATAAGAATGTCACTTCCTCTCATTTATAATTAACTCTGGAATACAAAATAAGTAAATTTCTTCTTTTCTTTTCAACTCGGAAACACAAACTTTATAAAAAATCATAGCTCATCTTCTCTTCTTTTCTACCATTTTATTTCCTCTTCTTTCTTTTCCTCACATCAAAAACTTTGGAGCAGTCAATAATATATAAATTGGTTATACTTCAAGTGATATTTATAGGCGTCAACAAAAATTCAGGATTACGTCAAAGCGTTTATTATGATTTCGGTACAAGTATTAATGCATGTTTCAAATTCTTAGTGATAGCCTCAAGGGATGTGATTATCATCAAGGGATGTGAAACGCCCTAATTTTTTTTTTTTTACATTACATCACATGTATTAGGTTCCATTATTCATTATCATGGATAATATAGATTTAATTATAGCACTATTGAATCAAACACCAGACTCAAAACCAAAGCATCAAGCTTGCTCGGGTACCTGCCGGGTACATACACAAACTCAGTCTCACTTCTGACCAGAACAAAATCTTAGTTACCCGCTCTGTTTACCCGCCTGATTACCCACCGGGTAAGCCATTACCCGTCGGGTACTTTAGCTGCACAACAGCACCTGCAGCAGTTTCCACTTAATGCAAAAACATGAAATTCAAACGGGCATAACTTCTAAACTGTAAAGAGTTAGGTTATAAAATGTCGCAGACACCTCAAACAATTCATAATAAAAATTTTCCTTTTTACATTTTTTCCGAATTTCACGTTCACAGAGGAATTGGACATGTAACCAAAAATAAGCCATTTTGACCCACTTTAGTGGACACCTCAAAATGCAATTCAACGCACTACAGACCTGAACCTCTTACACACTTACTTATAATGACAATAGTTACTTATTAGTCACAAACTAACCCGGCATACCTCAATCATGGTCATTGGTAATCGTAGGTGTAATATTGACCCAAATTGACACTTTACGACCCATATCACTTTTTCATGACCCATTAATCATAATTACTTTAACACCATTTCAAAAGACCATTTTCCACAAAAGTCAACTTAATATACATATCATTCATTACAATACCAAAATGGCAAGTATCATCATCACTTGCACTTTTAACACTACTAATAACATAGTTACAAGACTCACGCCACTTTAAGCCACAAAACCATACAATCAAGTATCTTTCATTTCATAATTACATAATGTAAAAAGATTTGTTCGTGCGGGACGATAATTACCAAGATGAACTTGTATATACGACGAGCATGCAATCCCACGCCACTCCAACTTAAAATCTTTTCCTTTGTGCGTACCTTTACCTACACATAATTCAAATAACGGAATAAGCATATTGCTTAGTGAGCACATAAGTATTAACTAAGTAGCGTGCCACATTCACAATTTGTCAACTATATCTATACATCATATCACAAGTCAAATAATGATCGAGCAATCATGTGGTGTCAAATAAAAGTCAATTACATATGTGGATCCACGATCAAATATCAACATGTACAAAGTACATGGTAGTCAACTATGTCGAATAATAAACATATACCAAGTACATGCTAGTCAAATAGGCACGTGCAAGCACATGCAGTCAACTAATAACATTGCTAGAAACTAACAATGTCTCATATGATGCTCAATCCACATAATACACCAAATTCAAATAATAGAATCAAATACTTATTCAATTAACAATACACTTAATTGTGAGAACATCTTGCTCGTAAGCAATTCGGAATCCACGACACTACTCAATTAATCCTTACATACTCACCTCGACAATTCGAATGAAATTACGACAATGATCAACAGTTGAGATCACGTCCTTAGTACCTAAACATATGATTCATAACAATATATTTAGATACTACAATTCATCAAACTCAACTATTATCATTTTAAACCCTCCCCCACTTAGTTTAGTCGTTAATGATTCTAGTATATACTCACTTTCTAATTAATTATAAACTAGTCAACTATTCAAAAATATGATATTAGCGATTTCATCACTTTCATCACATATCATCATTACCAATCACTTCTAGTATCTATATTAAATACAATTATCAATTACATATCCTTAATCTAAGATTAGGGACTTTGATGATGAATAACCCATTAAACTCATCAACTCTCTTCATGAACACAATTCAAATTCTTTTTTTCTAGGTTAGGATTTAGCTAGTAGCTATGAGTTATACTTCAATTCATAATTATCTCTTAACTACAAGTCTTACTTTTGGATTAATCATACTAATTCTACAAAATACCCAAAAACCCATTTCTTAGGTTTATAGAATTTGAAGGAATCATGACTTACAAGATGATTAGAAGGATAAGAGGATGATGAATCAAATTTTTGAAGCTTGAATTGATGTACTACAAGTTCAATCTAACCTCAGGTCTTGTTCCCTAATTTTAGTACGTCTCTGTGTTTGGTTTTGGGTTCAACTAAACAAAATCATAAGGAAGGGGATTGAATTCTGTGACACCCCACTATTTAAGGTATTATTTTAGTATATCCAGAAATATAAGTATTATGAAATATTATTATATAAATAATGAGATATAATTGAAAACACAAATGAGTTTCTCGATTTCAGACTGTACGAAATAAAAGTAAATAAACTAATTAATCATATATGTATTTTTGGTACGTAGCTATCCTGATTCCATTTCCATTCATTCCAGAATAGTCAAGAAAGAAAGAATACAAATCGGTAATCTCCAACATCATCATCAATCCTTCAAATATGCTTCAAATTAAGCTAGAAATCTATTATCTTCTTCATCATCTATGTTGAGACATAGTTTGTGACAACAGATCTAGCTTGAAAATAGGATTGGTTTAATTATAATCATGTTCGTATATTGGTTTAGATTTGTAAATAAAAGATATTAGTTTTATTATTAAAATTTGTTAAATATATTAGTATGTTAAAGTGTTAGACGAATATCGAATACGAACTAATAAATGTTATGCGAACCGAGATCTCAAGTCGTAGGTCACTTGACTGCGAGATGAGATCTGAGCTCACAAGACAAGTTGCGAACCGAGTCTAACATGGGCTTGGGCTTGGTTGCGAGTCGAGTCAACTCGCAGGCCCAACGGCTGCGAGTTGAGCTGCGATATTTAAATGATTTCGGTTTAGAAATCATAAACTTTTGCTATTCGAATTTTACACCTGCGAATTGATCCAGAGAAAACAATTCTAAAGGCTAGGTTTTGATTGTTTATTGATTAAAGCAAAGCATATTAGTTGATAATCGTATTATAAACGTGAATTTATTTGTTATAGTAACATATAACACATATTAAGGGATTCCGCACCTTAATACTACAAATAACGAAGTTTCAACCACCTGAAGATTGGACTGCTATTTCGGAGATAGAGCTAGACATGGGTGTAGATCCAGATGAAAATATAGATGAACACCATGTGAGCCCATCTAGAATAGATATTGTATTTGAAGATGAAGAAGGTCCTAAAGTTGTTGATGTAAATGATGATATTGATGACTCAACCGATTCTGAAGAAGAGATTCCTGATAAGCATAAAGACAATCCGATGTTCAGACCTTTAGAGAAAAAGAAGAAGAAAAAGGTTGGAGTTTCGGAAGTTGATATTACAGGAAAACATGAAGCGCGTAGAGGGATTATCGGTTGGTATTTTGACTCTGACCTAAAGCTTTTCGCGATCAAAAGGTTTGACGGAGTTCAATATTTTGAGCGAAAGCTTGCAGTGTTTAGTTCTCTACCTAGATATGAGATTCGAGACTTGGCTCGATTACCTTTGAAGAACCCTGATAATGATTTTGTTGGTGGATATGTAGAACATGTAATCAAAACTGAGGTTCGATCAGGGAAGTTTGAGAAGATTAAGCCAAGAAATGAAAAAATGATAAAGTTAAAGGAGAGAAGTCAAAGGAATGGAAGGAGAAGGAGAAAGAAAGTTTATCCAGCTGTCAAGTGTGTTCAGCAGATTCCACTGAAAACAAGGCCACAGGATATTATGGGAAATATGAAAAGTTGGCATGTGGATTCAGAGACTGGAGAGGCTGTCATTGTTGAAGCTGATGATGAAGTTGAAGGTGGTGAGCATGAGATCTTCAAAGTTTATGACCATCGTCACCTTATGAATATGTCAAAGAAAGATTTTTTGAAGTTGAATGAGAATAGAATATTTTGTACTGAAGGATGGGGTGATTTAGCACGAGATTATCAAATGATGGTTAACACTTGGATCAAAATGAAGGTACATGCAGGAAGCAAAATTTATAAATGAAGACTAAAGACAAGCGTGAAGATAAAGACGCTAGAGCTACTGTCAAGGGGGAATCTATTAAGACATAGTTTGTGATAATAGATCTAGCTTGAAAGTAGGACTGGTGTAATTATAATCATGTTCGTATATTGGTTTAGATTTGTAAATAAAAGATATTAGTTTTGTTATTAATATTCGTTAAATATATTAGTGTGTTAAAGTGTTATGCGAACCGAGATCTCAAGTCGTAGGTCACTTGACTGCGAGATGAGATCTGAGCTCGCAAGACAAGTTGCGAACTGAGTCTAACATGGGCTTGGGCTTGGTTGCGAGTCGAGTCAACTCGCAGGCTCAGCGGCTGCGAGTTGAGCTGCGATATTTATATGATTTCGGTTTAGAAATCATTAACTTTTGCTATTCGAATTTTACACCTGCGAATTGATCCAGAGAAAACAAACAATTCTAAAGGCTAGGTTTTGATTGTTTATTGATTAAAGCAAAGAATATTAGTTGTTAATCGTATTATAAACGCGAATTTATTTGTTATAGTAACATATAACACGTATTAAGGGATTTCGCACCTTAATACTACAGATAACGAAGTTATCGATCCTAGAACAAGGGACTTACAATTGGTATCAGAGCTTTCAGGCTAAATACGAGTAAGTTCGAGTTATTCGGGTTAATAACGTGTGATTTAAGATTGCTTTGACGTGCATTAGTGTGTAAGAGCAATCAACATCATTCTCTGGACACTTTTAGGATAGTTTACGGTCGAAATCTACTGATTTTAACGTAAAAAAATACCTAAAGTTTTCATTTTCGGGTTTTTAGCCATTTCGCGAATTGAGATTAGGGTTTCAGCGCTGTCTGCGAACCGAGTTGAACTTGCGAACCGAACTGAGTTTTGCGAGTCGAACCGAGATCTCTTGCGAACTGAGATCACTTGCGAACTGACACCTTTTGCGATCCGAACTGAGATTGGCAAACTGAGGTTTGCGAATCGAACTGAGTTGCGAATCGACTTCTGAACTCGCAAAACAGTCTGAATTTTTCAAGATGTCTGACTTAAGTAAAATGATCGAGATGGAACATGAGGTTGGAAAATCTAATGTTCCACCAAAATTGTTAAGACTTGAAGAATACTATAGCTGGAGGGATATGTTCGAATCTTACTATAGATTCCATGATCTGTCTATCTGGATGTGTATTAACAATGGATACACTGCACCTACTGCCACTGTTGAAAATGTTGTTGTGGTTGTTAGCTATCATCAAATGAATGATCAGCAAAAGAAAGACTTTGAGATTGAAAATAAAGCTCATTCTTCAATCAAAATGAGTCTTCCTAAGGAGATCAATCATCAGCTGAAATCTTTTCATACTGCTAAAGAGCTCTGGGAAGCTCTTGAGAAAAGATGTGAAGGCAGTCCACAGATGAGCGCAGGCAAGAAGAATCTTCTTAAAAAGCAGTTTACTGTGTTTATAGCTTTAAAGGGAGAAGATCTTGATGCCTATGTCACTCGTTACTACCATCTACCAAGTGAACTTGAAAGCCATGGGATTACTGTTACTGAAGAAGAGAAAACCGACAAGTTTATTGAGGGTTTGCCTTCTAAATGGGAAATGCATGGTGTTATGCTAAAAGATAATGAGGAAAGATATCCTAAAATAACCTAAGAGAAGGTAATTAACAAGCTTAGAGGATATGATTTCACCAAGAAATCGAGAGATACAGATTCTGATCAGGTTCAAAATCCTGGGCTATATCATGGAAAATCAACTCTCTAGACTGCATCATCCAGTTCGACCATAACTTTATTAGTTGGTGATACTGGTGAAAGAGGTGAAATGATAACTGAGGATTTGTGCTTCCTTACATCATCTGGTGGCGAAGCAAAGGGAAAATTAACTAAGAAGTCACCTCAAGAGCATCAGAAGATGCCTATGAGTGTGAAATCTGCTGAACAACAACTGTCTGTTCTTGCTTCCTTTGTTTCTTCTTATGAGAACTACATTCAAGGTAAAATCAATGATCCCATCTTATTTGATGAAACTATGATCAGATAGACCCTGATTATCTTGAAGAAATAGATCTCCATGATCAACTTGCTATGTTGTCTAGGAGAGTTAAGAATTTCTTAAAGAGAACTGGTAGAAAGGTATTTGGGAACTGATCAGGGTTTGACAAAACCAAGATCAAATGTTTCAACTGTCAAGGTTATGGACACTTTGCTCGTGAGTTTCATAGACCTAAATTTGAAACGGGCAATGAGAAACAAGGTTCGGGAAGTTCTCTAGCTTCTAAAGCCTTAGTGGTAAGCAGTTAGATGGGTCTTATGATTGGAAGGCTCAGTTAGAGGAAGCTCTAATGGCTGAGATTGATGATCAAGAGAAGACTGCTGACCACATCCTATTTGCCTACTGATACTGATGTGGAGGTGCCGGAGCTTCAAGTAAAAGCAAGTGATGAAGACGTGCTGTACATGGATTCAACTGCAGATATGAGTCCAGATGAGTTTGTAGCACGCATGTCTGAAGTTCAAACAGACAAAAAAAGGTTATGTATTGATATTCTTACTCTTGCTGATGTCTGTTACTTAGTTACTGATTTGCAATCACAGATTAGTGTTTTAGATGTAGCAAATAAAAACATGTCTTCTCAAGTTAGCATGCTGGTAGAATCTAGTAAGACTGTAGTATTTGATCTTGAACTGGCTAAGATTGATGTGCGTAGGTTAGGTGAGGATAAACAGGCCTTAAAAGATAAGATTCAGTCCTATATTTATGATAAAAGATCCCTTAGAGATACCATTGATGAGAAATCTATAATCATAGATGGTCTTTATTTGAATTTAAAGGACTTAAATCAAAGTATTGCTAATAAAGATAAGGAGTTAGCTGAATATTAGTTAAAGCTAGTTGAGAAAAATCGTAAGATAGAAAATTATAGAATAGCTGAGATGGACAAAATACTTGATGCTCAACATAGTGTAAAGGATAAGACTGGTTTAGGTTACAATGATGTACCTCCTCCACTCAATTCAAATTACATTAAGACTCCTATAGATATTGAGATAACTGAAGCTAATACTGAGACTAAAGTAGCTAAGAAAACTGAACAGTCAGAGGTACAGAAGGATGTTATTAAGAATCCTTCATCTGATAATGGTAAGAAGATTCAATTCACTAAAGTACAGTTTGTATCGAGTGGAATGATGAATGATACCAAGACAGATGCTGAGATTAATAAGGAACAATCTAGTGATCCTTTAGTGCTTAAGACTCCGACTGCGAATGCAAAAGTTGATAAATCACGGAAACAGATGTCTTGTTTCAAATGTCACCAAAAGGGACATGTGGCTTCTTGTTGTCCAAATAAGAAATTGGAAGCATCACATAAGGTAGTGATTAATGAAAAGACACCGACCAGTTCTAGTAAAATTGTAGACAGGTTAGGCTCTAAACCGGGATTAGACAGCAAACCTGTAAACATTTTGAAAAGAGATGGTAATCGTAGTGTCTCACCACCTCACCACCTAAACCTAAAAGGCCTTATACTCAGAATGAGGCTATTTACAATAATCCTAGAGATAAGACACCTTCGAGGTGACCCCCAGTAGAAACCACAGTCAGTTTGAGAGTGGTTCTACTTCACGTGCACAAAGAGCTCTGTATCTGCCTAGGAGGTTTTCTACTCACTCTCCTCATAGGCAAAAGCCTACTGATCATCAACAATCTCAAACTCCTGTTAAAGTTACCAAGACTCCCGATGAGAATAGTTATGGTTACTTTAAGGAAGTTCAGATTGTTGATGATAAGGGACAAACCAAGACCGTAATGGCTTGGGTCCCTCTTGAAAACTAATTGTGTACAACTTGTCATGTGCAGGAGCAAACTGTGAACAAGGATAACTGGTGGTATGTAGACAATGGATGATCAAGACACATGACAGGAGAACGAAGTCTACTAAAGGACTTCAAAGAAGGTCTCAAGCAAAAAGTTAATTTTGCAGGAGACAAAGTAGGAGTAATTACGGGAAAAGGAAAAGTTTAAAATGGAACTTTGACTCTAGAGGATGTGAATTATGTTGAAGAACTAACTCACAACCTAGTGAGTGTTTTCGAAGTCTGTGATAGAGGTCATCCAGTTCATTTTAATGAAAAGGAGACTTTAATCCTGAAGCCGGGATTTATGATTCTCAAAGAATGGATATTAATGAGGGCACCAAGGAAGAAGGACATCTATGCTATCAACATGGGTGTTCCTAATTCTTCAATGGTATTGACATGGTTATTATCCAAGGCTTCTGAAGCAGATGCTTTATTATGGCATAGGAAAATGGCACACTTGAACTTTAGAAAGATGAATTTTATAACCAAAAATGGATTAGTTCTGGGTGTACCACAAAAAAGTTTCAAGTCTGAAGATAAGTGTGTTCCTTGCATGAAAGGAAAGCAGCATAAGAAACCACACAGATCTAAGACTAAAAACTCAATTTCCTCGCCATTTGAGTTGCTACACATGGATCTCTTTGGCCCAATAAGCAAGAGAAGTCTAGGTGGCAAATGGTACAGTTTAGTTGTCACAGATGACTACTCTAGATTCTTGTGGGTGTTCTTTTTGGGATCTAAGAATGAAACTCCTGGAATTTTGTTGGAGTATCTAGATCTAAAGAATGTCTACAACACGAGAGTAAAGTGTATTCGTAGTGATAACGAAACATAATTTAAAAACTCAATGTTAAATATCTATTGCCTAAGCAAAGGGATACAACATCAATTCAGTGCACCTTATGAACCTCAACAGAACGGTGTTGCTTAAAGGAAAAATCGAACATTGATTGAAGCTGCTAGTACAATGCTTGCAGATTCAAAGCTTCCGATCATCTTTTGGGCAGAAGTAGTAAATTCAGCATGTCATGTTCTTAATAGAGTTCTTACGGTTAAGAAGCATAACAAGACTTGTTATGAACTTTTGAACAATAAGAAACCTAACCTGAAAGGTTTTGAGCCTTTTGGTGTTGCATGCACAATATTGAAAACTGGAAATAAAGCTAAATTTGGTGAAAAGACTGACGAAGGATTTTTCCTAGGTTATATGCCAAATTCACCAAATAAAAGAGTTTTCAAGAAAGTCACTGGACGTTTAGAAGTAGTTTATAATATTGAAGTAACGAGTTATATTCCTGATGTTCATAAGGGACTAGATTGGCAATTTGATTATTCTGATTTTTTGCATCATTTAAAGTTCCTATTAGTGACTACGTTGGTGATTCAGAGATACATGAACATTTATTATCTGGAGACGTGGATAATACCACTAATCCAACATCGAGTGTTCCAAAATCTGGAATCAGAATAGTTGCCGACTCAAGTGAATCTTCTTCTAGTGGGTCACAACAAACTCCAAGGAATAAGTCTCAAGAAACAGAAGATACAGAAGATGATCTTCAAACAAAGTTTGATGATATTCTTACTCCTTTGAGACATTTAAGAATATCTTCAGCTGGTTCAGAAGATATACCTCCATTGGAAGAGATTGGTACTAACTTAGGAGATGAGTTAATAGTTGACCCTATACCGGTTACTAGAACGAGTAAGAATCATCCCGTTGAAAACATCATCGGTGATATTAATACTCCTGTTCAAACTAGGACTCAATCGAAAGCTAGTACATCTGAAGAATTGGAAAGCTTGTATACTGCTATGAAAGAGACAGGGATTCCTAATCAATGTCTATATTCATGCTTTATCTCACAAACTGGGCCTAAAAATGTGCAAATGGCGCTAAAAGAAAGCTCGTGGATCGAAGCTATGCAAGAAGAACTTTCACAGTTCTCAAAACTACAAGTATTGGAGTTGATTGACCTTCCAAAGGGAGAATATCCAATTAGAACTAGATGGGTATTTAAGTGTAAGAGAGATGACCGGGGAGTCATTACTCGCAATAAAGCCCGTCTAGTAGTTCAAGGGTTTAATCAAAAAGAAGGTATAGATTACAATGAAGTGTTTGCACCAGTTGCTAGGCTTGAAGCAATTAGGGTATTCTTAGCATTTGCCTCATTCAAAGAGATAAAAGTTTATCAGTTGGATGATAAGAGTACCTTCTTGTATGGAAAAGTAGAAGAATTGGTGTATGTTTCACAACCAACAGGGTTTGCTGATCCTGACTATCCAGATAGAGTATGTCGATCGAATAAGGCTCTATATGGATTACATCAAGCACCTCGGATGTGGTATGGAACACTATCAACATATCTACTTGAGAATGGATTTACAAGATGATCAATTGATAGTACACTTTTTGTAAAGTGGAAGAAGAAAGACTTTCTCCTTGTGCAAGTTTATGTTGATGACATTATCTTTGGATCTTCTGATGAAAAGATGTGTCAAGAATTTGAGAAAGTCATGAGAAAAAGGTTTGAAATGTCTATAATGGGAGAGTTGAATTTCTTATTAGGGTTACAAGTTGATCAAAAGAAGGATGGATTTTTTATTCATCAATCTAAGTATACACATGAGCTTTTGGAACGCTTTAAGATGGATGAAAGTAAAATCTATAATACTCCAATTCCCGTAAATCATGGCCTTGGTCCAAATAGATTGAGTGATAACGATGTGGATCCAACTTTTTATAGAGCCATGATCGGTTCACTAATGTATCTAACTGCCTCTAGGCCTGACATTATGTTTGCTGTTAGTATATGCGCAAGATATTAGGTCAATCCGAAAGAGTCACATATGCAAGCTGTTAAATGAATATTTCGTTACCTCAAAGGGAAACCGAAGCTATGACTTTGGTATCCAACTGATGGAGACTTAGATTTAGTAGCTTATACTGATTCGGATTATGGAGGGTGCAATCAGAATAGGAAATCTACAACCGAAGGATGTCAATTCTTAGGAGGTAGATTAGTATCTTGGCAGTGCAAGAAGCAAAGCTCAGTAGCCATTTCCACGTGTGAAGCTGAGTATGTTGCAGCTGAAAGCTGTTGCTCTCAAGTACTTTGGATTCAACAGCAACTGCGGGACTAAGGGTTAAATATAACTAATACTCCTATGATGATTGATAATGAATCAACAATGTCGATCACCAACAATTCGGTGAAGCATAGTAAAACTAAACACATTGATATTCGACATCATTTTATTAGAGACCGTGTTGAGAAGAATTTGATAAAGTTAGTTAAAGTTCCATCACTGGATAACTTAGCAGACTTATACACGAAGGCATTCGACAGAGCAAAATTTGAGACGTTGGTTCAACTCAACGGAATGAGAAATCCAGAGTGATTAGTCTTCCAAGGGTATAATTGTAACAGTTAGGTATTATATATAAAAAAATGGGTGTATGGCATTCATTTGCTTATTACCTGAGGGGAATCGCCTTCTTTAAAGAATATACAAACAATATTCTGTAAAATTTTTAAGTTTTTGTCTCCAAAAACTAAGGGAAATAATAGTACATTAGGAAAATAAGTTTATTAATAATAAACTTAAGTCCTACATATGATGTGTTAGTAGGTTCTCATAAGCTTCATTCACATTATGATTCCTTTACCAAGTATGTACCTATATTTATATTATTATACACCATTTTCCACAAGTAATAATTTGCTGTTTTTATTGATGATAATTTCATCATATGATATACTGGTAGGCAAATTATGCAACAATTTCTAAAGCATTTAAGAAGTAATAATATGCTTGAGTGTTGATTTATGTGTCTATTATGTGATATATGACATAAGTCTTAAATGTTGAAGGATAGTATTTCCATACATTGTTAATATGTAGAAAAATGACAAATGGTATGAAAATTATATGGTTATTAACTTAGCTAATGATTTCTATGTTGTACGTGAGTACAGACCTGAAGCTATTAACTAGGCCAATAATCTCAAGCATGTAGTGTTCATACTAAGGGATCCTCCGTTGTATGTCAGTACAGACCTGGAACCACTAGTATCTTCACTATAAGTTTGATATCTGTCTAAATTTAAAATAACATAAGTGTACTTTATATACCTTAGTTATAAACCCAGTGTTATGTGTTTTACTTGATTTCACAGTATATCATGTTATGGGAAACATAAGTTGATACTCATACTAACAATAAAATGTTTGCTTATAAATTTGAGTATAATTTGTTTATGTGGATCATAATATCGGTAATCATCTTGAAATGTCTATGTAAAAGTTTCACTTTTGTGACTAATTTTTAAATTTTTATGTTATGTGGATAAAGGTCTATAAAGTTATAATTTTATAAATATAAGTTAATATATGGTGAAGTGAGTAATAGTGTGTCTGCCACTTATTAGAATTTCATGAGGTATGTATACTAACAATCTGTTTAGACTTTTAATAATAGCTAAGAAATCTTATTCTTCCTAATATGATTCCTTAGCAGATAAATTTTTATTCAGCTCATTAGTTTATTTGTTTATTTATGTATTTTATTTTAATTCAAGTGTTTAATAAAATGGTACCTGATACCATTGTTTGTTTATATTAGTTGTGTTTTATTTTATGTTTCTCTAAAGTTATTTTATTTTATTTTAATTAGTAGTACTCTTTGGAATTAAATTATACTGAATATTCTCATCTATGTTGAACAATCGTAACAAATACAAGTGAAAAATAATTTATTTATTTTCGACTTGTGTATAGACTTACGATCGTAAGGTATATAAGTAAATAATTTCCGCTCCAGATTTTCTTTATACAAGATTAACTGTATCACAGGTTTAGTCAGTTAATATGTAAGAGGATTTTCATTGAGGAAAAATTAGGCAAAAAGATTTTATCGAAAATGTTGAGGCTCAACAGTTAAAAAGATAACTGTATAAATGTAAATGGGTTTTAAATTTATACTTTGCATTAAATTTGTATTTAAATTGAATCTTGTGAGTTTGACCAAGTCAAACCTGCGGGTCGAGTTTAAATTCTGCGAATCGAATAGAAAGTATTAAAGACCAAGTAAAGTGAGTCAAACCCACACCGAACCCACAAACATTTGCGAGTTCACTTATACGTGCGAGACGAGTGAGTGTGAACCGAAGCGAAACAGAGTTTTTGTTTGATTTCGATTTTACACGTACGAGGAAGAGTTTTTGAATTCATAGGTTATATACAACTTTAGATTGCGATCATTTTGAGGTATATTACAAACGTTTTCACCATATAATTAAATCGAAATCAAATTATTGAGAATATTAGGGTTTCGGTTTAATATATCAACGATTCACATCGTTATAATGTATTAATTAACAAGAATCTTTATGGTATATGTTAATCGGTTCATATATAATGTAAATATATCGATCGATTGCATTAAAACTTGCTTTTTAATCTATTTTTACTTGGATTCGCGACTGCAGTTCATGCTGCGAGTTGAGTTCTAGTTCAACTCGCATATTAGAATTTAACGAGTTGAGACTAGTTTCTATTCGCAGATCTAGTTTTGCGAATTGAAACCTTACTTTGTTGACTTGTTGACTTGCAGACCGAGTAGGTCTGCGGATCGACTTACGAGTCGAAGCTGCGGATTGACTTGGTTAGCGAGTTGATTTGTTTGCGAAGCTAGTTGCGAGTTGAGTTATATTTTTGCGAATCCAATAGTTAGAAAATTTTTAATAACTCGTAACTTAAACTTTTGAATTAATAGGTTTTAATACATGTTACATCTGTTACATTTTATACTTTAAAAGTTAATATATTATATGTTTTGACATGAGAATTATATATTAACACGTAATAACGTATATTTTATATATATACGACTTACGACTACAAAGTAATAGGTTATTTATGGTTATATATACATTGAGACAATAATTGTGACAAGTTATATATACAATTTAGAACTAAGATGTTTGATGAATATTATTATTCTTATTACATTATAGTTTAAAATTTATTATTTGATGTTAACGTGCATTAATTGTTCCTGTCATTGGTGTTTGATACAGAAATGGCTAGACAGTTTGATAAAGGTCACAACATCCTTGTTGATCTAGATCTTGGAGCACGGGGAGCGGATAAAGTCGCTCAAGTGCTTACATTTTTGGCACGATCACATATACGATATGCTATTACCGAGTTGCCACCGATCTCTCAGACGATACTGAACGACTTCTGGGAAGGTATTCAGTATGATGAGACCGTCAACCCTTCTGTCATACGTACAACGGTCAACAATCGACCGGTCGTTTTTGCAGCCTCTGACTTACGTCAGATTCTACAGTTGGGTACTGTAGAACAAGAGGATGGACTCACAGAGTACCCAATGGACTTTATAGAGGGTGCTCTAGACCGTATGGGATATACCGGTCAAAGACGAGGACGTCAGTTCTTGAAGGCTCTCATTATTGGCGAGTGGAGATTTTTGTGGCATGTTATTGTCACGATTTTTTGACCAAAGAAGGGAGGTTTTGATGAATTAAGCCCTGCTCTATTATCGGCTGTACTGTCCCTGATTTATAATAAACCATACAGTTTCATTATATTTTTGGAGAGCTGGTCCGACAGATCTCAGGGGCTGTTAGATCGAGATTTTTGATCCACCCGAGATTCTGCATGATGATCATCCGTCATCTTATTCCGAATCTTGTTATCCGTGGGCCGCGTTTACGCGTAAATATTGTTGCGCTCAGAGGATACAATGCTATGTTCTTGCAGACTATTCAACGGGAAGAATATGTCAAGCTAGAGACACGTGATCTTTTTGGATTTATTATTGATCCACTGTATGTGACGCCGCCGAATCATGGTTGGCAAGATGTTGGTGCTGCTGCTGTTGCTGTTTCTGCGCCTATAGCTGATGTGGTTCAACTTGAAGATCCACAAGAGCTACTTGAAGAGGTTCTAGAACAAGCTGATAGGACTGGGGAACAGGTGAACCTAGATATTGCTGCACAGTTAGTACAGGATGTGCTAGGTCAGAATGACGATGCACGAGATCCTGTTTTGAGAGAAATAGATCAGTTTATTGCTCCTACTCAGGTATGTATTCTTTATAGTTAATAAACTATTGATATAGAAACTTAGATGATAGAGATTTAAGCTAATCTCAAAGTTTTAATATTATTGTAATTAGGAACCGATGGATACAGAACCAGAGGTTGATAGACCTACAGGTTCTACGTCTGCGGTCATACCTTCTAAGGTATTATATATTATTGACATATAGAACTCGTATGATAGAGCATAATGCTAATCATTAATGTTTAATATATAGGATACTGAGGTTGGGACGTGATGGTGAAACTACATCAGATTCTGATTCTGATGATGTTCGACATATTTCACCGCCTGCTGGTATGATTCCTTATAGATCTGGACTTATAAAGGATCCAAGTTTAAAAGGTAAACGAATAGCTGACGATTTAGATCCTGATTTTACCGTGTTAGATGAGGATCAGGAAGAAGAAGAAGAGTTCTTGGAGACTCGAAGCCGAAAAAGGGCTAGAGCTTCAACCAGACAATTGACTATTGGTCTAGGTTAGTTTATTAATAGTTAGACGTTTTTATCTTGTTAGTTAATCAAGAGTTATAAACTAAGATAGATTTATCTGTAATAGTTGCTCGGGATAGACCACAGGATGAGCAGGTGTCACAACAGGTGGTTACTGAACCGATATCTGTACCTACTGAGGTAAGGGATATAAGTTTAGTTCTACAAGTGTTATATAATTGAATAGAGATTGAGAAAGAGTAATCTGTAACAATTACTTATTTATTTTGTATAACTTGACAGGCTGAGATTGTTGATTTAGTACGTAGGGTACAGTTTCTGACTACTAAAGCAAGCAGACTTGCTGCTAGCTTACTCACGGCAGCGTTATCTCAACCTACTCCACCACTTACAACTGCATCTCATATTTCTTCACTCACACCACCTGGACCATCAACTATCTATGTTACTCCTACAACTGATGCTGAAAGGATTACATCCTTAGAGTTGCAAGTTAAGGAGTTAGAGAAGCTTACTTCAAGTATTCCAGAGTTGGTAGCACAAAACCTTCTTTTTGCACAGCAAATTACTCAACAGAGTAAATCTTATAAGACACTGCTGGAGACTCATACTACTTTGCTTCAAGATTTTACTATCCAGCGACTGAAGCTTGACTCCTTAGAACGTTTAGTGTTGAGAGTGAATTCATGGCAGTCAGCTCTGGGGGAGATATTGGTATATTTAGAGTCTTGCAAACAAGATGAGTTAAGGAAGAAAAGAGATGATGACAAAGACGATGATCCCAGTGTACCGAAAGATGGTGAGCTAACTGGTCCTTCAAAGACTAGTGAGCAAACTAGGATTCAGGGGGAGTCCGCGGGTGTAAGTGCAAGTGGTGATGGTGCTGGTACAAGTGAAGCTGGTAAGACAACTAAGACTTGTGTAGTTATTTGTACTTACGATTTAGTTGAATTATTATTGTAAATTATAATTGTAACTGAATAATTGTAACTTAATATTTTTGGTAATATATTTGGCTTGAGATTATTATTACAAGATAAATATATTAGAAATTATTTGAGTTATATATGTTACGTAGAATAGTGATCGAAAGTCTTCCGACTCATTGAGTAGTCGAGCGGCATGTCCCAATTAGTTTTGGCGGTCAAATTTCTATGATAACATACATATTTTAGACTTGAGAGTTTGTTATAACTGACAAGTTTAATATGTAATATCTTTAACTAGACAAAGATATATAATTTAAAGATATAATTGAAAGTTAAGTTTTTGGAAAAATAACAGTTCAGTTAAGTCTTGGAGTTATATAAGTTCATTAATTGTAAACTTAAATGTTTGGTGTTTATTCACAATATATTAGATTTTAAGTTCAATTAATATTTGTTAAGTGTTTTATAAAAGGCTTAAAAAATTTAGATTGATTTAGGGTAATCAATAAAAGATTTATAAGTTATTTATTGCATTATATTATGGATTAATTACACAAAAGGATTTATAAAGAAATTCTTAGATTGATTCAGGGAAATCAATGAAGGAATTTAGATTGTTAATATTTATTTGTGTTTGTGTTTTTATAGGGATTGAAATACATGATCTATCAGATTCTAAAGATGATTTTCTTGATGAGATAGATGAAGACATTAATTATGATTTGGAGGAAAGAGAGTTTCAACCACCTGAAGATTGGACTGCTGTTTTGGAGATAGAGCTAGACATGGGTGTAGATCCATATGAAAATATAGATGAACACCATGTGAGCCCATCTAGAACAGAGATTGTATTTGAAGATGAAGAAGGTCTTAAAGTTGTTGATGTAGATGATATTGATGACTCAACTGATTTTGAAGAAGAGATTCCTGATAAGCATAAAGACAATCCGATGTTCAGACCTTTAGAGAAAAAGAAGAAAAAAGTTGGAGTTTCGGAAGTTGATATTACAGGAAAACGTGAAGCGCGTAGAGGGATTATCGGTTGGTATTTTGACTCTGACCTAAAGCTTTTCGCGATCAAAAGGTTTGACGGAGTTCAATATTTTGAGCGAAAGCTTGCAGTGTTTAGTTCTCTACCTAGATATGAGATTCGAGACTTGGCTCGATTACCTTTGAAGAACCCGGATAATGATTTTGTTGGTGGATATATAGAACATGTAATCAAAACTGAGGTTCGATCAGGGAAGTTTGAGAATATTAAGCCAAGGAATGAAAAAATGATAAAGTTAAACAAGAGAAGTCAAAGGACTGGAAGGAGAAGGAGAAAGAAAGTTTATCCAGCTGTCAAATGTGTTCAGCAGATTCCACTGAAAACAATGCCACAGGATATTATGGGAAATATGAAAAGTTGGCATGTGGATTCAGAGACTGGAGAGGCTATCATGGTTGAAGCTGATGATGAAGTTGAAAGTGGTGAACGTGAGATCTTCAAAGTTTATGACCATCGTCACCTTATAAATATGTCAAAGAAAGATTTATTGAAGTTAAATGAGAATAGAATCTTTTGTACTGAAGGATGGGGTGATTTAGCACGAGATTATCAAATGATGGTTAAGACTTGCATCAAAATGAAGATACATGCAGGAAGCAAAATTTATAAATGAAGACTAAAGACAAGCGTGAAGATAAAGATGCTAGAGCTATTGTCAAGGGGGAGTCTGTTGAGACATAGTTTGTGACAACAGATCTAGCTTGAAAATAGGACTGGTGTAATTATAACCATGTTCGTATATTGGTTTAGATTTGTAAAGAAAAGATATTAGTTTTGTCATTAATATTCGTTAAATATATTAGTGTGTTAAAGTGTTAGACGAATATCGAATACGAACTAATAAATGTTATGCGAACCGAGATCTCAAGTCGCAGGTCACTTGACTGCGAGATGAGATCTGAGCTCGCAAGACAATTTGTGAACCGAGTCTAACATGGGCTTGAGCTTGGTTGCGAGTCGAGTCAACTCCCAGGCCCAGCGGCTGCGAGTTGAGCTGCGATATTTAAATGATTTCGGTTTAGAAATCGTTAACTTTTGCTATTCGAATTTTACACCTGCGACTTGATCCAGAGAAAACAAACAATTCTAAATGCTAGGTTTTGATTGTTTATTGATTAAAGCAAAGCATATTAGTTGTTAATCGTATTATAAACGCGAGTTTATTCGTTATAGTAACATATAACACGTATTAAGGGATTCCGCACCTTAATACTACAGATAACGAAGTTATCGATCCTAGAACAAGGGACTTACAATCTATAATCTCTAGTAAGTATTTCCTTTCAATTTTTAAGCTATATAAATTTGGGGTTTTATGGGTTTTAGTACACTTGATGAATTAAACCCGAAATTAGGGTTAGGAATCGAATTAATTAGTGTTAGTATATATTTTTAAGGTTGTTAGTAGCTATTGAATACAACAAAAGTGATGAAATCATTAACCATGTTTTGGATGATTTCAATGCTTTGTTAAATCTTTGAGATATTGATATTAATTTATTAAGAGCATGAGTAGTATTATTCATTGAATATGAAAATGCGTATAGAAGTGATCAAGGATATTGAACGTTAACTTTAATTAGTGAAGTAGTGATTATCTAGACTAATCAAGGTGGGGGAGTGTAATTATGATTATTAGCTAGTCACCATGAGTTTTAGATTCTAACTGATTGTTATATCATTATGTGTTATGTATATAGGTGATTAAAGGCTTGGAATATATTGTATCATTGTTGTTTGAAAGTTTCATCAACTATTAAGGTGACTATATAGAGAATCAATTAAGTGAAGGTTATGTAATTGCGGCTTGCTTACGAGCAAGAGGTTTTACATAATTATGTAATTGTTGTTATTATTGCATATCGTTCAATTTAGTATCATGGTGTGAATTTGTTGTGACTTATGTGTTTGAGTAATAGAGTAGAGATTTAGTGCTACGAAATATCGATCATACGAAATATTGGTTGTACGAAAAATGTGCTAAGCACAATGATATCTTATGGACCGTGGATCCAATTGGCGGTTGATTTTTACCTATGCTCATTTGTTGCATGATTATGATTATGTGTGTAAGTGTATCAATTCTATTTAAGAATTTATGATAGGTGTTGTTTGAATTGCTTAATTGGTTATTTATATATTCACTAAGCATTTTTGCTTACTTAGTTATGTGATTATGTATTGTAGGTGGAAGTTCGCATAGAGAGGGTAAGGAGGTCAAAAAGGAATAGCGTGGATTTACTTGCTCGGTGTAAGTAGCAAGTCTCTCTCTAAGTATCATTTTGTATCCACTTGTGTAATACACCCCAAATATTTTTTTGGAATATATGAAGTGGTGTCAAAGCATGGTTTTGATAATATTTGACATGGAAAGTCAACGGCACGTGTAAACTATGTATTTTAGGCTTTCATAAGTATATGGATAACGTTGAATTTAATTTTGTGTATGGGATGGCCTAAGTGGTTGATGTATATTTTGAGTCAATCTTAGAGTTGGGATATGTTCAATAAGTTTTGTTGACAGAATATGAATTATGGTTGGTCATTGAATTGGGTCAAAACAGTCCTAAGGACCCAAACGGGTCATGAGTGTCTAAATGGGTCATCAATGACTTAATCATGTAATATGAGCTAGACAAAGGTTATGGAACCTTGGTCGAGCTCCTAAGTTTATTTAAGTATGTTTGAAAAGTGGTCATAAGCCCAAGACTTGAAATAGTATGGTTTGTGTATTGAGCCATTAGCCAAAAGTGGACTAAAATGGGTCATATGCATAAATCTTGCGTTTCTGGGAAATTTAACAAAGTGTAAAATGGGAAATCCTTGTTTCGTTGATATAAAAATGTCTGCAAAGTTTCAATTTCTAACTAGCTACGGTTTAGAAGTTATGTTTGATTGAAGTCTGTATATTTTATGCAAATGTGCAGGTCTGATTATAAAAAAATGCAATATGCGATCGCGTATGTAATTGCATGATCGCGTACCGCCACTTTAAACGTACTTACTATAACATCCACCTTAGGAGTCTAGTGGCATCCTGGTAATTTTCCTGAATTTAAATTATTTGTTTAATGTGTTAGGAAATTAAGTAATTTATTTTATTATATTTATTGTGAATGATTAGTCAAAAATTCAAATGACTTATTGTGACTAGTAAATTATTGTTTGTTTTAACCTTATACAGTTGAAGATAAATTAAAATAGTTGGAATCGCAAATGATTTTTATGTTCCAAACAATAGATTTAGAAAGGGATTAAATTTTAAGGAATACAAGGTCAGTTAACAGGGGAGCCGACTTACTATTTCTTTTTATTTCAAACTCAGTAACAAGAACTCAACGATAACTCAAGAAAACAAATAGAAAGAATCAAATTGTCCTGGTGGTTTTGATTAAGTTTCATCAACTTCATCATCATCATATGGTTATCTTCAATTGGTAAGTTAAATTCTTGAATTTGTGTTCTTGAAATTTGATTTTAATTAAAATTTGATGGGTTAAAGGTTTATGTATAATATTGAGCTTGAAAAGTTGATAGGTAATATTATATGATGATGTTTGATGTTAATTATGGTATTTGATTGAATCAAAATCTGAGTTTGATGTTTGGATTGGTAATTTTCGGGTTCTGGGTTTTCTGTTTGCAGGCCACTGGAAGATGGGTGGTACCCCTCGGGTACTACAATTACCCGGTGGGTACTTGAATAAATATTTGATACCCGATCGCGTAGCAAGAGTCACCCGATCACGTAATTTTGGGTTTTACCCGGCGGGTATGGCCTTTACCCGGTGGGAACTCTTTGTTATTTGGGCTAAGTCCCTCGAAATGCAACGAACTTTGCTCAAAAGTCTATTGTATGCGATCAACTTTCGAGGAGGCATAAGAATGCAACCAACTTTCAAAAATGGCGTTTTAATGTAATTTGCTGATGTGTCGCTCGTTGAAGGTGACACTTGGCGTACGGATGTGCCACGTGGCTTCCGGAGAGTTTGACAACTCATCGACACGTCAGCAAATTACATTAAAACACCATTTTTGAAAGTTGGTTGCATTCTTATGCCTCCTCGAAAGTTGGTCGCATACAATAGACTTTTGGGTAAAGTTCGTTGCATTTCGAGGGACTTAGCCCTTGTTATTTTGAAAAGTTGAGTTTGGGGATTACCCGGCGGGTACTAGTTGTATCCGGCGGGTACTATGCAAATTTTATGTTTTTCAAATTTTAAAAGTGAATAAGTGTTAGTGAAGCTTTAGTGACTAAAAAATTTCACTAATTTTCATTGAACACAGATTGGGCTGAAATTCGCATGGTCACTCGGAAACGGCCCAATGATCAAAGCTCTTTAAAATGAGCCTAGGCGATTTTAGGCATTTTTCAGTTCTTGGTTACAACGGGTAAACGTGTTGTTATCATTTATAGGTTGTTTAAGTTGTTATGTTGTTATTACTATTGATAGACTGTCTAGTCTGATGTAATACCATGACGATTATGGATTATGTGATTATGTGATTATGTGATTATGTGATTATGTGATGCATGGCCATTGGGCATATGTGATTATTCAGAGGTCAACACCGGTTGGGCTTGATGGCTATTGTTTGGATGGCGGGGGTTTCCTTTTACACATCGTTAATAGGAACCTGTGTCCAGTAAAGATAGCAACAAGCTATCGGTTAACTTCTGTATTGGCCTGCAGTTGTTTATGATGATTTTGCTGTAAACATGGTTGATATGTGTTTACTATGCTTTGCTGTAAACAGGGTTGTTATGCTAAGTTGGGCTGTTGGTTATTTATTTGCTCACTTAGCTTTATGATAACCCCACCACCCTACTTCTTGCAGGTTATGATTTTGATATAACGGGGTAGGCAAGAAGCTTTGTTTGGAATGGAATGTTTGACCAAATGTTTACTCTGATATTTGTTTTGGAAGGAGTCCACGTGATTTTTTGAAATTATATAGCACTCAGTTGGTTATGCTATGATTTGAAATAATATTATTTTTCTGTATAAGGTGTAATGTAAATTAATAAGATATGTTTTGACATGCGTTTCCGAATTTTCATATGTATGTTTTATGAAAAAAATGATTCTGAAATTAAGGGGTGTTATACTTACGCGATCCCAACACAAATCCAGGATCACGTACTTATGTGTATTTTCTTTACAGAAGGGTTTTAACTATATTACGCAATCCCATCTTTCTTGTCCGGATCGCTTATGAAGTTTTAATATGCGACCGCGTATCTTACTTCAGGATCGCGTATATAAGTTTTAATTGCATTCTCATTTTAAATTTTATTACACAAGGCATAGATTGCTTATAATAATTAATATGATGGAGTATGAAATATTGGGACCTAAAATAAATAAATAATTTTAAAAGAAAATATTGGGCGTTACAATTTCTTTCAAAAGATTTGAGAATTGAAACTAAGTTCGGGTTCTAAATATTTCTCTCGTGATGAAATCGAATTATCACTGGAATGGTTTTAGAAGTTTCAGTAATATTCCAGACATATATTCGAATATATGTATATTAGTTTTGTCCTCTTTAATATCTATTGTCTGGAACTAGAAAAATATTCGCGATTTTATTTTTTTATTTTTCTTACTTACATATTAATTTAAAACAATCATTTATGTAATCGTCACAATACTACCTGAGATTTTGGGGTGTTACAGGATGTGATTATCATTTTCTTCTTATCTAATAGTATATACTCCCTCCTTCCAATTTAAAATGTTCACTTTGACTTTGCAATTAGTTTTAGGATTCTCCACTAACTTCACTTTTCACCAATCAAATATTAAATCGACCCACTAAAGTCTTTTTTGATTCGTTAAATATCAAAGTGGTCATTAATAATGGGATATCCCAAAATAGTAATGTGGATATTTCAAATGGGACGGAGGTAGTATATAAGGTGTGACACCCTCCAAACTAGGGCTAGTATTAGTGCTTAATTATAAGTGTTAATACATGTAACTAGTTATGTTTAGGGCTAATTATGTGTATCATTTTGTGTATTGATATATGTTTATATATATATACACACGTACGCGATTTGGTTAAATCGTGCATTTTACTATCGGATGGATTCCCACATATAAATACGGACGTTGATGAATAAAATATTTAATAATATGAAATTATTTAATAAACTCATAAACTTATAAATATAATGTCGATAATACTTAACACATCATTCGTATCGTATAAAATAACCCAAACGCGACGAAAATGTATAAATCGCGCCCGACAACCCAACGGGACCCGAATTATAATTTCATAATTCAAAATAAATTATTTTGAATAAAGCTTTTAATAAAAATATTAAGATTTAAAACAATAACGAAAAACGTCTAATTAAAACGTTACGTGATTTGACATCTGTAAAACGAACGCGCAGATCGAGGCTGACAAATTAATGGAATATTTTTATAAATGTTTTCAAGTGTTTAGAGTTAATATATCAAGTGAAAATATCGAAATCGAAATCGTTACAAATACACGCGTATTAAACATTTAACATATATATATACTTCAAAACGGACGAGAAAACGAATACCGCATGGAGCGCAAAATTGAGGAATAAAATTTGAGACACCCACATGTGGTGGGACCCTTCTTTGGCCGGTCACCACACCCATGTGGGATTTCTTCTTTGACTTGCAAGACCAAAACCACACTCCAACTTATTCATATTCATTTCATTATTTGATCATCCAAATACTCCATCGCTTTTTCTCTCTCTCTCACCATCGATTTTCTTCATCATCATCACCCTAAAATCAGCCTTTTCATCATCAAACACCATTAAGCTTGAACAAGAAGAGGAACGAAGAGCTAGAACAAGATCAAGCACAAGTTCATCATCATCTTCATCTTTTTCACCTTTTCTTTGTAAGAATCTAACACTTTCTCTCTATAGAATCTATTTTATGTTGTATATATATATATATGTTTTGTAGCTCTATTAACTAGATTATGTCCAAAATAAAGCTTAAGACTCGTTTTTTAAATACATATATAAACATGCATAATCTGTCCCAGAAAGTCAGCCCGCGAAAATGACTATAACTCGAGTTCTAAGATTCATTATTAGACCATGAAACTTACACCAAAATCTTCGTATGGAAAAGAGCTACAAAAAGTTCTTCTTTGACTCTTTCCATAAACGTACGATTTTTTAGTTATAAACAGATCTTTGAAGGTGATCTGATTTCAGTTGAAAACCGAGTCGGAGTCACTCGCGGAATTATTTACCTAACAAGATGAATACTAAAAGTCCTAGAAAAATCACGTTAAACACTAGAAATATAGATGGTCAGTTGGTAAAATTTGTGGACATTGATTCGGAGTAGAACTAGTCGAGAATGAGAGACGAAACAAATTGACAAAACCGAAAATATAATGTAGGGGCTGTTTTGGAAATAACTATAAAACCGACACTTTGCTTCAACTCCGACATGAAACGACAATTTTTATAAACTCTATGGACCATTTTAAGGGTTGGGTAAAAGTTTCGAGTCAAACCGAGCTCACTTGACTACGTTCACAAACTCGGGAGCACACCAGACTTTAGTTTCGCTTCGGGCTAAATCCGATAACGACACTAGCCCAATGTTGCCAAATCCGATTTGGTGTCCCCATTGAGACACAAAATCCTGTGTCGCTAAAATCAATTATGTCGCAAATAGCGACACTGACCTTGTGTCGCTACCTTATCGAATGTCGCACATAGCGACACTAACCCTTGTGTCGCCAAATCAAATTAATGTCGCATATAGCGACACTGACCATAGTGTCGCCATAATTGTATAGTGTCACCAAACTAGCGACACTTAATCTAGTGTCGCTAGTTACAGAAACTTCATAATACTTTTACACTAAGTATGGAATACTTGCAACATTTAAAAATTATACAATGATACTCGTACATAAAATGCACATACTTTGATAAGTATACAAAACATCGAAATATACAATAACACTTTTGAATTATCATTACGAAAACTCACTAATGGGCCATACATATTTTCAAAACACAAATAAACAATCAAACATTTGGACATAACTAGTTGAATGGACAACTAGCATAGATGGTCCGTTGAGAGATCTACTTATGTTATGTAACACCCTCAAATTTACTGTTGCGCGGAAGCAAGCTTTGGGTGTTACTAATCAATAATCAAGCACCAAAGTAAAGCAAATGACATCTATATGCAATGTCGTATAATAGTACAAAAGTATTACATTGTTGAATCATAATAACAAGCTTCGAGTTCGAAAATGTTTTCCTAGAGATTCTAATACATAACTAATATACAAAAAGTAATGCAAAAGAATCTCCACAAGTTTGTATGCATGCGACTCGAGCTATCAGTCCTGAGTGTGGTGCAGTCCTACTGCTGTAATGTACCTGAGATAAATGCTAAAAAGTGTCAACCAAAAAGGTTGGTAAATCTCACAGGTTTAGTATAGTAATCCTTTATGAACCACAAGTAAAGTACCAGTAATGCCTTCGAGCATAGAAAGTAAATCAGTAACTCAGTAAATCAGTAGGTCAACACAATTACCATGAGCTCACAAGCTGAAGCTTAACAGTGTAGTGTGAATGGTACAATCAAGTACAGCATCACGTACCCCCGTGAGTGCTATCCGGACACTCATATGTAACAAGTACTAATATGCCTGTTTCTACGGTGAAATCCGTGGTAGCGCTACTACCCCAGGCAGGGATTGTCAGTCCCAAATGGATCCATTTACTAGTAATCGCGCTTAAGTCCATAACTAACAACTTATGATAGGAGGATTTCAGTGGATAAAAAGTAACTCATGTAATGTATGTAAAAGTAGTGTGTAGCAGTTCAGTACTTGTGTTCATACGTAAAACGGTAGCAAATATCTCACCCCAAGTAGAAAACAGTAAAAACGGGGTTGTAAGACTCACCTGAGTCTAGCAAACAAGTATAGCGGATGTAAGTCCGTAAGTATGTGTCGGATGTAATTCCGTAGTGTGGTTCTCCTAACCCTACAATCTTCTGGCGTCCGTAACGCACAAGGTCGTAAGCAAGTAAGTAAGTTGGTGTCACGAAGGATCACCCATGCTAGTTGTCCACTCAACTAGGAAATGTCCAAGTATTTGTTTGTACTTTTGTAATTATTTTGTAAATAAGTGTGGCCCGTTGGTGACGGAGGTATAATAATAATTCAAATGTTATTATTATGTAATTCATCGTATTGTACACTTTGTAAGTATATACATAAGTTGTTTATTTGTAATGCGACGTGTAATCGCTGTTCGGATATAAGTCTGTTCGAGTGTAAACTCGTGCGAGTGTAAGCTCGTCTTTTTAAGTCAAGATATTTGAGTGTAATCTCGTGTATGTATGAGTGTAATCTCATAATAAAGTGAGTGTAAACTCCTCCGTATTTATAAGTTGTGTCGTATACTTTCCATAGTATAGTAGTTTTCATGTACTAATTGTGTCGAGTAAGGTGGTTTCATATATACTTCCCAAAGAATATGTATATCATGTAAGTGTATTGTCGTATACGGTATAGCTGTTGTATGTATTCAATACTTAGTGTAAAAAGTATTTTAAAGTTTCCGTTTTCGTGCGACAATATGTATTCCGACAATGACATTCATGGACACTATTCATGCAACAATCGCATTCTCGGACCACTGTTCATACGACAATAGATTCACGGAGTTTTGTTCATTCGACAATACCATTCGCGGAGTACTATTCATGCGACAATGATGATGGTATTGTCGTAGGTCTGAAGTTTTTCCGATTTCGTTTAAGTATTCGTTTTCATTTACTAGGTCGAACGGGTTTGGTTTGATTTCGAGTGTTATCAAGTCCGAAACTATGCATCCGAGTCTCACCCTAAAGTCCGAGAGTCAACCCTCAATCCGACAGTCAACGAAAGTCAATTTTTACTGTTCATCCGTCAATAGATTCATGGAGTTACTGTTCATCCGACAATGTGATTCACGGAGTTACTGTTCATCCGACAATGTGATTCACGGATTATTTGTGATTTTTATCTAAAACAGTAAACGTTATCGAATCGTTCTGAAATTTTTACACGATGTTCCCACATATGTTATGTACTTCCTGTAAATTTTTTTATGACTTTTGGAGGTCGTTTGATATTTTATAAAAATTCACAAAATGTCAGGGTTCAGTTTTCTCCGAGATTAGACCACTTCTCACAAATCTAATTTTCTGGAGAAATTGGTGTATTTCTGGAATGAGCCAAAGAAGAACTTTTTGTATATAACAAAATTACCAAGATTTCCCAAATGGTCTCATACGTTTTTGAAGTCTATAACTCGAGATATGGTCTCGAGAAATAGGCTGTTTTTACTGCTTGCCGGAACAGTAAACCTATGTTACCGGAGAAAAATGTTTTCGAGTAGCAAACGGAGTCAAAAAGTCACGAGACTAATTTTGTTGGAAAGATAACTTCTTGTAATACATTTTAGGCTTAGGAAACGTCCATTTTGGTGTAACACCCACTTTATGGGTCCAGTATTTTACTATTATTTCCTGACTTGAAATGGTTAATTGAAATGTTAGGAAATATTGTAAATTGGTAATTGAAAATAAATGGGTAAAAGAGTCAAATAATTTATTGTGGTTAATAAATTATTAACTGTTTTAATTTATTTCAGTTGACGGTAAAATAAAATAATATTTCCCCGCAAATGGTTTTTAAGTTCCAGGCAATGATAAGTACGGGGAATGAAAATTTACCAATTATATGTTATACTCTATGTTGAGTCGGTTAAACTCAAACTTATCCCCCTACATACATACGTACGCATCATACATACACATTTAACTTGAGATTGAACAAAATACATGAAGAAATCTCAAATTGAAGCTACTAAGTTCGAATTCAAGCTTCAAACATATGGATTATCATTCCTAATCAAGTTGTAAGTCTCAATTTCTTGATTTCTAGAACCCTAGAATTTGGGGTTTTTGATGTTCTTGACCTTAAATCCGAAATTAGGGTTTCAAATGATTAAATTGATGTTAGTTAAGCTTCAATAACATGTATTCATCATTCCATCATCATGATAACATGTTGAAATTGCTAATTCCTGATTTTCATGTAAACCCTAGAAAATGGGTTTTGGGTAATTCTATGAATTAGGATGAATTTCATGGAATCAAAGCTTGTATTAGTGATATAATTACTAGATATTGCTTAATACATAATTATAGGTTAAGCCATAACCTAGAATTGAAGATTTGAACGTATGTTCATGATAAAAGTGTATGAGTTAGTTGATAATTCAAGAATAGAAGCATCTAAGCTTAGAATAATGATGTATGATTGATAAGTGTTGATTAATAATGATTTGAAGAGTTATATAATGAAATTGGTGTTGGTTACTACTTAGAACACTTGATCGAGTTAAATATCATGTTGTTTACATTGTACTATTATGTTGTAAATACTAAAGATAATAGTGATTAGTAACTATGAAGATTTTAGTTACTAAATGTGTTAACATATTAATAATTGTGGTGATTGTGCTAATTCATGTGAATTGAGTAATTTAGATTTGTTGGCGTAAATCTATTGATACGATGTTATATAGAATTTGAGACAAATGACTAACTTGTGTTATTTATATTGTATTCTCAGATATGGAGAAAGACTCAGTGACATTAGACTACTGAGTGGATAACTGAGGTGTCGGTGAGTGGATCTTAATCCTCAGTGTAATTTAGTTGTAACAGGTTTGGTTACAACGGGTAATCGTATTATTACTGCTTTTGATTTGCCATGATTAATTTGGTTTGATAGTAATAATACTGTTGATAGACTGGTTAGTCTGATATGTTGACTTGATTGAATATGTGAATACGTGATCACTTGATATTTGGCCTTCGGGCATCAGTATTGAGGTCAACGTGTTGGTTGGTTGGGCTTGGTTACTATTGAAGACGACGGGAATTTCCTTGTACACATCGTTAATAGGAAATTAGGTCATATGAGATTAGTACCAAGCTATCGTTCTATTCTGTATTGGCCATACAGATTGTTGGGTAAGTGTTCTGGGAGAATCCCCGGGTATTATGATATCTCCAGAGCCACCGATCCTCATTGATATGTTGTGTATTGAGATGTTATCTCATTGATATTATGTGGTTATTGTTGGTATTCTTGGCTGAAGGTTTCCCCAAGAACCATCGATCCATTGTGATGTTATTGGTTTACGATGATTTGCTGTAAACAAGGTTGTTATGCTAAGTTAGGCTGTTGGTTATGTATTCCCTCACTTAGCGTTATGCTAACCCCACCACCCCACTTCTTGCAGGTTATGGTTTTGATATAACGGGATTGTCAAGAAGTTGTTCGGGACAGAATGTTTGACCAAGCCTACTCTGATATTTGATTATACAAATCAATGTTATTTAGTGGTTTGGAAGTAACACCCATGTTAATAAACTATGATTTTAAATTAGGTTGAAATTGAAATGTAACTAGGTATTGTTTAAAGTTGGACTAACGCTTCCGGATTTATTATATTTAAATGATGTAAATTGAGGGGTGTTATATTTGGTGTTGTAATGATTTTTATAAAATTCGTGGAAGTAGGTATAAAATCTGGACAGGAAGGTTAACTTCCTCTTTTCGAGTTTTAATTTGTGTTTCGACTTATCTTTCGGACATATAATGGTTGAGTGGCCACTAAAACATGATTATAAACTTAAAAAAGGTATTTTAGAAGAGTAGAAAAGTTCTCACAATGGTGTATGAAGAAACGGAGACGGTAGGAGTGATGTACACGCGTAGGTGATCGTTTTGGTGTCTTCGGCTTCGCTTTTCCTTCAAGAGTGAGGTGGTGGCCAATGGTGGATGATGGTGGTTTGTGGTGGTGGTGAGACTGACCTCTGGTCGTTCTAGAGAGAGAGAAGAGAGGAGGAGGAGAGAAAAGGGAGGAAATGGTGAGGTATAGGTGAAAGAGTGAGGTGGGATGTTTGTGTGTGAATCAAGGAAGGAAGGGGAGAGTATGGCAAGCCATACTCTTGCCATTTTCTGCAGCATTCAGCTGGTTCCCACTCCATGTGGGTGTTTAAATTATTCCCAAAGTTACGTTAAGTGTCGTGTTCGTTTACCCGATCGTTTTACGTTTTAATTATCCTTATAACGTTTTATACAATACGTTTTGTTAACGATTTAAAACCCAATATTTTTAATAAAACTCTTACTCAAATAATTTATTCTAAGCAATTAAAATAATATTCGAGTTTTCATTTGGTCATCGGTCGCGAATCGTGTGTTTTCGTCGCGTACGGAGTGTTTTGTACGATATTTAATATGTGTAATATATTCTCGCAATATATTAGGGTAAATAATGTTTGTTTGGATAATTCCACATTATTTTTAAATAATTTTTCACCAACGTTCATAGTAAATAGTGTCGGACCTCGTCCGGTTCAAGTGTGTATGATTTAAACAAATCATATAACGTGTATGAAATTACACAAAAAGTTACATATATTTAGATTAATATAATACTAAATACATGTAATTACAAGTAGTTAGGAACTAATTAAAGTCCTAAATTAGCGGGTGTTACACGTTATAACCTTGCGCGTTTAGGATGCCCGCCAGGTTATAGTCTTCGGACAACATCGCTTTGTGCAATATCATACTTGCTTGATAGCAACATACCAGACTCAGGTGAGTCTCATAGCCCCGCTTTTACTGTTTTTACATCGGGGTGATGATACATGCTCAGTTTTTATTTACATGTGAACACAAGTACAAAACTCGGTATATTGACTGCATGAGTTGTTTTACTAATCATGAAGCCCTCCACATCATAGTTTGTTAATATGGATTTAGCGTGAATGTTAGCGTATGGTACCATATGGGATTGACAATCCCCGTCCGGGGTAGTCACGCTACCACGACTGCGGTCGAACGGACGCATTATCATTTGTTCATACGTGTGTTTGATTAGGCACTTGCAGGAGGCAACCTCGATCAGGCACTTGATTGTTATCCTGACACCTCAGTTAAGCTCAAACTATGAGCTCATGACAGTAATATACACATGTATTTGATTGATTTCAAACATGATTAAATCTTGTGGTTCATACATTACTATTTCATCATTACACTAGTGAGCTCATCAGCTTTTACCTGACCTTTTAGCATGTATTCTCAGGGTACTCAGCAGCAATAGGTCTGCCCATTCAGGATACTTTAGCTCGAGTCGCATGCAAACACAAAACATCAAAGAGATTTTTCTGAATTTCTACATTAATAAAACTCTTACTCAAATAATATATTCTAAGCAATTAAAATAATATTCGAGTTTTCATTTGGTCATCGGTCGCGAATCGTGTGTTTTCGTCACGTACGGAGTGTTTTGTACGATATTTAATATGTGTAATATATTCTCGCAATATGTTAGGTTAAATAATGTTTGTTTGGATAATTCCACATTATTTTTAAATAATTTGTCACCAACGTCCATAGTAAATAGTGTCGGACCTCGTCCGGTTCAAGTGTGTATGATTTAAACAAATCATATAACGTGTATGAAATTACACAGAAAGTTACATATATTTAGATTAATATAATACTAAATACATGTAATTACAAGTAGTTAGGCACTAATTAAAGTCCTAAATTAGCGGGTGTTACATTCTCCCCTTGTTAGGAGAATTTCGTCCCGAAATTAGCTATTAGTCGCGGTGTGAGTAGAGTCAGTGAACAGGTGTGGATGTTTCAGTCGCATTTGGTCTTCCCGTTCCCAAGTGAATTCAGGACCACGCCTCGAATTCCACCTGACTTTAACAATGGGAATACGACTCTGTTTTAAGCGTTTGACCTCACGGTCCATAATTTCCACGGGTTCCTCGACAAAGTGTAGTTTGTCATCAATGTGTATCTCATCGAGAGGTATAATCAGTGTCTCATCAGACAGACATTTCTTTAAGTTAGAAATGTGGAAAGTAGGGTGCACGCTACTGAGTTCAGGAGGTAGCTGCAGTCTGTATGCCACTGGACCAATCCTTTCAAGGATTTCGAACGGTCCAATGTACCTGGGATTCAGTTTCCCACGTTTGCCAAAACGGATGACGCCTTTCCAATGCGATACTTTCAGAAGTACTCGATCCCCAACCTGGAACTCGAGATGTTTGCGTCTCACGTCAGCATAGCTTTTCTGACGATCACGCGCTGCCTTCAGTCGGTTTTGTATGCCGACGATCTTTTCGGTTGTTTCGTGTAAGATTTTCGGACCGGTGAGTTGTGTATCCCCCACCTCAGTCCAACAGATAGGTGACCGGCACTTACGACCGTACAGTGCCTCGAAGGGTGCAGCCTTAATGCTGGTGTGATAACTGTTGTTGTATGAAAACTCACACAATGCAAGCTCGCAGCATATCCTTCAGTGTTTGTATAGTACGTTCGCTTTGGCCGTCGGTCTGTGGGTGGTAAGCAGTACTCATGTCCAAACGAGTACCAAGAGATTTTTGCAAAGATCGCCAAAAGTGAGAAGTAAATCGAGCATCTCTATCAGAGATAATTGAGATGGGCACGCCGTGTCTTGACATGATCTCTTTCAGGTAGATCCGTGTCAGACGTTCCATCTTGTCAGTTTCCTTGATGGCTAGGAAATGCGCAGATTTAGTAAGTCGGTCGACGATCACCCAAATGGTATCGCAACCGCTAGGTGTTTTTGGAAGTTTAGTAACGAAATCCATAGTAATCTTCTCCCATTTCCATTCAGGGATTTCCGGTTGGTGTAGCAAACCGGAAGGTTTCTGGTGTTCGGCTTTAACCTTAGAGCAAGTAAGACACTTGCTAACGTAGGTAGCAATGTCGGCTTTCATGTTGGGCCACCAGTACAACTCCTTGATGCCATGGTACATTTTGTCGGCACCAGGGTGTATAGAGTATTTAGACTTGTGTGCCTCGTCCATCACCAAGTCTCGTAAGTTCCCGTAGTTGGGCAACCAGAGTCGGTCAGAGAAGTACTTGGCCCCGTTTGGTTTGGTTTCAAACTGTTTATCCATGGCTCACAAGGCCTCGTGTTTCACATTTTCAGCTTTGAGTGCTTCGAGTTGAGCGGTAAGAATTTGGATTATCAGGTCGTTGTGTATAGTCATGACAAGTGCTCAGACTCGAAGGGGTTTCACTCATTTTTTACGACTTAAGGCATCGGCAACAACGTTTGCCTTGCCTGGATGGTAGCGAATTTCACAGTCGTAATCAGTAAGTAGTTCGACCCAACGGCGTTGTCTCATGTTTAGGTCTTTTTGGTCGAAGATGTGTTGGAGACTTTTGTGGTCGGTGAAAATTGTACACTTGGTACCGTATAAGTAGTGTCTCCAGATCTTTAGGGCGAATACCACTGCCCCCAACTCTAGGTCATGAGTTGTGTAATTCTTTTCGTGGACCTTGAGTTGTCGAGAGGCGTAAGCAATGACTTTGTCTCGTTGCATCAGCACGCAACCGAGACCTTGGTGTGAAGCATCACAGTATACCACGAAGTCATTGTTGCCTTCGGGTAATGAAAGAATAGGTGCACTGCAGAGTTTCTTTTTGAGCAGTTGGAAAGTTGACTCTTGTTTGTTAGTCCAATCGAATTTCTTTTCCTTTTGGGTCAGTGCAGTGAGGGGTTGAGCTATTTTTGAAAAGTTCTCAATGAATCGCCTATAGTATCCGGCGAGTCCAATGAATTGTCGTACCTCGGTGGGTGTAGTAGGTGCTTGCCAACCATTGATGGCTTCGATTTTTGAAGGATCAACACGAATTCCTTGACTGTCAATCACGTGTCCAAGGAATTGTACAGTTTGCATCCAGAACTCACACTTGGAGAATTTGGCATATAACTCCTCGTGCTTGAGTAGTTCTAGAACGGTTTTCAGGTGTTGCGCGTGTTCTTGTTCATTGCGTGAGTAAATCAGAATGTCGTCAATGAAGACGATTACAAACTTGTCGAGGTAAGGCTTACACACCCGATTCATAAGGTCCATAAATACTGCCGGTGCGTTGGTCAAGCCGAATGGCATCACTTGGAATTCGTAATGCCCGTAGCGAGTTCGTATTGTTGTTTTAGGAATATCTTCGTCACGAACTCGGAGTTGGTGATAACCCGACCGTAGATCAATTTTTGAATGAAAAAATGACCCCTGAAGTTGGTCAAACAGGTCATCAATGCGAGGTAGTGGGTAACGGTTCTTGACGTTTAACTTGTTGAGTTCACGATAGTCAATGCACATGCGGAAAGAACCGTCTTTCTTTTTCACAAACAAGACCGGGCTCCCCAAGGCGAGGAACTCGGTCAAATAAAGCCTTTATCCAGGAGTTCTTGCAGTTGAGTAGACAACTCCTGAAGTTCAGAGGGGGCTAAACGGTATGGTGCTCGTGCCACGGGTGCTGCGCCGGGCACAAGGTCAATAGAAAATTCGACTTGTCTAGTTGGCGGGAGGCCAGGAAAGTCTTCAGGAAAGACTTCTGAGAAGTCTCGAACAATAGGCACATCCTCCAGTCTCTTCTCCTCCGACTGTTTCTCCATAACATGTGCGAGGATTGCCTGATACCCTTTTCTCAAGTATTTCCGGGTTTTCATACAAGAAATAATGTTAAGTCTCGTCCCACCGGTCTCCCCTTATACGATTAAAGTTCTTCCGGTAATGAAGGGAATACGAACGATTTTCTAGAGATAAACGATTTCGGCATTGTGTTTGGAAAATCAGTTCATGCCTATGATGATATCAAAGTTTTCGATTTTGACGGGTTTGAGATCTATGGGAAAATGTTCTCTTGCAATGGTGTAAAATCAATCTATAAATTCCTATGATAATAGTTTGTTTGGAACTGTGAAGTCCGTTGAAAACTTGAGTTAATCAAAATATGTTGGAAAAATCTGGACGTCAATAAGTCGTTGAAAATTTCTGTCTAGCCAAATTAATTGAACATTAGAAGTTGTAAATAGTTTCTGGTAGTTGTTTGGTGAAAATTCTTTGAAAACTTGAATTGGTAGAAATCTGTTGAAAAATCCGTTGAAAACTTTTGTTATTGTAAAGTGTTAAAAATTTCAGTTGATTCTTATAGTGGTGTCTCCTTAAACAAAAAGTGGATTAAAAGAATGAATGTGGTCTTTGTATGAGAGCCAAGATTATCACCTTCATGATGAAAAGTAATATGTGGCTTCATAGCACAACGATAGATCAATACCAGGTAATGTGATTTGTAACCCACAAGGCGCAAGGTTAATAGGTTGATAGCTTATAGAATTCAAAGTTTACAAAACATGTCGGGCATCATTACATCCTGTCGAATGCATAAGTCTTATACAAAAGGTGATGGGGTTTTATACACCCATCGATAGATCATCGAGCTAACACTAGCTATGTTCTACGTTGTTCGGGTCTACTTCTAATCTATTCTAGATTCAGGTCGTCATCTGATGAGTAGTCATTCTTAGGGAAGTTTGCCATCTTTTCGGGAGGATGTTCTATTAAAACAATGAATCAACAACAAGAAGGTATAGTCAAAAGAGTAGTCACAAAAATGACCGGGTAGTGTTCTCAAAGTAGTCAATCATGTCTATATTGTTGTTATGAACAAATGCTTGGTGAAGGTGTTTGGTGAAGATAGCTGATAAATTCTTAGCTGCGGGTAGTCCTTGCAGTAGTAATTAGAATGTTCAAGGCATAATTTGAATTAGTTTGAGGTAGTTTATGGACTTAGTCGTTGTGAGTATCCCTCGCAATACTAATCCAGTGATGTTCGGAACAGACAAGGTCGCGAATCAAGTTATGAGTAAATCGTCTGACAAACGTGTCGAAATGGTGACCAAACATGATCAAGCAATAAGTCTCATGTTTGAAAGAATTGTTGCATACCAGTCAAAGAGTGATCAATCATGATCAAGTAAGGAATTAGGTGGATTGTTGAAATTCACACAATTGTTCCAATGGTTACTTCCATTACGTAGGTGTTGTGGTTGACAAGGTTCATCCGCGGACCCTTGCATGACAATGGGTTCTAGTGGTTGGAGTATCAGTAGTAGTAGTATGAACAAGATAAATTATGGTTCGAGGTTGTTCTAGCATTCCCCCTAGTTGTTGTAACGTATGCGATCCATAGATCTACGAGGTGAGTGGGAAGGGAGAGTGTGAAGTGACGGAAGTAGGTGTAGTTCGTCCAAGTGACAAAGTATCGTATTGTTCAACTTTTATACGTGTTCCTCAATCCTCCAGGTGGCCATAGCCGCAGGTAACCAGCTCCATTGATGAGCGATTACTCGGTGGCGAGCTAAAGTAGATGTGTTACCAGTAGCAGCAGGATTGGCATAAGGACTAGCTCAGCGCGAGCTACCAGTGCGTCTAGTCACTAGGGATTCCGAGTGGCTACGACGTGAGCGAGAGAGAGATGGTGGTGTATGAGCAGTTTGCCTAGATGATGAGTCTGCCAACACTGTGGCAAAAGCGTTAGTGAGTGAGGCCTATCATATACATATATACATATATCATACAATAGCCTAGAGTGTCTAGCACAAACAAGTATAAGTCCCGTTTCTCTCGTAGTCAGAGTCAACTAGTGTATTCCTGTTCAACATAAACCCTTTCAGATTTCACATCATCTTCATTTAATTGTACATAGTTGATCAGGCTATGTTAAATTAAAGTCGTATGATGTAATCCCTGAACCAGTCATACCTAATAAGGAATTACAGCCTAACGGTCATAGTCTAGGCCCACTAATGCAACCTAGTTCGCTATAACCTTAGGCTCTGATACCAATCTGTAACACCCCAAAATTTACTGTTGCGCGGAAGCAAGCTTTGGGTGTTACTAATCAATAATCAAGCACCAAAGTAAAGCAAACGACATCTATATGCAACGTCGTACAATAGTACAAAAGTATTACATTGTTGAATCATAATAACAAGCTTCGAGTTCGAAAATGTTTTCCTAGAGATTCTAATACATAACTAATATACAAAAAGTAATGCAAAAGAATCTCCACAAGTTTGTATGCATGCGACTCGAGCTATCAGTCCTGAGTGTGGTGCAGTCCTACTGCTGTAATGTACCTGAGATAAATGCTAAAAAGTGTCAACCAAAAAGGTTGGTGAATCTCACAGGCTTAGTATAGTAATCCTTTATGAACCACAAGTAAAGTACCAGTAATGCCTTCGAGCATAGAAAGTAAATCAGTAACTCAGTAAATCAGTAGGTCAACACAATTACCATGAGCTCACAAGCTGAAGCTTAACAGTGTAGTGTGAATGGTACAGTCAAGTACAGCATCACGTACCCCCGTGAGTGCTATCCGGACACTCATATGTAACAAGTACTAATATGCTTGTTTCTACGGTGAAATCCGTCGTAGCGCTACTACCCCGGGCAGGGATTGTCAGTCCCAAATGGATCCATTTACTAGTAATCGCGCTTAAGTCCATAACTAACAACTTATGATAGGAGGATTTCAGTGGATAAAAAGTAACTCATGTAATGTATGTAAAAGTAGTGTGTAGCAGTTCAGTACTTGTGTTCATACGTAAAATGGTAGCAAATATCTCACCCAAAGTAGAAAACAGTAAAAACGGGGTTGTATGACTCACCTGAGTCTAGCAAACAAGTATAGCGGATGTAAGTCCGTAAGTATGTGTCGGATGTAATTCCGTAGTGTGGTTCTCCGAACCCTGCAATCTTCTGGCGTCCGAAACGCACAAGGTCGTAAGCAAGTAAGTAAGTTGGTGTCACGAAGGATCACCCATGCTAGTTGTCCACTCAACTAGGAAATGTCCAAGTATTTGTTTGTACTTTTGTAATTATTTTGTAAATAAGTGTGGCCCGTTGGTGACGGAGGTATAATAATAATTCAAATGTTATTATTATGTAATTCATCGTATTGTACACTTTGTAAGTATATACATAAGTTGTTTATTTGTAATGCGACGTGTAATCGCTGTTCGGATATAAGTCTGTTCGAGTGTAAACTCGTGCGAGTGTAAGCTCGTCTTTTTAAGTCAAGATATTTGAGTGTAATCTCGTGTATGTATGAGTGTAATCTCATAATAAAGTGAGTGTAAACTCCTCCGTATTTATAAGTTGTGTCGTATACTTTCCATAGTATAGTAGTTTTCATGTACTAATTGTGTCGAGTAAGGTGGTTTCATATATACTTCCCAAAGAATATGTATATCATGTAAGTGTATTGTCGTATACGGTATAGCTATTGTATGTATTCAATACTTAGTGTAAAAAGTATTTTAAAGTTTCCGTTTTCGTGCGACAATATGTATTCCGACAATGACATTCACGGACACTGTTCATGCGGCAATCGCATTCTCGGACCACTGTTCATACAACAATAGATTCACGGAGTTTTGTTCATTCGACAATACCATTCGCGGAGTACTATTCATGCGACAATGATGATGGTATTGTCGTAGGTATGAAGTTTTTCCGATTTCGTTTAAGTATTCGTTTTCGTTTACTAGGTCGAACGGGTTTGGTTTGATTTCGAGTGTTATCAAGTCCGAAACTATGCATCCGAGTCTCACCCTAAAGTCCGAGAGTCAACCCTCAATCCGACAGTCAACGAAAGTCAATTTTTACTGTTCATCCGTCAATAGATTCATGGAGTTACTGTTCATCCGACAATGTGATTCACGGAGTTACTGTTCATCCGACAATGTGATTCACGGATTATTTATGATTTTTATCTAAAATAGTAAACATTATCGAATCGTTCTGAAATTTTTACACGATGTTCCCACATATCTAAAATAGTAAACCTGTAATTTTTTTTTATGACTTTTGGAGGTCGTTTGATATTTTATAAAAATTCACAAAATGTCAGGGTTCAGTTTTCTCCGAGATTAGACCACTTCTCACAAATCTAATTTTCTGGAGAAATTGGTGTATTTCTGGAATGAGACAAAGAAGAACTTTTTGTATATAACAAAATTACCAAGATTTCCCAAATGGTCTCATACGTTTTTGAAGTCTATAACTCGAGATATGGTCTCGAGAAATAGGCTGTTTTTACTGCTTGCCGGAACAGTAAACCTATGTTACCGGAGAAAAATGTTTTCGAGTAGAAAACGGAGTCAAAAAGTCACGAGACTAATTTTGTTGGAAAGATAACTTCTTGTACTACATTTTAGGCTTAGGAAACGTCCATTTTGGTGTTGTAATGATTTTTTTAAAATTCGTGGAAGTAGGTATAAAATCTGGACAGGAAGGTTAACTTCCTGTTTTCGAGTTTTAATTTGTGTTTCGACTTATCTTTCGGACATATAATGGTTGAGTGACCACTAAAACATGATTATAAACTTAAAAAAAGTATTTTAGAAGAGTAGAAAAGTTCTCACAATGGTGTATGAAGAAACGGAGACGGTAGGAGTGATGTATACGCGTAGGTGATCGTTTTGGTGTCTTCGGCTTCGCTTTTCCTTCAAGAGTGAGGTGGTGGCCAATGGTGGATGATGGTGGTGAGACTGACCTCTGGTCATTCTAGAGAGAGAGAAGAGAGGAAGAGGAGAGAAAAGGGAGGAAATGGTGAGGTATAGGTGAAAGAGTGAGGTGGGATGTTTGTGTGTGAATCGAGGAAGGAAGGGGAGAGTATGGCAAGCCATACTCTTGCCATTTTCTGCAGCATTTAGCTGGTTCCCACTCCATGTGGGTGTTTAAATTATTCCCAAAGTTACGTTAAGTGTCGTGTTCGTTTACCCGATCGTTTTACGTTTTAATTATCCTTATAACGTTTTATACAATACGTTTTGTTAACGATTTAAAACCCAATATTTTTAATAAAACTCTTACTCAAATAATATATTCTAAGCAATTAAAATAATATTCGAGTTTTCATTTGGTCATCGATCGCGAATCGTGTGTTTTCGTCGCGTACGGAGTGTTTTGTATGATATTTAATATGTGTAATATATTCTCGCAATATATTAGGGTAAATATTGTTTGTTTGGATAATTCCACATTATTTTTAAATAATTTGTCACCAACGTCCATAGTAAATAGTGTCGGACCTCGTCCGGTTTAAGTGTGTATGATTTAAACAAATCATATAACGTGTATGAAATTACACAGAAAGTTACATATATTTAGATTAATATAATACTAAATACATGTAATTACAAGTAGTTAGGCACTAATTAAAGTCCTAAATTAGCGGGTGTTACACGTTATAACCTTGCGCGTTTAGGATGCCCGCCAGGTTATAGTCTTCGGACAACATCGCTTTGTGCAATATCATACTTGCTTGATAGCAACATACCAGACTCAGGTGAGTCTCATAGCCCTGCTTTTACTGTTTTTACCTCGGGGTGATGATACATGCTCAGTTTTTATTTACATGTGAACACAAGTACAAAACTCGGTATATTGACTGCATGAGTTGTTTTACTAATCATGAAGCCCTCCACATCATAGTTTGTTAATATGGATTTAGCGTGAATGTTAGCGTATGGTACCATATGGGATTGACAATCCCCGTCCGGGGTAGTCACGCTACCACGACTGCGGTCGAACGGACGCATTATCATTTGTTCATACGTGTGTTTGATTAGGCACTTGCAGGAGGCAACCTCGATCAGGCACTTGATTGTTATCCTGACACCTCAGTTAAGCTCGAACTATGAGCTCATGACAGTAATATACACATGTATTTGATTGATTTCAAACATGATTAAATCTTGTGGTTCATACATTACTATTTCATCATTACACTAGTGAGCTCATCAGCTTTTAGCTGACCTTTTAGCATGTATTCTCAGGGTACTCAGCAGCAATAGGTCTGCCCATTCAGGATACTTTAGCTCGAGTCGCATGCAAACACAAAACATCAAAGAGATTTTTCTGAATTTCTACATTTTACATAAATAGATATGTAATAGAATCTCTCGGGGATAATCATGTGAACTCAGTATTTTGTAAACATTTTATTATATCACTGTAATCATTAAAACGACGCATGTAGTGGTCGTTCATTATATATCTTTGTGCTTGATTACCCGATTAGTCGCGCCCCGACCCGAATCGCTTCTGCATCATAATTTGGGGTGCGACATAAGAAAAGGTACTTCCTTCATTATTATGACATATGTCACCATTTTATTGGTTATTAATATTAATATAATATTTTGTTGTTATCATTTGTTAATTAATGGAGTAACTTTTTTGTATGCTATAGTTATTATCTTAATTAACATTATTACTATAATGCAAGATTTATATATGACTTATTACCTTAGACATAAATAAATTTTATTTGGCTTATCATAATTCATCCATTACTAATAATTAATACTACTACTACTATTATTATCATTTCTAATGATATTATAATAATAAATAATATTACTACTACTACTATTATCATTATTAATGATATTATTATAATCTATAATCTATTATACATCACACACTTTTTTATATACCTTTTTATAAATCTATAAAATACATAAATGCATTTAACAAAACATATATACAATGTGCGTACAACAAAACATATATACTATGCATATCATATGTATAATTAAACATATTGTTTACTTATTATCTCAAATGATACTTGAACACATAACATATTTATTGATCGATAATTCGTATTAGACATACAGAAACATCTTTTTTAAAAGAGTATTTTGTTTTACAAATAATTATCGAGGCAAGTACCGATTTTTTTTTAATAATAGTTAAAAATTCAATAAAGATCGACACCGTTGAAAAATTTATAGCATTAAAATATGTGTGCTGTGTATTTGTACAGCCGTAGATTTCCTAGTTATTAATACAAAGGAAGGAAAAATTAACAAGAATTACAAGACAAATCTTAAGCGACCTTGGACTAAAATCAAATGGTTGAAGAATGAATGGCATTAGTTTTAAAAAGAAACTAGAACATAACCATGCCGATTTAAAACACTAGTGAAGGCTAAATACGATCGGATGAATCAATTGTAAATCCAAAAATCAAGTACCATTGTTCAATTTTAGGTAATTTGAACTTTAACCGTCTTTAAGACTTCGATGTTAGACCCCTCCCAACCGTGGTTGAACAACTTCTGCCACATCACCGTCACATCAGCTTTCCACCAACTGATTCAAAATTGACTCGTCCGTGCCAACAGTTTAACTACTTCCAAACCACTTTATTCTTATTTTAATTATTTGATATAATACAATTTAAAATTAAACATTACATAAAATTAAATAAAATATTACAATAAAATAACAATTACATTTCCTAAGGAAAAAAATACAATACTTTATTCAAATTAAACATATTTCCTAAAAAAAGTACATTAATTCAAATTAAAACGATTTAAACTCAATGTGCACAAATATTTGGTAGTAGTTGTGAAACGTATTCGATTAAAGCATTACGTAATTCATGGTGTACCACTCGATCGCGTGATTCTCTATCCATACGCAATTGTGTTGCAACTCTTTCTTGCCACGTACATTGTGGTGCATTCGTCGGGTCTGACAGATTGTCTTCTTTTAGGTCGCACATGTTTCGACCGTTGTCCTCGGTTATCATGTTATGTAAGACCACACAACAATACATGATTCTTTTGATTTTGTTAGTGCTATATGGTCGTGCCGGATTTTTTATTATTTGCCAACGGCCTTGAAGTACACCGAATGCGCGTTCAATATCTTTCCTTGCAGATTCTTGAAATCTCTTGAACCGTTCTTCTGCCGGCGTTAATGGGTGTCTAAACGATTTTACAAAAGCTGCTCATTCCGGATAAATACCGTCGCCAAGAATATTAACCTTTGGTGAATTGACGACCGGCAATCATGAAATTTACTTGTGGAGCTCTATCTTGTAGTAAGTCGTTGAATTAGTCGGATTGGTTAAGGACGTTAATATCGTTTCTCGAACTTGCTGGACCAAAGAAAACATGCCAAATTCACAAATGGTAAGAGGCAACCGCCTCGAGCATGATCGTTGGACGACCTTGATCACCTTGTGTGTATTGCCCTTTCCACGTAACAGGAAAATTTTGCCACGACCAATGCATACAATCGATGCTACTGAGCATACCCGAAAAACCATGCACCTCGGCATGACGTTGGTGTAAATGTTACATGTCATGGAGTGTTGATTTTCTTAAGTATTCAGTAGATTATAAATGAAAAATACATTTAAAATTTTTTCCAACGCATCGTATGACATTTGTTGGCCCATATGTAAATATTCATCAAATGCATTGGCGGCTCATCTGTACGCCAATTGGCGTACGGCGGAAGTGACCTTTTGAACAACGTTAAAACCGGGTAATCCGGTTGCATCATAACGTGTATGAAAGTGTGAAAAATACATTGGTAGTGGTTGTGGGGAATGAGAAATTATATCTTGACAGATACGGAGAAATAAGTGCCGACTCATTCGAAAACGTCGATGAAAGTAGTCGGCCGGGAATGTTAGGTTCTCGGCAAAGTAGTCGAGAAACAAACGTTGGCCCAATTCTTGATGATCTCTTTTAATAAATCGTCATGGTGCCCTTGGCATAGGAATTTTCGCGTCGTCATCCGAATCGGAAAGTTGAGCTTGTATTTCGAGTGCGACGGTCGGAGTGAAGCCGGTATTAAGCGCTTCCAAATCTTCAAGATCGGAATCGGAAGATGAATTCATTTTTTGTATGAAATATAAAGTGTTTTAATAAATAAAAGTGTGTGATTTTTTGTGTGGAAATGAAGAGTGTGCGTGTGCGTGTGCGTGTGTGTATATATATATGAAAGGGAAGTGATAAATACAATATGACTTTTGTTACATACACCAACATATATGCATTACAGTGTTGTACTGTATAATACTGTAATGCATATATGTTGGTGTATGTAACAAAAACTATGTTGTATTTATCAACACCCTATATGAAAGCGAGAGTTTTTGTGATGAAATAGAGTGTGTGAAGGGGGTGTGTGTGTGTCTATATATATATATATATATATGAAAATGGTAGTGGTTGTTGGGTAAATTTTTGAAATTAAAAAGTTTGTTTTTTTGTACGTTGCTTGCTTCCCCGCTCCTCAAACGGCCACATTTCAATTTTTGTTTTGTTTTCAAACTGCAAACGTAAAAAAAGAAGAAAAAAAATCACGGGCCCCACAATTTGTGAAGTGGTTTGAATCGGTTGTGGCTCCAACCGGTTGGAGAAGTGATTACCGTTGGCACCGGGGTGGTTAACCGGTTGCCAACCGATTCTCCTAACCGGTTGGCGTTGGGACATCTCTTATGTAGATTTTGCTTACAACTTTCATATTGAAAATAACACATTAAGTTTTAACATAAAAAAATGATAAACGATAGGTGGAGTTTGTTTTCAAATTTATGGTAATTTTTTATTATTATACATCAAATAATTTAGAAATAATTTTTGACAAATGATACTATATACCTTTGTTTGTATTTTTTTTTTCTGTGTGGTTGAAGCCATCGGAAAATGACATGAAAACATTGACATCTGAATAATGTAATTGCTAATTATTATCATTTTCTTTAATGTTAACAACACATTCATCATCGCATCTTAGATATTGGATATTTTGTAACATGAATGTTAGTACTTTAGTATTCCGTTGTTAAAAATATCATGAAATGTAATTATAAATTTAGTAATAAATGATATTTGACACATTAAATACTTGCCCAAATCGACAATTTCACAATATTAAACGAGACAACATCACCCACACATGTATATAAGGGGAATAGAAGAGAAAGAACAAGCTAAATGATTGATATGCGATCTCAAACATCTACATGTTACTTGGTTCAGCCAGAAAGAACGAAAAATTTCAAATTTAAACCCACCTAAAACAAAAGGCATATGCGAATGTGACTACAACTACAACACATGACTATGAAACAATCAAAGTATGCAAATTATCCAGTTTAATTAGACTTTTGTAATACACAATCAATTGGTTCTTGGAAATATTGAAGTGAGATGAAAACCGCTTCCTGTATACAATAACCAAATGAATTAGAAGTTCCCAACACAAATAAATTGATAAATGTTTTTCCTTTAAGTAAGGTCACCCAAGGAGTTGAAGCTGGCATGAATCGCACAAGAGACCTTCTATGGAGAATCCCAAGCATTCACCGCTCAACCAACCGTGTAATCTTTTGCAAGTTTTTTTGGAATGAAATGTCTAGTTCAGGTATTAAAAGTTGGAACATACCTCTGTTCGAATTGTTCTGCTTCCTTGATTAGGGCATATGTTCAAATACGTACTGAAAACCTCCCTTGGATCTTTTCCCTGAAAATAAGATAATAATTTATCTATTAGCCTTTCACATTCACGAAAGCTCCAAGATGTCGACTGGTTGATCATGAACTGGTATTGTTAATGGTTCACCACAATGTAATTTCATCATTTTACGCATATTAGCAACATACTTCAGATTTCATGATTAAATAGTTAAACGAAATAGTTATAATAGATGGGTAATGGGTTCATGAGCTTAAAGAGAGAAACGTGAAGAGGTAAAACCCTCATAAATACAAATACATATCTAATATTTGAAGTCATAAGAAAATTAACAAACAGTGACCTTGAAGTTTTTGTCTTCTTCAATGCACTCTTCCAATCCAGCAAGTCCACCAAAAGCAATTAGTAGATGTCTGCAACCATCCAGTCATATCAAATATTAATAAATCAGGTCAGTTTACTTGCATAGCCCATATCAAATATGTGTGAATGTGTGTGTCTGTATATATATATATATATATATATATATATAGAGAGAGAGAGAGAGAGGGCAGGTATGTCATCCAAAAATATTCATTTTTTTAAGAGGGTAGCAGGTAAGTTCAGCTTTTTTCCTATAATAACCATTGCTGAACATGTTAGATATAAGTTCCGGTAGATGGTAGTCCATATTCACCAATAAACATTATAGGCAAAACATATTGTTTCCCTGCTGGCTGCTTCCTAAGAGATATAAAAGGCTCCGTCGACAGCCCTAACAATACTAACAATACCTGAAAGACGGTAACTCAAGCTCAGATGACCTCACAACACGACCATGCTCTGAGGTACCAATGAGATAATCATACCCACCCTACAAAATATGATGTTAGATGAAAGAAATCTGCCATGAAACTAAGATGACTGCTCTGAAAACTAAACTACCAGATTTAACCAAGAGAATACCTTATACCGGCAGTATTTAATTACTGAACTGATATTCGGAGCATATCGAACTCTATAGCCCCAATACATTCCTGCTTCTTCCCTAGGCTTGGACGATGAGACAACCTGGTGAGGATGATCTATAAGGAACACAACAGAACACTCAGCCTCGTATATGACAGATAATATACGTTCAGAAAACTGAAATTACTAAATACCATCGTTCATTATTATGATTTATATAATTATTAAAATCTACAATAGTAATTTTGTTCCACTTTTCATGCTGTGAGCTTATACTTGTGTAATTTTTTAAACTTAATAAAACCATTAGTAATATCAAATGCTATATATTAGAAAGTAACTATTGCAATCACCAAAAAACTTTTGGTGCTTGCTCCTTTGCAGTTGTGCTACTTAATATAGAATTTCCAAATAATGTGTTGACTACGTCATAATCACAAAATCAGTGAAATTTCATTGCAAATCTAACACCTACATCTGATAATTGGGAAACTCATGTAGAAGTAGACATTTAAAATCAGATTAAGAAATTAAGAAAGGTCTCTTGGCCAATTAACCTTGCCTTAGCAATTCCTACAATACATTAGATTGCCTATTGAGTAAGCATTTACAACACATCAAACATGTAAGAATATAATTGTTCAATACCATCCAGTTGCCGATTGGTTCCCATGGCTACAGTTACTCTTATTCCGGGCTCAAGTCTTTGATCAACAACCACATTCTGCAAGGACAGATAATCAATTAACAAACACATAAAGAGCTACTAGTAAACTATTTGACTAAAGAAGTCAATCTTAGTCAAAATTTTGAACCATGAATGATGTCATCCAGTGGTCGGGATAAGCATTTAGATGTTATGCCCAAACGACATAGATATCCCATGGACAACCCCCACATATATTCCTACTCTTAGAATTTTCGTTTAATTCTATATTCATTATGTTTTTGTTATACCTAAAGCATGAGCAAAAATAATGATAACCTCTGCATTCTATGTCTTGCAATTTATCTTATAGATTACAGAGAGAATGATTTACAAAATAAAAGGCCCCAGCAAATTATGTTTCTACATTAATTCTTTTTTACAGGTACATGATCATTTGTGGCACAAAATATAATGTACCCCCTTCTGACAATAAGAAAGTAAATGCAACTAAACAAATCAAAGTGCGTCCTTCATCAAGGAATATTATCGCCGACATTTGCAAAGAATTCCAGATATGCAATCAACTCTGCTATTTGTCGTATTCACTCAATTTTAATGGACTTAGATGAATCAAACATCCAAAATGGTCAAACATGAACTGGTTTACCTCAATTACGAAGAGGTAAACAAGTCAATTTACAGAATAAAGACGGCATATATAAGTACTACATAGAAAACAATTATCACATTAATAACCCTAAATTTAAAATAAAAGAAATAATAATAATAATAAACATCAACAACTAACAGTAATACAATCTAATACCAATACCTCTAATTCCGTCAATTGTATCAAACATAACTACAGATCGATCAAATCATTTACATCAAGAGAAGTCACTCAAGCCCCAATGTCGAGACTCGAGATATTACATTATAGGGATGGAAATCTTGGGTACAACTTACAAGCATTTATCCCACAATGCCATAATCATATAGGTTTCCTTTTGTAAATTAGTCATAACACAAGATAAATTTGAATTTCATTTATGCTTTCAAAATTTAGTCGTTTCCTGTATACAGAATATAAGTGGTGTTTTAAATTTTTTTGTAATGTGAGTTCCATCAGATATAGAGCTTGATGACAGTTGACACAAGGATGACAAAGAACAGGTGTCTCCCCCAAATACTACTCTGTTTTCCAAAACTGATAACACGTTAATTCATTCTCAAAATTAACTTGGACATTTAGAGTTACATAGAGTATATCTGAGCAATTAAGTATTGCATGCTGAAATAATCTCAATAACCCGTTCTTTGACCAATTTGTGGATCTCTACTAGGGTAGAGGTCAGAGCATCGGGGTATAAATGTATATATGAAATACTTAAGTATTAGCATTATATATCCTTCTTATTCTTCCTCGGGGTCATAGATCGGCACTGTTTATTCTACTAATTCCACATCCAAACTGAACCACCAAAAAGAATGTTCTGGTTTTGTGATAATTACTTTCCGGTCTGAAAAAAGGGAAGTTAAAACTAAATGCACCAACACAGATACATAATGTGAAGTTTCGTCATGACATATCCAGTATTCCTCTTCTGGCATTGCTATTTTTAATTGTATTTTATCGATGAAGGGAACAGATTTATTGTAAACTTGATTATTTTAGTGATTCACAAAAGAGCTCCCCGGTGTCTGGGTACAATTGCATGTGTAAACTACAGCCACCTTTACGCTGCATCACATGGTTATTAGGCATGCACATGTTAACCATCCATATTAACTATGCACTAATAAAATCTATTTAATTATCGATAAGAGAGTAGACTATAAACCACAACACCGGATGTATGGAAATAGTATCGTGCAGATAACGATACAGTACATACCTTACTAAGCCCCACATCCACGAGTGTGTTGGCAGGACTGGGAGCTTGTTGCGCTAGTGTGACACCTATCAAGTTAAGAGCATAGTGATATTAAAGTCTGGTACACAAATTTTCCAAGTTAAGAATATTGATTGATCAGGCAAAGCACTCAGAATACTGGAATACCACAACTTATCAACTATTACTTACAAGCATCATTCAAAAGAACTCTTCCAGCTATAAGATCAAGGAACTTTAAATATATCATAAACTATAGTTCTAAGACTAAAAATGCTGTACAGTAAATTCCTTCGTAACTAACATGAGACACTCCGCTTCAGTTTCCGATATGAGTAACTTTGATTCAGGATAATGAGATCATAATGAAGCCTTTTTACAAGAGCAGTTGCACAGAAATCAAAATTCCAACACTTTTTGGAGTGCATATCAATTAAGTTCATTAGGAAAGGGAATCCGTACGAGACTATGAGCTGAAAGTAAAAATAACTAAAAAAGACGAAATTGAACAAAACCTTGTATAATTTAAGCTTAAAAAAATGTGAGATTCATGAAAAGTCGCTTAGTGTGACATAATAACGCACTTAAAACATGGGCACAAGAGTAAGAGAAAAACAGCAACCTTCTCTATATGGAGCCCATTCGTGCTTGCGAAGATGATGTGGGGCGTCAAGCGGTGGCAGTAAACCCTGTAAAATGTGTCACACAAAGCTTATACATTATACTAACAAGCATTAACTGGATAATATTTTGAGATATGTAAGGAAAGAAGAGGATACCACAAATCTTAAGCTGTTATGTTTTGGGAAAAGAGTCTTTCTCAGATACTGTGGTGTCTCCAGATACTTCAAGATCCTTATTAAGAAAGCACTACCGCTCTCGTTTTCATCATTATCAGAAGCAGCAATTACATGTGAATCATCCTCTTGGTTATCGAATATTACAACCTATAAACTAGAACACATGAATAAACTTGTAGAGCTCAAGCATTTAAACAAACACAAAAGAAACTAATATCAGAGATGTCATCACATCTCCCATATCAGACATATCACCACCACCACCACCACAACTAGAAAAAATAGTCAATGATAAAAGATGGGGACTTTTTATTCTTAGTAACTGTAATCATAAACAATACACTCATACTGAAATACTAGCGAAAAAGGGTAGTAAAGCACCTCGTCAATTCGGAAAATAGTGGCAGCACGGGCGATTTGACCAGCAAGCTGCAAAGAGAAAGAACGGAGTTGATTTCACACAGCAATAAAACTATAAATAACCAAGTAAATATAGAGCTTTTCGTATGCCGACATTTTATCAAACAGTTGGTGTGCAAGAAAGACAAAACGGGTGATTACCCTGGTAGCGAGCTCGAAAGACTGGGTATTGTCGATGATAGAGCCAGGAAGGGCGATGGTTACAGTAGGACGACTAATATTAGTATTAGTATTAGTATTGACATCAACAGTAACAGAATCATCGATAACTAGATCGTCATGTTTCTTCTTCTTCTTTTTGTATTTCTTCTCATTATCATGACAACCGTTGCTGTCGCCGCCGCCATTGAGCAGCTGTTCGTCTCTCTTCTTTTTGCCCATCATTCACTCTGCAACTAATTTTTATGCTTTATTTTTCCTTTGCTGCTACCTACACTTTTAATGGAAAAACAAAAGGTTTGGGATAAAAGCCATTTTAGACCTGAAATACTCGTATTTATTTAAGAGTCAACCTTTATTAACTAATTGGGATTATTACATATTTCCCCTAACCTATGCAAATATCATATATACCCATCTCCATTTAAATATTACATATATACCCAATCCCTTCGTCCCTTGATTTAATTACAAATTAAAATTAAAAATTTATTAATATTTAGGGTTTATTCTACAAATGACAATCATACCCTTATTTATTAATTTATCTCCTTTCTACTTTTAAATTTCTACAACTAACAGTCAAAGTATTTACAACTAATAGTAAAAGTATTTACAACTTACAAACTACAAACTAAAACTTTCGTATAACCAACACACAAAAGACACATATAGAAACCATGAACCCAGAAATCTAAAATAGAAATCCACATGACACATTAAGTCTAAAGATTATTCAATTTTCAAAAACAAAAGGCAACGCATAGAGTTACGTACATTACTGTAACAATGGCCAAGTACTGTAAGTCTAACCAAAAACAATTTATAGCAATTGAAACAAAACATCTTATGAACAAAACATTATTTTCATCAAAGATCAACCGTAATAAAACCAACTTATACAAAGTCAAGCACATCGAGCTTGTTCACGAGTTTTCTCAACTCGACCTCAATACTTCATTAGTTTCACGAGCTTTCTCATTCTCTCCTCATCTCCTAAAATAACAAACAATTTTTAGCATTTAGTAACTACTTAAGTTGCATTTTCATATAACAATTAACACCAGAAAATGGGAAATTGAGTAATCTTTTACTAGTGGACGCCTGATATAGATCGGAACCTTTAGATGTCAGATTTTTGCATGTCTTTTCACGATGTCCATATTGACCACACCGTGGACATTTGTGTTTTCTTTTGGGCTCGTCATGCGATGTAATTCTATTTTTTCTTGGTCTTCCACCTGGACGTTTGATATTTGGTGGGAATATCATATCCCCGGTCTCTACGTGCACCCACTCATCTTTTGTAGGCATCGGCGCAATTTCTAGAGCATATGCCCTTTTGACACTCTCGACTCTAAAATAAGGATCAACATAATTTTCCCAATTGTCATCCCTTATATAGGCAATTAAAGCCGCCGCGTGTACGCATGGAAGACCTTTAACTTGCCAAACCCGACAAGTACATCTTCTTTCTTCTAGTGAAACCTCCCACTTCTTTCCCTTGTACTCCACTTCAGCTCGATTGTCAGAGCTTCTACAAACTTTATATTCACCCAAGTTCTACATTTAAAATATAAATCAGGAGAAAATATTATAGGTATGAAATAAATATAATAGAAACTAGTGTGTCATATAAAATTTATGTAATGTATAAGCTTCTTACCTTGGAGATGTTATTGAGATAATTCTTAGCCGTGGGAACTAATATGCCATTCCATTTTCTCACAATCTTCCTTTTCTTACTAAACCTTCTCATCAATTGTTCTCTAATGTCATCAAGAAGATCAAGTACCGGTTTATGACGCAAAGTACCCACCCAAGAATTAAACGCTTCAGAAATATTATTAGTAATGCAATCACACTTGGATATTGTGCCAAACTTGCTCCGACTCCATATCTTATTATGATTCTCGTTGAGATATGTAATTGCTTCTTCACGTACATTGGCAATTTTCGTTAATAATCTGTCATGTTCACTAACCCTATAGGTTCTTGCAGCACCCCACAAGTTGTAGTTGAAGAATTCGCCACGAAAATATTTCTTGAAGTTGCTATGCAAGTGTCGTATGCATTCTCTGTGCTCAACATTTGGATAAACATGCATAATAGCTGCTAGTAAGCCTTTTTGCATGTATGATGAAATAACAAGACCGTTAGGTGACCCGATAGCTTTTTTAAGTGACTCAAGAAACCATGTCCAAGCATTTGTATTCTCCGATTCAAGTACAGCGTAAGCTATTGGAAATATTAAATTATTACCATCAATGCATGTGGCAGCAGCTAACACGCCATTAAATTTTCCTTTCAGATGACATGCATCAAGAGCAATATAAGGATGACAACCAGTAAGAAAGCCCGTAGAGCAAGCAACAAGTGAAATGAAAAACCGTAGGAAACGTTTCTTATCACCATCTCTCTCAAAATCAATCTCAACAATGCTTCCAGGGTTCCTATTTAGTAGTTCTTCTTTGAAATCATCCATCTGAATGAAAGAGTCATCCCATTTGCCATATATATCAATGTAAGCTTGTTCTTTCCCTCTAAACGCTTTTTGGTACGGTACTTTAACATTATAGTTTGTCATAAGCCACTTTCTAATCTCTGTAGGGGATACATCTCCATCATATTTCACCTTGTCTCTGACTACATCGGCAATCCATCCTTGAGTGGCACACTTATTACCACCCTTGTTGCTTCGAATACAAGAGTGTGATTCAACCAATTTCTTAACCTACACAATATTAGTATCAATAAATAATTTTTTTACAATATAAGTAATGCCAAAAAGTGTTATATGTAACACCCCCAAATTTAATGATTCGCGGAAGCATACTTTGGGTGTTACTAATCAATAATCAAAGCACACAGATATATAGCAAACGACTCTATATGCGTCGTTTTAACAAAATATATTAATATTAAATGGTTTACAACAGTTTGAACTCATACATAGCTCGTGTTCATAATATGAGAGATTTAAGTACATAATTAGTTATACAAAATCTAATAATGCAATGAAATCTCTGAAGTTTGCATGAAGACTCGAGCTAAGATGCATCCTGATGGGCAGTCCAAATCTACTGCTGAGTACCTGTGATACATGCTAAAATGGGTCAGCTAACGCTGGTGAGCTCACAGGGTTGAGTATCAAATAATATTCTATGAACCGCAAGATTTAAGTATTGATTTGCATCCAGCAAATAAAGTTACAGATAATGTATACAACCATGAGCGCATAGTCTGAGCTTAACTCGAGGGTCGGGTCCCATATAGAGAATTCCGAGCGAGGTGCCTCCACGAGTGCCTAATCTACACTCGTCTTCCCAAATATTAGTACGTCCGTTTACCCGGTTAGTGCTTGCTAACCCGGACGAGGAGGGTCAATCCTATATGGTACCATATACTAATATTCACGCTACTTTCGTATTACCAGACTATACTGACGGAGGACTTTGGTTTGATTAGTTGAAAACAACTCATGTAGTATATTGAAATATGTACTCGCGTTCATGTGTTAAAAACAGAGCAATGTATCACACCCCTAGTAAAACAGTAAAAAGGGGGGCCATGAGACTCACCTGAGCCTGAAGAGTTTATCTAAATAAAGTGAGATTGATTAGCCAAGAATCGAAGTCCAAAGACTTGTAACCTGAGGGTGTCCACGACACGCGATGGTTATAAACATGTGAAGGCATCTAATAAGACTACCTTGTAGTTGTTTGTCCAACTAGAATGTCCAAATGATTACAATTTGGTTGATTGTTTAAGTGTTTGAAAATGTGTACGGCCCGTTGGTGATTGTTTGTAATAATAATCCCACATTATTTTGATGATTTTGAAGTGTTATACGTAAAAGTAAGTTCCAATGTGTTTTAGAAGTTGTGTCGCATTCGTGTTTGATGTTATACAAGTTTAACACTCTGTGTGAAAGTTTAGATGTAACACCGTTACTCGTGAACCTAGGGTAAGGGCGAAGCCCGTTAATGACGGGGGTCCGGGGGCAGTGCGCCTGGTAGCGGGGTCCAAGGGGCAGAGCCCCTGGCTGGGGTCGAAGGTCAGCTTGGAAAATTTTTATTTCTACTATATTGCTTTGGTGAAAAATGCATCTGGACTTGAATTTGGGTGAAATGGGGCGTCAAATTTGGGTCTCAAAACTTAGTGTAAAATTAGTTTAAAACCTTCTGTTTTATGCGTCACTTATAGCGTCACTTAGAGGCTTGGGCGACACTTGGGAAGTGTCGCTAAAAATAGTAAATCTGAGCATGTGCGTCACTTAAGGGAAGTGACGCATGGTAGGGCGTCACTAAGGTAAGTGTCGGTATAAGTGTCGGGTATGGGTCTAGGCGTCACTTAGGAAGTGTCGCTATAAGTGTCGGGTATGGGTCTAGGCGTCACTTAGGAAGTGTCGCTATAAGTGTCGGGTATGGGTCTAGGCGTCACTTAGGAAGTGTCGCTAGAAGTGTCGGTTAAAGTTGTTGTGCGTCACTAGTCAAGTGACGGTAGGAGTGTCGGGAAAAAGGGGTTTTATGCGGCACTTAGGAAAAATTAGGGTTTCATGCGACACTCAATGCGTCACTTAAGTGACGCACGAAGTGACGCTATACTGGTCGTCTTTGCGACACTTAGGTCTGTTTGACGGATTTTTGAGCCAAAACGAGTTTTCCGGCCACCATTTGGCCTAAAACTTTTACCCAACCCATATTTGGACATTTTAAGCTTAAAGAAACAACTACTTGCTAAAAACACTCGAAATCTAAAGGTTTCGGGATTTGTCGGAAACTTACAATTTGTCAGATGAAAATTCCGAAAAGATGGAAGGGTAGATCGTTGCTTCGTGGTTATTTTCTTCCAAACGAGTGTGAAGATTCGAGGTCGTTTGGAGGTGTTATTTTAGGATTTAGTGATGTGGTGGTGGTTTGTGATTTAGAGAGAAAAGAGAGGAAGAGAGAGAGAAGGGAGAAGAAAATGGGGAGGTGAGGAGGTGATGACCTCACCTTGTTGGCTGATTTCGGTGGGGGCCACCGAGGTGTGGGTCTCCACCTTTCGTTTCTTGCGTTCGCGTTTCGTGCGGTGTTCGTTTTCCTGATCGTTTAACCGTTTAAATGATTATTTCGCGCGTTATACACCCGTTTTAAGGCACGAATAATTACCCAATATTTTTACTTAAAATATTTCACCAATTACTTTAATGATTGAGTTATAAAGTATAACTTAACATTGTTTGCACGTTTAACATTCTAATCGCGTAGGCTTTTAATTGTACGATACGAAACATGTATGAATCATCATCAAAATACTATTTTAGATATAATAGCGTTATTAAATAATGTTATCTTATTTAATAATTTTGTTCACCAACGTCCGTATAAAATTGAATCGAATTACATTCGATTTAAATTGCGTACGATTTAATCAAATCGCAAAATTGTATATATTCATCAATATAAAATCCGATACATTAATTAGCCTAAAACCAACTAATTACATGTATTAACAACTGATTAGGCGCTAATCACTAGTCCTAATTTGGCGGGTGTTACATTATATGTTATAAATTATATACATACCTCAAAGGTAATCTTATCTTCCATGAGAGAAGCATGGATTCTCCACTCACACTCAATCTTTGCACACCTTGCTGTGAATCGTTTCGGTTCACTTTTTTCAATGAAGTACTCAAATTCATTTATCAATGCATCATGGTTCAAAGCATTTCTAAAAGCAACCACATTTGGAAATTTTGAATTCACTTTCATTATGGGAGTTTTTTTGCCATTTGAGTAGGTTTCATCTCCATAATTGAAGTCTCTATCTTCATTATGTGATAACCTTCTTCGCTCGGACAATAATCTGATTCATCTTCACCACGTGGTTCTTCAATAACATCATTTTGACCACTGTGAAAAAAGGATTTATTAGATAAACCCTAAATATTAATAATTTTCTAATTTTAATCTGTAATTAAATCAATGGATTGGGTATATATGTAATATTTAAATGGAGATGGGTATATATGATATTTGCATAGGTTAGGAAGGGGAAATATGTAATAATCCCTAACTAATTTATTATATTTTCAGAAGTACAAATAAACAATTGCACAAATAAATCCGATAGATTTATATAAAAAAATAGCGAGTATATCATCGCCAATTTATCATCCTAGTTATGAATTATTATTCACTAATATTTATAAAATATATCATTATATTGTGCCAATACGATAGTAGTCGTATCCATTATAAGAAAAGTGATTTTATATAATAAATACATTATATTCCTAATGATTACTTTTATATCATATAAACATTATAAACAAATCACGTGTCTAAGTTATTTAACGGTGTTTTCTTGTAATCGTAACACTCACAACATCATCACTAATCGCCACATATATATTGTGCGAATACAATACTAATGCTACTCACCGCTACTTAATCCAAAAACACTTCATATTATAAATTAGGCTGCAGTTACTAATCGAGACTCATTATTGTTAGTACATCATTCATTTACCTAATCACAACCTATTAGTTTTAAAAAGTTAACCAAAAAATCGGTTTATTTTAACATGTCATATATTTTCTCTTAGAGGTATCTCATTAGTTTTGGAATGTCTACTATATAATCCATTTATTTTAACATATCCTTATATAATGTCGACCATTTTTTCATGACTCCATAAAGTATACATACTAATTTTAAGTTACTAATGTTAGATATCTTTTAAGAGTAATAGTTATTTATAACATAAAGTATACTTAACAAGTAATAATCAATTTCGAAATCGATACAAGATTGTTGTTGGATTTCTTTCATCTCTTTGATTGGGAAATGTGTTGTATCTTTATTAATTGTATGTATTCTTAAAATGAAATACTTCGTAGTTGTTTAGGTTTCATGTTGTACACCATGATATAATTTCAATTTTACATCTGTGATTAGAAAATGTTTAATTCTTATAATTCAACAATATAATATTCATTATTTCCTCAATAATTCTTGCAAAAGGTGTAAATTGATGGGAACACCCTGGTCCCATATGTTTTTCGCACCTGTCATTGTCCACCCCACAACGATAACTCCGGGCAACTCCCAGTATGAGCATGTGAAGTTGGAATGAATCTTTATATAAATTTGACCTAATTCTATAGAATGTTTCTAAACTCACCTACCCATTTATGAAAATATAAGTTTGACCTTAAACACTTTCTTTTTTATATAAATATCGTATTGATCAAGCATAATTTTATACCTGAGTGCAAGATGGATTGAGCCGATTCGTTACTCTCCGCGACTTGCGTAAGGACCCGTTAGAGTGTATAGAACGAAACTAAGGATGGCAAGAATCGGTGGCGAGGAGATGAATAGTGATCTCCTCTAGACGATGAAGGTGTGTGTATGAGATGAGTGGGTATTTTTCTGAGGTGTTGGGGGTGTGAATACTGTTCATACCCTTGTATTTATAGTGGTGCATGGTCACCTTGGTGAGCAAGTTTGCCACGTGTCATCATCTTATAGTTTTGATCGTACGGTTAACTCACCATCTTGATGGGTACTATTCATCGTACGGTTAAGTCATCATCTCATGGTTTTAATCGTACGGCTGAATCACCATCTGGTGGTAGTGTTCATCGTACGGTCAGCTCATCATCTTGGTGGTACTGGTCATACGATTGTGATTGATAGTTCCTGTTTGTGGGTCCCCTGTGGTGACGTGGACCAATGGTGTGGCTAGATGGGGATCTTTGTCGGCCACTAGGGAGACCACCACTAACGTAGGTGGAATCCGTTATAAGGTTATCTCCTAACAGAAGACAAGGACTTATCTTGATGGGCTTATACCGTTTGCTTGAGCCTTATGAGTTGGGCCTCTTGTCAATTGGGCTTTACATTGTGAGTTCTCCTGTCAATGAGACTCCCTGTTCAGAGGCCTTCCTGTCAACAAGGTTTCCTATTTAATAAGCCTTCTTGTGGATTTGGTCCGCCTGTGAAATGGGCTTCCCTGTCAAAAAGGTCCCATGTTTAATAAGCCTCCCTGTGGATTGGGTCCGCCTGCAAAATGGGCTTCCCTGTTTCATTTGCGAGGGTCATTAAGAATGGTACATGATTAATTCCCCCTAGTTTAGTTTGCTGGTGCCTAAACCAGGTAACTAAACTAAAAGCCTCATTTTACAGGGAAGTAAACTTCAGGAGATTTTTTATCTTGGCCGATTATTTTCCATATCTTGAATTTTGACGGGAAAAAGGGATAAGGGAGATCAGTGTTACAGGGAGGACGTAGCCTGTTTGTAGCCGTTTATTGTTGACCGATGGCATCCCATCGATGTGTCAGAACATTAAATGCACTAGACATTTGAGTGCATGGGAAATCGCGTAAATGGCGGCAGAGGCGCGTGTGGTATTAACTTTCGTAGCTGTTCACGAGCCTTTCCTGAAATTGCAACACGTGTACGGCATGGATTAAGGCCACGGGCCCATGGGCTTGTGACGGTTAGTTTCTTTCCCTATAAATGGGGTCTTCGTTGCTTCATTTTATCCTTTACGCTCTCACTTTTTCATTCAAAAAATTTCACTCTCTTTTTTCTCTTTGTGCTTCTTCGCTGCGTTAGGATTCCGGCCACCGTTCTAGGTTTGTTTTCTTAATCTCTTCTGTATCACTTTCTTTAGTTTTACGTTTTTATATTTTATAATGGAACCGTCATCTCACCCCACCACGTCCGCCATCGTTTCTACCGTATCTGGCCCAATGGCCAAAGTTACTTCTCATTTTTCCGGCGGTACTGTTGATCATGTACAGAGTTTGATAGATCGTGACGCAATTCTAGAACGTATTGGCCTTTTCCCCTGTATAGACCACTTCGAGGCGGTTACGCCGCTACCGTCGCAGCGTGCGCACTCACCGCCTGAAAGTAAAGTTACTGTATATTCACACTGGTTTACAACCAGTAACTTCAGGTTTCCTCCCACTCCCTTTTTGCTTTCCTTGTTAGAATATTATGGTATACGATTTTCTCAACTTCATCCCTTAGGTTTACAAAAAATCATGATGTTTGAAATATACTGTCATCTTCATAATAAGCAGCCAACCCTACTTTATTTTGCTTCTCAATTTTCCGTAACCAACTCTCCTGAGAGTTGGTTTTCTGTGGCCAAGCGATCAGGGAGGAATACCAATTTTTATGGTCCGAGGGCCGACGGCCTGCGAGGGTGGAAGGATAGGTTTTTCTATGTGGATGGTAGGGTTATTCCTGAGGACAGGAGAGGGGTTCTTAGATGGGTGAACCCCCAGGATTGGGTTATAAGATTGGGGCCTGTGAAGAATGCCTACCCCGAGGTAAGCAGCTCTGACCCTGATGTCGACCCAAAAATTTTTAACCTTCTCAAGCAGGGCGGTGTCGTCATGAGGCCGTATCCTGATTCTGTTCTTGCCATGGCGAATATGAGCCGGAATTGGAACAGGCCTGGTAGGATCCTCATTTGCCGGCACAAAAACAAAGGTAGGGAGTGGTGGAAGCTTGGTGGTTATGTTTTCTTTGTTTAATAGTCCTTCCTTTTGTTTTCCTCCTTTTTCCCTCTTCTCCTTTTTTAACGTCTTATTGTTTTTTGCAGTTATGGACTTCAACAATTTCCTATCCGATGATGATTTATCAAGGGTTGAAATTGGGGATACTTCTGTAGAAAATCTCCCTACAAACCCTGATGGTACTTCCCTGACTACCCTCCCTGTTGGTCTGATATCCCCGAGGACTACACTCTGGTGGATGATCTTGGGGCCTCCACCGGGAAGAAGAAGAAGGTGGCCACAGGTGGGAAACCCAGGAAAAAGAAAACCACTCGCCCTGTGTCGGTTTCTTCCCTGGAGGGTAGCGAGATGGAAATTGGTGGTTCTGAATCTGTGGATCCCATATCCCAATCGCAGCCTGTAACCCAACTGCATGATTCTGACACTGGTAAGTTTCATAGTTTATACTTAACCTGCGCCTTTAGCTTTTATATTGTTATCATTATTTATTATTTATTGTTATTTATTCTTAGATGAGGGTGAAGCAGAAACTAGGAAGAAGAAGAGGAGGATTCATTTTTCGACCAGGGATGCCTCTTCTCCTGTGCGCCCATCAGGGAGTAGCTCTAGTTTTTCCCTTCCAGACATGGATGTTGATGAGGATGAGGATGTGATGCGTCACCAGCGGTCGGTAAGGATTTTACCCTTGTCGTTGCACCGGCTACTGGCGACGGGCATCAGTGGGTGTTTTAAATTTGTAATTGTGGGGCCTAAGTTTTCCCTAAGAATGCTAATCCTAAGGGTGAGCAAGTGGTAGGTATGACCTTGAGTCGTTCTTCAAACCGAATGAATTGAAACTAAGGCGTGGCAGATGAGGACTTTCAAACTAGAGAAGGGTTTATAAAATAGCGGGGGAGTTTTGGTTTTTCTATTAACTAACTTAGGCAAGTAAATAAATAAAAGCGAAATAAAAGTAAAAGCTAAAGCAGATAAATAAAGATAGTATTTGATGAGACTTCGTTAATTAAGTTATGGGATGATGTTTGGAGAAACTATTTTGAAAGATATTAGTTAATTATCATTCTTGAATACTTGTATGTAAACACTAGATTCCCTACTAATTAAAATTCCATTAGCATGTCACACCGGGAGCTAGGTTAAGGTAACATTACAAAGTATTTAGAATAATAAGTGAAATCTTAATTATGGTTTAATAATACTTTCATATGAACGGGAACAAAATCTTAAGGTACTAGACATAACTGAATCATATAACGATTCCTCGTCATCCTAACAGATTCGTATATTTAAAAAGTTCATTTATGACTTTAAACTAGCCCTTGCTTAAGACTACCCAATAAATCCCCTAATTATCTACAGCGTTCCTCACTTAAAGTAGTTCCGCCGTTTCAAACCTTGGCCATGTCTTGTCCTACGATAATCCCCCATGTAGCCTTGCGGTTCCATAGTTTCATACATTTGACAAATGATATTGACACAGATGACTGACTACCTTTCAATCGGACGTCGTTAAAAAGGTGTTGTAATCACGTTTATTGGTGAAAAGGCGATTAGATTAATTTGAAGTTTAAAAGTCTATTTAGAAAGGTTAATTAAACTAGGTTTCTCATTTTATATGTTAGTCCGTAATATAACTACCTTCGGTCGTTACTCGACTTCCATACATTTGTACTCCACCTTGAAGTGTTTGTACTATATCGAATAACAGTCGAATAGGGGCCATCATATGACTTCATAATATTGTACCGTTTCGTAATATGACTACCTTCGGTCGTTCCTCGACTTCCATACATTTGTACTCCACCTTGAAGTGTTTCCAGTACTATATCGAGTAACAGTCGAATAGGGGCCATCATATTACTTTACAATAATTAAGACCGTTTATATTTTACCACTATGATGATCCTAAGGCAACAATCAAACAAGAACATGCAATAAGACGATCAAAGCGATACTACCGATCTTTAATATTTAATTATAAATCATCCCATAATTAATTAACTACATCGCAAGCAAACACAACAAGTATACTACTCTCTAATCATGACAATAACTAAATCTAGCATAATCAATATAAACATAATTAATTAAGATAGATAAGGATTAGAAAGCACCAGGATTAAATGCGGGAGAAAGTAGACTTGAATTAATTGACACAATTCCAAGCTTACACCGAAGACTTACAATGCGTTCCGTACTTTCCTTCTATTCTAAACAAGCTCCTAAACTAGCCTAAAACAATTTTTTTGTAAGAAAATAGAAAGAAAGTAGAAGCAATATCTTAAGAGAAGTATATTGTTCTAAGAATGGTGTGTTGAAATGAAGCCTCATGCCTCCTATTTATAGGTGAAATTCGGCTCATGTTAGCAACTTGAGGAGCATTTTAGCAAAAGGTGAAAAAGGTGGTGCACCAGGTATGTACAATCGCGTAAAGGTGTGGCACCGGGTACGTACAATCGCGTAAAGGTGTGGCACTGGGTACACGCAAGGACCAAAAAGCGGAAATGGGACGGGGGACAGGCGGCAGGCGCCGCCCATTAGCTGGTCGGTGGCGGCTGGTGGCTGGCCGGCGGCTAGTGGCTGCCACCCGCCCCGGTTCGCCATCTTTTGTCTCGTTTCTTAGTTTGTGCGTATTTTCTTCGTTATGCGTCCATTTACGTCGATTCTTTTTGCGTTGGATTTGTAATTCAAAAATGAAGATTTTGATATAACGAAATCCCCGAGATGAATTCCTATCTCTAGATATTGCCTACGAATCATTTGAATCTTCCAGCGGACATAGAATCTTCATTTTTTATCCGTTTTTGTTTATTCTTCTTCTGTTAGACTCGTATTTTGAAAATGAACATCTTGGATAAGATGGATATTGATGATGGGTACTTTAGTCTTTAAATCTTATTTTGATGCCTTGAATCTTCAAATGTGCGTGGAATCTTCATTTTTCATTCGTTTTGCTTGATTTTTATCGTGCAACCTTGTTTTGAGCATCTCAGCATAATATCACTGATTTGAACCGTATTTAAGTTCAATATGCCAAGAATCGTTCCAGAATGAGAGAGATATCGGTAGTTGATATCGCGTAAAAAGTCATGTTTTTACTACCGATATCTCTCTCATTCTGGAACAATTCTTGGCATTTTAAACTCAAAAACAATACAAATCAATGATATTATACCAAGATGGTCAAAACAAGGTTGCATGACAAAAATCAAGCAAAACGAATGAAAAACGAAGATTCCACGCACGTTTGAAGATTCAAGGTATCAAAATGAGATTTCAAGATAAAAGTGCCCATCACCAACATCCATCTCACCCAAGATGTTCATTTTCAAATTACGAATCCAACAGAAGAAGAATCAACAAAAACGGATGAAGAATGAAGATTCTACGCACTCCGAAAGATCCAAATGATTCGTACGACACATCTAGAGTTCAGAGACATATTTTTGGGATTTCTTTTCATCAAAAGCTTCATTTTTGAATTAAAAATCTAACGCAAAAAGAATCAACGCAAACGGACACATAACAAAGAAAACACGCACGAATCGAGAAATGAAGCAACGGGCAGCAGACCGGTGCAGGTGGCAGCCAGCCGCCGCCGGCCACCACCTGGCCGCCGCCGGCTGCCACCCACCCGCACGGATTGCGCTTTTTTGTCCTTTTTCGTACCCGGTGCTAGACCTTTACATGCTTTTCGTACCTGGTGCCACTACCTTTTTCACCTTTTCGTACTTGGTGCCACTACCTTTTCCACCTTTTGCTAATGTGTGCTTCCATTTGCTAAAATGCACCAAAACTCCTCTATAAATAGGAGGCATGAGGCTCATTTGCAAAACACACCTTCCTAGCTTATCTTTCTCACTCTAGAAATAAGCTCCCACTTTCTCACTCTATACTTCTTTCTTTAGATTAGTTTTAACTAGTATGTAAACTAGTTTAGGAGTTTTATTAGAAGTAGAAGGAAAGTGCGGAACGCATTGTAATCTTCGGTGTATGCTCGGAATTGTGTCAATTAATTCAAGTCTATTCTCTCTCGTATTTAATCCTGGTTCTTTCTATCCCTATCTATCTTAATTAATTACGATTTTATTGATTATGCTAGATTTAGTTATTGCCATGATTAGAGAGTAGTGTACTTGTTGTGTTTGTTTGCGATGTAGTTAATTAATTATTGGATGATTTATAATTAAATATTAAAGATCGGTAGTATCGCTTTGATCGTCTTATTGCATGTTCTTGTTTGATTGTTGCCTTAGGATCATCATAGTGGTATAATATAAACGGTCTTAATTATCGTAGAGTAATATGATGGCCCCTATTCGACTGTTACTCGATATAGTACTGGAAACACTTCAAAGTGGAGTACAAATGTATGGAAGTCGAGGAACGACCGAAGGTAGTCATATTACGAAATGGTACAATATTACGAAGTAATAAGATGGCCCCTATTCGACTGTTACTCGATATAGTACTGGAAACACTTCAAGGTGGAGTACAAATGTATGGAAGTCGAGTAACCACCGAAGGTAGTTATATTACGGACTAACATATAAAATGAGAAACCTAGTTTAATTAACCTTTCTAAATAGACTTTTAAACTTCAATTTAATCTATCGCCTTTCCACCAATAAACGTGATTACAACACCTTTTTAACGACGTCCAATTAAAAGGTAGTCAGTCATCTATGTCAATATAATTTGTCAAAGGTATGAAACTATGGAACCACAAGGCTACATGGGGGATTATCGTAGGATAAGACATGGTCAAGGTTTGAAGCGGTGGAACCACTTAAAATGAGGAACGCTGTGAATAACTAGGGGATTTATTGGGTAGTCTTAAGCAAGGGCTGGTTTAAAGTCATTAATGAACTTTTTAAATACATGAATCTGTTAGGATGACGAGGAATCGTTATATGATTCGGTTATGTCTAGTACCTTAAGATTTTGTTCCCGTTCATATGAAAGTATTTTTAAACCATAATTAAGATTTTGCTTATTATTCTAAATACTTTGTGATGTTACCATAACCTAGCTCCCAATGTGACATGCTAATAGGATTTTAATTAGTAGGGAATCTAGTGTTTACATCACGGGTATTCAAGATTAATAATTAACAAATATCTTTCAACACAGTTTCTCCAAACATCATCCCATAACTTAATTAACAAAATCTCAGCAAACACTATCTTTATTTTATCTCCTTTATCTTTTATTTTTATTTCGCTTTTATTTATTTACTTGCCTAAGTTAGTTAATATAAAAACCAAAATTCCCTCACTATTTTATAAAACCTTCACTAGTTTGAAAGCCCTCATCTGCCACGCCTTAGTTTCAATTCAGTCGGTTTGAAGAACGACTCTAGGTCATACCTACCACTTGCTCACCCTTAGGATTAGCATTGTTAGGGAAAACTTAGGCCCCGCAATTACAAATTTAAAACACCCACTGATGCCCGCCGCCAGTAGCCGGTGCAACCACAAGGGTTGAAATCCTTACCGACCGCTGGTGGCACATCAGTAGTAAAAACGTGACTTTTTACGCGATATCAAGTATCCTACACTTAGAACTTTGCTTGTCCTCTAGCAAACTCGAATTTCAACATGGTTAAAGATAAGCAGATAATGAAATATTTTGAGGCGGAACTTTTTACTAAAGGGGGTTTTGGAGAAAATGAAATATTTGTTCTTTGAAAAACAAGGTTGTAACTTTGGGAGCATGCTTTTGATTTTTGATCTTGGATACATGACTAGGCGATCCTCTCAAGGTGGTCACTCCAATCACTCAAAGTGTTTAGGGTTTCCTATTCTAGTATTATCAATCACTCTGAACGCCAGTCATGTATCATTTATCGTCATAGGCTTGATCGAGGATCAAATCGTTACCTTTTTGGTGAGCGCAAAGTTGATCTAGCCACAATCATTCTAAGGGAAGTGATGTAGGGTTTCTGGGGTGAAGTGTTGGTGATGTGAGAGGCGGTTTTGTTGGTTTTTCATTGGTTTCTTTTTGGTGAAGTTGGAATTTTTGGGAGGATTGACGCCCTTTTCTTTTGGTGTTTGCAGAAGGAGTCTTTCTCTCCAATTGATTTTCTTTTCTTCGAATTTTCTTTCTTGGGTTTTCTTCTTTGACGTCATATCCTTGTAGTTTCTTTTCTTTCATCTTTGGGACTTACTATGAAGTTTGAGGGATGCTTTCGAGAAGGTAGGGATAATGTGTTTATTTATGGGTCTATGGATGGGTTTAAGAATGAAGTGATTCGATCTCCTCTTTACTCACCAATCCGGATTTTAAATGCATAACTTGAGCAAGTTCTGATTCTAAACGCATACATCGGTACACTCAAGAATCGAAAAAGTGAAGCATTAAAAGTGAATGCTTTTTATATAGCTCAAGATACCTCACGAATCGAAAGTTGGTTTGTTGTGTGCCTAGTCATGCGATGCTCTTTATGGGATTACTAAACTAATTTTTCAAAAGAATTTGTATTTTATTTGTCCTTCTTCCCCAAAGTAAATCATTCTTCGTCTAAAATTTTTATTTTCAATATATTTTTAACTCAATTTTGAATTTTTTTTAAATTTTCGAGTTACTTTTTGGAGAAGCAGGGTCTAAGGAGCAACGATTTTAGAATCAAGCATATACCATTATACAGTTTACAGTAGTGTACAATACTGCTATCCCACACTTAAAGGAACATCGTCCTCGATGTTCTTTTAAGATTTTACCGGGGTGAAATCCCACACTTAGAGTTTGAACAATCTAAAACGTATCCTTTAGATGTGTCCGTCGGGTTTGAATCCCACACTTAGTGATAAGCATTATGGATATGGTATATTTATAACGAAAAAGAGCTTAAAACAGAAGTACTCCCCATTTATATATATGGCTTGTTGGTGATGATGAGGAGTGCTCCGAAGCACATGATTGCGGACTTTTCCATAGAGTCCCTTCGTTTCTGTTGTGTGCTCCGATTTCTTCAAGTCTTTTGTGATTTGTCTCGTAGGTGTGAACACGTTGGATATACTTTTCTTAATTCCGGTACCAAAAACTTGATGTTTGATGCGGCGCCAAAAACTTGATGTGTCGGTCTTCTTCGTATATCCAAGCGTGAAAGATAGTCGGAGACTTCATCACTTCTTGGAATGTAAAATTGCATAAACGTAAACACGGGTTGCCTCCCGAGAAGCGCTCTTTTAAAGTCGAGAGCTCGACTTCTTCTCTCCTAGCTAGATGGAGATGGATGCATCCATGGGATTCCCGTTGATGTTGTGGGCCCTAGGTTGCGGAAGAGTATATCGAGGTGGATAGATTCTTATGAAATGATTGACTATTGTCGTAATCAATTCAAGTGGACTATTTCTCGATGTTTCCTTGTAGTTCAGAAGGTGGTCTGAAGTTGTCCTTGCAAGTCCGTGAAGTCCAAAGGTGATGTAATCGACTGCTTTAGTGACAGTCCCACTAGGGTCGGTCATGATGGTTGTGTCTGTCTTAACAACCTCTCTTGGCGGTGGGTTTTCCCAGAGAGAGCATACAAACGCCAAGAATTGCAGTTTTATGTCTTCATAATTCTCGGTCTTGGGGTCTCCGTTGAATCTTCTGATGGACGTGCACAGGTCCTCTATTTGCCGGTGCTGATGGTTGTTGAATGGAAAGTCGGATTATGAGAAAACTTGAATAAGCTGACAAAGTATCTCCTTGCATCCTGAGTGGAATATGAACTTTCTTCTGGAGTTACTTTTCCGTTGTTTAATCTCCCGTAGATGGATCGTAACAAAAGTAGCGATATCAAGTGGTGATTCATATGTAGCCCTAAAAGGTCATTTGCGCCTTGATTCCTCCCAAACAAGATCACTAATTTCTTCAATCAATAACTCAACTTGTTTTTCAATAGTGGAGTTGATAACCATATATCCGCTTTCTTTGGAACTAAGGTGATCTTCTCTATTTAGCAAGTCAAGCAATGATGTGAGGTCATTCATTGTCAAGATGTTGGCACGACTACTCGGATGTCCAGTAGTCTCTTTCATATGCGCTCTAATGGATCCTAACATCTCCCATTGCGTTGAGGTGAATGGGATGTTAGATCTTTTAAGGGCATTGTAGATCCTAGCGTAAGTCCATTTCTGTTGTTGACAGAATTGCGGTTCAGCAGGAGAAAGAGCAAGCATGTTGAATATGCCGCTTATTCCTCCTACTACTTTGTCAAATCTTTGGATCAATTCTTCGTGCATTTTGTGATCTATGATGGTTTGCGGTTGGTATCTTGTGCGTTTGGAATATTCCTCTAATGTTTCTCCTCTCGTGGGATGGTCGTGGTTACTTCCCGCCATTTCTTCAGGGGTAAATAGATTAGTTGGCGGTCTGATTCTTCTGTTGTGTGCCTAGTCATGCGATGCTCTTTATGGGATTACTAAACTAATTTTTCAAAAGAATTTGTATTTTATTCGTCCTTCTTCCTCAAAGTAAATCATTCTTCGTCTAAAATTTTCATTTTCAACATATTCTTAATTCAATTTTTGAATTTTTTTTTTTTTTTTTTGGTTTACTTTTTTGGAGAAGCATGGTCTTAAAGAGCAACGACTTAGAATCAAGCATATACCATTATCCATTTTACAGTAGTGTAACTACTGCTATCCCACACTTAAAGGAACATCGTCCTCGATGTTTATCTAAGCTCTAACTGGGGTGAAAATCCCACACTTAGGAATTTAAACATCTAAGACGTATTCTTTTAGCGTTGTGTTTTGGGTATGAATCTCACACTTAGTGATAAGCATAATGGATATGGTATATTTAAACAAATGAAAGACGGTATAGAAGTACTCCCCGGTGGTTGCAGTGTTCGTTGGGTTGCATGTGCCGGATTCCGTCTTCCTTGGTGCATTCTTGATCAAGTCTTCTTGTGATTGGTCTCGTAGGTGTGAACACGTCGGATATACTATTCTTCTGGTGTTGATATTTTCTTGCAGGCTGGAGCATGCTTTGTATGATCCGAGTGTGAAAGATAGTCGGAGATTTCATCACTTCTTGGAAAGTAAAATTGCAGAAATGTAAAAACACGGGTTGCCTCCTGAGAAGCGCTCTTTTAAAGCGAGAGCTCGACTAAGTCCTTTCTTCTTCAGATGATGCTGGATGTGTCCGTAGTGCTAGAGTGGTCACTGTGGTTCCTAGGTAGGGCGTATCGTGGAGGAAAGTATTGCAGAAACTGTTCTATCATGTCAGTAATGAGAGTTGGTGGAGTGGTGGATTCCATTCTGAAGCTTTTGAAGCGATCAGTGGCTAATCTGTCGAGGATTGCCATCCCATAGCTGATGTACCGAACTGCCCTTGTGACTGGTCCGTTAGGGTCGATTCGAGTGCAGGTGTGAGTTTGAACAATTTCACATTGTGGGTGGTTTCTGCCTATTGAGTTGATTAAAGCCATGAATTCAGTCTCCACTTCTTCAAAATCACTGGCCAAGGGGTCTCCTCCGAAGGATCTAGTTGCTTGGCATACTTGTCTTATGAGTTGATGTTGCTCGCGGTTGAAGGGAAAATCTGAGTCAGTGAAGATGTAGATTAACTTGTTGAACATTTCGCGGTATCCATTGCGGTAAGCGTCAATTTCTACATCTTCTTCCTCATACATTCCACACAGTCGATCTATCACATAGGATGCTAAGTTGACTCGTGACATGTGCCAAAAACATGTTGGAATGTCACGAGTGTTCTCTTTGAATGCTGATTGATTTAGTTCATCAATTATTAGTTCAACGTGATGACCAATAGTGGAGTGAATGACGATCCTGAGGTTTTTCGAAGCCGTGAGATGTTCTCCAGTTTCGATGAGATCTAGAAGGGATCTAAGATCTCCCACCATTCTTATGTCAGCATAGTTCTGCGGATTTCCAGTAGCTCTTTCAAGATGGGTTCTCATTGATGCAAGTATAGCCTTCTGACTTGACGAGTAGGGAAAAGCTGACCCGGCTAAGGCACAATATACTTTTTGGTATATTTGCCTTTGGTTGCTACAGAACTCGACTTCTCCCATTGGGTAGTCTGGCCTTTCTGGCTGTTGAGCTTCTCTGGTGACTTGTTCTTGAAGGGAATCGGAGAACTCTTGGATGTGTCTAAGCAAAGTTTGGGGCACTGGTTCTCCATAATTGGCGAGATATGAATCGTATTCTCGTTCAATCTGCCTTATCAGGTGTCTTTGAGCGGTGTTGTAGTCATTGGTTGATTCTTTGAGAGCCTCTAAAATGATGTGCACATCGGTGTATTCATCAATCAGTTCAATCATGTCTTGGTGAGTATCTATGAGCGGAATCTCTAATCTCTCAACTGTGATGATGCGGGAATTTGGTGGAGCAAGAGGGGTCTTTGGAATAGAGCGTTCATCGATAGTGACGTCAATAAAATCACCGTCAAATTCGATACTCTTGTAGTCAGAATCTTCGTCTCGTGAATCTGGGAATTGGTGGAATTCTTCATCTGAGGGTGTTTGTTGAAAGGTTGAGTACTGTTGATTTCGATGGTTCTGACTTCCGTGATGGTGTCTTGAAGGTTTTCTTCAACAAAGCTTTCTGGTTGACGTTCCTTATATGCAGAAATTCTTTGTAGGAGTTTAGCATACAGGTCTGGGTGCTGTGATGTTCGGAGTTCTTCTTCAAAAGTATCTATGTCTCGGAGTCGGGTTCTGGTAAAGGGTTTCGATGGATCGAGATAAGAGTCAAGAATGTTTCCCATTCTTTTGAGATGAGTGGACCTGAGCTCTTGGTGGATGGCTCCATAATCAAAGGATTCTTCTCATGAAGTGTAGTCTTTGCAGTCTTGTATTCTTTTGACTTCAGCCATCTGTGGTGAATCAGCTTGATCTTCATCTTCCTCCATTTCTTCCTCTTCTTCTTCTTCGATTTCTTCCTCCTCCTCAGTTTCTTCTTCCTCTTCTTCAGGTTCTTCGTCTTCAGATTTAATTTCTTCATCTGCTTCTTCATATTCTTCCTCTTATTCTGGTTCATACTCAGAATCAGAGATGAAAACTGATGATTGAATGAAATGTTGCTCTTCCTCTGGTTCTGATTCGTCATCGGAACAAATTCTGCCTGTTGATATAGCATAGCATTCTTCTTCTTCTGGGGTGCATTCCGGTTGGTCGATCTTGTAAGTAATGCTTTCACCATGTGATCATAATACAATCGTGTGGTTATGCACATCAATTACTGCTCTAGCTGTGTTCATGAATGGTCTTCCAAGGATAATCGGGATGTTTATGTCCTCGTGGATATCCATTACCACGAAATCCATTGGAAAGAAAAATTTGTTAACTTGAACTAGAACATTTTCAGCTATTACTTTTGGGTATCTAACAGATTGATCAGCTAGCTGGACGGTCATCTTAGTGGGTTTCAAGTTTTCAAGTTCCAGCCTCTTAAACAAGGAGTAGGGCATAAGGTTAATGCTGGCTCCTAAGTCGGCTAAGGCGCTTATTTCTCCGGATTGGTAAATAGAACAAGGGAGTGTAAATCTTCCGGTGTCTCCTAGTTTTTCAGGAAGGCTATTCTTAAGTAGGGCTGAGGTTTCAGGACTAAGGGGAATGTTGTTTACTTCGGGCAGTTTATCCTTAGTGGATAGCAATTTCCTAATGTACTTATTACGACTGGGAACTCTAGACATGGTATCAAGGAATTTTCCATCTAGCTTAGAGGATGATAATTTCTTGGGTTGAGCTTTAAGTCTAGCGGGGTAAGGAATCCTAACCTCTTTGTTTATGGTCGGAGTGATTTCCACAGCTGGTATCTTGATCTTTGGTTCTTCCTCTTTTACTGGAACATCAGCTGGTGTAGTAGATGCTTCCTCGGTGGTAGTAAGTTGCTTTGCTTCCTCAACATGTGGGTTGTGAACCGTGTTGCTAGGCAAGCTTCCTCTAGGTCTGTTATCGAGACGTTGTGCCAATTGTCCAATCTGAGCTTCCAAATTCTTTAGCACGGCCAGTTGATTTCTCATAAAGAGGTCGGCTTGGTCTTGTCTGGCGGACGTCTTTTGATTGAGCAGGTGTTGACCTTGCATGAACTGGGTGAAGGCGTCATCTGAACTTGAAGCTGGGGCATTTGTCTTTGCAGGTTGTTCAGGGGTTTGGTTTGTGTCGGAGGTTAGTGCAGGAAGTGCGAGGGGTTGGTTTACTAGAACTGGGATTGGTTAGGCCTCTGTATCGGACAGTTAGTCTCCCCGGCAGCGGCGCCAAAAACTTGGTGGGACCCAAACGGTCGTGTGAAGACGACGTATGGATCGCAATCGGTTTGTTTTAAATTTATATTTGATGGGGTCTAAGTATGACTTACTAATACTGAACCAAAGGCTAGTAGATGGTAAGTATGACCTAGAGTCGTTCTTAAAGAGAAACTGAATTGAAGCGGAGGTGATCCAATCAATCTTTCTTTTCTAGTAAAGGTTTTAAAAGAGTGCGTTGGGGGTTTTGGTTCAGTTAACTAAGTAAACTAAATAAAGCGAATAAAATGTAATAATAAATCAGATAATAAAAGTAGTATTTGTTGTGAGTTCGTCAGCTAATAATGTGGGATGATGACTCTTATAGGAAGACGATTATCTAAATTGGAAATGGCTAGTGGATTCAATACTCAGTGGTATAACCAATAAGTTCCCTATTAGTAGGTTATCAACTAATATGTCATGAGGAACAAAGGTGTCATGATTCTGATCAGACAGACGCTACTCAACTCTCCACACTCTTCTGTGAGGGAGTCAGTGACCCGTATTATTGAACGTATTCGCTCGTGGGCGAAGGAATAGAGTAGCAGGTCATTAGCAAGTCTAACCGTTCTTAATACCATAAAGATTTCAAATCCATTAAACAACTAACTTAGAATTTATGTTCGGACTTATTAGCCAATTCCTTTTAGTGAAACTTAAGAATGATAAGCAAGGGAAAACGTTCAGGTTTCTTGCATATCTTACTCTTGGTTTCATATTTTAAGGAAAGGATATCAATGTAACTTAGATTTTAAACTTGCCTTTCTCATTATAATTAACGAATCCCTAGGTTTTCATAAATGATTATTTAGCCTGTAGCCTACCTCTCTAATCTAATCTAAATTAACTAATCTAATTAAAATGCTGACGGCTTTTGCATAGAGTTAAACCCAGACCATGTCGGAAAATGCTATGGTGATTCACAGTGTATTTAATCGTTTACAGAAGTTTCCATTGTGAATTTAATTGCTTAGCCATGTTCACATGATAAGTACATTGTGATCGAAAGTGTACAATACTCATGGCAAGTCCACATAATCGCATTGCATTTCATGATGCTTGCATGACGTTACAGTTATAAACATAGTTTTTACACAGATAACTATTGACCAAGTATCAAGGTTCGCGACTCCTCTTTACAGGGTTACAATCACGTTTGTTAATCGAAAGGCGAATATAAGTTTTAGGTTTAAAATCATAAGATAAGTCCGTTCATAAAGTTTTCGTTTTATAATGTCGATCCATAATACAACTACCTTCGGTCGTTACCGGCTTCCATACGTATGTACTTTGCTTAAAAGCATTTCCAGCACTATACTGAGTAAACAGTCGAATAGGGGCCGTCATATTATTTCACGACATATTTAAAGTCATCCAACAATTATATATGCTAACTACATCACAACAAATCTCGCTAATCATGGCACAAACTAATTCTAGCATAATTAAAGCATACATATTTAATTAAGACAGAATAGGATAGAAAGAACCCGAATTAAAATGCGAGAAGGAATAGACTTGAATTAATAAGCGTAACTCAAAGCGTACACCAAAGATTACAAAATGTTCCCTAGCTTTCGTTCTACTTTAAACAAGCTCCCTAACTAGCCTAATACTAATTTTGAAGTAAGAAAATAGAATGAGAAAGTAAAGAGAGAATTATGCCTAATGCATATGGGACATTTTCAAATGGAAGCCTTGAGGCTTTATTTATAGGTAAAATATGGCTCATGTTAGCATTCAATGACACATATTAGAAAAAGGGTGAAAGGTGGTGCATCGGGTATGAAAAAGTAACGAAAGGTGGTGCACCGGGTACGAAAAAGTAGCGAAAGGTGGTGCACCGGGTACACGCAAGGACGGAAAAGCGGAAAAGAGACGGGTGGAGGGGAGGCGGCGCCGCCCACCACCAGGCCGGCGGCGGCTGGCTGCCACCCGCCCCGGTCCGTCGTCTTTCGCTGCGTTGCTTAATTCGTGAGTATCTTCTTCGTTATGCATCCTTTTGCGTTGATTCTTTTTACGTTGGATTTGTAATTCAAAAATGAAGACTTTGATGTAAAGATATCTCAAAAATATGTCTCCTATCTCCAGATATTGCGTACGAATCATTTGGATCTTCCGGCAGGCGTAGAATCTTCATTCTTTATCCGTTTTTGTTGATTCTTCTTCTGTTGGATTCGTAATTTGAAAATGAACATCTTGGATGAGATGGATGTTGATGATGGGCACTTTTATCTTGAAATCTCATTTTGATGCCTTGAATCTTCAAACGTGTGTGGAATCTTTGTTTTTCATCCGTTTTGCTTGATTTTTATCGTGCAACCTTGTTTTGACCATCTTGGCATAATATCATTGATTTGTATTGTTTTTGACTTTAAAATTCCAAGAATCATTCTGGAATGAGAGAGATATCGGTAGTAAAAACATGACTTTTTACGCGATATCACGGGTCGTTGTTTACGATGAGCCGAAAATGGAATGTTTACTTTCCTATTTGGTGTAGACTCTAAATCCATTGTCGATGGGACAATAGGTGGTTCCTTCACCCGAGAAGAAATCGTAGGTAGGTTATGTGCTACCTGAGAGTCTTGAATATGGGAAACCTCCTTATGGCAACTAGTTGGACTATCCTGAGGTTTTGCGTTAATACGTTGTGCTAATTGTCCTAATTGGGATTCGAAAGCTTTTAACAAAGTCAGTTGATCTCTTAAGATGAGATCAGCTTGGTCTTGTCTAGCCGAGATTCCTTGAATGACTTGTATCAGGTTGTCGTCAAAAGTAGAGGTCTGTGAGGAAGAGGGTTCAGAAGGTTGAGGTTGGTGAGTTGGTGGGCTATTCCTAAGTGGGTTAAAGGAAGGGTTAGTATTGGGCGGAGTTAGATGAGAGTGAGGAATTTAGGCTGAGTGGTTCAAATTATCACAATTAAGGCAGGTTTGAACTTGACAGACTTATGGTGGTTGAGTTTTCAATTCCTTGATCTCTTAGGTTAGTTCTTCCACTTGCTAAGCGAGAGTTTTGATAGCTTCATTCCCGATTGTAGTAGGTGAATTCACTAGTGAGGGGTGATTTTCACTGTTCTAGTCATGGTTGTGTATTGTCATTTTCTCAATAAGGCTTTAAGCGTCATCGGCCGTACAGTTTATAAAACTGCCTTGAGAGGCGGTATCAAGTAAAGGACGGTGATGTGGGAAGAGACCATTGTAGAAAATGCGCAACTGGTCTGAGCGCTCAAAACGATGATTTGGACATTTCTTAAGCAATTTCTTAAAGCGTTCCCATGCATCGTAGATTGATTCATCATGCACTTGACGGTAGTTTATGATGTTGGACCTGAACGTGGCTTGTTTTGATGTGGGGGGGGGGGGGGGGGGAATATTTGGCCAAAAATTTGGTTGCTAATTCTACCCAAGAGGTTATAGAGTTGATCTCTAGTTCCTCAAACCAGGTTTGTGCATTGAGAGTGAGTAAATAGGGAAATAGGTATAGATAGACTATGTCTTGATTAACCCCAATTGGTTTAAAGGAGTTGGATAAGGAAATGAATTTGTCAAGGTGGGAGTTGGGATGATCATTTGGTAAGCCACGGAATTGACAGAGGTTTTGAACTAACTGAACAATGTGCGGCTTTAATTCAAATGAAGTTCTATCGGTTTCCGGATAGACGATTGGTCCTCCTCGACCTTCAATCAGAGGTTTAGAGTCATCAGCCAAAGTGATACGTGCAGCTGTCATAGTCTCATCGGCAGGTGGTTGACTAGTTGAATGGATAGGGGTGGTCATTTCTAAAAGTGGTAAAACGAAGGAAAAATAAAGAATGATGTAGGGGTCTAAGAAATCCTAAAGGTTCACTAGTAAGTAAGTTCATCTTAACGCCTAAGGATCATACAGTTGGATCCCCGGCAGTGGCGCCAAAAACTTGATGCGTCACCAGTGGTCGGTAAAGATTTTACCCTTGTGGTTGCACCGGCTACTGGCGACGGGCATCAGTGGGTGTTTTAAATTTGTAATTGCGGGTCCTAAGTTTTCCCTAACAATGCTAATCCTAAGGGTGAGCAAGTGGTAGGTATGACCTAGAGTCGTTCTTCAAACCGACTGAATTGAAACTAAGGTGTGGCAGATGAGGGCTTTCAAACTAGTGAAGGGTTTATAAAATAGCGGGGGAGTTTTGTTTTTTCTATTAACTAACTTAGGCAAGTAAATAAATAAAAGCGAAATAAACGTAAAAGCTAAAGCAGATAAATAAAGATAGTGTTTGCTGAGACTTCGTTAATTAAGTTATGGGATGATGTTTGGAGAAACTATTTTGAAATATATTAGTTAATTATCATTCTTAAATACTTGTATGTAAACACTAGACTCCCTACTAATTAAAACTCCATTAGCATGTCACACCGGGAGCTAGTTTAAGGTAACATTACAAAGTATTTAGAATAATAAGCAAAATCTTAATTATAGTTTAATAATACTTTCATATGAACAGGAACAAAATCTTAAGGTACTAGACATAACTGAATCATATAACGATTCCTCGTCATCCTAACAGATTCGTATATTTAAAAAGTTCATTTATGACTTTAAACTAGCCCTTCTTTAAGACTACCCAATAAATTCCCTAATTATCCACAGCGTTCCTCACTTAAAGTGGTTCCGCCGCTTCAAACCTTGGTCATGTCTTGTCCTACGATAATCCCCCATGTAGCCTTGCGGTTCTATAGTTTCATACCTTTGACAAATTATATTGACATAGATGACTGACTACCTTTCAATTGGACGTCGTTAAAAAGGTGTTGTAATCACGTTTATTGGTGGAAAGGAATTAGATTAATTTGAAGTTTAAAAGTCTATTTACAAAGGTTAATTAAACTAGGTTTCTCATTTTATATGTTAGTCCGTAATATAACTACCTTCGGTCGTTACTCGACTTCCATACATTTGTACTCCACCTTGAAGTGTTTCCAGTACTATATCGAATAACAGTCGAATAGAGGCCGTCATATTACTTCGTAATATTGTACCGTTTCGTAATATGACTACCTTCGGTCGTTCCTCGACTTCCATACATTTGTACTCCACCTTGAAGTGTTTCCAGTACTATATCGACTAACAGTCGAATAGGGGTCATCATATTACTTTACGATAATTAAGACCGTTTATATTTTACCACTATGATGATCCTAAGGCAACAATCAAACAAGAACATGCAATAAGATGATCAAAGCAATACTACTGATCTTTAATTATAAATCATCCCATAATTAATTAACTACATCGCAAGTAAACACAACAAGTATACTACTCTCTAATCATGGCAATAACTAAATCTAGCATAATCAATATAAACGTAATTAATTAAGATAGATAAGGATTAGAAAGCACCAGGATTAAATGCGGGAGAAAGTCGACTTGAATTAATTGACACAATTCCAAGCTTACACCGAAGATTTACAATGCGTTCCGTACTTTCCTTCTATTCTAAACAAGCTCCTAAACTAGCCTAAAACAAATTTTTAGTAAGAAAATAGAAAGAAAGTAGAAGTAATATCTTAAGAGAAGTATATTGTTCTAAGAATGGTGTGTGTTGAAATGAAGCCTCATGCCTCCTATTTATAGGTGAAATTCGGCTCACGTTAGCAACTTGAGGAGCATTTTAGCAAAAGGTGGAAAAGCTGGTGCACTAGGTACGTACAATTGCGTAAAGGTGTGGCACCGGGTACACGCAAGGACCAAAAAGCGGAAATGGGATGGAGGACAGCTGGCAGGAGCCGCCACCAGCTGGCCGGCGGCTAGTGGCTGCCACCCGCCCCGGTTCGCCGTCTTTTGTCTCGTTTCTTAGTTTGTGCGTATTTTCTTCGTTATGCGTCAGTTTATGTCAATTCTTTTTGCGTTGGATTTGTAATTCAAAAACGAAGATTTTGATATAAAGAAATCCCCGAGATGAGTTTCCTATCTCCAGATATTGCGTACGAATCATTTAAATCTTCCGGCGGGCGTAGAATCTTCATTCTTTATCCGTTTTTGTTGATTCTCCTTCTATTAGACTCGTATTTTGAAAATGAACATCTTGGATAAGATGGATTTTGATGATGGGTACTTTAGTATTTAAATCTTGTTTTGATGCCTTGAATCTTCAAATGTACGTGGAATCTTCGTTTTTCATCCTTTTTGCTTGATTTTTATCGTGTAACCTTGTTTTGACCATCTCAGCATAATATCACTGATTTGAACCGTATTTGAGTTCAATATGCCAAGAATCGTTCCAGAATGAGAGAGATATCGGTATTAAAAACGTGACTTTTTACGCGATATCTGGATGCGGCTGATTTTCTGGCCGGGGCTCGTGGTCATATCCCTTCAGGACTGGACGCCTGCCTCGGTGACTCTCCTGTTTTCTCTCCAGGCTAGAAATTTAAGGAGGACAATCCTAGACGAGACCTCTAGTCCTGTAGAGACTTCGTCATGCATTCCATGCCTCCCGCTATCGAGAAGAAGATGGCCACCCTGAGTGGTCGCCAGAGCATCAACTCTGGCATTAAGGCCACCTTCCATTCCGTCATGTGGAACATCAATATCCTGAAGGTGGCCGATTATTTTGAAAAGATGAGCAGGAAGTTGGGGCTTGCTCTAAAGGAGGAACGGGCCAAGGTTGCACAAGAGAGGGAGAATTTTGATAAATTTAAAACGGATCATGCAAGTGATATTGCCAGGGCTAACCAGATGACCTCCGAGGTTGAGTCCCTTTAGGGTGCAGCTTTCCGAACAGGTAACATTAATTTGAAGAAAATTATGTTAGCTTACTAGCATATACAATGCTACTCATTTTAACGGTTTTATGTGTCTTTTAACATGCAAAGAGGATGGCAGATATGGAGAGTTCCCTGCAGCAGAACGGCCTCGAGCTAAATGTCGCCATTGCTCAAAGGGATGAAGCACTGGCCGTCAGGGACAAAGTTATTGCTGAGAGAGACCAGGACATCCTTGAGAGAGATGCTGATGTTGGTGAAAAGAAAAAGCTTCAGAGGGGACTCCCTGATTTGATCATAACATCCATGGGCTGCCCTGGAATTATTGGTCCCTTTGGCCGACCGCTTCAGTGTGTCAGGGCTCAGGGAAAGCATAAATCTGCCTCTCTTACGTCAAGGCACATTGATCCTCTCCCTAGGGAGTTAGTTGCCTGCGTTGACCCAGGGATAACTACTAAGGTGAAGGAGGCTCAACAAGTCTTGTCCAACTTGTCCACCTCACCTTTCCTAGAGAAGCTGACAGAGGACCTGGATGCGCCTGTGGAAGCCCTCCTTTCGATTAATCCTAAGCTTGTTTTTCTCTTTAAGGACAAATTCTGTGCTAAAGACATGTATTTTGTTTGTATGTGGGTTTTCAAGCCCTTGACAAATTGATGTATATATATATATATATATATATATGTGTGTGTGTGTGTGTGTGTGTGTGTGTGTGTTTTCCATATGTGTTTTTCATATGTGTTCTAGTGTTTGTTTGTGATGTTTGTTTTGTGTAATAATTGTGCATCACTTTCGCTTTCCCGAGTTTTGTTTTTTGCCTTGGTAGCAATATTGGTTTTGTTATTTGGTCATGACCTGGAAAATTCTAGTTTACCTGTGGTGCAGGAATGCCCAGCTAGCCTGCCTATTGGCGAGTGCTTGTGTCATTCCTGCCTTAGACTGATTCAACACGTTGCCAACCTGTTGGTTGAGGTGAATCTCTGCTTAGGATAGGGCTAGAATACACCTTCCACAGTGACAGGGCCGCCACTCCTGTCTGCTAGGTTGGGTGATTCCGTCAGCCAAGTGCAGGGAGTGGGGCATTGTGGAGCTTCATTGTTTAGCTCTGACCAATTAGTTGGTCTTGTGCATATGACACACCCTGCGTGAGGGCATGTCCCTGGCACTTTGTAACAATTCGACATTTACGAAATAGACAACAAATTAGCACGAACAACTTAGTTTTATTGATAAAGTGATTCAACAAAACATGCCAATCAGGAGGGGTGATCAGGCCCTCCTGGGCTTACGGGAAAGTTGTTCATATGTAGCACTTTTTTAGATTTGTTTCGTGCCAAGTACGGGGAACAGGAGTACCGTCTGTGTGGACCAGGGAATAAGCTCCATTGTCGTGGGCTTCTGCAACTTGGTAGGGTCCCTCCCAGTTCTGCCCGAGCTTTCCTGTATCTTCTGCCTTGGAAGCGTCGTTTCTTCTCCATACATAGTCTCCTGCTTTATACTCCCTGCTTTGTACCCTCCGGTTATAGTACCTGGCCATTTTGTGTTTGTTCCTTGCCTGCTGAACAACTGCCATTTCCCTGATTTCTTCTGTAAAGTTGAGATTTTCCTTTAAGGACACTTGATTGGCCTCCTCATCAAACTGTAGGATCCTTTCTGTTGGAACACTGATTTCTGCAGGAATAACCGCCTATGTTCCATAGACCAGGCTAAAGGGTGCTACCCAGGTACTATTTTCCTTCGGCATCATGCGGTGAGCCCACAACACATTAGGTAGCTCATCTACCCACCCTGTTCTGGATCTGCCTAGCCTGGCCTTTATCCCAGCAACAATGTCTCTGTTCGTGACTTCCACCTGCCCATTTGCCTGAGGATGGCAACAGAGGTGAAAACCTGCCTGATTGATAACTCGCTGCACCATGATTTGAATGGTTCAGAGGCAAATTGTGTTCCGTTGTCGTTGAAAATCTCATGAGGGATCCCAAACCTGCAAACTATGTTTTCCCACACAAAGTTTACCATTTTCTTTCCTGATATCTGGGCTACTGGCTTGGCTTCTACCCATTTGGTGAAGTAATCCACAACTACCACGATGAACTTAACTCCACCGACTCCAGGAGGGAAGGGTTCCACGATGTCAATCCCTCATTTGTAAAATAGCCAGGGGGATGTGACCGGGATAAGATCATGCTTTGGGGTTCTTGATACTGGGGCGTGGATCTGACAGGACTGACACTTTCTTACCACAGCTAAAGTATCCTGATGCATGGTTGGCCAGAAGTAACCATGTCTCATTATCTTTCCAGTGATTGCCCTTAGGCCAGAGTGCAAGCCACATGATCCTTCGTGTACTTCCCTGATCAACATTTCTGCCTGCTTTGGGCCAGCACACCTAAGGTTGGGGCCCAAGAATGACTTCCTTAGTAATTCTCCTTTTTCGATGGTGTACATTGGTGATTTGACTCTGATTTTTCTTGCAAGGAATCTGTCATCTGGGAGCTTTCCATGCAGGAGATATTCCCTATTCGGGGTAATCCAGTTGTCTTCCGTTTCTTCAATGGGACTTACCTCGTTATCCCTGTCAATTGACTTTCGTTTCAGGACTTTTACCAGCACTTCTTTTGTCAGGTGGGCGAATGTCAGGGATGCCAATTTACTTAACACATCAGCTTTCTTATTTTGGCTTCTTGGTACTTGATCGATTTTGAAGTGTCCAAACTTTTTGGTCATTCCCTGAGCAATTTCTAGGTATTTTTTCGTCGCCGGTTCTTTTGCTTCACAACTTCCATTAACTTGGTTGGCCACCAGCTGTGAATCGACAAACACTTGGAGGGAAACAATGTCCATTTGATCAGCTATCTTCAGGCCTAGGATCAGGGCTTCATATTCGGCCTCGTTGTTCGTGACCGGTAAATCAAATCTCAGGGCGTATGTGTGTTCTTCCCCGGTTGGGCTTGTAAGTATCAAAGCTCCTGACCCCCCAGATCTCACTGCACCATTAGTATAGAGCTCCTAAATGTCCCGGACGGGAGTGCTGGTGGTCAGGGAGGTCTTTCCTTCACATTCCCTGGGTAACTCAGCCAAGAAGTCTGCCATGATTTGGCTCTTTACTGCATTCCTTGGACAAAATTCAATTTCATGTTCTCCCAATTCTATTGCCCACTTAGCCAATCTTCCAGATTTTTCAGGCTTTTGTAGCACCTGCTTAATTGGTTGATCTGATGTGCTTGGAAATATCTACGCAGGCGTCGCGCTGAGTGCACCAGGGCCAATATGAGTTTTTCGATAGGCGAATAATTCAATTCTTCTAGTTGAAGGGCCTTGCTAACAAAATACACAGGCATTTGTATTTTGTTTCTTTATGCTATTAGGACTGAACTTACAGCAGAATTAGATGCTGCCAGGTACAGGGTGAGGGCTTCTCCCGGGATTGGTGCTGTTAGAGTTGGAAGTTTTGCCATAAACTCTTTCATTTCTTGAAAGGCCTTTTCCGCCTGCTCGATCCATTGGAAATCTTTTTTATCTTTAACTCCTTTTAGTGTAGCAAAGAATGGCAAGGATCTCTCTGCGACTTTTGACTGGAAACGAGTCAAGGCGGCCAACTTTCCTGATAGGCTTTGTACGTCCTGTTTGGTTTTAGGGGATGGCATACTAGTAATCGCCTGTACTTTATCCGGGTTTGCCTGTGTAACACCCCCAAATTTAATGATTCACGGAAGCGTACTTTGGGTGTTACTAATCAATAATCAAAGCACACAGATATATAGCAAACGACTCTATATGCGTCGTTTTAACAAAATATATTAATATTAAATGGTTTACAACAGTTTGAACTCATACATAGCTCGTATTCGTAATATGAGAGATTTAAGTACATAATTAGTTATACAAAATCTAATAATGCAATGAAATCTCTGAAGTTTGCATGAAGACTCGAGCTAAGATGCATCCTGATGGGCAGTCCAAATCTACTGCTGAGTACCTGTGATACATGCTAAAATGGGTCAGCTAACGCTGGTGAGCTCACAGGTTTGAGTATCAAATAATATTCTATGAACCGCAAGATTTAAGTATTGATTTGCATCCAGCAAATAAAGTTACAGATAGTGTATACAACCATGAGCGCATAGTCTGAGCTTAACTCGAGGGTCGGGTCCCATATAGAGAATTCCGAGCGAGGTGCCTCCACGAGTGCCTAATCCACACTCGTCTTCCCAAATATTAGTACGTCCGTTTACCCGGTTAGTGCTTGCTAACCCGGACGAGGAGGGTCAATCCTATATGGTACCATATACTAATATTCACGCTACTTTCGTATTACCAGACTATACTGACGGAGGACTTTGGTTTGATTAGTTGAAAACAACTCATGTAGTATATTGAAATATGTACTCGCGTTCATGCGTTAAAAACAGAGCAATGTATCACACCCCTAGTAAAACAGTAAAAAGAGGGGCCATGAGACTCACCTGAGCCTGGAGAGTTTATCTAAATAACTGAGATTGATTAGCTAAGAATCGAAGTCCAAAGACTTGTAACCTGGGGGTGTCCACGACACGCGATGGTTATAAACATGTGAAGGCATCTAATAAGACTACCTTGTAGTTGTTTGTCCAACTAGAATGTCCAAATGATTACAATTTGGTTGATTGTTTAAGTGTTTGAAAATGTGTACGGCCCGTTGGTGATTGTTGGTAATAATAATATTATCATTATTCTTGAAAAACGGGTTCCAAAGTGTTTTAGAAGTCATGTCGCATTCGTATTTGATGTTATACAAGTTTAACACTTTGTGTGAAAGTTTAGATGTAACACTGTTACTCGTGACCCTAGGGTAAGGGCGAAGCCCGTTACTGACGGGGGTCCGGGGGCAGCGCCCCTGGTAGCGGGGTCCAAGGGGCGGCAGCCCCTGGCGGGGTCCAAGGGGCAGAGCCCCTGGCTGGGGTCGAGCTGCCAGGTCAGGTTGGAAAATTTTTATTTCTACTATATTGCTTTGGTGAAAAACGCATCTGGACCCGAATTTGGGTGAAATGGGGCGTCAAATTTGGGTCTCAAAACTTAGTGTAAAATTAGTTAAAACTTTCTGTTTATGCGTCACTTATAGCGTCACTTAGGGGCTTGGGCGACACTTGGGAAGTGTCGCTAAAAATATTAAATTTGAGCATATGCGTCACTTAAGGGAAGTGACGCATGGTAGGGCGTCACTAAGGTAAGTGTCGCTATAAGTGTCGGGTATAGGTCTAGGCGTCACTCAGGAAGTGTCGCTATAAGTGTCGGGTATAGGTCTAGGCGTCACTCAGGAAGTGTCGCTATAAGTGTCGGTTAACGTTGTTGTGCGTCACTAGTCAAGTGACGATAGAAGTGTCGGGAAAAAGGGGCTTTATGCGGCACTTAGGCAAAATTAGGGTTTCATGCGACACTCAATGCGTCACTTAAGTGACGCATGAAGTGACGCTATACTGGTCGTCTTTGCGACACTTAGGTCTGTTTGACGGATTTTCGAGCCAAAACGAGTTTTCCGGCCATATCTTGGCCTGATTCTTTTACCCAACCCTTATAAGGACATTCTAAGCTTATATAAACAACTACTTGCTAAAAATACTCGAAAATCTAAAGGTTTCGGGATTTGTCGGAAACTTACAAAGCGATGAATCGGGAATCCGGAAAGATAGAAGTGTAGATCCTTGCGAGATGCTTCTTTTTCTCCAAACGAGTTATGCGAAATATTGAGGTATGCTAGTGTTATTTGAAGGTTTAATGGTGATGGTGGTTTGGTGTGGTTGAGAGGAAAAAGAAAGAGAGAGAGAAGAGAAGGAAGATGGAAGTGAGAAGTGGGGTGGGGAGGTGGTGACCTCACCCCCTTTTGGCAGATTTTTAGTGGGGCCCACCCTATGTGGGTGTGTCCCAAACTTGTTCCTCACGTTTGCGCTCCGCGCGGTGTTCGTTTTCCCGATCGTTTAACCGTTTAAATAATTATTTCGCGCGTTATACACCCGTTTTAAGGCACGAATAATTACCCAATATTTTTACTTAAAATATTTCACCAATTACTTTAATAATTGAGTTATAAAGTATAACTTAACATTGTTTGCGCGTTTAACATTCTAATCGCGTAGGCTTTTAATTGTACGATACGAAACATGTATGAATTATCATCAAAATACTATTTTAGATATAATAACGTTATTAAATAATGTTATCTTATTTAATAATTTTGTTCACCAACGTCCGTATAAAATTGAATCGAATTACATTCGATTTAAATTGCGTACGATTTAATCAAATCGCAAAATTGTATATATTCAACAATATAAAATCCGATACATTAATTAGCCTAACACAGAACTAATTACATGTATTAACAGTTGATTAGGCACTAATCACTAGTCCTAATTTGGCGGGTGTTACAGCCTGAAAACCCCCAGTGGTAATTAAATGCCCTAGAAACGTGCCTTCTTCCATTCCAAAAGAGCACTTAGAAGGATTGAGTTTCATATTAATGCCTTTGAGCGTGGCAAATGTTTCTGAGATGTCATCCAACATGCTAGCCTCTGTCTACCAAGTCGTCTACGTAAGCCTCAACGTTCCTGCCAATTTGATTCCTGAAAGCAAAGTCAATCACACCCTGGTATGTCGCTCCTGCATTTTTTAGACCAAAAGGCATTTTTTTGTAACAAAAGATTCCCTGATTTGTGTGAAAAGCTGTTTTATCTTTATCATTCTCAGCCATTTGGATTTGGTGATAGCCTTTGTAAGCGTCCAGGAAGCATTTCAACTTGTATCCTGCGAGTGATTCAACCTTCCAGTCTATCTCAGGCAAAGGGTAGTTATCCTTTGGGCAGGCCTTGTTTAAATCAGAGTAATCAATGCACATCCTCCATATACCATTTGGTTTCTTTACCATGACTGGGTTTGCGACCCACGTTTGATATTTGACTTCCCTGAGTATGCCAGCATCGACCAGATCTTCTACTTCCTTTTGTAGGAATGCACTTCTTTCAGGTGCCATTCCCTGTTTCTTTTGTTTCGACGGTGTGACAGAAGGTTTTGTGTTCAGGGAGTGTTCTACTATGCTTCTTGGCACCCCTGTCATGTCTGCTGGTTGAAAAGCAAATACATCCTGATTTTCAATCAGTAATGCTTTTAACTGTTGCTTTATCTAGGAGTGTAACTTCTTATCAATACAGACCGTTTGATCAGGGAAATCTTGGTTTATTATAATATCTTCCTGTTCTCTATCAGCCTGAGGTGGATTCCCTGATCCTGGTGTTTGGTTTACTTGTGAACATTCAATTTGCAACAATCTATCCGCATGCACCGTTGCTATATCCTCTGGTGTTGGGAAGCACACCATGCCATGGATTGTTGAGGTTACAGCCCCGAATTGTAGCATAGCTGTTCTTCCAAGTATGGCATTATACTTAGAGGGTGAGCGGACGATTACAAAATCAAGCATAGCTGATCTGTAACGTGGATAAGCTCCCAGTGTAGCCTCGAGCTTGATCTTTCCTAGTGGCCAATTTGTTTCCCCTGAGAAGCCAACTAGTGGTTGCATGAACTCCTCTCTTCGATTTTCAACATGCTCCGGAAGTTGTTCAAAGCAGTGCTCGTACATAATCTTCGTGTAACTACCACTGTCTAGGTATACCCTGCTAACCTGGAAATTTGCTATTCTAGTCGTGATTACCAGTGGTTCAGCGGATGGATCTACTCTGTGGATGGCAGGGAAGCATATCTCTTGCAACTCCCACAACTCAACTTGTTGTATCTTTCTTTTTTGTCTTGGAGCCAGGGGACTAATCATAAGTATGACTGCATCAGGCGTAGGTAGTTCGGCTGTAGCTTTACCTTTCTTGGATTCGCCCTGATGGAAATCCCTAGCTCCCTGCGCCAAGTGCTCCAGCTTGCCATCCTTAATTGCTTTATAAATCTGAGCCTTTAGCTCCATGCATTCATTTGTATCATGCCATCCTTCTTTGTGAAATTTGCAGTATTTGTCATTATCCTTTGCTTTGGAAGCCATGGGATGCGGCTTCTTAAATCCCTTAGCAACGGGTTCAGTGACCAGTATTTCGTGTGGGGTTTTTGACAGGGAGGCCACAACCCTGTCTTTCTCCATATTTTTGTTGTATGGCTGAAACCTGCTCACCTTGCCATACCTTCCCCCCAGCTGTCCTTTGTTATGCCCCTGAGAAGATAGATTTTTGTGATCACCCCTTGAATTGTTGACAGCCTGTCTATTCCTCCGATTTAACTGGCGTTTTTCCATTGCCCTAATGTAGTCCTTGGTTTGAGACACCTGCGCTGCAAAAGTTGGTGACGTCTCACCGATGAATTTATCTACCAGTACCTGGAACCGACTATCATCTAGGCAGGATATGAATCTGGAAACCTGCTGACTTTCCGGCAGCCCAAGAATTTTTAGGCATTCATCAGTATACATGTCAATAAAATCTTTCAGGGACTCGTGGGGATGTTGTTTTATCATGTGAGCTTCCACGTGCGATCTCACTTGTTTTTTCTTCTGATGGAAGTGACTTACAAACTTTCGCCTGATGTCATTAAAACAGGTAATGCTTCTTTCTGGTAGATCCCAAAACCAAGACTTAGCATATGATCTGAGTACAGAGGGGAACATTTGGCAGGCAACTGCATCTTCCAAGTGTTGTTTTAATGGCGTGATGAAATGACTGAATAAAATCTTCAGGGTCAGTTGTCCCATCATAGGTTCCTAGGGTAGCAGGGACTTAGATTCCCAGTGGGAGTGGCACGCTAGCAATAGCCGGATGGAATTGAGTATTTGAATCTGGAATCACGTTCTGCGGTTAAGCGCTTTTCCCTGCATAACTGCCAGGAGGTTCGCCAACATTGGTGGTAGCGGTGAGGGAGGTGGTGGTACTACCGGGGGTTGCATTAGCTGTGCAAGGAGTTGCCCCAGGGCGTTTGCTGTTTCCTGCACAGATGTGTGGGTTTGTTGTGACCCCTGTGCAGCTTGTTGCGACTGCATAAATGGTGCCTGCTGGAATGGTGAAAATTACTGTGATTGTTGTTGAAAATTTTGCGCAAAAGGTTGCTGGAAATTTTGTGCAGGTGTTTGTTGGTATGCCTGTTGAACATTCTGCTGAGGGAATTGCTGAAAGGCCTGCACAAGTGGCTGCTAAAACACTGTTGTTGACCCACACTTGATTGCGTTTGCTGGAAAGGCTGAGATCCTATTCCCATAAAGGGAGGTTGCCCAGTTGTTGGTGTTGGTCCTTGATGTTGTGATGTTTGCCCTCCCGGTGTGGAAAAATCCAACTGACGACGTGCCTGTTCAAGCATCTGTCGATGATTCCACGCAGCCATCTCTCCAGAAGTGTCCATTGGTACTTATGTGTTTTGAACCGAAAAATGCATCATATTCTCGCCGGCCGTCGGTGAGAGGCCAATGTTTGACGCCATAGAATGTGTCACTGAGTGTGTGCAATGAAAACGGATAGAATATTTTTGAATGCTCAACAAGAGAGTTAGGGTTGAACAAACGGATGGCACCATTTGATCAAGCATAATTTTATACCTGAGTGCAAGATGGATTGGGCCGATTCGTTACTCTCCACGACTTGCGTAAGGACCCGTTAGAGTGTATAAAACGAAATTAAGGGTGGCAAGAATCGGTGGCGAGGAGATGAATAGTGATCTCCTCTAGACGATGAAGGTGTGTGTATGAGATGAGTGGGTATTTTTTCTGAGGTGTTGGGGTGTGAATACTGTTCATACCCTTGTATTTATAGTGGTGCATGGTCACCTTGGTGAGCAAGTTTGCCACGTGTCATCATCTCATAGTTGTGATCGTACGATTAACTCACCATCTTGATGGGTACTATTTATCGTACGGTTGAGTCATCATCTCATGGTTTTAATTGTACGGCTGAATCACCATCTGATGGTACTGTTCATCGTACGGTCAGCTCATCATCTTGGTGGTACTGATCGTACGGTTGTGATTAATACTTCCTGTTTGTGGGTCCCCTGTGGTGACGTGGACCAATGGTGTGGCTAGATGGGGATCTTTGTCGGCCACTAGGGAGATCACCACTAGCGTAGGTGGAATCCGTTATAAGGTTGTCTCCTAACCGAAGACAAGGACTTATCTTGATGGGCTTATGCTGTTTGCTTGAGCCTTATGAGTTGGGCCTCTTGTCAATTGGGCTTTGCATTGTGAGTTCTCCTGTCAATGAGACTCCCTGTTCAGAGGCCTTCATGTCAACAAGGTTTCCTATTTAATAAGCCTCCTTGTGGATTTGGTTCTCCTGTGAAATTGACTTCCCTGTCAAAAAGGTCCCCTGTTTAATAAGCCTCCATGTGGATTGGGTCCGCTTGCAAAATGGGCTTCCCTGTTTCATTTGCGGGGGTCATTAAGAATGGTACACGATTACATATCATATCATTGTATATGTTATCTCATTGTATTGGTTATCTCTATTCGTTTGTATTTTATGAATCACAACAGATGTACAATTATGTGTACACTTTGCAACCTAAATAGGATTTTCTTACATTATCATATAACATGTTTTAATATTTTGATTGAAAAATACTTTCTAAATAAATCCTAATTTTACGCTTAGACACATTAACAAGCCTTATGTCATTGGATTATTATGTAATTGATTCAACTAATGAGATAACTAAATACAAAGTTGGTATCATATAAAAATTAATGTTAGATGATTATCCCTTATACATAATTGAAGTTTCCAAGGTAAAAAGTATAAGAAAATAACAAATAAATATATTGGACCCCATTTGAACGTAAAAAGGTGATTACAGACGAGCTAAAATCTATAACATTACGAATGGTCTAAATGTACACGGACTTTTTCAACCAAAGAATTGATAGAAAAGAGATCAATACTTGGATTTGAACCAAGAGGAGTGATATATCCCAACCCACAAGAATCAAACTATATTGAAGCCTTGCAACTGTATAAACTTTTTGTTAACTTACTGTCATTTCATTACCTAAAGCCATTTGATAGACGCTTTCTGGATGTTGGACCACTTTAAACTAAACTCAGGATGCAACCACACCACCCCCTAAATGTAAGGACTGATGGTGCAAGTTTCCCTACGCATCAACAGAAGCACCATCCAAGGACTGCTCACTATAAATTTACATATAGATTTATAAATACAACATGTGAACTTTTATTATTTTATACATCATTCATCATGTTTACAAGAATACTTTGTCGAAATCTAAGAAAATTATTGATGTGTTATCCTTTGTACGTTGTGATCTCGCCTCACCCAACAATACTTTAGCAATCTTCTCTGCTGAATCTTCTTCAGAGCTCAAGTTCCTATCTCTTGCCTGCACAAAAAAAATAAAAATAAAGTAAAGGTTAAAAGTGAGTTGACATGATTTTATTATTGCTTTCGGATGAATGTGAAGACATGGTACAAAGTTAACCTGATGGACAAGTTGGATGGCCTTCTTAGAATTTACAACATCCCAAAACCCGTCACTGCATCAAATTTCACCAGTTTAGCATCAAACAAGTACAAGTAACACGAGCTTGTTTCAAGTTGTATAATAAGCCCAGCACTAACAAATTGGAAACAATTATATTAGCATAGAGTTTCATATATGCCTGTCATACACAAAATTGGTTTAAATTTGAAGTCTAAATCAAAAGACTTAGCTTCTTCAGTCACTAAGAGTCTATGATAATAATTAGAGTTGTAACATTTGATCCATTTAGTTTCTTCAGTCACTAAGAGTCTATGATATTAGCATAGAGTTTCATATATGCCTGTCATACACAAAATTGGTTTAAATTTGAAGTCTAAATCAAAAGACTTAGCTTCTTCAGTCACTAAGAGTCTATGATAATAATTAGAGTTGTAACATTTGATCCATTTAGTTAATGGGTTATGTGTTATCTCAAACATGTCAAGTCACATAGCTAAAGCTAAAAGGGAACAGATAAGGTCAATTATTACAACATACAAACATTAAGTTGCACCAAATTTGAATAAACAAGTGAAAGATTGATGTTGAAGGCAACAATGGTACTCCGAGTGATATCATCCTTCTCTCTGGGAAGGAATGGAGCTGAATCTACCCGTGATGTTCATATAGTGCATCGTGGTGTACACACTGATGCTGGAAACTCAAATCTTAAATTTAGATACATCAAACCGTTTGTACAGGAGGACAAACGTCCAACACTCGACATACCCATCAGATGTGTTAAAAGTGCAAATGAGACATTTAACATATTTAGTATGAATAATGGTCAAAAGTCTGTGTACCCCATTGTCAATTACCATGTGCATAAGTTGTGAAATAAATATTGGTTACTTGATGTCATGATGAATGACACGTGTTTCTTTTTCTTCAATTTCCACATGCATGATAACATGAACAGCATGTCAAATCAATCATATACTATCATTCCTTAATAGGTGGATGATATCTTGATAAGTCAGAAAATGATATGTTACCAACTATGGGTCAGATTTAAACACATGCAATTGTGTTGGAGAAGGTTTGAGCCAACATTCTACTGTTCTGGATATCCCGGCCATGGATTCGTAAACCAAAAAGATGTGTCAGCACGCTCGGGAGAGGCCTACCTTTACGCGTGTTTTGATCAATATTTTAGCAGAAGAACTAAAAGAGTAAATTGATATTCGAATACTAAAACATGATGAAACTTGATGGCATTCTACACCCATAAAGGTTATATATGATTGGACACCACCCCATTGCTCACACTGATAAATTTTTTTTACGCATAAATATTTGAGTACTGAAGATTTAATGTATGTAAGAGTTCAAGTAAAAGAGAATACGAACACTAAAAGTCTAAGGGAGTCGTTCATGATGATGGTTTCATTTTGGTGGTAAAAAAGGAGCTGAAACAAAATTAAGCGAGAGGACGGCCAACAAGGTCCTCAAAGTACCTCGGGAGCAAACACAAGTCACATTAAATCGGCAAGTGAATAGAACCAGTGGTTCAGCTCTAACAAAAGCATAGAGTGCAAAAGTAACTGCTTTTACTATTGCCATAACATACCATGATTTTACAAATGCTTCCATGCTATTATACTCTGTACTATCAACTACTTTGTTTCTGTTTTACGAACTACTTGGGAACCGTCTTGTGAACTATTGTATCCTTGTTTTTACTTGATTGACTACAGTACTTTTGAACTATAATGCAAACGTTTTCGTACTATCGGTACAAATTATTTATAAAACACTTTTAGGTTTCTATATGAACTATTTATGAACTGCACATAGTATACGACTTTCCTACAACTAATAAGAACTATTGGACCCTACATCTTGGGCATAAGAACTATTGGACCCTACATCTTGGGCATAAGAACTATTGGTCCCTACATCTTGGGCATAAGAACTATTGGACCCTACATCTTGGGCATAAGAATTATTGGACTCTAGATCTTGAGCATAGGAACTATTGACCCTACCTCTTGGGTATAGGAACTATTTGGACCCTACTACTTGAGTATAGGAACTATTTTCTCTACGACTTGAGATACATTATTTGGAACCTACTTATTGAGGATAGGAACTAGTTTCTCTACGATTTGGGTTATACGAACTGAACCATACACTTTAAGTAGAGGATACTTATTCTATAAAACAATATTTTGGGTAACATCCCGACAGAACATATTTTGGATTTCGATAAGAACTTTCGTACAAACAACTATGTTTTGGATAATGATCCAGCATAACCATATTTGATTTACATCCCACAGAACATCATCCAATCGTTATGGCAATAACTATTTACGAACGTATTTGGACTATCAAACTATACTTGTAACTTAAAACCTGTGAATTCACTCAACATTATTGTTGACTTTTTACTATGTTTTTTACAGAATTAGCCACACATGTAAGATCGCCTGCACTCTTGGAACTAGGCGACCCATGAAGATTTAAGATGTCATCCTTTTGAAACAAAAGGATTTCTTTTGTATAACTAATAGGTGTTTAGTCATATATACAAAATCCACTTTTGTGTAGCTTAACTACTTTTATACTTATACGATTCGATGAATCGTAAACTTTGTAAACTATTAATTCTAGCATCTTAATATATATATATATATATACATATATATATATATATATATATGTTCTGCGATATACATATGCTCTGAAATGCATGATGTCCAATGTATTCGTCGGCGCCCCCCACTCGATCTAATGCTTCTGCAATTATATGATAAACTGTAATTACCGAATTTGGAGGTGCGACACAAACGGAGAGATTAGTTTTGAAAAGGTGAATTATGTTGTACAACTTCAACATAACCTTCTGAGCGTGTCACAAGTTTGTGACAAAAGGTTATCTACTTGGTTCAACGAAAATGAATATTGCACTTAAGCCAGGATTTGTAGTACGAGATGAATGGGTTTTGATGCGAGCTCCGGATATGCGACAATTTCTACAACAACGGAGCATAGCTGTCTTCTTTCAAAGGCATCGGAACAAGATTCGATTTTATGGTACCGAAGGATGGGGCACATCAATTTAAGGAAGATGAATTTCTTGGCTAAAAGAATAATCTTGTAATTAGAGTTCCTAAATAGAATTTTTCAATGCATGATCATTGTATTGCTTGCAAAAATGAAAGCAAATTAAGAAATCTCATCGACCTAAGTTGAAAAATTCAATTAGTGCACCATTAGAATTACTTCGTATGGATCTTTTTGGTCCTGTGAATGTTAGAAGTATTGGAGGCAAGGTTGAAAAAGTTAGAAGTCGGGGGCGAGTCGGTCGGGACCTCGGAAGGACTAGTCGGATTTGACTTTTGTTGACTTTTTTACGATTAAATAATAAATTTCAATATTATATGTAAATATAGATGAAAACTTTGTATATTTGAAAGACAAGGGACTAAAAATGTACATTTCCATTAACTTTGTCTTGGAAATGACAACTCCCTCTCTCCTATTCCTCTTTATCAGATCTAACTCATTCATTATCATCTTCCATCTTCTTTATATTCTTCTTCATCTTCATCATACCTACTTTATTCTACCACTTTTTCATCTCTTTTCTCTCATATTTAGCAACAAAATACAATGAAGAAACAAATCCAAGCTATAGACCGCACAATTCTGACCCGTTGACTGCCTTTGACTGCCGTTTACCGGCGTTGACTGACCTTTTTGACCGACTTAGACCTGGTCGAGTCGGGACCCTCGCTGGAGCCGACTTTTTCACATATGATTACTCAAGGTTTTCATGGATGTATTTTCTTAGTTCTAAGGATAAGACTCCGGATATTCTAAAGTATCTTTTTGTGAAGTTGGAGAATTTGTTTTCGTTAAAGATCAAGAAGATTCGAAGTGATAATGAACCGAGTTCAAGAATCACGTTACGGAGATGTTTTGTCTTCAACCTTGAATTACACATCACTTTTGCGAGAAATATTACTTTATATATGTATATAAGATTGCGAGAATTTAGTTTTGCGAGTGTTGAGTGGTTTTGCAAGAATTATTTTCTGTATCACTTTTATAAAAATTTATCATTTAAGATTTAAAAGTGATTTTAACATTTTTGACAAAATTAAGTAACTTTGGATTAAAAGTAACTAAAAATATAAAATCTTTTTATGTTTTTCTTTTAAACTATTTACAAACAAGAAGATATAAAAACAAAAATCTTTTTGTGGGGTATCATTTTATGCTTTGGGATCATATTGGGTTAAATGTATTTTATTATATTTATTATGAAGAAATGTAAGTCTATTTTGATTATTAGTATTTTTATCGTTCTTAAAATTACTTTAACATTTTTAAAATATATTTTCTAAAAATTATTTCACGATGATTATCGATATTGTTATCCACCTAAACATTTTTATATTCAAGTATCTAAAACCTTATATTATTATGAGTATGCATATTACGTTATATAACCTGTATTTTAATATACTTTTGAACTTGAAACATACTAGAGTAAGAATATTATAATATCTTTTAAAACATGCTAGAGGTGACAGGTCTGTATTTACTACAACAAAGTCACATATGCAATGTTTTGGGTTGAACAAACACCAATCTGACTAAATAAACTAAAGGATACAGGTTTGTACTAAGTACAACAAAGTATCATAGTTTATCACAAATTGGTACTAGGTTTTTCCCGATTTGTAACTATATGTTAGTACCTTTAGGTACAAGTTTATAGATTCAGGATAACCATGGGTTCGTAATTTCTATGTTCTTTTTAAAGTTATATCAACTAAGACCAAGTCTGTACAACGTACAACAAAGGAATTAATTGACATATTTCCCCAGATAAAATAATATAAAAACTCTAAATCATAGATTTTTACATGTTTCTTATTCAAAAATAAGACGTATGTTGTCAATTATAGTTCTAGTAATCAAGACTAATTTTGACTGTCATACATTAATAATATATTTTATATAAAATAATATGCATGTATTATTTGTATTTCTTATTTTTTAGATACTTAAATATAAAAATGCTTAGGTGGATAACAATATCAATAATCATCGTGAAATAATTTTTAGAAAATATATTTTAAAAATGCTAAGTAAATTTAAGGAGGATAAAAATACCAATAATCAAAATAGACTTACATTTCTTCATAATAAATATAAAAAATACATTTAACCCAATATGATCCCAAAGCATAAAATGATACTCCACAAAAAGATTTTTGTTTTTATTTCTTACTTTTATCTTGTTTATAAATAATTTAAAAATAGATAAATAATAAGATTTTATATTTTTAGTTACTTTTAATCCAAAGTTACTTAATTTTGTCAAAAATGTTAAAAATTACTTTTAAATCTTAAATTTTTAAATTTTTATAAGAGTGATACAGAAAATAATTCTCGCAAAACCACTCAACACTCGCAAAACTAAATTCTCACAATCTTATTTACATATATAAAGTGATATTTCTCGCAAAAACACTTTATCAAACGAGAGTCAGAAGTGCGAAAATTGTCTGGGGCGAGAGTTGTTTGTCGCAGCGTATTTGTGTTGATTCGTTTATCTCAAGAGGTTTTTTCTGCAAAATAACTCCAATAGATCTATGCACTTTTCTTTTCCGATCAATTTGGTATAAATCTTGCTTCCTAACTCGACGTATTTTTGATTTAATCCTCATTATTAGATCTGTAAATATTGTTCATCACTGTTAGGGTTTGTGCGAGAATTACATATTGCGAGAATCGGGGTTGTCGCAAAATTTGTGAATCTCGCATGAACAGTAGTGCTTGTTCTTCTTAGCAAAATGAAGATGAAGTGTCATATCCAGTACCTTTGAATGTAATTGAAGAAGATCTAACTGGTTTCATCGAACTTCTTATTAATTGGGATTATGAGTTTGGTTCAGATGATTTGAATGGAGCTGATGATATAAATGCAGGAGCTTCTCAAGCTGAGAACTTTGTTATGATAATGTTCATGTTGAAGATTGGGTAGATTCTGATGAAGAAGAGCCGGAGGTGACATCAGCTTCCATATAAAAACCCAGACAGATATTTAACATCTATTTTGATTGAAAAACAGGAGTATAACATAACTGTTATTACTATTCGGTTTATTTGGACAATCCGTTTATGATTGTAACCAAAACCAATCCAAAAACCGAAATACGAATTTGGTTTTGTCCGACCCGGTCCAAAAAACAAATTGTCCGAACTGAACGGCCCAATCCGATTAGGCCATTTGAATAATTCGGTTATATCCGAATAGTGAACACCCCTAGTCCTAAGGTAAAGCCGTTTAAGATGTCTAAACTCCAACCTATAAAGCCGAGTTTAATTTATGAATTGAATAAGTTTAAAAGGATGATATAAAAGAACAAAACATGTACAGACTATAAAAGAGTGGGAAGAAAATTCTCAGGTGGAGGTATAACCGTCTACATCTTACCTCCACCATACCTCACCCTCAGCAAGCTAGGTAGGGCCATGTAGGTTGCCATATCATCAATGTAGGTACTAACATGACACGTACAAAATAGAGAGTAGAAGTACCTGTCATATAATGCCTAAAATGGAAGACTTCATAAGCAGGTTACTAACGGTGTTTATATAAAATATATTATTTCCTAATTGGAATGGGCCAGATGTAGGTAGCTGTTTGGTGTAACTAGCAGTAAAGAAGATGTTAGAACATAATGTTTGATAATTGGTTTTCTTAATTTTGTCTAAGTGCTTGAAATTGCGACAATGTATAAATATGCGACAATGTCAATATGTACGAAGTTTGACTTGTTGACTGCGAGATTCAAGACTCTTGCAATATGATTGTCGCATCACAATTCTCGCATGTTTAAGTCTCGCAAGTCAGTGTCGGTTTGTGTGTGTCTATAAATAGATACACTTAGGTCATTTTGAATGGGCTGAACTTTTAGAGTCTGTGTGAATTCTCTTTGTATTCATCTTGTACTCTGAATATTCAGAAGCTAATATACTAGCAGTTTATTACATCACTTGTTTACTTAATCAATTACTTATTCCGAAAGTAATTTGATTCAGAATAAGTATTAGATCCTGAAATAGTGAGTCTTCAGAAGTTATAATCTGAAAGGCATAATCATGTCCCTACATTCAATTCATAAAGTGTTAAGAAATCCTCACTACAAAAACCAACGACATTTTACATCCAAGAGCCTATGAGCAGAAATACCTATAAGAATACAAACCTTATACCGAGTTACCGACCCTATTTAGTTGATCTATTACTAATAATCAAAAAGCAGGGGATATCAGAGATGTCGATAACTACAATGATAGAAAATTCAGACGCACTAATTGTAAAGAGTTAGGAAAGAAGAAACTAGCATTACATAATATAAGTGGTGAGACAGTTAAGCAAATAATAACGTAAAATAACTTTACCTAGCTATTATAGCAAAATCCCGGCTTTCTGAATTCATGCACACCACCTGACTTATGTAAGGTTCAGAACTGAATCGAGCTTCCTGCTGCTTGAGAAACTTGTCACCCAACATTCGTGCAAGATTTAAACCTGAACATGCATCCAGATGTGCTGACTAAGTATGAATGATAAACATAGTTATAAGCTCTAGAGGATATATAAAATTCTGAATGACCACATAGTCTTGTTTCCCCGTCTTTAAGAGGTTCTCCAGGTGCTTGCATCCGCAATCTTTCAGTATAACTGGCTATTCGGTGGTCTTCCGACATATTAACTTGTTGCCCTTCAATACTGCACAATAAAAAATGCATTTTCAATAACTTTAAAAAAAGCCTAATAAAAACTCGTCCAACTTTAATAAATCCCTCAACTGGTAAAATACAGTTGACACAAGTACTCCATAAAATCACTTCAGCACTCATTTATCCTATTTAGAAAGAAATATTCATCATTCAAATCAAATTTCTCATATGGGCTAAACATGAGACCCAAAAGGGAGCAGAAAAAAAATGAATCTAACTTATAGGGTTCTGGAGCATTAGTTGCATCTCTTATCAGTGAAACAGAGATAAACAAACAAGTACCAAAAACAAGTAGATACATTGACAGGTATATCTCAGTGAATATTGAAAAAAGTACTGTCAATATGTTGTACTCACTGATTTAATATTCATGATGCATATGCAAAACTTGTTCATTTGTTGAAATTTACATTATTTAGTAAAAACGGAATGATGGTAGTTCACCACAGAGAATCACCTAACATAAAATTTCAGAAGTACAATGAAGATCCTAGAAACTACAAGAATTTATGAGCAGCAAATAATTTGTGCATCTGGATAGAAACATACTTTGCTATACAAGCAGAATCACCAACATTTGCACATTGAGCAAAGTAATTATCATGACCATCAGTCCAGACTAGAAGCACCGTTGCAGTACAACCCTGAACAAAAAATTGTTAGTAAAATATATGAAGCCAAATGTACAATTACATCATATATGATAGCATCAACTACTTCATAAATTGAAAGTTGGGGGTTGCTTGGTTGGGGTATTAAGGGGTGAGAAATGGGAAAGATAATGAATAAGGATGCTTGGTTTTATATAATGTAATCAATCATCGCCCATTAGTGTGTAATCACCCATTCCCCACCAAATTTGGGGGTAATGGGTATCAATACTTAGAATCATCGTAACATATAACAATTATATACTCATCTCATCCCGTCAACCCACTCAAACTCAGCGCTACAACCCGTTTAATATTGTCGGATTCAGGTCAAGTTTCGGGTACACGGTCGACCAATCAAACCTAAAATTAGCCCATTAAATTTGACTCGATTTACCCCGAAAACAACCAAACAATCCGAAATTAATCCAAAACCAACATGCCAACCTATTAACCCGTTTGACCGTTTACCCAAACAGTTATGAATGTTGTGTCTGGGTCGGGTACTTTTGACCCGTCAATTGGCTAGCCCAAAACTTGTAGCGGGTTTAATTTTCAAGTTGAACTCGGGTCAAAGATCCAGGTTAACGGGTCGACCCACCAACCCAAAAGTAATCTATTATTTTGACTCACTTGAACCGAAACCAACCTATGGGCTCAGTAACCCGTTTAACATGTTTACATAAATGGGTAATAAAGATTGTGTACGGGTTGGGTACTTTTGACCCACAATCCTTTTATCAAATCATGCTAGATTTGTGTCAGGTACTTTGTAACTGTTAACTTGACCTGACCCATCTTATCACTCCTAGTCATAGTTGTATGAACCAAGCAACATTTACAGCAAAGGTGATTCTCTGTGGTGGTAGTTCACCCATTGCATTGCATTGCATAGCAATCCCTTTCCCTTTCGCATTCCCCAAATTGAACCAAGCGCACCCTTAATGTATAATTATTTTTCCATGATGAAATTTCATGTTTATCAACAGATTTCTGATTGAACTTCTCAAGTAGACAGGATACTAAGAAATAAGTAATAATAGTTTCTGGACAATGTATGTCCCCAATCTTCAAAAGTGACTAGATTTAGAATAAAATATTAGAAAAAAAAAAAAAATATATATATATATATATATATATATATATATATCCTCAATCATTTCCATATTGCACTATAAAATATAATTGATCAACCTTGGAACAAACAGTTACAAAATGCAATTTAACACATCATAAGTACTTCATTTTGAGCAACCACTACTATACAAATAAACTACTTATTCGAGGAACTTCCACAAAATTATCTCTCCTCTACATATATGAACTCTACAGTGTATTATTGGTTTAGTAGATCATGTAAAGAGTGTATTCCAGCATTCAATCTTAATCTCAAGAAACCCCATCATCTAAAAAGCACAAGACATGGACTGAAAACATCTAGAAGGGATACTCAACATGATACAAGAAAGACAGTCAGTCATGTATAAGTAAAACAGCAAGTGTACAGAAAGGGGAAAAGAATTGAAACTTTCTATAAGAAAGAATTGAAGGGAGGAATAAAACCTCATATAAGTTGTCCATATGTGCTTCTGTTTGAGAGAATGCTTCTCTAAGGACATCTGAAGCATCACAATGTGAAAAAACCTTCGCTCTTCTAAATGTATCTGATAAGATTTTAGTAACCATCTCAGGTATTATCCTGCCACAAAATATCATTTAATATATAAATTTCAAATGAAGTCTTGAGCAGCGAACAATTGCTATAATAAAGTACACCAGAAATATGTGCAAACAAGTTATATGCAAATGCATCACTGTAAAAAAACAACATGAACTGATACTACACTGACTAATGAGTGGTTTAAAAAACCGGTAGGAGCTCCAGGGAGCTAAAGGCCCGAAGGCAAGTCGCTAAAGGCCTGTAGGCCGAGGCACTAACGCGAGAGCCTCACGTAGTCACGTAGATGAACTGCCTATAATGCACAAAAAAATTGCTACGTCTAACTTTTTCTACCTTACACGTGCTTACACATTACAAATACTACTTTTACATACTGAAAGTAGTCAAAACCAAAGTATTAATGCTTCAATTTGGTGTCTGAGACTTTCGAACCTTGAGCCGTTAGTTGTGTTGGAACCATTTAGTTATGTTAGGAACTTACACTTAGGATAGAAAATAGGCCATTAGCGCTTAGTAAAAAGAAGTGTACATTTACTTGTAAAAAAAATCCACTATTTATACAAGGCACTTAAGGCACTGCCTGACACCACCTTATGTCAAGGTCTATACCTAGGGTCTAGAAGTGCCTAGCGCCTAGGTTCTAGAAGCGCCTAGGCGCGCTTTTTAAAACCAAGGACTAATGCAGATAAAAAAAAAGGTTCAGATTGTCACTTTACGGTGCAAATAAATTTATTATATGATAGGCATTAGGCAATACGCCAATACATCTCCCAACAAAAGCAAGTTATCAAAAACGATCAGCAACTCTCACTACAATAGTGAACATCATGTGTCATATTTAGGTTCTAAGCTGCACAGAAGAGGATGAGATCCATTACACGTCAAACATAAGTATCAAACAACTTAAATTACACCATGAGATATGCATTATGATAATGCTTCAACCCGCATGTAGTCTAATATGATGCAACCAATAGCATGAGGCCAGATAAAAAAAAAATCCTAGCAAGAGCACCAAATTAAGATGAACAAAAATAAAAAATATCATTACAGAGACATACAATATCATTGCAGAGACATACAATATCATTGCAGAGACATACATGTTGAAATATGGAAATGGACAATATCTACGAGGAATAAAGATACAGGCAAACGCGGTCGAATTTCTTTTTAACGATGGAACAAAGGGCGATTCCTATAACTGTCAGTGTGAGTCTGAGTGTGTGATATTATATGCGTGTGTGTGTGTATAATTTAGCGAGAGAGGGAGAGCAAGAGAGGTATACTGACTTGCTGGCAGATAAGGCAGCAGCTGCACCACCATGTCCATCACATATGCCTAACAGCCCAAACTGCAAAAAGAGACATTATACATCACCAACCTTCTAAAAATGAGTGGAAGCTTCAAGCAATAATTCAAAACAATTCACACACCTGATCAGCCCCAGGCAGAGGCCAATAGTAATAGAAGACATCTTCCATCGGTAGTTTCTTCCCACCCCTGCGCACAGACATGGGATCTGACACTACTCCAACTCCAAATGGGACCTTATTAAACTGAGATGTAATTTGAACCTGCAAAAACGTAGATGAACGGAAGACTTACCCATTATTAAAATTCAATGATGATAATCTATGAAACTTAGGTAAACAATTCTCGGTTATTTATGTGATACAGAAAGTCATATGGGCAACATTATTTTCTTTCTTCCTTTTACACTAATTTATTTATTCATATCCAATTCGCAATTTCATGAATGTGAATAAACTCAAGAATGAATAGGCCTAGAAATTAAGAATGCAAGAAAGAAGTTAAAGTGGTTCTTATTGAGGATGGTTGAATGCTATAGAATCACTCAAAAATGCAAAGATCATAAAAATATATACAGGTTGGCATATAAGCTCACAGATATCTTTGAAGTTGTGCCAAAAGTTATAATGTCTCCACTATTTAGCTCGACCGGATCACCCCAATGTCTACTTCCAGTTTGAGGATGGTTGACAGCCTTAGAATTCAAGAGAGTACCGTTTAAGCTACCCATGTCAACTAGCTCCCATTTCAACTTCTGAAATCATATCATATGCAACATTAAGATTGGTCATTCAACCCAGTGGCATCAAGAACAGATAAAAGAACTAATGCTAAGATGTTGGCTCTTACATCCAAATTCCAATTTATCCTGGCATGCTTTCCAGATACCTCTGAATCTACTACTAATAGATCACTAGGTGAAACTCTTCCAAGAGTCAATGGGAGCTTAGATTTGTCTGTTGATTGTAACGAGTAATGTGCACCACATGAAGGACCAGAAATAACCTCCAAATTAAGGATGCTTCCTGCACTTCTAACAGAAAGATATGATGACACGTCTTGCAAACCCAATCAACAAGAGACAGAAGCATTGCCTTGCAATAGATTTTATGCAAGAGGAGAAAAAATTACTTTGATTAGCAGTAGTTCTGAAAATAAACTGCCTGGAACTATCATAATCTAATCTGATTCTCGACTTGTAACTTGAATTATCTTTTTTATCAAATTTCTGTTTTCCAGCAGAGTCATTAGTAACAGAAGGACGCTTCAGAAGAGTTTGACCAACCACAACACTCTCAGAATGATCAGATATATCAAGAATAAGGCAGTCACCTGAAAAGAGGAAAACAACCACTTGTGTTGACTGTAAAAAATCTTCAACCATCACATGTAGGAAGGGATCATATGATGTACCATGTGACAACTGTGGATGAGTGGGAGGAAGCCTATGTTTGTGAACACGGCCATGGGTTCGAGGTGAACTGAGATGCCCATCAGTTTGAATATATGAACTTTCTGAAGCACAACTGCTAGGAGGCTCGATTACGTCGCTTTCAACTACATCCGGATCTTGGGAAACAAGAGGACGTTCTACGTCTTCTTGAACCTGGATCGGAATATCGGATATTGACCATGTGTAAGCCACAAGATATCAGCAATGATCAAAACAATCACAATTTCAGTAGCACTATTAGCAGAGTAATATCTTTTTCCTTTGAAGCATAGTTATCAAGTACACTTACAAAATAAAATAAAAAACACCAACAAGTTTCTGGACCACTATAGTTCTCACAGCTTATGCATCGGCAGGTTATTAAAACAATCTCGTACCTTAACTCTGATTATCAAGCACATAATATCACAACTAAACTCCAATTTTTACCATAAGGGTATTCAATATACCCACAAACGACAATCATATGACTAACATCTATTTAAAATTCTGGACTTGTAATCTGTGATTACAGAACGAAATGACAAACAAATGAGCATATCCAATCAGGTTTTAGGCCCATATCCAATCAGGTTTTAGGCCTCCTATAACACATGAAACAAAATAGGTCACGCTTGTGGATAGACGTACGGCATCATTGACTCTGTAAATGCAGCCTACTTAGTATTCCCAAACACATAAAAATTTAGCACGGCAGATAATCATAAGAAGGCTAAAGCAATAGAGATCCGGTAGTAAGGACCTGATATACATGATCCATCACACGTATTTATCCTCTCAAACCTTATTTCTCTTTCGTTCTTTGTTTTCACTTGGACAATACAGAGCTGGTGCATGTTGCTTGATGCCTTAATCTTTAGATGTATTTTAAAAAAACTAAATGGATCCGATATACAGTGTCATAATGTATTTCTGTTGATCAAGCCTACTACTAAGACTGATTAATTTTATGTGGATTCAGTGGTATCAGTCTGTTACAGAAAGCCGACCCAGTAGCTGCTTGGATGGTGTACATATACATATATAATAACAACACAATCTGATTAATTTACAAATATAAACCCTAAACCAAAAAGTGCATCATCAACAATCGCACTCATTTTCATACAATCATACACAGGTTAATTAAGCTTATAATTAAAAATATGAAGGGATGAAAAAAGAGGAACAAAAACCCTAACAATATAATAAAAGATTTAAACTACTAATAATAACAACAACAATAATTATCATGAAGCGGTGTAAAATATTAACAATAAGGAGAAGAAATGGGAACAAACATACATCGGAAGAGGAGGTAACTTTGATGGTACCGGAGCGGAAATTGCGGGAAATATAGCGCCATGGTTTACAGGAGATAATAATAATAAGAAAAAATAAAATAATAAGAAAAAGGAGAAGTAATAGGGCACCGCCGGTGTTTGTGGCAATGCCGTCGAGTATCGCCATCATCGATTGATTTATTGATCGAGATTTACGAGGGTTTCCAAGAAAACAAAGAAAAAAGAAAAAACCAAACGTAGCCGACGATCCACCATCGCCGGTAGGTAGTCGTCGGAAAAATCAATTTCGGAGATTCAGAGCCGTACTTTATTTTTTTACTTCTCGAGGGTTTTATTTGGGGAAGAAATTGAATAGTCGTCTTGACTTTTTAAGAAATAAAAACAAGGCGTTGATAAATACAATATGTAGGGCATGTTTGTTTAGGCCTTAACGAGCTGAGTTGAGCCACATGCTTATTCGGTCAGAATTTGATGGTGTTTACATAGGACTTAAAAATTAAGATTAACTGAGTGAGAAACTTATTCGGTCATTCCAAAAAACCATGTCTTCCTCATATGGTCATTCTTTTCCCATCCTTTTTCCAATTATATCCTTACCTCTTCTATTTTATTTCCCCTATGTAAAAACAAATATTGTTTATATGTTCACCATCATTTATGTTGCTGGGACAATGTTTCTCCAGCATCTTTCCCACACCATCGATCTTGAAAGCCACCACCACTTGATGTTCCTGTGAAGTTCGAAATTGTAGATCTGGATACTTTTAAAAAATCTGAGTAAATAGGTCACGAAATCGATGGTTTGAAAGCTAACAGACATCTTTAGATCGATGTTGCCATCGGTGTTTTCTCCACCGCTACCGCCCGATTGACCGTTGCTTGAAATCGTCGTAAATAATCACCGTCGCCGTTTGACACCTTCACCGTTGATTGACACGCCGAATATTGTTACCGTCATGATTAAGATTAAAATTAACTGAGTGAGAAACTTATTCGGTCATTCCAAAAAACCATGTCCACCCCATATGGCCATTCTTTTCCCATCCTTTTTCCAATTATATCCTTACCTCTTCTATTTTATTTCCCCAATGTAAAAACAAATTGTAACAACCGCCAAATTAGGACTAGTGATTAGTACCTAATCAGTTGTTAATACATGTAATTAGTTGGTTTTAGGCTAATTAATGTATCGAAATATATATATTGTCGAATATATACGAATATGCGATTTGATTAAATCGTACAAGTTTCAAATCGAATATAATTCGGTTCAATTAATTACGGACGTTGGTAATCAATTTTATTAAATAATATAAAATTAATTAATAACGATATCATACCCAAAATATTATTTTGATAATATTTCAATTTCATTTCGTATCATATAATAAACGTCTACGCGACTTAAACATTTAACACACAAACAAACGAGACCATTTAAGTTATTAAGTATTTGGTAAAATACTCCAACTAAAATATTGATAAAACATTCGTATTTTTAAAACTTATAATTAAACGCGTATAAAACTATTTAAACGATCGAAAAACGAACACCGCACGGAGCGCGAATACACGGAGTTAAAAAGTGGAGACCCACACTTCGGTGGTCCTCCACCTAAAACCGGCCAAGGGGAGGGGATACCACCCCCCTCACCCTCACTTTCTCACTTTTCACTCTATCTCTCTTTCTCCCTCTTCATTTTTCTCTCAAACAAAACCCAAAACCACCATCACCTAAATTCGTGAAATTACACCACCAAACGACCTTGGTCTTCATCGTTCGTTTGAAAGAAAATGATCACCACGCAACGATCTACAACCCCCTCTTTCCGGATTTTCACGGCGTTAACTTCGTAAGTTTCCGACAAATCCCGACACCTCTCGTTTTCTATTGTTTTCAACTTGTAATTGTTTATCTACACTTAAAATGTCCAAATAAGGGTTGGGTAAAAGTTTTGGACCAAACGGAAGTCGTCTGGCCGTTTTTCCGGCCACTGGGACCTGATCAGACGCCGATGTCGCATCTGTCCCAGCGACATTGCGACAGCAGCCTCAATGTCGCACAAACCCATCACAATGTCGCAGGTGCGACATCAGTTTCAATGTCGCCTTAAATGGCTGACGTCGCACATAGCGACACAGACCCTTACGTCGCAAGAATCAACAGCGTCGCATATAGCGACATGACACCTAATGTCACATTAAATTGTGAAGTCGCACTTAGCGACGCCATGACCAATGTCGCAGTCATGACCTGCGACATAACAACCTACGTCGCACACAATGTCGCAGATGACAGAACCTAGAAAACACAGATTTTACTAAGGGTCGAGACCTAAAATTTTATCACTTGATTTCACCCAAATTCAAGTCCAGGTGCGTTTTTCACCAAAGCAATATAATAGATATAAAAAATTTTCGAGCTGACTTGGCATCTCGACCCCAACCAGGGGCCAGCCCCTTGGACCCCACCAGGGGTTGCCACCCCTGGGACCCCACTATCCAGGGGCGCTGCCCCCGGACCCCCATCACCAAAGGTTTATAAATACTTTTAAGTATAACACTTCGAAATCATAATAATAACAGTAGAGATTATTATTACAAACAATCACCAACGGGCCGTACACATTTTCAAACACTTTGACAATCAATCAAATTGTAATCATTTGGACATTCTAGCTGGACAAACAACTACAAGGTAGTCTTATTAGATACCTTCTCATGTTTATAACCATCGCGTGTCGTGGACACCCTCAGGTTACAAGTCTTTGGACTTCAATTCTTGGCTAATCGATTTCAGTTTATTAAGATAAACTCTTCAGGCTCAGATGAGTCTCATGGCCCCTCTTTTTACTGTTTTACTAGGGGTGTGATACATTGCTCTGTTTTTAACACGTGAATGCGAGTACATATTTCAATATACTACATGAGTTGTTTTCAACTAATCAAATCAAAGTCCTCCGTCAGTATAGTCTGGTAATACGAAAGTAGCGTGAATATTAGTATATGGTACCATATAGGATTGACCCACCTCGTCCGGGTTAGTCGCGCTAACCTCTGCAATGGACGTACTAATATTTGGGAAAACGAGTGTAGATTAGGCACTCGTGGAGGCACCTCGCTCGGAATTCTCTATATGGGACCCGACCCTCGAGTTAAGCTCAGACTATGTGCTCATGGTTGTATACATTATCGGTATCATTTGCTGGATGCAAATTAACAGTTAAATCTTGTGGTTCACACACTATTTTATTTGATATCTAAACCTGTGAGCTCACCAGCGTTAGCTGACCCATTTTAGCATGTATCACAGGTCCTCAGCAGTAGATCTGGATTGCCCATCAGGATGCATATTAACTCGAGTCTTCATGCAAACCTCAGAGATTTCATTGCATTATTAGATTTTGTATAACTAATTATGTGTTTAAATCTCTCATATTACGAACACGAGCTATGTACGGATTCAAACTGTTGTAAACCTTTTAATATCAATATATTTGGTTAAAATGACGCATATAGAGTCGTTTGCTATATATCTGTGTGCTTTGATAATTGATTAGTAACACCCAAATTATGCTTCCGCAAAACATTAAATTTGGGGGTGTTACACAAATACTATTTATATGTTCACCATCATTTATGTTGCTGGGACAATGTTTCTCCAGCATCTTTCACACACCATCGATCTCGAAAGCCACCACCACTTGATGTTCCTGTGAAGTTCAAAATTGTAGATCTGGATACTTTTAAAAAATCTGAGTAAATAGGTCACGAAATCGATGGTTTGAAAGCTAACAGACATCTTTATATCGATGTTGCCATCAGTGTTTTCTCCACCGCTACCGCCCGTTTGACCATTGCTTGAAATCGTTGTAAATAATCACCGTCGCCGTTTGACACCTTCACCGTTGATTGACACGCCGAATATTGTTGCCGTCATGATCGACACTTTTGCTTGAGATAGCCGTAGATGACCACCGTCAAAGATTGTTACCATGATATGTTTTTTTAAAATGATTTTAAAGTGATGTATTCCAACTGTATTAGTTATATGCTTCTTCCAAAATGGCTATTGTTTGTTTGATTTTCAACTAATATAAAGAATTATCAAACGTTATATTATTTAGCACTTTCATTCAACACATCAAATAAATATTATTGGTCATTTAAAATTATATACAATCAATCAGGTTTATAATAAATTAGAAAAAAAAAATTAAATTAGGGGTAAAATTGTAATTTGTCATTCAGAAGTTCTGGTCGGCACAAAAAGTAAACAACATTATTCATTCACTCATTACTACATATAGTACTTTCATACCCATTCTGCCATCTATATCCATATAGAACTTAATGGAAGAAAAAAAAGTAAACAGTCCCGTAATGTAATTTTATTCTTACAACACCCTTTTAAACAACTAAAACACAATGTTTTTAAAACCGGATCCAACCGGATAGGCCTCAGGGTCCGGTTGGACCGGTTAGACCGTCCGGTCAGACCGTTTCATTATAAAAGTTAATATATATTATTATAATATTATATATAATATAAAATATACTATAATAATATATGAATGGTAAAAGGACATATAGCTAATAGGTAATTATATAAGAAAAAGTACAATATAGGTAATAGCCTAATGAGTAATATATATAATAATATAAATAAATGAATCGTCCATGATATACAATGAAAAGTACATACATAGGCTATAATAGGGTCACTGGCAAATCTCCATCAATAATGGTGACTACTTACTCAAAGTCTCTTTGACTATCTTTTCTTTATTCAAACTTTTTTGTCACATATACATGATAATTTTCTTATATTCTTACACATCTTTTACTTTTATCTTTAACTATCGTTTCTCATATAACTTTGAAAACTCTTCATATATTCTCGGTTCTCATAACTTACTTTAACATCTTCATGCAAGATTATAAAATCATAGTTTTAAATTCAAGATTGTTTCACCATATTCCATCATCACCACCACACCCAATCACAACCACCATGTCACCGACAACAACTAATCACCACCCAAACTATAACCATCACATCCCATCAGCACCACCATGTCACCAACAACCAATCACCACCCAAACCATAACCACCACACCACCACGCCACCACACCCCATCACCAAAACCATGTCACCAACAACAAACAATCACCACACCACCACCACGCCACCACACCCCATCACCACCACCATGTCACCAACAACAACCAATCACCTCCCAAACCATAACCACACCACCAAGGAAACTAATATCTTCAATTTTTATGAAAAAAAGAGAGGCAATCTGGGTCAACCCAGTTCCGGTTACCGGCTCAACCCGGTTCAACCGGTGAACTGGACGGTTAGTTGACTAGTTAACTTATGCTCAAAACTGATTTTATACCGGCTGGAAATCACAAATTTTCTGGTTTGACCGGTCAGATCGGACCGGTCTAACCGGTTTTTAAAACATTGCTAAAACATACTATATAAATAACTTATGCACAATTTTATTATAGGAATCAAAATCAATGTTGTATCCATCACCTTTCAAAAATAGCACATGCTCGCTTTCCAATGTATTTTGCTTTTTATTTCTGTTTTATTTTTATTTCAAACAATCATTATTTCGATTTTGAATTTTGATCTTTATTACATCTATATCTATCTATATATAGTACTATATAATATATTTAATATTCTCTCTCCTTAAAAATTTTAAAACTAAGTAAAGTGAGTCCACTTACTACTTATTCTCCACTAACTACACTTTCCATCAATTAAATATTAAATATACCCACTACAGTTCTTTTTGATTGGTTAAATATCAAAGTGGACACTTCTAAATAGTAATGTGGACATTTTAATTGAGACAGGCGGAGTACAATATGTTTTTATTTTAAAATATTCATTCACACTTCCACCCACCGTCACCACTTTTACCGCTGCATTATGCGGGCATATTTCTAGTATGTATATGTGTGTGTATACATATATATATATATATATATATATATATGTGTGTGTGTGTGTGTGTGTGTGTGTGTATATACACACCAGTTTAAGTCCCGCAAAATTTGCGGATTAACTTTATGATATGTCTTATATGGATGTGTTATATGGATTTAATATGTGTTTTATTGTTGGTGTACGGTACATCGGTTTGTATTGGTTTAATTTTAAATGAAAAATGTATTAAGGATTTGTATTGTGATAGATTTTAGATTGACGAGTCCAAATAAATAAATAAATAGGGATAGTATTGCTTATGATGTCACTATGTTATTTGTATTAATGTTTAATAATACTATATTATTTATAATCATACTAATATATTTTTCTAAATAAGCAAATTTACCGGTTCAGCAGGTAATACTATTTTGCACTTAAAAAATAACGCTATTTGCAGTGCATTGGTAGTTTTCGTCCATCTAAGTTACTCTCTGTAATTTAAATCAAAAACCTATAATGCATTACTTTGACTTTCTAACTTTGATGAAAGATGACTGATGCGCCCCAAACGATCGGTTCAGGAACCGCTTCCTGTCGTTGCGGGCCTCTCGCTCGTGGCTGCATCATGGGTAGTTTTAAATTTATAATTGCCGGGATCTAAACCTTCCGAACAACGTACTGATACTAGGTACGAGTACCTGATACTAGTAAGTGACAAGGATGATCCAGGGTCGTTCCTCACGATGGTAGAATTGAAGTAGAGCTCGTTCGGATAACTTAGTAATTAAGCTGGGTTTTGGATAGTTGGATAGATTTGTATTTGGTTTTCTAATTTATTAAACTACAAAAGCATAAAATAAAAGGGAAGCAAGCATATATGTAACACTTAAGAGCAACGGAGACGTGGTTCACCATGATTTGGGATAGTGCATTACTGGGATGATGTTCATTATGGGACACATTTAGGTAACATACAAGTAAACTATAGGTGTAAACATCAAGACCCTACTTCTTTAGATAGATTCTAAATTAGTATGTCACTGAGTACCTAGGCTATCATGATTCTGATCAGAACAGGCTGCTCAACCCCCCACACTGTCCGGTTAGAACTAGTGACCCATGAAGGGTGCAGGAATAAGGTAGCAGACTGCCCTCAGGTTATTCTGACCTTTCTTAACACCTAAGTCTAAATGTTATTCTTTAATTGTGTACTGATTATTTAACTTTGTACTCTAAACTATCAGTTGTGTAGAGTCTAGCTGTTTTAAAAATCCTGACCTCTATTGGGCTTGACTTCATCTCTAGACTCATTCTCTTAGGTTTTATTAGCATAATTACTTCTGTCATGATCTAGAACTCTCCTTTGCGATCAGTCATTCATCCCTAGGAACACTAGCGGTGTACAATGCATTGTTTTCCACAGCTTGCTAACCCTGCGTACTTACAGTGTACAGTACTTGATGGGCCCGAAAGCGTCGGTGTCGTTGATGGTAACTAATCGGGCGCCAACAGGGGTTTTAAAATTTATAAATAGCGGAGCTTAAATTATATGTACTACCTACTCTGGTTAGTAAGCGGTAAGTATAACCTAAGATCGTTCTATGAATCGAAACGTATGAGTGATTAAAGCTGGTGCTTTCGGTAGGGAAGTATTTAGGATGGAACAAAGTAGGTAGGTTTGGGGGTTTTTTAACTAAAGACAAATAATTAAAGTGCAGGAAAGTAAATTGCAGGAAATTAAAATACAGGGAAGCAGATAAAGATAAATATGTGATTGCTGAGACTTTGATAATTAATGTATCAGAATGACAGATTAAATAGGGGCAATACTTAATATAATAGATAAACTATTAGGTGTAAACTCTAGAACCCTACCAACTAAATTTCCCATTGGCATGTCATTAGGAACTAGGTTATCATGATTATGATCGGAGCAATACGCAGACTTCCAATACTTATCTAATTAAAAGATAAACAACCTATCTTGGTTTTAAACCGAGGTGTATGAATCAGTAGCGTATCATCTCATAGGTCTGACCGTTCTTAACCTCTAAGATAGTTTACTATTTTATTAGCATACAGATTAATAACTTTGTATGTTTAGACCGCTGATTTTATAAGATTTAGAGGTTTAAGTATCCTAAGTCACTTGGACTTTTACTTTCATTCCTAAGTCTTATTTATAATTAACAAGATTCCGGTTTCTTCGACTTATGACTTAAATCTCTCATTTTCAAACATTTATACATCCCTGGATTATTCGCAGTTTATTAAAACGTGTTTCATATGTAGACTATGCCTTTCAGTAATTAGACTGTGTACTTTACATGGAAGTTCCACGGCTTCTTACATCCAACACGCGGTCAAGAGTAATTGATAGTGAGAATGACACTCTAAACTAACTAAATGTAAAACAGTGCGGAAATGTAAACCTAATATATACGAGTGGTTTCACTGTGTCTTACTTATTGCATGTCAGGGGCATAGATAACTACTTACCATAAGTAAGGTTGATCAGGTCCTAATAACTAGGTTGCAGTCACGTGGATAACCAGAAAGGGTACTCCATAGATTAAACTTAAGTTCATATAGTCTTAATAGTGCAAGGGTTACTAAGTCCTATTTTATCTGAACGTGTTTTACGAACATTACTTTACAGTGCATTGACTTTCGTAGGATATACTAGTTAGTTGTGAAGTTGTATTATCCTTTCGGAATTCCAATTGTTAAATCAGAGCTGATTCCAGTGATATGACTACCTTCGGTCGTTTAGGACTTCCATACATTTGTACTTTGCTCGAAAGCATTTTCAGTACTATATCGAATAAACAGTCGAATAGGGGCCATCATATCACTTTACGATTATCGTGCACTAATTATATAATGTCATCCCTACTTATAATTATCTACATCATCAACAATCACAATAATAAACTACTCGTAATTCATGACAACAAGTAAATCACATACCAAGTAATAATGCATATTTAAAATACGAAACAAAACAAGTATGACAAAAGTTTAGATATCACCCGAAAATAAATGTGTAGCAACGTATTATTATGATTGACAACTCTTTCGCACGTACAAAGATTAATCTCTAAATCCCTAGCGTTCGTTCAAGACTCTATATTAATCCGTAGATTAATTACAATAATCCTAGAATGAGGAAAACTATAAAATACAAGAGAATTTGAGAAAGTGAAATTTTGTGATTCCAAGAGTGTGTGAGTAGTGAGATATGAGGTGTGTCTTTAAATGAACCATGAAGCACCTATTTATACTTGAGATTTGGTGCATTTTAGCAACTAGGAGCAGATGTTAGCAAAAGGTGGTAAAGTTGCTAGCACATTGATATCGCGTAAAAAGTCACGTTTTTACTACCGATATCTCTCTCATTTTGGAATGATTCTTGGCACTTTAACTCAAAAACATTACAAATCAATAGTATCATGCGAAGATGGTCAAAACAAGGTTGCACGATGAAAATCAAGCGAAACGGATGAAAAGCGAAGATTTCATACACGTTTGAAGATTCAAGACATCAAAACGAGATTTCAAGACAAAAGTACCCATCACCAACATCCTCCTAACCCAAGATGTTCGTTTTCAAATTACGAATCCAACAGAAGAAGAATCAACAAAAACGGACGAAGAACGAAGATTCTACGCACTCCGGAATATCCAAACGATTCGTACGACACATCTAAAGTTCAGAGACATATTTTTGGGATTTCTTTTAATCAAAAGCTTCGTTTTTGAATTACAAATCCAACGCAAAAGAAGCAACGCAAACGGACGCATAATGACGAAAACACGCACGAATCGAGAAACGAAGCAACAGGCAGCGGGCTGGTGCAGGTAGCAGCCAGCCGCCGCCGGCCAGCCACCAGGCCGCCGCCGGCTGCCACCCTCCCGCACGGATCGCGCTTTTTTGTCCTTTTCATACATGGTGCCACCACCTTTTTCACCTTTTCGTACCTGGTGCCACCACCTTTTCCACCTTTTGCTATTGTGTGCTTCCATTTGTTAAAATGCACCAAAACTCTCCTATAAATAGGAGGCATGAGGCTCATTTGCAAAAACACACCAAGGGCACTAGGATACCAACATACCTAGGCACTTTCACACTTTCTTTCTCTAGCTTCTAGCTTTTCTTTCTTTCTTTATTATAAATTAGTATTAGGCTAGTTAAAATAGAAGCAAGGAACGTGCTTGTAGTCCTTGGTGAGGAACGTGCTTGTAATCTTTGGTGTACGCTTGGAGTGATGCTCATTAATTCAAGTCTATTCCTTCTCGCATATTAATCTTGGTCCTTTCTATCCTTATCTATCTTCATTAAATATGTATACTTTAATTATGCTAGAGATAGTTTGTGCCATGATTAGCGAGTAGATTACTATTGTGTTTGTTGTGATGTAGTTAGCATATATAATTGTGGGATGACTTTAAATATGTCGTGAAATAATATGACGGCCCCTATTCGACTGTTTACTCGGTATAGTGCTGGAAATGCTTTTAAGCAAAGTACATACGTATGGAAGCCGGTAACGGCCGAAGGTAGTTGTATTATGGATCGACATTATAAAACGGAAACTTTATGAACGGACTTATCTTATGATTTTAAACCTAAAACTTACATTCGCCTTTCGATTAATAACCGTGATTGTAACCTTGTTAAAAGGAGTCGCGAACCTTACTACTTGGTCAATAGTTATCTGTGTAAAACTATGGTTTCAATTGTAACGTCATGCGAGCATCATAAAATGCAATGTGATTACGTGGAATTGCCATGAGTATTGTACACTTGAAATCACAATGTACTTATCATGTAAACATCGCGAAGCAATTGAATTCACAATGGAAACATCGGTAAACGATTAAATACATTGTGGACTACCATAGAATTTTCCGACATGGTCTGGGTTTAACTTTATGCAAAAAGCCGTCAGCATTTTAATTACGTTTTAATTAGATTAGTTAGTTTAGATTAGATTAGGTAGGCTATAGGCTAAATAACCATTTACGAAAACCTAGGGATTTGTTAATTGTATTGAGAAAGGCAAGTTTAAAATTCAATTTAAATCGATACTTTTCCTTAACCTATGAAATATAAAGTAAGGTACGCAAGAAACCTCAACACTTTCCTTTGCTTACCATGCTTAAACTTCATTAATGGGAATTGATCAACTAAGTCCGAACATATTTGCTAAGCTAGTTATTTGCTAAATTTATAGTCTTTATGGTACTAAGAATGGTTAGACTTGTTGTAGACTTGCTACTCTATTACTTCACCCGCGAGCAAATATGCTCAATAACAAGGGCCACTGACTCCCTCACAGGAGAGTGTGGAGAGTTGAGCATTGTCTGTCTGATCAGAATCATGACACCGTGGTTCTTCGTGACATAATAGTTGATAACCGACTAATAGGGAACCTATCGGTTATACCATAAACTACCAAGTCTAGTGAACATTCCAAATTTAGTAAACGTTTTCCCTACAAGTCATCGTCCCACATTATAAGCTAATGAACTCACAACAAATACTCCTCTTATTATCTGAATTATCATTATCTTTTATTCGCTTTATTTAGTTTACTTAATTAACTGAACCAAAAACCCCCAACGCACTCTTTTAAAACATTTACTAGAAAAGAAAGATTGATTGGATCACCTCTGTTTCAATTCAGTTTCTCTTTAAGAACGACTCTAGGTCATACTTACCATCTACTAGCCTTTGGTTCAGTATTAGTAAGTCACACTTAGACCCCAACAAATACAAATTTAAAACAAACCGATTGCGATCCGAGCACCGTCTTCATACGACGCTTCGGCACCGCATCAAGTTTTTGGCGCCGCTGCCGGGGAGACTAACTATCCGATACAGAGGCCTAACCATTCCCAATTCTAGTAAACCCTTAGGATAAAACCTTCTAAGAAAATATATATAATATATTTTCTTTATTATTAGTTTTTCTCTATTTTCTTTTTCTCTTTAGTGTATGACCTGTCCCCCTAGATCTGCACCACTATTTAATTTCCCTGATCCAGAACTTATAATACGTACCATTCGACGAGAAAAGAAGCAATCTGCACTTAGACAAGTAATGGTTGAACGCATCACTCTCGCTGACAACAGTAAACCCTCTATCGAAGGAAGAGGATGACCAATTCTCTACCCTGAAACCCCTGGTCAATCTTTCGAGCTTAAACACCACATCATCCAACTAATCCAAAACCACTGTCAATTCCATGGATTACCAAGTGATGATCCCAACTCTCACCTCGACAAGTTCATATCTCTTTCAAATTCCTACAAACAAAACGGAATTAGCCAAGACACAATCCACTTGTATATTTTCCCTTATTCGCTCACTCATCATGCGCAAACATGGTTTGAAGGTTTAGAGACCGGCTCTATCCCTTCATGGACGGTAATGGCAACAAAGTTTCTAACCAAATACTTTCCGCCTTCTAAACAAACCAAACTTCGAAATGACATCATGAATTTCCTACAAGCTTTTGATGAGTCATTATATACCGCATGGGAACGATTCAAAGGAGCCTTGAAGAAGTGCCCCAATCACCGTCTCGACAAATCCGCGCAATTGTGTACCTTCTACAATGGTTTAGATCCCAACCACCGAACCACCCTCGATGCTGCTGCACAAGGAAGCTTCATGGCAAAGACCGACGAAGAAGGATGGAACCTGATAGAGAACATGACTATGCATCACCATGATTGGAACTCTGGAGATCACTCAACATCTTCAGCACCTATCGCTGCATCAAATCCAGTTCCAGTTGAAGCACTTAAAGTATTAACAGAGAAAATGGACTCACTTGTCAAACAGTTTGGAGAATTTAAGAAACAACAGCACCAAGTACACCAAGTGCAAGTCTGTCAACATTGCACCAATCCGCAACCATCTGGTGAATACCAAGTGGAATACGAAGAAGCAGACGGCACAATCTACTATGCTCAGTTTCCCGCTCGACCACAGAATTTTCCACCCGGTTTCAACCAAAACAATAACCAACCTAGAGGACCTCCATTCCCACAAAGAACTAACCAACCATACCAACCCCGATACCCACCTAGATACCCACCTTACCCACAACAATCACAACCTTCTTATAACCAACCCCTCGCACTTCCTGCACCCACTTCCGATACAAACCAAACCGCTGAACAACCTGCAAAGACAAATGCCCCAACTTCAAGTTCAGATGACGCCTTCACCCAATTCATGCAAGGTCAACACCTACTCAACCAAAAGACGTCCGCTAGACAAGATCAAGCCGACCTCTTTATGAGAAACCAATTGGCCGTGCTAAAGAATTGGAAGCCCAAATTGGATAATTGGCACAACGTCTTGATAACAGACCCAGAGGAAGTTTGCCTAGCAACATGGTTCACAACCCACATGTTGAGAAAGCAAAACAACTCACTACCACAAAGGAAGCAGCCACTCCACCTCCTGCTGCTGTACCAGTAAAAGAAGAGCCAGAGATCAAGATACCAGCTGTGGAAACCACTCCGACCATGAACAAAGAGGTTAGGATCCCTTATCCCGCTAGACTTAAAGCCCAACCTAAGAAATTATCATCCTTTAAGCTAGATGGAAAATTTATCGATACCATGTCTAGAGTTCCCGGTCGAAATAAATATATGAGGAAATTGCTATCCACTAAGGATAAACTGCCCGAAGTAAACAACATTCCCCTTAGTTCTGAAACATCAGCCCTACTTAACAATAGCCTTCCTAAAAAACTAAGAGATACCGGTAGATTCACACTCCCTTGTTCTATTTACCAATCCGGAGATATCAGCGCTTTAGCCGACCTAGGAGCTAGCGTTAACCTTATGCCCTACTCCCTGTTTAAGAGGCTAGAACTTGAAAATTTGAAACCCACTAAGATGACTGTCTAGCTAGCTGACCAATCTGTTAGATACCCAAAAGGAATAGCTGAAAACGTCTTAGTTCAAGTTAACAAATTCTTCTTTCCGACGGATTTCGTGGTAATGGATATCCACGAGGACATAAACATCCCGATTATCCTTGGAAGACCATTTATGAACACAACCAGAGCAGTGATTGATGTGTATAATCATACGATCGTTCTACGAGCACATGCTGAAAGCATCACCTATAAGATCGACCAACCAGACTGTACACCAAAACAAGAAGAATGTCACGCTATATCAACAGGCAGAATTTGTTCCGATGACGAATCAGACCCCGAAGAAGAACGATGCTTCACTCGACCAACAACATTGATCTACGACACTGAAATAGACCGAGACGAGGACGAGGAGTACCAAGACGCTGAGGAAGAAGAAGAATCCGAGGAGGACGAATCAGAACCTGAGGAAGAAGAGGAAGAACCCGATGAGGAAGATGAAAGAACAGAAGAAATGGAAGAAGAAGAAGAACCTGAGGAAGAGGAAGAAATGGAGGAAGATGAAGATCAAACTAATTCACCACAGATGGCCGAAGTCAAGAGAATACAAGACTGCAAAGACTACACTTCATCAGAAGAATCCTTTGATTATGGAGCCATCCACCAAGAGCTTAGATCCACTCATCTCAAAAGAATGGGAAACATTCTCGACTCTTATCTCGATCCATCGAAACCCTTTACCAGAACCCGACTCCGAGACATAGATACTTTTGAAGAAGAACTCCGAACATCCCAGCACCCTGACCTGTATGCTAAACTCCTACAAAGAATTTCTGCATATAAGGCACGACAACCAGGAAGCTTTGCTGAAGAAAACCTTCAAAACACCATCACGGAAGTCAGAACCATCAAAGTCGACAGTACTCAACCTTTCAACAATGCACCCTCAGACGAAGAACTCCACCAATTCCCAGACTCGCGAGACGAAGATTTCGACTACCAGAGTGTTGAATTTGATGGTGATTTTATTGACGTCACTATCGATGAACGCTCTATTCCAAAAACTCCTCTTACTCCTCCAAATTCACCCGTCATCACAGCTGAAAGACTAGAGATTCCCCTCATCGACACTCACGAGGACATGATCGAACTAATTGATGAATACACCGATGTGCGCATCATTGTGGAGGCTATCAAAGAATCAACCAATGAATACAACACCGCTCAGAGACACCTGATCAGGCAGATTGAACGAGAATATGATTCATATCTCGCCAATTATGGAGAACCAGTACCCCAGACTTTGCTCAGACATATCCAAGAATTCTCCGATTCCCTTCAAGAACAAGTCACCAGAGAAACTCAACAGCCAGAAAGACCAGACTACTCAATGGGAGAAATTGAGTTCTGCAGCAACCAAAGGCAAATATACCAAAAAGTATACTGTGCCTTAGCCGGATCAACTTTTCCCTACTCATCAAATCAAAAGGCTACGCTAGCATCCATGAGGACCGATCTTGAAAGAGCTACTGGAAATCCACAGAATTATGCTGACATAAGAATGGTGGGAGATCTTAGAACTCTTCTAGATCTCATCGAAACTGGAGAACATCTCACAACTCCAGAAAACTTCAGGGTCGTCATTCACTCAACTATAGGTCATCACGTTGAACTAATAGTTGATGAGCTGAATCAAGCTTCATTCGAAGAAAACACTCATGACATTCCAACATGTTATTGGCACATGTCACCGGTCAACTTAGCATCCTACGTAATAGATCGACTGCGTGGAATGTATGAGGAAGAAGTCATAGAAATTGACGCTTACCGCAACGGATTATCGTGAAATATTCAGCAAGTTAATCTACATCTTCACAGACTCAGATTTTCCCTTCGACCGTGAGCAACATCAACTCATCAGACAAGTATGCCAATCAACCCGATCTTTTGGAGGAGACCCTTTAGCTGAAGACTTTCAAGAAGTGAAGACTCAATTCATGGCTTTAATCACCTACCCCCAGCGTGAAATTGTTCGAACTCACACCTGCACTCGAATCGATCCTAACGGACCGGTCACAAGGGCAGTTCGATACATCAGCTATGGGATGGCAATCCTCGACCGACTGGCCACTGATCACTTCAAGAGCTTCAGGATGGAATCCACCACTCCACCAACTCTCATTGCCGATATGATAGAGCAATTCCTGCAATACTTCCCTCCACGCTACAGCTTACCTAGGAACCACAGTGACCACTCTAGCACCACGGACACATCCAGCATCATCTGAAGAAGAAAGGACTAAGTCAAGCTCTCGCTTTAAAAGAGCGCTTCTCGGGAGGCAACCCGTGTTTTTACATTTCTGCAATTTAACTTTCTAAGAAGTGATGAAATCTCCGACTATCTTTCACACTCGGATCATACAAAGCATGCTCCAGCCTGCAAGAAAGCATCAACACCAGAAGAATCGTATATCGACGTGTTCACACCTACGAGACCAATCACAAGAAGACTTGATCAAGAATGCACCAAGGAAGACGGAATCCGGCACATGCAACCCAACGAACACTGCAACCACCGGGGAGTACTTCTATACCGTCTCTTTCATTCGTTTTAAATATACCATATCCAATATGCTTATCACTAAGTGTGGGATTCAAACCCAACACACACTGAAAGAATGCGACTTAGATGTTTAAAACCCTAAGTGTGGGATTTTACCCCATTCAGAGCTTAGTATTACATCGAGGACGATGTTTCTTTAAGTGTGGGATAGCAGTAGTTTCACTACTATAAAATGGATAATGGTATATGCTTGATTCTAAAATCGTTGCTCTTTATAAGACCATCTTTCTCCAAAAAGTAAACAAAAATTTCAAAAATGTGTTGAAAATGAAAAATTTTAGACGAAGAATGATTTACTTTGGGAAAAAGGATAAATAAAATACAAATTCTTTTGAAAAATTAGTTTAGTAATCCCATAAAGAGCATCGCATGACTAAGCACACAACAACCCAACTTTCGATTCGTGAGGTATCTTGAGCCATATGAAAAGCATTCACTTTTAATGCTTCACTTTTTCGATTCTTGAGTGTGCCGATGTATGCGTTTAGAATCAGAACCTGCTCTTGTTATGCATTTCGAATCCGAGCTGGTGATAAAAAAGGAGATCAAATCACATCATTCTTAAACCCATCCGTACACCCATACTCCCAAAGAAAAATAGATACGTTACCCCTACTTTCCCGAAAGCATCCCCGAAACTTTGAAACAAAGTTTCAAAGTTGAACAAAGAGAAATCGCAAGGAGATGACGTCGAAAAAAAAATCCAAGAAAGAAAAATCCGAAGAAAAAGGAAATCAATAGGAGAAAAAGACTCCTTCCGCAAATATCAAAAAGGCGTCAATCCCCCAAAATTCCAACTTCAACAAAAAAAAGAAAACCCATCAAAAACCCAACAAAACCACCTTTCATACCACCAACCTTTCACTCCAAAAACCTTACATCCCCTCTCCTTGAATGATTGTGGCTAGATCGACTTCGCACTCACCAAAAAGGTAACGATTTGATTCTCGATCAAGCATATGACGATAAACGATACATGATTGGCGTTCTGAGTGATTGATAATATTAGAATAGGAAACCCGAAACACTTTGAGTGATTTGAGTGACCACCTTGAGAGGATCGCCTAGTCATGTATCCAAGATCAAAGATCACAAGTATGCTCCTAAAGATTACAATCCTTCCTTTTCCAAGAACAAGTATTTTATTTTCCCAAAACCCCTTAGTAAAAAGTTCTATCTTAAAATTATTTTATCTTTAAGCATGTTGAAAATCGAGTTTGCTTGAGGACAAGCAAAGTTCTAAGTGTGGGATACTTGATATCGCGTAAAAAGTCACGTTTTTACTACCGATATCTCTCTCATTTTGGAATAATTCTTGGAACTTTAACTCAAAAACATTCAAATCAATAGTATTATGCGAAGATGGTCAAAATAAGGTTGCACGATAAAAATCAAGCGAAACGGATGAAAAGCGAAGATTTCACACACGTTTGAAGATTCAAGACATCAAAATGAGATTTCAAGACAAAAGTGCCCATCACCAACATCCACCTGACCCAAGATATTCGTTTTCAAATTACGAATCCAACAGAAGAATAATCAACAAAAACGGACGAAGAACGAAGATTCTACGCACTCCGGAATATCCAAACGATTCGTACGACACATCTAAAGTTCAAAGACATATTTTTGGGATTTCTTTTCATCAAAAGCTTCGTTTTTGAATTACGAATCCAACGCAAAAAGAATCAACGCAAATGGACGCATAACGACGAAAACACGCACAAATCGAGAAATGAAGCAACAGGTAGCGGGCTGGTGCAGGTAGCAGCCAGCCGCCGCCGGCCAGCCACCAGGCCGCTGCCGGCTGCCACCTGGCTGCCGCTGGCTGCCACCCTCCCGCACGGATCTTGCTTTTTTGTCCTTTTCGTACCTGGTGCCACCACCATTTTCACCTTTTCGTACCTGGTGCCACCACCTTTTTCACCTTTTCGTACCTGGTGCCACCACCTTTTTCACCTTTTCGTACCTGGTGCCACCACCATTTCCTTCTTTTGCTATTGTGTGCTTCCATTTGCTAAAATGCACCAAAACTCTCCTATAAATAGGAGGCATGAGGCTCATTTTCAAAAACACACCAAGGGCACTAGGATACCAACATACCTAGGCACTTTCACACTTTCTTTCTCTAGCTTCTAGCTTTTCTTTCTTTCCTTATTTTAAATTAGTATTAGGCTAGTTAAAATAGAAGCAAGGAACGTGCTTGTAGTCCTTGGTGGGGAACGTATTTGTAATCGTTGGTGTACGTTTGGAGCAACTCTTATTCTTTCTTTCGTTGGTGTACGCTTGGACTACCATAGCATTTTCCGACATGGTCTGGGTTTAACTTTATGCAAAAAGCCGTCAGCATGTTAATTACGTTTTAATTATATTAGTTAGTTTAGATTAGATTAGGTAGGCTATAGGCTAAATAACCATTTACGAAAACTAGGGATTTGTTAACTGTATTGAGAAAGGCAAGTTTAAAATCCAATTTAAATCGATACTTTTCCTTAACCTATGAAATATAAAGTAAGGTATGCAAGAAACCTCAACACTTTCCTTTGCTTACCATGCTTAAACTTCATTAATGGGAATTGATCAACTAAGTCTGAACATATTTGCTAAGCTAGTTGTTTGCTAAATTTATAGTCTTTATGGTATTAAAAACGGTTAGACTTGTTGTAGACTTGCTACTCTATTCCTTCGCCCACGAGCAAATGTGCTCAATAACAAGGGCCACTGACTCCCTCACAGGAGAGTGTGGAGAGTTGAGCATTGTCTGTCTGATCAGAATCATGACACCGTGGTTCCTCGTGACAAAATAGTTGATAACCGACTAATAGGGAACCTATCGGTTATACCATAAACTACCAAGTCTAGTGAACATTCCAAATTTAGTAAACGTTTTCCCTACAAGTCATCGTCCCACATTATAAGCTAATGAACTCACAACAAATACTCCTCTTATTATCTGAATTATTATTATCTTTTATTCGCTTTATTTAGTTTACTTAATTAACTGAACCAAAAACCCCCAACGCACTCTTTTAAAACATTTACTAGAAAAAAAAGATTGATTGGATCACCTCTGTTTCAATTCAGTTTCTCTTTAAGAACGACTCTAGGTCATACTTACCATCTACTAGCCTTTGGTTCAGTATTAGTAACTCACACTTAGACCCCAGCAAATTTAAAACAAACCGATTGCGGTCCGAGCACCGTCTTCAAACGACGCTTCGTCACCGCATCAGCCGCCTCGAGCGTGAGGTCCTCAACGGCAGGGCGCGATTCCTGGACCGACCGTTTGGGGCGCATCAAGTTTTTGGCACCGCTGCCGGGGACGGTAGTACGATTTGGAGCTTGTTTAGTTAAAGTAGTTTTTAAGCGATCCTTTTGACTAGGATTCTCTATTCTTGTCACAAGTTAATTTCTGCACGCAGATTAGCATAGATTAGTTAGCTTAGAATAGATTAGATTCCCTTCTCACACTAGCTTTAATTCTTAAACCTTCCTCGTATACCGTCTTTTCTAAAAACTTGGGAAATGGCAAATGCACAACAACTAATAGATCAATTTGATAGTCTTGTTCAAAATAGATGTATGAGTGATTCCCACTTAGATAACAAATGTCAAAGGTATAGTAGGACTTATTCGGAAAATGTAGGGTACCTAGATCCTCAAATACAATATCAATATGACCCTATGTTTTCCAACAACATCAATCCCAACCTTACTATCCTGAACCACTCGAAGTCTACCCTTACTCATCTTACCCTGTACCTGAACCTCAACCCCAACTGTACAAGAGTTTTGACTTGAGAGATACATCTTTGACCTTTCTCGACAGTAATGTTGCTTTCTCACCCCCTTACAGCCCACTTGAACAAACATTAAAAGAACATGAAGAATTGCTTAGACACGTCACTGATAAGCTTATTGAGCCACAAGAAATGTCCAAGTGAGTAGTAAGGGATATAGGAATCAAGTTATGTCACACCCCGCCAAACGGTAATTACAATTAGTTATGTTTAGTTTGCGGAAGCTTTAATGACGTGGCGGGGCTACGAACAGTATTCCAACCAACAAATGCATACATAATCAGAGCATATGGTTATCGCACAACTTTATATAATGAGGATGCCAAGTTTAACGTTTGTTACAAAAGTAGTACGACTATGTAAGTCATAACAGTAGTAGTGGAATTTAAAACATTTAGTTTTAACAATAATACAAGTTTAAAATAAGATTTCATAAGTATGACCGCAATGTCTGCAGTTATACAAATGAAATCCCCAAAAGCGGTTCCAACAGTATGTGGCATCCTAAGTAGTCCAGGGTTGTCCATCCTGTATGCATGCGATTACTTACCCAGCTAATTTCCTGAAAAACATAGAGAAAGTCGTCAACAAATATGTTGAGTGAATTTACAGGTTTGTATAAGTATGTGGTTAGTTAAGCCAAGTTTGTGTAAATGATTTGTTATTCATTTATAAAAATACAAGTTATGTAGGGTTGTTACCCTAAAGTATTGCTATACGTGGGATGTCGTCCCAAAATATGTTACTGGTTGTTTACCAGTGTAAAATAAGTTACCGGTATGTCTTCCGGTGTCCAACAGTTGTAGGATTCGTTCTTCCTAAAAGTATGTGGGAATTTTACTTAGACTGTGATCCCCTAAAAGTTGAGCTAAACCTCGCAGGTTAAAGTAATGCGACCTAACCCTATAACCAAACCACAACCAGAACTTATGTTGTTTGCCTGAACGGACATTTAAGTATACGCTCCACCATAGGAGGGTCGTCACGGCAATAGTACTATCCGTATACTCAGTGGCTAGAGTCACCTAGCTAATGGTTACAGTAGCATGTCATGAGGTCTTTCATGCACACAATTCAAGTCTAGGTCCGTACTAGGATACCTTGTCTAAATTCCCAAAATAACAGTGAATATGTAATATCACAAATCAACATTTGTATAAAAGAAATAAAGCATTTATAGTTTGATTGCATGTGTTGGCATGCAATTTCTATGTTTAACACCCCTGTGTTTAAAAGCAGAAAACATTTAAAAGTAGGGGCTGTAAACTCACTGTGATGTGCTCGGTAAGGAAAGCTAGCAGCCGACAGGTAATAGCCCAAGGTGTGTTAACCTATATACAATAGATGTATTAACATAAGTACGTTTGATTTGTTTAATCAACTTATGTTAACGGTTTGTTTGTTTGAAGAAATTGTTGATTTCTTAATGATGTAAGTCGTTACATTTGTTGGTGACGTTGTGTTGAAATATTGTTATATTTCTCACGTCGTATACCTTGTCAAGTGTATATACACGTATGTAGTCATATATATAGACATTTGAACGTTGTTTTGTCTCTTTTGTGCATATACATGAAAATTAGATAGTTATAGTTTCAACACATTGGATTTGTCATGTGTATGTATATATATATATTTATATATATATATATATATAAGTTCTAAACACGTGATTTACGTATTAAAATGTATATAAGTTTTATTTGTTATAAAACTTCTTATTGTATTTATTTCCGTTTATAAAATAAATAAATGTTATCGTCATTGAAAAGTCATCATTTGTATGTATATACGAAGTATACATATAGGTTTGTCGTTTGCTATTAATTATGTATATACATATATATATATATATATATATATATATATATATATATATATATATATAGAATCATAAACGTTCGTTAGTATATATATAAAGTGTATGAGTTCCATTTTATGAATACTCGTTCCGTTAAATGAATCAGGCCACGTTTCATGTTTGGAATGTTTTGGAAGTTTATTGGGCTCGGCCCGATTAGTTTTATTTTTGGCCCAATAATTTAACCCAATTACCTAGTCCTTTTGGCCCATTTACAAGTTTTGGCCCAATGGCCCGTTTATTTAACTTACTCATTTGTTTTTACAATTCTCGGTCCGACCCATTGTCTTAGCCCAAGAAATGTCCGGCCCAGCTCGCGGCCAAAGCCCAGTCTGCATCCCAGCCCAGCCGATCGGCTTGGGCCTTCAGCCGTTCGGCTTGTGCCTTCAGCCGTTCGGCTGGAGGTTCCGGCCCAACCAAATCCCATTCGACCCAGTCCAATTTAATTAGTCCATCATTTGTTTCGGTCCAGTCCACATCCTAACACATTCGTTTCGTTCGGGTAAAAAGTCACAAACCGTTCGGCTCAACCAAACCAGCCGTTCGGCTCAGTTTGTTGAGCCGTTCGGCTCATCATAACCAGCCGATCGGCTGGCCCAAGCCAACCGATCGGGTTGGTTCGTCCCTGTCATTCGCACTCTGTTCTTGAGCTGTGTTCGTTATACATATATATATACGTGTTTTGTTGCGAGTTTTAGCTCATTTTTACACCATTTTCATATCATTACATCATTCTATAATGTTGTATCACATTTGTATCAACTTTCACATATATGATTTGTGATTCTAAGTTTGGTTCCATACAACCCATTTCAAAAACATCTCAAACAATCATTAAGTTGTGGTGTTGTATACATAGATTATGACATATAAACATGTTACATAACGAAATTTAATTATGAAATTTGAAGAAATTGAAGTTCCTTACAAAGTGAAGTTGATGGTGGCGATGATGTACGAAGAGGATGATGATGGTGTGTTGAATGGATGATGTTTCTGGTTTGTTGTTCTCCTACTCCTGCTGCTACTGATCTTTTGTGTGTTTAGCAAAGAAGAAGAAGAAGATGATAGATGAATAATGATAGGTGTGTGTGTATGTATTGAGCTGATGAAGAAGTGAGGTGGGAGTATTGTTTTTCAACGAGTGTTGCAGTATAATCATACCGCCTCCTCAATTATTTGAGGTTGATGGGATATTTAGCCCGTTAATTTCGGGTACGGGTATAATTATAGCAATATAAAAGTAAACATTTTATATTTTTATTTTGTAGATGCTCTCCTGGTTCGTTATTTAAATTCAGTATAATGATATTTTCATTATTTTTGACTGTTGTACAAATTTATACATTGGACTGCTAACATTTAGTTGGGTGCCAAATTTCAGTCGAATTTCGGGTCCATATTTTGAGGTAATGTTACAAATGTTTCCGAATGAATGAGAAAATTTGAATTTTCCTCTTCTGGATCTTTGAATGCATTTTAAAATTGTTTCTGTTCGTTTTATAATACGTTTTATGTTAAACGTATACTTAACTCGTTTTATCTATAGGTTATAGATACAATAGTACTTGTAATTAATAATTGAATTATTAATTATATTCTGTCATCAACTTTTGCGGTATTTATCTGTCGGGTTCGTCCCGATACATTTGTACGTAACTTTAAATACTTACGTATTAGTAACACTTTTTGTTTGAAAGTACAGGGCTGCTAGGCTTACATCACATCAAAAATTTTGTTTTAAACTTAATCAGGAAATTAGCGTAAGAATGCACATGCTTAAATGTTAATCAATACCTAATTTGGAGAGTTGTCACAAGTTATAACTAACTCTTGGCTACATGAGGATGAGAGGAACACACCTACCACATCTATTTCATTCGACATAGACTTTCATTCTCATGAGTCTGGTTGCAAACTTCCTTCAAATCCTACACCCACACAATCTTCTAAACCCTCACTTCCGCCCGTTCTTAACCTATCAATGTCCAAGACCGATGAAGAGTTCATTCTAGAGGAGCTCTCTGAACCATTGCAACTCGAAACTTCCGGCCGGGGTGACGAGTATGACGAGGTAGACGAGGAAATAGAAATGGAGAACCCGGATTGGGAGATTTACACAGAAGACTCAGCTTCAGAAGGACGGAAGGAATATGCGCCAACTCTGAGAATTTATCTCATCCCATCTCAAACAGACGTGGTTGATACTATTCCACAACTAGTTGTGGTTGATATCCCACATATCTCTCATGATGAATTACCCCTTGATCTAGTTGAACCCTCTATTGCCTTAGACATACCGGTTACCCAAGTAGTTGATGAGAATGTTGCTACAAGATTGAAGACGTCAATGGACTCTGTCCCACCTCCATGCTCAGAGTACAACATTATCATCAACCAAAAGACCATAGAAAGTAAGGTGGGTTCTGCGTCAAAGTTGTCCTACAAACCATCTCTCCACTACATAATGATGTATACGTCATGGACTGATGAGGACCTCTATGACCAACCCATTCTGCCCATCCAAACTGAGAGGATAGAAGAAGTTGAGAGATTTATTATACCTCAAGTAAAAAAAATCACTCACTTTGATGCACCTTCTCATCTGATTGGACATACCCTAGGAATGACATGCTTTAACTACATAGGTATGTGCCAATACTATCACTTGTGTCTACTGATGGATACAAGTGAACTAGGATCTCCTGATAAATAGAGCTAGAGTCAGGCTCGAGACTTAAACAAAAACAAGCGCTTCTCGGGAGGCAACCCGTGTCTAACGTAGTATTAGTAGTAAACTAACCTTTATAAGTAGAAAATGAAACCCTAAAAAGCATGTTTAAAAGTCTCCTTCAATTTAAGTGAACAAAAAGGGAATGATTTTCAAAAAGACTTGGAAATTAAAATTTCATATTCGTTAAAGTCATGGTTTTTGAAATTAAAAGCCAAACTTTTGTTACAAACCTGAAACTTTCCTTCTCCCACTTATTTGGACTTTATTGCAAAATCTATTTCACCATTATCTAAAGTACTTAACATCCTTTCACTCGCAAACATGGAACCCTGCTAGAAGTTTTTTTATCTAGGTGCCTTAGTCATCATACACATCCACTCACATATTTCTAGCATTTGAGGTACATACATATATTTCTGTGAACATACATAAGATCTTTAGTTGATTCATCTGATAAACATGATTTGTACGTCAATATGTGTAAAAATATGTGCTTTGGAAATCTTTATACTTGGCTGCCTGATTTAACTGAATTTGCTAGTATTTCCAAATCTTTGGTTGTGCTGAAATGAATTTATAGGCGGTTAACGCTTTTTAGCATGTGATTAGACTCGAAGTCATACATTGGTTTGTTTTTCAAAAAAACCTTCACTTTTAAAAATCTTTCGAAAACCAGTGAATCTATGACCGTGGGAATAATCACATGTCTATTAGATCATATTTGTCTGCTCTATTGTTTGTACAAATGCCTAACAGACAGGGACCGATGCCTATGGATGGAGAATCTTTGAGCATAATGGAGGAATGACAAGGGGAGCATTATCGTTTATTAAATTTTGAAACTTTGGAGCATTGCTTAGGGAAATGATATATCTTTAGGAGATAAAAGATGATCATATTCTAGTTCTCTCGAAATTGTTCATCGAGCAAATGAGCTCGACATTCACCATATGTTCCCAACATTCCATAAATCGACCACACCTTACCACATCCTTGGTTGCTAGAAGAGAGTTTCATGGAACCACCATCACCATGACAATATCCACCCACCTATCCACTCATTCACCACCACCATTCGGGACCATGAAGCACCACAACGCTAGCAGTAATTTCCAGCTTATAAGTATTCACGGCTAAACCTTAGAAATATAAGTTGATCAAGGAATGGACATTAAGGGATGAAAGACAGGATTGAAATGGAAGCCGGAGATCTCATATGACAAGAACAACATTACATTTTCCCATCAGTTCGTCAGAAAAGGTCATGGGTGATAGAAGTTTATGGCCATCCAATCTAGCACTATCATTCATCATGAGCTATTAAGTTACATCAGTGGCTCATGATGATAAGGATTCTTGACCGTTATCTCTATCAAGCATTTAGTGCATCTTGGTTGATTCTGTCTGCTTCCTGATGATGTTATCACTTCTTTTTCTACAATTTACCCTTTTATTCTGAGTTATGTTTGAGAGAAGTTGGTGGATGATTGGAATGAAGAATATACCGCTTGAGCTTTGGTACACTTCATGAAGACGGAATCTGAGCCAGCATACACTGGTGGAGATGCAGTCTACTTTTCAGATCCTCAGCTCAAAGCCGTAGTTATTTAGGGGAGTTTCCTCGTTCTTATCCTTGTTTTGATATGATCATTTTGTTCTATTATTATCAAAGTAATCTGTACCATATCCTAAGCTTATCACTAAGTGTGGGATTCCAGCCCAAAACAAACACTTGAGAAACATTTTCTGATATGTTCAAACTCTAAGTGTGGGATTTTACTTTCAGTAAATTCTACTCAAGAGAACATTAGAGACAACATTCCTCTAAGTGTGGGATAGCGGTATAGAATACCTTAGGTTAGATTCTTATGTCCAAAAGCAAACTCGGAAAATGTTCCTCAATTTCAAAACCTCACTTTTGCTTAGAGTTTTTCAAATTTTTTGAATTAAAATGTCTTGAGAGGAATCATTTTCATATATGAGTAAGGTATTTTGGAAAATAAGATTAAATAAGTTAGGAATTTCTTGAGCTGAAATAATGATCTAAGAGGGGCATGGCATGGCTAGGCACATACAACCCATACTTGGAGTGAGGTATCTTGAGCCTAAAGTATTCATTTTAAATGCTTCACTATTCGTTTGATGAGTGTGCGCCGATGCATGCATCCGGAATTAGAACTTGCTCTTGGTATGCATTTCGAGACCACATTGGTAGAGTACCGTACGCGGTATAGGTGCAATTAGAGGACCTTGACATTCTTTAGGATTTAACCACCTTTTTACATATCTCTTCAAGCCCAAAACCCTTCCAACACTTATTTTCAGTGTTGATGATCCGCCTCGAAAACCCTGTTGAGCCTTAGCCCTTTCGTTTCTTTAAAACCCAAATTTTAAACCCATTCACTTCAACACCCACCAAAACCTTATCTTAAAAGTTTTAAATTTTTGAAAAACGCTATTTAGATATTCTTTTTGCTTTCACTCAAAAATCATAAAATTCGTGTTTACTCAAAACTCCTCGCGTGCGTTTCCATAATCAATATTCAAAGATCGAGAGTCTTGTGGTGCGAAAAATTGGCACCAAGTAAATTCGAAGTTATCAAAAGTGTGAAAAAAATGAAAGTAAGAAAGGATCTCAAAAGGTCAATAAAATAAAAATGCCTTAGAAATTCCTTGGCAAAGAAGTTCTAGGCCAAAAATATAGAAAAAAGAAATGAAAAGGAAGAAAAAGTTTGAAATAAAGCTAAAGTGCTTCAAATCTCCTGAAAAATCCGATCTCATAAAAGTAAAAATCCTCCATGTGTTCTCAAAAGATAGAAGTCGGAATAGCTATCTTCTTCCCTTACCATTATCCGTTTCCGTTTTCACTAAAAAGTTTGTCTAAATAAAAATTTTCATAAAGTTTTTAGGTCCTAAGATAAGCAAAACCCTTGAACCAAAATTTCCACTTATCCATACCCTTTAACCCTCACCAAACACTACAACCCATTTGAATGTCCTGGGATAATTAGCACCGTCCTCACCTAAGTGGTGGAGATATGATTCTCGAGCAAGCCTATGACGATGGATGTTGCATGACTGGCGTTTGAGCGATTTCGTTTGTTTACAATAAAAGGTAACCCGAAACACTTCTGAGTGAATTGAGTGACCGCCTGGTGAGATCGCCTAGTCATGTATATTCCAATATCGCAAGAATTGAAAGCATGCCTAAGAGAGTCATTTTATGCTTCTGAAACGAATACCTTATTTTCTCTTATTTTCAGGACATGCTGCTTATATATGAAAGTGGTTGTTCTTAATATGTTTTGATTCTCCCAAAAACCGAGCTTTCAAAATATTTTCATATAAAAGCAAGTGAGAATTTTGAGTTTTGCTTGAGGACAAGCAAAGTCTAAGTGTGGGATATTTGATGACACGCAAAAAGTCATGTTTTTGTATGTCATTATCTCACATTTTTAGCACAAATATTGATGAAAACATTTGAAATCTATAAATATCTATCACATTTCATCATGATGGCTAAATAATAGACGATGTTTTAAGAATCAGCAAAAACAACCTAAAAATGAGCAAAACAGAGCACATACGATCTATGAATCTTTCGTTCACTCATTTCATTGCTTCTTGAGCTACGCTCCGAGTTATGACCTCTAACTTATGTCACTTTCTTCGTTAGGAAAATACGAACGCGTGGGCGCAAGAATAGCTCAAAATGGATAAAAGATGAAGAATATACGACCGAACGAAGAAACGAAGAATCGAAGGGCCAGGATACGGCTGTCCATAGCCGTATACGACCCTGGATCATCCTTGCCACTTACTAGTATCAGGTACTCGTACCTAGTATCAGTACATTGTTCGGAAGGTTTAGGTCCCGACAATTATAAATTTAAAACTACCCATGATGGGGCGTATTTCCTGGACCGACCGTTTGGGGCGCATCACACGTGTACCAGGCGAGTACGAGCAAGGACAGAAAAGCAGCCGGGGGACGGGGGGAGTGAAACCGGCAGTGGTGGCCTGGTGTGTCGCACCCCCAAATTCGGGTTGCGTAAGTGACGCGGGTCGGGGCACGACTAATCAATAATCACAAGCACAAAGATATAATGAACGACCACTAAATGGGTCGTTTTACATTGTATTGATAAAACCAAAGTTTACATAAAAAATAATGTTTACATTAGCTCAGTTCCTTGAAATTGAGAGATTTACATTACATAATTACTTTATACAAAAATATAATAATGCAACTAAATCTCTGGTTGATTGAATGAAGACTCGAGCTAATGAATCCTGATTGGGCAGCCAACCTACTGCCGAGTACCTGTGATACATGCTAAAATGGGTCAGCGAAACGCTGGTGAGCTCACAGGTTTGTATGTCAACACATATTTGTATGAACCGCAAGATTTAATTGAATTTAAAATGCAATTAAGCAAAATAAAAGTTATACAACCATGAGCATATAGTCTGAGCTTAACTTGAGTGTCAGGTCCAATTAAGGAAACCTAACTGAGGTGCCTCCTACGAGTGCCTAATCTACACTCTTCTTCCCAAATGCTAATACGTCCGTTTTACCAGTTAGTGCATGCTAACCCGGACGTGGATTGTTAATCCTATATGATATCATATACTAACATTCACGCTACAGATGTATTTCCAAACTATGTTGTGGAGGACTTTGAAATGATTAGTGAAAACAACTCATGTAGTATTTGATTTGTATTGTACTTGCGTTCATATTGTAAAATAAAACGAGCAATGTAATCATACCCCTGATGAAAATCATAAAATAGGGGCTATGTGACTCACCTGAGCCTTGAGAAGTTTAACTTAATAAACTTGTTTGATTAGCCGTGAATTGATGTCCGAAGACTTGTAACCTGAGGGTGTCCAAGACACACGATGGTTATAAACATGAGTAGGTATCTCGAAAGACTACCTTTGTAGTTGTTCGTCTAACTAGAATGTCCAAATTAGTACGATTTGGTTGATTGAATTGTCCCAAATTACTATGATTTGGTTGTTTAACTTGTCCATGTTACTACGACTTGGTTGATTTGATTATCCAAATTACTATGATTTGGTTGTTTAACTTGTCCAAGTTACTACGACTTGGTTGATTTGATTGTGTTTTGAAAACGCGTACGGCCCGTTGGTGATTGGTTGTAATAATAATCTCAATATTATTATTATGACTTCGAGTGTTCTTGTTCATAAACGTATTCCGATGTGTTTAAAAAGTCGTATCGTATAAGTGTTTAAAATTACATAAGTTTGACACTTAGTAAAAATCCTCGTTTTCAAGTTTCTGATTTATGCAACATAGTGTGCGACATACGGCTTTGTGTCGCTAAGTGCGACATAGTCTGTTGTGTCGCAGATCATGACTGCGACGTAAAGGCGTGTGTCGCTAAGTGCGACGTCCGCAATTTAATGTGACATAAGGCGTTGTGTCGCTATATGCGACGGGAATAAGTTTTGCGACATAATGTTTTGTGTCGCTATATGCGACGTCCGTAATTTCTGCGACATAACCATTTGTGTCGTTATATGCGACATCCGTGATTAGTGCGACATAGAGGCTTATGTCTCTATATGCGACATAAGACCTGATTTGGCGACATAAAAGCTTATGTCGGAGGTGGCCTGGAGCCTCTGCGACATAACGAGCTGTTGGCCGGAAAATGAGCCGAAAAGTTATTTTCCAGCCTCTGTTTGACTTGAAACTTTTAACCAACCCATATTTGGACATTATAAGCTTAAATAACCCATAAACAAGTAAAAATAAGTAAAATCGGAGGGTTTCGAGTTTTGTCGGAAAACTGACGACTTAACGCCGGAGAAATCCGGAAAGATGGAAATGTAGATCGTGTCGCGGTGACTCTTTTCTTCCAAACAAGTGTGAGGATTCGAGATCGTTTTATGGTGTTATTTTATGATTTAAGGAGGTTGTGGTGGTTTGAGAGAAAAAGAAGAAGAAAGAGAATGAGAAAGGTGAAAGTGAGGTGAAGGAAGGGGAGTGCGCGGGGGGGGGGGGGGGGGGGGGGGTTTGGCAGATTTTTGGGGAAAGAGGGGAGGGAATCTCCCAGATTTTAATCCCCCGCGTTTGCGCTCCGTGCGGTGTTCATTTCCCGATCGTTTAATCGTATAAATAATTTTTTAAAATACGAATATTTGTTAAAGTTTTGTTGAAGAATTTCATCAAATACGTTTACTTAAGTAATAAAATATAACTTATTCTTATTTCGATTGTTCGCGCGTTTATTATTATAGTCGCGTAAATGTTGTTTGTACGATACGAATTTGAGTTGAAATATTATCTAAATAATATTTCATATTAAATAATTTCATATTATTTAATAAAATTGTTCACCAAATTCCGTATTAATTGAATTGAATTGCATTCGATTTGAAACTTGTACGATTTAATCAAATCGCATACTTTTATATATTCAACAATATATATATTGATACATTAATTAGCCTAACACAGAACTAATTACATGTATTACACTTGATTAGGTACTAATTACAAGTCCTAATTTGGCGGGTGTCACATGGTGGCCGGCGGTGGCTGGCAGGCTGCCGCCCCGCTTCGCCGTCTTTTGCTTCGTTTCCTGATTCGCGCGTATCTTCTTCGTTATGCGTCCGTTTTCGTTGATTCTTTTTTGCGTTGGATTCATTTTTCAAAAATGAAGACTTTGATGAAAAGAAATCCCTTAAATGCATCTCTGATCTTTAGATGTCTCGTACGAATCATTTGAATCTTCCGGTGTACGTTGAATCTTCATTCTTCATCCGTTTTTGTTGATTCTTCTTCTGTTGGATTCGTATTTTGAAAACGAACATCGTGGATAAAATGGATCTTGGTGATGGGTAATTTGTCTCTAAATCTTGTTTCGGATGTCTTGAATCTTCAATTGCATGTGGAATCTTCGTTTTTCATCCGTTTTGCTTGATTTTTCTCGTGCAACTTCATTTTGACCTTCTTGGCAAAGTTTCATTGATTTGTACATTATCTGAGTTTATTTTCCAAGTATTGTTCCAGAATGAGAGAGATATCGGTAGTAAAAATATGACTTTTTACGCGATATCAGTACTCTAACCATTATCCACAGTTCCTTGTAACCCGAGGTATGTTCACCGTGTACTCCAGCTTGTTCATAGCCAACTAACCTTAGGCACAACCACGGTGTACAGTGCTTGAGGCATTTCCACATCATTCGTAACTAGAGGTAAGTTTACCATGTACTATAGCTTTTCCACATGTTTACTTACCTTTGGTACAGCTACGGTGTACTTTTGTTAAAGTATTTCCACAGATGTGTAACTAGAGGTAGACCTACTGTGTACTTAGCATTTCCACGACTTTATGGTTCCTAGACCATATTCTAGGGTTTCTAGGTAGGTCACAATGTCGGTACAGATGGCTTTTCCGGAGCTTCCACGATTGTACTCCACCAGTGGTATTTCCATCGCTATACCCAGTACTTTAGCCAGTTTACAATAACAAACATGGATTCGTACGATAACACAGATAACTATCTACCATAACTTAGGCCTACAGCTAAGGTGATAGTCACGTGAAGGACTGGAAAGGGTGATCCGTAAACTAAGTCTAGATGCATGATAAGTTTAGACAGATACAAGGTATAACAATTCCATTAATCATGCCTAATTACAACTATCTAAATCATGGCAAACATACAAGCAACTAGTCACAAAGCATGACAATAAACATTTCCAACATTAATAAATTACAAACATCACACAAGAACATTATGACAAATTAATATAAGAAAGGATAGATATGCCGCACCCCCAAAACACGTGGCAGCGGAAGGATGAGGTGTCACAGGGGCCACAACCAAATCAAAAATATTTGCACAAGATTACATCGAACGACCTCTAGTATGTTGTTTCCCGTGGATTGTCCTACTGCTATGTGAACCTGAGAATACATGCTAAAACGGGTCAACATAATTGTTGGTGAGTTCATAGGTTTGCATAGTTTGAAATTATAGTAAAATCATAGTTTTGAACACAATGTATCATAGTTATCGTAGTAGCACAGTTGCCAAAGTAATACACTATTGCCCTGAGCTCATAGTCTGAAGCTTAACCAGTTGGTGACCCTAGTAAGTGCATCCCTCTACACTCAATTACGAAAAATTATGCGCCCGTATAGTGGTTAGAGTGACTAACCCGGACGACGGAAGGTCATTTCCCAATAGATCTATCCATAATGTTCACGCTTAGTATTAACAGAGCCATGAAATTTGTTAGAGGCCAGAATCGTAGTGGAATCGTAGTTTTACTCAGGCAATAAGTTAAGTATTTTCAGTTATTTGTGTTCATAAAAACAGAGCATGTAATCTCACCCCAAAGTAAAAAGCAGTAAAAGTGGGGCTATGAGACTGACCTGAGTTTAGCTATGAGCAAGCAATTAATCAAATAGCAAGCAAGTAAGCGTGTATCCAATTGCAACCTTCTAATGCCCTAAACGTATAAGGTTGTGTATGTAAGTAGATGTCTCAAAAGACCATCTATGTAAGTGGAGGGTTAATGTCCACTTAAGACAATCATGTATGTGGAGGGTTAATGTCCACCTATGCTAGTTCACTCAACTAGTATGTCCAAATAAGTTGTTTATTAAGAGCATGTACGATCTGTTGGTGAAAGTTTGTAATAATAATTCGTGTAGACATTATTATTAAGTTTGTTACATTGTACATTATATATATCGTGTGTTGCTAACAAATTATTTAGTTCGTAAAAATCTCAAACCGTATGTCAAAGTTGGTCAACTCATTGGTCAAAGCTGGTCAAACCTGGTCAAATATGGTCAAAGTTGGTCAAACTTTGTCAAAGTTACCAACTAAGTCACCCAAACCCATTTTTGTTACTATTTTTCAAAAATAGTAAGTTTGTCGGCTTTTAGAAGTCGAGCCCCATTTTTGTTGGGTTGGTCAAACCTACTCGGTTTGAACCGAATCTTTTCCCAAACCCTTAAATATATTCCCAAGCCTTAAAAAGTTTAAAAGTCCATAAAAATTAGTTTTAACACTTATTGCATCTTCAGAAGGTGTCGGTTTTCATAAGTTAATAAAATCAGTCCACTTTTATATTTTTCCAGAAAATGCATCATTAGCCAAATTTTTATAAAAATTTATATTCTGAATTAATATCCAAGAAAAATACCAGTTGTTTCCCCATAAGTTATCTACTTCCATTAAGTTTTCTATGAATTTTAGATAAGTCTAAGTATTTATAAAAATTACATGTGTCCTCTGAGGTCCAACAGTTGACCAAACTGGACACATGCATGAAGGCTACATTTATGGGAAAAATCTACAAGGAACCAATAAAAGTTGTCAACATGAAAGTTGTATCCAATGAAATGTGTGAAATTTGGGCGGTAGTTTCAGGTCATTTGGAGATGTGTAACTCAAGATATGAACAAAATACTAAGAGTAAAGTTTCTGGAGTTCTGGAATAGATTGTCTATGTGTTTTTATACAAATTATTAAAAATATTAAACCAACTCAGAAAAACATGAGGTTATTAGAATTTGAAAGCTAACATCTTGAAATTGATTTAAGACTACAAAAACATCTATTTTCAAGAAGATATTATTTTTATAAAAATCGTGGAAGTGAACAAAACTTTCTGTACATAAAGTATTTCTCACATTTTATAAATTTCAGTTTAAGAGAAATGGTTTTTGAGTAATATTTTGTTAAAATACGTGTTGAGTGAACCCTATAATATGTTATTAGAGTAATTAGTAGAAGAATCTTCCTTACAATGATGTTTATGAAGATGTTTAGACAGATTTGAAGTGAGGTGTTCTTGAGCTTTATTTCCTTACAAAAATCTTGATAAATGGTGATGTATTTAGGTGGTGGTTGTGCGTGGTGATATGGTGGTGATTAGGGCTAAGTTCTTCAGATTTTAGAGAGAGGAAAGAGGAGTTAGAGAGAAGGTGGAGGAAACTTGAAGATTGAGTGAAGTGTGGAATGATGAGGTTGCATGAATGCATGCGTTTTAAGTGGGTGATGATGGGGGTGGCACATGGGGGGGGGGGGGTCTTGGGCAGATTTTTAGGTGGTCCCACACCATGTGGGTGTGTTTTCAAATTTTAACTCTCAGTCTGTGTTGCGTACTGTGTTCGTTTATTCGTTATTTCGTTAGTGTTAAATCGCCTAACATTTTCTTGTGTTGTTTTTATTCTCGATATGTTATGAATTATTTTTCATTGAAGTATTGTTAAAATACTTTATTTTTAGTTGTCAAAATATTTAACGAGTTTTGATTGGTTACCAAATTCAATTCGCGCATCTTTACCCTGTTTATTACGTTTTAATTAAAACATCTAGGTTTTTTGTGTATTATCATATAAAAATAATAATTTTATGATAAATAACTTCTAAAAATAGATTAAATTTATTTATAGTAATGTTTTCACCAACGTAGTATAATTAGTCGGACTCCGTCCGGTTGTTTCGCGTAATTACAACTAATTACGTAATCATAATATAAAATAATTGTGTATGTTCACATAAATATCTACCTATTATATAAAAGGAAAGCTCTTAATACTATTAATGGTCCAAGGAAGTTACACATTATCATCCAAATAGTCTAATACTATTCACCTACTTACTTCTTCCTTTCCCATATGTAGGTAAGCTTATCATATCTCTCATTCGTGTACTATCAATTCTCTCTACCTCTCACATAGTTTTTTCCATCTTCAGTAACTCCCCATCCCGGTTAACTCGCCGGAAAGGAATGCTCCAATGGTTAGGTCTCATTTATTGCTCATTTTCTTCTTTTCTAAGGTTTTATTGCTTTAGTTTTATGTATTCTTCTATGGCTAGCTTTCAAAATTCACGCCATCCAGATACCTTATTGGACATACATTAAAGCTACTGCAACACAACGAAGAGTATGAGACAGATGTTTGTGGCATGCATGAGTATGTAGAGGTCCTCATCAACGGTTAGATATGCCTATTTGTTGTTTAATACATTTTGTTTCTTGTTATCTTCTACTTCTTAGTGGTCACCTGAAGAGTAATGATCAACTCATCAACAGTTAAGGCCGTGTGGTTGGTGGGTGCAATCTGCAGTGGAACTTGGTGCTGCTTGTTTTTTTGACCAAGATGTTAAAGCCATGAAACATCGACTTGTATGTTTTGCCAAAGAAAATTAGGGGATTTTATGGTCTAAAGTTTTCAACTATATAAGGTAATGATGATGGTGGTAAAGAAAGATACAAAGTGACTGAGAAAGATGCATGGTTGGGAACATGAGTGTCGCACCCCCAAATTCGTGGTTAGCGGAAGCATACTTTGGGTGCGACTAATCAAGGTAATCAAGCACAAAGATATATAATGAACGACTCTATATGCGTCGTTTTAACAAAATACATTAATTCCATAAAAGTTTACATCAGTTGTACCAAATACATTAGCTCGTGTTCTGAATAGGAGAGATTTCCTAGCATAAATACTTATACAAAATATATTAATGCAATAAAATCTCTGATGTTTGCATGCTGACTCGAGCTAAGCTAATTCCTGAGTGCAAGCCTACAGCTGCTGAGTACCTGAGAATACATGCTAAAAGGGTCAGCTAAAAGCTGGTGAGCTCACAGGTTTGATAGTAAAAATAATGTATGAACCGCAAGATATAGTTATGTATGAAATCAATCATAAAAATATGTATATTACTGCCATGAGCCCATAGTTCGAGCTTAACTGAGGTGTCAGGAATCACAATTAAGTGCCCGATCGTGCGTGCCTCCCTGCGAGTGCCTAATCTACACTCGTATAAACAAATGATAATGCATCCGTTCGACCGCAGTCGTGGTAGCGCGACTACCCCGGACGGGGATTGTCAATCCCATATGGTACCATACACTAACATTCACGCTAAATCCATATTAACAAACTATGTAATAGAGGACTTCATGATTAGTAGAGCAAACTCATGCAGTCAATATATCGTGTTTTTGTACTTGCGTTCAAATGTAAATGAAAACTGAGCATGTATTCCCACCCCTGGGTTAAAAATAGTAAAATGAGGGGCTATGAGACTCACCTGAGTCTTAGAGTGTTTGCAAAGCAAGCAAGTATGATGTTGTACCAAATGAGTGTCCGTAGACTGTAACCTGCCGGGCGTTCAAAACGCGCAAGGTCATATGAGTGAGTAGATGTCTCAACAGACCATCTATGTTAGTTGTCCATTAATTAGTTATGTCCAAATGTTTGATTGTTTTGTTTGAGTTTTGAAAGCATGTACGGTCCGTTGGTGTGGTTATGTAATAATAATTCAAAGTATTATTATTATGTTCATAGTATTGTATACTTCTCGAAGCATATGAGTTTCATGTATGATTCTATGTCATAAAGGTTTGATCTTTGTAGGTGTTTATTGCTTTTATATATGTATATATATGTCTGAAGGTGTTAAGGCCCGTAATTCAGAGTCTAAAATGTGATTTTCTGAAAATTAACTGAGGGTCAAAAAGTCAACTCTCAAGGTCAAAAAGTCAACCTTGAAAAGTCAACTCGCGAAGTCAAAAAGTCAACTCGCGAAGTCAACTCGCAAGTCTTCAGTTCGCAAGTCAAACTCAACTCGCAAGTCTTTCAGTTCGCAAGTCAAACTCAACTCGCAAGTCTTTCAGTTCGCAAGTCAAACTCAACTCGCAACACTTTCAGTTCGCAAGTCAAACTCAACTCGCAACACTTTCAGTTCGCAAGTCAAACTTAACTCGCAACACTTTCAGTTCGCAAGTCAACTCAACTCGCAACACTTTCAGTTCGCAAGTCAACTCAACTCGCAACACTTTCAGTTCGCAAGTCAAACTCAACTCGCAACACTTTCAGCTCGCAAGTCAAACTCAACTCGCAACACTTTCAGTTCGCAAGTCAAACTCAACTCGCAACACTTTCAGTTCGCAAGTCAAACTCAACTCGCAACACTTTCAGTTCGCAAGTCAACTCAACTCGCAAGACTTTCAGTTCGCAAGTCAACTCAACTCGCAAGACTTTCAGTTCGCAAGTCAACTCAACTCGCAAGACTTTCAGTTCGCAAGTCAAAGTCAACTCGCGAAGTCAACAGTTGTGTTTTTATCTTGGTAACATGGTCAAACGGGCTCGGTTTGGCCCGAAATTTTTAGGGAAGCCTTAGATTAGTTCATAGAGTCTCCAGAAATTTTTGGTTCGTGTCGGAGTCATCCCGAGGTGTCGGTTTTAAAAATATTACAAAATCAGTCCACAAAGAGGGTTTTCGGTTTTGTCGGTTCACTTCGCCAATTTTTCTTAACTAGTTATGTTTCGAATTAGAGTCCACAATTTTTACCAGTTGTTCTACTATGTGTCTAGTTGTTAACCTGATTTTTCCGGTAATTATAGAGTCCATCTAGATAGGTAGAAAATTCTGAGTAAGAACCGAACTCGGTTTCCGACAAATCTCAGACCAGGCTCAAAGATTGGATTATACGAAAAAATACGTACAGATCTGAAAAAAGTGTAAAACATGAAAGTTGTAGCTCTTTTCAATACGCAAATTTTAAAAAAAAATGCATCATCTAACTCTTAGTATACGATTTTATACGAATTTTTCTTTGAGTCTGACTTTTCTGGGCAGATTTATGCATGTTAACATATGTTGTATAAAAACGATTTTTGATCTTATATTTGGACATAAGCATGTTAGATGAGAAACTAGACATTGAAATCAGTAGTATTAAAGTAAAATAAGTGAAGGTTATTGAGAATCCTTACAAAGAAAAGATGAAGAACAAGTGATGATGAAGAGGATGATGTTCTTGAGCTTGAAAAACCCTAGCAAATGGTGGTGGTTGTTAGTGGATGATGGTGGTTGTTCTTGGTGATGGTGGTGGTTTGTTGTGGTGTTAAAAATCTGGAGATTTTGAGAGAGAGAGAATAGAGAGAAAGTGATAGAGTGAAAGGGAGATGGAGTGTGAAAGTGAAATTGAGAGGTGGAGTGTAAAGGGTTTAATCTTGCATGTAATTTGAATGGGGAGTGGAATGGGCAGCAGAAAAAGGGAGGGAGGGGGCCGGCCAAAGGGGCCCCACAAAGGGTATTTTGGTCATTTTACTTGTTTATCCGATTTGTGCTTCGTGCGGTGTTCGTTTTCTCGTTCGGTTTGGTGTTAAATGTTAAATACGCGTTTTTAAGTAACGATTTAAGTTTCAATATTTTTATTTGAAGTATTTAATGTTACTACTTGAAAACATTTATAAAAATGTTTCATTAAATTATCGGCCTCGATTTGCGCGTTCGTTTTACGAAGGTTAAAACGCGTAACGGTATTTTTGCACGTTTTTGTTATCGGTTTAAAATACGATATTTTAAATGAAAGTTTTACTCGAAATGATATATTTTAAACTTATAAAATATATTTTGGCTTTCATTTGGTTGTCGGGCGCGTTCCGCGCATTTTCGTTGCGTTTATGATACTTTATACGTTACGTTTTACATGTTAAATATTATCAACATAATATTTAGAGATTTTTGAGTTTATTAAATAATTTCACATTATTTAACATTTTGTTCACCAACGTCCGCATTTATAATGTGTCAGAATTCATCCGATAGTGAAATGTACGATTTAAACAAATCGCATACGTGTGTATATATATAAACATATATCAATACACGTAGTGATACACGTAATTAGCCCTAAATATAACTAATTACATGAATAAGTACAATGATTAGGCACTAACATAAGCCCTAATTGGTCGGGTGTCACAATGAGCAAATATGAAAATATCATCGATATCTCTAATTTTTGAAAATAGTGTATGTAAATCAACGATATTTCTAATTTTTGTATGTTGTAATTTCTTGTGGTGGAACTTTTGCTCAGATATTCTTATAATATATGACAATCGAACAAAACTTTGAATTAAGGAGCACCCCCTAATTAGTTATGTATTTATTGGTTGTCTAAGTTTGAAATACAATCATAAAATGTTAGTCTTTACTTTTATCATAAGATTTCAAAATTTAGTGTGAAAGTTATATAGAAAAATTAAGTTAACAATTTAACCGGGAAAATTGGTCAATGATCTATGGTGTTGGATAAAGTACATTCATTTTACTTTATGTTTATAGTTTACAGCTTTTAAAGTTTGTGCAACATGCATTACTATATGTACATGCATAAAGCTATTATTTCATTCGGAGTGCTAATTTCTAAAGATCATAATATAGTTAATGCTTTTGAAGTTTGTCTATGCACCTGTAGACAAAAACTGTAAAGTAAGTAATATGTTCTATATTTTAATGCATTGGTTGATACAGAGAGGTGTTGCGAATTGCATACATGACTAACTATAATTGTGGGGTCAAGGGGCGGAGCCTCTGGCTGCGGTCCTGCTTATATACATTATATGTCCCGTGATGGAAAAATGTCTAGATACAATGAACCCGGTTAATATGTTATGGACACTTATAGGTCCCATAATTGCCCTTTTTTGGTTATGGTCGTTATATTGGCATATCTACAAACATAGAAAACACATACATTCAAACACTTTGATCATCGATTTCATTGCTAGAGAAAACATTGATAACTCTTGAATTATCCGAAGATGAATTTCGTGAACCCGGGACAATTATAGGGGCGAAATATTGTGTTTGGAAAGTGATTGCGAAACACGATTCACGAAGATTATATCCGATCAATTGAATCCTTACCCTGTTCATATATTCCAACGTAATATACATTATACATTATCTATAAATCGACATGTACATGATAAAGGAGCATAAACATGCCATAGCATGGACGATCAGTGATATCAAGGGAATAAGCCCCTCTTACTGCACTCACAAGATTCTTATGGAATCTGATTTTAAACCAGTTGTGCAACCATTGAGACGGCTGAACCCCAAGGTTACGGATGTGGTAAGAAAGGAGATAATTAAGTTGTTAGATTCTGGATTGATATACCCAATCTCCGATAGTCCATGGGTTAGCCCCATCCATGTTGTGCCTAAAAAAGGAGGCATGACAGTGGTTGCTAATGAGAGGAATGAGTTAATACCCACTAGGACAGTCACTGGATGGAGAGTCTGTATCGATTACAGAAAGTTGAATGACGCTACTCGCAAGGATCACTTTCCTCTGCCGTTCATCGATCAAATGCTCGAACGCTTAGCTGGAAAAGAATACTACTGTTTCTTAGACGGTTTTTCAGGGTACTTCCAAATTCCGATAGATGCAATGGACCAAGATAAGACCACATTTACATGCCCGTTCGGAACTTTCGCTTATCGAAGGATGCCTTTTGGTCTGTGCAATGCACCCTCAACGTTTCTGTGACAATCCTCTATTTAGGGTAATAATCTTTACCTAACTTCATGCATTACCTAGAGTAATTCCCTGATTAGTGAATTCAAAACGATTTATATGTGTTAAGTTTGTGAAACTTACTATGTGATACGTGATGTATTAAATTCGTAGTTATATGTATATATAATTACGTATGAAATGAACGTATTAAACTCGACAAATTAAATACAACAAAGTTGGTGATGCAAAATAATTAATAATTCGAAAAGTATTAATTACAAATAGTATTAACTTATATTATTGAAACAATATACGATATTATACGTTTTATATTAAAAACGTGACGAGCGCGTCATACACGAACAGAAACAATTATAAAACGTACCTAAAGGTCAAAAATAATAAAAGTATTTATTTTCCCGTTCCTGTTTTAGTATTTGGAACATTACCTCAAAATATAAATTCCAAATTCAACTGAAATCTGGCACACAATTTAACTGTACAGTCCCACTACGGCGAATAATTTTATTAATAATTTTTAAATTAAATTATTTCATTTTTGTAGTTATCAATTTCAAAGTTTAAAATAAAATTTAAACAAACGAATAATTGAGTGGGACACGGGGTACAAATAATTGGACCCATACCTGAAGTTAACGGGTAAAAATACCCACCAAACTCTCAATAATTGAGAGACATAACACTGTTAAACTCCATACCGTTTGAAAACTCAACTAAAATACATACCCCCTCCCTGTATCACCAAACACCAATTATTTGAGGAAGTCTTCTTCTTCTTCTCTGACTTCTATCGTCAAACAACAACAGCAAGAGCAGGTAGAAGCAGTGCAACAAACCTCCTTCTTCATAATCAACTTCAAACTCTCATCACACAACACTAACAACAAAAATGATAACATAACCACCATATCATCATCACCAACATCTCAAAACCATCATCATATTCATCCTCACCATCACCATCTCTTCTCTCGGCTCACGCAACCACCAACACCATCATAATCACGTCGATATCATCATCATAATCAGAGAGAAGAGTGAGCAAGAGAAATAAAAACTTCATTATCGTCACCATCGTGCACCACCACCCTCACTTCCGGTTTGCACCTCCACCGTGAGCACCACCCTCCCTATCCCTTTAAGTTATTCTGAGTTTATTATGCATTTATCATCATGTACTGGTGTTATATACGTACTGATTATGCCCGAAGAATCAAAAGATCGAACCTGGTTTGGAGTGATTTTCGGTCGAGCTGTTGTGTAAATCATGCACATTTTATGAGCTTACAAAACATACATATATATTGATACTTTGTAAAGCTTAAACAAAGCTAGGCGTTAGCCTACTGGTTAAGGGGTGTTATTGGAAGAGAGGTCACAGGATCGATCCCTGTGACCTGCTTTTATTTCATTTCATTTTTGACCTGTTAGCTTCTTATTAATACATATATAGATATACTTGGTGAAATATAAACAACAGAAAGCACTTAGCCCAGTGGATGGGGCGTGTGATTGGCCACAGGAGGTCACAGGTTCGAAACCTGTGACCCTGTTTTGATTTCCATTTTTGATTTTAGACTAACTAATATGTACATATATATTTAAACCTAGCAAATTATCAACTATTTTAGGCAATAGCCTAGTGGTAAATGATGGGTGTTAAGTATTAAAAGGTCATGGGTTCAATCCCTATGATCTATTATCTTTATATATATATATATATATATATATATATATATATATATATATATATATATATATATATTTGGATATACATACGCATAACGAATGACTACTCGATGGATACAAATGTTCTAAATTCAAGAAACACCAATGAATCGTACATAATTCAACTACAACGATCCTTCAAAACAATTAAATCATTTGCATGATTTGACAAGCCGTCAAATACTCATATTAATATATCTCTTATGTTTAGGACGTTAGAGGATTACGGATTTGGATATTACTTGCGGTTCGGAAAGCTAGCACCCACATGTGAGTTCACAGCCCCTACCTTTTACTTGTTTTAAATGCTTTTAAAACTAGGGGTGGAAAACATAGAACTATGTGCTATTACATACTACTTGTTTATATAATTGCTTGACATGCTTTTATATCAAACTGATTTGTATAAATGCTATATGCTTTATATTCAACTGTTAACTATATGAAACATTTTTACAACTTTTTGGGAATAAGACAACGAATCTTGGTACGATCCTAGGTTTACGCGAGGTAGTTGTAGTGCACATAAGTCCCAGTGCTTGCAACCTATAACCATTAGCTAGGTGACTCTAGCCACTGAGTATACAGATAGTACTATCGATTTGAAAACCCTCCCACTGATATAACTCGTTGGTCATTCCAACCACACGACGGCAGTCGTAACGAGGAGTGTATACTTACCGTGTTACTGAGGCAACAACATCCACTAGTCGTGGTTTGGTTATAGTACTAGGAGTCGTTACTTTAACTTTGAAGGTGTCGCTCACCTTAGAGGGATCATAGTCTATATTTCCCACATAACTAAACAACTAAACTACAACTTGATTTGGGAAGGGTATTCCCTGTGACAACTAATATGACTGGTGTTCCTACACATGATTTCTTTTTAGGAAACGTTTACCTTGATTGGATAAACTTGGTTTCCCGACAAAATATCTTTTATAGGAAATGTTTACTTAACTATTAAACCTGTGTTTCCTACAGCTACTTATATAGGAAATGTTTACTTGACTGTTAAACCTGTGTTTCCTACAGCTATTTATATGGAAATGTTTACTTGATTGTTAACTGTATTTCCTGCAACTATTTGTTAGGAGATGTTTTTGATTAAACTTGTGTTTCCTAACACATCGACTGAATTGTAGTAAGAATGACATTCTTACAGTAAAATAGGAAATGTTTTCTTTAATAAGAACACTTGTGTTTCCTGCTATACTTATAAACATTATGTTTGTGTACATGAATGATTTATACAAAACTTGGTTTAACTACATTTATACTAAACCTGTGAATTCACTCAACATTCATTGTTGACGACTATGTTTTTCAGGAAATTAGGACTCAGGTACTTCTGCATGCATAAAGGACGTAGGCAACCCAGACTATTTATGATGCCACTTTTGGGACACTTGGATTTCCTTTGTATTACCAATTCCATTGGTTATACTTACGAAATCCCTCTTTTATAAACTCGTGTTTTGTAAACTTGTGTTGTTCTACAACACCACTACTTGTACGACTTTATAAGTCGTACCCTTTTGTAATAACGTTTAAACTTATGGCATCTTAAATTAATATGTTCTGTATGATCATATGCTCTGATATAATGAATGCACTATTGTAACATCAACACCCCCGCTGTTAAAACGCTTATTAAAATGCTTCCGCTATTAAACAAATGCTTCCGCTAATTAACTAAAGCTGCCGCTAAACCATTAATAAACACGATTACTGATTTTGGGTGTGTGAAAGGACTTGGTATCAGAGCCATTGGTTATAGCGAACTAGAAGTCTTTAAGTGACTGAAAACCTTAGAGACCTAGACTATAGTCTTGGCTAACACATTTCTGCATTCATACTTTGCATACGTCTAACACGACACACACAATTGCTTTTGTCACAGCAATGTCTAGGCAGTTTCCGATCTACATCTCTGAGTCAGAGGAGGAGCCTGACTATGCTAGTGATGACCCTTCTGAGGAGGTGTACCCACCCACATTTCCTAGAGCTACTTCAGATGGCACTATAGGCACTCCACCATCACCACCCACTGATCCCACTACTCGTATGTTAGGATCTACTTTCATGATGACTCGTCATTTTGGTGAGTCTTCACGTGGACCTGGATTGTGTAGGACTGCTAGGATGAGCGTTAGATCCCCACCTATAGGACCCTTGGCACCTCGTGACAAGGATCCGATGACTGAGGAGAGAGAGATACCTTGTGATCAGCAGTCATTGCAGAGGACTAGAGTTCCGCATCTTGACTGGATGCCGCGTATACTACGCCACTGGAGGACACTTGAGAGGATTCCTTTCACTTTCGAGACTGGGGAGTCATCTCACTCATCGACCCCCTTACATCTGACTGAGGAACCTCTGGAGCTCACTATCCCTACTGTAGTTGCAGTTGTCCGTACCCTTCTTAGATTTCATTATGGTACACAGGATTCTATCGGAGAGTTGCACAGTGATGCCTCTCGACTGGACGGCGATGTGCTTACTATCTATGGACGTCTTGCTACTTCTGAGGTACACATTGAGATGGATCGAGAGTCCGCCGATGCGACTAGAGCGTGTCTGCTTAGGCTTGAGAGACGTCTGGGGATAGTAGGTTCTGTAGTTGGAGTTTGTGTACTGATGCAGCTGTTAGGATGGTTGTAGGGATGTTTTTAGCATATTTCTATTAGATTCACCATGTTAGGACGGTACCTATGATGTATTAGGATTGTAGCTATGATGTAGTAGGGAAAAACTTTTGACTAGATGGATGTATAGGTTAAATCCATCACATTTTGTAGATCATGTTTGATCCGATGGGTGTATTTTCTCTTTATCGTCAATCCCATCATTGTACAAAACTTATGTAAAACCTTTTGACTTATATATGATATATAACTTATGTTTAGTTTATGTCACTGTGTACACTGTGAGTGATATCAATTGGTGATTGATTATCATACTATATCTATATTTATCACATACTTTATGAGTGATGATTTGATTAGGGTATCTTACGAGTGTTTCTTGTGTGTGATTAGGACTGAATCATGCCGCCTAAGCGTAGGAATACCCAGAACGTCCGCAGAAACCCTTCACCACCTCCTGCTGTTGATGAGACGACTGAACAAATGGTCAACCGAAGGATTGCTGAAGCACTTGCTCAGTATGATACTGACCGAAACCGTAGCGACAGGGTCAGCGGTAGCAGAAATACCAAACCTGTTGTATCTGACGGTAACCCTGAGAGTACCCAAAGAGGATGTTCGTACAAAACATTCCTAGCTTGCAAACCGAGCCACTTTCGTGGTACCGAGGGTGCTATTGGAATCATTCATTGGATAGAGAAAATGGAGTCTATGCTAGATATTAGCAACTGTGCTTGTGACTGCATGGTAAAGTATGCTACCTGCACATTTTCTGATAAGGCGTTAACATGGTGGAATAGCCAAGTTCAAGCACTTGGGCGCACAACCGCCCACTCAATGACCTGGGAAACTTTGAAAACCATGGTTGTGGAAGAATTTTGTCCCCGCAGTGAGCTGCAGAAGATTGAGACTGAGCTCTGGGACATTACTATGGTTGGTACTGATATCACAGGATATACCACCAGATTTCAAGAACTGGCACGCCTTGTACCACACATGGTCACACCTGAGTACAAGCGCACTGAAAGGTATATCTGGGGTTTGGTGCCACAAATTCGAAGCTTGGTGACTTCGTCTAATCCTGCCACCTTTAAGAGTGCTGTAGAACTAGCACAGCGCTTGACAGATGAAGCAATCAGAATGGGAACCCTTACTAAGAAAACTACTTCGGGAAAGGTTGAATCCAGCAGTGCTGATGCTGGAAAAGGAAAACGTAAGTGGAATGACCGTCAGGGTCAACAGAATAAGAAGCAGACTGGAACCACAAAAGCTTACCTTTCCACGACTGGTGAATAAAAGACTTACTTGGGGAACAAGCCCAAGTGTGGCAAGTGTGAACGTCACCATGATGGTTATTGTATTTTCTGTGGGAATTGCAAACGCTGGGGGCACCTGGCCCAATACTGTAGATCGAACCCTACTACTCAAACAAATAAGGATCGACCAGCTAATGGATGTTTCGAATGTGGCGAGCAAGGTCATTTCCGAAACAAGTGCCCTAAACTTAACCGCGGCAACCAAAACAATCAGAACCGTAATGGAAACCCGAACAAAAACAACCGTGGTAACACCAACAACCAACTAGCTCGAGGTCGTGCGTTTGTCATTGGAGCACAGGAGGCACGCCAGGACCCCAACACTGTCACTGGTACGTTTCTAGTTAACAACCATTATGCCTCTGTGTTATTTGATTCAGGCGCCGATTTGAGTTTTGTATCTACGGAATTTAGACCACTATTAGACATTAAATCCCGTAAACTAGACAACAAGTACACTTTAGAACTAGCCGATGGTAGGTTGATTGAATCAGGAGAAATAGTACCAGGATGTACCCTAACATTGGAGAGTCATCTTTTCAAAATAGACTTACTACCGGTTGAGTTGGGAAGCTTTGACATCGTAGTCGGTATGGACTGGTTATCGAAGAATCGTGCAGAGATTGCTTATTTTGATAAAATGGTACGTTTACCATTGTTGACTGGAGAAATCTTGGTGATACAAGGAGATAAGAGGACGAGTGCCGTTAAAATGATCAATTGCTTAAAAGCCACTAAGTATCTCCGAAAGGGATACCAAGCGTTTTTGGCACATGTTATAGAAAAGAGACCCGAGGAGCAAAGTTTAAGTAATATACCTGTAGTGCGAGACTATCCGGGAGTGTTTCCTGATGATCTTCCAGGATTACCACCTCCGCGACAAGTCGAGTTTCGCATCGATCTGGTGCCAGGAGCTGCACCAATCGCTCGCTCACCTTATCATCTAGCTCCATCAGAAATGCAAGAACTGTCTACACAGTTGCAGGAGCTCTTAGACTTAGGATTCATCCGACTAAGCTTTTCACCTTGGGGAGCTCCGGTTTTGTTCGTCAAGAAGAAGGATGGATCCATGCGGATGTGCATTGACTACCGAGAGCTGAATAAGGTAACTATCAAGAACCGATATCCGTTACCTCGCATAGACGATCTGTTTGATCAGTTACAAGGATCGAGTTACTACTCGAAGATCGATCTGCGTTCTGGTTATCATCAACTGAAGGTACGAGAAGAGGATGTACCGAAGACCGCGTTCAGGACTCGTTATGGTCATTATGAGTTCCTAGTCATGCCGTTTGGATTGACTAACGTGCCTGCAGTATTCATGGATCTCATGAACCGAGTGTGCAAACCTTATCTTGACAAGTTTGTCATTGTGTTCATTGATGACATCCTGATTTACTCGAAAACAAAAGAGGATCACGAACAACACTTGAAACTTATCCTCCAACTACTCGAGAACGAGAAGCTGTATGCTAAGTTCTCCAAATGTGAATTTTGGATTAGAGAGGTTCATTTCCTTGGTCACGTGATAAATGATAAAGGAATTCATGTGGACCCATCCAAAATTGAGGCGATAAAAAATTGGGAAGCTCCAAGGACCGCAACCGAGATTCGACAATTTCTTGGTTTGGCTGGCTATTACCGTCGATTTATCGAAAACTTTTCCAAAATAGCCCAGTCACTCACCACCTTAACTCAAAAGGATAAGAAATTCGAATGGGGCAAAAAACAAGAAAACGCCTTCCAACTGTTGAAACTAAAGTTGAGCACCGCACCAATCTTATCTTTACCCGAGGGAACGGAGAACTTCATTGTTTATTGTGATGCCTCACACCAAGGATTAGGGTGTGTTCTCATGCAAAATGACAAAGTTATTGCATATGCATCTCGTCAATTGAAGATTCACGAGAAGAATTATACAACTCATGACTTAAAGTTGGGAGCAGTCGTTTTTGCACTCAAAATTTGGAGACACTACCTATATGGTACAAAGTGTACGATTTTCACCGATCACAAGAGCTTACAACACATATTCGACTAGAAAGAACTCAACATGAGACAAAGACGTTGGGTCGAATTGCTGAACGATTACGATTGTGAGATTAAGTATCATCCGGGCAAGGCTAATGTAGTAGCGGATGCCCTGAGTCGTAAAGAGAATGTTAAACCTTGCAGAGTTCGAGCTTTGGTATTAACAATCCACTCGAATCTTAGTACTCAAATTCGTGATGCGCAACGAATAGCTTTCACCACCGAACGCATGAAAGACGAATCCCTGAGGGGAATGGAGAAACAACTCGAAACCAAAGAAAATGGAGTTTTATACTTCATGAATCGAATTTGGGTACCGTGCGACGATGAACTACGCAAACTGATTTTGGACGAAGCTCACAAGTCCAACTACTCAATTCATCCGGTGCAGATAAGATGTACCAAGATGTGAAAGGTTTCTATTGGTGGCCAAACATGAAAAGAGACATTGCTACTTATGTCAGCAAGTGTCTAACTTGTTCAAAGGTCAAGGTTGAGTATCAAAAACCTTCAGGACTTTTGCAACAACAAGAAATGCCAAAATGAAAATGGGAGCACATAACGATGGATTTCATCACAAAACTACCAAAGACATCAACTGGAGTTGATTCAATATGGGTGATTGTCGATCGATTGACGAAATCATCCCACTTCGTTGCTTTCAAAGAGTCTGACAAACTAGAGAAACTGGCGAAGATCTATATCAAAGAGATCGTTTCTCGACACGATGTACCACTGTCCATTATATCTGATAGAGATAGCAGATTCACATCTCGCTTCTAGCAATCGTTACAACAGGCTTTAGGTACTCGACTCGACATGAGTACAGCCTATCATCCATAAACTGATGGACAAAGTGAACGAACGATTCAAACGCTCGAGGACTTATTGAGAGCGTGTGTGATCGACTTTTGGGGAAACTGGGATACTCACCTCCCATTAGCCGAATTCTCCTATAACAACAGTTATCACACCAACATACATATGGCTCCATTCGAGGCACTGTATGGACACAAATGCCGATCACCACTCTGTTGGGCAGAGTTGGGTGACAGACAACTATCCGGACCAGAGCTTGTCCAGGAAACCACGAATAAGATATCTCAAGTACTCAACCGATTGAAAACGGCAAGAGACAGACAAAAGAGTTACGCCGATAACCGTCGTAAACCTCTTGAGTTTCAAGTAGGAGACAAGGCCCTACTCAAAGTATCGCCCTAGAAAGGGGTAGCATGATTTGGAAAACGAGGAAAACTTAACCCGCGATATGTTGGACCTTTTGAAATCCTTGCGAGGATTGGTCCTGTTGCTTACAAACTAAAGTTGCCACAAGAGCTTAGTAGCATTCACGACACTTTTCATGTGTGTAACTTGAAGAAGTGTCTTTCCGATGAAACACTTATCATCCCTCCTGACGAAGTCTTTATCAACTCAAAACTTAACTTTGTGGAGGAACCTATCGAAGTAACCGATACAAAAACACAGAAACTCCGACACAAACGAATCAAACTTGTCAAGATTCGTTTGAACTCGAAACATGGCCTGGAGTTTACTTGGGAACGCGAGGATGAGATGCGAAAGAAATACCCTCACCTATTTGAACAAACGCCGGTCACGAACAACTCAACTTAAATCTCGGGACGAGATTTTGCTAACGGCGGGAGAATGTGACAATCCTCCATTTAGGGTAATAATCTTTACCTAACTTCATGCATTACCTAGAGTAATTCCCTGATTAGTGAATTCAAAACGATTTCTATGTGTTAAGTTTGTGAAACTTACTATGTGATACGTGATGTATTAAATTCGTAGTTATATGTATATATAATTACGTATGAAATGAACGTATTAAACTCGACAAATTAAATACAACAAAGTTGGTGATGCAAAATAATTAATAATTCGAAAATTATTAATTACAAATAGTATTAACTTATATTATTGAAACAATATACGATATTATACGTTTTATATTAAAAACGTGACGAGCGCGTCATACACGAACAGAAACAATTATAAAACGTACCTAAAGGTCAAAAATAATAAAAGTATTTATTTTCCCGTTCATGTTTTAGTATTTGGAACATTACCTCAAAATATAAATTCAAAATTCAACTGAAATCTGGCACACAATTTTACTGTACAGTCCCACTACGACGAATAATTTTAATAATAGTTTTTAAATTAAATTATTTCATTTTTGTAGTTATCAATTTCAAAGTTTAAAATAAAATTTAAATAAAAGAATAATTGAGTGGGACACGGGGTACAAATAATTGGACCCATACCCGAAGTTAATGGGTAAAAATACCCACCAAACTCTCAATAATTGAGAGACATAACACTGTTAAACTCCATACCGTTTGAAAACTCAACTAAAATACATACCCCTTCCCTGTATCACCAAACACCAATTATTTGAGGAAGTCTTCTTCTTCTTCTCTGACTTCTATCGTCAAACAACAACAGCAAGAGCAGGTAGAAGCAGTGCAACAAACCTCCTTCTTCATAATCAACTTCAAACTCTCATCACACAACACTAACAACAAAAATGGTAACATAACCACCATATCATCATCATCACCAACATCTCAAAACCATCATCATATTCATCCTCACCATCACCCTCTCTTCTCTCGGCTCACGCAACCACCAACACCATCATAATCACGTCGATATCATCATCATAATCGGAGAGAAGAGTGAGCAAGAGAAAGAAAAACTTCATTATCGTCACCATCGTGCACCATCTTCTCGGCACCACCACCCTCACTTCCGGTTTACACCTCCACCGTGAGCACCACCCTCCCTATCCCTTTAAGTTATTCTGAGTTTATTATGCATTTATCATCATGTACTGGTGTTATATACGTACTGATTATGCCTGAAGAATCAAAAGATCGAACCTGGTTTGGAGTGATTTTCGGTCGAGCTGTTGTGTAAATCATGCACATTTTATGAGCTTACAAAACATACATATATATTGATACTTTGTAAAGCTTAAACAAAGCTAGGCGTTAGCCTACTGGTTGAGGGGTGTTATTGGAAGCGAGAGGTCACAGGATCGATCCCTGTGACCTGCTTTTATTTCATTTCATTTTGACCTGTTAGCTTCTTATTAATACATATATAGATATACTTGGTGAAATATAAACAACAGAAAGCACTTAGCCCAGTGGATGGGGCGTGTGATTGGCAACAGGAGGTCACAGGTTCGAAACCTGTGACCCTGTTTTGATTTCCATTTTTTATTTTAGACTAACTAATATGTACATATATATTTAAACCTAGCAAATTATCAACTATTTTAGGCAATAGCCTAGTGGTAAATGATGGGTGTTAAGTATTAAAAGGTCATGGGTTCAATCCCTATGATCTATTATCTTTATATATATATATATATATATATTTGGATATACATACGCATAACGAATGACTACTCGATGGATACAAATGTTCTAAATTCAAGAAACACCAACGAATCATACATAATTCAACTACAACGATCCTTCAAAACAATTAAATCATTTGCATGATTTGACAAGCCGTCAAATACTCATATTAATAGATCTCTTATGTTTAGGACGTTAGAGGATTACAGATTTGGATATTACTTGCGGTTAGGAAAGCTAGCACCTACATGTGAGTTCACAGCCCCTACCTTTTACTTTTTTTAAATGCTTTTAAAACTAGGGGTGGAAAACATAGAACTATGTGCTATTACATGCTACTTGTTTATATAATTGCTTGACATGCTTTTATATCAAACTGATTTGTATAAATGCTATATGCTTTATATTCAACTGTTAACTATATGAAACGTTTTTACAACTTTCAACGAATCTTGGTACAATCCTAGGTTTACGCGAGGTAGTTGTAGTGCACATAAGTCCCAGTGCTTGCAACCTATAACCATTAGCTAGGTGACTCTAGCCACTGAGTATACAGATAGTACTATCGATTTGACAACCCTCCCACTGATATAACTCGTTGGTCATTCCAACCACACGACGGCAGTCATAACGAGGAGTGTATACTTACCGTATTACTGAGGCAAAAACATCCACTAGTCGTGGTTTGGTTATAGTACTAGGAGTCATTACTTTAACTTTGAAGGTGTCGCTCACCTTAGAGGGATCATAGTCTATACTAAACAACTAAACTACAACTTGATTTGGGAAGGGTATTCCCTGTGACAACTAATAGGACAGGTGTTCCTACACATGATTTCTTTTTAGGAAACGTTTACCTTGATTGGATAAACTTGGTTGCCCGACAAAACAACTTTTATAGGAAATGTTTACTTAACTGTTAAACCTGTGTTTCCTACAACTACTTATATAGGAAATGTTTACTTGACTGTTAAACCTGTGTTTCCTACAGCTATTTATATGGAAATGTTTACTTGATTGTTAACTGTATTTCCTGCAACTATTTGTTAGGAGATGTTTTTGATTAAACTTGTGTTTCCTAACACATCGACTGAATTGTAGTAAGAATGACATTCTTACAGTAAAGTAGGAAATGTTTTCTTTAATAAGAACACTTGTGTTTCCTGCTATACTTATAAACATTATGTTTGTGTACATGAATGATTTATACAAAACTTGGTTTAACTACATTTATACTAAACCTGTGAATTCACTCAACATTCAATGTTGACGGTTTACTATGTTTTTCAGGGAATTAGGACTCAGGTACTTCTGCATGCATAAAGGACGTAGGCAACCCAGACTATTTATGATGCCACTTTTGGGACACTTGGATTTCCTTTGTATTACCAATTCCATTGGTTATACTTACGAAATCCCTCTTTTATAAACTCGTGTTTTGTAAACTTATGTTGTTCTACAACACCACTACTTGTACGACTTTATAAGTCGTACCCTTTTGTAATAACGTTTAAACTTATGGCATCTTAAATTAATATGTTCTGTATGATCATATGCTCTGATACAATGAATGCACTATTGTAACGGCAGCACCCTCGCTGTTAAAACGCTTATTAAAATGCTTCCGCTATTAATCAAATGCTTCCGCTAATTAACTAAAGCTGCCGCTAAACCATTAATAAACACGATTACTTATTTTGGGGGTGTGACAGTTTCAAAGGTGCATGATGGCAATTTTTGATGACATGGTGGAGGATAGCATGTAGATATTCATGGATGACTTCTCAGTTTTTGGTGATTCCTTTGATAAGTGCTTGGCAAATCTAAAGAAGATGTTGCAAAGGTGTGAGAGCTCGAACCTTGTTTTAAACTGGGAAAAGTGCCATTTCATGGTACGAGAAGGAATTGTGTTGGGACATAAGATTTCAAGTGTTGGTATTGAAGTAGACCAAGAAAAAATCGAGGCAATAGCAAAGCTCCCACCCCCAACAAATGTCAAGGGAATACGAAGTTTCTTAGGACATGCTGGGTTCTATAGATGATTTATTAAGGATTTTTCCAAGATAGCTCATCCGATGAACAAACTGTTGGAAAAAGAGGCAAAGTTTGAATTTTCCAGGGAATGTCTTGATGCATTCAATCTTCTGAGAGAGAAGTTAGTATCTGCACCCATCATGATTTGTCTAAATTGGGAACTTCCCTTTGAATTAATGTGCGATGCTAGTGATTATGCTATAGGGGCAGTGTTAGGTCAGAGGGTTGACAAGAAGTTTCAACCAATTTATTACGCGAGCAAGACTTTGACAAATGCACAAGAAAATTACACTACGACTGAGAAGGAATTACTCGCAGTTGTTTTCGCATTCGATAAATTTCATTCTTACTTGATCATGTCGAAGACGGTAGTGTGTACCGATCATTCAGCGTTGAGATATTTGTTTAGTAAGCAAGATGCGAAGCCAAGGTTGTTGCGATGGATTTTGTTACTGCAAGAGTTTGATATAGAGATTCGAGACAAGAAAGGAGCCGAAAATTTGGTGGCTGACCATTTGTCACGATTAGAGAATCTGGAGCTGGATAAGTTAGATGAATCGGAAATTCAGGATAAATTTCCTGATGAAAGTTTGTTGAAGGCAATTTTGAATGACTTTCCATGGTTCGCCGATATTGCAAATTTCCTAGTTACAAACACTCTTCCGTCTGGATTGGACTTCAACAAAAGAAAGAGGTTTTTCTCATCTTTACGATATTACTTCTGGGAAGACCCGTACTTGTTCAGACAGTGTGCGGATGGAATAGTCCGAAGGTGCGTAGCTGGAGAGGAATGCAACATAATTTTAGAGCACTGTCATGATGGTCCGGCTGGAGGACATCATGGTCCTAATTATACTGCAAGAAAGGTATTTGAGGCAGGTTTTTACTGGCCAACAGTATATAAGGATGCATTCAAGTATGTGAAGGAGTGCGATGCCTGTCAACGCACTGGGAGAATCTCTAAGATGGATGAAATGTTGCAAAATCCAATAATGGTAAGTGAGATTTTTGATGTCTGGGGGATAGATTTTATGGGGCCATTTCCTCCTAGCAATGGAAATAAATACATCATTGTGGCTGTGGATTATGTTTCTAAATGGGCTGAAGCGAAGGCACTACCAACAAATGATGCTAGGGTAGTGGTGAACTTTTTGAAACAACTATTTTCGCGTTTTGGAGCACCGAAAGCTTTAATTAGTGATCGGGGGACACATTTTACAAATGTGCAAATGGAGAAAGTGTTGCGAAAGTATGGAGTCAACCACAAGTTTTTGACTGCTTATCATCCACAAACAAGTGGTCAAGTGGAATTGACTAATAGGGGATTGAAGCGTATTTTAGAACGTTCAATTGAAGGAAATCCTAAGAGTTGGTCGTTTAAGTTGGATGATGCATTATGGGCAGCACGAACAGCTTTTAAATCATCGATTAGAACAACACCTTATCGCATGGTTTATGGGAAGGCTTGTCACTTGCCATTTGAGTTGGAGCATAAGGCTTACTGGGCTTTAAAGCAATGCAATTTTGATGACAAAACCGCTAGAAGAGAGAGAATGGCACAGCTAAATGAGTTAGATGAGTTAAGGATGAATGCTTATGATAATTCACGACTGTTCAAGGAGCGAACAAAGAAGTGGCATGATGCTCGACTTAAGTCAAATCACATCTTTGAGAAAGGTGATAAGGTTTTATTGTATAGTTCTAGGTTGCATTTATTTCCAGGTAAGTTGAAGACATGCTGGACAGTTCCTTTTGTGGTTGAGAAAGTTTATCCTTTCAGTGCTGTTGATCTACAAGGTCATTCTTGTAAAACTTTCAAGGTTAATGGAAGTCGTTTAAAGAGATACTTCGGTGATGCAAGGGACTCCAAGCGTGATTTGGAGATGAATTTAAGTTAAGTTATGAAGTAAGAAGTCGAGCTTACCGACGTGATAAACAAAAGCGCTTTCGGGAGACAACCCGTTACTTTTGTTATTCTGTTTTATTGTTTACTTGCAGAATGGAACTTTGTGGGTGTGTTCCCTGGAAACCCTCACGAGACTACAACTCGTCCTATCAGGATACTGAGAGGTTTAAAGGCTTGTTGCATACGCTAAATGCAACCGTGATGCCTACGGAAGTGTGCTATTGTATTATTTCAGAAGCCGCTCATCAAGCAATTTTCTTCTATATCAGGGGAGTTTTCCTGTTTCACTTCTTTTCTATTCCCAAGTATTATGTTGTTTAGTTTGCACTGAGGACATTGCATATTTTTAAAGTGGGGGATGGGGGAAAAGAAGTTTGTTTGTCCTCAAAATATGAATGGTAAATATTGAGTTGAAGGGCATTCTATGCTAGTCATTTTTCAGCCAAATTTTTCATTTTAAAATTTTATTCGTAAAGCTTAGCGAATCTTGTAACATATTTTGGGAATTCAATGAATGAAATGAATCTAATTTTTAAATTATTAGATAGTTCATTATGTGATGTATCGATAGGCAATCTATTGGAAGGTTATTGAGCTATTAAGAAATTTAATACTTAAAGTAGGGATTTATCTTAAGAGGATCTTTAGCAAGGTATGACTTTAGTCCTAATTCTTATATGATAGCGTGTTATAATCCATAATTTTGGAATCCTAATTATCTTCATTTGGGAATATTCTAGGTGTTGACTCCTCTATTGTACGTAAGTACAGACCTGGTTTCCGTCAGTATATTTGATAAAAAATAATAAGAAAGAAGAGAGTACAAAGGACTCATAAACTGAAAAACCAAAACCAAGTTATGTCGCTCTGTTGTACTGAGGTACAGACCTGTCACCAATGTCTTGGTTTGAAAAATGATTGATTTATTTGGATGTTCATTATTTGAAAAATTATGACACGTTATTTATATGAGAGTATTTTGCTATTGAGAATCAAGGGTAAAGCCTGCTAGAATAATAAAAGTTGAGCTCAATTTCTGAATCTGATTTTCTGTAGTATCATGATTGGCTAGTTCTTTATTGTATTTGCTTGGATAATGATACTTAGATTTCGGATTGATTATTGAATTGTGGAATTAATTGGATTTATTGAAAGTTTATGTGTTTATTTGAAGATCCTTGGTTATTGAATGATTATTAGTAATTACCTAACGTGGTTTTATGATTAATTGAGATTGATTTCCATTTGATTATAAGATTATTGATAATTGTTGATTTCAATTGACGATTGTTGCTGAATATATTGAGTTTGACAGGTTAGGGTTAATAATTGATAACAAGATAACTTTAATTAGTTATAGACTTTATTGATTCAAGTCAAGAGAATAAATCACATGAACGGTGTTGGTTTAATTTAGAATACAATGTGGTGGGCAACATTAAATTGAACTGTTAGTGTGTTGAAATCAACCTTGTGTCTTTTTAGATTGTGTTTATATCAATTTGTCTTGTAAGGAAGATTTGTTATATTTTTCAATCCACCAATAAATTCATATGTTAGCAATTCAGTAAGATGATTTCCGGACTCTAAGGAAAGTAATCCAAGCAAATGCATTTCTTTCATCATTTGAATTACATATTTTATTGTAGTAATTATTTTATCATTTCTTTATTATCTAATTAAGTTTTATTTAATAAATTAATTCTAAAAATTGTTTGCCAATTGTTCTACCGGAACTAAAACGTCTCCCTCTTTTATTCGTATTTATTATTTATACAAATTTCCATCTTATTTGAATTAATGTCCGTTCCCTGTGTTCGACTCGGACTTATCAAGCTATACTATATTACGACCAGGTATTCTTGCCTGAGTTGTGTATAGTAAGAAGGTATTTCCAATTATAATTTTGACTCTGTTTACACAACATCAGAGCCCAATTCAAGCCAATGGTCAAAGTAAGCATGATGGATCACAAAGAGATAACGTGAAGATGCAAGCAAAAGTGGGGCCTAAGTTTGACCCATGCAGGCCTTAAAAGGCTGGTCACGTGAAGAATATTCGAGAAGAAACAAAATAAGGCGGTGGAGCAATATGAATTCTTGTTGGCTACGGAAAAAAGACATCAACCATCGGTTGATTCACTCAATCACCGGTTGGGAGGTCGCCCAACAATGTTATAAATAGAGGCTCGGATATGCATATGTAAACATACAAAAAAGCATACCAGATACGTATTTTAGAGGTAAAAGTCAATTATTAGGGTTAAAGAAGGACTTTTAGTCAAATTTGGAGGCTAGGAGGCTAGGGATTGAAGACCTTCAAACCTAACGAAGGGTAATTCAATATCTTTGATTTGTATTCTTAGTCCTTTTACTTGATAAATGACTGTTTACTTGTATTTGGAATCTTGTTTATATTATCAATGATTATTGATTATTTATTTAACATATTTGTTTAGATGAATGATGCTTGTATGATTATTTGAGTATATGTTTACGTTAATTGATTCTATGAATGTTATTAAGGTTATGTCTATATTGGATATATGATTATGATATTCATGCTATATAGAGAACTCTTGTGTGGATTGACTTAATAATTTAGGTTTATGTTTTGATTATACCTAGATAAACGAGAACTTGGTGATAGGTTATAGTCATTACTGGATTAAACTATAATTGATTAGATAATAACATTCGAGACCTTGAAGTTAATTAACCTTAATATACGTTGAAGAACTTAATCCAAGGGTATTCAGCTGGACCAAGGCCTTTATCTACTTTTATATTTCAACATAGATCAATTAGCTGACAAAGATAAATATATAGGAGAATTTGAATACAACTTAGCTAGTCTAGATAAAATATATCTTCTATCTACCTTATTCAGCTTAAATAATTCTTTAATTACTTTAAATTGTCTTGTATATCCTAGTTCGATATCAAGGTAGATATCTATGTTGTTCGCACGGAACTAAAATGTAAACCCCCTTATTTGTAATATTAATTGTACATTGGATCCTGTCTGTAACATTAATTTTGACTATTGTAAATATTATTTGTGGTTAAATTAAGAATTCATTTTCCCTGTGTTCAATACCTGGACTTACTTATAAAGCTATATTATACGAACGGGTTATTCTTGCCTATATTGTGTGATAGTATTATTTAGTATTTCCTCTATTTAAAACTTGTTATTTTAATTGATTAGACTTTCTGCACATCAGTAGGCGTCACTTACTTGGGTGGCGAATCCTTTGGTGGATTCTCCTCAAGTGAGTCCTATTCGAATATTTTGTTGCCCGATACGGCTGGGCGAGTGGGTACCGTGGAAATCTTCATAGTAGTATGTAAGGCTAGAGCCTCATTTTCGATGTCAGGTGACGTAGTTGTGGGAGTGGTTGCCATGAAGAATGGCAAATAAGTTTAGTGTACATAAGGTTATACATATATATACACATAAAAGCCAAGCACATAAGCACATATAAAGGTTGGTCCCGTTCTATCCTCGGTATACGTCTGCAACTTTACTCTCATTCACTATAACCATTTCAGGTCTTGTATCGAATCTCCTTTAATTGTACATAGTTGATCAGGCTATGTTAAATTAAATTCAAATGATGCAATCGCTGAACCAGTCATACTAAACAAGGAATACTAACCTAATGGTTATAGTCTAGGTTACTAATGCAATCCTAGTTCGCTATAACCTGGCTCTGATACAAATCTGTCGCACCCTCAAAACACGTGGCAGCGGAAGGATGAGGTGTCATGGGGGCCACGACCAAATCAAAAATCTTCGCACAAGATTACATCGAACGACCTCTAGTATGTTGTTTAATGTGGGTTATCCTACTGCTCTGTGAACCTGAGAATACATGCTAAAACGGCTCAACATAATTGTTGGTGAGTTCATAGGTTTACATAGTTTGAAATTATAGTAAAATCATAGTTTTGAACACTATTGCACTGAGCTCATAGTCTGAAGCTTAACCGGTTGGTGCCCCTAGTAAGTGCATCCCTCTACACTCAATTACGAAAAATTATGCACCCGTATAGTGGTTAGAGCGAATAATAATTTAAGTGCATCCCTCTACACTCAATTACGAAAAATTATGCGCCCGGAAGGTCATTTCCCGATAGATCTATCCATAATGTTCGCGCTTAGTATTAACGGAGCTATGAAATTTGTTAGAGGCCAGGATCGTAGTGGAATCGTAGTTTTACTCAGGCAATAAGTATAAGTGGTTTCAGTTATTTGTGTTCATAAAAACAGAGCATGTAATCTCACCCCAAAGTAAAAAGCAGTAAAAGTGGGGCTATGAGACTGACCTGAGTTTAGCTATGAGCAATCAATCAATCAAATTGCAAACAAGTAAGCGTGTATCCAATTGCAACCTTCTAATGCCCTAAACGTATAAGGTTGTGAATGTAAGTAGATGTCTCAAAAGACCATCTATGTAAGTGGAGGGTTAATGTCCACTTAAGCCAATCATGTAGGTGGTGGGTTGATGTCCACCTATGCTAGTTCACTCAACTAGTATGTCCAAATAAGTTGTTTATTAAAAACGTGTACGACTCATTGGTGAAAGTTTGTAATAATAATTCGTTTAGACATTATTATTAAGTTTTTTACGTTGTACATTATATATATCGTGTGTTGCTAACAAATTATTTAGTTAGTAAAAACCTCAATACGTAGGTCAAAGTTGGTCAACTCATTGGTCAAAGCTAGTCAAACCTGGTGAAATCTGGTCAAAATTGGTCAAACTTGGTCAAAGTTACCAACTAAGTCACCCAAACTCATTTTTGTTACCATTTATCAAAAATAGTAAGTTTGTCGGCTTTGAGAAGTCGAGCCCCATTTTTGTTGACTTGGCAAACCTACTCGGTTTGACCCAGAATCTTTTCCCAAACCCTTAAATATATTCCCAAGCCTTAAAAAGTTTAAAAGTCCATAAAAACCAGTTTTAACACTTATTGCATCTTCAGAAGGTGTCGGTTTTCATAAGTTAATAAAATCAGTTCTTTTTTATATTTTACCAGAAAATGCATCATTAGCCGAATTTTTATAAAAATTTATAATCTGAATTTGTGACACCGGGCAAATTAGGTTAAATTTTAAACTTAACCGAAACCCTAATTACGTGTATTTAGATGTGATTTAGGCTAAATACTTGTAATTACTTGTGACTAATTGTATATTTGTGTGATTATACGCTCCCGTAATTGTTTTATGTTACGCTTACGTAATTAGTTGTAATTATGCGAAAAAACCGGACAGAGTCCGACAAAACTGTACGACGTTGGTGAAAAACTTTCCATAAATAACTTTAATCTATTTTTAGAAGTTATTTATCATTTATTATTATTTTGCTAAAATAATACACGAAAAACCTAGACGTTTCGATTAAAACGTCTCAAACGCAACGAAAATGTGCAAATTTAATTCGGCAACCAAGCGAACGTCAAAAATTTGTTTGAAAACTTAAATTAAGTATTTTAAATAGTTCTTCAATGAAAAATTACCCAAATTATATCGTTAATTAAAACGACTCAAAATAACGTTACGCGATTTAACGTTTAAACCCGAATAACGAACAAACAACCACAGTACGTGAATACAGTGTAAGTTTAAAAATTAAAACACATCTTCCCCTGTGGGCCCCCACCTTGTCCAGCCACCACCCAAGCCAACCAATCCCATGTCATGCAATTTCTAATAATTAAGTTCTTTAGCTTCATTTTTCCATACATGCAAAAGTATCACCATTACACTCAAACACTTTGGATTCACCAAAGTAAAAAAAAAAAAACACTTCCAATTCTCTCTCAACTCACTCTCCATTTCCAGAAAATTTAACACCAAAACACCCTTACATCATCATCAAAAAAATCATCATTCATCATTATCATCAAGAACATCAAGGCCAAGAGCAAGAATCAAGCTTAAATTCACCATCTTCATCTTGTTTCTTCATCAATTTTATGTAAGAATCCCCTTGAACTTTTATTTATTTTACCTTCATACTACTGATTTTAATGTTATAAAGCTCATCTAACAAGATTATGTCCAAATATTATGTCAAAATACGTTTTTATAATTTTTATACAAACATATATAAATCTGTCTCTAAAAACTCAGTTTAGTGAAAACGCCATATCTGGATTTCTAAGAGGATTTAGACGATTCATTTTTTTTTTTCAAATCTGCGTATTTAAAAGATCTACAACTTTCATGTTTTACGTTTTTACCAGATCCATACGTATTTTTCTCTAGGAGCTGATTTGTGGGACTGATCTGTATGAAATCCGAATCTGAGATAGGAACTTTTGTGGAATTTATTTATATACTTAGATGACCTTTAAAATGGTCTAGGAATGTAGAAGATCAGTTGGTTAAAGTTGTGGAATCTAATTTGGATTAGAAATAGTAGAAATCCTATTGCGAACCAAACAGACAAAACCGAAACAACCTTCTTTTTGGACTGATTTTGTACCAAGTGTAAAACCGACACTTCGAACCGACTATAAAGTGTACCAATAGTTTTCTAAGGCTTAATAAACTATTTTAAGACTTGGATAAAAATTTCGGGTCAAACCGAGAAGGTTTGACCAAGTCAACAAAAGCGGCTTGGTTGCTAAAAATTGACAAAACTTGTTATTTTTGGAATGTGACAACGAAAATGTGTTTGGGTGGCTTAATTAATGTCTTTGCCTAAAAACGAGACTTGAAAAGTTTCCCGCATTAGAAACTGACACTTAGATTGAGAGTGTTGCTTTAAAATTTAGAGTGTTGCTTAAAATTGACTAAGTGTTACTAAAATTGGCTAGTGTTGCTAAACCTTGACCAGCTTGACCAACTTTGACCAACGAGTTGACCAACTTTGACCTACGGTTTAAGGCTTACACAAACTAAAATAATCTGTTTGAAACACACGATATGTACTAATGAATAGTATACAACAAAACAAACTTAATAATAATGTCTAGTTGAATTATTATTACAAACTTTCACCAACGGGTCGTACGCGTTTTTGATAAACAAACTTGAACAACTTATTTGGACATAACTAGTTGAGTGAACAACTAGCATGGATAGTCATTAAGATATCCATTTATTTACTTACTTACTTACTTACTTACTTACAACCTTACGCGATTACGACACTCAAAGGTTACAGGGTTCGGAGAACCAACGCACGGAATTACATCCGCTACACTCGATTACTTACACACATTGCTTGCTTATTTGACTATTTGCTTGCTACTTGCTAAACTCAGGTGAGTTTCATAGCCCCTTTTTACTTGTTTTAAATTGTTTTGGGGGAGAATACATACTACAACTGCTTTACACAACTACTTTTACTTGAACACATGTACAGACTTGCTATCTTACAGACTATTAATGTACAGAATACATACACACATGTTTTATACAACTGCTTTTACTTGAACACATGTATAGACTTGCTATTCTACAGACTTATAGACTATTGATATACTGATTTGCATGAGTTACGATTAATCCACTGAAGGCCTCTAAATCATAGTTGTTAATTATCGACTTAAGCGCGAGTTTTAGTAAATGGATCCATTTGAGACTGACCATCCTCGCCCGGGGTAGCACGCACTACCACGAACCGTACTGTATAAACGGGCGTTTCTTACTCGTTTCGCATGAGTGTTTTTGGATTAGCACTCACGGGGGCAAATTTCAAGTACTTGATTGTACTTTACAGACGTGTTAAGCTTCGACTATAATGCTCATGACAATTGTATATTCACTATATTGCACTTGTGCAATGCTTTAAGCTGATTGTGTTCACAACTATTTATTTACTGCAAACCTATGAACTCACCAACTTTATGTTGACTTTTTAGTATGTATTCTCAGGTTTACAGACGCAGTAGGACTACCCACAGGAAATAACATACTACAGATCGTTCGATGTAAACTTGGTGTGATGATGCTCGATTAGTCGCGCCCTGACCCATTCGCTTCCGATGTACAAATTTGGGGGTGCGACAGATTGGTATCAGAGCCTAAGGTTTTAACGAACTAGGATTGCATTAGTGACGTAGACTATGACCGTTAAGTTTGTTTTCTTATTTGGTATGACTGGTTCAGCGATTGCATCAATTGAACTTAATTTAACATAGCCTGATCAACTATGTACAATTAACGGAGATTCGATGCAAGACCCGAAACGGTGATAGCAAATGAGAATACGGTAGTAACGTAAACCGAGGATAGAACAGGACCAACCTTATACGTGCTTATATGCTAGGTTATTATATTTCTATATATAACCTTAACCTCACTAAACTCTTTGCCACTCTACATGGCAACCACACCCACAACTATGTCACGTGACATCGAACACGAAACACAAACCTCACTTACTACTATAGAGATATCCACGATACCCGCCCGCCCAACCGCACCGGGAAACGATATAATCGAATAGGACTCACTTTAGGAGAATCCACCAAAGGATTCGCCACATAATTAAGTGACCCCTACTTCACCCTCTTCTTTCTGCTCGCAACCAAATCACTCGAGAACACATATAGAACTTAAACCGCACAATACCTCGTCACCTATAAGAACTACACCTAATCCCATCACTTCGCACTCCTCATTCCCACCTTTATCGTAGACCCATGGAGCGCGCGTGCTACACATGACTAGAAGGACAAACACACCACTTCGAACTAGACCTTATCTTATTTATACCACTACTACGGATACTCTAGCCACTAGGACCCATCATCATACAGGAGTCTGCCAGTGAACTTGGTCAACCACGACACCTATCTATTGGAATTAACATCTCCAATAATCGAATGGATTTCGATGATTCACTCAACTCTTTACCTGAATCACGATTGATCACTTTTTTTTAGCTTGTATGTCAACAATTCGTTCAAAAACCGAGACTTACTACTTGATCATGTTTGGCCACTATTCTGACACGTTCGTCAAACGATTTACCCATAACTTGATTCGCGACTTTGACTGCTCCGAACACCTTTATCAAACTTTTTTTCATTTCAAACCAATAACATAATCATCGCTGACTACCTTGAGGACATTACTCGGTCGTTATTATGACTACTTCTAAATCTTGTTGCTAAATTCAATGTTTCAATAGAACTCCCCCTCGATAAAGATGGCGAAACTGTGTTTACCTCACGTTATAACAGAAACTTCTATCCCGTTGAGTGTATGAAAACCCCATCACATTTTGTATAAGATCTATGTATTCGTCCGGATGTAGCTATGCCCGGCATATTTTGCAAACATCAATCATGTAATCTATTAAACTTTTTCCTTGGTGGACTTTAAATCATTTCATATTATCGTTGTACTGCGATTTACTTCCGAACAGGCCTACGATAATCTTAATTCTCTTGCAAAGATCCAATTCATTCTTTTATCCCCTTCTCATTCAAGGATACGCCACTACGAGAAACGACATAATTTCCTAACACTTTACAATAACAAGAAGTTTTCAATGGATTTCTACCAATCCAAATTTTCAAAGAATTTTCACCGAACATCTACCCAGAAATTTATTTACAACTTCTATATTTCTACAGATAATGTTAGACAGAAGTTTTTCCAACATAGTCAATCAACTAAAAGTTTTCAACGGACATTAAATTTCAAACAATTTTCATCATAGAAATTCTCGGCAAATTTTACATCAGCTCTTCCTCAAAATACTTCATAGAAATTTTTCAAAAACTATTAAACTACTTATCTAAACATTTGTACAAAGTCCAAATCTTAAAATTCTTAGCAAAGATTTTTACTGACATTTTATTTGGCGAAAATTTTATGTAAGATTAAACACTTGCTTTTTACTCAGTCTTTCTAAAAGACAGATCGCAACGTTAATTTAACCAGAAATGGTATCGGCAGGTTTGGGTTAATACATGAGATAGTTACCACTCTTTTCGTATATCAGAAATTTATGTTGCTTTAGAGACTAAATCCTCTTTTCAAATTCACCAGTTTTGATAAAACAATTTTCTCGTAGGAAATGGCGAGTCCCTCTGTAGACAAACACGTGTATGATGACGACCAACTGTGTGATGAACCCTAACTTTGACATGGGTACATTCCTTTCCAATGACTTGACGTTTTCAACCTCCTACGATACTAATTAAACTAGTCATCCTGGCATAATAACACCCGACCGACATGAATGCTAAGTGTAACTCAGAACTGACCAAACTGATTTGAGCCAACAGAAAACCTTGGAATTGCGTTTTAACAAAACAAACTTCCCCCACACAAACTTCTAGACTTCAATCTAGGTTTTCAAACGTACGATAACAACTCATGCTCTCGAACACCTACGGATTTCTAACGATCCACTCATTGGAAGCGCGTTTCAACGACATATATTAGGTGCAACCCAACGACTTACCCACGTCTACACGAACTTATGGCTGGAATGTTTATTTTCCACCATACTTTTATGAAACTAATTTCCTGACCTCGACTAACTACTACTTTGACTTGTGCGTCAACGATACATTCAAAACACGAGACTTAATGCCCATTGAAATTGAAATCTCTCTCCCTCATTTCTCTTCTTGATAACATCATTGCCATCATTTAGCTCTTTTAAAATTCGCACCTACAACGTCTACGATGAGGAAATCGTTCGTACACCTCTCTATACTCACATGAACCCACTTACCATACCGTTTTGGTACTAGCTGCTAGGCTACGCCGCCATGAAAATAGAATAGACACTGTGGAGTTAGAACAACACGAAACCCGTTTAGGCTGGAAGCACCTAGCATAGGGCCGAGTTGCACAGATCCAGGAGGATAGGCAGAATCTTAGCGAAATCATAGAAACTACCCATCTCCAGGTGATGGAGACCAGAGACGAAGTCACTGCCTTGCGATTAAGACTATGGTGCCAGATAGAATTCGCTTAGGACTAGTAAAATTTCCACTAAACATGTACAATGTGTGGGAAATGGTTTTCAAAAAATTTTCGTCAGGCATTTTACACGAATTACTCACAAACATAAATCTTCCATCAGATTTTTGACAAACAAAATTTTCCCTGTTTTGTTAATGATAAGAGTTTTCAACGGATTTTCATCAACTCGAGTTTTCAACAGATTTACATCAGCAACAATTTTAAACAAATTTTGCCACAAAATGTTCTTATAAGAATTTTCAAAATTCATAAATTATTGACAAAGTTATCAAAAATTACGATGATGTTTTTGGCAAAAGGAAACCATCTATATCAACAAACACTTGATCTTCACTCAATCTTTCTCTATGATCTAACCTTTTATCCCATTTTGAAACTAGAATACTGATTCACCGTAAACATTGCTAAGGAAATCCTAAGATAAGAAGTTGGGTTGTGGTTTTTTTTTTTTTCATTTTTTTTCCAATAAAGGCATAAGTACGATAGACTGGTACGAAATAAGATTTTCTTAGTAGTCGGTATGATAGTAGCAATACACGATCTTGCAAAATTGGATGAAGTTAAATTCCTATAAGGACAAACTATGACGTTAGTGATAGAGGTGACAACAACCACTACGAAACTATTGGAGGATGAAACTAAAGGAGACAATGAAATAATTATTTCAACCTTATACGATACAGGATTAGTTTAGTTCATTTCACAATATCATACCCCACAGACCTGAAGCTAAGAATAACGCAGAAATAATAAATTGATTTTAGCCGTGTAATCATAATTCAGAACCTCACTCCGGGATTGCAGATAAACTTTTCTCCTTAGACGTAAAAATCATCAAAATCGAAATCCTTCTTTCTTTTTTTTTTCTCGATGCCATCTAAGAATCTCATCCGAATCGTTGCCATGAGAAACCTATTGAATTTTTACTGTTACTAGTGGAACATTGGTCTAACAAGGGGAGAAAAGGTGAAACATGAATCATCTCGCTAAGAAAGCAACAGAAACCTTAAAACAGAAAACCGAGAACTTAGACCATGATGGCTTACCCATTATCCAGGCCCGGTGAATCTCAGGACGAAGTCTGGATTCACTCGTGGATAAGAAACTCAGATACGTTAGAAACACACACCAACTCTATCACAGAACCCACACAGACCGTAACTGAAAACAAATTTCGGGACGAAATTCTCCTAACAAGGGGAGAATGTGACACCGGGCAAATTAGGTTAACTTTTAAACTTAACTGAACCCCTAATTACGTGTATTTATATGTGATTTAGGCTAAATACTTATAATTACTTGTGACTAATTGTATATTTGTGTGAATATACGCTCCCGTAATTGTTTTGTGTTACGCTTACGTAATTATTTGTAATTATGCGAAACAACCGGACGGAGTCCGACAAAACTATACGACGTTGGTGAAAAACTTTCCATAAATAACTTTAATCTATTTTTAGAAGTTATTTATCATTTATTATTATTTTATTAAAATAATACACGAAAAACCTAGACGTTTCGATTAAAACGTCTCAAACGCAACGAAAACGTGCAAATTTAATTCGGCAACCAAACGAACGTCAAAAATTTGTTTGAAAACTTAAATTAAGTATTTTAAATAATTCTTCAATGAAAAATTACCCAAATTATATCGTTAATTAAAACGACTCAAAATAACGTTACGCGATTTAACGTTTAAACCCGAATAACGAACAAACAACCACAGTACGTGAATACAATGTAAGTTTAAAAATTAAAACACATCTTCCCCTGTGGGCCCCCACCTTGTCCAGCCACCACCCAAGCCAACCAATCCCATGTCATGCAATTTCTAATAATTAAGTTCTTTAGCTTCATTTTTCCATACATGCAAAAGTATCACCATTACACTCAAACACTTTGGATTCACCAAAGTAAAAAAAAAAAACACTTCCAATTCTCTCTCAACTCACTCTCCATTTCCAGAAAATTTAACACCAAAACACCCTTACATCATCATCAAAAAAATCGTCATTCATCATTATCATCAAGAACATCAAGGCCAAGAGCAAGAATCAAGCTTAAATTCACCATCTTCATCTTGTTTCTTCATCAATTTTATGTAAGAATCCCCTTGAACTTTTATTTATTTTACCTTCATACTACCGATTTTAATGTTATAAAGCTCATCTAACAAGATTATGTCCAAATATTATGTCAAAATACATTTTTATAATTTTTATACAAACATATATAAATCTGTCTCTAAAAACTCAGTTTAGTGAAAACGCCATATCTGGATTTCTAAGAGGATTTAGACGATTCATTTTTTTTTTCAAATCTGCGTATTTAAAAGATCTACAACTTTCATGTTTTACGTTTTTACCAGATCCATACGTATTTTTCTCTAGGAGCTAATTTGTGGGACTGATCTGTATGAAATCCGAATCTGAGATAGGAACTTTTGTGGAATTTATTTATATACTTAGATGACCTTTAAAATGGTCTAGGAATGTAGAAGATCAGTTGGTTAAAGTTGTGGAATCTAATTTGGATTAGAAATAGTAGAAATCCTATTGCGAACCAAACAGACAAAACCGAAACAACCTTCTTTTTGGACTGATTTTGTACCAAGTGTAAAACCGACACTTCGAACCGACTATAAAGTGTACCAATAGTTTTCTAAGGCTTAATAAACTATTTTAAGACTTGGGTAAAAATTTCGGGTCAAACCGAGAAGGTTTGACCAAGTCAACAAAAGCGGCTTGGTTGCTAAAAATTGACAAAACTTGTTATTTTTGGAATGTGACAACGAAAATGTGTTTGGGTGGCTTAATTAATGTCTTTGCCTAAAAACGAGACTTGAAAAGTTTTCCGCATTAGAAACCGACACTTAGATTGAGAGTGTTGCTTTAAAATTTAGAGTGTTGCTTAAAATTGACCAAGTGTTACTAAAATTGGCTAGTGTTGCTAAACCTTGACCAGCTTGACCAGCTTTGACCAACGAGTTGACCAACTTTGACCTACGGTTTAAGGCTTACACAAACTAAAATAATCTGTTTGAAACACACGATATGTACTAATGAATAGTATACAACAAAACAAACTTAATAATAATGTCTAATTGAATTATTATTACAAACTTTCACCAACGGGTCGTACGCGTTTTTGATAAACAAACTTGAACAACTTATTTGGACATATCTTAATGTCTATCCATGCTAGTTGTTCACTCAACTAGTTATGTCCAATATGAAAGTTGTAGCCAATGAAATTTGTGAAATTTAGGATGAAGTTTCAGGACATTTGGAGATGTGTAGCTCAAGATATGGCCAAAATATTAAGGGTAAAGTTTCTAGATTTCTGGAACAGATTGTCTATGTGTTTTGATACAAATTATTAAAAATACTAAACCAACTCAGAAAAATATAAGGTTTTTGGGGTTTGAAATTTAACATCTTGAACTTGATTTTAGACTACAAAAACATCCATTTTCATGAAGAAATAGTTTTTATAATAATCGTGGAAGTGAAAAAAACTTGTTGACAAAAAGTATTTCTCACATTTTATAAATTTCAAGTTAAGAGAAATGGTTTTTGAGTAATATTTTGTTATAATATGTGTTGAGTAAACCCTATCACATGTTATTAGAATAATTAGGAGAAGAATATTCTTTACAATGATGTTTATGAAGATGTTTAGACAGATTTGAAGTGAGGTGTTCTTGAGCTTTATTTCCTTACAAAAATCTTGATAAATGGTGATGTATTTAGGGGTTGGTTATGCGTAGTGATATGGTGGTTTGTGGTGGTGTTATGGTGGTGATTAGGGCTGAGTTCTTCAGATTTTAGAGAGAGGAAAGAGGAGTTAGAGAGAAGGTGGAGGAAACTTGAAGATTGAGTGAAGTGTGGAATGATGAGGTTGCATGAATGCATGAGTTTTAAGTGGGTGATGATGGGGGTGGCACATGGGGGGTTCTTGGGAAGATTTTCAGGTGGTCCCACACCATGTGGGTGTGTTTTCAAATTTTAACTCTCAGTCTATGTTGCGTACTGTGTTCGTTAATTCGTTAGTGTTAAATCGCCTAACGTTTTCTTATGTTGTTTTTATTCTCGATATGTTTGGGATTATTTTTCATTGAAGTATTGTTAAAATACTTTATTTTTAGTTGTCAAAATATTTAATGAGTTCCGTTTGGTTACCGAATTCGACTCACGCATTTTTACCGTATTTGTTACGTTTTAATTAAAACGTCTAGGTATTTCGTGTATTATTATATAAAAATAATAATATATGATAAATAACTTCTAAAAATAGATTAAAGTTATTTATAGTAATGCTTTCACCAACGTCTTATAATTAGTCGGACTCCGTCCGGTTGTTTCACGTAATTACAACTAATTACGTAAGCGTAATATAAAACAATTACGAAAGTGTATATTCACATAAATATATGAATAGTTACAAGTAATTACAAGTATTTAGCCTAAATCACATCTATTTACATATAATTAGGGTTTCAGTTAGGTTTAAAAGTTAACCTAAATTGCCCGTTGTCACAAGATATTACCCGTAAATAATTGCGAGGAGAATAACACTTGTATTTCGCCGAATAATATCCCAAGTATTACAAATGCTAGCTTCTACGAACTACATTACATAACTCTATAAAAGCGACATATTCTCCCCCTAATCTTCCCACTAGTTTCTAGAGAGAGAAACTAGAGAGAGAGAGACTAGAGAGAGAACCTAGAGAGAGAAACTAAAACTAAAAATGAAAACCAAAATCTAGAGAGAGTAGTGAGAGAGTGAGTTGTTGAAGTGTGGAGTGTGTGAAATGAGGAGGTGGTGGAGAGTATTTATAGATTTGGCTCAACCGTATTCCTCAACCGTATTCCCACCTCCAAAATCTCAGCCGTATTTCCCAACAGTATAAAAATATTTCTTTATACGGGCAAGACAGTAAATACGGGACGTCCATATTGAGACATAGTTTGTGACAACAGATCTAGCTTGAAAATAGGACTGGTGTAATTGTTATCATGTTTGTACATTGGTTTAGATTTGTAAATAAAAGATATTAGTTTGTTATTAATATTTGTTAAATATATTAATGATGTTAAAGTGTTAGATAAATATCGAAACAAACTAAAGTCTGAACTGCGAGTCGAGATCTCAAGTCGTAGCAAGTTGAGCTGCGAGATGAGACCTGAACTCGCAAAGGCAATACTGGTAGCGAGTCGAGATGAGATCTGAACTCGCAGAGGTTAGCAGCAAACCGAAGTTAAGTGGGCTTGGGCTGCGAATCGAACTGGACTCGCAGGCCCAGTGGCTGCGAGTTGATCCGATGATATATATATGTTTTCAATTCGTGAAAAACATAACTTTTGGCATTCGATTCTGACTACTGCGAATTCAACAATCCATAGAAAGTTATTTCTAACGGCTAGGCTTTGACGATTGGTCGTTTAAGCAAAGTATATTAGTTAATATAAACGTGAACTTATTCGTTATAATAGTAAGATGACGTGTATTGAGGGATTCCGCACCTTAATACTATAAATAACGAAGTTATCGATCCTAGAACTAGGGACTTACAATTGGTATCAGAGCTCTCGGGCTAAATACGAGTAAATTCAAGGTTTTTGTGATAATAACGATTGATTTCGGATTGTTTTTGTGTGCATTGAGTACATATTTACAATCAAAATCACTCTCTGGACGTTTTTGAGTTGGTTTACGGTCGAAATTTCCAGTTTCAATCGTAAAAATACCTAAAATTTTCGTTTTTGGGGTTTCTCAGCCGTTTTGCGAACTGAGATTAGGGTTTCAACTACGTCGACGAACCGAGTTGAACTTGCGAACCGAACTGAGTTCTGCCAGTCGAACTAAGCTACGAACTGAAATCTCTTGTGAACTGAGATCACTTGCAAACTGACATCCACTGTGATCCGAACTGAGATTGGCGAATTGAGTTTTGCGAATCGAGCTGAGATCTGCGAAGCGAGTATAGTCTTGCGAATTGAGAACTGAACTCGCAAAAACAATTTGATTTTTCAACTATTACGATGTTTGATTTAAGTAAAATGATCGAGATGGAACACGAGGTTGGAAAATCTAATGTTCCACCTAAAATTTTAAGACTTGAAGAATACTATAGCTGGAGGGATAGGTTCGAATCTTACTGTTAATTCCATGATCTGTCTATCTGGATGTGTATCAAAAATGGATACAGTGCACCTACTGCCACTATTGAAAATGCTGTTGTGGTTGTTGCCTATCATCAAATGAATGATCAGCAAAAGAAAGACTTTGAGATTGAAAATAAAGCTAATTCTTCAATCAAAATGAGTTTCCTAAGGAGATTAATCATCAGCTGAAATCTTTTCATACTGCTAAAGCGCTCTAGGAAACACTTGAGAAAAGATGTGAAGGCAGTCCACAGATGAGAGCCGGCAAGAAGAATCTTCTCAAAAAGCAGTTTACTGTGTTGAAAGCTTTAAAGGGAGAAGATCTTGATGCCTATGTCACATGTTACTACCATCTACTAAGTGAACTTGAGAGCCAAGGGATTACTATTACCGAAGAAGAGAAAACCGACAAGTTCATTGAGGGTTTGCCTTCTAAATGGGAAATTCATGGTGTTATGCTAAAAGATAATGAGGAAAGATATGCAAAAATGACTTAGAGCAGGTAATTGACAAGCTCAGAGGGTATTATTTCACCAAGAAATAGAGATATACATATTCTGATCAGGTTCAGAATCCTGGGTTATATCATGGAAAATCAAGTGTCTCGAATGTATCATCCAGTTCGACCACAACTTTATTAGTTGGTGATACTGGTATGGCATGTGAAATGGTAACTGAGGACATGTGCTTTCTTACATCATCTGGTAGTGAAGCAAAAGGAAAATCATTTGAGAAGTTACCTCAAGAGCATCAGAAGATGCCTATGAATGTAAAATCTACTGAACAACAACTGTCTGTTCTTGCTTCCTTTGTTGCTTCTTGTGAGAACTATATTCAGGGTAAAATCAATGATCCCATCTTATTTGATGAAGACTATGATCAGATAGACCCTGATTATCTTGAAGAAATAGATCTCCAGGATCAACTTGTTATGTTGTCTAGGAGAGGTAAGAATTTCTTGAAGAGGACTCGTAGAAAGGTAGTTGGGAACCGATCATGGTTTGATTAGAAAAAGATAAAGTGTTTCAACTATCAAGGTTATGGACACTTCGCTCGTGAGTGTCAAAGACCTAAGGTTGAAACTGGCAATGGGAAACAAGGCTCAGGAAGTTCTCTAGCTTCCAAAGCCTTAGTGGTAAAGCAGTTAGATGGGTCTTATGATTGGAAGGCTCAGTCAGAGGAAGCTCTCATGGCTGAAATTGATGATCAAGAGAAGACTGTTGATTCAACATCCTATATGCATACTGATGCTGAAGTAGAGGTGTCGGAGCTTCAAGTGAAAGCAAGTGATGAAGACGTGCTGTACATGGATTCAACTGAAGATATGAGTCCAGATGACTTTGTAGCACACATGGCTGAAGTTTAAACAGACAAGAAAAGGGTATGTATTGATATTCTTACTCTTGCTGATGTCCGTTACTTAGTTACTGATTTGCAATAATAGGTTAGTGTTTTAACTATAGCAAATAAAAACCTATCTTCTCAAGTTAGCATGCTGACTGAATCTAGTAAGACTGTAGTATCCGATCTTGAACTGGCTAAGCTTGATGTGCGTAGGTTAGGTGAGGATAAACAGGCCTTAAAAGATAAGATTAAGTCCGATATTTCTAATAAAACTGCACTTAGAGATACCATTAATGAGAAATCTATAATCATAGATGGTCTTTATTTGAATTTGAAGGACTTAAATCAAACAATTGCTAATAAAGATAAGGAGTTAGCTGAGCATAAGTTAAAATTAGTTAAGCAAAATCATAAGATAGAAAACTATAGAATATCTGAGATGGATAAATGTCACACCCCGCTAAAGCGGAAACACGAGATGTAACAGTACCGGGTAACAACGCATAAGATATAGTAGCAACATCATACATAATTTAGAGAAAATATTACACATTACTACCAGTTCAAACCACAGTTCCAAAAGAAATTACAATAAGCTCTTAAAGTTTCCAAAAGAGAGTCATAGTTTCAAAAGAGGGTTATGGTTTAGAAATAAAGCAAATGCGTGTGAACATGCATCCATGCTAACGTACTCCTAGAGTGCACCTTACTGTCGTTCTCCTGAAAAGCATGATAAAACAAAAGGGTCAACTATGGTCATAGTTGGTGAGTACACAGGTTTAGTGTTACAAACAAATGAACGAAAGCTTTGTTTATAAATGACATGAATACAAATGATTGGTTGTGATAGTTGCGAATATGAAAGGTAGTATACATGAGTGTTAATGCAATTGAGGCCACTACTTAACCGATTCAACCGACACATGCCCCAAGCTCCATGTTCTATCGGTAACATGAGTACTGGTGATACTATGCACTCACGAACAGTGTGAGTGAGGAGTGGTTTCCCCCTAAATAGCGCTATCCATAAATATCAACGGCTCATCTGGCTCTCGGACGAGTTAATAAGTAGTGTAAACTGTTCCGGGGACTTTAGCACGATAGTACTCAAGCATAATAATAGTATTCACCAATTCGCATACATAGTATAGAAAAAGTTCAACAAGTTCATAAAGAGTACAACCAATTTAGTTAAAGTTCGAGATCATACTTTTCACCCAAAAATAATAAACAAGTAAAAAGGGGCCGTGAATACTCACAATTGAGCGTAAGAGTAAACGATGGATGTAGCACGCGTGCTTGTCGGGTATGACTCCTATCCAAGTCCTATGAACACGAGGTTTCTAATTAGTTTCTTGGTAAATTAGGTTTGATAGGATTGCTTAGCTAAATATTTAGATTACAAAGTGCAAAAATGGTTTGTTTGCTTTTGAAGTTTGTTAATGTCCAATAATCGCATTGAGTATAATAATGATTATACAAGTGTATAATATCTCACGATTGTTAGTGTCTAAAAATCATAATGTTTTGAGCTTTGGAAATTTGGTTCCTTCCAATTTATGATTAACAACACACAAATTAATTAATACATCATAAAACAACAAAACCCTTTTTGTTACCATTATTTCCAAACATAGAAAGTTTCCCGTTTTTGAAACCGAGGCCCGTTCTTGTTGACTCGGTCAAACCTTCTCAATTTGACCCGAGACTTTTACCCAAACCTTAAACATGTTCATGAGTCATAAAGAGTTAGCCTTTCCTTAAATAACAAGTTCGCAAGTGTCGGTTTTTAACTTTTACCAAAATCAGTCCATATTCTCATTTCTAGATAATTACATCAGTTCCTTGAATTTATTAAAAATACTTATGTTCCGAATTAAAATAAGGAAAAAATCACAGATCATCTTCAATATGTTATATATCTACTATAATTTTTCCAGGAATTATAGAGAAGTCAAAGTATTTTTAAAATTTACTTTTATCATCTGAGGTCAGATCTGAACATATGCATGCAATCATTACTTTTGGGCAAAATCTATTGGGTTCCAGAAAAAGTGATCAGCACAAAGGTTGTAGTTAACAAAATTTATAAACGTTTGGCATTAGTTTCAATTTATTTGGAGGTGTGAAGCTCTAGTTATGATCAAAACACTGAGAAGAATGTTTCTGACTTAATATGACAACTTCTACCCCTTCTCTTGCCAAAATTATTAAAAATATCAAACTAACTCAAACAAATATGAGGCTTATGAGGTTTGAAAGCTAACATATTGAACTTGATTTTTGGCTCATAAAACGTCCATTTGGTTATGTTAATTAGGAGAAACACCTTGGTGAATCTCGTACTCAAATCTGGACAGAAACCAAACAAGCCCTAAAATGATGTTTTGTTCAAAATGAGAAACATTAAACATTAAATAGAAGTGGTTCTTGATTCTTTTGACATTTAATCCACTCTCTAACACATGTATGGTGTTGGATTACATCCAAGATATGTTAGAAATGATTTTGCCCATAAAAAGAAAGACATACACAAAGATGAACAAGATCTAACAAGATTACAAGCATTATCATGATTTTTCACTTGGTTTTCAGTTTGATCATGGGTTACTCTTTCTTTTAACACATAAGGATGTGAAAAGAGATAACCTACAAACATCAAGCATTTTATGAGGATTTTAGCCATGGAAAAAGCATAAAATCCGAATTTTATGAAGAAATTTACAAGAAAATGAAAGATAGATAGATGTAGATGATGTAGATTACCTTTAAGATTTTATTTGGTGTTGAACACCTTCAAAAAATCTGGATTTTCTCTTGAATATGGCTGAAAATTAGAGAGAGTTTAGAGAGAGTTTGTGTGTGTGTTTTAGAGAGAGGAAGGAGAAGAGTGTGGGAGTGGGTTTTGGGAAAATGAAAGTAGTAATGAGGTGTATAGGGAATAAAAATGATTTTGAATTGAGAAGTGGGGGGGGGGCAGATTTTTGATGGTTTTATTTATGTTATTATCATTTTTTTTGTTAAATAATATGTATAAAAGTTGTATAATTAATTTGTGTTAAAAGTGTGTAAGTATTTGTATTTTAAAAGGTAAGTTTTGAGATAATTTAGTGATTAATACTTGAGTTCTAAAAGTTAGTAATTCTATATTCTTGAATTAAATTATCATACACTTAATTTGTCTAAGTTTGATGTTTACGTATTATTTATCCGATTTAGTTTTCGTTGTCGAGTATCGGGAATTTCGGTTTGTGGTTCGATAAGGATTTTGTTAAAACATAAAGGGATAAATTTTTCATTGTTTAATTTGGCACTTAGTAACCTAATTTAATATATATAATTTTGTATATTTTAGTGCATTGGCAGATTAGTGGATAGAGGCCTTAGTGATGAATTTACTAATGCTTGATTGCTGATTTTTAGGCCTTGTTGATGATTTGTTTAGCTGATTGCTGATTTTTAGGCCTCGTTGATGATTTATTAAGCTGATTGCTGATTTGCCTAAATCTAGACATAGGCCTTGTGCCAGACAGATACCTGATTGTTGATATTGGATACCTAATTGATGATATCGGATGCCTGGTTGCAGATTTTGATATCTGATTGTTGATTATTATTATTTATTTATTTATTTCTTATATTATTTTTACAGTTCACCAAATAGTCTCTAAGACGTTCTACGACTCTAGTAAGCCTAGAGAGTCATAACTTAGGATTTTAAGGAATGATTTAAACTATAATTGAGATTCGAGTGCGATAATAACCTGAGATTTTGACGGATGTCACAGTATCCCACCGTTGAAATGAATTTCGTCTCGAAATTTAATTCGTCCCATGGGGTGACGATGCACTTGAGAATAGAGGCAGGTACTTTTGTCTCATTAAATGTTCCTGTTCCTATGTGAACCCAGGTCCATGTTTAGAATTTCAGTGAGCCTTAACTAAAGGAAGCTTGTAACGTCTCAACTGTTTGGTACCTCTATTAAGGATTTCAGTGGGTGCTTCACTAAAAGAAAGTAGTCAATCATCGATTCGAACTCTTCTAAGGGCAAAGTCTGAGAGTTGTCAACTAGACACTTCTTAAGGTTTGAGACATGAAATATGTCATGAACATCGTCCAACTCTTTGGGTGATTCTAGTTCGTAAGCCATCGGGCCTATTTGTTTCAAGATTTTGTATGGTCCAATTTAGCGTGGGCTTAGCTTGCCTTTCTTGCCGAAGCGTACAAGTCCTTTCCGAGGTGATACTATCAGGAACATTCTATCACCCGTTTGGAATTCTAGTGGCTTTCTGCGATTGTGAACGTAGCTTTTCTGAATGATGTCTGGCCTTGTCAAGTGCTTCTCACTGACTTTGTGCCAACACAACGGTGATCGGCATTTCTATCTATACAAGGCCTCAAATGGTGCACACTTGACGCTAGTGTGGTAACTGTTGTTGTAAGTGAACTCTATCAAGGGTAAGTGTACATCCCAAATTCCTCCAAAGTCTAGTACACAGACTCGTAGCATATCGTCTAAGGTTTGAATTGTTCGCTCACTTGCCCGTCTGTTTGAGGGTGATAAGCTATACTCAGATTTAGTTGGGTATCCAACACCTTTTTCATTGATAGCCAAAACTGTGATGTAAAATGACAATCTCTGTCGTAGATGATTGCAATGGCATTCCGTGACGCGACACAATTTCTTCAATATAGCTTTGAGCAAGTCTCTCCATTATGTAATCCTCTCGGATAGGTAGAAAACATATGGATTTTATCAGTCGAACAACAATAACCCAAATGGAGTCATGACCTTTGGAAGTTCAAGGTGACTTAGTGACGAAGTCCATTGTTACCTGTTCCCATTTCTATTGGGGTATTTCGGGTTGTTGTAATAATCCTAACAGCTTTTGGTACATAATTCTCAATCATAGTCGTTAATTAAATTCATCCACCTTCTTTGCCTCATGTTGAGCATCTTCTGCTCGAGTATGTGCTGGAGGCTCTTATGATCGGTAAACACAGTGCATCTGGTACCGTATAGGTAATGTCTCCAGGTTTTAAGTACGGAGACCACTGCTCCTAGTTCCAAGTCATGCGTAGTACAGTTTACCTCATTTTTCTTGAGCTACCTGGAAGCAATCGTAATTACCTTTATTCTTCAGCATCAGAACGCAGCCCAATCCCAAGTGTGACGCATCACAATATACCACAATCTGTTCCTTCGGGCAATGATAGGATTGGCGCATTACACAGTTTCTCCTTCAGCGTTTGGGATGCTTTCTCCTGTTCAATGTCACAAATGAATTCCTTCATCTTTTGGGTCATTTCTGTCAAGGGCTTGGTGATCCGTGAGAAATTTTCTATGGATCTTCTGTAGTATCCAGCCAATCCTATAAATTGACAGATTTTCGTAGGAGTCGCCGGGACTTCCCATTTCTCAATCGCCTCGATTTTAGCTGGATCCACATGGATCCCTTCCATGTTCACTATATGACCGAGGAAGTGTACTTCTCTGTTCCAAAACTCGCACATAGAGAATTTGGAGTACAACTTCTCTTCCTTGAGTGGTTGCAACACTTGCCCTAAATGTTGCTTGTGATTCTCTTTACTACGTGAGTAGACTAGTATGTCATCAATAAAATCACAAACTTATCCAAGTATGCTCTGCAGAATCTGTTCAAAAAGCTCATGAATGCCGCATGAGCATTGGTTAGGCCGAAGGGCATAAGAATAAACTCATAATTCTCGTAACATGTTTGGAATGCCGTTTTGGGTATATCTTCCTTGTGAATCCATAATTGGTGATAACCTGACCGTAGGTCGAGTTTGGAGAAGTAGGAGGCGCCTTACAGCTGAATAGATTGTCGATTCGAAACTCAACTTGCCTATGCGGGGGAAATCCTGGTAGATCATCTGGAAATACTTTGGGGTAGTTGCATACCATTGGGACATCTTTGGTCAGATATTTGTGAATTTTCTTGGATGACACTATCTTCAGATTTCTTCCAGGTCCTTCTTCACGTACTAATAGTATCTCATTCATTTGTATGGGTACTCGTAAAATCTTCTGATGACAACTTATTTCTACATGATTTTTGGTGAACCCGTCCATGCCGATTACTACATCAAAACTGCCTATTTTCATTGGAATAAAGTCTGTACCGAAGGATTTACCTTGCAGTTCTAGTACGCAGTTGCGTATTATTTCACTAACAATCAGTTTGTAATCACTAGCGAGTTCTACTGCATACTGAAGTCCTAAAGGTTGTGATTCCCTATGGGTTAGGGGCCTAAACTGATGTGAGACAAAGCTGTTATGTGCCCCTGAGTCAAAAAGTACTGATGCGTAGTGGTTATTTAGGAGAAAGGTACCTGTAACCACATTGGGATTTCAATGTGCTTTCCTGAAATGTTCAGGGTTTCCACACTCGTAACAAGCTCTTGATGCATCAGAGTTTAGTCTCTAAAGATATATAAATTTCTAGTATACGAAAGGAATTTTTAACTATCCCAAGTATTAAAACAAAATAGCTAGTACTATTTCTGGTTAAATTGGCGTCGTCTCCTCTATTACTACGTAATCGTGATTTTGACAACTTTGTTAATAATTTATGGATTTAATATTTTATAAAAAAATTTTGTGGAAGAGTTGTCATAAAATCTGTTGAAACAATTTTTACGTTGAAAATCTGTTTTACAACTTAGAGTTCGTTGAAAATTTAAGTTAGTCAAAATACGTTGAAAACTCTTGTCACTGACAAATCGTTTGAAAATTCTATTTAACGAGACCCGTTCGAAAGATTGAAGTTGTGGAAAATTTTGATTAAATGTCCGATGAAAATATGATGAAGGCTTGAGTTGATAAAATATGTTGAACGCTCTGGTCATTGAAAAGTGTTGAAAGTTCTGTTTTATCAAGAATCTAATGGAGGATTTATGTTTGTGAAAAATCCGTGGAAAATGTCTGACAAAAATTTGGTTGAAACTGTTTCTCACACATTGTACATGTGTAGTGGAATTTCTACTAGTCTTAAGTGAGTTCCATTTTGCACATTAGTCTTAACCGCAAGGCAACGACTTTGCCTTTGGTCTCCATCACCGGAAGATGGGTAGTTTCTATGGTTTCGCTAAGATCCTGCTGATCCACATAGATCTGTGCAACTTTGCCCTATGCCAGGTGCATCCAGCCTAAATAGGTTTTGTATTTATCTAATTCCATAACGTCTATTCTATTCTCGTGGTGGCGTAGCCTAGTAGCTAGTATCAGAATGGTATGGTGATCGGGTTCCTGTGTATAGGGGGAGGTATGCATGTTGGAAGCTTATTCGCCCTCTGTAGGAATCTGTATTCCTCCTTCAGTTCTCCAAGTCTCAAGGGTTGCGGGTAACCAATTCCATTGGCGGGCATCTGGCCGACGACGGCTCCTAGTGGTTGGAGTACCAGTAGTAGTATAGATAGTGTAAGGTCTAGTTTGAGGTGGTCTGTCAGTCCTTCTAGTCGTGTATAACTCATGCGATTCATAGGTCTTCGATAAGAGTGGGAGGAAGAGTGTGAAGTAGAAGAACTAGATGTAATGCGCCTAGGTGACGAGTTTTCATGTTGGTCCAGTTTTATTGGTTCATCCATAGGCGGAACCTCCTCAAGTGGGTCATTTTTCGGATAGATTCTCCTCCTCGGTACTTGGTAGGTTGTCGCAAGGGCGACCAGTGATGTAATCTAATCGTCGGTTGATATGGTGGCGTGAGATGAGGGTTGCAACAATGTAAGACTACAAATAGAAGATTTAGCGATTAATGACGTGTCCTGATGCGTTTTCTGAGTAAGCAGTGTGGGAAGATGATGTGTAGTTCCCAATCTACTGATCTTTAGGTTCGAATCGCTAGTTAATCGTGCGGAATATTGTTTAACGAGTTTATGTATGTGAAATTAAAATATATTATAATCTAAGCAAGAGTAAGTAAAACTATTGTTTTATAATTAATCAGAAACGATTACAGTATCATATAATATTGCTCGAGCACAGACAGAACGAACAGTCACAAATCAAGACACATAACCACTGTATAACTCATGCGATTCATAGGTCCTTCGATAAGAGTGGGAGGAAGAGTGTGAAGTAGAAGAACTAGATGTAATGCGCCTAGGTGACGAGTTTTCATGTTGGTCCAGTTTTATTGGTTCATCCATAGGCGGAACCTCCTCAAGTGGGTCATTTTTCGGATAGATTCTCCTCCTCGGTACTTGGTAGGTTGTCGCAAGGGCGACCAGTGATGTAATCTAATCGTCGGTTGATATGGTGGCATGAGATGAGGGTTGCAACAATGTAAGACTACAAATAGAAGATTTAGCGATTAATGACGTGTCCTGATGCGTTTTCTGAGTAAGCAGTGTGGGAAGATGATGTGTAGTTCCCAATCTACTGATCTTTAGGTTCGAATCGCTAGTTAATCGTGCGGAATATTGTTTAACGAGTTTATGTATGTGAAATTAAAATATATTATAATCTAAGCAAGAGTAAGTAAAACTATTGCTTTATAATTAATCAGAAACGATTACAGTATCATATAATATTGCTCGAGCACAGACAGAACGAACAGTCACCAATCAAGACACATAACCACTGTATACATACAGTAGCTATAGCAACACCCCAAGTGTTTCTAACCTATACTTAGTGTCTCTTTACAAAGACTACAAGATTTGACTAACACCTTAAACAAGCTACTTTGACATTATGCACTAACATGTTAACCTTGAAATGATAAGACTAAAATGGAGGTATACTTAGTTACTAACAGAGCTACATGGATGCCTACGATATGCAATGCACACACACAACGTTTACTTTCCAAAGGTTTAAACAAGAAGGAATAATCGAACATAATCGTAGTATACCTACTCCGTGTCTCGCATAATCCTACCTAAATTAAACATAGGTGATCAGGCTATGTCTATTTGAGGTCTAATAATGCAACACGCGGGTTAGCCATACTAGTTATATGCTCGGTTTAGTTAAACTAGTAATGCTTTTGGTGTTTTAAGAAAATAATATTTAAAAGTGTTGGTTATAGTTGGGGTTTTTTTTTGAAAACCGGCATTCTCTATAACCTTAGGCTCTGATACCAAACCTGTCACACCCTGCTAAAGCGGAAACACGAGATGTAACAGTACCGGGTAACAACGCATAAGATATAGTAGCAACACCATACATAAGTTAGAGAAAATATTACACATTACTACCAGTTCAAACTACAGTTCCAAAAGAAATTACAATAAGCTCTTAAAGTTTCCAAAAGAGAGTCATAGTTTCAAAAGAGGGTTATGGTTTCGAAATAAAGCAAATGCGTGTGAACATGCATCCATGCTAACGTACTCCTAGAGTGCACCTTACTGTCGTTCTCCTGAAAAGCATGATAAAACAAAAGGGTCAACTATGGTCATAGTTGGTGAGTACACAGGTTTAGTGTTACAAACAAATGAACGAAAGCTTTGTTTATAAATGACATGAATACAAATGATTGGTTGTGATAGTTGCGAATATGAAAGGTAGTATACATGAGTGTTAATGCAATTGAGGCCACTACTTAACCGATTCAACCGACACATGCCCCAAGCTCCATGTTCTATCGGTAACATGAGTACTGGTGATACTATGCACTCACGAACAGTGTGAGTGAGGAGTGGTTTCCCCCTAAATAGCGCTATCCATAAATATCAACGGCTCATCTGGCTCTCGGACGAGTTAATAAGTAGTGTAAACTGTTCCGGGGACTTTAGCACGATAGTACTCAAGCATAATAATAGTATTCACCAATTCGCATACATAGTATAGAAAAAGTTCAACAAGTTCATAAAGAGTACAACCAATTTAGTTAAAGTTCGAGATCATACTTTTCACCCAAAAATAATAAACAAGTAAAAAGGGGCCGTGAATACTCACAATTGAGCGTAAGAGTAAACGATGGATGTAGCACGCGTGCTTGTCGGGTATGACTCCTATCCAAGTCCTATGAACACGAGGTTTCTAATTAGTTTCTTGGTAAATTAGGTTTGATAGGATTGCTTAGCTAAATATTTAGATTACAAAGTGCAAAAATGGTTTATTTGCTTTTGAAGTTTGTTAATGTCCAATAATCGTAATGAATATAATAATGATTATAAAAGTGTATAATATCTCACGATTGTTAATGTCTAAAAATCATAATGTTTTGAGCTTTGGAAATTTGGTTCCTTCCAATTTATGATTAACAACACACAAATCAATTAATACATCATAAAATAACAAAACCCTTTTTGTTACCATTCTTTCCAAACATAGAAAGTTTCCCGTTTTTGAAACCGAGGCCGTTCTTGTTGACTTGGTCAAACCTTCTCAATTTGACCCGAGACTTTTACCCAAACCTTAAACATGTTCATGAGTCATAAAGAGTTAGTCTTTCCTTAAATAACAAGTCCGCAAGTGTCGGTTTTCAACTTTTACCAAAATCAGTCCATATTCTCATTTCTAGAAAATTACATCAGTTCCTTGAATTTATTAAAAATACTTATGTTCCGAAATAAAATAAGGAAAAAATCACAGATCATCTTCAATATGTTATATATCTACTATAATTTTTCCAGGAATTATAGAGAAGTCAAAGTATTTTTAAAATTTACTTTTATCATCTGAGGTCAGATCTGAACATATGCATGCAATCATTACTTTTGGGCAAAATCTATTAGGTTCCAGAAAAAGTGATCAGCACAAAGGTTGTAGCTAACAAAATTTATAAACGTTTGGCATTAGTTTCAATTTATTTGGAGGTGTGAAGCTCTAGTTATGATTAAAACACTGAGAAGAATGTTTCTGACTTAATATGACAACTTCTACCCCTTCTCTTGCCAAAATTATTAAAAATATCAAACTAACTCAAACAAATATGAGGCTTATGAGGTTTGAAAGCTAACATATTGAACTTGATTTTTGGCTCATAAAACGTCCATTTGGTTATGTTAATTAGGAGAAACACCTTGGTGAATCTCGTACTCAAATCTGGACAGAAACCAAACAAGCCCTAAAATGATGTTTTGTTCAAAATGAGAAACATTAAACATTAAATAGAAGTGGTTCTTGATTCTTTTGACATTTAATCCACTCTCTAACACATGTATGGTGTTGGATTACATCCAAGATATGTTAGAAATGAATTTGCCCATAAAAAGAAAGACATACACAAAGATGAACAAGATCTAACAAGATTACAAGCATTAACATGATTTTTCACTTGGTTTTCAGTTTGATCATGGGTTACTCTTTCTTTTAACACATAAGGATGTGAAAAGAGATAACCTACAAACATCAAGCATTTTATGAGGATTTTAGCCATGGAAAAAGCATAAAATCCGAATTTTATGAAGAAATTTACAAGAAAATGAAAGATAGATAGATGTAGATGATGTAGATTACCTTTAAGATTTTATTTGGTGTTGAACACCTTCAAAAAATCTGGATTTTCTCTTGAATATGGCTGGAAATTAGAGAGAGTTTAGAGAGAGTTTGTGTGTGTGTTTTAGAGAGAGGAAGGAGAAGAGTGTGGGAGTGGGTTTTGGGAAAATGAAAGTAGTAATGAGGTGTATAGGGAATAAAAATGATTTTGAATTGAGAAGGGGGGGGGGCAGATTTTTGATGGTTTTATTTATGTTATTATCATTTTTTTTTGTTAAATAATATGTATAAACGTTGTATAATTAATTTGTGTTAAAAGTGTGTAAGTATTTGTATTTTAAAAGGTAAATTTTGAGATAATTTAGTGATTAATACTTGAGTTCTAAAAGTTAGTAATTCTATATTCTTGAATTAAATTATCATACACTTAATTTGTCTAAGTTTGATGTTTACGTATTATTTATCCGATTTAGTTTTCGTTGTCGAGTATCGGGAATTTCGGTTTGTGGTTCGATAAGAATTTTGTTAAAACATAAAGGGATAAATTTTTCATTGTTTAATTTGGCACTTAGTAACCTAATTTAATATATATAATTTTGTATATTTTAGTGCATTGGCAGATTAGTGGATAGAGGCCTTAGTGATGAATTTACTAATGCTTGATTGCTGATTTTTAGGCCTTGTTGATGATTTGTTTAGCTGATTGCTGATTTTTAGGCCTCGTTGATGATTTATTAAGCTGATTGCTGATTTGCCTAAATCTAGACATAGGCCTTGTGCCAGACAGATACCTGATTGTTGATATCGGATACCTAATTGATGATATCGGATGCCTGGTTGCAGATTTTGATATCTGATTGTTGATTATTATTATTTTTTTTTCTTGTTTTATTTTTACAGTTCACCAAACAGTCTCTAAGACGTTCTACGACTCTAGTAAGCCTAGAGAGTCATAACTTAGGATTTTAAGGAATGATTTAAACTATAATTGAGATTCGAGTGCGATAATAACCTGAGATCTTGACGGATGTCACAACCAAATGCTTGATGCTCAATGTAGTGTAAAGGATAAGACTGGTTTAGGTTACAATGATGTACCTCCTCTATTCAACTCAAATTACACTAAAACTCCTGTAGACATTGAGATGATTGAAGCAAATCCTGGCACTAAGGTAACTAATAAGTCTGAACAGTCAGAGGTACAGAAAGATGTTATTAAGAATTCTTCATCTGATAATGGTAAGAAGATTCCTCTCACTAAAGTACAGTTTGTATCAAGTGGAATGATGAATGATATCAAGACAGATGCTGAAATTAATAAGGAACAAACTCATGATCTTTTAGTGCCTGAGACTAAGAATGAGAATGCAAAAGTTGGTAAATCACGAAAATAGATGTCTTGCTTCAAATGTCACCAAAAGGGACATGTAGCTTCATGTTGTCCTAACAAGAAGTTAGAAGCATCACATAAGTTAGTGAATAATGAGAAGACACCGATCAACTCTAGTTCAATTGTCGACAGGTTAGGCTCCAAACTGGGATTAGGTAGTAAACCTGTAAACATTCTGAAGAGAGATGGTACTCATAGTGTCTCTCCACCTAAACCTAAAAGGCCTTATTCTCAAAATGGTAATTCTGCCTATAAGCCTAGAGATAAGACACCTTCGAGGTTTAGGACTTCCAGCAGAAACCACAGTCAATTTGAAAGTGGTTCCACCTCACATGCACAAGGAACAAGTTATGTGCCTAGGATGTTTTCTACTCACTCTCCTCAAAGGCCTAAGACAAATGATCATTAACAGCCTCAAACTCCTGTGAAAGTTACCAAGACTCCCAATGAGAATAGTTATGGTTACTTTAAGGAAGTTTCAGATTGTTGATGATAAGGGACAAACCAAGACCGTAATGGCTTGGGTCCCTCTTGAAAACTAATTGTGTACAAATTATCATGTGCAGGAGCAGACTGTGAACAAAGATAGCTGGTGGTATGTAGACAGTGGATGATCAAGATACATGACAAGAGAACGAAGTCTACTTAAGGACTTCAAGGAAGGTCTCAAGCAAAAAGTTAATTTTGCAGGAGATAAAGGAGGAGTAATTACGGGAAAAGGAAAAGTTTCAAATGGAACTTTGACTCTAGAGGATGTGAATTATGTTGAAGAACTAACTCACAACCTAGTGAGTGTTTCCCAAGTCTGTGATAGAGGTCATCCAATTCATTTTAATGAAAAGGAGGGTTTAATCCTGAAGCCGGGATTTATGATTCTCGAAGAATGGATATTGATGAGGGTACCAAGGAAGAAGGAGATCTATGCTATCAACATGGGTGTTCCTAATTCTTCAATGATGTCGACATGCTTATTATCCAAGGCTTTTGAAGCAGACACTTTATTATGGCATAGGAAAATGACACATCTGAACTTTTGTAAGATGAATTACATAACCAAAAATGGGTTAGTTCTGGGTGTACCACAGAAACGTTTCAAGTCTGAGGATAAGTGTGTTCCTTGCATGAAAGGAAAGCAGCATAAGAAATCACACAGATCTAAGATTGAAAACTCAATTTCCTCGCCATTTGAGTTGCTACACATGGATCTCTTTGGCCCAATAAGCAAGAGAAGTCTAGGTGGCAAATGGTACTGTTTAGTTGTCACATATGACTACTCTAGATTCTTGTGGGTATTCTTTTTTGGATCTAAGGATGAAACTCCTGGCATATTGTTGGAGTTTCTAGATCTAGTAGAGAATGTCTACAAAATGAGAGTAAAGCATATTCGTAGTGATAACAGAACAGAATTTAAAAACTCAACGTTAAATATCTATTGCTTAAGCAAAGGGATACAACATCAATTCAGTGCATCTTATGAACCTCAACAGAACGGTGTTGCTGAAAGGAAAAATCGAACGTTGATTGAAGCTGCTAGAACAATGCTTGCAGATTCGAAGCTTCCGGTCACCTTTTGGGCAGAAGTAGTGAATACAACATGTCATGTTCTTAATAGAGTTCTTACGATTAAGAAGTATAATAATACTTGTTATGAGCTTCTGAACAATAAGAAACCTAACTTGAAAGGCTTTGAGCCTTTTGGTGTTTCATGCACAATATTGAAAACTGGAAATCAAGGTAAATTTGGTGAGAAAGCTGACGAAGGATTCTTCCTAGGTTATATGCCAAATTCACCGAACAAAAGAGTTTTCAATAAAGTCACTGGACGGTTGGAAGTAGTTTATAACATCGAAGTTACGAGTTACATACCTGATGTCCATAAGGGCTTAGATTGGCAATTTGATTATTCTGATCTTTTTGCATCATTTAAAGTCCCTATTAGTGACTATGTTGGTGATTCAGAGATACCTGAACATTTATTGTCTGGAGACGTGGATAATGCCACTAATCCAACATCGAGTGTTCCGAATTCTAGAATTAGAGTAGTTGTTGACTCAAGTGAAGCTTATTCTAGTGGGTCACAACAAACTTCAAGGGATAAGTCTCAAGAAACAGAAGATGATATTCAAATAAAGTTTGATGATATTCTTACTCCTTTCAAACATTGAAGGATATCTTCAGCTTTTCAGAAGATATACCTCCATTGGAAGAGATTGGTACTAACTTAGGAGATGAGTTAATAGTTGACCCTATACCGGTTTCTAGAACGAGTAAGAATCATCCCGTTGAAAACATCATCGGTGATATTAATAGTCCTGTTCAAACTAGGACTCAATCGAAAGCTAGTACATCTGAAGAATTAGAAAGCTTGTATACTGCTATGAAAGAGACAGGGATTCCTAATCAATGTCTATATTCATGCTTTATCTCACAAACTGAACCTAAAAATGTGCAAATGGCGCTAAAAGAAAGCTCGTGGGTCGAAGCTATGCAAGAAGAACTTTCACAATTCTCTAAATTACAAGTATGGGAGTTGATTGACCTACCTAAGGGAGAATATCCAATAGGAACTAGATGGGGTTTTAAGTGTATGAAAGACGATCGAGGAATCGTAACTCGCAATAAAGCTCATCTAGTGGTTCAAGGTTTTAATCAAGAAGAGGGGATAGACTATAAGGAAGTGTTGCACCAGTTGCTAGGCTTGAAGCAATAAATTTATTCTTAGCATTTGCAACTTACAAAGAAATTAAAGTGTGTTAAATGGATGTTAAGAGTGCCTTTTTGTATGGCAAAGTACAAGAATTGGTGTATGTCTCTCAACCATCAGGGTTTGTTGATCCAGATTATCCACACAGAGTATATAACGTTTGAATAAGGCTCTATATGGATTACATTAAGCACCTAGGGCATGGTATGAGACACTATCAAAGTACCTACTCGAGAATGGATTTACAAGAGGTTCAATTGATAGTACGCTTTTCGTTAAGTGGAAAAAGAATGACTTTCTGCTTGTTCAAGTATACGTTGATGACATCATCTTTGGGTCTTCTGACGAAAAGATGTGTCAAGAATTCGAAAAAGTCATGCGAAAAAGGTTCGAGATGTCTGCAATGGAAGAGTTGAATTTCTTCTTAGGATTACAAGTTGATCAAAAGAAGGATGAGTTCTTTATTCATCAATCTAAATATACTGCTGAATTATTGGAGAGATTTAAGATGGATGAAAGTAGAATCTATCATACTCCTATTCCAGTAAATCATGGAATTGGTCCTGATACATCGAGTGATCGGGATGTGGATCCTACTCAATATAGGGCCATGATTGGATCACTAATGTATTTGACCGCATCTAGACCTAACATTATGTTTGCAATTTGTATTTACGCAAGATATCAGGTGAATCCGAAAGAGTCACATATGCAGGCTGTTAAACGAATCTTTTGTTACCTCAAAGGGAAACCAAAGCTGGGACTTTGGTATCCAACTGATGGAGACTTCGATTTCGTAGCTTATACTGATTCAGATTATGGAGGATGCAATCAGAATAGGAAGTCTACAACTGGAGGATGTTAATTCTTAGGAGGTAGATTAGTATCTTGGCAGTGCAAGAAGCAAAGCTCAGTAGCCATTTCCACGTGTGAAGCTGAGTATGTTGCAGCTGGAAGCTGTTGCTCTCAAGTACTTTGGATTCAACAGAAATTGCGGGACTATGGGTTAAATATAACAAATACAACTATGATGATTGCTAATGAATCAACAATGTCGATCACCAATAATCTGGTGAAGCACAGTAAAACTAAACACATTGAGAAGAATTTGATAAGAATTTGATAAAGTTAGTCAAAGTTCCATCATTGGATAACTTAGCAGACTTATACACGAAGGCATTCGACAGATCAAGATTTGAGACGTTGTTCAACTGAACGGAATGAGAAATCCAGAGTGATAAGTCTTCCATGGGTAAAATTGTAATAGTTAGGTACTATATAAAAAAATACAAAATAAAGGGGGGGAGGGGGGGGGGGGGGCGTATGGCATTCATTTACTTGTTACCTGAGGGGAATCGCCTTCTTTAAAGAATATAAAAAAAAAATCTTTAAAACTGTTTTAGTTTTTGTCTGCAAAAACTAAGGGAAATGATAGTACATTAGGAGAATAAGTTTATTAACAATAAAATTAAGTCCTAAGTATGATGTGTTAGTAGGTTCTCATAAGCTTCATTTCACATTATGATTCCTTTACTAGGTATGTACCAATATTTATATTATTATACACCTCTTTCCACAAGTAATAATTTGCTATTTTTTACTGATGTATAGATAATTTCATCATATGATATACTGGTAGGCAAACTATGCAGCAATTTCTAAAGTGTAACACCCTCTTCACTGGTCTGGTAATTCCTTTATTTAAATTGGTTATTTAATTATTTTCAAGAATTACTTGATATTAATTATTTTATTGTGAACCCTAGGTAAATAAGTCTCATGACTTATTGTGAATAGTAAATATTAATTGTTTTAAATTGTTATAGATGACGGTAAAATAAAATAATTTTCTCGTGGATGGTATTTAGGTTCCAGACAATAGATTTAGGACGGGTATAAAATTATAGCAATTGGATATCAAAGTCGGCTGTGAGCCGACCTTAATATCCTTATGTTCTAAAGGTTTCATCACTTTCTTTCTTTTGAAGAACTTACAATTTCATAAAACCATAACCGAGTTTCACCAATTCGTTTATGTGATTTTGATTCTACAACATCAGAACTATTAACATCATCATCTTCTCCATCTTGTTCACTTTCATCTTCTTTAAAAGTGAGTTTGATTTTGAGTGATTAAATCAAATTGAAGCTTGATTTTGTTGTTATTATGTATTATTTGATGTTAGTAAAGTGTTAGAAACCATAGAATTGAGTTTTTTTAGAGTTTTGGTGAGTTTTGATTCGAAAAACTTGTAACAGCAGCGAAGTTCACAGTTATCGGTTCGTCTTGCGAATTGAGTTTATGTTGCGAAGCGAGTCGAGATTCTGCGAAGCGAACTGAGTCACTGCGATGCGAGTTGAACTTGCGAAGCGAGATTCAGCGAAGCGAGCTTCAGCGAAGCGAGATTCAGCGAAGCGAGCTTCAGCGAAGCGAGCTTCTGTGAAGCGAGCTGAATCGCCTGCGAACTGAGATAATTAGCAATGATAGCTGAATCGTCTTTCTGGGGTCACGGATAAGTGACAATTTCATTAACTCGGACTGGATTAAAATTCGCATGGTCACTCGGAAACTGCCTAATGATCCAGGATCTATTCTAAGAGCCTAGGCAGTTTTTGGCCATTCGGGGTCATCTAGGGGCCGAAAATGGTTTTTTTCAGTTTTTAAACGTCATTTCGGGATTTTCTAATCTTATTTGTGATTGAACTTTTGTTTGCCTAGACTTCAGGGATTACCTGATTAAATAAATATGCTAGAATGATGATTGTGGAACAAGTTACTAACTTGTGTATTATGTGGTGTTTCAGATACTCCGAAGACTCAGTAATATAAGATTTCTGAGTGTGGATTTTGCAGAGGTATCGGTGAGTGGATTTAGAACTCACCTTTTAATTTAGTTGTAACTGCTTGGTTACAACAAGTAAACGTAGATGTATTGTTGAATTATTTAATCTGAGTTATTGATTATAAATCTACGTGCTATGTGGCCTTCGGGCATCAGTTGTTATTGAGGTCAACACGTTAGTTGGGCTATTTGGTTATTGTGTGAATTATCTTGATTCATTCGTTGTGTGCAGAACCTGCGTTTGAATATAATAACCGTTAGCTATCGGTCTATATAGTATTGGCCTTACAGATTGTTGGGTAAGTATTATTGAGAGCCACCGCGGCAGTAGAGTTTCTCAAGAGCCACCAATCCTCATTGTTGAATTGTTGTACTGTGTAATATGTGTTTACGATTATCTGTTGTAAACAGGTGGTTATGCTAAGTTGAATTGTGGGTGACGAATTCATTCACTTAGCTTTGTGCTAATCCCTCATTTTACTTCCTGCATTTTATATTTTGGGTATGTGGGTAGCACGAAACAGATGTGTACGGATGAAATCCCTCATAAACTATGTTTGGAATTTTATAATACCCCTTTTGTGTAACAAGTGTATTATGATTTAATAGTTGTAAACAGTTGTGTATTAAATAGGTGAACGGTTTATGTACATTACTTTGAATGTATAATAGTAAAATATGTTTTAAAATTTACGCTTCCGAGATAAATAATATAATATTCAAGTTTAGAATGAGGGTTGTTATATAAAACATTTAAGAAGTAATAATATGCTTGAGTGTTGATTTATGTGACTATTCTGTGATGTATGACATAAGTCTTAATTGTTGAAGGATAGTATTTCCATACACTGTTAATATGTAGAAAATGACAAATGGTATGAAAATTATATGGTTATCAACTTAGCTAATGATTTCTCTGTTGTACGTGAGTACAGACCTGAAGCTATTAGCTAGGTCAATAATCTCAAACCTTTAGTGTTCATACTAAGGGATCATTTGTTGTATGTCAGTACAGACCTGGAACCACTAGTATCTTCACTATGAGTTTGATATTTTTCTAAATTTAAATAACATAAGTGTACTTTATGTACCTTAGTTATAAATTCAGTGTTATGTGTTTTACTTGATTTCACAGTATATCATGTTATGGGAAACATAAGTTAATACTCATACTAATAATAAAATGTTTGCTTAGAAATTTGAGTATAATTTGTTTATGTGGATCATAATATCGGTAATCATCTTTAAATGTCTATGTAAAAGTTTCACTTTTGTGACTAGTTCTTAAATAATTATGTTATGTGGATGAAGGTTAATAAAGTTATAATTTTATAAATATAAGTTAATAAATGGTAAATGGGTAATAGTGTGTCTGCAACTTATTAAAATTTCATGAGGTATGTATACTAACAATATGTTTAGACTTTTAATAATAACTAAAAGATCTTATTCTTCCTAATATGATTCCTTAGCAGATAAATTCTTATACAGTTCATTTATTTATTTTATTTATTTATGTACTTTATTTTATTTCAAGTGTTTAATAAAAGGGTACCTGATACCACTGTTTTGTTTATCTAATTGTGTTCTTTTTATGTTTTAAATAAGGTTTTTGTTTAATTAAGTGTTTACCCATTGGAATTAAATTATACTGAATATTCTCTATTTTTTGTTGAACAATAGTAACAAATACAAGTGAAAAATAATCTTATTTTAGATTTGTACAAATAATGGGTTTTAATTTATACTTAGAATTAAATTCGCGTTTTATTTTAACTTTGCGAGTTTGACTAGTCAAACCTGCGGATTCACTTCAAAACTTTCGAATCGAGTAAAAGTATAAGGGGGGGGGGGGTAAGTCAAACGAGTCAAAACCAGCGAACCCACTTATACTTGCGAGTTCAGATTTACTCTGCGAGTTGACATTTGGCGAAATGAAGCGAAACTGAGTTTTCGTTAGATTTCTTATTTTACAAGTACAAGGACGATTTTCAATCCGTACCTTATATAAACTTTCGCATTACGATCATTTTGAGGTATAAACCAACAGATTTCGCCGTGTATGTAACTTTGAATCAAGATAAATATAAATATTAGGGTTTCTGTTTAAATTCAATTGAATTACGTAGATTCAAGGTGTTAATGAACAAGAATCTTATCGATTAATATTAAATGAACCTTAATGAATGTAAATGCATCGGTAGATTTTGTTAAAATTAACGATTTAATCGATTTACTTCTCAACCCGCAGCGACAGTTTATGTTGCAAGTTGAGATTCAACTCAACTCGCAGCCCTGCGAAGCGAGTTGAACCTAGTTCGTTGACTCGTTGACTTGTGGATTGAGTAGGTTTGCGGATCGATAATTTGACGTAAAAAGTCATGTTTTACACACATATTTTACTTCATATTTAGCACTTAATTAACAAAAATATGCCAATAAAGCTCACATTTACCACATTTGATTAAAAAGGTCAAAACTTTATAAGTATTTCCAAAAATAACGGTAAATGGACGGAAAATACACTTAAATATGCATAATTCGTTCGATACGCTATTTTATTGTAAAACTCCGATCCAGGACTTTATAATTATCTTAAAATGTAGGTATGGAGATTACGAACGCGTGGGTATAAAGAACGTTGAAAACGGATCAAGAACGAAGAAACTAGAGCCAAACGAAGATCACACGAACTACCACCAAGCAGCAAGACTTATGATCCAGTGCACAAGACCTCGAACCAGGGCATACCACCCCCTACAGGGGCCGTATACCACCCCTTAGGGGCCGTATACGCCCCTATAAGGGCCGTATACCTCCCTAAAAGGGTGGTATACCCCCTAGGTGGCGGTATACCCCTTCTACGGTGCCGGATACGCCCTTTTGGTTCCGAATACTACCCTTTTGGTGCCAAATACCACCCCAAAGCTATCCGATACTACCCTTTTGGTGTCCAATACTACCCTTTTGGTACTGAATTTCTGATCTAGGGATGGTATTTCAGTGCAAATCGGTAGAATCAGGTGTCGAATTGTGAAGCTAGCTTGGTGATCCATTTGCCTATAAATAGAGACATCAACCTCCTCATTTCTCACTTCTCATATCATCACAACGCAATTCATTTCACACACACTTTCTTTGTATTTTTCTTTCTTAGTTTCTCTCTCTAACTTCTCTCTCTAGAGGGTTAGAACGTAATTAGTGGGTAGCTAGTAGATTAGAGTAGAGATTAGCTTTGTAATCAAGGAGTATTGGTGTTCAAGCTTTTATCCAAGGATTGCAAGTTCTTTTCTCTTGTTACGCTGCCCTATTATCCAGTGATATCTATTCTCTCATATTGTTATTATGTCTGATTTATCCATGCATAGTATTATGGTATGTGCTTTATTTATTGCCATGTTTATTGAGTAGTGTAATATTGTGATTGTTGAAATGTAGATATTTAGGAGTAGAGATTATGTTAAATTAACCTTTAATTAAATATGTGATTGGAAATTGCTATGTTATGTATCGGGTTAAATTTCTTAAGCTGTAGATCTAAACCACCTATTTCACCCTTTCCAAACTTTCACGTGACTATTACTTTAGTATTATGACTTGATCAACCCTAGTATCAGTAGATAGTTATCTGTGTTCTTGTATGAAACTGTGGACATGCTGTAAAACGGCCCAGTACTTAATATAGCACTTGAAACACCTCTGGTGGAGTACAAATGTGTTGAAGCTACAGACCGGTCGTAAACATATGACACTGTGGATACCTGGATGTTACCCTTCCTGAACATGGTCTAGGTATATATTAAAGCTGTGGAATTACTGAAAAATGTAGTATACACCATGAAACAAACCTAGGGATGAACGTTTGATCGCAAAGGAGGGTCTACCCCTTGACAGAAGTATTTGTTCTCCTCAATTAAATTTAAGGGATCTTGAAAAGAAATCGAACATTCAGCTGTAGTGTAGGATGCTTAAACCCCTTGATCCAACATAATTGATAGTTTAACATACATTAGCAAGCAATTAGTATGAGCCTTAATAAAATCAATTAAAATTAGGTGTTAAGAAATGTCAGCAATTAAAATTGGTCTGTTGCCTTATTCAAGAAGGGTTACTTGTCCTCATTAGACAATGTTGGGAGCTGAGCAGCCTGGTCTGATCAGACTCATGATAACCTAGTATTCAGTGACATACGACTTAGGGTTTCCAGTTAAATCATAGGGTGCTAGTGTTTACACCAAACCTCTGATCATTTTACTAAGGCAAGTCTCCAATCACCTTTTATAATGAACATCATCCCGAACCTATATATTGAAACTTCAGCAATCACAATCTCTATCTATCTGCTTACCCTATCCGTAGTTTAGAATTTATTTTCCTGCATTTTAGTTAAATTAAAAAAAAATCAAAAACAAACCTTACCTGCTCTATTAAAACCATCCTATTAGCTTTTATTATTCTGAGGTATTCACTTCATTTTGATTCGCTCCGATTTTAAGAACGACACCTGAGTCAGACTTACCGCTTACTACCCTAATACCCTTAGAGCAGTAGGTAGTAATAAAGCTTAGGCTTCCCAGCAAAATATAAATTTAATACACCCACTGATCCGTAGCCGTAAGGTTGGACCAACGACCGGGGTAAAATCTGACTGACCGTTCGGAGGCGTTCAGGCTTTTGGCGCCGCTGCCGGGGATCGCAGAGTGTTGTGATTTGAAATATATACCTTAGGATTAAAAGCCCTTAGGAGAACCTTTCATTTAAGCCTACCTTTTTCAAAAGTTATTGCTTTTTTAGAATAGTCTTGTTTAGTTATAAAACACAAAAATCATAAAAATATGAAAAATCAAAAACCATCTGATTCTCTTTCTGGCCTAGCCTCTCTGTTCTCTCACAAGACAGTAGATGAGATGTTGGCAATGGATGATTTTGAATTCTTTGATTCACCGGATAAAGAGTTAGAGGATGACTCCTCTTGTTCTTCATTCCCCTAAATTGAAGAAATCTCAAACATCCAAGAAATTGATATTAGGAAAAAGACCTTTGACCTAGAATTAGAGGAATCTCAGCTGAAGATATCAACTTCTATTACTCACACTTTTAGTAGTCAACTTACCCTTGACCCTGAGATTTCTTCACGTCTGGCCAAATACCCACACTATGTTAGGCCGCCTGACCTTCCCAAAGAAGTATCATTCGGCACTGAGGTTTACTTTTATCCACCCATGTTAGGATTAGATAGAAATTAACGTCTTCATTGCTTAGATGAATACTTTGAATTTGATCTCCCTGACATTTTGAGAACCTATCCTACTACACAGGATAAGAATCCCTCATGTTCGGATGATCATACATTCAAATCAGGAGCCACCTACATAGTTGAACCATTTCAAAGATGTCCAGTCCAACCTAGGTACACCATAGCTAAAACCGTACTAAATGGACCACCCACAGACATCCTTGAAATCACAGATATTCTACCCGAGACTGAAACCGAGCGTCACGTCGGAAATTCTTTTAAACCAAATAGGAGGATTGATATATGTGCTAATTTTCTAAAATATCTTAAAATATCAGACTTTCCCTTTTCGGTGGACCAAAGAAAGACCTTCGTGATTATCGATAACAGAATTTTAGGAATCCGCGCTAATTACACTATAAAAGATGAGTTATTACTAAAATCAGATCTAGACCTATTAATGAATTTACTTGCCAATACCGATTATCATCCTGTTTCATCAACACGGATTAATCGATATATTACGGATCTAGTTAGTGAACTCAAATTTTGGATAGAGCGTGACCCTATAATTCCAATTTTACTTCCTGGGAAAATACCATTCTTTGTTGTTCCTGTCGTCTACTTAATCAATAAACTGATGGAAATTTTTCCGGTGGCTACAGAAGAAGCTATTGAAAAATCTTTCGGTGCTAAAGGAAAAGATATCCACATTAAGCTAATTCAGTTATTCCAAACATCAAAATTTCATTTCACGCTTCAACAAAAATTTCTTTTTAAAGAATTATCGGTAGCAGTTCACGCTACTACTGGAAATCCAGATTCAAAAGAAGAGAAGGAATTTTTAGAAATATTGGAAATATTACTTCATGATCTTAACTTTTTAGACGACGGACCATGAGATGACATTTCAAATCCCAAGAAAGTTAAACGGGAATTTAATAATTTTGCTGATGCACTTATAGAATTAGGATACGAGGAAAGAAGTTTTCTGAACGAATTTGAATTATTTTTCTTAAACTCCTCCGACCTAATTTATCATATCCCTAAAGTGCTCCGATTTTCATTTATTCCTCGTTATACTTTTCCTCAGCCTCGGGCCCCGAATTAATTATTTGAAAAGTCAAGCCGTTGACTTTAAAATAAAGTGCTTATTGGGAGGCAATCCAATTTTAGGAATTTAATAAAATATATTAAGTCGTTAAATTTAGTTAATCGCATAGTAGTTTAATTTTTCAATTTATTTAGGATTTAAAATTTTAAAAGTTTTAATAATCTTCTTTAAAAACGTTCTTTAAAATTTTATCTCATCGTTTATCGCGCAAAGTTTAAAGTTTGTTCAATAATTTTAATAATTAACAAAATTTGACAAATTTTAATGGGATTAAAATTTTTAGAACACAAAAATATTTTAAAGTTTTTAATAAACTCTTTTTGACCTAATTACCATTTACTTTCACTAAATTACCACTAGAGGTAAAAGGTAAAAGTAAAAAGGAGTAAGGAGGTTAAAAAGCAAAAAATGAAAACATTTTTCACTCTTTTCCCTCCTCCCTCTTCTTCTTCGGCCGAAACCCACCCCCACTACCATGCCACCATCAAATTTTCACCATTTTTGAAGATCTCAAGCTCTACATTCTCCATTGTTGTTACTTATATGCTTCATTTATCATCATTGCATCATTTCTAAGGTAAATTTCTAACTTAAAATCTCTAGTTCATGATTTTACCCAAAAGTTAGGGTTTCAATTTGAAACTTGATATTTAGGGCTAAAGATTAGGGCTTTATGTGTTATTACTTGCTATTGAATGTTTGTGCGATGATTATTGATAGTAATCTAGTGATTACATGTGAGATTGATGAACTTTAATTTTCAAAGTGATGAACTTTGACTTTTTGTTGACTTTTTAGCTAGGAATGTTCATGTTTGACTCTTGTTGTTGAAAGTTGCTTATAATGATGTGTTGAACATAAATAAACTAGCTTAAATTAGTTAGCAATTGGTTTAGATGACTTTTAAAATTTAAAGTGAGCAATTTTGTTAATATTTGCATAAGTATCATAAGTAACATTGCTTTAATGATTTATACGACTAGTTTCATTTTAAAAGAAGCATCATTTTAAATAAAATGCATGAAGCTTTTAAATAACAAGTTGTGTTTTCAAAGAAACCAATATTATAATTATGCCATTTAAAGATAGAATGTTAAGTCGTTAGTTGATTTCATATCATTAATTACCTATTTTTTTTTCAAAACCTTCACTAACACTTAATGTTATTATCTTTAAATACATAATATGGTCAAAGTTTCATCACTAGTTTTCTAAGTTTATGGTAAATGCAAAGTTTTAATTAAAGTAAGGTAATTACAAGGTTTCTTTGAAACCTTAATGCTTACTTCGTTAATTTCTAATGCAAATGTATGTTTAAAGTCATTTCTATGAATTATATACAAAGTAAGATCATTTGCCTTAGAAAAGTACTTGTGACATCTACCATATCTTAAGAAACTTATTGATGTAAAAATTGAGGTTTAATGATTGCGGTTTGGTTAAATATGTATCTTTCTAGGTTAAGGATTATTCGATTTTTAAAGACTACATTTCGAATTTTTGTTAAAAAAATTTGGGATAACTTAATGAGTTCATATACCTATGATAATGATGCACACTATTTACCTTTTTATCTTGACAGATGAAGTCTGACTCTACAGCTATCCATCCTACTTTGGAATACTTGGCCACTTCCGGCAAAAAGAAGAAGTTGATTAAGGATTGGATGAACCGGCCATTTGGAAAAAAACAAATTTATCGTTTGGAGAGATGTAAAGGCAATTGGCCATAAGAGTGAGTTGAGGAAGTTAGTGAAGTTTAAGATCAATGATGAGAAAATGGTTGCTTGGTACAAAATGTTCTCTCTTAATGAAGACATTTACCGAGAGTTGGTTACCCAGTTCATGTTAACCTATGAGTTCAACCCTTGCATCAACAATGTTACAGATAAGCGAATGATTAGCTTTAACTATAGAGGGGTGAAGCAGCATGTGTAATTAGCTGAGCTAACATTATATCTTGGCTTTTACACAGAGGAGCAGACACATTCTCAGTTATTCTTTGACAGCTCGCGGAGTGTTTCATATAATGAAGACCATGGGCTTATTTGGGATAATCTGACTGGCACTAGTTTTTCTTGTAATCAGAAAGCTTCAGCATTCTTCAAAATGGAGCATCGACTTTTGCATAATCTGCTTGCTGTATCATTTCATGGCAAGAAAGAAACCAGTGGAGCTGTAGGAGCTGATGACCTTTATGTGATGAATGCTATGATTAAGAAAAAGAATGTGAATGTTGCTTACTTGGTAGCCGAGAGGATTCAAAAGGAGACAAAGTTTGAGATGCCAAAGTATATTTACATGGGAGCTTTCATCACTAGGATTTGTAGCCGTATGGGTTTGCTCATGGAGGATCAAATGAGTGAGTACACCAGCTCACCTCATGTTAGATCCCTGCTGTTCGACTTGGATTACTTTCGTACTATTTGGTTGATCACTACTGATTCGAGCGGGCAGGCATTCTGAGGAGAGCTACCAAATAGCCCATTCCTGGTTGTGTTCTGAAGAGGAAGGGGAATAAGAGAGACAGGGATGTTGAGGATGATGATCCGATAGATATAGACATTCAGGATGATGATAGAGATGTTAGAGCGCCGCAGGCTGATACTAAGGCATCTGGCTCTACATCTAGGGTTCAGAGTGTTGTTGACTGGACTACACTAGTGACTCCACTTTCTCAGTATTGGACTCTTCATGCGCTTCAGGTTAGACATGCTCATGATATCAATGTAGCATGCAAGTTTGGATTGCCGATACCAAAGCCACTGATGTACAGATGTGAGACACCACCAGCAGTCTTTCCAGTTCCACCAGTCACCACCACTGTTCCACCATACACCATACCCACCACATCTCGCTACGAGCCAGTATACTCTGTACACACCACAACTGCTCCATCTACTTCACATCACCCATCCGCATCCTTACATGCCCTATCTCCGGTTCATGAGATCCCGAGACCTGATAACCCACATGTTTATCGCCCAGCCATGACCACTGCTAGTGCTGAGGGCATCACACTCTCATGACTCTCGGGGATGCTCAACCTTGAACCTATCCCTGATTCTGAGCTTCCAGATGAGAATGACATTTGGGGAGGATACCCGATATTACTTGAGGAGACACACATGACACAGCAGTATTTATAGGATTGGGGATTTGAGACTACTGAGAACTTGCCTATTAGCATTATGAGAGACATCCTCAGATAGCACAGAGTTATTGTATGAGAGTCTGTATCTGGGAGAGCTGCTAGCGGGAAGAATTCAGTTGCTGGCACACATCCGTCCACTTCTGCTGTTGAGCCTCGTGTGACTGATCAGGGGTCCCCTCGTTCTTAGACTTTTTCATCATCATTACTATTATTATTATTATTGATCTATATTAACACTAACTATTATAGTGGGATGATTTGTGATCATGTTTAATCTTTTGGTACTTTTTACCCAGCTTACCACTTAGCTGGATGATCTATCTATCTATCTATCTTTATTATTATGCTTACGTTCTCTTTGTTTATTTTAGTAGAATAAAATGTGGTTGAATTGATTGCTGAGAATGATGGGAACGACTCACGACTAGATTACGCACACTAAAAAGGAAGGCTGTTCTTAGATGAAAGCAAGATGGAATCTCTAGCAAGCCAATTCATCTTCTTCAACCAAATCATTTTTCATCTCGTGAATCCATGAGGGGAGTTTTTTGTTGTTTCTCGTTGTCTTCCCGAAATATTCATACCATATCCTTTATGCCTAATCTCTAAGTGTGGGATTTTAATTCCACCATCTTAAAAACACAATAAAGTGAACATATCCTATAATCAAACTCTAAGTGTGGGATCCTTTAGTGATCTACACTTTAGTAGTGAACATTATGGACAATGTTCCTTTAAGTGTGGGATACACGGTATGTCATACCATTAGCATTATGAGAGACATCCTCAGACAGCACAGAGTTATTGTATGAGAGTCTGTATCTGGGAGAGCTGCCAGCGGGAAGAATTCAGTTGCTGGCACACATCCGTCCACTTCTGCTGTTGAGCCTCGTGTGACTGATCAGGGGTCCCCTCGTCCTTAGACTTTTTCATCATCAGTACTATTATTATTATTATTGGTCTGTATTAACACTAACTATTATAGTGGGATGATTTGTGATCATGTTTGATCTTTTGGTACTTTTTACCCAGCTTACCACTTAGCTGGATGATCTATCTATCTATCTATCTTTATTATTATGCTTACGTTCTCTTTGTTTATTTTAGTAGAATAAAATGTGGTTGAATTGATTGCTGAGAATGATGGGAACGACTCACGACTAGATTATGCACACTAAAAAGGAAGGCTGTTCTTAGATGAAAGCAAGATGGAATCTCTAGCAAGCCAATTCATCTTCTTCAACCAAATCATTTTTCATCTCGTGAATCCATGAGGGGAGTTTTTTGTTGTTTCTCGTTGTCTTCCCGAAATATTCATACCATATCCTTTATGCCTAATCTCTAAGTGTGGGATTTTAATTCCACCATCTTAAAAACACAATAAAGTGAACATATCCTATAATCAAACTCTAAGTGTGGGATCCTTTAGTGATCTACACTTTAGTAGTGAACATTATGGACAATGTTCCTTTAAGTGTGGGATACACGGTATGTCATACCATAAAGTTCTTGACTTCTTGTCTTCCAAAGTAAATTCTTAAACTCATTTCTTGCTCAAATTTTTAAATTTTTTTCAAAAACTTAATTGATTTTTTAGTCAACTTTTGTAAATTCTTAGATCGTTTGATAAAAAAAATACTTTTTAAGAATAATCACTTTTTAAGAATAAATAAATTACTTTGGAAAGTATGATAAGGCAGAATAAGGATCCCTTAAAAATGAAATGATCATCTTCGAAGCATTGCATGACTTGGCGCATACACCCTATATTGTTATGTGAGGAACTTGAGCCTTTAATAAGCATTCATTTTTAATGCTACACCATTTATTTCTGTGTGTGTGCCGATTCATGCGTCTTAGAATTAGAACTTGTTCCTGGTATACGCTTCGAGACCATACCAAAGAGTACCGTACGCGGTATAGGTGCAATTAGAGGATCTTGGCATTTATTCGGATTAAACCTATTTTTCTCATATCTCTTCAAGCCTAACCCTGTCGATACTCAATTTTAGTATCGATGATCCGCTTAGTAAACCCTGTTGAGCCTTAACTTTTTCATTTCTTAAAAACCCAAATATTTTAAAACCCATTCCTTTCCATATCCACCAAAACCTTATCTTAAAAATTTTTAAATTTTTGAAAAATGCTATTTAAATATTCTTTTTGCTTTCACTCCAAAAATCACAAATTTCATGTTTTACTCAAAACTTCTCGTGTGCATTTCAAAATCAAATCTCAAAAGATCGAGAATCTTGCGGTGCAAAAAATTGGCACCAAGTAAAATTCGAAATATCAAAAGATTGAAAAATGAAAGTAAGAAAGGATCCCAAAAAGGGAAGTAAGAAAAATAATTTTAAAAAAATTCCTTAGAAATTCCTTGGCAAAGAAAATTCTAAGCCAAAAATATATATCATCTAAATAAAGCTATGCACTTCAAAATCTCCAAAAAACTCTGATCTCTTAAAGATATAAATCTTCCATGTGTTTTCAAAAAGATAGAAGTCAAAATAGCTATCTTCCTCCCTTTCCGTTATCTATTTCCGTTTTCATTAAAAAGCATATCTAGATAAAGTTTTTCTTAAGCTTAAAAATTTCTAAGATAAGCATACCCTTTAAACCTCAAAACTACCCTTTTTCCATACGCATTAACCCTCACCCGAAAATTACAACCCAACAAAAATGCCTTGGGATAATTAGCACCGTCCTTATTTGGAGTGGTGGAGATGCGATTCTCGACCAAGCCTATGACGATAAGCGCTGCATGACTGGCTATGAGCGATTTCATTTCTTAATAGAATAGGAAACCCGATACACTTTCTGAGTGAATTGAGTGACCACCTGTGAGGATCGCCCATACATGTACTTCTACATCTCGAGAGTTGCAAAGTATGCTAAAGGGACAACTAGTTCATGTCTAAGATTTCTTATTCTACCGATGCTTACTTTTTGAAATAATTTACTTATTTTGAGGAAGTGATGTCCTTGGAAAATGTCTTTTCTCATCAAACGTTCCATTTCCTCAAAACCTAGAGCGAAATGAGATACGGTTTGCTTGAGGACAAGCAAAAGTCTAAGTGTGGGATATTTGATTTGATGTAAAAAGTCATGTTTTACGCACATCTTTTACTTCATATTTAGCACTTAATTAACAAAAATATGCCAATAAAGCTCACATTTACCACATTTTCTTAAAAAGGTCAAAACTTTATAAGTATTTCAAAAACAACGGTAAATGAACGGAAAACACACTTAAATAGGCATAACTCGTTCGACACGCTATTTTATCATAAAATCTGATCCGGGACTTAATAATTATCTTAAAATGTAGGTCTGGAGATTATGAATGCGTGGGTATAAAGAACGTTGAAAACGGATCAAGAACGAAGAAACTAGAGCGAAACGAAGATCACACGAACTACGACTGATGCGTGTGAAAGCGTCTCGTTTTATTATTTATTAAGTACAGGATATACCAATCACTACTATCACACAACCAGGCAAGAATACCCGATCAGAATAATATAGCTATGGTAAGTCCAGGTCGAACACAGGAACACAGGAACGATGTTATTAAATTAAATTGGAATTATTAATAAAGCAGTAAAATAGGGGTTACGTTTTAGTTCCGTATGAACGTTCAAGATGAACTAGTTCACTAAATGAAACGCCCCTTTTTACTTTTTTTTTTTATTTCTGAAAACACATTATGATTTGGTCCCATTATCTGTATTAAAGTATCTTATATACTATATAAGTTATCTGTTACATTTTTGAAACTCAAAATCAAACTACACAGGAAAAAGGCCAGTACCCGCCGGGTACATGCCTTACCCGCCGGGTAACTAGGTACACAAGCCGGGTTCCCCATGTGACAGGCCGGGTGAATTAAGTTTTGATGTAATAGAAACTAATCGTGATTTAAAGACTCTAGAAGTAGCCGGGTGGCTAAAGAAGCCGTCGGTTCACACTTCTACCCGCCGGGTACTTTGGTTTATCAGCCGGGTACCTCAGCTTAAACAGAACCTGGATCTAGACTTCTATTTGAAAACGTTCTCCTCTTGAGTAGGAAAACGAACATTTGAACCCTCAACTTCTTTATTCGGTGGGGTAGTCATTTACTAAAACAAATTACATAATCTAATTAGTACTTTAGTCAATATTGAAATACATCATTACAAAAAACTTTCTAAACCAACTCGCACCACGATTATTACCTCTTTTCTCTCATGCTTAACAACCTTGAATCTCCCATGTGCACTAGTGTAATATAACCTCATTGGCCAGACGTAGTTATATTAAACTAATTGCACACTTCTATTCAAAATTCTTAAACATATTTCAAATCAAGGCAAAAATCATTACCATAATCACAATCTACTAATCACATATTAATAATACTACTAAAAAACAATTATAACTTGCTACTACTTATTTATAAGTGGTTTAAGTTTAGGCAATCCTACTGTGGATTGCTTAATTCTCTTAAACTATCGCTCTGATACCAACTTGAAACGCCCTTTTTTTTCTTTCTGAAAACACATTATGATTTGGTCCCATTATCTGTATTAAAGTATCTTATATACTATATAAGTTATCTGTTACATTTTTGAAACTCAAAATCAAACTACACAGGAAAAAGGCCAGTACCCGCCGGGTACATGCCTTACCCGCCGGGTAACTAGGTACACAAGCCGGGTTCCCCATGTGATAGGCCGGGTGAATTAAGTTTTGATGTAACAGAAACTAATCGTGATTTAAAGACTCTAGAAGTAGCCGGGTGGCTAAAGAAGCCGTCGGCTCACACTTCTACCCGCCGGGTACTTTGGTTTATCAGCCGGGTACCTCGGCTTAAACAGAACCTGCAGCACAGTTTTGCAAATTACCATTTTCCTAACTTTGAACAAGCGTAACTCACAAACGACTTAGAGTTAGACTATGAAATTTTGCAGGCACATTTCTATGGTCAAAATGAAGACTTTCCTTTTTCCACTTTTTCAAATTTCACAATATCTCAGGATATGGACACTTGACTCAATTTGACACCAAAACTATCATTTTAGTGAACATATCAAATATTAAACCATGATTTCTGAGACATTGAGCTTTTGACCACATGACACATATACTAAAACAAAATTGTGGAGCTATTTATCACATTCTCAACCTTCCTCTAACTCAATTTGAACCGTGTGTGCTTTTAAAGACTCATTTTGACCCTTTTTGAACCGCTGACCTTAAAGGGCTATTTTGACCCATTCAATAGTCAATCACCAATCCTAGTTGACTAATATAACATTTTTCTTCCTTATAACCTTTCAAATACATACATAACAAAAATGACAAGTATACTATAACTTGCCCTTTTACACTTTCTACAACATTTTTATCCATTACATGCCATGTTCTACTACTAAACGACACAATTACTTGTCTTTACTTGTATCTTTATAACATGTCAAAACATTCTTTTAAGTGGCTTTCAAGGGCTTCAAAATGACAATTAAAAGAGATGAGCTTGTATAACTTACAACAAGCTTGCAATTCCACGTCTAGTCTTTATTCAGTTCCTTTCCTTTACCACTTCCACTTGTACCTACAACATGAACTAACTAATTATGTACTTTGCTTAGTGAGTATAAGTATAACTAATCAAAATCATTAACTAATCAAATATGCAATAAAACATATAATAAGTAAAGGAGTTAGCTTACTTCCCTCTTTCTTGTAATCTCTACTCACTATGCTAATCATATGTGCACATATCTATTCTTTCATTTAGCTAATCTTGATTAGCTAATTTAATCACATCATTAGCTAAGATAGTTAGCTACTATTCAACATCATAGCTAACCTTGGTTAGCTATTCTAATCAATTTATGGTTAATAATCATTAACCATCCTAATCAATACTTTCATCATGACAAATCTTTACTAATAACATTTCACAAGTTCATGTTTACTTGAGTGAATACAATTTAATTCACTTACTAACAATATAATTTCATTACATATACTCACCTTAATACTTTAGATCAATTGATGATAATTGCTCAAGTGAAGGTTCCACCTTTTTAACACCTAATACATAAGCATAATAACATATATATATATCAATTACTAATCATAATTTCAACTACTATTCATCTAATTCCTTCTCCCCCACTAGTTATATACTAATTTTACTTTAACTAAACTAATTAACTTCATTCTCATGATCATACTCATAGCTTTAATACAAGATTAAGCTAATTTCAAGTTATTACTAACTTCTACTAACACTTTACACTTGTAATTCAAACTAATTCATATAGTTTATAAGAATCCCATAAACCCTAACCATGATATTTTACTTTTCACATGAAATTAAGCTTCTAATCATCATTTATAAACTAAACTAACACTAGTTAATCAATTACAAACCCTAATTTCGGATTAATTCATACAATTTAGCTAATACCCTTAAAACCCCAAATTCTAGGGTTCTTGATGAAAGAAAACAACTTACAAAGATTAGAGGATGATAAAGGAAGATGATTTGAAGCTTAAATTGAAGATTAATCTAAAGCTTGAAGATTGGTTCTTGATTTCTCCTTGCTTCCTGCGATTTTTACTCGGTTTATTTTTGTGTTCTAGGCTTGTTGAGAGTGTACTGGAACAAAGGCACGTACTATGTGTCTAAAATCTTTAATTTCCTATACTACACAGTCTGAAACTGAACATCTGTTTATGTTTTCTACTATATCTTATTATTAAAAGATCTATAATTAAAAAGATGTATATATTATTGTACACTAAAATAATACCTTGAAAACTGGGGTGTTACACTAAACCAACAACATTAAACAAGATAAACGGAACAGATAAACAATCGGAGATAAACATGTAATTGCTTAGAGTCTTCACACTCAGATTCATATTATCCGGTTCATGTATTTTGATTGTCTGATTGTGATTTCTTTTATATTAACTTAGTTACTACTCAAAGAATCCAAGTTAAATGTAAATTAGTCTCCGGTTCTGGTTAACTAATTTCTACAATCTAGAGTCCCACATTAAACATCGATCCGACGTCGCAAGAATGTTGCTCTATTGCGTGCTTTTCCCTAGATTGTGCATTAAGTGTTCACAACTTGTTATGATTATTCCTCGCGGTATGACTCAACAATACCTACTAATAATCTCTTATTAGCTTGCTCATTTTAGATTGATTAGTTACTATTCTCTTAACCTATCAAACTCTATATATTTAGCAATGACTATAAACCTAGATTCATAATCATCAATAATCAATAACATCAAAGGAACTTAATCTCAATGACATTATTAACCACGTTAAGTAATAACTAACAACCACCAATAATCAAGGCTCTACGGATAACATAACAATCTTCAATCATACAATTTATCCAAAACACAATTATAACCATCAAACATTCATAATCCAAGGTTATTAAACTAAACAATATACAATAAAGTCTAATTCATGATTCAATTGTACAAAATCAGATTCATAATCTCAACAAACAGATAGACATGTTTAAATTGAAATCGGAAGATGATACTCAAACCGGATCGTGAACCACGTGAAGTAGGATCAATTGACATCAATCCTAGCCTTCTTGTGCCTCCAAATTTCCAAAAACTTTCTCCCAAAATGGGGGAAAAACCCCCTCTAGTCGGCTGTTGTTCGTGGTTTAGTGTTATGGCAAGTTAGGGTTTGAAAATGCTGAAAATCGGATTTAAAACCCTCTTTTTCAATCCATCTTCCGGATAGATTAATCCATCCACTCGATGGATGAATTTTCACTAAAATCGGCCCAAACGAAAGTTGTAGCCCCGTCTGTTAGCTAAATTCTCCCACTTGAATCAACCCAATTGGAGTTTGTATGATGAAGTTATGGCCAAAATACTAACACATAGCCGAAAACTCAGCTTTTACACTTTTCTTCATTTTCAGCTCATCTTTTGTTCTCTTTCCAATTCAATCTTCATATACACCTATTTCAATCCAATAATGCCTATCTTCATTCTCTTAGCTTCTTTTCTTCACGATTAGCTCGTTTCCTGTTTCTTTTCTATCCAAGCTCCGATTAAACTCCTAATTGCAAATATGAACGAAATAAGTATCTTATTCGCATCAAATGCATTAGTAATCTATCAAACATGGGGTAACTTAGTACTACAATATAGTACATTTTGGCATTTATCAAACATCCCCCACTTGAATCCTACTTGTCCTAAAGTAGGCTATCAACTAAAATGAATAGGTAAACGGCAAAATGGGACTTACATACCAACTAGCATTTAACCAACCCAAATATTATCTTTAAAATAATCATACCTTAAGATTTAGCAATCAAGAAACTCCTCTAGGAAAAACAAATTGTCTCATTCATTATTATTATGCATAACAGATAGCTCACAAGGATTACCGATATTGTTGTCCACCTAAACAATCTATACTTAGGTAATTGAGCTTGACTTATCATTGTTCTAGCAGCTTTACCCTTAATTCACAATAGCAAAATACCCTCATACATATAACGTGATAATATTGCACATATTATGGATATCCAATTAAACAATCATTTTTCAAGTCAAGACATTGGTGACAGGTCTGTGCCTCAACACAACAGAGCAACATAACTTGACTTTGGTTTAGCATAATAACTTTTTAGTCAAACCATTGGTGGCAGGTCTGTACCTCAGTACAACAAAGTAACATAATTTGACTACATAATTAAATCATAAGTTATTTAAACTCTTTTTGCTCTTTTTCATTAGATATACCGACGGAGATCAGGTCTGTACTTACGTACAATAGAAGAAACAACACTCAATATATCCCCAAATGATATTAATTGAATTCCAAAATTATGGCATATCGCACACTATCATATATAAGAATTAAGACTAAAGTCATAAATTGCTAAAGTTCCTCTCGGAATTTCACATACTTCTTACATTAATTTTATTTAATAGCTCAACAACTTATACATAGATTGCCTATCGATACATCACATGATGAACTATCTAATTTAAGTTCAATTTATCCTTTGAATTTCCCAGATTTGTTATAAGATTTTCTAAACTTAAATAGAATACATTTTTAAGATAAAAATTTGGGTTGAAAAACGACTAACATAAAATGGCCTATAGCTTGAAATTTACCAATATTTACCAATTCACAACTTAGGACAAGCAAACTTCTTTTCCCCATCTCCTACTTAAAATAAAGCAATTTTCTCATTGCAAAACAAGGAATCATAAATAGGGAATAGAAAAGAAGTGAACAGAAAACTCCCCTGATCTTGAAGAAGAATGCTTTCTTGATCTGATTATGAAAATATACAACAACACACTTCCATAGGCATCACGGTTGCTTATAGCATATTCAACAAGCCTTTAAACCCCTCGGTATCCCGAGTGAACGAGTTATATTCTCGTGAGGGTTTCCAGGGAACACACCTACAAAGTTCAAAACTGCAAACAAAAAAAAGAAAAGAAAAAGTAGAACAAGAAAACAAAATATAAAATAACTAAAAGTTAAAACTACATATTAACAAACCATACTATATACAAACATAGCAGAAAACAAAATTTTCTTTCACAAAAACGACTTTCAACCCGCCGGCTGGTACGCACAACCGCCGGTTGAATGTCTATGCAAACAAAATTCAAAAATTTCGCTCCATAATAAAAAAATTAAACTATATAACATGCATATACATATTATTAAAAAAAATAATAAACAATTATATACAACAAAATAAGTTAATTTAATTTTTATTTTATTTTATTATTATTATTATTATTTTAAATATTTTATTTTATTTTTTTTAACTTTAATTTATTTTTTATTTTCTTATATTTTCCAACTTAATCGAATAAGCAACCATTCCCCGGTAGAACAAAAGTCCAACCAGTTAAGTGTTCCCCGACAGCGGCGTCAAAAACTTGATGCGTGTGAAAGAGTCTCGTTTTATTATTTATAAAGTACATGATATACCAATCACTACTATCACACAACCAGGAAAGAATACCCAATCAGAATAATATAGCTATGGTAAGTCCAGGTCGAACACAAGAACACAGGAACGATGTTATTCAATTAAATTGGAATTATTAATAAAGCAGTAAAATAGGGGTTACATTTTAGTTCCGTACGAACGCTCAAGATGAACTAATTCACTAAACCAACAACATAAAACAAGATAAGCGGAACAGATAAACAATCGGATTAGACATGTAATTTCTTAGAGTCTTCACACTCAGATTCATATTATTCGGTTCATGTATTTTGATTGTCTGATTGTGATTTCTTTTATATTAACTTAGTTACTACTCAAAGAATTCAAGTTAAATGTAAATTAGTCTTCGGTTCTGGTTAACTAATTTCTACAATCTAGAGTCTCACATTAAACATCGATCCGACGTCGTAAGAATGTTGCTCTATTGCGTGCTTTTCCCTAGATTGTGCATTAAGTGTTCACAACTTGTTAACTTGTTATGATTATTCCTCGCGGTATGACTCAACAATACCTACTAATAATCTCTTATTAGCTTGCTCATTTTAGATTGATTAGTTACTATTCTCTTAACCTATCAAACTCAATATATTTAGCAATGACTATAAACCTAGATTCATAATCATCAATAATCAATAACATCAAAGGAACTCAATCTCAATGACATTATTAACCACGCTAAGTAATAACTAACAACCACCAATAATCAAGGTTCTACGGATAACATAACAATCTTCAATCAGACAATTTATCCAAAACAAAATTTTAGCCATCAAACAATCATAATCCAAGGTTATTAAACTAAACAATATACAATAAAGTCTAATTTACGATTCAATTGTACAAAATCAGATTCATATTATCAACAAACACATAGACATGTTTAAATTGAAATCGGAAGATGATACGCAAACCGAATCGTGAACCACGTGAAGTAGGATCAATTGACATCAATCATTGCCTTCTTGTGCCTCCAAATTGCCAAAAACTTGCTCCCAAATTGGGGGAAAAACCCCCTTTGGTCGGCAGCTGTTTGTGGTTTAGGGTTATGTCAAGTTAGGGTTTGAAAATGCTAAAACTCGGACATAAAACCCTATTTTTCAATCAATCCGCCGAATGGATTAATCCATCCGCCGGATGGATGAAATTTCTGTGACACCCTGCGATTTAGGTTAACTGTTAAACTTAACTGAAACCCTAATTACGTGTATTTAGATGTGATTTAGGCTAAATACTTGTAATTATTTGTATATTTATGTGAATATACACTTTCGTAATTGTTTAAATTACGCCTACGTAATTAGTTGTAATTACGCGAAACAACTAGACGGAGTCCGACTATTTATACGACGTTGGTGAAAACACTTTTATAAATAACGTGAACCTATTTTATAAATTAAATAGTAGTTATTTACCCCATATTATTATTTCGTATAATAATACAAGAAAAACCTAGACGTTTTGTTTAAAACGTAACCAACACGGTAAAAATGCGTGAATTGAATTCGGAAACCAAACGAAAGTCAATAAATATTTTGACAACCCAAAATGAAGTATTCTAATAATACTTCAACTGAAAAATAACTCAATTATATCTTTAGTTAAAAACGACTCGAATAAACATTTAACGATTAAACGAATAACGAAAATAATAATGGGTAAACGACCAAAATACGTAACACAAATTGGGAATTAAATTAAAACTCTCCACCCACCATATGGGGCCCGCAAGGCCAGCCACCTCCTCCCTTTCCCAATAGGCATACATGCAATTTTCTTGATTACTTACACCCATCAAACCACATGCAAGCACTCATTTCTCACCATCCACTCTCTCTAATTCTCTACCTTCTCTCTAGACTCTCACTCTCTCACTTACTTTTTGGAAAATCAGCCACCATTCCCACCACATCATCACATAAGCCACCACTTAAATACTGCGCTATTCTTCAAGATTTTTACAAGAAAAAGAAGCTCTCAAGAACCCCATTACAAATCTGCCATTCTTTCATCTATAGCACCATTTTAAGAATGATTCTCACTTTTAAATACTCTCAATAACATGTATTATAGTTCACTCAAGTATTATGATCATAAACAAACTTAAAACCGAACTTTTCTTAACTTAAAACTCATAAATATGTGAGAAAACCTTCTGACCAGAAAGTTATGCTCATTTCCACGATTTTTAGAAAAATCATCTCTCATGAAAATGGAAGTTTTTATAGTCAAAACTTAAGTTCAAGATGTTAGATTTCAAACCCCATAAGCCTCATATTTTTTTGATCTCATTTACTATTTTTAATAATTTATATAAAAACACATATATAATCTGCTCTGAAAAGTCAGAAACTTTGTTCATATGGTTTTGACCATATCTTGAGCTACACAACTCCAAATGACCTGAAACCACACCCAAATTTCACACATTCCATTGGCTAAAACTTTCACGATGACAACTTTTATTGGTTCATTATAGATTTTTCTCAGAAATGTAACCTTCATGCTAGTGTCCAGATTGATCAACTGTTGGACCTCAGATGACACATGTAATTTTTATAAATACTTAGACTTCTCTAAAATTCATGAAAAAATTTCTGGTAGTAGAATACTTATGGGGAACAACTGATATTTTTCTTGGGAATTAGTTCGGATTATAATTTTTTTAAAAAATTCAGCTAAGTGATGCATTTTCTGAAAAATTATAAAAGTGGACTGATTTTATTAACTTATGAAAACCGATACCTTCCGGACATGAAATAAGTGTTAAAACTGACTTTTATGGACTTTTAAACAAATCTAAGGTTTGGGTAAAAGTTTCGGGTCAAACCGAGTAGGTTTAACTAAGTCAACAAAAACGGAGCTCGATTTCTAAAAACCGACAAACTTACTATTTTTGGAAAATGGTAACAAAAATGGGTTTGGGTGACTTAGTTGGTAACTTTGACCAAATTTGACCAACTTTGACTAGGTTTGACCAACTTTGACCAACTTTGACTAGGTTTGACCAACTTTGACTAGGTTTGACCAACTTTGACCACCTTTGACCAGTTTGACCAACTTTGACCAACGAGTTGACCAACTTTGACCTACGATTTAAGGTTTTTATGAACTAAATAATCTGTTAGCAACACACGATATGTACTAATGAATAGTATACAACAAAACAAACTTAATAATAATCTCTTAAAGATTTATTATTACAAACTTTCACCAACGGGTCGTACACGCTTTTAACAACTTAATTGAACATACTAGTTGAGTGAACTAGCTTTAGGTGGACATAACCCCCCCCCCCCCCACCTATCCGATGGCTTAAGTGGACATAAACCCCCACTTATCCAATCACTATAGATGGTCTTTTGAGACATCTACTTACCCAACCTTATACGTTTAGGACGTTAGAAGGTTGCGCTTTGGACTTTGCTTGCTATTTGATTATTGCTTGCTACCTGCTTAACTCTGGTGAGTTTCATAGCCCCTTTTTTACTGTTTTTCAACTGGGGTGAGAATACATAAAACTGTTTATATAAACTGCATTTATGACCACATGTACTGGCAACAACTTTTTGTACGGATTGCATGAGATCTTACGATAATCCACTAAAGCCCTCTACCCATCATAGTTCGTTAATATATACATGAATATTATTGGATAGTACTATTAGGGTTTGACAAACCTCATCCGGGTTAGTCGCTCTAGCCAACCCACGGGCGCAATATTATTTGTGAATTAGAAGTGTATCGGATTAGTACACTTACCGGAGGCAAACAACGTTAAGCTCGAACTATAAGACTCATGCAAATGGTATACTTATATTACAATATGCAATACTTTTACTTATCATTGACGAATGATACAATTTTGGTAATCTTGTGGATCATACTTATAACTGTTTGCTTACAAACCTATGAACTCACCAACTTTATGTTGACCCTTTTAGTATGTATTCTCAGTTTAACAGACGCAGTAGGACTACCCACAGGAATCAAGACAGTAGGATGTTTTTGGATAGCTTAGTTCGAGTTGCATTGTTTTCAAACATTAAGGAATTTGAATTGCATTTATTATATTACTAGTTATAATTATGTAATTCTACTTTTATTATGTGAACTCCAAATACTTTTGTAAACTTTTGTGTCGCACCCCCAAATTCGGGTTGCGGAAGCGAATCGGGTTTGGGCGCGACAAATCAATAATCACAACACAAAGATAAAATGAACGACTCTATATGCTTTGTTTTACAACTTGTATTGATAAAATCAAAGTTTACATTAGCTCAGTTTGAAATTGAGAGATTTACATACATAATTAATTTATACAAAATATAATAATGCAACTAAATCTCTGAATGTTTTGCATGATGACTCGAGCTAATGATGTCCTGTAGGCAGTCCAATCTACTGCTGAGTACCTGTGATACATGCTAAAATGGGTCAGCGAAAACGCTGGTGAGCTCACAGGTTTGTATGTCAACACATATTGTATGAACCGGAAGATTTAATTGAATTTAAATTGCAATTAAGCAAAATAAAAGTTCTACAGCCATGAGCACATAGTCTGAGCTTAACTCAAGGTGTCAGGTCCACATTTAAGGTATCCTGATCGAGGTGCCTCCTACGAGTGCCTAATTTACACTCGTCTGAACAAATATTAGTACATCCGTTTACCCAGTTAGTGCATGCTAACCCGGACGAGGAGGGTCAATCCTATATGGTACCATACACTAACATTCACGCTACAAAAGTATTACCAAACTATGCTATGGAGGGATTTAAAAATTGTTTAGTGTGAAAACTCATGTAGTATATATCGAGGTTTAGTACTTGCGTTCATATGTAAAACAAATAGAGCAACGTATCCCACCCCTGAGTGAAAAAAAGTAAAAGAGGGGCCATGAGACTCACCTGAGTCTTGAGAGTTTAAATTAATAAACTTGAGTTGATTAGCCAAAATGTGTTGTCCGAAGACTGGTAACCTGAGGGTGTCCACGACACGCCGATGGTTATAAACGTGAGTAGGTATTTATGAAGACTACCTTTGTAGTTGTTCGTCCAACTAGAATGTCCAAATTACTACGATTTGGTTGATTTGATTATGTTTTGAAAACTTGTACGGCCCGTTGGTGATGATTTGTGATGTTAATAATAATCTCTGAATTTATTTCATTATACTTAATAAGGTAGGAAATCAGGTACGGGGTTCCGGGGGCAGCGCCCCTGGTAGCGGGGTCCAAGAGGTGGCAACCCCTGGCGGGGTCCAAGGGGTAGAGCCCCTGGCTGGGGTCGAGCTAAAATTTGAAATTTGAAAAACGTATCTAAAATTTGAATTTGGGTGAAATCAAGTGATAAAATTTTAGGTCTTGACACTTAGTAAAATCTGTGTTTTCTAGGTTCTGTTTCATGCGACACTTATAGCGTCACTTGAGGAAGTGACGCATAAGGGGCGACACTTAAGCAAGTGTCGGGTACAAGTGTCTGTATCAGGGTCATGCGTCACTAGGGTTAGTGTCGGATGAAATCAGAATTCAATTATAGGAAACACTTAGACAAGTGTCCTAGAAGTGTCGGTTAGGAGTGTCGGATATTGATTTTGCTACACTTAGGCAAGTGTCGGGAAAAAGGGATTTTATGTGGCACTTAGGCAAGTGACGCAAAAATTAAGATTTTTAGTGACACTCAGTGCGTCACTTAAGTGACGCATTAAGTGACGCTACGCTGCACTGGTCTATGCGACACTTACGTCTGTTGGCCGGATTTTGAGCCAAAAATGTGTTTTTCGGTTTCCGTTTGACTTGAAACTTTTACCCAACCCATATTTGGACATTTCAAGCTTAAATAAACAACTTTTATGAAAAATAAATGAAATCTAAGAGTTTTCGAGAATTGTCGGGAATCTTACAAGTTTACGCAAGAGAAATCCGGAAAGATAGAAATGTAGATCGTTGCGAGGTGAACGTTTTTCTCCAAATGGGCAAGACAATCCGAGGTCGTTTGACGGTATTCTTTTGTGATTTAAGGTGGGTGTTGATGGTGAGTTTGAAAAAGTAGAGAAAGGAAAGAGAGTGAGGAGGAGATGATGATGATGATGGAAGTGAAGGGTGGGGAGGGGTTCCCTCCCCTTTGGGCCAGCTTGGTGGGGTCCACGGGTGTGGACTTCACCCATTTTTCGTTCCTTGCGATTGCGTTCCGTGCGGTGTTTGTTTCTTCGATCGTTAAAACGTTAAATATTTATTTGATACTTTTAAATACATGTTTTAAAATACGATTAATTACTCAATATTTTTGTTGAAATATTTCACTAAATACTTTACGACTGGGTTATAAAATATAACTTAACTTGGTTTCGTTTGTTTGCGCGGTAAATCTTTTAATCGTGTAGGTCTTGTTTGTACGATATGAGACAATTAGAAATATTATAAAAATAATATTTTTGGGTGTAATAGGATTATCAAATATCGTCATGTTATTTAATAGTTTTGTTCACCAACGTCCATATTAATTGAATCGAACTAAGTTCGATTTAAATTGCGTACGATTTAATCAAATCGCATAATTGTATATATTCATCAATATATATTTCGATACATTAATTATCCTAACACAGAACTAATTACATGTATTAACAATTGATTAGGCACTAATCACTAGTCCTAATTTGGTGGGTGTCACATTTTGAATTATTGTAATATAACTATTTTCAAACGTCTTATATAGAGGTCGTTTGCTTTAATCTTGGTGTTATGATATTTGATTTGGTCGGCGCCCCCGTGACTCCTCCTATTTCGGCTGCCACGTGTCTCGGGGGTGTGACAGATTGGTATCAGAGCCTAAGGTTATCGCGAACTAAGATTGCATTAGTGACCTAGACTATAACCGTTAGGTTAGTATTCCACGTTTGGTATGACTGGTTCAGCAATTGCATCATTTGAATTTAATTTAACATAGCCTGATCAACTATGTACAATTAAAGGAGAATTGATGCAAGACCTGAAATGGTTATAGTGAACGAGAGTACATTAGAAGACTTTGACCAAGGATAGAAATGTGACCAACCTTTTACGTGCTTATGTGCTAGGTTATTATATTTCTATATATATAACCTTAACTTCTCGTATACTAAACTTCTTGCCACAGAAAATGGCAACCACTCCCACAACTACGCACCTAACATCGAGAACAAAACACAGACCTTACTTACTACTATGGAGATTTCCACGGTACCCGCTCTCCCAACCGAATCGGGTAACGAGATAATCGAATAGGATTCACTTGAGGAAAATCCACTTAAGGATGCGCCACCCAAAGAAGTGACACCTACTTCACCCTCTTCTTTCCGCTCGCAACCAAATCACTCGGGAACACAAATAAAACTTGAACAATATGATACTTCATCACTTAGACGAACTACACCTACTTCCGTCACTTCATACTCTCCCTTCCCACTCACATCGTAGATCTATGGATCGCGTACATCACAAACAACTAGGGGAAATGCTAGAACCGCCTCGAACTATAATTTATCTTGTTCATGCTACTACTACTACCGATACTCCACCCACTAGGACCCGTCTTCGTGCAGATGCCGCCGATGCAATTTGTCAACCACAACACCTACACATTGGAAACGTTTCCCAACACTTTGATGAATTCCAACAATTTACGGGTCTTTTATCTGAACGAATCAGGGATAGGATTCATTACTGGAGGGAAGTAGCTACTAACTTAACGCAAAGGACAAAAATGTGGATCTAACGAATGTATAAACAATCAACAAAGGATATCTTAATCCATCCTGCGCCTCAACAATACAGAGACATGCTTGAAGCACGTTACTACCCTCACGACCTGAACCTAGAATAGATTAGAAGTAGAAAGACGTGCCCGACTGGCAGAATACATTACTAGAGTTATCTCGATGATGACTGGACTGACGGCTTGCATGGAGATGTAACTGTTTTGTTAAGTCTACGTATGATGAAATTACGCCTACCTTTTGTTATAATAAAAACTTCTATCCCGATAGGTATATAAGAAAACCCATCACATTTTAAATAAGACTTTTGTATTCGCCCGGATATAACAATGCCCAACATGTTTTGTAAACTTCAAATTGTGTAAATTATTAATCTTGCACCCTATTGGTCACTAATCATATTACCTTGTACCGATTAATCTTCATACTACGATGTCACGTAATATTTCAAACACGTCTGCGATAATCTTATTTTTCATATAAGGATCTCGTTCAAATCTTTTAACTCCCTTCGTTTAATGATATGCCACTACGAGAATCAACATAAACATTTTACAATAACAACAGTTCTCAACAGATTTCTACCAACTCGAGTTTTCAAAGAATTATCATCGAACATTTACCCGGAATTATCTACAACGTCTAAATTTCAACTAATTCTTATTAGACAGTCTTCTAACGTCTTGTTAACGACAAGAGTTTCCAACCTATTTGTAACACCCCAGTTTTCAAGGTATTATTTTAGTGTACAATAATATATACATCTTTTTAATTATAGATCTTTTAATGATAAGATATAGTAGAAAACGTAAACAGATGTTCAGTTCTAGAATGTGTAGTATAGGAAATTAAAGATTTTAGACACATGGTACGTGCCTTTGTTCCAGTACACTCTCAACAAGCCTAGAACACAAAAATAAACAGAGTAAAAATCGTAGGAAGCAAGGAGAAATCAAGAACCAACCTTCAAGCTTTTGATTAATCTTCAATTCAAGCTTCAAATCATCTTCCTTTATCATCCTCTAATCTTTGTAAGTTGTTTTCTTTCATCAAGAACCCTAGAATTTGGGGTTTTAAGGGTATTAGCTAAATTGTATGAATTAATCCGAAATTAGGGTTTGTAATTGATTAACTAGTGTTAGTTTAAATTATAAATGATGATTAGAAGCTTAATTTCATGTGAAAAGTAAAATATCATGGTTAGGGTTTATGGGATTCTTATAAACTATATGATTTAGTTTGAATTACAAGTGTAAAGTGTTAGTAGAAGTTAGTAATAACTTGGAATTAGCTTAATCTTGTATTAAAGCTATGAGTATGATCATGAGAATGAAGTTAATTAGTTTAGTTAAAGTAAAATTAGTATATAACTAGTGGGGGAGAAGGAATTAGATGAATAGTAGTTGAAATTATGATTAGTAATTGATATATATGTTATTATGCTTATGTATTAGGTGTTAAAAAGGTGGAACCTTCACTTGAGCAATTATCATTAATTGATCTAAAGTATTAAGGTGAGTATATGTAATGAAATTAGATTGTTAGTAAGTGAATTAAATTGTATTCACTCAAGTAAACATGAACTTGTGAAATGTTATTAGTAAAGATTTGACATGATGAAAGTATTAATTAGTATGGTTAATGATTATTAACCATAAATTGATTAGAATAGCTAACCAAGGTTAGCTATGATATTGAATAGTAGCTAACTATGTTAGATAATGATGTGATTAAATTAGCTAATCAAGATTAGCTAAATGAAAGAATAGATATGTGCACATATGATTAGCATAGTGAGTAGAGATTACAAGAAAGAGGGAAGTAAGCTAACTCCTTTACTTATTATATGTTTTATTGCATATTTGATTAGTTAATGATTTTGATTAGTTATACTTATACTCACTAAGCAAAGTACTTAATTAGTTAGTTCATGTTGCAGGTACAAGTGGATGTGGTAAAGGAAAGGAACTGAATAAAGACTAGACGTGGAATTGCAAGTTTGTTGTAAGTTATACAAACTCATCTCTTTTAATTGTCATTTTGAAGCCCTTGAAAGCCACTTAAAAGAATGTTTTGACATGTTATAAAGATACAAGTAAAGACAAGTAATTGTGTGGTTTAGTAGTAGAACATGACATGTAATGGATAAAAATGTTGTAGAAAGTGTAAAAGGGCAAGTTATAGTATACTTGTCATTTTTGTTATGTATGTATTTGAAAGGTTGTAAGGAAGAAAAATGTTATATTAGTCAACTAGGATTGGTGATTGACTATTGAATGGGTCAAAATAGCCCTTTAAGGTCAGCGGTTCAAAAAGGGTCAAAATAGGTCTTTAAAAGCACACACGGTTCAAATTGAGTTAGAGGAAGGTTGAGAGTGTGATAAATAGCTCCACAATTTTTTTTTAGTATATGTGTCATGTGGTCAAAAGATCAATGTCTCAGAAATCATGGTTTAATATTTGATATGTTCACTAAAATGGTAGTTTTGGTGTCAAATTGAGTCAAGTGTCCATATCCTGAGATATTGTGAAATTTGAAAAAGTGGAAAAAGGAAAGTCTTCATTTTGACCATAGAAAATGTGCCTGCAAAATTTCATAGTCTAACTCTAAGTCGTTTGTGAGTTGTGCTTGTTCAAAGTTCGGAAAATGGTAATTTGCAAAACTGTGCTGCAGGTTCTGTTTAAGCCGAGGTACCCGGCTGATAAACCAAAGTACCCGGCGGGTAGAAGTGTGAGCCGACGGGTTCTTTAGCCACCCGGCTACTTCTAGGGTCTTTAAATCACGATTAGTTTCTATTACTTCAAAACTTAATTCACCCGGCCTGTCACATGGGGAACCCGGCAGGTGTACCTAGTTACCCGGCGGGTAAGGCTTGTACCCGGCGGGTACTGGCCTTTTTCCTGTGTAGTTTGATTTTGAGTTTCAAAAATGTAACAGATAACTTATATAGTATATAAGATACTTTAATACAGATAATGGGACCAAATCATAATGTGTTTCCAGAAAGAAAAAAAAGGGCGTTTCAAGTTGGTATCAGAGCGATGGTTTAAGAGAATTAAGCAATCCACCGTAGGATTGCCTAAACTTAAACCACTTATAAATAAGTAGTAGCAAGTTATAATTGTGTTTTAGTAGTATTATTAATATGTGATTAGTAGATTGTGATTATGGTAATAATTTTTGCCTTGATTTGAAATATGTTTAAGAATTTTGAATAGAAGTTTGCAATTAGTTAATATAACTACGTCTGGCCAATGAGGTTATATTACACTAGTGCACATGGGAGATTCAAGGTTGTTAAGCATGTGAGAAAAGAGGTAATAATCGTTGTGCGAGTTGGTTTAGAAAGTTTTTTGTAATTATGTATTTCCATATTGACTAAAGTACTAATTAGATTATGTAATTTGTTTTAGTAAATGACTACCCCACCGAATAGAGAAACTGAGGGTTCAAATGTTCGTTTTCCTACTCAAGAGGAGAACGTTTCAAATAGAAGTCTAGATCCAGAAGACAGGTTGTTATTAAAAGATGTTATTAGTCAATCTTTACAAGAATTTGCTCCTTCGGTGTATGAATGTATGGAGCAAATAATCACTACCCGATTAGTAGAATTTGAACAGAAACATCCTATCTTTATGAACCTTATCCGAATAGTGAATTTTTAAATGCTCAACGTCAAATGAATAGAGAAAAAGAAAAGTTTGAGTATAAGAATTTTGCCAATTGTAGTCCTTCATAGTTTAAGGGAGAAAGGGATCCGATTATCAGTAACAGATGGGTAAGCAAGATGGAAGAAACCTTTATGCTCTGTGAATGTCCAGAAAGATTGCGAGTTTTATTTGCAGCTCATCAGTTAAAAGGAAGTGCTCAGGATTGGTGGAATATTCAGATCAAAACTCTTGGTGTGGAGGGAGCTGCCAGGCTTCCTTGGAATACGTTTACAGAAAGATTCATAGCAGAATTTGCACCAATGGCAAAAGTAGAAAGGTTGAAGGTAGAGTTTTTATCAATAGATCAGGGAAAGATGTCAGTGACCGAATATACGAATTTGTTTTATGATAAATCTCAGTTCTGTCCAGAGTATACTTCAAATCCGAATTTGATGAAAGATCATTATCACCGGCATTTAAATGTTGAGATTAGAGAATCCGTTGACCTGACTATTTATGATTCTATTCCAAAGACGATGAATAAAAGGTTAACGCGAGAGAAAGAATTGCAAGCTAAAGTTGCTGATGCTTATAGTAAACGAAAAGTTGAACAATGTACTTCTCAATCTCAACCTTTTAAGAAGTTTAAATCCTTTGGGAGGTCACAACAAAGATCTCAACCACAACCACCAACCCGTCAATCTCAGCCTCCAGCGCGGGAATTTCCTAAATGTAATAATTGTGGCAGAAAACATCCAGGAGAATGTCAATTAGGGAGCACCGCGTGTTACAAATGTCGTAAACCAGGGCATATTGCAACAAATTGTCCTAATCCTTATCGTATGTGTTTTTATTGTTACAAGGATGACCATCTACAGGCTAATTGCCCCGTAAGATTGGAAGATATGAAAAGAAATGAGCAAAAGAAGGAAGCCGAAAAGAAAAGAGAGACAGGGGGACAGAGAGCAAAAGGTCGTTCCTTTCAGATTACTGCAGAAGAGGCAAAGGAGTCACATGATGTGGTGACAGGTAGTTTTATAATTAATACCTAACTGCCCATATTTTATTCGACTTTGGAGCCACAAAATCTTTTATGTCCCTTTTATTTTGTGAAAAGCTGAATACTCCTATAGCTAAATTAGAACACCCTTTGGAAGTTGAAATTGCAGATAGTAAACTAGTGATTGTTAGTGATGTTTATAGAGGGTGTACTATTGAGATAGGAGGCGAAATATTCAAAATAGATTTAATTCCCATGCAAATGGGAGAATTTCATGTTGTAATAGGAATGGATTGGATGGGAAAGAATAGAGGTATGATTAACTGTCATGAAAAAATAGTTCTTCTAAAAGCGCCTAGTGGAAAAGAAGTTACTGTTTATGGTGAACGTTCGAAGCAATCTATTCCTGTTTGTACCTTTGCTCGAGTTAAAAGATTGTTGTCACATGGGTGTCGGGCCTTTTTGGCACACGTGGTCGATAATTCTAAATCTGTGCCAGAACTTTCTAGCATTCCAATTGTGAAAGAGTTTCCTCAGGTATTCCCTGATGAACTCCCAGGTGTTCCACCTGACAGACAAGTGGAATTTCGAATTGACCTTGTTCCTGGAGCCGCTCCTATTGCCAAAACTCCTTATCGATTGGCTCCGAATGAGATGCAAGAAATGATGAAACAGTTACAAGAGCTTTTAGATAAAGGTTTTATCTATCCTAGTAGTTCACCCTGGGGAGCCCCAGTCTTGTTTGTTAAAAAGAAAGACGGCTCCTTAAGGATGTGTATTGACCACAGAGAACTAAATAAAGTGACCATTAAAAGCAGATATCCTTTACCTCGAATAGATGATTTATTTGACCAGTTGCAGGGTGTCAGTTTCTTTTCAAAGATTGATCTTCGTTCTGGCTACCATCAGTTAAAGGTTAGAGAAGAAGATATTTCAAAAACAGCTTTTCGTACTCGATATGGTCACTTTGAGTTTACGGTTATGCCATTTGGTTTGACCAATGCTCCAGCTGCTTTCATGGACCTGGTGAATCGAGTTTGTCAGCCCATGCTTGATATCTTTGTTATAGTTTTCATTGATGATATTCTAATTTATTCCAAAAGTGAGAGTGATCATGCAGTACACCTTAGGCAGGTTCTAGAGACACTTCAGCATGAAAGATTTTATGCTAAATTCTCTAAATGTGAATTTTGGCTACGGGAAGTCCAACTTCTTGGACACGTGATCAATATTCATGATATTCAAGTTGATCCTTCCAAGATAACAGCAGTAATGAAGTGGGACCCACCTTCGAGCCCCACTGAAGTCAAAAGTTTTCTTGGTTTAGCTGGCTACTATCGTCGTTTCATTCAAGATTTCTCAAAGATTGCTACTCCTTTGACTCAGTTGACTAGAAAAAGTGTTCAATGGAAGTGGGGAAATGAGCAATCAAAAGCATTTCAGATGTTGAAAGAAAAGCTTAGTCAAGCCCCTATTCTTGTTTTACCCGAGGGTAACGAAGATATGTGATGCTTCAAAACTCGGATTAGGTTGTGTTCTTATGCAGCGTGGGAAAGTCATTGCTTATGCTTCACGTCAGTTAAAATCACATGTGCAGAACTATCCCACTCATGATCTTGAGTTAGCAGCTGTGGTCTTTGCTCTTAAAATTTGGCGCCATTACCTTTATGGTGTTAAATTTACCATTTACACCGACCACAAAAGTCTCAAATATTTCTTTGATCAGCGTGATTTGAACAATCGGCAGAGAAGGTGGCTAGATTTAGTAAAATATTATGACTGTGACATACTTTATCATCCTGGTTAAGCTAATGTGGTAGCCGATACCCTTAGTCGAAAAGCTAGTCATTATGTTCTTTCAGTAAAATCTCTTCAAATGACTGTACTCCCTCAGTTGTTTGATTCCATTAAAGCTGCTCAAATTGAAGTTTTAGAATCAAATGATCCAAATAAACAATGATTAGTTGGTCAACTCTCAGAATTAGTAGATGATTATAGAGGATTGAAGACGCGTTATGGTAGAATCTGGATACTACGAACAAGTGAAGTAAAGAAAATGTTATTAGATGAAGCTCATAAATCCAGATATTCTATTCATCCTGGTGCTACCAAGATGTATCATGATTTGAAACGTGACTATTGGTGGCCAGGTATGAAACGCGATATAGTTAAACATGTTCAGAACTGTCTTACTTGTCTGCAAGTTAAAGCTGAGCATCAACAACCATACGGTAAACTTCGACCCTTAGATATACCGGTATGGAAATGGGAACACATCACCATGGATTTTGTTACGAAGTTGCCAAGAACACCAAGGCAACATGATACTATTTGGGTGATTGTGGATCGATTGACGAAAAGTGCTATTTTCTTGCCCATTCAAGAAACTTCTTCTTCAGAAAAGTTAGCTGATCTTTATGTTAAAGAAGTAGTTGCTAGACATGGAGTTCCACTTTCTATAGTTTCAAATCGAGATACTCGTTTTACTTCTCGATTCTGGAATAAATTTCAAGAAGATTTGGGAACTCGATTGCATATCAGTACAGCTTTTCATCCTCAAACTGATGGTCAGAGCGAAAGTACCATACAGACCCTTGAGGATATGCTTAGAGCTTGTGCCATAGATTTCGATGGTAGTTGGGATATTCATCTTCCTTTAGTAGAATTCTCATATAATAACAGTTATCATTCTTCGATTAAAATGCCACCGTATGAAATGCTATATGGTAGAAAATTCCGAACTCCAATTTGTTGGGGTGAGGTTGGTCAAAGAGAACTTGGTAGTACAGATATTGTGAAGATGACTACAGAAAAGATTGATCAGATTAAAGAAAGAATGAAGATGGCACAAGATCGACAAAAGTCATATGCAGACAAGCGTAGAAGACCCATTGAATTTCAAATAGGTGATAAGGTGATGCTTAAAGTTTCACCTTGGAAAGGAATTATTCGGTTCAGAAAGCGTGGAAAGTTAAGTCCAAGAAATATTGGACCATTCGAAATCACAGATAGAGTTGGAAAGGTTGCTTATCGACTACAACTACCAGAAGAACTTGCTAGCATTCATGACACATTTCATGTGTCTTAGCTCAGAAAGTGTTTAGTTGATGAAGCTTCTTATGTACCACTGACAGAAATAGAAGTAAATGACAAGTTGAGTTATGTAGAAGAGCCAGTTAGGATTCTTGATCAGAAAGTGAAGCAACTCAGAAATAAATCAGTCTTCATAGTTAAAGTTCAGTGGTGACATAGAAAAGGTTCAGAATTTATGTGGGAACCGGAAGAGTGGATGATGATATACTACCCTTCGGTACACCGGGAATGGTTCATGAGGACACGAACAGAATAAGTGGGGGAGAGTTGTAACACCCCAGTTTTCAAGGTATTATTTTAGTGTACAATAATATATACATCTTTTTTAATTATAGATCCTTTAATGATAAGATATAGTAGAAAACGTAAATAGATGTTCAGTTCTAGACAGTATAGTATAGGAAATTAAAGATTTTAGACACATGGTACGTGCCTTTGTTCCAGTACACTCTCAACAAGCCTAGAACACAAAAATAAACAGAGTAAAAATCGTAGGAAGCAAGGAGAAATCAAGAACCAACCTTCAAGCTTTTGATTAATCTTCAATTCAAGCTTCAAATCATCTTCCTTTATCATCCTCTAATCTTTGTAAGTTGTTTTCTTTCATCAAGAACCCTAGAATTTGGGGTTTTAAGGGTATTAGCTAAATTGTATGAATTAATCCGAAATTAGGGTTTGTAATTGATTAACTAGTGTTAGTTTAAATTATAAATGATGATTAGAAGCTTAATTTCATGTGAAAAGTAAAATATCATGGTTAGGGTTTATGGGATTCTTATAAACTATATGATTTAGTTTGAATTACAAGTGTAAAGTGTTAGTAGAAGTTAGTAATAACTTGGAATTAGCTTAATCTTGTATTAAAGCTATGAGTATGATCATGAGAATGAAGTTAATTAGTTTAGTTAAAGTAAAATTAGTATATAACTAGTGGGGGAGAAGGAATTAGATGAATAGTAGTTGAAATTATGATTAGTAATTTATATATATGTTATTATGCTTATGTATTAGGTGTTAAAAAGGTGGAACCTTCACTTGAGCAATTACCATCAATTGATCTAAAGTATTAAGGTGAGTATATGTAATGAAATTAGATTGTTAGTAAGTGAATTAAATTGTATTCACTCAAGTAAACATGAACTTTTGAAATGTTATTAGTAAAGATTTGACATGATGAAAGTATTGATTAATATGGTTAATGATTATTAACCATAAATTGATTAGAATAGCTAACCAAGGTTAGCTATGATATTGAATAGTAGCTAACTATGTTAGCTAATGATGTGATTAAATTAGCTAATCAAGATTAGCTAAATGAAAGAATAGATATGTGCACATATGATTAGCATAGTGAGTAGAGATTACAAGAAAGAGGGAAGTAAGCTAACTCCTTTACTTATTATATGTTTTATTGCATATTTGATTAGTTAATGATTTTGATTAGTTATACTTATACTCACTAAGCAAAGTACTTAATTAGTTAGTTCATGTTGTAGGTACAAGTAGAAGTGGTAAAGAAAAGGAACTGAATAAAGACTAGACGTGGAATTGCAAGCTTGTTGTAAGTTATACAAGCTCATCTCTTTTAATTGTCATTTTGAAGCCCTTGAAAGCCACTTAAAAGAATGTTTTGACATGTTATAAAGATACAAGTAAAGACAAGTAATTGTGTGGTTTAGTAGTAGAACATGGCATGTAATGGATAAAAATGTTGTAGAAAGTGTAAAAGGGCAAGTTATAGTATACTTGTCATTTTGGTTATGTATGTATTTGAAAGGTTGTAAGGAAGCCAAATGTTATATTAGTCAACTAGGATTGGTGATTGACTATTGAATGGGTCAAAATAGCCCTTTAAGATCAGCGGTTCAAAAAGGGTCAAAATGGGTCTTTAAAAGCACACACGGTTCAAATTGAGTTAATGGAAGGTTGAGAGTGTGATAAATAGCTCCACAATTTTTTTTTTAGTATATGTGTCATGTGGTCAAAAGCTCAATGTCTCAGAAATCATGGTTTAATATTTGATATGTTCACTAAAATGGTAGTTTTAGTGTCAAATTGAGTCAAGTGTCCATATCCCGAGATATTGTAAAATTTGAAAAAGTGAAAATAGGAAAGTCTTCATTTTGACCATAGAAATGTGCCTGCAAAATTTCATAGTCTAACTCTAAGTCGTTTGTGAGTTACGCTTGTTCAAAGTTCGGAAAATGGTAAATTGCAAAATTGTGCTGCAGGTTCTGTTTAAGCCGAGGTACCCGGCTGATAAAGCAAAGTACCCGGCGGGTAGAAGTGTGAGCCGGCGGCTTCTTTAGCCACTCGACTGCTTCTAGAGTCTTTAAATGACGATTAGTTTCTATTACAGCAAAACTTAATTCACCCGGCATGTCACATGGGGAACCCGACGGGTGTACCTAGTTACACGACGGGTAAGGCATGTACCCGGCGGGTACTGGCCTTTTTCCTGTGTAGTTTGATTTTGAGTTTCAAAAATGTAACAGATAAATTATATAGTATATAAGATAATTTAATATAGATAATAGGACCAAATCATAATGTGTTTTCAGAAATAAAAAAAATAAATAAATAAAAAAAGAAGTAAAAAGGGGCGTTTCACTATTTCGACTGAATCACGTTTTTTTTATGGATATTAAACTTTCCAAAAAATTTTATTATGGAAAATTTTCGACAGACTTTACACTAGCTCTTCCACAAAATGATTTATAAAAATTTTCAAAATTTATAAACTGCTTAGTTACATTGAAATTTTTATTAGACGGAAATTTTATATAAGAAAAAGCACTTAATTTTCACTCAACCTTTCTAAAGACGTTAACAATATAGGTGATGACGTTCATTTAACCAGAAATGGTATCGGTAGTTTGTGTTAAAACTTGAGATATTTAAAACTCTTTCGTATACTAGTAATATATGCAGCTTAAGAGGCTAAACCCTCTTTAACAAGTTCACTGTTTTGATAAAAACAATTTTCTCATAGAAAATGGCAAGTCCCTTTGTAGACAAACACGTGTCTGACGACAACCAACTCTGTGATGAACCAACGACATTCCCATACCTAATTAGTTTAAACGACGATATGGGTACGTCCTTTCTTGAAAACTTAACTTTTCAATATTATTCAACACTAATGAGTGTAGCTCATTACTTCATTTCACTCCCATCGACTTGGACGTCGAGTGCATCATAGGGTTGGCTAACTGGTTTGAGCCAATAGAAAACCCTGGATTTGCAAAAGAAACTTTTCCCACATAGGCTTTTTAGATTGTGATCTATGTTCTCTAACACTCGATAACGACTTGTACTTCAAAACACCTACGAGACTTCTAACGATTTACGTATGTGAAATACGCTTTCGAAAACTTATATTAAAGGAATATTGGGGTCGGTTATGTGATGAGCCGGCCTAACTTTCTTGAATCATTATGAGCTTCTCATTTTTTTTCTTTTTCATACAAACTTCAAAACCTAATAACTTCAAAATCAAAAAGGGAGAAAGGCAAGAATGGGTTTTGTGTGTAATCCAACGACTTACTCACATTTTACACGAGCTTATGATTGGAATGTCTCCGCCACACTTATACGAAACTAATTACTTGACCTCAATTAACCATTACTTTGACTTGTCATCAACGATACATCCAAAACATGAGACTTAATACCCATCGACATCGAAATCCTTCTTTCACCTCTCCCTTCTCGATGATATCATTTCCATGAATTGGCTTCTCTAAGATTCACACCGAAATCGTCTGCGATGAGGAAATCATTCGTACACCCCTCATACCGGTGGATCATTTATCAAACAAGGGGAGACCAGCAAAACAAAGTTGAACACCAAATCGCATCGAAAGTGTATGAGAGAACTACATCAACCACGAATTTGGACTTAAAGAGCCGTAGTATTTGCCCTATGGATTTGGAGATACTACCATAAGGTATGAAGTGTACAATGTTATTCGGTTATAAGAACCCCTAACCATATTGGATCAGAAGGATATGAATATTAGACAATGCCAATGGGTCGAACTACTCAGTGAATTACGATTACGAGTTCTCATACAACAACAACTATCTCACCAGCATTAAGGCTGCACCATTCGAGGCACTTTATGGAAGAAAGTGTCGATCACCCATTTGCTGGACCGAGGTGGACGATAGCCAACTCACTGTGTATGAGAGAACTACATCAACCACGAATTTGGACTTAAAGAGCCGTAGTATTTGCCCTATGGATTTGGAGATACTACCATAAGGTACAAAGCGTACAATGTTATTCGGTTATAAGAACCCCTAACCATATTCGATCAGAAGGATATGAATATTAGACAATGCCAATGGGTCGAACTACTTAGTGAATTACGATTACGAGTTCTCATACAACAACAACTATCTCACCAGCATTAAGGCTGCACCATTCGAGGCACTTTATGGAAGAAAGTGTCGATCACCCATTTGCTGGACCGAGGTGGACGATAGCCAACTCACTGGTACTGAAATCATTCGCAAAACAACCAAGAAAATCGTAAGCATTCAAAATCGGATGAAAGCTGCAAGTGATGGTAAGAAGAGTTACGCTGACGTGAGACGCAAACCCCTCGAATTCCAAGTTGGGGACAAAGTAATTCTCAAGGTGTCATCCGTTTTAGTAAACACAGTACATTGTACCCTAGATACATCGGACCCCTCGAAGATCTTGAAATACTTGGTCCGGTGGCATATCGACTGCAGCTACCACCACAACTCAGTAGCGTGCACAACACTTTTCACATTTCTAACCTTAAGAAATTCCTGTTTGATGAGACCCTTGTTATCCCGCTCGATGAAATCCACATAGATGACAAACTTCATTTCGTCGAGGAACCGATTGAAACCATGGACCATGAGGTCAAACGCTTAAAACAGAGTCGTATTACCATTGTTAAACTCCGGTGGAATTCCAGGCGCGGTCCTGAATTCACTTGGGAACGGGAAGATCAAATGCGACTGAAACACATACATCTATTCTTAGATGCCCAACAGACCACGATAACAAGCTAATTTCGAGACGAAATTCTTCTAACAAGGGGAGAAAGTGACACGCTGTGATTTAGGTTAACTGTTAAACCTAACTGAAACCCTAATTACGTGTATTTAGATGTGATTTAGCCTAAATACTTGTAATTTCTTGTAACTATTTGTATATTTATGTGAATATATACTCTCGTAATTGTTTAAATTACGCCTACGTAATTAGTTGTAATTACGCGAAACAACCGGACGGAGTCCGACTATTTATACGACGTTGGTGAAAACACTTTTATAAATAACGTGAACCTATTTTATAAATTAAATAGTAGTTATTTACCCCATATTATTATTTCGTATAATAATACAAAAAAAAAACTTGACGTTTTATTTAAAACGTAACAAACACGGTAAAAATACGTGAATCGGATTCGGCAACCAAACGAAAGTCAATAAATATTTTGACAACCCAAAATGAAGTATTCTAATAATACTTCAACTGAAAAATAACTCAATTATATCTTTAGTTAAAAACGACTCGAATAAACATTTAGCGATTAAACAAATAACGAAAATAACAAGTAAACGACCAAAATTCGTAACACAAATTGGGAATTAAAATTAAACTCTCCACCCACCATATAGGGCGCCCAAGGCCAGCCACCTCCTCCCTTCCCCAATAGGCATACATGCAATTTTCTTGATTACTTACACCCACCAAACCACATGCAAGCACTCATTTCTCACCATCCACTTTCTCTCTAATTCTCTACCTTCTCTCTAGACTCTCACTCTCTCACTTACTTTCTGGAAAATCAGCCACCATTCCCACCACCACAAACCACCACATCACCACCATAAGCCACCACTTAAATACTACGCTATTCTTCAAGATTTTTACAAGAAAATGAAGCTCTCAAGAATCCCATTACAAATCTGCCATTCTTTCATCTATAACACCATTGTAAGAATGATTCTCACTTTTAAATACTCTCAATAACATATATTATAGTTCACTCAAGTATTATGATCATAAACAAACTTAAAACCCAACTTTTCTTAACTTAAAACTCATAAATATGTGAGAAAACCTTCTGACCAGAAAGTTATGCTCACTTCCACGATTTTTAGAAAAATTATCTCTCCAAGAAAATGGACGTTTTTATAGTTAAAAACTTAAGTTCAAGATATTATCTTTCAAACCCCTTAAGTCTCATATTTTTCTGAGCTAACTTACTATTTTTAATAATTTATATAAAAATACATATATAATCTGCTGTGAAAAGTCAGAAACTTTATTCATATCATTTTGACCATATCTTGAGCTACACAACTCTAAATGACCTGAAACTACCGCCCAAATTTCACACATTCTATTGGCTACAACTTTAATGATGAGAAATTTTACTGGTTCTTTGTAGATTTTTCCCAGAAATGTAACCTTCATATATGTGTCTAGATTGGTCAACTGTTGGACCTCAGAGGACACATGTAATTTTTATAAATACTTAGACTTCTCTAAAATTCATGGAATTTTTTTTGGAAGTATAAAACTTATGGGGAAACAATTGATATTTTTCTTGGGAATTAGTTCAGATTATAAATGTTTATAAAAATTCATCTAAGTGATGCATTTTATGGAAAATTATAAAAGTGGACTGATTTTATTAACTTATGAAAACCGACACCTTCCAGACATGCAATAAGTGTTGAAACTGACTTTTAAACAAATCTAAGGTTTGGGTAAAAGTTTCGGGTCAAACCGAGTAGGTTTGACTAACTCAACAAAAATGGAGCTCGATTTCTAAAAACCGACAAACTTACTATTTTTAGAAAATGGTAACAAAAATGGGTTTGGGTGACTTAGTTGGTAACTTTGACCAAATTTGACCAACTTTGACTAGGTTTGACCAACTTTGACTAGGTTTGACCAACTTTGACTAGGTGTGACCAACTTTGACTAGGTTTGACCACCTTTGACCAATTTGACCAGGTTTGACCACCTTTGACCAGTTTGACCAGGTTTAACCAACTTTGACCAACGAGTTGACTAACTTTGACCTACGATTTAAGGTTTTTACGAACTAAATTGTGACACCCGCCAAATTAGGGCTAGTCATTTGGTCCTAATCATTTTGTAATACGTGTAATTAGTGCGGTATTAGGCTAATTGTATGTATCATTACGTGTATTAATATATATACACATCTACACGATTGAATTAAATCGTGCATTTTATTATATCGGTCGAATTCTGATACACTCATACGAACATTGGTGAACATCATTTTATTAAGTAATATTAAATTATTTGATAAGCCTAATTATTTTCAAGCATTATTTCAATAATATTCTATAAGTATTTTGTATCACATTAAAAAGCCCTACGCGACCGAAGCGCGCGAACCGCGCCCGACAACCGAATAAAGATCAAAACATATTTTACAAGTCTAAAATATATCATTTTATGTGAGTACATTTTGTAGTATTTAAAATTAATAACTAAAACATTTTATAAAAACGTCACATCTTATTTATAAGCGAAACCCGAACCGGTAAACATGACCAACACATTTTCAAATCATTTTAATAAATGTTTCGAGTATCAACAATTAAGATTTCAAATTAAAAATATTGAAGAGTTAGTCTTTTATTTAAAAACGTATATAAAATAATTAATTAACATCACAAATAAACGTTTAAACGACCGAGGAAACGAACACCGCACGGAATGATATTTGGGACATACCCACATAGGGGTGGGCCCCATGAAAAATCATCCAAAAATGGGGGGGGGGGAACCCTCTCACTCTTTCATTTCATCATCTTCATCACCAACTCCATCTCTCTCTCTCTTATTTCTTTCCTCTCAAAACACCCACCACCACCACCACCACACTTCCACCACCAAAATCCTCCATCAAACGACCCCAGATCATCTTGTCTCTTTGAAGAAAAACGTTCACCTCGCGACGATCTACCTTCCTATCTTTTCGAAATCTTCACGCGATAACTTGTAAGTTTCCGACAAAATCTCAAAACTCCTCGATTTCAAGTGTTTTTGACATGTTGTTATTTATTTAAGCTTAAAATGTCCAAATATGGGTTTGGTAAAAGTTTCAAGTCAAACGGAAACCGGAAAACACCTTTTCGGCTCATTTTCCGGTCAACAGCTCGTTATGTTGCAGATGCTCCAGGCCACCTGCGACATAAGCTCTTATGTCGCCAAATCAGGTCTTATGTCGCATATAGCGACATAAGCCTCTATGTCGCACTACATCACGGATGTCGCATATAGCAACGCAAACGTTTATGTCGCAATACTTACGGACGTCGCATATAGCGACACAAAACACTATGTCGCAAAACTTATTCCCGTCGCATATAGCGACACAACACCTTATGTCGCATTAAATTGCGAATGTCGCACTTAGAGACACAAGCCCTTACGTCGCAGTCATGATCTGCGACACAACAGACTACGTCGCACTTAACGACACAAAGTCTTATGTCGCACCTAATGTCGCAAATGACAGAACCTAGAAAACTCGGATTTTACTAAGTGTCGAGACCTGAAATTTTATCACTTGATTTTACCCAAATTCAAATCTTAGATACATTTTTCACTATAACAATATGGTAGAAATAAAAGTTTTTTGAGCTGACCTGGCATCTCGACCCCAGCCAGGGGCTCTACCCCTTGGACCCCGCTAACCAGGGGCGCTTCCCCCGGACCCCCGTCACCTAAAGTTTGTGTATACTTTTTAAGTATAACACTCCAAAAATCATAACAATATTAATGAGATTATTATTACAACCAGTCACCAACGGGCCATACACGTTTTCAAAACTCAAACTTATCAATCAAATCAAATCATTGGACATTACTAGTTGGATGAACAGCTAGCATAGATTATCTTTTAAGATACCTACTTATTTTATTTAAATTTATGCGTTATAAACGCCCGACAGGTTATAGTCTTCGGAGACCTTATTTTTACTTCACCACATTTGCTTCATCGCAACTCTTCAGGCTCAGGTGAGTCTCATAGCCCCGACTTTTTACAATTTTTACTCCCGGGGTGGGAATACATGCTCTAACTTTTTTACACGTGAACACGAGTATGAAACTCGCTATATTCTGCATGAGCTGTTTTCCAATCACTTTTAAGTCCTCTACGATCATAGTTCTGGTAATACTTTATGTAGCGCGAATGTTAGTGTATGGTACCATATAGGACTGACCATCCTCGTCCGGGTCAGCAAGCACTGACTGGTTAAACGGACGCATTAACTTTTGTTCATACGAGTGTGGATTAGACACTCGCCTGGAGGCACCCACGATTAGGCACGTTAAGCGCAGACTATGACCTCATGGCAGACATATACATCATTTGATTCATTTCAAACGGTTATCATTAAATCTTGTGGTTCACACTTACATAATTATTATGCAAACCTGTGAGCTCACCAGCGTTAGTTGACCTTTTTAGCATGTGTTCTCAGGTACCCAACAACAGTAGGACATGTTCACTCAGGATGCCCATAGCTCGAGTTAGCATACACATCAGGAGATTATTTTGCATTACTACATTTTGTAACTAAGTTATGCTGATTAATCTCTAAACATTATAATTATTGGGCTTTTGTAAACCTTTATACATTGTAAAACTTTATATTATCAATGTATCTGTAAAACGACGCATATAGAGTCGTTCATTATATGCCTTGTGTGTTTTGAGTATTGATTAGTAGCACCCCAAAGCTTGCTTCCGCTAAACAGTAAACTTGGGGGTGTTACAGATTGGTATCAGAGCCTAAGGTTATAGTGAACTAGGTTACATTTAGTGGGCCTAGACTATGACCGTTAGGCAGTATTTCCTCATTAGGTATGATTGATTCAGGGATTACATCATACAAGTTTAATTTAACATAGCCTGATCAACTATGTACAATTAAATAAAGATGATGTAAGAGCTGAAACGGTCATATTGAACAAGGATACACTAGTTGACTCTGACCATGAGAGAAACCGGGACTTATACTTGTTTATGCTAGACACTTTCTAGGATATAGTACATTATATGATATGATATGAATATAAGCCTTATTCTTTCTAATGCTTTGTCTCAGAAATGGCAAACTGATATCGTGTAAAAAGTCATGTTTTTACTACCGATATCTCTCTCATTCTAGAACGATTCTTGGCATTTTAAACTCAAAACCAGTACAAATCAATAATATTATGCCAAGATGGTCAAAACAATGTTACACGATAAAAATCAGGCAAAACGGATGAAAAACGAAGATTCCACGCACGTTTGAAGATTCAAGGCATCAAAACGAGATTTCAAGACAAAAGTGCCCATCATCAACATCCATCTCACCCAAGATGTTCGTTTTCAAATTACGAATCCAACAGAAGAAGAATCAACAAAAACGGATAAAGAATGAAGATTCTACGCCCGCTGGAAGATCCAAATGATTCGTACGCAACATCTGGAGATAGGAGACATATTTTCGGGATATCTTTACATCAAAGTCTTCGTTTTTAAATTACGAATCCAACGCAAAAAGAATCAATGCAAACGGACGCATAACGACGAAGATACGCGTGAATCGAGCAACGCAACGAAAGACGACGGACCGGGACAGGTGGACGACGGACCGGGACGGGTTGCAGCCGGCCGCCGCTGGCCAGCAGCCAGGCGGCGCCGCCACCCCCTCCCCCATCTTTCTTGCGCTTTTTCGTCCTTGCTCGTACCTGGTGCACCACCTTTCGCTACTTTTTCGTACCTGGTGCTCCACCTTTCGCTACTTTTGCTAGTGTGAGCCTATGGGTGCTAATGTGAGCCATATTTTGCCTATAAATACAGCCCCTAAGCCTCCATTTGTAGATGTCCCATATGCATTAGACATATTTCTCTCTTTACTTTCTCATTCCATTTTCTTACTTCAAAATTAGTGTTAGGCTAGTTAAGGAGCTTGTTCAAAGTAGAACGAAAGCTAGGGAACATTTTGTAATCTTTGGTGTACGCTTGGAGTTAAGCTTATTAATTCAAGTCTATTCCTTCTCGCATTATAATCCGGGTTCTTTCTATCCTATTCTATCTTAATTAAATATGTGTGCTTTAATTATGCTAGAATTAGTTTGTGCCATGATTAGCGAGTAGATTACTATGGTATTTGTTGTGATGTAGTTAGGATATACCATTGTGGTATGACTTTAAATATGACTTGAAATAATATGACGGCCCCTATTCGACTATTTACTCGGTATAGTGCTAGAAATGCTTTTAAGCAAAGTACATACGTATGGAAGCCAGTAACAACCGAAGGTAGTTGTATTATGGATCGACATTATAAAACGGAAACTTTATGAACGGACTTATCCTATGATTTCAAACCTAAAACTTATATTCGCCTTTCGATTAACAAACATGATTGTAACCCTGTAAAGAGGAGTCGCGAACCTTGATACTTGGTCAATAGTTATCTGTGTAAAAACTATGTTTTTAACTGTAACGTCATGCAAGCATCATAAAATGCAATGTGATTACGTGGACTTGCCATGAGTATTGTACACTTTCGATAACAATGTACTTATCATGTAAACATGGTGAAGCAATTAAATTCACAATGGCAACATCGGTAAACGATTAAATACATTGTGAATCACCATAGCATTTTCCGACATGGTCTGGGTTTAACTTTATGCAAAAAGCCGTCAGCATTTTAATTAGCATTTTAATTAGATTAGTTAATTTAGATTAGATTATAGTAGGTAGGCTACAGGCTAAATAACCATTTACGAAAACCTAGGGATTTGTTAATTGTAATGCGAAAGGCAAGTTTGGAATCTAAATTACACTGATATCCTTTTCTTAAAATATGAAATCAAAAGTGAGATACGCAAGAACCTTGAATGCTTTCCCCTGTTTATCATCCTTAAGCTTCATTAATAGGAATTGGTTAATAAGTCCGAACATAAGTTCTAAGTTAATAGTTTAATGAATTTGAAATCTTCATGGTATTAAGAACGGTCAGATTTGTAATGACCTGCTACTCTATTCCTTCACCCACGAGCGAATACGTTCAATAATATAGGCCACTGACTCCCTTACAGGAGAGTGTAGAGAGTTGAGCATCGTCTGTCTGATCAGAATCATGACACCTTAGTTCCTCGTGACATATTAGTTGATAACCGACTAATAGGGAACTTATTGGTTATACCATTGGGTGCTGAATCCACTAAACATTTCCAATTTAGATAATCGTTTCCCCATAAGAGTCATCATCCCATATTATTAGCTAACGAACTCACAACAAATACTACTTTTATTATCTGATTTATTATTACACTTTTATTCGCTTTATTTAGTTTACTTAGTTAACTGAACCAAAACCCCCAACGCACTCTTTTAAAACCTAGAAAAGAAAGATTGATTGGATCACCTCCATTTCAATTCAGTTTCTCTTTAAGAACGACTCTAGGTCATACTTACCATCTACTAACCCTTTGGTTCAGTATTAGTAAGTCATACTTAGACCCCAGCAAATATAAATTTAAAACAAACCGATCGTGATCCGTACGTCGTCTTCATACGATGCTTCGGGCAGCATCACAAACACACCACCCAATTCGTCTTGCTCTCATCCGTAAGAATCACAAAACTCAAGGGTAGCTAGGAGGAACATTGGGTTGCCTCGAGCTAGCCCATACCATGTTCAAAACCAATTCAATAACCAGTCCCAAAGGCAAACAACAACTAGCCAATGACGATGGTTATCAAACCAACTTAACACATGGAGGGATGAGGAAGGAATCTAACTCCCCACATCGAACAGAGGACTTTCCAACATGGACCTCTCTCCCTATACTCAAGAACCTTCTCACTTCACTGTACCTGTCCTGGCTGCCAAGGTACACCGTCACGAGCAACAACTACGCGATATGGACATCGAACTTCAGGAGACTCGCGAACACTAGAGACTCACAGCAATGGAACGTATCAATAATGTTGCTGAAGACCATGAGAACACTGTTAACAACATGGACGTCCTTTACAACAAAGTGATAGATTTAGCCATGGAATCTGCGCTTTTACGGCACAGAATGGAAGAATGTGAGCAACGCTTGCGGGATACTGAAGAGTATGCCCGTGGTCTAGTGCAACGGCTAGTCTTAGCAGAAGACAACGCCCGACAGGCCAACAGGCTTGCAAACACCATGGATCTTGTCGCATTAATGGAACAAATTAACCTGCGTCAAAACTAGTGTAGCCTTATCTTATAACTTTTCTAGTATATGTGTAAAATCATTTTAATTCGACTAGATGTAACAATTCCTGGCATCTTTTGTAACCCTTATGTTCTGTATCTTTTGGAACTCGCGCCTTGTATACAACTTAATTATCTAAATGGATTATGATTATCATATTGTGTTAACATTGTATATTTCAACACATATACAATTGTGATACATCATAATGTCCAACAAACATCTCATTTGTTCTTTTTCCTGATTCAGCAATATGCCTCCGAGACGATACACATTCAACGATACCGAAATCGCCCAGCTCATCGCCCAGAGTGTGGCTCAAGCCATGGCTACCCGAACAACAAATTCTGGTAGTGAAGACACGGCTGCTAACGGGTCACAACCTCGGCCCTGTTCGTACAAAGATTTTCAGAACTTCAAGCCGCTGAACTTCAAAGGCACCAAGGGTGCCATCGGATTATTATGCTGGTTAGAGAAAGTCGAGTCAGTCTTCCGCATATGCAACTGCCCAGAGGACTGCAAGGTCAAATATTCCACCAGCACCTTTCTGGATGGTGCTCCGACTTGGTGAAATACCTATGCTCGGACTGTGGACATCGATACTGCTTATCTGACTCCGTGGGAAGAGTTGAAACAGATTCTGAAGGACGAGTACTATCCTAGAGACGAGATTCAACAGCTAGAGCACGAATTCTGGCATCTCACTACCCAAGGCAATGACATTGCCGGATACACTACCAGGTTTAACCAACTGGCACTGCTGTGCCCATCTCTTGTTGATCCAGAATATAAGCGGGTCGAGCGTTACATCTGGGGACTTTCCCCACGCATTCAGGGTTTGGTCACTGCTTCCAACCCCGTCATTATCCAAGCTGCCGTCCGAATGGCACATAACCTCATGGCACAGGTGGTCCGTCGAGGAACATCTGCCACCAACAATCCGAACCAGTCAGGGGATAACAAACGCAAATGGTCTGGAAACAACAACGAAAACACCTCATCATCCAAGAAATCTGAAACCATCAAGGCCTACTCTTCTGGGTCTGAACCAAAAAGGGGCTACTCTGGAAACAAGCACTTCTACTCTAAATGTCGCCGTCACCATGATGGTCCTTGTAGTACCCAATGCTCAAAATGTCAGAGATTTGGGCACATGGCCAAGGACTTCAAATCTAACACCAACTCCAACACCAGTCAACCAAGAGCCTGCTTCGAGTGTGGTAATCCAGGGCATTTCATGTCGCACCCCCAAATTCGTGATTAGCGGAAGCATACTTTGGGTGCGACTAATCAAGGTAATCAAGCACAAAGATATATAATGAACGACTCTATATGCGTCATTTTAACAAAATACATTAATTCCATAAAAGTTTACATCAGTTGTACCAAATACATTAGCTCGTGTTCTGAATAAGAGAGATTTCCTAGCATAAATACTTATACAAAATATATTAATGCAATAAAATCTTGGATGTTTGTATGCTGACTCGAGCTAAGCTAATTCCTGAGTGCAAGCCTACAACTGCTGAGTACCTGAGAATACATGCTAAAAGGTCAGCTAAAAGCTGGTGAGCTCACAGGTTTGATAGTAAAAATAATGTATGAACCGCAAGATATAGTTATGTATGAAATCAATCATAAAAATGTGTATATTACTGCCATGAGCCCATAGTTCGAGCTTAACTGAGGTGTCAGGAATCACAATTAAGTGCCCGATCGTGCGTGCCTCCCTGCGAGTGCCTAATCTACACTCGTATGTACAAATGATAATGTGTCCGTTCGACCGCAGTCGTGGTAGCGCGACTACCCCGGACGGAGATTGTCAATCCCATATGGTATCATACACTAACATTCATGCTAAATCCATATTAACAAACTATGTGGTAGAGGACTTCATGATTAGTAGAGCAAACTCATGCAGTCAATATATCGTGTTTTGTACTTGCGTTCAAATGTAAATGAAAACTAAGCATGTATTCCCACCCCTAGGTTAAAAAAGTAAAATGAGGGGCTATGAGACTCACCTGAGTCTTAGAGTGTTTGCAAAGCAAGCAAGTATGATGTTGTACCAAATGAGTGTCCGCAGACTGTAACCTGTCGGGCGTTCAAAATGCGCAAGGTTATATGAGTGAGTAGATGTCTCAACAGACCATCTATGTTAGTTGTCCAACAATTAGTTATGTCCAAATGTTTGATTGTTCAAGTTCGTTTATCAAAAACGTGTACGACCCGTTGGTGAAAGTTTGTAACAATAATTCTTTAAGACATTATTATTAAGTTTGTGTCATTGTATACATTGTTATAGTATATATCATGTGTGGTTATAAGTTCTTACCCATGTTCAATACTTAGTGAAAAACAAGTTTCATACTTTCTGTCTTTAGCGACACTAGTAGCGACACTAGGGTCAGTGTCACAGGTCATGCGACAATAGGGTAAGTGTCGCAGTGTATGCGAATGTCGCAGGTCATGCGACACTACGGTCAGTGTCGCAGTGAGTGTCGCAAGATAGCGGTACTAAGTCTTGTGTCGTAGGTTCAAATCAATTTTCAAATAAGTAGCGACACTAGTTAGCGACACTTAGGTAGTGTCGCAGGTAGTGTCGCAGGTCATGCGACACTAAGGTCTGGCCAGCTTTTGATTTTTAGCCCAAGTGTAATCAAGTGTCAGTTTTTCATTCGGGAAACTTTCTAAAATTAGTTTTTGGTGCAAGTCACTAACTAAGTCACCTAAACCCATTTTTATTACCGTTTTCCAAATATAGTAAGTTTTTCGAAATCGAGCCGCTTTTGTTGACTTGGTCAAACTTACTCTGTTTGACCCGAAATTTTCACCCAACCCATATATCAGTTTACGGAGTCCAAATAAATTGTCGGTTCATGTCCAAATTCATCAAAAGTGTCGGTTCTTATAAAAGTCCTAAAACATCAAGATTTTATATTTTTGACTTTTGTCGGTTTGTTTCGTCATAAGTCTTACTGATTTCTGGTCCAAATCAAGTTTCACAAATTTTACCAACTGATCTTCTATGTATCTAGTATCTAACATATGTTTTCTAAGAGTTTTAAGTCCCATCTTCATAGAGAAACAAAATAAATGTCAAAGTGTAAAACAAGCCAGTAGAGAAAAACGTGTGCGTTTTTGGAAAAAGTGTAAAACAGGAAAGTTGTAGATCTTTTCGATACGAAAATTATTAAAAAAAAGTTCATCTTCTAACTCTTCCTAGAACTCAAGTTATGGTCTATTTAGTTCGCTGTGTTTTCTGGACAGATTTATGCATGTTCATATATGTGTTATAAAAACGATTTTTGAGTTGAAATTTGGACATAATAGTGATAGATGAACATAATAACATCAAATCCAGTAGCATGAAAGTATATTTGTGGAGATAGAAAGTGTTCCTTACAAAGGAAAATGATGGAGAATGGAGAAGATGAAGATGGAAGACTTGTTCTTGGTCCCTTGCTCTTGATTTTTCCTTTCAAATGGTGGTGGTTGATGGTGATTTAGAGGTGGTTTATGGTGGTGGTTTTCTCTAATTTGAAGAGAGAATTTTAGAGAAAAATGTGTGAGGAAAGATGAGGAAAGAGTGTGGGATTGGAGTGTAAGAAAAGGGAATGGATTTGACACTTTTGCATGTCATTTGAGTGGGTGAAAATGAAGGTGGCACATGGGGGGCATGGGGGGCCATCCTAGGGGGCCCACACAAGGGTATTTTGGTCATTTTCTTATTCCCAATTTAATTTGTCACCATTTACGTTCATTTACCCGATTGTTTCGACGTTTATTGGTACGTAAAACGTTAATTGTACATGTTTAATCAACGATTTAAATTTCGATATTTTCACTTGATATAAAAGTTTTAATTACTTGGAAACATTTATAGAAATGTTCCGTTACGTTGTCGACCTTGATTTGCGCGTTCGTTTTACGAAGGTTTAATTGCGTAACGTTTTATTTAGACGTTTTTCGTTATCGTTTTAAAAATACGATATTTTAAATGAAAGTTTTATACTAATTGACATATTGTGGATTCTAATATGTAGTTTGACTTTCGTTCGATTGTCGGGTGCGGTTCGCGCATTTTTATTGCGTTTGCGTTACTTTATACGATATAATTAACGTGTTAAATATTATCAACATAATATTTACGAGTTTTTGAGTTTATCAAATAATTTCATATTATTTAATATTTTGTTCACCAACGTCCGTATTTATACTATGTCGGAATTCATCCGATAGTGAAATGTACGATTTAAAAAAGCGCATCCGTGTGTATATATATATAAACATTGTAAGTCCGTATGTATTAGGATCAATAACGAGGTTATCTTTAGGTATTAAGGTGCAGAATCCCTTAATACGGTGTTTACGGATTGTAAACGGTTTGTTTCACAAGTATTAGTGAAATCAATAATCTAATATGTTTTGTATTGATTATAATTGATGTTAATCGATCAATACCTAACCCTTAGATTATGTTGAAAGCTCTGGAAAGTTCAATTCATTCGTAGTTATCAATTGACAAACGTTAATTAGGTTTCAAACCTAATTTGTTAATAAACACGTCTCGGTTCGCAGCTTATGGGCTCTGCGATCCGATTCGGTTCGCAGCCCAAGTTGGCCCAGCAAATCCAATGGACTCGCTTCGCAGACCTGCCCTGCGAACTCAACTCAGTTTGCATCACAGGTCCTTGGTCGACCTTTGGTCAACATTTTTCAGTATTTAACATTTAACTCTAAAATGTTTACCAACCAATATATTCATTACAATTCAAAACCAATTTACAAACTTGATTACAATAATCTCTAGTACTATTACAAGCTAGATCTGTTGTCACAATAACATGTCCCAATAGACTCCCCCTTGACAATAGCTCTAGCATCTATGTCTTCAAAAATGTCTTTGATCTTTACTTGTAAATTTTACTCCGAGCATACATCTTCAGTTTAATGCAAGTTTTAACCATCAGCTGATAATCTCTTCCTAAATCTCCCCAACCTTCAATAGCAGTGATCATGTTCTTGTATAACATCAACAGATCATTCTTGGAAAGATTCACTAAGTGTCGATGATCATATATTCTCAAAAGTTCTTTTTCTCCATCTTCGACTTCATTATCAGCTTCAAAAACCACAGCTTCACCAGTTCCAGCTTCTACATGCCATCTCTTCATATTTCCCAGAATATCCTGAGGCATAAGCTTCAATGGTATCTGTTGTACGCACTTAACTGCTGGATAAATCTTTTTACGCATTCGTCTTCCTGTTCTTTGACTTCTTTCATTTAACTTGATAGTTTTTCCGACTCTTGGCTTAATTCTTTCAAACTTCATTGACCAACCCTAAGTCTTGATTACCCTTTCGACATATCTTCCATAAGGATCATTAATAGAGTTCTTCATTTCCATTCTAGCCAAGTCTCGTATTTCAAATCTCGGTAAAGAACTAAAAACTGAAAGCTTTCTTTCAAAGTATTGAACCCCGTCATACCTTTTAATTGCAAAAAGCTTTAAATCTGCGTCATAATACCAACCGATTATACCTTTCTTAGGTACTCACTTTCCAGTAATATCAATTTCTGATATTGCAGTCTTCACTTTTTTCTTCTTCTCCAAAGGCTTAAAGATCGGATTATCTTTATGACAATCAGAAAGATCTTCTTCAAAATCAGAATCAGTTGATTCATTCAGATATTCATCTAAATCTACAACTCTTTCTCCTTCTTCATCCTGAATAGTCACATTTGTCCTTGAAGGATTTATGATGTGTTCATCTATATTAGCATCAAGATCAACACCTTCAACTAATCCAATATTGAAAACAGAAGTCCAATCTTCAGGAGGTACAAACTCTCCTTCCTCTAGATCATAATCAACTTCCGCTTCAACTTCATCAACAATCTCAATATCAGAATCACTTTCAACATTCTTTTCTGTAATCATTTTAAATAACACGAATTAGATAATATAATATAAATTCTTTCATTGATTTCTATGAATCAATCTAAGAATTTCCTTTATTTATCTCAATCGTATAATCACATTTAATCATTAATCTTATATAATTTTAATGTTATTTATAAAATCACAAGTCTAAATCTTATATCAACGTAACTTATATACTTACAAAACATTAATCTTTAAAAGATTATAAATAATATTACAATCAATCTAAGATTACAAAAGTATATCAGTTTCAAATACAAAATATAACTACTTCTCACCAGCTCCACTCCCACTAGCACCAGCACTAACACCAATACCAGCAGACTCAGACTCCCCCTGAAGTGTAGCTTGCTCACTAGTCTTTGAAGGACCAGTCAGCTCACTATCTTTATATGCACTGGGATCATCATCTCTGTCATGTCTCCTTTTCAGCTTCAGCTCATCTTCTTTGCACGCTGCCTTATAAACCCTAATCTCCCCCTGAGCTGACTGTTCCTGATGTAAACTCAAAACAAGTTCTTCTAAGTTGTCAAGCTTCAGGCGTTGGGCAGTGCAGTCATCAAGTAGCGTGTTATGAATCTTCATCAATGTGCGATAAGACTCACTAACAGTGACCAACTGCTGTGCTAAAGAAAGATTCTCAGCTAACAACCGTGGAACCGATCTCGTCAATTTCTCTAACTCCTTTACCCTAGACTCTAAGGATGTAATCCTTTCAGCATCAGTCATAGGAGTTACTGGAATCGTCGATGGTCCAGGCGATGTCACCGAAGCAAGAAATGACTCACGAGTAAGGGGTAGAATAGCCTGAGATAAGGCAGTTGTAAGAAGACCAGCAGCAAAACGACTTGCTTTGGTCGTAGGAAACTGTGCAGAATGCACCAATTCCACAACCCCTTCTTTGATAGTCTGAGAAACCGATTCTTGTGTCGGTAACTCTGTCCTTAGCCCAGCCTATTAAGATAGATATAATTACATAAAGAAAAATAATTGTTACAGATTATTCTGTCTCAATTTCTTAAGTAATTATATAACACTTGTAGTACTAAACATTTATCTCATACCTCAGTCGGTACAGATACAGGTTCATAAACCACTAGTGTCATCAACTCCACCTGTGGTGTATCTAGAGAAACTGTTATAGAATGAACTGTCTCAGTTTAACTCCTGATAAACAACAAGTTAAAATTATCTAACTTTAAATTAAAGATTTAAAATTTACCATCTCTAATGGTCAAAGTCCTCGAACGCTTACGGCGTTGAGAAATAAGAAGTGTATCCTCTTCCTCAGGACCTTCATCAAGAATACTGAAGTCCGGGTCAACTTCCTTAGCCTTCCTCTTCTCCTTCAGAGCTGGATCTGGAATCATCCTAGATCGATATCTAATATAACCAGCATCTGGTGGTGGAGAAGGAGTACTATCATCATCATCTGAAGCCGATTCACCATCACGGCCTCCAGATGGACCAACATCAGAATCCTTAGAAGGTAAACCCTCAGATCCATCAAGCTGACCCTGCTCACCCTTAGGTCTAGTGACCTCTGGGTCTGCAATCTCAGCTCCCTGATCATAATGATATTTATATTTTATAATAAGAAACATTATCTAATTAACTAAATATCTATAACATTTGCATCATATAATAATATTATAATTATAATATAACACCTAATTACCTATATTACTATATAATTATAAAATTTACCTCAGGTGGTGCAACATACTAGTCAATAGCCTGTAAAACAGGATCAATAGCATCATCATGCTGTACTAGCACCTCCTGCACAACCTGTGCAGCAACCTCTGCATCAACCTGTTGTCTCGGATGTTCTAAAACGTCATCTAGAAGCTCTTGTGGATCTTCGGGAATAACCACATCAGCAACAGGTGCAGGTACCGTAGCAGCAGGCTCAACATCTAACCACCCATCATTGGCTAGAGCCACATAATTCTCATCCAAAAGATAACCAAATAAATCAACCGCTTCCGGCTTCACTACGTCTGGACGTCTTGAGGAATTGAGAAAACAAGCGTTGTATGTACGTAAGTTGACTGGATCAACAAATCGATCCGGAGCAACTGCTGGCATATCAGGAATGCAGTGACGAACAATGAGTATACAAAATCGTGGATAGATCAAAAACTTCGATCTAACTGCTCCAGTGATCTGACCGATAAAAGAACCGAAGATATAAGAAGAAAAACTGTATGGTTTGTTATAAAACAGTGACAGTAGCCAAGAAAACAACTGAGGGCTGAGTTCATCGTATCCTCCCTTCTTGTTACCAAAGATCGTAACAATGATGTGGAATAAGAATCTCCACTGCCCTAAAATGAACGCCTTGATGAATTGACATCCACGTCTGGGACCAGAATATCCCATTCTGCCCAAAGCTCCCTCGATAAAATCTGTCGAGTAAGCAGATGGACCAGCTTCCTGCTCTACAGTGCCTAATCTCAAAATCTGGCGTAGATCATCAGCAGAAAAGACAACAGGATGTTCATTAACCCGTGTACGGACAACCGGAGGGTTAGCCGCATCATCGAACTCAATATTGTCCCAGAAATGGGTCAATATATTCTGAGATATAGAAGGTGACTCGGTAATGGCATATCTAATCCTGGATCGTGCCAAAAATGTCAAGATCTCAGCAAAGCGCTAAGCACCACGCTCACTGGTGTCGAGACTCACCAAGATGTTGCGTCCAGGTGCAAAAGCTCTATCTGCCATATCTATTATTATAAATAACACAAATGGCAATTAGCATTTAACTAACAAACATTAGTTAATTTAAACTTTAACGTATTATGATCGACTGATCATCAAACATCTAAGTTTACTATTAACTAACAATCTAATCAACAAACCTTAATTGAATAATTAAACAAAGTTAAATTTTCAATTATATTTGTTAAATTATATTACATTCGTTAGTTATAAAAGAAAGTTTGAGTAAATATACCGCCGATTAATTATCGGGACACGCCGCTCGACTTTGCTATGAGTCGGAAGACTTTCGATATTAATTAACCCAAAAGTTCTAAATTATTACATATATTTAACTTATTAACGATATTTCATAAGTCTAATCATGTAATAAACGATTAACTTGTCAATTATTTGTAACCACAAAGTTCTCAAATCGAAAACAAGTTATAAAAAAATATTTGCGTAAACTAAATATTAATTAAATCAAACATTTAGTTTACAAAACATTTGAAAAATTAAAATTTACAAAATTCACTTCGCTTCGCAAGACACCTATGCGAAGTGAATTTCATTTCGCAAAGGTCAATACAAGTCAAACAGTCTCAACTCGCTTCGCCATTATTATCTGCGAAATGAAGTTCATTTCGCAGAATAACCTGCGATCCGAGTTTTGACTTCGCTATATTGATCTGCAATCCGAACCCAAATATTGAGTTCGCTTTGCAAGAATGCGATGCGATGTGAGTTGTCACTTCGCAGAAATGGTCTGCGATCCGAACTCAAATATTGAGTTCGCTTCGCAGGAGTGTTCTGCGGTTTGAGTTCAACGAGTTGAACTCAGTTCGCAGGAGCGTTCTGCGATACGAATTCAACTTCGCTTTGCAGAAACACTGTTACTCAATTTCAAAATGAAATTGACAATCGAGTGTGTTTTAAAGCAATAAACCAATTGACAGTTGTTCCTTATATAGCAACTAACAATTTCTAAAAGTTTCAAGTTGAATCATTCACTAAATCGATGAGAATCCGTGAATGAGTAACCCACACATTTGAAAACATAAAACGAGCAATTAAACACGAAATACTCAATGAGAACGTGTGAAACTTACTTCAATAGATGCGTAATCGAAATGTGTAAGTGAATCACGGAGCGAAAATTCCTTCTCTGTCTGGAAAATCGAAAATCGACCAAATAAGTAATTCGGTTCGCTTCACCAAATCTCAAGTCGCAGTGGAATTGGTTTCGCTTCGCAGAATGTGTGGAAAGTGTGGGGTTGACTCGCTTGACTTGTCCTTTTTATACTCTAAACTCACCTCGCAACGTTGACCGGTCAACTTCGCAGATTTGACCAAAATTGCGATTTTAGCTTTAAATATAAATTGAACTTTTATTTATTTTTACTAGTCAAACATATTAACTTCCCATTGCGTTTTTGTCACATTTATTCAAACATGAAACGATAAAATGTTATTTAACTTAATTCCAAAGGATAACACAATAAATAAATCAATCCAAAACTTTATTGAATTATAATAAGATAGAGTTTTACAAAATTTAAATGTAAACAAAAATACTAAGCAAAAATTAATTCTATGCTTAACTGATTAAGAATTCTCTGCTTAGGGATCATATTAGAAAGAATAAGGAAAACTTAATTGATTTTTAATAAGTCTAAGATGATCGTTAATATGCATACCTCATGAAATTCATATAGGCACAATAAAATTACAACTATAACCAGTAATAAACTTATATTTATAAAATTATATCTGATTTACCTTTATCCACACGATATAACACATTGTTGAAAAATAACTTAGAATTTCTTTAGAACTTATTCACTAAGGTGAATGTTCAAAGGTCATAGACAGATCAAGACGATTATTGATATTATGATCCACATAAACAAATTATACACAGATTTCTGAGCAAACTTTTTATTGTTAATGTGAACAATATCTAGTGTTTTCTGCTATACAATATATTGAGAAACTCAAGTACAACTCATAACACTGTATCCTATTTTTATAAGGTAGGAGTTACTAAATGATGTCCTTTAGAAGCATATAACTTACACTTGACACTTGATACTTTGTACCTTTCATATGTAAGGTAGAGGTTACTAAATGATGCTCTTTAGAGACATATAACTCACCTTGTAGTCTTAAAGACTTGTATCTTTTTATTTTTGTTTTAGATAATAGTGAATGGGAGTACTATCATTTAACAATTAAGACTTGAGTCATACATGGTATAGCAGTTTCACAAAAGATAAGACACATGCATTTAGAATTTCTTAAACGCTCAGAAATCCTAGCATAATCTGCCTATCAATATATCGTATGATGAAGCTGACTAGACTAAAATTATTGTTATCACTTATGAAGTAAGAGACAGGTTATTATCAGTGGATATAGGTGTATAATAAGATAAATATAAGTCAAGTTCTAGTTAAAATTGTTATCTTAGAGTGACCTATAGGAATCTATTAAAACATCATACTTAATACTTAGTGTATTATTATTCTTAAGCTTATTCTCCTAATGTACTATCATCTCCCAAGTTTTTGCAAATAAAAACTTAAACAATTTCTAAAAGAACTACTGTGGTTCTTTTATTGGAGGCGATTCCCCTAAGGTAACAAGCAAATGAATGCCATACGCCCCCCCCCCCCCCCCCCCCCGCGCCTTTTTTTTTTTTTGAATAGAAAGACTTAAGCTATTACATTTCCTTTGGAAGACTAGTTATTCAGGATTCTTCATTTCGTTCAATTGAACCAATGTCTCAAAACGATTCCTGTCAAAAGCTTTTGTGTACAAGTCTGCCAAGTTATCCAATGATGGAACCTTGACTAACTGTATAAGCTTCTTTTCAGCACAGTCTCTTATGACATGATGACGAATATCAATGTGCTTTGTCTTGTTGTGGTTTACAGGATTATTAGTGATAGAGATGGTGGATTCATTGTCAATCATCATCGGAGTGTTGGTTAAATTTAAACCATAATCTCTCATTTTCTGTTGAATCCACAACACTTGAGAACAGCAGCTGCCTGCAGCAACATACTCAGCTTCACATGTAGAAATGGCTACTGTGGTTTGCTTCTTGCACTGCCAAGACACTAATCTTCCTCCAAGGAACTGACATCCACCAGTTGTGGACTTTCTATTCTGATTGCATCCTCCATAATCAGAATCAGTGTAAGCAATAAAATCCAAGTTTCCTCCAGTTGGATACCAAAGTCCCAGCTTCGGTTTCCCTCTTAGGTAATGAAAGATTCTTTTAACTGCTTGCATATGTGACTCTTTAGGTGAGGCTTGATATCTTGCGCAGATACATACTGCAAACATTATATCCGGCCTGGATGCAGTGAGATACATTAGTGACCCAATCATGGCCCTATAAAGAGTAGGATCCACATCTTTGTCACTCGATGTATCCGGTCCAAGTCCATGATTTTCTGGAATAGGAGTATGATATATGCATGTTTCATCCATCCTAAAACGTTCTAACAGTTCATAGGTATACTTTGTTTGATGAATGAACATACCATCTTCTTTTTGATCAACTTGTAATCCTAAGAAGAAATTCAACTCTCCCATAGCAGACATTTCAAATCTTTTTCGCATGACTTTCTCAAATTCTTGACACATATTTTCGTCAGAAGACCCAAAAATGATGTCATCAACATATACTTGAACGAGAAGAAAGTCATTCTTTTTCCATTTAACAAAAAGTGTACTATCAATTGAACCTCTTGTAAATCCATTCTCAAGAAGGTACTTTGATAGTGTCTCATACCATGCCCTGGGTGCTTGATGTAATCTATATAGAGCCTTATTCAAGCGATATACTCTATTTGGATAATCTGGATCAACAAACCCTGGTGGTTGAGAGACATACACCAATTCTTGTACTTTGCCATACAAAAAGGCACTCTTAACATCCAACTGATACACTTTAATTTCCTTGTAAGTTGCAAATGATAAGAATACCCTTATTGCTTCAAGCCTAGCAACAGGTGCAAACACTTCGTTGTAATCTATACCTTCTTCTTGATTGAATCCCTGGACCACTAAACGAGCTTTATTGCGAGTAACAATTCCCCAATCGTCTCTTTTGCACTTAAAGACCCATTTAGTTCCAATAGGATACTCACCAGAAGGTAAGTCAACTAGCTCCCATACATTCAAAATTTTAAACTGAATCAATTCTTCTTGCATAGCTTCTACCCACGAGTTTTCTTTTAATGCTAGTTGAACATTTTTAGGTTCAACTTATGAGATAAAGCATGCATAAAGACATTTATTTGTAATCCCAGTTTCTTTAATTGAAACGTATAAGCTAGTGAATTTAGAAGTTCTAGCTTTAGCTTGACTCCTGGTTAACATTGGAAGGTTTTGATCACCAATGATATTTTCCACAGGATGATTCCTACTTGTTCTAGTCACAGTTACAGGCTCAACAGGTATCTCATCATCCAAATTGGTACCAATCTCTTCCAATGGTGGCATATCCTCATCAGTACTGTACATCTCATCAGAAGTTATTCTTTCCCTCAATTCCCTTGCAGGAATAAAGATATTATCTAATACCCTTTGAGTAACTTCCGACAACTTGTCTTATTCTTGAGGTTTATCCACTGATGGCTCTTTTGAAGTACTAACTGAGTGATTACTTACAGACGTCCCATATGAAGAAGCATTTGATGTATGTGTCAGGTCTGTGTCCCCGTCACCGTACAATAAATGCTCAGGGATTTCTGAATTAACCACATAGTCACTTATAGGGACTTTAAATGATTTAAACAGATCTGAATAATCGAATTGCCAATCTAATCCCTTATGTTTGTCATGAGTATAACTTGTAACTTCAATGTTGAAGGCAGTTTCCACACGACCAGTGACTTTATTGAAAACCTTCTTGTTTGGTGAATTAGGAATATAACCTAGGAAATATCCTCCGTCAGCCTTTTCCCCAAACTTAGGTTGATTGTTAGTCTTCAAAAGTGTGCATGAGACACCAAAGGGTTCAAATCCCTTCAAATTAGGTTTCTTTTTGTTCAGAAGTTCATAACAAGTCTTGTTAGTACCCTATTCAAGACATGGCATGCTGTATTCACTGCTTCTGCCCAAAAGATGACCGGAAGCCTTGAATCTGCAAGCATGGTTCTTGCTGCCTCAATAAGAGTTCTATTCTTCCTTTCAGCAACACCATTTTGCTGTGGTTCATAAGGTGCACTGAATTGATGTTGAATTCCTTTACTTAAGCAATAGACATTCAACGTAGAATTTTTGAACTCCGTACCATTATCACTACGAATTCTCCTAACTCTCATGTTATAGACATTCTCTACTAAATCTAAGAACTCCATAAGCATTCCTGGAGTTTCATCCTTAGATTTCAAAAAGAACACCATGAGAATCTAGAGAAATCATCTGTAACAACCAGACAATACCATTTGCCACCTATGCTTCTTTTGCTTATTGGGCCAAAGAGATCCATATGTAGCAATTCAAATGGCAAGGATATAGAGTTTTCTGTTTTAGACTTGTGTGGTTTCTTATGTTGTTTTCCTTTCAAACAAGAAACACATCCGTCTTCAAACTCAAAACGTTTATGTGGCACACCCAGAACTATACCATTTTTGGTTATGTAATTCATTTTACGAAACTTCAAATGTGCCATTCTCCTATGCCATAGAATAGAATCTGCTTCAGAAGCCTTGGATAATAGACATGTAGACTCCATTAAAGTATTTGGAACACCCATGTTAATAGCATAGATGTCCTTCTTCCTTGGAGCCCTCATTAGTATCCATTCTTCGGGAATAACAAATCCCGGCTTCAGGACTAAGGCTTTCTTTTCATTAAAATGAACTGGATGACCTTTATCGCAGACCTGGGAAACAGTCACCAAGTTGTGAGTTAGTTCTTCAACATAATTCACATCTTCAAGAGTCAAAGTTCCATTTGAAACTTTTCCTTTTCCCGTAATCACTCCTCCTTTATCCCCATCAAAATTTACTCGCTGTTTTAAACCACCTTTGAAGTCGTTCAGTAGACTTCTTTCTCTTGTCATGTGTCTTGAGCATCCACTGTCTACATACCACCAGCTGTCTTTGTTCACAGTTTGCTCCCGTTTCTTTTCAGTTTGGAGTTCAGCCATTTGTGCAACAAAGTCTTCTGGACATAGATCTTCAGTTGATCCCAAGTCCAACACATCATCTTCAACTGCTAGCATCTTCAAATCAGGAATCTTCATTTGATAATCCTCAGCAGTAGGCATGTAAGATGGTGTCTCCTCAGTCTGAACTGGATCTTCAATTTCAGCCATTAGAGCTTCTTCAGACAAAGATCTCCAGTCATAAGAACCATCCAGTTGTTGAACTACCAAGGCTTTAGAAGACAGAGAAGCACTTGGTTTTTCTGGATTCGCAGATTTCTCAGTTTTGGATCTTTGACATTCCCTAGCAAAATGTCCATAACCTTGACAGTTAAAACATTTTACTTTGGATTTATCAAATCCAACTTTATTTCCCACCATCTTTCTTCCAGTACGCTTTAAGAATTTTTTAACTCTCCTTGACACCATAGCAAGTTGCCACTGGAGATCCATTTCTTCTAAGTCGTCGGGGTCTACCTGATCATAATCCTCATCAAAAGTAGCTGGATCATTGATCTTACCCTGGATGTAATTTTCATATGAAGCAACAAATGAAGCAAGAACCGAAAGTTGTTGTTCAGCAGATTTCACACTCATGGGCATTTTGTGATGCTCTTGAGCTGACTTCCCAGTTGTCTTGCTTTTTGCTTCATCACCGGATGAGCTTATAAAGCATAAGTCTTCAGATAAAATTTCACCAGTTACTCCAGTATCACCAACTAGTAAAGCAGTGGTCGAACTGGAAGAACTGTTAGAGATAGTTGTTTTTCCATGATAAAGCCTAGGATCCTGTACCTGATCAGGATCAGTATCCCTAGATCTTTTTGTGAAATCATATCCACGGAGCTTGTCAATTGCCTGCTCCAAAGACATAGCTGCATAATGCTCATCGTTATCTATAAGCATAACTCCATACATTTCCCATTTCGAAGGAAGACCCTCAATAAACTTGTCAGTCTTCTCCGTATTAGAATAGGTAATGTCGTGGTCATCTAGCTCACTTAACAGATGGTAATATCAGGTGGTATATGCATCAAGATCTTCACCTTTCATAGCTTTGAAAACTATGAATTGTTTCTTTAACAGATTACACCTACCTGCCTTAACTTGAGGACTTCCATCACACCTTTCTCTAGAGCTTCCCATAGCTCTTTAGCAGTATGAAAAGACTTCAACTGATGGTTGATTTCTTTTGGAAGACTCATTTTAATTGAAGAATGAGCTTTATTCTCAATTTGATAATCTTTCTTTTCTTCATCACTCATTTGAGTATAGGTAAGTGCCACTGTCTTACTACCAACCTTAGCAGAAGGTGCAGTATATCCATTCTTAATGCACAACCAAATAGACAAGTCATGGAACCGACAGTGTGATTCAAATCTGTCTTTCCATCCATAGTAGTCTTCAAGTCGGAGCAATTTAGGTGGAACATTAGATTTCCCAACCTCATGATCCATCTCGATCATCTTACTTATGTCAGACATTGTTGCAAATTCCAGAAATTAATCAAATAAGCAGAATGCTCAGATCGCAGAAACTCAGTTCGCAGAATGAACTCAGTTCGCAGGGGAAAACTCAGTTCGCAGAAAGAACTCAGTTCGCAGGGGAGAACTCAGTTCGCAGAGAAGAACTCAGTTCGCTTCATAACTCAGTTCGCAACACAAACTCAAATCGCAGAATCTCAGTTCGCCAATTCAGTTCGCTTCGCAACTCAGTTCGCAGAATCGGCTGAAAACCCCAAAAACGAAAATTTTAGGTTTTTGAACGTCTAAACCCTAAGATTACGGACGTAAACAAACCTAAAAACTTCCAGAGTATGATTTTGATTGTTTTTACGCAACAAATCACGTACCAACAATCCAAATCAACCGTTGTTATCCGAATAACCTCGAACCTACACGTATCTAGCCGTAGGCTCTGATACCAATTGTAAGTCCGTATGTATTAGGATCGACAACGAGGTTATCTTTAGGTATTAAGGTGTGGAATCCCTTAATACGGTGTTTACGGATTGTAAACGGTTTGTTTCACAAGTATTAGTGAAATCAATAATCTAATATGTTTTGTATTGATTATAACTGATGTTAATCGATCAATACCTAACCCTTAGATTATGTTGAAAGCTCTGGAAAGTTCAATTCGTTCGTAGTTATCAATTGGCAAACGTTAATTAGGTTTCAAACCTAATTTTTTAATAAACATGTCTCGGTTCGCAGCTTATGGGCTCTGCGATCCGACTCGGTTTGCAGCCCAAGTTGGCCCAGCGAATCCAATGGACTCGCTTCGCAGACCTGCCCTGCGAACTCAACTCAGTTCGCATCGCAGGTCCTTGGTCAACCTTTGGTCAACATTTTTCAGTATTTAACATTTAACTCTAAAATGTTTACCAGCCAATATATTCATTACAATTCAAAACCAATTTACAAACTTGATTACAATAATCTCTTGTACTATTACAAGCTAGATCTGTTGTCACAATAACATGTCCCAACAAACATATATCAATACACATAGTGATACACATAATTAGCCCTAAATATAACTAATTACATGTATAAGTACAATGATTAAGCACTGACACAAGCCCTAATTGGTCGGGTGTCACATTCTCCCCTTGTTAAGAGAATTTCATCCCAAAATTTAGCTCTGAGTCGGGGTATGAGTGGAGTCTGTGAATAGTTGTGGATACTTGAGTCGCATTTGGTCTTCCCGTTCCCAGGTGAATTCCGGACCATGCCGTGAATTCTACCGGACTTTAATGATGGGAATACAACTTTGTTTTAACTATTTGACCTCACGGTCCATGATTTCTGCAGGTGTCTCGACAAAGTGAAGTTTATCATCAATATGGATTTCGTCGAGAGCAATAATGAGTGTCTCATCAGACAGACATTTCTTAAGATTAGAAATGTGAAATGTGGGATGCACGCTGCTAAGCTCGGGTGGCAGCTGCAGTCGATATGCCACTGGACCAATCCTTTCAAGTATCTCAAAAGGTCCAATGTACCTAGGATTCAATTTCCCACGTTTGCCGAAGCGAATGACACCTTTCCAAGGTGAAACTTTCAAGAGTACTCGATCCCAAACCTGGAACTTGAGATGCTTGCGTCTCACGTCAGCATAACTTTTCTGACGATCACGTGCGGCTTTCAGCCGATTTTGGATACTAACGATTTTCTCGGTAGTTTCATGAATGAGTTCAGGACCAGTGAGTTGGCTGTCTCCCACTTCGGTCCAACAAATAGGTGATCGACACTTACGACCGTATAGTGCCTCGAATGGTGCAACCCCAATACTGGTATGGTAGTTGTTGTTGTACGAAAATTCGCACAAGGGTAAATGAGTTTCCCAGTTTGCACCGAAGTCAACTACGCAGGCTCGTAGCATATCCTCCAGTATTTGAATGGTTCGTTCACTTTGGCCGTCGGTTTGAGGATGATATGCAGTACTCATATCCAGACGAGTACCCAAAGATTTCTGAAGTGATTGCGAAAAGTGAGATGTGAAACGACTATCTCTATCAGAGATAATTGAGATGGGAACGTCGTGTCGTGCTACAATTTCCTTGAGATAAATTCGTGTGAGGTGTTCCATTTTGTCGGTTTCCTTGATGGCTAGGAAATATGCAGATTTGGTGAGACGATCAACGATTACCCAAATGGTATCGCAACCGCTCGATGTTTTCGGGAGTTTAGTGATGAAGTCCATGGTGATTTGCTCCCATTTCCATTGTGGGATTTCAGGTTGTTGGAGTAAACCGGAAGGTTTCTTGTATTCGGCATTGACTTTGGAGCAAGTGAGGCATTTACTGACATATGTGGCAATTTCGGCTTTCATGTTTGGCCACCAATAGAATTCTTTGATGCCATGATACATCTTGTCAGATCCAGGATGTATAGAGTATTTGGACTTGTGAGTTTCATCCATCACTAAGTCTCGAAGGCCTCCAAAATGGGGCAACCAGATTCGATTAGAAAAGTATTTAACTCCGTTAGGTTTAGTTTCGAATTGTTTCTCCATGCCTCGCAAAGCTTCATTTTTGATGTCTTCAAGTTTCAGGGCTTGGAGTTGAGCAGTGAGAATTTGGATAATCAGATCGTTGTGTATAGTCATGGTGAGTGCTCGAACTCGAAGTGGTTTTGTGCGTTCTTTCCTACTAAGGGCATCGGCAACAACGTTTGCTTTGCCCGGGTGGTATTTGATTTCGCAGTCATAATCAGTAAGCAACTCGACCCAACGACGTTGTCTCATGTTTAGATCCTTTTGATCGAAGATATGCTAGAGACTTTTGTGATCTATGAAGATTGTACATTTTTTGCCGTACAGATAGTGTCTCCAGATTTTGAGTGCAAACACTACGGCTCCCAGCTCGAGATCATGAGTGGTGTAGTTCTTTTCATGGATTTTGAGCTATCGAGAGGCGTAGGCAATGACCTTGTCTCGTTGCATCAACACGCAACCGAGACCTTGGTGTGAAGCATCGCAGTATACCATGAAGTCATCAGTGCCTTCGGGTAAGGATAGGATAGGTGCACTGCAAAGCTTTTGTTTGAGTAGTTGGAAAGCGGATTCTTGCTTATCAGTCCAATCGAACTTCTTGTCTTTTTGAGTGAGTGTTGTGAGTGGTTGGGATATTTTTGAAAAGTTTTCAATGAAGCGCCGATAGTACCCGACAAGTCCTAGGAATTGCCGTACTTCGGTCGGTGTCGTAGGTGCTTGCCAACACTTGATAGCCTCGATTTTTGATGGATCAACATGAATTCCCTGACTGTCAATGACGTGTCCAAGGAAATGAACGGTTTGCATCCAGAACTCACACTTAGAAAATTTAGCATAAAGCTCTTCGTGTTTGAGTAGTTCTAGAATGGTTTGGAGATGTTGCGCATGTTCTTGTTCGTTGCGTGAGTAGATGAGGATGTCGTCAATGAATACGATGACAAACTTTTCAAGGTATGGTTTGCACACTCGGTTCATGAGGTCCATGAATACAGCCTGTGAGTTAGTTAAACCGAACGTCATCACTTGAAATTTGTAATGCCCATAGCGGGTTTGAAAAGCAGTTTTTGGGATATTGGTGTTGCGAACACGTAATTGGTGGTAACCGGACCGTAGATCAATTTTTGAGTAAAAGCTTGACCCTTGAAGTTGGTCAAATAGGTCATCGATGTGGGGAAGCGGATAACGATTCTTGACGGTTAGTTTGTTCAACTCTCGATAGTCGATGCACATTCTGAATGAACCGTCTTTCTTTTTCACGAATAAGACCGGAGCTCCCCAAGGTGAAGAACTCGTTCGGATGAATCCTTTGTCAAGGAGTTCTTGTAACTGAGTGGATAACTCCTGAAGTTCGGAAGGGGCTAAACGATAAGGTGCTCGTGCCACGGGTGCTGCTCCGGGTACAAGATCGATGGAGAACTCTACCTGCCTAGGCAGTGGAAGGCCAGGTAATTCCTAAGGAAAGACTCCTGGAAAGTCTCAAACGATAGGCACATCCTCAAGTTGCTTCTCCTTCGTCTTTTTCTCCATAACGTGTGCGAGGATTGCCTGATAACCTTTTCTTAGATATTTGCGGGTTTTTATAAAGGATAGATATTCAATCTCGTCCCACCGGTCTCCCCTTGTATGATTAGAGTACCACCGGTGATGAGAGGAATACGAACGATTTTATCGAAGCAGATGATTTCGGCTCGGTGTTTGGACAACCAATCCATGCCAACAATGATGTCGAAGCTACCGATCTCAACAGGTATGAGGTCAATGGGAAAAAGTTCGTCGGCTAGGTTTAAAGTGCAATTAGGTATCACACTATCAGTTTCAATGAGTTTACCATTAGCTAGTTCTACAATGTACTTAACATCTAAAGTAACAGGGGTGATGTCAAGCAAAGGATAAAATTCATCAGATATAAAACTCTTATCAGCACCAGTATAAAACAGAACAGTAGCATTTAAGTTGTTGAGGAGGAATGTACCCGGGACCACATTCGGATCCTGACGGGCATCCCCAGAGTTAAGGACAAATGCTCTAACTCGAGCGTTGTTGTTGTTGTTGCCCTTGTTCTTTAGTTTTGGGCAGTCATTTCTGAAGTGCCCAATGTTGCCACACTCGTAGCAGGATTTTGATTGGTTGGAGTTGGTGCCGGAGTTGGCATTGTTGTTGGTTTTGGTGGCTCTGCAATCCTTGGCGTTATGCCCATAATGTTGGCAGTTGTTGCAAGGCGTACCGCAAGGGCCATCATGATGACGAAGGCACTTGGAACAGAAAGGCTTGTTCCCAATGTAGCCTCCCTTGTTTTCAGAACCAAAAGAGTAGGCCTTAATAGTGTCAGACCTTTTGGATGATGACTGGTTTTGGTTGGAGTTCCCATACCACTTTCGTTGAATTTGTGGGGGAAGTCCCCAGAGATATCCAGATTGATTTCCAGTGTTTTTGGCAACAGGTATCCCTTGACGGACAATCTGAGCCATGAGATTGTGCGCCATGCGCACGGTTGCTTGAAATATGGAGGAATTAGATGTGGTAACCATTCCTTGAATTTGTGGGGGAAGTCCCCAGAGATATCGTTCAATTCGTTTGTACTCCGGATCAACTGTGGTGGGGCACAGGTGTGCTAATTGATTAAAGCGAACAGTGTAACCGGCAATATCATTGCCTTGAGTGGTGAGGTGCCAGAACTCAGTTTCTAGCTGTTGGATTTCATCTCCGGGACAATACTCGTCCCTCAGCAGTTTCTTTAAGTCTTCCCAGGAAGTTTGGAAAGCATCGTCGATGCCCACAGTATGAGCATGAGTATTCCACCAGGTCAGGGCACCGTCAAGGAAGGTGCATGTGGAGTACTTGACCTTATGGTCTTCAGGACAGTTGCAAATTTGGAAAACTGATTCTGTCTTCTCGATCCATCGGAGTAAGCCGATGGCTCCTTCAGTCCCCTTGAAGTACAAGGGTTTGCAATTCAGAAAATCTTTGTAAGAGCAAGGTTTAGCAGTAGAAGCATTAGCTGCAGTACCCCCACCACTCTTGTTTGGCTAGGCAGCTAGGACCTGAGCTACACTTTGGGAAATAAGTTGAGCGATTTCAGTATCGGTGTACGTGTGTCATCTGGGAGGCATGATGCTGAATAACAAAGGAATGAGGCATGTAAGATATTTGCACAAGGTTTTGATATATCACACATGTATATATAACGAGGTAATATACAATAGCACAGGGTGATAATCATAATTCATTAGATAATAAAGTTGAGTACAAGGTACGAGTTTTAAAGCATATAGAATTCCAAAAGATCGTAGAACATGGAGTTTACAAAATGTCGGGAATGTTACATCCAGTTGAATTACATGAGTTTTAGCTAGCTAAGGAAATACAAGATAGACAGATACTATGCTAATCTTGACGCAGGTTCATTTGTGTCATTAGGGTGACAAGTCGGTCCACGGTTCCTGCAAGTCTGCCGGTTTGTCTGGCGTTGTCTTCCACCAAGGTTAGTCGTTGTTCCAGCACCCGAGTGTATTGTTCGGCTTCTCGTGAGCGTTGCTCACATTCTTCCAACTTTGCTTGTAAGAGATCGACCGCTCCCCGGCCGTCGATCACTTGTTGGTGTACCATTTCTAAAGTACGTGTCATGTCCTCCCGTTCTTGGAAGAGTTGTGCTATGCGTTCGTGTGATTGGCGTAGCCAGTGCATTTGTACTTTATATTATTCCCGTTCCAAGCTCTCAAGTGTTGCCTCGTGACGGTGGAGTCGGGCAGTTAGCACTGGAACAACATGGTGGATCGGTTCTTGTGTGTATGGGGAAATGTCCATGGGGTCAGCAGGAATTTGTATGGCTTCCTCAGACCTCCGGGTGTTTAAAGTTGTGGGTAGCCAGCCCAACCTACGAGGGTAAGTTGGATAGTCTGCCCTAGTTGAGGTGTTACTAGTGCGGTAAGGGTTTACGCGAGTTGATCCGTTACCCCTCCTTTGATGTCATGTGACTCGTGCCTCCCCAGTGAAGTAGTAGAGAGGTTCAGTAGAGGTTTGTGGTAACACGGTTACCTCCTCAATGGTTGGTGAGGTTTGAGTCTCGTTGCTTGTGTTGGTTGACGCTAGATGAGGAATGTCCGCCATTTCTATGGCAAGAGCGTTTAGTAAGTATCGTGAGGTCTATATATATAAACATATCATATAGCCTAGTGTGTCTAGCACAAACAAGTAATAGTCCCATTTTTCTCTTGGTCAGAGTCAACTAGTGTACTCATGTTCAACATAACTGTTTCAGCTCTTAAATCATCCTTATTTAATTGTACATAGTTGATCAGACTATGTTAAATTAAACTCTATGATGTAATCCCTGAACCAATCATACCTAATAAGGAAATACTGCCTAACGGTCATAGTCTAGGCCAAGTAAATGCAATCTAGTTCACTATAACCTCGGGCTCTGATACCAATCTGTCGCACCCCCAAATTCGTGATTAGCGGAAGCATACTTTGGGTGCGACTAATCAAGGTAATCAAGCACAAAGATATATAATGAACGACTCTATATGCGTCATTTTAACAAAATACATTAATTCCATAAAAGTTTACATCAGTTGTACCAAATACATTAGCTCGTGTTCTGAATAAGAGAGATTTCCTAGCATAAATACTTATACAAAATATATTAATGCAATAAAATCTTGGATGTTTGTATGCTGACTCGAGCTAAGCTAATTCCTGAGTACAAGCCTATAGCTGCTGAGTACCTGAGAATACATGCTGAAAGGTCAGCTAAAAGCTGGTGAGCTCACAGGTTTGATAGTAAAAATAATGTATGAACCACAAGATATAGTTATGTATGAAATCAATCATAAAAATGTGTATATTACTGCCATGAGCCCATAGTTCGAGCTTAACTGAGGTGTCAGGAATCACAATTAAGTGCCCGATCGTGTGTGCCTCCCTGCGAGTGCCTAATCTACACTCGTATGTACAAATGATAATGCGTCCGTTCGACCACAGTCGTGGTAGCGTGACTACCCCGGACGAGGATTGTCAATCCCATATGGTACCATACACTAACATTCACGCTAAATCCATATTAACAAACTATGTGGTAGAGGACTTCATGATTAGTAGAGCAAACTCATGCAGTCAATATATCATGATTTGTACTTACGTTCAAATGTAAATGAAAACTGAGCATGTATTCCCACCCCTGGGTTAAAACAGTAAAATGAGGGGCTATGAGACTCACCTGAGTCTTAGAGTGTTTGAAAAGCAAGCAAGTATGATGTTGTACCAAATGAGTGTCCGCAAACTGTAACCTGTCAGGCGTTCAAAACGCGCAAGGTTATATGAGTGAGTAGATGTCTCAACAGACCATCTATGTTAGTTGTCCAACAATTAGTTATATCCAAATGTTTGATTGTTCAAGTTCGTTTATCAAAAACGTGTACGACCTGCTGGAGAAAGTTTGTAATAATAATTCTTTAAGACATTATTATTAAGTTTGTGTCAATGTATACATTGTTACAGTATGTATCATGTGTGGTTACAAGTTGTTACCCATGTTCAATACTTAGTGAAAAACAAGTTTCATACTTTCTGTCTTTAGCGACACTAGTAGCGACACTAGGGCCAGTGTCGCAGGTCATGCGACACTAGGGTAAGTGTCGCAGTGTATGCGAATGTCGCAGGTCATGCAACACTAGGGTCAGTGTCGCAAGATAGCGGCACTAAGTCTTGTGTCGCAGGTTCAAATCAATTTTCAAATAAGTAGCGACACTAGTTAGCGACACTTAGGTAGTGTCGCAGGTAGTGTCGCAGGTCATGCGACACTAAGGTCGGGCCAGATTTTGATTTTTAGCCCAAGTGTAATCAAGTGTCGGTTTTTCATTCGGGAAACTTTCTAAAATTAGTTTTTGGTCCAAGTCACTAACTATGTCACCTAAACCCATTTTTATTACCGTTTTCCAAATATAGTAAGTTTTTCGAAATCGAGCCGCTTTTGTTGACTTGGTCAAACTTACTCTGTTTGACCTGAAATTTTCACCCAACCCATATATCAGTTTACGGAGTCCAAATAAATTGTCGGTTCATGTCCAAATTCACCAAAAGTGTCGGTTCTTATAAAAGTCCTAAAACTTCAAGATTTTATATTTTCGACTTTTGTCGGTTTGTTTCGCCATAAGTCTTACTAATTTCTGGTTCAAATAAAGTCTCACAAATTTTACCAACTGATCTTCTATGTATCTAGTATCTAACATATGTTTTCTAAGAGTTTTAAGTCCCATCTTCATAGAGAAACAAAATAAATGTCAAAGCATAGCTCAGTTTCTGTTTTCACCCAGACCAGTCGCACAAATCAGCCAGTAGAGAAAAACGTGTGCGTTTCTAGAACAAGTGTAAAACAGGAAAGTTGTAGATCTTTTCGATACGAAAATTTTTAAAATATGCATCTTCTAACTCTTCCTAGAAGTCAATTTATGGTCTATTTAGTGCGTTGTGTTTTCTGGACAGATTTATGCATGTTCATATATGTGTTATAAAAACGATTTTTGAGTTGAAATTTGGACATAATAGTGATATATGAACATAATAACATCAAACTCAGTAGCATGAAAGTATATTTGTGGAGATAGAAAGTGTTCCTTACAAAGGAAAATGATGGAGAATGGAGAAGATGAAGATGGAAGACTTGTTCTTGGTTCCTTGCTCTTGATTTTTCCTTTCAAATGGTGGTGGTTGATGGTGATTTAGAGGTGGTTTATGGTGGTGGTTTTCTCTGATTTGAAGAGAGAGTTTTAGAGAAAAATGTGTGAGGAAAGATGAGGAAAGAGTGTGGGATTGGAGTGTAAGAAAAGGGAATGGATTTGACACTTTTGCATGTCATTTGAGTGGGTGAAAATGAAGGTGGCACATGGGGGGCTTGGGGGGGGGGCAGCCTAGGGGCCCCACATAAGGGTATTTTGGTCATTTTCTTGTTCCCAATTTAATTTGTCACATTTTACGTTCGTTTACCCGATTGTTTCGACGTTTATTGGTACGTAAAACGTTAATTGTACGTGTTTAATCAACGATTTAAATTTCGATATTTTCACTTGATATAAAAGTTTTAATTACTTGGAAACATTTATAGAAATGTTCCGTTACGTTGTCGTCTTTGATTTGCGTGTTCGTTTTACGAAGGTTTAATCGCGTAACGTTTTATTTGGACGTTTTTTCGTTATCGTTTTAAAAATACGATATTTTGAATGAAAGTTTTATACTAATTGACATATTGTAGATTCTAATATGTAGTTTGACTTTCGTTCGATAGTCGGGCGCGGTTCGCACGTTTTTATTGCATTTGCGTTACTTTATACGATATAATTAACGTGTTATATATTATCAACATAATATTTACGAGTTTTTGAGGTTATTAAATAATTTCATATTATTTAATATTTTGTTCACCAACGTCCGTATTTATACTGTGTCGGAATTCATCCGATAGTGAAATTTATGATTTAAACAAATCGCATCCGTGTGTGTATATATATAAACATATATCAATACACATAGTGATACACATAATTAGCCCTAAATATAACTAATTACATGTATAAGTACAACGATTAGGCACTAACACAAGCCCTAATTGGTCGGGTGTCACATTTCAGGAATGAATGTCCCAAACTGATGAACAAGAGCAGCAACACCGCTAAAGGTAAAGCTTTTTTTCTGAACTCAAAGGATGCCCGCGAAGACCCGAATGTGGTCTCGGGTATGTTCCTCATCAATAACTTATCTGCTTCTATTCTATTTGATACTGGTGCTGATAGAAGTTTTATTTCTTATGAAAAATTGTCTGCTACTTGACATCACACCTGTTGCATTAGATTCTAAATACGTCGTAAAGTTAGCTAATGGCAAACTCATTGAGACCGATAGTGTGATACCCAATTGCACTTTAAACCTCACCGACGAATTGTTTTCAATCGATCTTATACCCGTTGAGATCGGAAGTTTCGATATCATCGTCGGCATGGACTGGTTGTCCAAGCATCGCGCCGAGATCCTGTGCTACGATAAAATTGTCCGCATACCCCTCGCCTCCGGTGGTACTCTAGCCATATAAGGGGAGACCGGTGGAACGAGGTTGAACTTCATTTCATGTACGAAAACCCGTAAATATCTGAGGAAGGGTTATCTGGCAATCCTCGCTCAAATTATGGAGAAAAAGTCAAAGGAGAAGAGACTTGAGGAGGTGCCAATCGTTCGGGACTTCCCAGAAGTCTTTCCTGAGGAATTAACTGGTTTTCCACCGTTTAGGCAGGTAGAGTTCTCCATCGATCTTGTGCCCGGAGCAACACCCATGGCACAAGCACCGTACCGTTTAGCTCCATCCGAACTTCAAGAGTTATCCTCTCAGTTACAGTAACTCCTGGACAAATGGTTCATCCGACCAAGCACTTCACCTTGGGGAGCTCCGGTCTTGTTCGTCAAAAAGAAAGACGGTTCTTTCCGCATTTGCATCGACTACAGAGAACTGAACAAGTTAACCATCAAGAACCGTTATCCACTACCACGCATAGATGACCTATTCGACCAACTTCAAGGGTCAAGCTTCTATTCCAAAATTGATTTACGATCCGGTCACCACCAGTTACGAGTTCACGATGTTGACATTCCGAAAACTGCTTTCCGAACTTGTTACGGGCACTATGAGTTTCAAGTCATGCCCTTCGGTTTGACAAATGCACCGGGTGTATTCATGGACCTCATGAACCGAGTGTGTAAACCATATCTCAACAAGTTTGTCATAGTATTCATTTATGACATTCTAATCTATTTGCGCAATGAAGAAGAACACGCGCAACATCTTAAGATCATTCTAGAACTTCTCAAACACGAAGAGTTATACGACAAATTCTCTAAGTGTGAATTCTGGATATGATCCGTTCAATTCCTTGGACACGTTGTAGATAGTCAAGGAATTCATGTTGATCCGTCAAAGATCGAGGCTATCAAATGTTGGCAAGCGCCGACAACGCCGACCGAAGTACGCCAATTCTTGGGTCTCGCTGGTTATTATCGACGTTTCATCGAAAACATTTCAAAAATAGCCCAGCCTCTCACGATCCTCACTCAAAAAGAAAAGAAATTCGATTAGACTGACAGACAAGAGTTAGCTTTCCAACTCCTGAAACAAAAGTTATGCAGCGCGCCTATTCTATCTCTACCCGAAGGCACCGATGACTTCGTGGTATATTGTGATGCTTCGCATCAAGGTCTCGGTTGCGTGCTTATGCAACGAGACAAAGTCATCGCCTACGCCTCCCGACAACTCAAAATCCATGAAAAGAATTACACCACTCATGACCTTGAACTAGGAGCCGTAGTGTTTGCACTCAAAATCTGGAGACACTACCTCTATGGCACTAAGTGCACAATATTTACCGACCACAAAAGTCTCCAACACATTCTCAATCAGAAAGATCTCAACATGAGGCAACGTCGCTGGGTCGAGTTGCTTACCGATTACGACTGTGATATCAAATATCACCCTGACAAGGAAAATATTGTTGCCGACGCCCTCAGCTGAAAGGAACGGCCGAAACCACTTCGAGTCCGAGCCCTCAGCATTACAATCCACAACGATCTTATCACTCAAATCCTCACTGCTCAACTCGAAGCCTTGAGACCTGAAAATATCAAAAACGAAGCATTGCGAAACATGGAGAAACAATTCGAAACCAAACCCAACGGGGTTAAATACTTCGCAAACCGAATCTGGTTACTGTGTTTCGGGAATCTCCGAGACTTAGTAATGGACGAAGCCCACAAATCCAAATACTCCATACATCCTGGATTTGACAAGATGTATCATGGCATCAAGGAATTATACTGGTGGCCAAACATGAAAGCTGAAATCGCCACCTACGTCAGTAAGTGTCTCACGTGCTCAAAAGTCAAAATCGAACACCAGAAACCTTCCGGCTTACTTCAACAACCGGACATACCCCAATGGAAATGGGAACAGATTACCATGGACTTCATCACTAAGCTCCCAAAAACGTAAAGCGGTTGCGATACCATTTGGGTAATCGTTGATCGTCTCACCAAATCTGCCCATTTTCTCGCCATCAAGGAAAATGATAGAATGGAACGCCTCACCCGAATCTACCTGAAAGAAATCGTATCCCAACACGGCGTTCCAATCTCGATTATCTCCGACAGGGATAGTCGTTTCACCTCACACTTTTGGCAATCATTACAGAAATCTTTAGGTACTCGCCTCGATATGAGTACCGCGTATCATCCACAAATTGACGGCCAAAGTGAACGAACCATCCAAACACTGGAAGACATGCTTCGAGCATGCGTAGTTGACTTCGGTCCAAATTGGGAACACCATTTGCCCTTGTGTGAATTCTCATACAACAACAGCTACCACGCCAGTATTGGAGCTGCACCTTTCGAGGCACTTTACGGTCGTAAATGCCGGTCACTCATCTGTTGGACCGAAGTGGGAGACAACCAACTCACCAGTCCAGAAATCATTCATGAAACCACCGAGAAAATCGTTGGTATCCAACAACGGCTGAAAGCCGCACGTGATCGTCATAAAAGTTATGCTGACGTGAGACGCAAACAACTCGAGTTCCAGGTTGGAGACCGGGTATTTCTCAAAGTATCGCCTTGGAAGGCATCATCCATTTCGGTAAACGCGGGAAACTGAACCCCAGATACATCGGACCTTTTGAAATCCTGGAAAGGATTGGTCCAGTCGCCTATCAATTGCAACTACCTGACGAGCTCTGTAGTGTGCATCCCATCTTCCACATTTCTAACTTAAAAAGAATGTCTATCTGACGAAACACTCATCATTCCCCTCGCGGAAATCCAAATCGATGATAATTTTCATTTCGTTGAAACACTAGTGGAGATCATGGATCGCGAAATCAAACTGCTTAAGCAAAGCCGTATCCCTATCGTCAAAGTCCGGTGGAATTCGTGGTGTGGTGCGGAATTCACTGGGAGCGACAGGATCAGATGCGACTCAAACTTTTCTCCGACTCCACTCACACGACTACTCACACGACTACTCAGACTTAAAATTTCAGGACGAAATTCTCCTAACAAGGGGAGAATGTGACACCCACCAAATTAGGGCTAGTCATTTGGTCCTAATTATTTTGTAATACATGTAATTAGTGCGGTATTAGGCTAATTGTATGTATCATTACGTATATTAATATATATACGCATCTACACGATTGAGTTAAATCGTGCATTTTATTATATCGGTCGAATTCCGATACACTCATACGGACGTTGGTGAACATCATTTTATTTAGTAATATTAAATTATTTGATAAGCCTAATTATTTCTAAGCATTATTTCAATAATATTCTATAAGTTTCTTGTATCACACTAAAAAGCCCTACGCGATCGAAACACGCGAACCGCGATCAAAACAAATTTTACAAGTCTAAAATATATCATTTTATGTGAGTACATTTTGTAGTATTTAAAATTAATAACTAAAACATTTTATAAAAACGTCACATCTTATTTATAAGCGAAACCCGAACCGATAAACATGACCAACACATTTTCAAATCATTTTAGTAAATGTTTCGAGTATTAACAATTAAGATTTCAAATTAAAAATATTGAATAGTTAGTTTTTATTTAAAAACGTATATAAAATAATTAATTAACATCACAAATAAACGTTTAAACGACCGGGGAAACGAACACCGCACGGAACGATATTTGGGACACACCCACATAGGGGTGGGCCTCACGAAAAATCATCCAAAAATGGGGAGCAATCCTCTCACTCTTTCATTTCATCATCTTCATCACCAACTCATTCTCTCTCTCTTATTTCTTTCCTCTCAAAACACCTACCACCACCACCACCACACTTCCACCACCAAAATCCACCATCAAACGACCCCGGATCATCTTGTCTCTTTGAAGAAAAACGTTCACCTCGCGACGATATACCTTCCTATCTTTTCGAAATTTTCACGCGATAACTTGTAAGTTTCCGACAAAATCTCGAAACTCCTCAATTTCAAGTGTTTTTGACATGTTGTTGTTTATTTAAGCTTAAAATGTCCAAATATGGGTTTGATAAAAGTTTCAAGTCAAACGGAAACCGGAAAACACCTTTTCGGCTCATTTTCCGGTCAACAGCTCGTTATGTCACAGATGCTCCAGGCCACCTGCGACATAAGCTCTAATGTCGCCAAATCAGGTCTTATGTCGCATATAGCGACATAAGCCTCTATGTTGCACTACATCACGGATGTCGCATATAGCAACGCAAACTTTTATGTCGCAATACTTACGGACGTCGCATATAGCGACACAATGCACTATGTCGCAAAACTTATTCCCGTCGCACATAGCGACACAACACCTTATGTCGCATTAAATTGCGGATGTCGCACTTAGCGACACAAGCCCTTACGTCGCAGTCATGATCTGCGACACAACAGACTACGTCGCACTTAGCAACACAAAGTCATATGTTGCACCTAATGTCGCAGATGACAGAACCTAGAAATCTCGGAGTTTACTAAGTGTCGAGACCTGAAATTTTATCACTTGATTTTACCCAAATTCAAATCTTAGATACGTTTTTCGCTATAACAATATGGTAGAAATAAATTTTTTTTGAGCTGACCTGGCATCTCGACCCCAGCCAGGGGCTCTGCCCCTTGGACCCCGCTAACCAGGGGCGCTGCCCCCGGACCCCCGTCACCTAAAGTTTGTGAACACTTTTTAAGTATAACACTCCAAAAATCATATCAATATTAATGAGATTATTATTACAACCAGTCACCAATGGGCCGTACACGTTTTCAAAACTCAAACTTATCAATCAAATCAAATCATTGGACATTACTAGTTGGATGAACAGCTAGCATAGATTATCTTTTAAGATACATACTTATTTTATTTAAACTTGCGTGTTATAAACGCCCGACAGGTTACAGTCTTCGGACACCCCATTTTTACTTCACCACATTTGCTTCATCGCAACTCTTCAGGCTCAGGTGAGTCTCATAGCCCTGACTTTTTACTGTTTTTAATCCCGAGGTGGGAATACATGCTCTAACTTTTTTACACGTGAACACGAGTACGAAACTCACTATATTCTGCATGAGTTGTTTTCTAATCACTTTTAAGTCCTCTACGATCATAGTTCTAGTAATACTTTATGTAGCGCGAATGTTAGTGTATGGTACCATATAGGACTGACCATCCTCATCCGGGTCAACAAGAACTGACTGGTTAAACGGACGCATTAACTTTTGTTCATACGAGTATGGATTAGACACTCGCCCGGAGGCACCCACGATCAGGCACTTTATTGTGATCCTGACACCCATGTTAGACTATGACCTCATGGCAGACATATACATCATTTGATTCATTTCAAACGGTTATCATTAAATCTAGTGGTTCACACTTACATAATTATTATGCAAACCTGTGAGCTCACTGGCGTTAGTTGACCTTTTTAGCATGTGTTCTCAGGTACCCAACAGCAGTAGGACCTGTTTACTCAGGATGCCCATAGCTCGAGTCAACATACACAACAGGAGATTATTTTGCATTATTACATTTTATAACTAAGTTATGCCGATTAATCTCTAAACATTGTAATTATTGGGCTTTTGTAAACCTTTATACATTGTAAAACTTTATATTATCAATGTATCTGTAAAATGACGCATTTAGAGTCGTTCATTATATGCCTTGTGTGTTTTGATTATTGATTAGTAGCACCCCAAAGCTTGCGTTTGCTAAACAGTAAATTTGGGGGTGTTACATAAATAATCTGTTAGCAACACACGATATGTACTAATGAATAATATACAACAAAACAAACTTAATAAAAATTTCTTAAAGAATTATTATTACAAACTTTCACCAACGGGTCGTACACGCTTTTAACAACTTAATTGAACATACTAGTTGAGTGAACTAGCTTTAGGTGGACATAAACCCCCCACCTATCCGATTGGCTTAAGTGGACATAAACCCCCACTTATCCAATCACTATAGATGGTCTTTTGAGACATCTACTTACCCAACCTTATACGTTTAGGATGTTAGAAGGTTGCGCTTTGGACTTTTCTTGCTATTTGATTATTCCTTGCTACCTGCTTAACTCTGGTGAGTTTCATAGCCCCTTTTTTACTGTTTTTCAACTGGGGTGAGAATACATACAACTGTTTATATAAACTGCATTTATGACCACAAGTACTGGCAACAACTTTTCGTACGGATTGCATGAGATCTTATGATAATCCACTAAAGCCCTCTACCCATCATAGTTCATTAATATATGCGTGAATATTATTGGATAGTACTATCAAGGGTTTGACAAACCTCGTCCGGGCTAGTCACTCTAGCCAACCCACGGGCAATATTATTTGTGAATTAGAAGTGTATCGGATTAGTACACTTACCGGAGGCAAATAACGTTAAGCTCGAACTATGAGACTCATGAAAATGGTATACTTATATTGCAATATGCAATACTTTTACTTATCATTGACGAATGATACAATTTTTGTAATCTTGTGGATCATACTTATAACTGTTTGCTCACAAACTTATGAACTCACCAACTTTATATTGACCCTATTAGTATGTATTCTTAGGTTTACAGACGCAGTAGGAATACCCACAGGAATCAAGACAGTATGATGCTTTTGGATAGCTTAGTTCGAGTCGCATTGTTTACAAACATCAAGGAATTTGAATTGCATTTATTATATAATTATGTAATTCTACTTTTATTATGCAAACCTCAAATACTTACTTTTGTAAACTTTTGAATTATTGTAATGTAACTATTTTCAAACGTCTCATATAGAGGTCGTTTGATTTAATCTTGGTGTTATGATATTTGATTTGGTCGGCGCCCCCGTGACTCCTCCTATTTCCGCTGCCACGTGTCTTGGGGGTGCTACATTTTCACTAAAACCGGCCCAAAAGAAAGTTGTAGCCCCTTCTGTTAGCTAAATTCTCCAACTTGAATCAACCCAATTGGAGTTCGTATGAGGAAGTTATGGCCAAAATACTAACGCATAGCCGAAAACTCAGCTTTTACACTTTTCTTCATTTTCAGCTCATCTTTTGTTCTCTTTCCGATTCAAGCTTCATATACACCTATTTCAATCCAATCATGCCTATATTCACTCTCTTAGCTTCTTTTCTTCACGATTAGCTTGTTTCCTATTTCTTTTTTATCCAAGCTCCGATTAAACTCCTAATTGCAAATATGAACGAATTAAGTATTTTATTCGCATCAAATGCATTAGAAATCTATCAAACATGGGGTATCTTAGTACTACATATAGTACATTTTGGCGTTTATCAAAGACCAAGCAACAAGACTTACGATCCAGTGCACAAGACCTCGAACCAGGGCATACCACCCCTACAGGGGTCGTATACCACCCCTACAGAGGCCGTATACCACCCCTTAGGGGCCGTATACACCCCTATAAGGGGCGTATACCCCCTAAAAGGGTGCTATACCCCCCCTAGGTGGCGGTATACCCTCTCTACGGTGCCGGATACGCCCCTTTTGGTGCCGAATACTGCTCTTTTGGTTCCGAATACCACCCCAAAGCTATCCGATACTACCCTTTTGCTGTCCAATACTACCCTTTTGGTGCTAAATTTCTGATCTAGGGGTGGTATTTCAGTGCAAATCGGTAGAATCGGTTATCGAATTGTGAAGCTAGATTGGTGATCCATTTGCCTATAAATAGAGACATCAACCTCCTCATTTCACACATCTCATATCATCACAACACAATTCATTTCACATACACTTTCTTTCTTAGTTTCTCTCTCTAACTTCTCTCTCTAGAGGGTTAGAGAGTAATTAGTGGGTAGCTAGTAGATTAGAGTAGAGATTAGCTTTGTAATCAAGGAGTATTGGTGTTCAAACTTTTATCCAAGGATTGCAAGATCTTTTCTCTTGTTATGCTGCCCTATTATCCGGTGATATCTATTCTCTCATACTGTTATTATGTCTGATTTATCCATGCATAGTATTATGGTATGTGCTTTATTTATTGTCATATTTATTGAGTAGTGTAATATTGTGATTGTTGAAATTTAGGAGTAGGGATGATGTTAAATTAACCTTTAACTAAATATGTGATTGGAAATTGCTATGTTATGTATCGGGTTAAATTTCTCAAGCTGTAGATCTAAACCACCTATTTCACCCTTTCCAAACTTTCACGTGACTATTACTTTAGTATTAGGACTTGATCAACCCTAGTATCGGTAGATAGTTATTTGTGTTCTTGTATGAAACTGTGGACATGCTGCTACTCTCACTAATTGAAATTACCGTTTGGCGGGGTGTGATAACGGTCTACCTCCTCCAAGCACAGAAAGTAAATCATCCGTGAGGAGGATATATCAACAACCATGTCTCATCTTCAAACAATTAAACCCTGATTCTTCACCCACAACAACTCAACCAAACATTGTCATATTTGAGGAAAACCCATAACCCATCACAAGCACCGAACCATAAAGTTACATTAACTTTGCTGATGAAACTGTCACAACACCAGTGACAACAATCAACAACCAATCCACAACAACTCACCAACTCATTCTTCCACTCACAACATCAGCAATACACCAAACCGAAACAACAACCGTCACCACTACCTTAGCTCCTCTATCAACAACTACTCAACCTTCAAAAATTACCATCCTAGAGACTTCTGCTCCATCCCTTCTTCTCTCTTAAGACTCTACATCAGAAAGTCTTCCTCATGAGGAAATAAATGAACAGTGAATAGCTAGAAAGGTTAAAGCTAGACAACATAAGGAGCGGGAGATGATTCTGAAAATACAAGCAGAGGCAGAGGCAAGGGAAGAAGAGGAAAGAAAAAGGAGGTTGAAAGAACAATTAGATGCTGATCGTGAATACATTTTAAACTGAGTAGTGAAGATGATGAGGAAAGAGAAAGAGAGATCAGAATCAAAAAGGACCAGGAAGAAAGTGATGCTAAAATTGCCAGAATTTTACAAGGGGTTGAACAATCTAAGCAACAACTGGAATTAGCTGTTGCTGGTCCTAAAAAGAAAGGGGAGTGAAATCATCAGTGGATAAGTTATGGAATGAGATCGACATAAAGAAATATGCAGCTAGAATGACTGGTAGTCTGACTTGCTCCTATTACCAAGGTCAATCTGAAGAAACCAAAGAATCAATCTCAAGCACAGCTGCTCATCCACAGAGGAATAGAGACTCAAGCAATTACTCTTGATCAACTCTGTAAAATGCACAGAGAGGAATGGAATGAGATCAGACTTGCTGTGAGTCACTCATTAAGTGCAGTGAAAATGGAGGTGTTCAATGAGATTAACAGGTTGTTTTAAGATGGTTGATCTACAGCTACTCAGGCCAGAAGATACTGTCATACATGGAGAAGAGATAGTGCAACCACCTAGCCCAAAGTATAGGTCAGGTACCAATAGCATCTATAGAATTCCTAACACTTCAAAGTGATATTTATCTATCCATGATGGAGTGTGATATTGCTCATTTTGTATATATTTATCTCGTGCGATATCATTGTTTTTACGTTTGTTTTTAGTTAATTTCGTGAACTTTTTGTACTTAGTTGGTTGGAAATTGTTTCCAGGTATATATATTGAAGAACTTTTGGTAGGCGTTTGATACACAAAGCTATGGAACATTTTTGAGTTAAAAGTTGATTTTGATCTAAAAATGAAGATCACGTGGGTATAGTTAGTAACTACCAGGTAGATTGCATGGATTCTGGACAGAAACTGGCTAAAAAGTGAGTACCTGTTGGGTACTATGTTAGCAGTCAGGTAATCAAACGGCTATAACTGTTTTTGGAAAGAAGTATAAGTACGAATTTATTTTATTCAGAACATAACTTTTTGACACACAAACCCTAGTTATGAATTTTCTCTGAGTTTGGGAGAGCTTTTCATACTTTTGAAGATCTTCCACTTGTTCTAATCATTTGGTTACAAGGATTAATCGTTGGATCATTGTAATCATTCGTGAACTCTATTTATTTAATATAATCATGTTTGCTTTGATTTCAATTATTTCGTTTGATTGTTCTTGCGTAATAATGAGTAGCTAAATCCTTAAACTCTTGCTTGGAAGAAATAATTAATGATTAGGGGTATTAACTTTGGATGTTCATGTTTAATTAAATTACATTTAATCGAGAACCTTATGTATTAGGGTTTAATTATTGGTTCTAATTTATTTGGTAAATGAATAAGTGATTATAGCGGATGTTTGTCATGTATATGTTTATTATCAATTGTTTGTCCATGAATGATTGAGCTTTGATTGCAGACACAAATGAGTAATAAGTTAGACAATTAAACTTAAACGTGTAAGTTGGTGATTTTGGCTAACGTCTGTCACTAGATTAAATTGTAATTTGATGTACTGAGATTAGGGTGTAAGTGATAACGAATGTTAAACCTAGTCTAATCAAAATGAACATGAATTGCTCAATAAATTGGTTTTAATTAAATACCCCGAAGTCATTAGTGAAATAATCCAAGTGAGTGTTTGATATCGCATAAAAAGTCATGTTTTTATTCCCGATATCTCTCTCATTCTGGAACAATACTTGGCAAATAGACTCAGATAACGTTCAAATAATTGAAACTTTGCCAAAAAGGTCAAAACAGAGTTGCACGAGAAAAATCAAGCAAAACAGACCAAAAATGAAGATTCCACACACGTTTGAAGATTCAAGACATCGAGAAAAGATTTAAAGGCAAAAGTTCCCATCACTAAGATTTCTCTTATCCGAGATATTCATTTTCAAAATACGAATCTAACAGAAGAAGAATCAACAAAAACGGATGAAGAATGAAGATTCTACATACGCTGGAAGATTCAAACGATTCGTACGAGACATCCAAAGATCAGAGATATATTTTTGGGATTTCTTTTCATCAAATTCTTCGTTTTTGAAAAACGAATCCAACGCAAAAAGAATCAACGAAAACGGATGCAAAACGAAGAAGATATACGCAATTTAAGAAACAGAGCGAACCGGGACGGGAGGATGGAAGCCGCCGCCGGCCACCATGCTGCCGCCGCCAGCCACCATGGTGGAGGTGCCGGCCACCAGTCCCCCATCCCCCGTCCGCTTTCTCGTCAATACCCGTACTCGCATGGTACACGTGCTAGACCTTTTCCGCAATTTCAGGGTACACGTGTTAGACCTTTACGCGCTTTAGAGTACATGTGCTAGCAACTTTTCGACCTTTTGCTAACATGTGCCCCAAGTTGCTAAGATGCACCCATTTTCTCCTATAAATAGGAGGCTCCATGGTTCATTTCAACACACACTCTTACACACTCATATACACCCCTCACAAATGTCATTCCAAATTCTCTTGTATTTTAAAGTTTTTCTCATTCTAGAATTATTGTAATTAATCTACGGATTAATATAGGAGCTAGAACGAATGATAGGGATTCGGAGATAAACCTTTGTACATGTGAAAGATTTGTCAATCATAATAATACGCTGCTACGCATTTATTTCCGGGTGATATCTAAACCTTTATCATACTTGTTTTATTTCGTATCTTAAATATGTATTATTACTTGGTATGTGATTTACTTGTTGTAATGAATTGCGAGTAGTTTATTATAGTGATTGTTGATGATGTAGATAATTATAAGTAGGGATGACATTATATAATTAGTGCACGATAATCGTAAAGTGATATGATGGCCCCTATTCGACTGTTTATTCGATATAGTACTAGAAATGCTTTCGAGCAAAGTACAAATGTATGGAAGTCATAAACAACCGAAGGTAGTCATATCACTGGAATCAGCTCTAGTTTTTTAACAGTTGGAATTCCAAAAGGATAATACAACTTCCCAACTAACTGGTATATCCTACGAAAGTCAACACACTGTAAAGTAATATTCGTAAAATACGTTCAGCCAAAATAGAATTAGTAACCTTTGTACTGTTAAGACCTTATGAACTTAAGTTTAATCTTTGGAGTACCCTTTCTGGTTATCCACGTGACTGCAACCTAGTAATTAGGACCTGATCAACCTTAATTATGGTAAGTAGTTATCTGTGCCCATGACATGCAATAAGTAAGACACAATGAAACCACCTGTTGTATATATTAGGTTTACATTTCCGCACTGCTTTACATTTAATTAGTTTAGAGTGTCATTTTCGCTGTCAATTACTCTAGACCAAATGTTGGACGTAAGAAGCCGTGGAACTACCATGTAAAGTACTCGGTCTAATTACTGAAAGGCATGGTCTGCATATGAAACACGTTTTAACAAACTGCGAATAATCCAGGAATGTATAACTGTTTGAAAAGGAGAGATTTAAGTCATAAGTTGAAGAAATCGAAATCTAACTAATTATAAATAAGACTTAGGAATGAAAGTAAAGGCCCAAGTGACTTAGGATACTTAACCCTCTAGGTCTTATAAAATCGGTGGTCTAAACATACAAAGTTATTAATTTGCACGCTAATAGAATAGTAAACTATCTTAGGGGTTAAGAACGGTCGGATCTATGAGACGATACGCCACTGATTCATGCACCTCGGTATAAAACCAAAATAGGTTGCTTATCTCTTAACCAGATAGGTATTGGAAGTTGGCATATTGCTCCTACCAGAATCATGATAACCTAGTTCCTAATGACCTGCCAATGGGAAATTTAGTTGATAGGGTTCTAGAGTTTACACCTAATAGTTTACTTATTATATTAAGTTTTGTCCCTATTTAGTCTGTCATCCCGAAACATTAATTATCGAAATCTCAGTAATCACATATTTATCTTTATCTGCTTTCCTGCATTTTAATTTCCTACAATTTACTTTCCTGTACTTTAATTATTTGTCTTTAGTTTAAAAACCCCCAAACCTACCTACTTTGTTCCATCCTAAATACCTCCCTACCGAAAGCACCAGCTTTAATCACCCACACGTTTCCATTCATAGAATGATCTTAGTTTTTACTTACCGCTTACTAACCAGAGTAGGTAGTACATATAATTTAAGCCCCACTATTTATAAATTTTAAAACCCCTATTGGCACCTGATTAGTTACCATCAACGACACCGACGCTTTCGGGTGTCATCAGTGTTCATTTTAATATCTGAAAGTTAAATCAATCAATTTGACTCTTCCTGAGTCCCCTTAGTTTATTCAAATTTGTTTGTTAAGCAATGTGGCAATTCGGTCACACAAACCCAAGTCTTTTTCTGTACTTAAGTTAATTGCATTTTAATTATAATTCTTAAATACATAGTCCATGTGGAATGAACTTGGACTTACTGTAGCTATATTGTACACGATAGGGTATACTTACCTCAGTTGTGTAATAGTTAAGTGTCAGTATTTCTCTGTTTATTTTATAACTAGATTTTACTCATCATAGTGCCAAGAGTGGAGGGCACTGAGGTCATTGAAGGAGAAAAGGGCTTAGTCTACAGATACTTGAATGGTGCTTTATGGTTTCAGAGAGAGGCTGAGTTAGACAAAATCGATCATGAGCAACTTGTTCATCTGATCGGGTTAGCTAGCATGCTTAACAAAGATTCACACATGAGAAAAGCCATCATTGAAGAAGCATTGGCAGACAATTTAGATATCTACCATCCACTGAGAAGTATGAGATTGCTGATGAGCTTGGTTTGGTGAAAGACGAAGAAATTTGGAGAGATTTATGATCATTCATGTAATAATTAGTTAAATTGTAATTGATCTCTATTGTAATACTTTTTATTTACAGTTAAATGAAATATGATCATTTTTGAGAAAACCAAAGTGCAAAACTCAGATCATGTCAAAGAATCCAAAAAGATAAATGAATGGATCACAAGTACAAGTCACTGAATGTTTAAATTCTTAAACACGGACTATAAACTTATCTGCAACAAGTTTGTCTAGGGAGCTTTGATCACAATCATTTAGGGGGATATTGTTGAGTCACTGGTCGCTGACCAGCTCAATAATAAAAAATTCAGTAAAAGAAATGATATAAGTCAAAGCTGCCATTGCTGAAGTTCGTACTCACTGGTCACTGTTCACTCTACTCATTGATTGATATGATGAAGAAGATTAAAACTCAACTCTGTGCGTCGCTGTTTCAAGAATCTACATCGAGAGTTTTACATCTTCAAAATGGATAAAGGAAAACATCGCAGCCCTAATAAAAGCCAGTCGCTGAAGATTTATATTTCAAGTCACTCTATAAGAGCATGATAGCTCGCAGTGAGTAAGGAGAATTATTATATATTCATAGACTCCACGAAATAAAGTTTCTATACATAAGTACAAGTCGTTCATTATAATATGTCAGCAAAAGTTCCTCGTACTTAAAATATCTGAGGAATTACGTGGCATCAAGTGATTGGTCTTAAGTAAAAAGAGATATTCGCAGTAACGGAATTGGGACTCACAGAATGTCGGTTCATAGAGATCAAGCCAATCAATCAGCAATACGTGTCATTCCAGATCTGATGTTTTCGGGATTTTTAGGCTATAACTAGTGCAGTACCGTGTACTTTATTCTTCACCATTTTTGTCCGTGTTAATCACTTGTATGTTCAGTGAGTAGTCTGTCTAAACACGTACCAGCGACCTGCGAGTGAACATTTAGCGTGTTTGTCCAATACTGTTCATCTCTCACTAATTGTAATAGATTAGCTTAAGTGTTTGATTTGGTTTAGCTCTGGCTATTCCATTCCGCAATCAACACTTAGTGAGTTTTTATGATTAATAAAGATTCACAGTTCAGCTACTATTGCACATTTGTTTTATTTAGATCAGTGATTATTATACTCTATTTTGATATGATCATCTAATTACAATTAAAACTTTAATTATTAACTTGGTAAAAATCCAAAGAAGTTTTACTTGTATTGAACCCTCCCTTCTACAATTAAACTTTACCTGTTAGGATTCCGAATCACTAACTAATAGTGATTCAGGGACTCTCAGGTATACTCAGGGCAAAACCTATCTTTCTAATGAAAAGACTTATAGTACTTTGCAACAGACTTGCTTCCCTGATCAATCACTAATAATTTACCCTTTAACTTTTCAATTTCAGCGGGTGGCGAAAATTCTTCTTTAAATATCTCTTTAAACTTTTTCCAGGTAAATTTCGAATCTACCTCAAAACCATGTGATTCAACCTGAGAATTCCACCACTCATGCGCATCTCCTTCAATTGGTGCGCATCAAATATCACCTTTGATTCATCAAGACACTTGCACAACAGAAAGGTTTCCTCTAACTCACTTAACCATCGTGTACTAATGATAGGGTTTAACTCTCAAAACTCGGGTGGTTTACAACTTGCAAAACGCTTATACACAAATTGATCTTTTTCTTTACCCTTCTCTTGTTGGGATGACGTAGCTTCAGTATTAGGTGGAGGATTTGTTATGTTTGGGTACTTTTGTACAAACTCATTTAATCTTATAGTTACTATCTCCTTAACTTGTGAAATTATCGTTGGGGTAAAAGCCTCGAGGGCTTTCCCGATTACTCTTTTTAAGATCATCTCATCCTCTAGGTTTAAATTTCTATTACTAGTATTCTCCTCTTGCGAGGGAGAACGTCCATGAGTACTTTCATCATATGGATTCGTATAAGCTTCTATTTACTATATACGTTTAACAAATTCAATTAGTTCAGTTAATCCTTCACATAATGAAACAGTTAAAAAAACATTCTACTTAGACTTTTAAAACAACCTTTTACCAAAACAGTCTTACATTTAAAAGTTATGAATCACCCATGATCACTAGTGTTGGCTAGAAGTTGTCATATTAAACTAATAACACACTTCTATTCATCTCTCTTAAACGTAATCAAGCTGAGGCAAAATTGTTCTTGAAGTCAAACACATAATCATATAATAAGGAAAACCACATAAATGCAACTACAAAGCACTAAATAGTTTAATAATAAGAAATACTAAAGTGGATCACGTAATTCTCTTAAACTATTGCTCTGGTACCAACTTGAAACGCCCAATTTTTTTTATATCAATCAGTTATACTAATTTAGGTCCCATCAATTATCACTAATGTTATTGTATTACTATTAACATTATTAGACTCAAAATAAGACTCAACAACAAATTTATTTAAACCAGACGGGTACCCGCCGGGTAACTGGGGTACCCGCCGGATAAACTCGAGAAACTCCAAATCAAATCTCTTGGTAGCATAATACACTATAGCTATCCGTTTGGGGTAGCTTTATCCGACGGGTACGCCCACCGGGTAGCATACCCGCCGGGTAAGGGTGCAGTACACCAGACCTGCAGACTTAACAAAATTACATACCAAAATCTGAATTTCAAATGCTCATAAGTTTTAAACCATATAGAGTTATGCTATAAAATTTTGCAAGCACCTTTATATCGTCAAAATGAACAATTCCCTTTTTGCACTTTTTAAAATTTCACAAAATTACAAGATTTGAACGTGTGGCTAGTTTTCGACTATTTTAAACACATTTTGGTGACAACTTCAAATTCAAACCACACCAAATCTGATCAAAGCCCTTTTGCATACTTATTTAGTATGCTAAATCAAGTCTCAATCATGTTTCAAAAGTACCATAATACTAACTCATCTAAAATTAGCATAATGGCGTTTTAATGACCCACTTTGATACTTTTTGACCCATTTAATCAAATGAATATATTCTAACCAAAACTCTAACCAATACAACTCATGTTTGACTATTTCAACCCAATTGACTACAAGTCAAACTCATCTTTAACCAACATTTAAAATTTGACTCTTTAAAATATTCCATTCATTTAAGTCAAACCATACTATTTACATATATATATACTTCAAGTATCTCAAATCACTTACGTATCCTACTTTACATCGTGGTTGACTTTCAAAGTCAACATACTATATAACCAAAAAGATGTACATGTGTTATGTTTGACTAACAAAAGCTTTGACCCATAGGTGTTTTACACAAGTAACATAAAAATTGACAATTAAAGGAAATAAACATTCCACTCACTAAAGCTAGCAATCCATGTTGTTCCTTGATAATTCTTTTCCCTTCTCTTTGACCTAACTTACCTAAAACATGGAAAGAATAAGCACGCATGCTTAGTGAGCATATAGGTAACTAACTAAATAATTCACAACAACATAATGAAATCACTATTATCACAACATATCATCTTACTCAATAATCACTGGAACAACATGTAAACACCAAACACTATGCGGATCCGCGGCCAAACGAAACAAGGCAACAAGGCACAAAATCACGTCAAAATGGATACCAAGTTTAAGAAACAAGTCTATGCTAGCAACGCTAGCTAATCTCTATTATCGAAACAAGTTAAGAAACAAGTGAACTTCCACTTGATTGTGCAAACCTCTAGCTCGAAAGCTATCCGGTATATAAACAATTATTTATATACTTCAACATTAACAATTTAAACATATAAATTATAAATAACTTCCACATATGTTGGTGCATTTTGTGTGTCAGTCACTTGGTCAACGTTTGTACTTATCAAAGTCAATTAGTCTGAGTATGTAAAGTGTTAGTGTGTATATGCGAGTCTGTAAACGAATAGTGAAATAGACAATATACACAATATACTGTTCATGCGACACAGAGCTTATGTCGCAGGGGTCACAATAGCGACACAAGTTGTGTCGCTAGTAGGTCAGAGTGTGAGTATAAATAGAAGTTTAAGATTTCATTTGTGGGTTGATCAAACCCTAGAGAGTGAGAGAGAGGCGTAGTCAGAGAGAGAGAGAGACAGAGTTTGTGTTTATAAAGCTTCGTTAATCAATTGTTAATACATACAAAAGCTTATACTAATTGTGTGTTCGATTCATTAAACGTTCATTACTATATTGTTTGTATTCCGCGCATTCAATTGAGGTGACGATTTGATTAGGTCCGGTACGGGAACCTACAAATGGTATTAGAGCGATGAATCAATTATTCAACGGTTTCGGATCGTGATTTGAACTTTTTCGGTTTGATTCGTGAAGGTTTTATTGATTAATCTTCGTTTCTGGGTTTTGATTGCTTGAAGATTGTGTTTTCTGAAGGTGTTTTATGGGTTAGTTCATCGATCGATTTTCAAAAATCCTTAGGGTTTCAAAAATTTTCGATTTTAGGGTTTTGGAATCTGCCCAGCGCCGTTTTGCGACGCAACCTGCGACATAAGCTTTGTGTCGCTAATTAGGGTTTTCAAAGTGCGACACAAGTTCGCGACATACATTTGCGACATAAGCCTTTGATTAGGCGACATAAGCTGCGACACAAGTATTTGTGTCGCTAATTTGGAGTTTCTGAACTGCAACATAAAGTTGCGACATAACCTTTGTGTCGCTAATCCTTGCCAAGGGTAAAAAAAAAAAAGGGTTTTTTGGCAGGAAAAGTCGCAAAAAAATTTCATTTTACCCGGGCATTTTTGGACGTTTTCGGTTGAATTTTTGGCGGGAAATTCGTGAAAAAAAAATTGCAGTACCAAATATTTTCAGCTTAAAAGTTCATAATTCTAGTTTGGAAAAAGTTTAGTCGTGCTCGCCCAATTTTCAATATTTTCAAACCAAATTTTGGTGGAAGAATCTGGTTGTCTGTGTTTTGCTAAAGTTCTTGTTTAAAAGATGTCACTCTTGCATAGTGCTAGCAACAACCTTCCGATGTTCACCCAAAACACCAAATACTCAAGCTGGAGAAGAGATTTTGAGGCCTACATCTCTTCTAATGATCCAGACATGTGGATTCCATTGACTGAGAGATATGAAATACCAATCAGGGAAGGAACAAGCTCTGCAAAATCATATAAATCAATGACTCTCAAGGAACGTAAAGCATGGGATGATGAATGGAAGACTTTCATAGAAATTCAAGGATCTTTATCAATGGAGATCTTACAGTTGTTTAAGCATCACAAAAATGCGTATGACCTTTGGGCTGCCATCGAAAAGTGTTGCGGTGGATATAACAAGGAAGAAGAACCTCAACATAGTGCATTTGTGGCTCAAACAAAAAAGGTTGTTTCTGATGCATTTACATGTTTATCTTGCATTCAATTAACTAGTTCTAACAACATGTACAAAGATAACATTGAAACCCTGCGATCAAATCTCGAAAATTTGACAGAGGCTAATAAGGTTTTGAAAGAAAATGAATTAGCTTATGAAAAGAAATTCAAAGCCTATCAAGATGAGTCTCAAGTGTTCAAAGCTAAAATCTGTAGTCAACAAGATGAAATAGATAGTTATTTGAAAGAAATTTCTTTGCTTAACAAAGAGCTTGCTGACTCTAAATCTGAAGCTGATGATCTTAAACGAAAAATGTCAAATTTTGCTACGTCAAACATGATATTTGATCACATCCTTGATAAGCAAAGGACTTATACGAAAAGCAAGGCGGGTATTGGCTATAACCATGTACCTCCTCCTATGAACTATCTTCCAATGCCTGTTAAGGATGCAATCAAAGACTTTGTGCCTTCTTCCTCAAAAGTAGACACAAATTCTGTTAATGTGCCAGTTAATGAGCAAGTTAAACAGGCCAAGCTTGTTAAGCCTATATTTGTTAAAGCTGAAAATAAACCTCCAGTCAGTGTTGAAGAGGTTGTTGTGGTAGAAGATATACTTGAAATGTTTACCATTAAGGTTGAGAAAATAACTGTCAAACCAGACTGTTTTAAATGCAAAGGCAAAGCTAAAGTTGATAATGAATCTTTCAAAGTTAAAAATATTAAAAGGGATTCTAAATCTACTAACTCAACCTCAGGAACATCTACTTCAACATGTTCACCTAAAAGTGCATGTTCAACAAATGTTCCTGTTAATAGACCTTCTGTGTACTGTCCTCCACCAAAACGATTTGAGGGAACTCATTGGAATCAATCTTATGTTGTGAGATGTTCTTGCTTTCATTATAGTCAACAGGGTTATATTATTAGGGATTGTAGGTTATTATCCCTAGATAGGTTTGGTAGAGGGATGCCAAGAACTTCCTCTTTTAGAAACTCTTTTTCAAAATCTTTTTCAAGGCGTCGTTCGTATTCGCCTGTATCTAGTTGTGCATCAAACTCTCCACAACCTATGGCTAGAGTAAACAAAGTTGTGCATAGTAGACCTCAAGTTCAACAGCACAACATAGTTGAAAACAAATCATCCGAACCTAAATAGGTTTGGAAACCAAAATCCACAAACAACACATCTATGAAATCAACTGAGTTTTTAAAATATCATAAACTCATGGATGTGATGATTATGGACAATAATGGACAACCCAAGTTTATCAAGGCTTGGGTGTCCCATAAACTTTAATGTTTCATTGTTTATGGTGATGCAGTCAATTTCTTATTAGCCAATATTTATTAGTGACTGCATGGATGTGGATATTGTTGGAAGAATGGTGACTGGAATGATGAAATTTCTGAAGTTCAGGTGGTTAAAGTGCTAAAAAGGCATTTAATTTGAATTGATATATGATTTTGAAACTTTTATTTTGGATTTTTTATTTTTTATTTATTAGTTTTGCAACAGCCATTCTTTATACTTTTAGTATCAAAGAAATGCAATGTTGCGAAATATCTTTAATAAAAAAAATACAAAAATATGTTTAATGTTTAAGGGGAGTACCTTTGAATTGAATTTTTGAAAAGAATTTGCTTTTCAGGGGGAGTAATTAAAATTCTGATTATTTGGATCAGAAATGTGAACATCAAGATTCTTATTCCTTAAAATGATATTGGATTGTGTCTGTAAACAACAGGGGAAATGATTGTACATCAGATGACATGCACAAAATGGAACTTTTAAGGTTTATGTTTGATGTGTCAGTAGGTTTATCTGGCATGTTTAAAATAGCTTTTATAAACATTAGCTTCATCATATGATGTACTGGTAGGCATGATACACACCGGTTTCTGAGTTCTTTAGAAGTAATTCTAATACGTGTCTATGATCTTGTGGTAAACACCATATGATGTACGACTAAATGTCTTATTTCCTTAACGTAGCATGACATATTTCTATACCTGAGGTTTATCTGAAGTCATTTGGGGGTCTATACTGATTGTTTCATCTGTTGTACGTAAGTACAGACCTGATCTCAATTAGTATATGCTTAAAGTTAAGCAAACGCAAGTCAATGAACTTGAAAAAGTTTTAAATCATAAGATACCTAACAAGGTCACCAAAATGGTTTAACCAAGTCTGGTTTTGCTTAAACCTGAATCAAGTTATGTCGCTTTGTTGTACATTTGTACAGACCTGTCACCGCTGACTTGATTCTTAAAAATGATACTCATATATTCTCTCAGGATTTGGAAGCTATGCTCATGTCTGGGTTACAGGGGTATGTCATTGGTGGGGACCATGGAGAAATATTCATACTAACAATAAAAGGTTAACTCACAGACTCGGATGTAACATGTTTAAGTTGATAAACAATACCAGTAATCGTCTTGAAATAATTTTTATAAGAGGTGTTTTAAGTGTGATAAGTAAATTTAAAGTGGACAAATATACTGATAATCGAAATAACATTTACTATTTCCTAATAATTGCATGTTGGCCTAATATGATCTCTAAGCAGACGTAAAACAATCCTATCCCCAAATTTATTTTAATCTTTGTTCTTTACTTTTCCTTTATAAAGAAAATACAAAAAGATTTTATTTCTATATTATTTTCTTCAAACATCACATATCTTGTTAAAGTCAAATACTGAAGATGTAAAGGATGTTGGTTATTCTCCAAAGACTGTGAAGATAAATTCTATTGGAGAAGCTGTACATGATTGAGAGATGGTCACATAGTTTGAAGATCTTATTGTATGATAAATGTGTGTCAGTCACATGAATCAGGACATCAAGATTGTTTGAAGACCATGCTATCTCAATGGGGGAGTTTCGGGTTGTTAAAGAAATGAAGGAGTTTGTTGGTGAAGGCTAATTGAAACTTATTTGACCAAGCTGCTGACATGGGGGAGTTTGTTGGTGCATTTTGTGTGTCAGTCACTTGGTCAACATTTGTACTTGTCAAAGTCAATTAGTCTGAGTATGTAAAGTGTTACTCTGTATATGCGAGTCTGTAAATGAATAGTGAAATAGACAATATATACAATATACTGTTCATGCGACACAGAGCTTGTGTCGCAAGGGTCACAATAGAGACACAAGTTGTGTCACTAATAGGTCAGAGTGTGAGTATAAATAGAAGTGTAAGATTTCATTTGTGGGTTGATCAAACCCTAGAGAGTGAGAGAGAGGCGTAGTCAGAGAGAGAGAGAGACAGAGTTTGTGTTTATAAAGCTTCATTAATCAATTTTTAATACATACAAAAGGTTATATTAATTGTGTGTTTGATTCATTAAACGTTCATTACTAGATTGTTTGTATTCCGCGCATTCAATTGAGGTGACGATTTGATTAGGTCCAGTACAGGAACCTACAACATAGTTGTATGATCCTCTTGCTCTGAAGCAATCCGGAAACACATATAACTATTACTCAATTAGTCCCTATAATACTCATATTTGTCTTCAACCGATGATTTACAAGACGTAGTCAACGATGATAATTCCAACACTTTAGCACCTAGCATATAACACATAATCACATACAACATATTCGGAACCTACTAATCTTCATAATTAAGCATCTATCAACACTAATCCTTTCCCACTTAGAATTTCTATTGATTTATTATTAAACCAAATAATAATATTCACTTCTTATATAATTCAAATCAACACCCTTATCTAATTACTTGAACATGGTTTAACATGTTATACATATTATCTTTACATAATCATTCCTTCAAATCTTTTTACTTACTTTTAACACTTGATTTCATGTATTTCTTATTACAACATCATAACAACACTATATCGACATCACTAATCACACTATTTGTTAATTTACATCACGACATCAAGATTTAGTAAAACCCCATAATTTATCCAATAACATAACTACTAATTTCATCACTTTTGAGTTGTAACATGATTACATACAAGCTTAATAACACTAATTAACATCTATTCCATCAATTTAGAACCCTAATTTCGTATTAAATTTACTAATATTATAAAACCACATGAAAACCCCAAAAACTAGGTTAAAACATGAAGAATCAACATACCAAGGATTGAAGGTGATGAACAAGATGATGATTTAGACACTAATCTCTTTAATTTGAAAATAAGATTAAAGGTTTAGTGAGAGGGCATGTTTTCTACGATTTTCTCAAGTCTCTGGGAAGTATTTGGAATGTTTTAGAATAAAATGAGATAAACATCAAGTCATCCACGCACAAATCTGTGTTTTTATTTTAATTCCTATATTTTACAATCTAGAACTGATAAGTCATTTACATTTTTTTATTATTTTGTATCCTTTATATAGTATTACTTTAAAATAAATATACCCTCGCGTACTCAAATAATAACCTGAAATTCAGGGTGTTACATTAACGAACCTTTAAAGGCTTCATTTTGTATTCTTTTTTGGTTAAAATTGTGTTATTTTAAGATTGTGATGCCTGACTATATATAATGGTGGAGAGAGGGAGCAAGTATTGCTAAAAGATAATAATAAAATATTGTTAAATAATATGTGTGTATAATAAAAAGTATTTTAAATATGTTCTTTTCGATATGTTATTCATGTGTGGTGTTGGTAAGGCCACATGAATTTCTTGACAATAACCAAAGTTGTGATTTTCCATGTTCGTGATATCTAGTTACCTACTTCTCTATTTACTAGTTAGTAGACAATTAAACTATTAGCTTATTTTATTTTTTGTTTTTTATTTGATAATTTAAATGGGTAATACACTAATACACCAAAAGTATTACTTATTATTTTTAAGAAGCAATATATCATGATTTTACAAATAAAAAAACACATTATTATTTAATAAAAATCAGGGGAATATATTAGCTACATGTAATTGTAGCCCATTCCTGACATTTCTTGCTTATAAAATTGGCTTTTAATTCAATTTGACTTTTTCTGAAGATAACGATTTTCTCGAAGTCTCATGTATAGTTCAATATTTTAGTGAAATCGAAACTAAAAGGATATATTTTCTCGTCATTTCAAGATTTTTTATGATCTTAATTTGTTATCCATTTGATATTTTGTAGCCAAGGAAGATACATGAATTTGTAGCCATGTTAAGCCCAAAAATCAAGGGAAAAATCATTGGGAAATACTCATATAAAAAGCAATAATGATGCAATAAAATAAAGTCATCATGTTTTAAAAATATAAAATAAAATCAGAACACTGTATCATCAGTAGATATTAAAACACTTCATCATTGATGAAAATCACTGCATCATCGATTTTCAATTAAAAATATAGTATCATCATTGAATAAAAAAACTCCCCATCATATTTGGCTAATATATGTTATATATAACTTCATAATCGTTAGATAAAAAACACTGCATCATGGTTAAAAAGAACTGTATCATCCGGCAATAAAAGACACCGCAACATCGTTAAAAACCATTAGCATGAATCGATAAAAACATTGCACCATATTTGTCTAATTCGTTATATATATAACTGCATAATCAAGAAACACTACATCTTGGTTAAAAATAATTGCATCATCGACCCGATTAAAAAATACCAAAGTTGTGGTTTTCTGTGTGATACTTAGCTACCTACTTCTCTATTTACTAGTTAGTAGACAACTAAACCGTTAGCTTATTTTACTTTTTTTTTATTCGATGATTTAAATGGGTAACACAGTAATACACCAAAATTATTACTTATTATTTATAAGAAGCAATATATCATGATTTTAAAAAAGACATTATTTTTTAATAAAAATCAAGTAGCCTTTTTTTTCTTAGTAAAATTGGTATAATTGTGTGACACTCGGCGATTTAGGTCAACAGTTAAACCTAACTAAAACCATAATTACGTATATTTAGATGTGATTTAGGCTAAATACTTTTAATTTCTTGTAACTATTTGTATATTTATGTGAATATACACTTTCGTAATTGTTTAAATTACGCTTACGTGATTATGTGTTTACCTATAATTGTCCAAAACGATCGGACGGAGTCCGACACAATATACGACGTTGGTGGAAGTATTTCTATAAATAACTTGAATTTATTTTTAGAAGTTGTTTATCATATATTATTATTTTGTTGAAATAATACACGAAAAATCTAGACGTTTTGACTGAAACATCTCAAACACAATGAGAACGCGCAAATCGAATTTGGCAACCAAACGAAAGTCAATAAATATTTTGACAACCAAAAATAAAGTATTCTAATATTAATTCAATGAGAAATAATACCAAATATATCATTAACTAAAAACAACACAAGAAAACGTTAGGCGATTTAACGATTTAACAAAATAAACGAACGCTGAACGTAACACAGTCTAAAAATGAAATTAAATCACACACCCACCTAGAGGGCCCCACCCAAATCTGCCCCCCCCCCTCCACCATGTGATCACCACCTTCACCAACCAATGAAAACCCATGCAAGACCCTCTTTACTTGCACCCATTAGACTCATGCATTTCCACCTCATTTTTCACCAACACTTTCACACACACACCTAAACTCTCTCTTCTCTCCTTCTCCGCTCCAAAAATTCGGCCAAGAAGAAGCTCAAACACCACCCTCAACCACCTTTTGACGACCATACAAATACCCTTGACCACCATAGCACCACCACTTCATACTTCAACATTTTACAAAGGTTTCTCAAGATAACAAGACACCAAGAGCTCCTCATCTCATCTCTGACCTTCCATCTTCAAAAAATCATTATGAGGACTCATTATACCTCTTAATACTCTTATTAACATGTTATAAGGTCACTTAACAAGTATTATAACTAAATACTACTCAAAAACCATTTCTCTTAACGTAAAATTAACCAAAAGTGAGAAATACTTTATGTCCAGAAAGTTCGGTCCACTTCCCCGATTCTTATAAAAATCATTTCTTCATTAAAATGGACGCTTTTGTAGTTTAAAATCAAGATCAAGATGTTATCTTTCAAACTCCACAAACCTCATATTTTTATGAGTTCGTTTAGTATTTTTAATAATTTGTATAAAAACACAGAGATAATTTGTTCCAGAAATCCAGAAACTTTACCCTTAGTATTTTGGCCATATCTCGAGCTACACATCTCCAAAGGACCTGAAACTACTGCCCAAATTTCACCCATTTCATTGGTTACAACTTTGATGTTGAAACTTTTACTGGTTCTTTGTAGATTTTTCCCATAAATGTAACCTTCATGCATGTGTCCAGATTGGTCAACTATTGGACCTCAGAGGATACATGTAATTTTTCTAAATACTTAGACTTCTCTAAAATTCATGAAAAATTACTTGAAGTAGATAACTTATGGGGAACAACTGATATTTTTATTGGGAATTAATTCGGGTTATAAATTTTTATAAAAATTCGGCTAAGTGATGCATTTTCCGGAAAAATATAAAAGTGGACTGATTTTATTAACTTATGAAAACTGACACCTTCCGAACATGCAATAAGTGTTAAAACTGACTTTTATGAACTTTTAAACATATTTAAGGTTTGAGTAAAAGTTTTGGGTCAAATCGAGAAGGTTTAACCAAGTCAACAAAAATGGGGTTCAGTTTCGAAAACGTTAAACTTTTTATTTTTAGAAGGGTTAAGTACCTGGAAATGCATCCAACTTGTCTAGAATATCTATTGTATGTATCATACTTACGGGAGGTATATTTAATGCATCCAACTTTCAAAAATGGTTATTGTATGTATTTTGTTGACGTGTCGATGACGTGTCATCTTCTAAGGATGCCACGTGGCATCTTAAAATGACAACATATCAGCGAAATACATACAATAACCATTTTTAAAAGTTTGATGTATTAAATACACCTCTCGTAAGTATGATACATACAATAGACATTTGAGATAAGTTGGATGCATTCCTAGATACTTATCCCGTTTTAGAAACTTACTATTTTTGGAAAGAATTGTAAACAAAACGGGTTTGGGTGAAATATTTAGTAACTTTGACCAAAAACGAGACTTGAAAACAAAACCCGAACGAAAAACGACACTTAGAACACTTAGACCAAAATTAAAAATCTTATTTCACTAAGTGTAAAACTTAGGCAACGACTTTTAACCACATACGATAACAACGCGTTGACACATGATATATACTAAGGCAAAGTACATAACAAATAAACCTAATAGTAATGTCTTTTAAGAATTATTATTACAAACTTTCATGAATGGATCGTACACATTTTTTTACAAACAATATACTTAGACATACTAGTTGAGTGAACTAGCATAGGTGGACATTAACCCTCCACCTACATGATTGGCTTAAGTGGACATTAATCCTCCACTTACATAGATGGTCTTTTTCAAACACCTACTTACACACAACCTTATACGTTTAGACGTTAGAAGGTTCCAGTTTAGGAACATACATTGCTTGCTTATTTGATTATTTGCTTGCTACTTGCTAAACTCGGGTGAGTTCATAGCCCCACTTCTTACTGTTTTGAGTTACTTTGGGGTGAGAATGCATGCTTACTTTATTGTTTTATGAATAAAAACATTTAAATCTTATAATTTACGTTTACAATATTACTGTGGAGTAATACATCTGTTTAACATTAACATTTACAATTTACATTTACCATTTTGCTGTAGAGCAATACAACTGCTTAAATCGTATGATATACTTTTATGCAAGAATTGAAACACCTTTAAATTGAACTCATGAGCAATATACTAAACACGAAAGGGATCTCAACGTATTTGATTACAACTTATTTGCTTATCATAAGTGCATGATTTAACATTGGTTGAAGGTACCAACTATGTGTTTACATTTTGTAACTGCGATTACATGATGATTTTGTATATTGTATGGCACTTTTTGCTACTTTCCAGGCACGTGGTGCTACTTTCCCGGCACGTTGTGCTACTTTCCGGGCACGTTGTGCTACTTTCCGGGAACGTTGTGCTACCTATACGACACATGGTGTTACTTTTGATAAACATATGCATACATGGTAACTGTACATACTATTTGGACACTTATAACTACTTCTGAAAAACCTGTGGTTTATACTTCCAATTTTAGCTGACAAAACCTATAAACTCACCAACATTCGTGTTTACCCGTTTTAGCATGTATTCTCAGGTTCACAACGGGCATAGGATTACTTCAGGATATGCTAGCTCGAGTCGCATATTATCAAACAAACAGAGATTAGATTACATTTGCTATATTTTGTGTTAACAATTATGTAGTAGAAATCTCTAGACTATACATGCTAAATCTAAGTATTTTGTAAACATTTGATTATGGAAATGTAACTATCTTAAAACGTCTCATTTAGAGGTCGTTTGTTGTAATCTTGTGTGATGATATTTGAATTGGTCGACGCCCCCGTGACACCTCATACTTCTGCTGCCATGTGTTTTGGGGTGCGACAGATTGGTATCAGAGCCTAAGGTTATAGCGAACTAGGATTGCATTAGTGACCTAGACTATAACTGGTAGGTTAGTATTCCTCATTAGGTATGACTGGTTCAACAATTACATCATTGGAACTTAATTTAACATAGCTTGATCAACTATGTATAATTAAAGGAGAATCGATGCAAGACCTGAAATAGTTATAGTGAACGGGATTGCAATAGAAGACTTTGACCTAGGATAAAAACGGGACCAACCCTTATACGTGCTTATATGCTAAATTTTATTATATATACTTATATATATATATATATATATAACCCTATGTATACGAACTTAATTGCCACCCTTCATGGAAACTACTCCCACAACTACGTTACTTGACACCGAAAACGAAACACAAATTTTACTTACTACTGTGGAGACTTCCACAGTACCCCCTCGCCCAACCGTATCGGGCAACGTAATATTACAAGAGGACTCACTTGAGGAAAATCCACCTAAGGATTCGCCACCCAAACAAGTGATACCTACTTCACTCTCTTCCTCCCGTTCTCATCCCAATCATTCGGGAACATGTATGGAACTAGAACTGCACAAGAACTTGTCACTAGGCGCATTACATTTCCTCGCTCTACTCCACGCTCTTTCTCCCCCGCTTATCATAGACCAAATTAATCGCGTGTGTTATACACAACTAGAAGGATTGACAGACCATCATGAACTATACCTTTCGCTAACTATACTACTACTACCAATACTCCACCCACTAGGACCCGTCTTTATGCAGACGCCCCCGATGCAATTGGCAACCACAACACCTACACATTGGAAACGTTTCCCAGCACTTTAATGAATTACAACGATTTACGCATCCTTTTTACGAACGAATCAGGGATAGGATTCACTACTAGAGGGAAGTAGCTACTAACTTAAAGCGAAGGACAAAAATGTGGATCAAATGAATGTACAAACAATCCACAGAGGATATCTTAATCCATCCTGCACCTCTACGATACAAATACATGCTTGGAGCACGTTACTACCTTCACTACCTGAACCTAGAATAGATTAGAAGTAGAAAGACGTGCCCGAATGACAAAGAATATAGCTAGTGTTATCTCGATGATAACTAGACTGATGACTGTCATGGAGATTCAACTGTTTTGTTAAGCCTACGTATGATGGAATTACGCCTACCTCTTGTTATATTAAAAACTTCTATGCCGATGGGTATATAAGAAACACCATCACATTTTGTATAAGACTTTTGTAATCGTCCGGATGTAACAATGCCCGACACATATTGTAGATGTCAAACCTTGTAATCATTTAATCTTGCGCCTCAATTTGGTTATAAAATTTTCTTTCTTGTATTGTAAATTACCGTATTGTGAACATCCTTATTACCTCTTTATATACATATGTGATAATTAAATCCTCATACAAACTATCTCACATCTCATTTACTTCTTTTAAATTAAGAATCATGCCGCCGAAAAGATGGACATTTAGTCAAGCTGAGATTGCACAACTTATTTCCCTAGGAGTAGCCGATGTCCTGGCTGCTCAAGCAACTCTCAGGAACAATGGTCCTAATCTACAAGGAGATCCAACTAACACACCACCAGTAACCAAACCACGTACCTAAAAAAACTTCATGAACTGCAAACCCTTAAGCTTCAAAGGCACCGAAGGAGCCATCCTTCTGATGTGATGGATCGAAAAGATGGAATCTGTATTGCGTATCTGCAACTGCACTGAGGAAAACAAGGTTAAGTTCTCCACCTGCGCTCTTTCTAAAGATGCACTTACTTGGTGGAACTTCTATGCTCAAACCTCAGGGATTGATTCCGCCTATCAACTCCCCTGGGAGGAACTAAAGAAAATGCTGAAGGAAGGGTACTGCCCTCGAGAATAACTACAACAGCTCGAGGTGGAATTATGGAACCTCACTGTTCAAGGAAATGACATCACCAGTTATACCACTCGTTTTCACCAGTTGGCACTTCTTTGCCCAACCAAGGTGGTCCCGGAGTACAAAGGGATTGAGAGATACATCTGGGGACTCCCGGAGAAAATTCAAGGAATGGTAACTGCATCCAAACCCGGCACTATTTAAAGTGTTGTTCGCATGGCTCACAGCTTAATGGCATAGGTGGTCCGACGTGGAACACCTGCAACTGGAGACAACAAAAGAAAGTTTCTTTGATTTGAGCATCTTATGAGTCCAAATGCCAAGTTGATATCGCGTAAAAAGTCACGTTTTTATTAACAATATCTCTCTCATTCTGGAACAATACTTGACAAATAAACTCAGATAATGTTCAAATTAATGAAACTTTGTCAAGAAGGTCAAAATAGAGTTGCACGAAAAAAATCAAGCAAAACGGACGAAAAATGAAGATTCCACACAAGTTTGAAGATTCAAGACATCGGGACAAGATTTAAAGGCAAAATTTCCCATCACTGAGATTTCTATTATCCAAGATATTCGTTTTCAAAATACGAATCTAACAGAAGAAGAATCAAGAAAAACGGATGAAGAATGAAGATTCTACGTACGCTGGAAGATTCAAATGATTCGTACGAGACATCCAAAGATCAGAGACATATTTTTTGGATTTCTTTTCATCAAACTCTTTGTTTTTGAAAAAAGAATCCAATGCGAAAAGAATCGATGAAAACGGACACATAACGAAGGAGATACGCACGAATCGAGAAATGAGACGAAAGACGGTGACCCGAGGCGGGTGAATGGCAGCCGCCGCCGGCCACCATGCTGCCGCTGCCGGACACCATGGTGGCGGCGCCGGCCACCAGGAATTCGTCCCCCGTCCGCTTTTCCATCCTCACCAGTACTCGCAGGGTACACGTGCTAGACCTTTACGCGCTTTAGGGTACATGTGCTAGCAACTTTTCCACCTTTTGCTAACATATGCCCCAAGTTGCTAAAATGCACCAATTTTCTCCTATAAATAGGAGGATCCATGGCTCATTTCAAGACACATCTTTCCTACACCATTCCTAACACATATTTTCTAGGAAAAACACCTTCCATACTTTTCTTTAGACTAATAATACTCTCTAATTATTAGTTCTACTTTCTCCTTCCATTTTCTCATTTCAAATTAGTTGGGCTAGTTTAGGAAACTTGTTTAGAATAGAACGAAAGTGCGGAATGCATTGTAATCTTCGATGTACGCTCAGAATTGTGTCAATAAATTCAAGTCTATTCTTGTTCTTGTTTGATTGTTGTGTTACTATCATCATAGTGGTAAAATATAAACGGTCTTAATTATCGTAAAGTAATATGACGGCCCCTATTCGACTGTTACTCGATATCGTACTGGAAACACTTCAAGGTGGAGTACAAATGAATGGAATTCGAGGAACAACCGAAGGTAGTCATATTACGAAACGGTACAATATTACGAAGTAATATGACGGCCCCTATTCGACTGTTATTCAATATAGTACTGGAAACACTTCAAGGTGGAGTACAAATGTATGGAAGTCGAGAAACGATCGAAGGTAGTTATATTACGGACTAATATATAAAATGAGAAACCTAGTTTAATTAACCTTTCTAAATAGACTTTTAAACTTCAAATCAATCTAATCGCCTTTCCACCAATAAACGTGATTACAACACCTTTTTAACGACGTCCAATTGAAAGGTAGTCAGTCATCTATGTCAATATAATTTGTCAAAGGTATGAAACTATGGAACCTCAAGGCTACATGGGGGATTATCGTAGGACAAGACATGACCAAGGTTTAAAGCGGCGGAACCACTTTGGGTGAGGAACGTTGTGGATAATTAGGGGATTTATTGGGTAGTCTTAAGCAAGGGTTGGTTTAATGTCATTAACGAACTTTTTAAATACATGAATCTGTTAGGATGACGAGGGATCGTTATATGATTCGGTTATGTATAGTACCTTAAGATTTTGTTCCCGTTCATATGAAAGTATTATTAAACCATAATTAAGATTTTGCTTATTATTCTAAATACGTTGTGATGTTACCATAACCTAGCTCCCGGTGTGACATGCTAATGGGATTTTAATTAATAGGGAATCTAGTGTTGACATCACGAGTATTCAAGAATAATAATTAACAAATATCTTTCAACACAGTTTCTCCAAACATCATCCCATAACTTAATTAATGAAGTCTCGACAAACACTACCTTTATCTTATCTGCTTTATGTTTTATTTTTATTTCACTTTTATTTATTACTTTCCTAAATTAGTTAATATAAAAACCAAAACTCCCCCACTATTTTATAAACCCTTCACTAGTTTGAAAGCCCTCATCTGCCACGCCTTTGTTTCAATTTAGTCGGTTTGAAGAACGACTCTAGGTCATACCTACCACTTGCTCACCCTTAGGATTAGCATTGTTAGGGAAAACTTAGGCCCCACAATTACAAATTTAAAACACCCATTGATCGCCATCGCCAGTAGCAGGTGCAACGACAAGGGTAAAATCCTTACCGACCGCTGGTGACGCATCAAGTTTTTGGCGCCGTTGTCGGGGAACCAACTGTACGATCCTTAGGAGTTAAGACGAACTTACTTACTAGTGAACCTTTAGGATTTCTTAAACCCCTACGTTTTTCTTTGTTTTTCCTTCCTTTTACTACTTTTAGAAATTACCCCCTACCTATCCATTCAACTAGTCAACCACCTGCCAACGAGACTATGACAGCTGCACGTATCACTCTGGCTGATGACTCTAAACCTTTGATTGAAGGCCAAGGAGGACCAATCATCTATCCAGAAACCAATAGAGCCTCATTTGAATTAAAGCCCCATATTGTTCAGTTAGTTCAAAACCTCTGTCAATTCCATGGCCTACCAAATGATGATCCCAACTCACACCTTGACAAATTCATCTCCTTATCCAACTCCTTTAAACTGATTGGGTTAATCAGGACATAGTCTATTTATACCTATTGCCCTATTCACTCACTCTAAATGCAAAAACCTGGTTTGAGGAACTAGAAATAAATTCTATAACCTCTTGGGTAGAATTAGCAACCAAATTTTTTGCCAAATATTTCCCCCCATCAAAACAAGACACGTTTTGGACCAACATCATAAACTTCCGCCAAGTTCATGATGAATCAATCTACGATGCATGGAATCGCTTTGAGGGATTGCTTAAGAAATGTCCAAATCATCGAATTGAGCGTTCAGACCAATTGCGCATTTTCTACAATGGTCTCTTCCCACATCACCGTCCTTTACTTGATACCGCCTCTCGAGGAAGGTTCATGAATTGTACGGCCGATGTCGCTTAGAGTCTTATTGAGAAAATGACAATACACAACCATGAATGGAACAGTGAATATCACCCCTCACTAGTGAATTCACCTACTACAATCGGGAATGAAGCTATCCAAACCCTCACTCAGCAAGTGACAGACCTAACCAAGGAGATTAAGGAATTGAAAAGTCAACAACAACAAGTCTGTCAAGTTCAAACCTTCCGTAACTGTGCTAATCTGAACCACTCAATCCAAATTCCTCACTCTCATCTAACTCCGCCCGATACTAACCCTTCCTTTAACCCACCTAGGAATAGCCCACTAACTTACCAACCGGAACTGTCTGAGCCCTCTTCCTCACAAACCTCTAGTTTTGACGACACCCTGATACAAGTCATTCAAGGAATCTCGGCTAGAAAAGACCAAGCTGATCTCATCTTAAGAGATCAATTGACTTTGTTAAAAGCTTTCGGATCCCAATTAGGACAATTAGCACAACGTATTAGCGCTAAACCTCATAATAGTCCAACTAGTTGCCATAAGGAGGCTTCTCATATTCAAGACTCTCAGGTAGCACATAGCCCAGCTACGATTTCTTCTGCGGTGAAGGAACCACCTATTGTCCCATCGACAATAGATATAGAGTCTACACCAAATAGGAAATTAAGCATTCCATTTCTGGTTCATCTTAAACAACGACCCGACAAGCTTAAGTTTTTTAAGCTTGATAGGAAATTCCTAGATATCGCATCTGAAGTTCATTCCAAAAAAGTACTTCAGAAGGATTCTTACAACCAAGAGTGATGTCGATACAATCGTAGTCATACTCTATTTCCTCTTCAGAATCTTCATCACGGGAATCCGAAAATTGGTGGAATTCTTCGTCTGAGGGTGCGTTATTGAAAGGTTGGAAACTATCGATTTCGATGGTCCTGACTTCCGTGGCTGAATCTTGAAGGTTTTCTTCCACAAATCCATTCGTTTGACTTGCCTTATATGCAGCGATTCTTTGTAAGAGCTTGTCATATATTTCTGAGTGTTTTGAGGATCGGAACTCTTCTTCAATTGTATCTATATCTCGGAGTCGGGTTCAGGTGAATGGTTTCGAAGGGTTGAAATAAGGGTCGCGCATGGTTTCCATTCTCTTTAGATGAACGACTCTGAAGGATTGATGGAAGGATTCATAATCAACAGATTCGTCCGATGAATTGTTTTCTTCAGAACATTGTATCCTTTTGACTTCAACCATTTGGGGTGAATCAATCTGATCTTCATCTTCCTCCATTTCTTTAGATCTTTCTTCTTCTTCTTTGGTCTCTTCATCCATTTCTTCTTCCTCTTCTTCGGTTTCTTCTTCTTTCCCAGCGGGTTCTTCCTCTTCTTCTTCTTCAGGTTCTTCTTCTTCTTCAGATTCCACATCTTCCTCTGCAGGTTGATACTCCTCTTCCTCTTATAGGTCACTTTCAGCATCAAAGATGAAGGTTGACGATCGGGTGAAAGGTTGTTCTTCTTCGGGCTTTGATTCGTCATTATAGGTAATTCTGCCTGTTGATATAGCATAACATTCTTCTTGTTCTGGAATGCATTCTGGTTGATCAATCTTGTAAGTGATGCTTTCGCCATGCGAGCGTAGGATAATCATGAGGTTATACACATCAATCACTGCTCGAGCTGTATTTATAAATGGTCTTCCAAGGATAATCGGGATGTTTATGTCCTCGTGGATGTCCATTACCATGAAATCCGTAGGAAAGAAGAATTTGTTAACTTGAACTAAGACATTCTCAGCTATTCCTTTTGGGTATCTAACGGATTGGTCAGCTAGCTGGACAGTAATCTTAGTGGGTTTCAAATTTTCAAGTTCTAGCCTCTTAAACATGGAGTAGGGCATGAGGTTAATGCTAGCTCCTAGGTCGGCTAAGGCGCTTATATCTCCGGATTGGTAAATAGAACAAGGGAGTGTAAATCTACCGGTGTCTCCTAGTTTTTCGGGAAGACTATTTTTAAGTAGGGCTGAGCTTTCAGGACTAAGGGGAATGTTGTTTACTTTGCGCAGTTTATCCTTAGTGGACAACAATTTTCTAATATATTTATTACGACCAGGAACTCTAGACATAGTATCGAGCAATTTTCCTTCTAACTTAAAGGATGATAATTTCTTAGGTTGGACTTAAGTCTAGCAGGGTAAGGGATTCTAACCTCCTTGTTCATGGTCGGGGTGGTTTGCACAGCTAGTATCTTGATCTCTAGTTCTTCCTTTACTGGGACAGCAGCAGGTGTTGGAGTGGCTGCTTCCTTGGTGGTGATAACTTGCTTTGCCTCCTCTACATGTGGGTTGTGAACTGTGTTGCTAGGTAAACTTCCTCTGGGTGTGTTCTCAAGACGTTGTGCCAATTGTCCAATTTGAGCTTCCAAGTTTTTTAGTACGGCCAATTGATTTCTCATAAAGAGATTGGCTTGGTCTTGCCTGGCGGATGTCTTTTGGTTGAGTATGTGTTGGCCTTGCATGAACTGGGTGAAGGCGTCATCTGAACTTGATGCTGGGGCATTTGTCTTGTTGGGTTGTTCAGTGGTTTGGTTTGTGTCGGAAGTGGATCCAGGAAGTGCGAGGGATTGGTTGTAGGCAAGTTGTTGTTGTTGTGGGTAAGGTGGGTATCTAGGTGGGTATCGGGGTTGGAAAGGTTGGTTGTTTCTTTGCGGGAATGGAGGTCCTCTAGGTTGGTTGTTGTTTTGGTTGAAACCGGGTGGAAAATTTTATGGTCAAGTGGGATATTGAGCATTGTAAACGGTGTCGTCTGTCTCTTCATATTTAACTTGAGATTCACCGGGTGGTTGCGAGTTGGTGCAGTTTTGACAGGCTTGCACTTGGTGTACTTGGTGCTGTTGTTTTTTAAGTTCTCCGAACTGTTTGACCAGTGTGTCCATCTTCTCTGTTAATACCTTAATTGCTTCGACTGGAATTGGATTCGATGCAGAGAGAGATGCTGAAGATGTTGAGTGATCTCCAGAGTTCCAATCATGGTGATGCATAGTCATGTTTTCTATAACGTTCCATCCTCCTTCGTATGTCTTCGTCATAAAGCTTCCTTGTGCGGTAGCGTCGAGGGTGGTTCAATGGTTAGGGTCTAAACCATTATAGAAGGTACACAATTGTGCAGATTTGTCGAGTCGGTGATTGGGGCATTTCTTCAGTGCTCCTTTGAATCGTTTCCATGTGGTGTATAATGACTCATCAAAAGCTTGTAGAGTCGGTGATTGGGGCATTTCGGAGTTTGGTTTGTTTAGAGGGCGGAAAGTACTTGGTTAGAAACTTTGTCGCTATCACCGTACATGAAGGGATAGAGCCGGTTTCTAAACCTTCAAACCATGTTTGCGCATGATGTGTGAGCGAATAAGGAAAGAGATACAAGAGGATTGTATCTTGGCTAACTCCATTTTGTTTGTAGGAGTTTGAAAGAGATATGAACTTGTCGAGGTGAGAGTTTGAATCATCACTTGGTAATCCATGGAATTGACAGTGGTTTTGGATTAGTTAGATGATGTGGTGTTTAAGCTCGAATGATTGTCCTGGGGTTTCTAAGTAAAGAATTGGGCCCCCTCTTACTTCAATAGAAGGCTTACTGTTGTCAGCGAGAGTGATGCGATCATCCATTGCTTGTCTAAATGCAGTTTGCTTCTTTTCTCGTCGAATAGTGCGTATTATAAGTTCCCGATCAGGAAAGTTAAAAATCAATGCAGATCTAGGGGAACATGTCATACACTAAAAAGAAACAGACAATAAAGAAAATATTTTGTGTTTTTTTTATTAAGGTTTTATCCTAAGGGTATACTAGAAAACAGGATTGGTTGGGCCTCTGTATCAGACAATTAGTCTCCCCGGCAGCGGCGCCAAAAACTTGATGGCGTTTCGAATCGTCGCAAGCACGAGTGATCACAACACCTATCGGTGGGTGTTTTAAATTTGTAAATGCCAGGGTCTAAGTGTGACTTACTAATACTGAACTAAAGGCTAGTAGATGGTAAGTATGACCTAGAGTCATTCTTAAAGAGAAACTGAATTGAAATGGAGGTGATCCAATCAATCGTTCTGTTGGTGCATTTTAGTGTGTCTTTCAGTTGGTCTAGCTCGTAGTTTAATTGTGTAATAGTTTGAGTTCACTGACTCCTACGACATTGTGTGTAATGTCGCAGGTGCGACGTCAGTTAGTTGGGCCTGCGACATTGTCTATGTCGCATGGGCTTGGGCCTGCGACATTGCATGTAATGTCGCAGGAATCTGTGTTTAGTATATAAACACGTTTAGTAATCAGTTTTAGGGTGGACGAAAAACCCTAAACGCAATCTGTCGAAATTACCTATAAGCTGGTCGATTACAATCAATAAAATACTATTACTTTTGTTCAATTTTGAGTGTTGATTAATTGTTTGTTTTGTTTGAGATTTGATTGTTTATTCCGCAAGCAATTGGATTGATTCGGTTTGATAAGATCCTGAGTTAGGGACAAACAAGTGGTATCAGAGCTTTCGGGGCTCGTTTTAGGCTTTTCGGATCATTTTTGGTATTGCTTAAGGTAATATTCATATTATTTTGTGATTATTACGTTTGTTATTCGTTATTACAGGTTACGTTTGAGTTTTCTGGAATTTATTAAGGGTTTTCGACGTCTATTGATTGTGGAAATCGATTAGGGTTAAAAACAAATTTCGATTTTAGGGTTTCTGGCCGTAGCTGTGTGTGACTTTGCGACATCAGTTGTGACATTTGTTGCGACATCAGTTTGCGACATCATTTGTTCTGACCAAATTGATATTTGCGACATTGTGTTGCGACTTCATTAGCGACATCGTAACTTTGACCTTAATTGGTTACTGTGACATTGCGTTGCGACATCTCGTTGCGACGTTGTGTGATTTGTGACATTATCTGCGACGTAATTCTCAACGTCGCATTTTTGGATTCTTAATTGAATCTTTTACTTCTGCGACATGCTCTGCGACGTCGCTGATTGTTCTGCGACGTCGCTGATTGTTCTGCGACGTCGCTGATTGTTCTGCGACATTGTTACTTATTTCGCAATTAACAGTGTAGTTGAACGTTTGTTTTAATGGCTTCTGACAAAGATAGTATTCGGGGTATAAGGGAAATGCTTAAACAAGGTAATGATATAGGATCTAATAGTAAACCTCCCTTTTTCTCACCTAATATGGACTATACATACTGGAGATCTAGATTTGAGCAATACGTTGATTTTCATTGCCCAGAATTATGGGGTCCTCTCACTGAAAGATATGAGCCACCTGTTGTTGAAGGTAATTGTAGAGGAATACCTCCAGCTAAAGCTTATAAAGCTATGACTCCTGAAGAAAAGAAAGAATATGACATAGAACTTAAGGCTCATTCTGCTATCTGTATGTGTTTGACTCAAGATGTTTTACGACTTTTCAAAAATCATGACATCACCTATGATCTATGGAAAGCCATTGAAACAAGATGCGGTGGAAATGAAAGATATAAACAGGCAAAGATGGAGTTAATTAAAAAGCAATTTGATTTTTTTGATTTAATTCCTGATGAAACTGCATCTGGGGTCTTTACACGATACTCACAGTTGGTGAGTGAATTGATAGAATGTGGTTATACTTTTCCTGCTCTCGAAGTTAACAAGAAGCTTTTAGATGTTTTGCCAGCTGCTTGGGATGTGAAAGTTCAACTTTTAAAGGAAAGTCAGGAATTAGCAACCATGAAGTTAGATGATCTGATTGGAATTCTGCATGCTCATGATATGGAGTTAAGAAAGAAAGGATGTAAATCAGGTGGATTTGTGCAAGACCCGTCACTGTACGGAGGAAAGGTTAATACTGGAGTGGCGTATGGAGGGATGGCGTTTATGTCTGATACCAATTCTCATTCAAATCCTACTGGAACAAATCACTCGGTTTATTTATCGGGTACTTCCCAACAACAGCAGGTTACAGTTTCACCTGTCATTGCGGAGCAAGCTGCAATTTATACAGCTTTTCTAAGTTCCTACAAGGATTTGGTCTCATACCCAAATACTACTATACAATTGGCTGAAGAAGACTATGCTCAATTGGATGAAGATGATCTTGAGCATATGGATTGGAAATGGAACATTGCTATGATTACAAGGAGGGTTAAGAAATTCTTGCAAAAGACTGGTCGCAAGAATTTAGATGAAGAGGGTAAATCTGGAATTGGTTTTGACAAAAGCAAGGTTCGTTGCTATAATTGTCAAAATCTGGGCCATTTTGCTAGAGAATGCGAGAAACCCAAGTTACCACCTTCTGGCATTACTATTCCCTCTAAACCAGAAAAGGAGCAAGTGAAGACTGGAGCTGCTGATAATGCCTTAATAGTTTTTGAGCCAACAAGTCCTGATTGGCCTGCACAAGCAGAAAAATTCAATACGGCTCTAATGGCTCACACTACTCCTGAGGTTAGCGAAGAACCTTTCTCATGTACTTCATGCATTAAATTATCTGCTTCTTTAGATGGTTACAAAGTAGATAATGCTAATTTGAGAGATAAAATTGAAAAGCTTATGGAATCTAATAAGTTTTTAAAAGCTAATGAAAAACTTTTTGAACAAAAGTTGGAAGCTCATAAGCTAGATACTCAGACTTTTAAGGCCAATGTATTTAGCCAGCAAGATGCTATTAACAGTTACTTAAATGAAATTTCTTTATTAAATAAAGAGCTTGCTAAGTTAAGGACTGAATCTGTAAATTTCAAAAGAAAAATCTCAAATTACTCAACATCTTCTTCCATCTTTGATGAAGTCGTTAACAAGCAACAGACAGATAGTAAGAGTAAGGCTGGGATAGGCTATGCTATAGTCCCTCCTCCCACTAACTATTATCCCACGCCAGTTAAGGAGGGCACCGAAGATCTTGTAGTTGACTATTCATCATGGTCAACTACAAAATCTAAAGAAGCAAATAATAAAAAGCAAGCAAAGGAGAAAACCAAGAGGTCAGAGTATCCTTTGCCTACTTTTGTCAAATCTGAGAACTCATCTCTAGTTAGTCATTAGGAGATTGTGGAGATTGAAGATATTACTGATTAGGAGTACCCTAAGGTTGAGAAGATTGCGTTTAAACCTGAAAATGTTATTTTGACTAATGAACCGGTTGCTAAGGTTCAAAATGTTAATGGAAAGGAAAAGGTTTTCAAAGAAACATCTAAATCTCATTCACAGATTCCTGTGAAAATTTTAAATCGAATAGTTAAAGATGAACGAGTTTCAATTGAAAAACCTTCTTCTTCTCAACCTATTAAAGCATCCAAGACTACTTGTCCACATAAGTGTGCATGTCTTGAAGGTGCTTTAACTACTCGATCAGTAAGTCCTCAACCTCTACCCTCTGTTGAAAATCGTTCTTGTTTCTATTGCAAAAGACAAGGACATTTGATTAGAGAGTGTCCTAAGCTTTCCTATCAGCACTATGGGAGAGACATGCCTAGATCGTCTTATTATCGAAAATCATTTTCACGTTCACCACCTAGGCGGTACTCTAACTCTCCCAAGTTTGTTGAGAAGTCAAGTATGGTCGGGAAAAAGCATTTGCCAAAACAAAAGCCCGACTGTATTCCTAAACCATCTTCCGAATATTTAAAAGTTTGGAAAAGAAAAGAATCTACTGTTGATTCTACTATCGTCAACAATAACACATCAGATGAAAAATCTGATATGTTTAAAAATAAAATTATGTCTGATGTTATTATTGTTGATGATCTCGGTAGACCTAAGTCTGTAAAGGCTTAGGTCTCTGTTTCTCACTAATTATGGTCAACGGAGTTCCAAAATAGTCTTTTTCGCAAAATGAATTTCTTGATAAAGAATGATATGGTCAACGGAGTTCCAAAATAGTCTTTTTCGTTAACAGACGACTGTGTTTCATGCCACAAGGGCAAACTTCGTAAGAAATCCCATAAGTCTAAGTTAGTGAATTCCATTAATGCTCCTTTGGAATTGATTCATTTAGACCTGTTTGGTCCTATCTCTACTAAAAGCATGGGTGGTAGATCGTATTTTTTGGTTATAACGAATGATTACTCACGATTTTCTTGGGTGTACTTTCTTGCTACTCAAGATGAGACGGCGGGAATTTTGATATATTTGTTTGATAAGCTATCAAATTTGAGCAACTTACATGTTAAGAGATTGCAAAGCGATAACGGCACCGAATTCAAGAATAAGACTCTCGAATTGTACTGTGCTTCAAGAGGTATTGAGCATCAATTCAGTGCTCCTAGAACTCCTCAACAAAATGGAGTTGCGGAACGCAAGAATAGAACTATCATCGAGACAGCTCGGACTATGCAAGCCGATTCTAAGTTTCCTATTATTTTCTGGGCTGAAGCAGTCAACACTGCTTGTTATGTTTTGAATCGGGTGCTCACTGTGAAAAAGAAGAACAAAATGTGTTATGAACTTTTCAATAACCGTAAGCCAAATCTGCAATTTCTTGAACCGTTTGGGTGTCCATGTATGATTCTGATCACAAAAGATAAAGTCTCTAAATTTGGGGCTAAGCCTGTTGAAGGAATTTTTCTTGGTTATTCAGTCAACTCACCAAACAAAAGAGTCTACAATAAATCGACGAATCAGATTGAGGAACATTTTGAAGTCAAATGTTTACGTTACACAGATCCTCCTCAAGGATAGGGTCCTGAGTGGTTCTTCAATTACGAGACTGTGTTCAACTCATTTAATCTTCCTGAGGAAGATCCAGTTGAAGAAGTAGTAATTTGCTTCATGGAATTGATCTTTCCACTGATAGTTCATCTCCATCACATAACACTCAATCAACGGATCCTACTCCAACACCAACACCTACACCTGCTTCAGTGCAAACACCGACACCTACACCGTCACATGTCTCAACTGATGTACCTTCTACTTCCGGAACAGTTCCTGATTACAGTGATATTCCTATTATTCCTGATTTACCTCTGATGTCTAAAGAAGAGGAAGAAGAATCAAAAGATGATGATGCCCCTAAGAGACTATCGTTAACTGAATATAGTATCATCCTTGAGAAGGAAGATGTCTCAGAACGCGGGGGAGATTCAACAAATCTGGATTTGGTCATTGTGCCTGATGCGATTCCTCAGACTCGTGTGCATAAGAATCACCCTACTGATAATATCATTGGTGATCCTAATGCGGGTATTTTTACACGTAGTCAAGCAGCCCAACAACTTTCTAGTCTCAAAGCAAGGGTTCATTCTTGCTGTCTATCTCAAATGGAACCCAAGAACATTACAGAAGCGCTGAAAAATCCTCACTGGATTATGGCTATGCAGGAGGAACTTCAACAGTTTGAAAAGCTTTCTGTATGGAAGTTAGTTGAATCACCAAAGGATGCATATCCTATTGGTACCAGATGGGTTTATCGAGTTAAGCGAGATGATCGAGGAGTAATTGTTAAGAATAAAACTCGCTTGGTTGTTCAAGGTTTCAAACAGATTGAAGGCCTTGATTATGATGAAGTATTTGCTCCTATTGCTCGTTTGGAGTCAATTCGACTATTTCTAGCATATGCTTCATATATGGGAATTTGTGTTTTTCAGCAGGACGTGAAATCTGCATTTTTATATGGCGATATTGGTGAAGATGTATATGTTTGTCAGCCTCCTGGTTTTGAAGAATCGGTACATCCCGACTTTGTCTATAAATTAGACAAAGCATTGTATGGTCTTCATCAAACTCCTAGGAAGTGGTATGGAACACTTTTAAACCATTTGCTTCAAAACGGTTTCAAAAGGGGTACTATAGACAGCACTTTGTTCATCAAGAAGTCTAGAAATGACTTACTGCTTGTTCAAGTCTATGTGTACGACATCATCATCGGGTCTACCAATGAGATGCTTTGCAAGGACTTTAAGTATCTTATGAATAAGAAGTTTGAAATGAGCTCGATGGGAGAGCTTAAGTTCTTTCTCGGACTACAAGTAGAGCAATATCCAGATGGCATCTTCTTGCATCAATCTAAGTATGTAAAAGACATTTTAACAAGATATGATATGCTAAAGTGTAAATCCTTTGGAACTCCCATTGATGTGAATCACAAGCTTGGTCCTGCTGAAAAAGAGGATGATGCAGATCTACGCACCTATCGGTCAATGATTGGTTCGATGATATACCTTAGTGCCTCACGACCCGACATTATGTTTGTAGTCTCGATGTGTTCACAATTTCAAGCAAAGCCTAAGGTTTCTCACGACAAAGCTGTCCGGCGCATTTTAAGTTATTTGAAGGATAACCAATCTCTGGGGCTATGGTATTCTAATGAGAAAAACTTTGATCTGACGGCTTTCTCGGATTCGGATTATGGTGGTTGCAATGTGGATAAGAAGTCTACTTCAGGAGGATGTCAGTTTTTAGGAAACCGGTTAGTCTCGTAGCAATGCAAGAAACAAACAACGGTCTCAACTTCTACAACGGAAGCTGAGTATATTGCTGCTGCCAGTTACTGCTCACAAATCATTTGGATCCAGCATCAAATGCGTGATTACGGGTTCCTTCTAACCTTTACTCCTATACACATTGATAACACTGCTGCAATCTCAATCACACGCAATCCCGTTCAACATTCCAAAACTAAACATATCGAAATACGTTTTCATTTCATACGGGATTGCTTTGAAAAATGTTTAATAGACTTAATCCATATCGACACTTTAAAACAAAAGGCAAACATTTTCACGAAATCTTTTTCAAAGTCTCTATTTGATGAGTTAGTCTCTATGATTGGGATGAAAAATCCCACTCGTAAATAATGTGTGACTTGGACATTTTTGTATACTTACATATTTTTGTGTGTGTCTTTATTTTTATTTTTTTTTTAAAAAAAACATGGCAACAGCCACTCTTTGTACTTTTTAGTATTAAAGAAATGCACGGTTACTACATTTTTAAATAGACGTTGAGTTGTGTCTGTAAACAACTTGGGATATGATAGTACATCAGGTGACATGCACAAAATGGAATCTTAAGGTTTATTGTGGATGTGTCAGTAGGTTTATCTGACATATTAAAAACAGTTTTTATAAACATTGTCTTCATCATACGATATATTAGTAGGCATGTTACACAAAACTCTTTGAGACCTCTTAAGAAGCCTAATATATACTTGTTTATTTCAAATGGTATAACACCGTTAGATGTGTGATAAAAGTCTTAATATCTTACTTATGCTAGATATGTTTTCATGGAAGAAGCTTATTTGATATCATTTGGGGGTATATATTGACAGTTTCCTCTGTTATACGTAAGTATAGACCTGGTTTCTGTTAATATATACATAAAAATTAAGCAAACACAAGTCAAAGTACTTGAAAAGTCTTTAAACATTAAGATACCTAACGCGGTCGCCCAAATGGTGTGACCAAGTCTGGTTTTGCTTAAACCTGAATCAAGCTATGTCGCTCTGTTATATGTAAGTACAAACATGTCACCGCTGACTTGACTCTTAAAATTGATTTTCTTATATTCTTTCTGTAAATGGAAGCATGATCTATGTCTTAAGTTAAGATGTATATCTATGGTGGGGACCACAATGAAATATACATACGAATAATAATAAAATTAGCTCCTAGATGTGAGTGTAACATGTTTAAGAGGACAAATATACTGATAATCATTTTGAAATATTTTTTATAAAAAGTGTTTTTAGCATGCCAAGTAAATTTAAAGTGGACAAATATACTGATGATCGAAATAACACTTACTATTCCTAATAATTGCATGTTATTCCGATATGATCCCTAACCAGACTCAATCAACTCCGTCAACAAAAGAATATGTAAATTCTGTGTTAATTTTGTGTGAATTTGTTTTTAATTTTATTTTTGCGTCATAACCACGTCACATATTACATTTCAAATCGTGCGTCGAAAACTGAAAATCAAAATCGAAATTAAAAAAAAATCTGTCAAGTCAATTGTGCGACATCATCAATGCCGTCGCATGCAACTTCGCATCTGACGTCGCAATTAGGGTTAACCTATATATAGTTCATACCCGCGACGTCATTCATTACACTATTCACAATTATTCTGCGATGTCGTGTGCGATATTGGCTCTGGAGATTGCGACGTCCGTATTTTTTCTGATTCGATTGTGATTTCTAACCGTTCTCGTTCCAATTCACTTCTGTCTTCGTGTTCTACTACCATTACTCGATTATTAGGTAACATATTTACTTCATTTCACCGTGTAATTTTTGCTTAATCATCGACGGTTATATGCGGTTTAGGGGTTTACGGTTCTTTGGGTAAATTAGTCATGAATATACTTGTTTGATGTGGTTTAATATATGTTTAATGCTCCCCTTGACATGCCGCATAGTTTAGTAGTATTAATTTGGAAAAACCCCAAAATCAAAAGGTAGGGTTTTCTGGGTTTGGGATGAATGTTCGTCACTGCCACATTGGCTGCGACATTGCAGCTAATGTCGCATTTTATTGGTAATTTGATGATATCTTGCGACCTCACCCCCTATGTCGCACTTTATGCGACCTCATACCCTATGTCGCATTTTCTACGACCTCACGAGCGACAACGTACACTACGTCGCAAATTTTAATTATGTGATTAAATTCACAGTTAATTGCAAAATGCGACATCCACTTAAACGTCGCTCAAATTTTGTGCGACGTTATGGTTGAGGTCGCCACTGATTTTGTGCCAATTTCCTGTGACGTTGTGGCTACATCGCTCTGTGTTATGCGACATCACCATTGATGTCGCACATTACAGGAAATGTGACATTTTTTGTAAAACGTATTACGTTTAGTCTAATGTCTTTCGAGTATCTATTATCTGTGGTCTTTCAGGTATGGCGTTAGCATACGAGCCTCGTCACAATACCATGGGTTTTTAGACGCATCTCACAAGAACACGGCTCCATTTCGGGAAATGATCACCTTTTTGCAACGTTCGCGGTTTTTCCACGCGATTTCAGATGAGACTGTGGTGTACAAGAATTTGGTCAGGCCTTTCTGGCGAAGTGCTTTGCTTGTCACTGAGAACAATGTGTCTCGCATTGTGTCTACAGTGTTGGATACACAGATTGTTGTGACTGAGCAGGGAATTCGCGAGTTACTTCAACTGAATGATCAGCCTGATATGCCAGTAAATTTTGAGAACTCTTTTATAGTGGGTGGAATGGCTAGGATAGGTTATCCGGGGGTTCCGACAGATCAATATCGAAAGGCTAATCTTACCAAAGTCTGGAGATACCTGATGCACATATTCATAGTTTGTCTGTCAAGCAGGAAAGCCAGGATAGACGGGATCAGCCACCGAATGGCCTCTGCCATGCTCGCCCTCGTATACAACAAGCCGTACAATTACTCAGGGTTTCTGTTTAAAGAAATGGTCGATAATGTCACCGCCGGGGATTCAAAATGGGCATTGTATCCTAGGTTCATTCAGTTATTCATCAATCATCATCATCCGAATCTTACAGCACTGGGTGATGTCGACAACATTCACAGGATTACCCCAATGATGAGCAGGATCTTTGCTGTATGCTCTGCTCAAGAAAAGGGGGTACAGGCACCACCGGATACTCCTTTATTTAGTGCAGTTATTGATGAGAATTATGTACCACCTCCTCATCCTCTATATATGGATGCTCCTGCTCAGCAAATACCTAAGGAGGAGTTTGTGGAAGTACAGGTTCTGGATGAGAATGTGCTTGTTCAAAATGTTTTGGCTGAAATAGATAGGTTTGGGTGTGTCGACGATGAGAGCCAAGCTTCTGATTCACAACATACATTTGAAGATTCATCTTCTTCTGATTCTGCATTTGTGAGACCAAAGGATGGCGGAGAGACGCCTACGGATTCAGATGGTGAAGTACCTCACCAATCTCAAATGGAACGGATTAGGGTACATGAACCAGCTCGATTTTTGCGAATTCAACACCGTATTCGTGCAGGTAAGCATTACATAGGGAAGTGTGCACACGTCGGTGATGATATCACTGACACTGCTTATCAACCATCTCGATGCCGTGCACGTCGTACTTCAACGTCTTCTATTCCTGTTACTCAACCATCACAAGAAATGGTTGTTGAGCCTACTCCTGCAAACCTGCAAAAGATGATGGTTGATATGCAGAAGATGCAGCAGTTGTTGAAAGAACAAGCTGAACAGAATGCTTCTCAATCTACTATCATTGAAGTTCAATCAAAGCAGATTGCTGAATTGCAGACTAGGGTAAATGTTTTGGAGTCTAGGTCTATTGCCTCGGGGGAGTCTGGGTCTGGTGTACCCAATCTAGAGTCAATAGGACCTGAGTCTGTAAACCCCAACCCTGTACTTGAATTAGCTATTAATGAAAATGTTCCCCGTTTGGATTATTTCTCTGTTGATGATATTCCAGGCCAGCCGAGACCTTTAGCGGTTGATTATTCATTTGCAGATTTGTCGTATATTCAGAGAATGGTCAATGAAACTGGTTCTGAAACTGAACAAGGTTATGTGTTTGATATGGATGATGATGTGTCGGTTGAAGATGAGCATTTGGGCGATGATGAATATTATGACGATGCACCAGTTATTGAAACTGACTCTAGTGAAGATGAGGAAGACCCGGCTAAAGCTACTCATGGAGAATCTAGTACTCGTCAACCAGAACATGCTCCAGAATCTAATACATCGACAACAGTTCCGGAGACTGTTTCTGTTTTTGAAGATAAGTCTGAAAGAAATAAGAATTGGTGGCCTCTTGGACGTTCTGCGGAACCTAATCCTGTTACCTGCAAATCTTACAAGGTACGCAGTGATTATACTGGCATTATCAAAAGTTGGAAAGTGCAGCAAAAGAAATTTATGATTAAGAGATTGGATGGGGTTCAATACTTCAAACTTAGATTTAAGCAATTGAGCACACTGCCAAAAGGAAAAATTAATCGATTGGCTCAACTACAGTTGATTAATCCATTTAAGGATGATTATGCTGAGTTTATTCAGAGATCCTTACGTCAAGAGGTTCGAAGTAAAAGATACAACAAATTGAAACCCACGCTTGGCACTCGGTATACTTTTAAGAAGAAGTTAGATCCAGTAACAGGGCAGCCGATGGTTAAAGTTCATTATCCGCCAGCTAACTGTTTGACTGAAATACCTTTGGAGCCGGTTCCCTATAAATTTCTTCGTAGATTTGTTCATTGGGAACTTGATCCACATACTGGTGAAGCGGTGATAGTATTTGTTCCTGATTCAGAGCCGGAGCCAGAGTTTGGAGGTATTTGGAATTTGAGAAAGGCTACATTCAGAGTCTTTGATCCTATGAGTATGATAAATCTCCATGAAAAAGATTTGAGAAAACTCTTCGATAATAGGATTCGGGTTAATGCAAATAACGAATTCAACAAGAAGCTTGTAGATAAATATCCGAAAGTTGTTGAAGTTTGTGTTACACATGGAATTCATGCAGATGGACAGTTTCCTGCGGGCTGGGTTTGATTGAAGAATTGTTTTGATGACCAAGCTGAAGACACGGGGGAGTTTGTTGGTGCATTTTAGTGTGTCTGTCAGTTGGTCTAGCTCGTAGTTTAGTTGTGTAATAGTTTTAGTTCACTGACTCCTGCGACATTGTGTGTAATGTCGCAGGTGCGACGTCAGTTAGTTGGGCCTGCGACATTGTCTATGTCGCATGGGCTTGGGCCTGCGACATAGCATGTAATGTCGCAGGAATCTATGTTTAGTATATAAACATGTTTAGTAATCAGTTTTTGGGTGGACGAAAAACCCTAAACGCAATCTGTCGAAGTTACCTATAAGCTGGTCGATTACAGTCAATAAAATACTATTACTTTTGTTCAATTTTGAGTGTTGATTGATTGTTTGTTTTGTTTGAGATTCGATTATTTATTCCGCAAGAAATTGGATTGATTCGGTTCAATAAGATCCTGAGTTAGGGACAAACACGTTCTTTTCTAGTACAGGTTTTTATAAGAGTGCGTTGGGGGTTTTGGTTCAGTTAACTAAATGAACTAAATAAAGCAAATAAAAGATAATAATAAAGCAGATAATGGAAAGTAGTATTTAATTTGTTGTGATTTCATTAGCTCATAATATGGGATGATGACTTTTCAGAGAAATCGTTTATCTAAATTAAGAATGTTTACTAGATTCGATAGCTTATGGTATAACCCGTAGATTCCTTATCAGTCGGTTATAAACTGATATGTCACGAGGAACTAGGGTATCATGATTCTGATCAGACAGACAATGCTCAACTCTCCACACTCTCCTGCGAGGGAGTCAGTGGCCCTTATTATTGAACGCATTCGCTCGTGGGCGAAGGAACAGAGTAGCAAGTCCATAACAAGTCTAACCGTTCTTAATACCACAAGTCTACAAATCCGGCAAACAACTAACTTAGAAAATACGTTCGGACTTATTTGATTAATTCCTATCAGTGAAACTCAAGCATGATAAGCGAGGGAAAGTGTTTAGGTTTCTTGCGTACCTTACTTTAGGTTTCATGGTTCAAGGAAAGATGTTGTTTTAAATTGGATTTTAAACTTGCCTTTCTCAATACAATTAACAAATCCCTAGGTTTTCGTGAATGGTTATTTAGCCTATAGCCTACATACTCTAATCTAATCTAAACTAATCTAATTAAAATGCTGGAGGTTTTTGCATAAAGTTAAACCCAGACCATATCGGAAAATACTATGGTAGTTCACAATGTATTTAGTCGATAACCGATGTTTTCGTTGTGAATTTAAATGCTTCGCAATGCTTTCATGATAAGTACATTATGATTGGAGGTATACTATACTTATGGCAATTCCACGTAATCACATTGCATTTTATGATGATTGCATGACGTTACAATTAAACCACAGTTTTGACACAAATAACTATTGACCAAGTATTAAGGTTCGCGACTCCTCTTTACAATGTTACAATTACATTTGTTAATCGAAAGGTGAATATAAGTTTTATTTTTAAAATCACAAGATAAGTCCGTTCATAAAGTTTCCATTTTTATAATGTCGATCCATAATACAACTACCTTCGGTCGTTTACCGACTTCCATACATTTGTACTCCACTTAACAGCGTTTCCAGTACTATATCAAGTAAACAGTCGAATAGGGGCCGTCATATTACTTCACGACATATTTAAGGTCATCCCATAATTATTTATGCTAACTACATCACAACAAATACAATAGTAATCTACTCGCTAAGCATGGCACAAACTATCTCTAGCATAATTAAAGTATACATATTTAATTAAGATAGATAAGGATAGAAAGAACCGATATTAATGCGCGAGAAGGAATAGACTTGAATTAATAAGAGTAGCTCCAAGCTTACACCAAAGATTACACACACGTTCCTTGCTTTCGTTCTATTCTAACAAAACTTCCTAAACTTAGCTTAATAGTAATTTAAAAATAGAAAGTAGAACTAGAGAAATGAGAAAGATATGGAAGGTGTCTTGAAATGAACCATGAAGCACATATTTATACTTGAAAATTGGTGCATTTTAGAAATTAGGAGCACATGTTAGAAAAAGGTGGAAAAGTTGCTAGCACATGTACCCTAAAGCGAGAAAAGGTCTAGCACGTGTACCCTAAAGTTGCGGAAAAGGCCTAGCACGTGTACCCTACGAGTACGAGCAAGGACAGAAAAGCAGCCGGGGGATGGGGGACAGGCAGCCGGCGGCGGCTGGCTGGTGGTTGGCGGCGGCTGGCAGCCTGCCACCCCGGTTCGCCGTCTTTCGCTTCGTTTCTCAATTCGTGCGTATCTTCTTCATTATGCGTCCGTTTTCGTCGATTATTTTTGCGTTGGATTCGTTTTTCAAAAATGAAGATTTTGAAGAAAAGAAATATCTGAAATGTTTCTCTGATAAATGTCTCGTGCAAATCATTTGAATCTTCCGGCGTATGTAGAATCTTCATTCTTCATCCATTTTTGTTGATTCTTGTTCTGTTAGATTCGTATTTTGAAAACGAATATCTTGGATAAGAGAAATCTCAGTGATGGGAACATTTGTATTTAAATCTTGTCTTGATGTCTTGAATCTTCAAACGTGTGTGGAATCTTTGTTTTTCGTCCGTTTTGCTTGATTTTTCTCGTGAAACTCTATTTGGACCTTCTTGACAAAGTTTCATTGATTTGAACATAATCTGAGTTTATTTGCCAAGTATTGTTCCAAAATGAAAGAGATATCGATAGTAAAAACGTGACTTTTTACGCGATATCATCCAACGACCCAATAAACACAATTTTATCATAGTGGCCTACCAATCTTAATGAGTTCAATAGCTTTAAGACCCCACAACAAATAAAATATACTAGTTTATTGACCCGTGAATACATGGGTTTAATGCAAAAACTAAATTATAAGATTATTTGATTGATGTATTTTATATTTATATTTTTTCGAATAACAATTCTATGACCTACTAACATATTATATATAATCATGATCATTTACCATCTAAAGTGAGGTTTGTACCTAGTTGATGAATCTCTTTCATGGAGCAAGTCCAAATGTAAAAATTAGTGTTTCTTATTACATTCAAAATTATTACGTTTTGGAGCCATTTAGGTAATGCATTTATGTAATAATCATTCAAAGATAAAATAAAATAGAATAAAAAATTAATGTTTCTTATAACGTTCTCCATGTTCTACATTATACATAAGTTAGCGGAGGAATTAATTTTTAATATTGAATACAGTTATAAACTTGTAAAGTTATTATTAGTATGCTTAAAACCTACTATATACAAGCTCGCACATGTAAACGATCTTGCTAAAAGACTATGGACTACATAAGTAAAAAACCGTCAATGAAACTTAAAAAGGCATGAGCATCATCGATAGAATCCAAACCCATGAACAATCCATACAATCCAGAGATAGCTTTCAAAGGTAGTTATGAAACTCGGTAAAGTCCCCCTTTTATATAGCCACTCAATTCCAAACATTGTCAAACCATTGGAACTGTGACACCTAAATAGCACAATACAATGCAACTCAAAACTCAAAACGAAAGTTAAAATCAACTTTTTCATGCTTTGGCAGTCATGATCAACTCAGAATTTTAAGTTACTGTCAAACAAGAACATGAACCATTGCTTTACTGAGAATTGGGATACATTGGAAAGTATATATCTATAGAACCATGTCATTAGCAAATTCTATTGCAAGGTCTAGTAGATAATAATACTCCAAATAATCTGGATAATAAATCAGTATAAAAACATACATAAATCCATCACAGTTTCTTGCATGATTATGGTGGATGGCTTAGATTAGTGATCAATACAATAATCAAGATGCTTCCTTTTATAGTTAAATATATATAAATACTACTAATTACTACTATCACTGGAAAAGAAGGTAAAGACAGAGCAGTAGTATGATACTATGATCTACATGTTTGACTACATACTATTCACTAAATTGACATTGCTACAATAATAAGTTTAATACGGCAGCCCTAACAAAAGTCAAGAGTACAACATAAATTATTAGTGGTAATATGGGCAGCTTTGTTGGATACAACAGAAATCCATAGCTTAAATCTAAATACCCCATAACACTAAACAAACTTCTGAATTGCAGCAAATGATCATGCTAAAAAAATAACCTTCAGAATCAGCAAGAACACTTTTCAGCATTGCCTATTTCCGTTTCTAGACCAATATACATCAATTTGAGTGTCGCCGTTTTTTTTTGGTGTACATGCCAAACCCTTGCCTTATTCCTTCATGCCAAGTGCCTTCATATTGCTTTCCATTTGCAAAATTGTACACCAAAACCATTCATCTTGTCAAGAAAATACTCATTAGCATACAGGTATTCGTTTTTGCATCACCATGTAAATCACATAAGATCGGCATGTTCATATCACATAATATTTCCACATCAAAAAATTACTCCATTACAATGATCGAAAAGTATCACTTTTGAGCAAATTAAATCTAACTATAATTATCAGGCATATGCCTGTTGTGCAAATAAGATCAAGTTCTATTTTCTGTATATCATTTCAAAGACTACATGTGGGACTAGGAAAAATGCAAAAGAAAATCTTTTCTTTCCACTGTAAGTGCGGAATGCTCTTTTAAAACTAGCCTCCATTCCTTGGAAAACTGTTCTTAGACCAATTGCTCTTCCGAAGTGAATATCACTTTGACAATACATTTGAAATTCTTTTCGATTTGTTGGGAAAGAAATAGTAAAACATTCAGATTTTCCCAATTGTATGAAATGGTAAGCAGGATATGTTTGTTCTTCATAAAAATTTGGCCCTGCTGAAAGGAATTTCAAAATTAAAATATCTCTGGGTGTGATGGTTGGATTTTTTAAATAACAATCATTGACTCCTTCTCCTATCCAAAATGGTAGTTGAGAAATCTCTGGGAAATTTGGAGAAGTAAGGTATATCGAATTTATGGATCTAAAATCATACCAGTACCTAATTTCTTGAGGAGATGATCCTTGTAGATAGTTAAGTATGGGATAAATTCCAGAAAAATCTATATATCTAGTATCGGTCTCACCAAGATTGTATAATTCTCTCATCAGAAAACTTTGTGTTTCAATAAAATTCAGTGGCATCGGTTTTTCGAAAATCATTTTCTTGTCACTAAACATCGTTTTCTCAGAATGTGGTCTAAAAGAAAAAGATTCTCCTTATTTTTTAGAATCCTCATTATCTGGGAATGGATCTATCATTGTTTCTTCTGACGAAGTAGAAGAAATATCTATCCTTGAAGAAGAACCAATATCCATTTTTTCAGTTTCTTCTTTTATAGAAAACCTTAACTCACCGCTATCAGTTTTATATTTTCCGATTTTTGTTCTTATCAACATACAAGAAGTTGTAAGTAAATCTTTAACTTGCCCTGAATTTCCTGGGAGGTTGGCAATATCTATAATATCTGAAACAATGTCGTTGATTGTCTCTATCTGTTCTGTTATTAGAGGAAGAATTCTTTCAACCTCTTAAATTATCTTTGCCATCTCGTGTCAAGAAATCTGCTAAGAAATTTTTATTAGACTTGATAATCTCAATATCAAAATTATATTCAGATAAAAGCGTCTGCCACCTTATTAATCTTTTAAATTCAGGTTTAGAAAGAAAATTGTTTTTAATAAAAGCTTTTACCTGAGTATTATCCGTCCTTAACAAAAAGTTTTTTGGTAACAAAAAGTAATAGAACTTTTGACAACTCTTTACTACCGCTAATAATTCTTTTTCATTAATATGATATCTAATTTGGGTATCTGTAAAAGTCCCAGAGCAATACCTACATATATTTTCTCCTATTTTAAGTTGTTCCAAATTATAAACTATCCTTTTAAGAACTCCACTCCAATGGTTTTCCGAAGCATCTGTTTCAAGAATTAAATTATCATCTTCTTTAGGCAATTGTAATTTAGGTAAATTTTTACAATGGTCTTTTATCTTTTTTACTTGATTTTCTAGGTTTTTATCAAAACTGAAAATTTTATCCTTTTTTAACAAGTCTTGAAAAGGTTTTCTTAATAATGCTATATTTTGGATAAAATCAGAAGTATAATTGAGTATCCCAAGAAAACTTTGAACTTGTTTCTTATCCCTTAATTTGTCTGGAAAAGCTGTTATTTTTTCTAAAATATGACTTTGGAGTTCTATTCCTTTACCATCAATTTTCATTCCTAATAACTCTAATTTTTCTTGTAATAATTTTGTTTTCTTTTCAGACAAAGCTAATCCATTTTTTACACACAAATCAGCAAAAACATCTAAATGTTTTATATGTGACTGAATATCATTAGACAAAATTAATATATCATCAACATAGACAAAAATAAAATCATAATCTTTAAAAATACTATCAATTTTTATTTGTAATATTTGTGGGGCATTTTTTAATCCAAATGGCATGACAAGTCATTCATATTGCCCTTGGGGAGTAGAAAATGTTGTGTATGTAATACTATCTGGATGCATTTTTATTTGCCAAAATCCACTTTTACAATCAAATTTAGAGAATATCTTTTTATCAGTAGTCCAATTTTAAGACTTTCTTTGTGAGGTAAGAAGTATCCGTCAAATAAAGTATTATCATTCAATTTCTTAAAATTTATCACCATTCTAGCTTTTCCTCTAGTCATCTCTTGCATGTTTTCTAACCATAAAGGCTGGTGAGCTATGAGGGCTATTGCTTAGTCTAATTAATTTAAAATCTAGTAGTTCTTTAATTTGATTTAAAAATTCTTTGGTTTTTATCTCATAGGTTTTACTCTAATTTCTTTATATTTGTCTTTCATTTCTAGTTTAGCTATTATTTGGTTTTTATCCCAAAATTGCAATGGGTTGTCAATATAACACTTTCTTAATCTTTCTTTGATATCTCCTATATTCGAATCTAAATTTCTTAAATTAACCTGATAATCTAGAATGCCTTGGTATTTCAATAAAGGTGTTCCTTTAGGAAAAATCGGTTTTTCTATGTATCCTAAATCACCACGCTGGGTTGTGCAGGTTTTAAATATTATTGGTCTTGGTTTTCTATAGGCACTTTTAAGTCTTTTGACCACTACCCAATGGTGGCATGGTGTTTTAAAACTTACCTGATAAGATACATAATCGAATATAACTTTATGAAATGTGTGACACCCGTCAAATTAGGACTAGTAATTAGTGCCTAATCAAATGTAATACATGTAATTAGTTATGTGTTAGGCTAATTAATGTATCAATATATATATTGTTTAATATATATAATTATGCGATTTGATTAAATTGTACAATTTTCAAATCGAATGTAATTCGGCTCAATTAATACAGACGTTGGTGAACAATTTTATTAAATAATATAACATTATTTAATAACACTAATTATTCAAAATACTATTTAATGATATGTTGTAATTAAATCGCATCGCACGAAGAAACATCTACGCGATTAAAATATTAAGCGCGCAAACAATCAAAGCGAAACTAAGTTATATTTTATATAACTCAAGTGTTAAGTATTTGGTAAAATACTTCAACAAAAATATTGACTAAATCCTCGTATTTTAAAACGCATGTTTAAACGCGCAAAATAATTAATTAACGATTAAACGATCGGGAAAACGAACACCGCACGGAGCACAATTACTGGGGCTGGAAAGGTGAGGCTTTCATCAAAACCCCACCTCCCTCCTTTCTTCCCCCTCATTTCCACCACTTACTTTCTCTTTCTTCCTTCCATTTTCTCTCAACTTTCACCACCACCACCATCATCTAAAACCACCAAATAACACCAACAAACCACCATAAATCGTCACACCCATTTAGAGAAAAACGATCACCACGCAACGATCTACACTCCTACCTTTTCGGAATTTCGATTCATCACTTTGTAAGTTTCCGACAAAACTCGAAACCTTTCGATTTCAAGTGTTTTTAAGTTCTAGTTGTTTCTTTAAGCTTAAAATGTCCAAATATGGGTTGGGTAAAAGTCACAGGTCAAACGGAGGCCGGAAAACACCTTTTCGGCTCATTTTCCGGCCAACAGCTCGTTGTGTCGCAGAGGCTCCAGGCCACCTGCGACACAAGCCTTTGTGTCGCATAATTTGAATTATGTCGCACTCAGGGACACAAGCCCTTATGTTGCAGAGGTGATCTGCGACACAACAGACTATGTCGCACCTAGCGACACAAGCCTTATGTCGCATGCTATGTCGCATGAAACAGAACCAAGAAAACACAAATTTTACTAAGTGACGAGACCTTAAATTTTATCACTCGATTTCACCCAAATTCGAGTCCAGATGCGTTTTTCACCAAAGCAATTTAGTAGAAATAAAAATTTTCCAAGCTGACCTGGCAGCTCGACCCCAGCCAGGGGCTCTGCCCCTTGAACCCCGCCAGGGGCTGCCGCCCCTTGGACCCCGCTACCAAGGGCGCTGCCCCCGGACCCCCGTCATTAACGGGCTTCGCCCTTACCCTAGGTTCACAAATAACGGTGTTACATCTAAACTTTCACACAAAGTGTTAAACTTGTATAACATCAAACACGAATGCGACACAACTTCTAAAACACATTGGAACTTAGTTTTAAGTATAACACTTCAAAACCATCAAAATAATAATGTGGGATTATTGTTACAAACAAGCACCAACGGGCCGTACACACTTTCAAAGACTTAAACAAATAACCAAATCGCGGTAATTTGGACATTCTAAGTTGGACGAACAATTACGAGGGCAGTCTTTCGAGATGCCTACTCATGTTATAACCATTGTGTGTCTTGGACACCCTCAGGCTACAAGTTTTCGGACATCAATCCACCGCTAATCAATTCAAGTTTATTAATTTAAACACTCAAGGCTCAGGTGAGTCTCATAGCCCCTATTTTACTGTTTTTCATTAAGGGGTGTGATATTATTGCTCGTTTTGTTTTACAAGTAGAACGCAAGTACAAATCAAAAATCAAATACTACATGAGTTACTTCAACTAATCAATTTAAAGTCCTCCATAGCATAGTCTGGTAATACGTAGTAGCGTGAATGTTAGTATATGATATCATATAGGATTGACAATCCTCGTCCGGGTTAGCACGCACTAACTGGTCAAACGGACGTATTAGCATTTGGGAAGACGAGTGTAGATTAGGCACTCGTAGGAGGCAACTCAGTTGGATTTCCTTAATTGGACCTGACACTCAAGTTAAGCTCAGACTATGTGCTCATGGTTGTATAACTTTTATTTTGCTTAATTGCATTTTAAATTCAATTATAAAATCTTGCGGTTCATACAAATATGTGTTGACATACAAACCTGTGAGCTCACCAGCGTTTCGCTGACCCATTTTAGCATGTATCACAGGTGACCAGCAGTAGGTTGGACTGCTCAATCAAGATCTATTAGCTCGAGTCAGCATGCAAACAATCAGAGATTTTAGCTGCATTATTATATTTTGTATAGATTAATTATGTACTTAAATCTCTCAATTTTAAACTGAGCTAATATAAACAATATTTTGATGTAAACTTTTATTTTATCAATATCAATGTAAAACGACGCATGTAGTGGTCGTTCATTATATCCTTTGTGCTATGTATATTGATTAGTCGCGCCCCGACCCGATTCGCTTCCGCAACCCGAATTTGAGGGTGCGACAAAATGTTTGTTGAAAGTTATTTCCTAATAAAATATCAGATAGGGGGACATTTTATCATATATGATCCTAAAAGTATTATTGGATTTTTAATCCCTTTGTCCATTTTAATAATAACATTGGATATTCCTCTTCCTATATGGGTTTCTAAATCTTGGTGGTATTCTTTAGGAAAACAATCTGATCTACATATACATGTTCCAGCACCATTATCTATGTATGCCTATAATCTTTATAAGTAATTCCTATGGGTATATAAATAATAAGAGGGCTCGTCATTTTGGTATATATATCATTTTATTATTGTATGTTATTTTTAATCCATACGATGTTATATGATAGGGTTTAACATTCACTAATAATGTTAATCGTAACATAATTTTCAAAGTATCATTTTCACCTTCATTTTCTGTTAATAATCTTATAGGAATAATTTCCTGGCCAAATTTTAACATTGTTTCTATAGCCTCATTTATTTCATATAATTCTCCATTAAAATTAGTATATTGACGGGGCTCATCTAATTTGAACTTTGTAGTTGTAAGCATAACTTATGGCTTATATATTAGCATTTGCTCCTGTATCTATTAGTATGTTGACTGATACAGATTTTATTCCATTATAATATTCTCCTTGGACTTGATACTTTTTAAGGTTATCTTCTTTAGCTGTTATCATAGATTCAAATCTATTTATACTAGTTAGTCTTTTTAAAGGGCGATTAAATACACCTGTATTTGTAAAAGACAATCTAGGTATAATTTGACCAGTTAATAATGGTTTATCTTGTAAATCTAGATTTAGAGGTCTGGACTCTATTTCTTCTATCCTAGGTAAACTGGGTATTAGTACTTTACATACTTCATTAAATAAGTAAGGAAAATCTATGGTATCTTTTATGCTAAAACAATCTGAATGATGTGTGTTGGATATAACATAAATATCATATGTAATTGAATAATGTTTATTATCCCTTTTAAAGAAATGCTCTCTTTTAAAGTCTTGTAATAAGCTTATAGTTTTATCAAAATCTTTATCTTGTATATGATAGGAAATACTTGGATAAATATTAAATTTCAATTTTCCATATTGCAAATTTCTTCTAAGAATTCCTAAACATGCTTCTTCTCTATTTTGAATTCTATTATCCATTATAGCTAATTCGATGGGACTATCTATTCCTTCTTTAAAGGTTGACTTTATTATTATCTGTATTGCTCCTATATGTATCCATCCTAAAGCACATCTTATTTCAGGCTTTATTTTTTGTAACTTATCTTGAATATCTTTTTTACATAATAAAGGTATCATTACTTTGTTGGAAGTCACATTTATATCTAATGCTCTTTCTTGGATATTCAATCCATAAAATAAGTGATGATTTCTTGGCCTTATTCCTAATTTTTGTAAAGTATTTACCTTAAATCCGGAATAGTTAGATAAAGAAAAGTGTTCATGTTGTATTTTTTTCAACTTTTTCTTATCTACTAACATTTCTTGTTTATATTCTCCAGTTTGTTCATTTTGATCATCTATTATCGAGCCATCTGTATTATAAGAAATTGTTAATGTTATCTCTAAGTTACTCATTCAGACGATGTATATTCGGTGTCTGTTAAAATGAATATGCTTTCGTCTGAATCTATGTCTTGAAAGTTATTAATTTGGATGAAATCTCCTTCATTAATCATTTTTTCTATATCTTCATCTATTTTAAATATTTTAATATTTTTATTAAACTTTTTTGGACATTTATTGGCATAATGACCTATCTCTTTGCAGTAATAGCATTGACACTCTTTAGGCTTTTGTTTCCTTCTATAAGTTGGTTTGAATGTTTGTCTAAAAGCTTTTTTCTTATAATATTTAGTTTTTCTCCTTTTGAAGTATCTCTTCTTGTATTAGCTTCTCTTTTTGTATTTTCTTTTAATTTTTCCATAATAATCTATCACATCCTATCATTATAGGCATCTTAGGATTATCACAACATAAAGACATTCTTTTCTTTAATCCTCTAGTGGTTTTGGCTAGTATTGCATCTGCACACCATTCACTTAGTTTATCCCTTAAGAATCTTATTCTTTTTCCTAGGGTATCTGTCATTCCTGGGTTATACGTATCTATTCATTTTTGTCCCCTTGGGTCAGGTATTTTGGTGAAAAATAGTGGTAAATAACTACCGGTATCCATTACTTGATTATATATATGATAATAATAATCTTGAATAACACATCTATATATATCTATTTCACAAATATCGCATAATTGTAACCTTAGTAAGGCAGTAGTATATTTTTGGACAGTAGAAGGATCTTTTAAAATATTTCCTTCTCCATAAAACTCAAGTCTAAATACTTCTACAGCTCTAGTTAAAGTATTTGCTACTATATCATCCGTTTCAAAGATAGTTCTTTATGTATCTGGGTGCATGTTTTGCCAAAATCTTAAGGCACTTTTTAATAAAGTTCTTTCTAAAAAACCTTTAATAGAATCTATTTCCATTTTGTTTACCGAGAATGCAATTCTAAAAATTGTTTCCCATTTATCTATTGCTTCTTCCGTATTACTAATACAATCTAAATCTAAATATATTCCAAAGGGATTAATTGGTTCATTTTTCATGACTTCATAGGGAACATAATTTTCTTTTTTCCTTATAATTGATTGGACCGCTGCATAGCCTTTAATTGTCCTATTAAATTCATTCCTTATGGGAATTTATTTGCTATTACTTGGAGTATCATTTACATTGGCATTCCAATTTTCTTGTTTGATCTCAGGTTTTATATTTACTATATTATCTTTAATACTCATATCTCCTATTTGAGTTATTAAGTTATCTACCTCCGAAGGTATGTAGTCTATTTCTGAGTCAGAAGACATATCTAGTTTTCTTTATATCCTTTAGGTATTTTCATATTAAGCAATAGTTGAATTAAAGGGTCTTGTATATTATCTATATTTTTATTTATTTGGTTAGTCTCTTTACTCTTTTCATTTGTTTGATTAAATGTTTTAACTAAATCTCCTAGTTTATCTAATTCTAACATTATTTTTTCTTCATAAAAAATGATAGTTTTTTGTATTTCAATTAAATCTCTATCTATTTTTAATAAATTATTTTTTTCTTTTAGTTGACTAAATTTAAGTTTTTCCATTAAGAAAAGTAATATTCCCAATCAGAATCATTTACTATGTAGTCAGAGCTTGTCCACTCAAATCTATTATAAGTAAAATCTTCATCCGAAATATAATCTTCATTTACTACATCGGATTTAGAATTTTCAATTATTAATCTATCATTTTCAAAAACTGTAACTTCATTATATATAAAATTTATTGACATCGCTAAAGTTTCTTCAATATTTATAATTCTTTCCATGTCTCCCTCGAGAAAACTATGTGTGGCTCTGATACCAAAAAGGGGTGTGGCCGATATGTTTGGTCGGTTCAAAACTATTAACTCAATTAAACAGTTATCAAGGTAATTAAATCACCACTATATATATATATATATATATATATATATATGTATGTATTTATATGTGTATATATATATGTATATGTATATAGAGTTTGGATGAAATGAGAACACTTCAAAAATAAGAACGGTAAGAACACCTCATAAATGCACAATTAGTCAACAAAAAATATTAGATTCACAATCATACATCTCAAATATGCAAAGAAAAACAAATTCAAACTTTTAAAAATGCACAAAAATCGAAGAAATGATTTATGCACGATTATCTCTATAATTGTGCATCAATCGTTTTTTTGATTTTTGTGTATTTCCGAAAGTCCGCATATATTCTAATAAATTTTTCTATGCATATTTGAGATGTATGAATGTGAATTTAATGATTTTGTTAGCTAATTGTGCATTTATGAAGTGTTCTAACCGTTCTTATTTTTGAAGTGTTCTCATTGGAACCTTACCCTATATATTTATTTATATATATATATATATATATATATATATATATATATATATATATATATATATATATATATGCTAACAATGATAAATGACAAAAACATGAAATTTGCATACATGAGATGAAAATTTACCTGAAATGATGATGACCAATTCCATGTTTAACACTACCTTTTAAATCCTCAAATACTTACTGCCATCTACACAAACATTTAAACACTTGTAAAAAGAATATAAGAAAATGAAGTATAATGCAAACTAATCTATACTAAGTAGCAGTAGTAAGACAAAAGACCGTGTTATACAATTTAGAAGTCTCACATTATATGATAAACAATGGAAATATGAATTGCAACGTACATCGAATGCATACAACCTGAAAAAGAGTAAGCAATCTCACTTTTGAGGTAGAAATATAATTATATAACTTAATTATACAAACTTAAAAAAAAAACTTACATTTTTTGGAATTTAGCCATATGATATACTGTAGTTTCAATTCAACAAACCTTTACAACCTTATTATACGCGAGAAAGTCGAACTCAATAGCAATCCCTCTTTACTAAACTGATGTAAGTTATAGTGCTTACAGATCTAATAAGAACCTTATCCTTCTTCACAAAAGTGCTTATTAGCTTCTTTCCCCTTATCAACATTATGTTAACTATAAATACATATATGTAGAAGGAAACACACTGAATGAGGATGAAATCATGGATTCCTCATCGTAGTTGTTGTTATGGATTCCTCAAGATGAAAAATTCTAAATTATAAGATTATTCTATAAGTATGCAAATAAGTTTTGTTTATTAAATTTTCATATTATTTCTTTTATAGACTATTCATATAATAATAATGGTAGCAAGTTTTGTAGATGGAAAAGTTTATAGCTCTATATTAATTAATGTACATAAATCAAGAGCAGACAATTATACAATACGAAAACGCTTGTTCAATTGTGAATTTATGATGTAATACAAATGCATAAAATGGTAACCGAACCTATACACACTTCCATAAGCCCCCTGTCCAATCTGTATTGAATTCCTAAAGTTATGTAACCTCTCATTCCAACTTAAATCCCACTATGCATAAGATAGAATAAGTACATAAGAAAGTCATCAGCAGTACGATAGTTATATGAGTATTGTTTGGATTTGAGTGTTACAATAATTTGGCAATCATAAATTTTAAGGATATGCAATATGCACTTCACAAATAGGCCATGATTATTTAATACATCACCCGTAAATTAAGTCCAGATTGTAAAACTCAAAACATATCACCTTTGTAACAAATAATTATATGGTTAGCATCAAATTAGTAAATGGTTGTTTCAAAGAACTAATTCAAAATTCTTGCAAATGGTATGCATTAAATTAAGGTTACCTACTAAAACCAATACACTACCAAGCAATGGTATTGTCTTGCTATATAATTCTGAAAGCTACTTGCAGGTTACAGACCAACACTAAGCAATGGTATTACCTTTTAATTATACTTTTATTTGCATTGTTTTCTCTTGAGAAGTGAGTTTTTTAGGCCCCCAAATCTGCACACATTGCCTATAAACAAAACAAAAGAATGAAATGTATAATGCAAACATATAAAACATTTATGGAGTATTAATCAGACCCTTTGAGTACGGGTTTTTGGAGTATCCAAATTTTGGTTTGGTTGCAATTTCTCATCACACCCTTTGAGTACATTTTTAGCAATTAGACAATCAAAAAATCATACTCTTTATCGACCTTTTTAAATTACCTTGAGATATAAACTCACAAAAGGAGCTTAAAATACCTTCCCCACTGTTAATGCGTTTCCAATAAATATGAATATCTACCTATTATTATTTGCAAAAATATTCTTATCATCAACATATAATGGGTAATAACAAACTAATATTTATTTTATTATATACTACAGACTCTAACAAAACCATAATCAATGATAACCTGGATTTCCACAAAGTAACTTCAATAGATTTCCCCCCTTAAAATATTTATACTTGCATAATCCTCTTCTCCTATATATCTCTTAGACATTTCATCAAACACCTTTCATGCACTTACATAATCAGCAAATAATTATAACTTGTCACACCTGTAAATGATCCAAATCTAAAAATCCATGAAATTTGATCTTTGACACATCCTTTACATACTAAATAAACACACAAATTGGAAAAATTAGTCACTAAGATGATGAAATCCGTAGTGAAATTAAAGAACTTTTATAAAATGCATAAATATAATAATGTTCGAGGGGTTTACAGATTTTAATAAAAGTAGAGATCGGAAATCAGAAGTAACTAGACAATCCGCTCACCTTGAGTCTCCTACTGATATGCCATCATCATCTTCATCCTTCTAGTGATTAACTATCATCAAAATCATGTAAGAATCGTGAGGGCCTGATTGAAAAAGAAAAAAAAAATTATGAAGCTTTGTAAACATAAAAATGGGGGAAAAAAAGAATTAAAAGAAGAAAATTGGAGAAACTTTGAAGAGAATTGTGAAGTTGAAATGGGATATGTCAGTGGAGAAAGCCGGATGAAGAAGAGAGATTTTATTTTTTTGGGTGTTGGCATGAACTAATCACAGTGCCTAAGCGTGATATTGAGAACACAAATAATAAAGTTTGTTGTAGGTTTCAAGAAAATGAGCAGTCTTTTTAAAAATAGGCAATTTCAACATTATTTATCATATTTTATGGTGACATCAGCAACGTTATGAGAAAAAGACACATTGGCAGCATTAAGACAGCAGAGTTGGATAAATCAGCAAAAGTGATGCCAACTTCATTGACAAATTGTATATCAAATAGATAGATACTGAAATTAAACTCTCACCGATAATTAATAGTGATAATAATGGATCGGATGATACTATATCTACAGCCATATCTATTTAAATATTTTCATCCATATCCATTTAATTTCAATTCATCCATCCATATCTATATCCGATGAATTAACCGGGTTAGTGGATGTCCATTGAATATTCAAAAAATGTTAAAAAAATTTAGATTGTAACAAAAACTTAATATAATGTAACTTACGACAATGTTTTCTTTGCCAAGAAACCCACATGTTAGAATGTTACTGCACCGGAAGACCGTGATGGTGATTATCAATGGGGGTGGCTCCCTCACCTGTTTAAAGAACACATGATATCTCAGTTACAAAGAGATGACTACTTGAACGCAGGATCTAAGCATAAAAAAGTGCCAGAACTATCAACCAATCATTAAAATTCTAATTGTTTTTCTTATTAAATTTTGAAAGATAAGTACAAATTACTATATTGCTGCCACCAGAACCATGTAACACTACAGATACAAAATCTAATTTATTACACAAAATTATGACACAATGAGCAGTTACTTAGAAAAAGGCAGTATGGTGATACCTTAAACCAAGATCTGCAATTCTTCCCAACTCAAACGCCAAGCAGAGTCTTCAGGATGACCGGCCTCAAATGAGGGATCAACCACAGGAGATAACTGAGTACATAGCAAAAGATAATACTTCATTTGACCTCTCACAATTCCAAAAAAAAAAAATTGAAAATGTCCAGGTTACAGCTATGATAAACCATCTTCACTACATTTATAAACCCATGTCAACAAGCAACCGTATGATATAAAATAATAACAAAAAATATATAATCAAGCCAGTAGAACAAAACAGGCTGCAAAGGATAGTGTTTGAGTGTGATATAAGACAATCAGTGGTTTGAGTGTTTGGGAAAATCTGATTATTATCAGATATAGTGAAACATCTCAAAATAATCAAATAAGGCTACTCCGCCTAAACTGATTGCCTGATAATCAAAATCAAATTCAATATAACCAAACACTAGAAACTAACTAAATCTTAGCCTGGAAACAAAGGAATAAGATAACGATCACTTCAAAACATGTATGTCAATGCCAAACACTCCTAATGCGTCATTAAGATAGTATAGATTGGAAGTCAATAAAAAACAAGGTTAGTTTGACTTAGCAATAACGTGACAATCGTTATGCTAGGTTAGTTTTACCTCAGCAGTGGAAACAAAGTAAACGGGGGATACTGTGACAACCGTCACTCAAACTAGGTTAGTTTGACTTAGAAATAACGTGACCTACTTAAATTCTTGTCCTAATCTCTATGTTATGCTTGGTAAATTACGTGTTTAACTAATTGTTACAAAACTAACAAATAATGGATACTTCTTATTTAAGAAACTATACGAATCATTAAAACTATGCAAATATGAAAATAGTTTAATTGAGATTATTAATATTTAAACATCGTGACCCGAGTTACTTTGTGACTCACTTAGCTTGGTGATATCGAGTAAAAAGACACGTTTTTACTACCGATATCTCTCTCATTCTGGAACAATACTTGGCAAATAAACTCAAATAATGTACAAATCAATGAAACTTTTCCAAGACAGTCAAAATGAAGTTGCACGAATCAAGCAACACGGACGAAAAATGAAGATTCCACATGCAATTGAAGATTCAAGGCATCCGAAAAAATATTTAGAGACAAAATACCCATCACCAAGATCCATTTTATCCAAGATGTTCGTTTTCAAAATAAGAATCCAACAGAAGAAGAATCAGCAAAAACGGATGAAAAATGAAGATTTTACGTACACCGGAAGATTCAAACGATTCGTATGAGAAATATAAAGATCAGAGACGCATTTCAGGGATTTATTTTCATCAAAGTCTCGTTTTTGAAAAATGAATCCAACACAAAAAGAATCGACGAAAATGGACGCATAACGAAGAAGATACGCGCGAATTAGGAATCGAAGCGAAAGACGGCAAACCGGGGCGGCAGCATGCCAGCCCCCGCCGGCCACCAGGCCATCGCCGCCGGTTGCTAGGGTGGCGGCCCCGGCTGCCTTCCCCCCATCCCCCCGGCCGCTTTTCCGTCTTTGCTCGTACTCGCCTGGTACACGTTCTAGACCTTTTCCGCAACCTTAGGGTACACGTGCTAGACCTCTTCGCGCTTTAGGGTACATGTGCCAGAAACTTTACCACCTTTTACTAACATGTGCTCCTAGTTGCTAAAATGCACCAACTTTAAAGTATAAATAGGTGCATTTGGTTCATTTGAAACACACACCTCATACACCAACTTCTACACCATTCACAAAACACACCATACACCTTTCTTATCTTGTAAAATTAGTTGTAGTTCTTCCTTTAGGCTAGTTAACTAGAATAGCTAATTAATTAACTAAGGAAGATTTGTACGGAGGTGCTCCGGGATGCATTGTAGCTACGAGTTATTTGTACACCTTTCCAGGTTTACTCTATCTTCCATATTTAAATATATTTGTTCTTTATTTTATAAATTTAAATATGCATGCTAGAATTGCCATGATTAACTAGATAACTCAATTGTCTGCTATGATAGTCATTTAGAAAGTTTTAAATATTTAATTATGTTGTATGTTATGAGATTGCGAATGGCTTATATTACAAATAGATGTAGGAATTAAATCTTTATCGTTTACATGCCCAACTCATGTTGTGACTAAAACCTTATCCAAAAATGAATGTAGCTAACTCATAGGGTATAGGTCACTTAGTTATACTATGTTAGATTGAATCATTGAGCTCGGCATGGCCGGTGCTCTCTAGACCAAAATAGGATCCAAGAGACTCGGAATATGGGAATAGAGGTAGATTAAGATTAAATTCATACAGACGATATTTTTGAGAAAACTTTCGGAATATCCTCAACTTAAATAACACTTTTGTATGCTTATATTGAATTGTTGCTTTGGTCGTCTTATTGCATGTTCTTGTTTGAATGTTGCCTTAGGATTATCATAATAGTAAAATACAAACGGCATTAATTATCGTGAAATAATATGACGGCCCCTATTCGACTATTCTTTGATATTGTACTGGAAACACTTACTGCGGAGTACAAATGTATGGAAGTCGAGAACAACCGAAGGTAGTTGTATTATGAATCGAATAACAAACGTATCACTTAAGTTTCCATTTGTAGTACAAACCATCCCTGTTTTCTTGCATACCTGAGTAATGTTGATAATTCGTACGAATAAGTGATGACATATCATCCGGCCGCCTAGACCAGTTAGTCCAACCTATTCCGGTGAGGGTAAACCTCATTCATAAGATTGTTTATTCAACAAACTATGCCATGATTCGGACATCTCTGGCGACCGAGATTGGGGAATAGGATTCGAGATTAAATGTCGTTCAACATTAGAACTTTCGGTGTCGGATAGTATGCGTATACATTTGAGAGAACTTTCGGTGTATGCTTTAATATATTCTGCAACCCACGTGACATTCTATTTTCCTGATTGTGGACACTTCTGCGTTATCCCGACAGGAGGATTGTAGTAATAGCTCACCTTAACTTACGAACTTATCCCCATTAGAACTCTCCATATTTAACAACTCCTAAACCACTTCATAGTAGACAATCGCTTTAATTGTTGAACGCCCGAAGTAACCTTTCCTTTTAGTTTAGTCTAATTTAATTTAGAGTAGAAAACCCAAAACCACAATCAACTCTTTTATCCCTAGCTAAATACATAAAAGTTTCTAAACCCTCTAGTTTCAATTTGTCACGCTTTGAAGAATGATCCTAGGTCATACTTGTCCTTTGCTAGCCCTTTGATTAGCATAATAGTAACACTAGGCCCCAACCTTACAAATTAAAAACCCACTGTTGTCTCGCTTTACCATTAGAAATCTCAACGAACGGTGTGCTACACAACAAGTTTTTGGCGCCGCTCCCGGCGAGCGTCAGCAACCGATTCTAGGAATTTAGCAACTTTAGTGTTTAGCGATCCTTTTGAGAGATCAACATCGATCAAAAGTTACCTTTTTGCCTTTGGGATTAGTTTAGTTTTAATATAACCACTTTGGACCAATCATGTCAACACCCTATTTTGATTGGACTATCCCCACACCAAATGGATCTTTAACCCAACTTTTGGCTGTTTGCTCACCTACAAACCACTTACCTTCCTTAAAACAATCTTTATCAGATTTTATTTTCGAACAAAATATTATAAACAAAAGAGTAACCGGATTTCAAGATAACATTGACGCCATGATAAAAATTTCAGAAAAATTAATCTCTAACATGGAATCTATTTTGAAAAACCTAAGTTTAATTGAGGAAAGTACATCGGCAACCACTAATGCCACCACTCATCCACCAAGTGATGATGTGTTAATCGTGACTAGAGGAGGAAAAGTAACCAAAGTTGATCCACCACCACCGGAATAACACCCCCGAAAACACTTCCTTACCCACACCTACACTTAGTGAAAATGTGTCAATTGACATCCTTGTCACAACATCTGACCCATCCAAAACTCCAGAAAATGTACCTCAAACGAGATTACCTTATCCTGGTAGACTAAAAAAAGAAAAGTAAGAAGCCCAATTCGGTAAATATCTGGAAATATTTAGAAGCCTACACTTAAATGTTAGATTATTAGATGCTTTAGTAGAAATGCCCTCGTGTGCCAAATTCTTTAAAGAACTCCTTTCAAACAAAGAAAAACTTAGGCAAATAGTTAGTTTACCCTTGAATGCCGAATGTTCTTTAATTGTTCAACATGGTCTCCCACCTAAATTAGGCAATATTGGACGCTTTACTATACCCTGTTTTCTCCAAGGAATTCAAATTAGTAACGCCAGCAGACCTAGGTGCTAGTGTTAATCTTATGCCTTATTACCTCTATAAGAAATTAGGACTAGATGACCTATTGCCTACTCGTATGACCATCCAATTAGCTGACAGATCAATTAAGCTCCCTCGAGGTATTGCTGAAGATGTCATGGTCAAAGTTGATAAGTTCGTTTTTCCAGTAGGCTTTATTGTCATGGATATAGAGGAAGACACGCATATCCCTCTCATCCTAGGCAGACCATTCCTAAATACTGCCAAGGCCATAATTGAAGTTAACGAAGATTCTTTAAAATTAAGAGTTGGGAAAGAGGAGGTCACCTTTAATGTCGATCGATTAATGAAGCAACCTTTGGAAGAGGACCTTGGTTTGTGAGATACCATGCAGGATATTTTTGATTAACATCTCCACGAAGTACTAGCACTATCTAGCCGGGATCTAATACCCAACACCATAATCATCGTTCGGAAGCTATAAAATGAGGACCCTGGGCTGCATTCCGCAATCACTTCGCTAACAGCATCCGACGAACTACTATTTCCCATGTTTGAAAAGAAATCTCCTCGCACCGATGGCAAAACAATCGCTGTTCCATTAGGATGTGGTATACCGATACCTTGGCTAAAAAGAGATAAACCCATATTCAACGGACAAAACCCATTTCCATCAATTGAAGAAATCCTAGATTCATTCAAGGGAATGAGTGTTGAGCCACCGCCATTTGAACCACAATTAGCCAACCAACCCGAACCACTACCATTTCCAAACCCCCAAATCACCATAAACCAATCCTCATCCGCTCAATGTCAAGAATTCCAATTCACCGACGACGGAGAGATCATCCTCACCAGAAATGATGAAGTTTCCTCATCATCAGTCAACAAATACGAGCTAAAGACGGACGAATTCTCAAATAAAACCGAGTGGGTTGAAATAGCATCAATCTCCACATCTGAACCCGAGATAGATGATGCGCCATTCCAAGCTGAATATGAGAAGCTGAACAAAGACGCGATAGCTAGAATGAAGCCGTCTATTGAAGATCCACCAAACCTCAAATTAAAAGAATTACCACCCCAACTTGAGTACGTTTACCTCCATGGAACATCACAACTCCCGGTGATAATATCAAAAGAGTTAAAACCCGAGGAGAAAGCTCAACTCATCGAAGTTCTGAAATCGCACAAGAAGGCAATCGCATGGAAAATTTCTGATATACAAGGAATCAGTCTCAACTATTGCACACACAAGATACTCATGGAGAACGATTTCAAACCATCCGTACAAGGGCAGAGAAGGGTAAATCCTAAGATTCAGGACGTGGTAAAGCAAGAGGTTATCAAACTCTTGGATGCTGGATTGATTTACCCAATATCCGACTCACCTTGGGTTAGCCCAGTTCAAGTCATCCCGAAGAAGGGAGGAATGACGGTCATTACAAACGAAGAAAATGAACTTATACCAACTCGGACGGTTACCGGTTGGAGGGTTTGCATCGATTACCGGAAGTTAAATGAAGCAACTCGTAAGGATCACTTCCCGCTTCCGTTTATTGACCAAATGCTCGAAAGGCTATTAGGAAACGAATTCTTCTTTTTCCTTGATGGTTTCTCTTGGTATTTCCAAATCTCACGCGATCCAAAGGACCAGGAGAAGACAACGTGCACATGCCCAAACGAAACATTTGCATACCGACGAATGCTGTTTGGATTATGCAATGCACCTGCGACATTTCAGAGATGCATGGTTGCAATCTTCCATGACATGATTGTACAATGCACGGAGGTCTTTATAGACGATTTTTCGGTCTTTGGAGACTCTTTCGCATCATGTCTATCCAACCTTGATAGAATGCTCGCCAAGTGTGAAGAATCAAATCTCGTCTTGAATTGGGAAAAATGTCACTTTATGGTGAAGGAATGAATAGTTTTAGGACATCGAATATCAAGGTCAGGAATCAAAGTAGACAAAGCAAAAGTCGAAACCATTGCCAAACTACCACCACCAACCAACGTTAAGGCCATTCGAAGCTTTCTAGGACACGCTGGGTTCTACCGCCGTTTTATCAAGGATTTCTCCAAGATATCTTGACCTATCACCCACCTGCTAGGAAAAGACATCAAGTTTGTGTTTGATGAGAATTGCGTGAAGGCTTTCAACTACCTGAAAAAGGAGCTAACCAATGCACCAATCATGGTCGCTCTAGATTGGAGTCTACCATTTGAGATCTTGTGTGACGCTAGTGATTTCGAAGTTGGGGCAGTTCTAGGGCAGAGGAAGGATAATCACTTTCGACCAATCTACTACGCTAGAAAACACTCATAGATGCTTAAGAGAACTACACAACCACCGAGAAGGAGCTGCTAGCCGTAGTGTTTGCCTTTGACAAATTTAGATCCTACCTAATACTGTCCAAAACGATAGTGTACACGGATCACTCAGCCTTAAAATACCTCTTCAAAAAGCAAGATGCAAACCCAGATTGTTACGATGGATTCTACTCCTACAAGAATTCGACATCGAGATAAAAGATAAGAAAGGAGCATAAAATGTCACCGTAGATCATTTAAGTCGACTTGAATATCCGTCAATGGAACAACTTGCAGAAAGAGATATTAAAGATCGATTTCCAGAAGAGAAGTTAATGAGTCTAGGAGAACAAATGCAAGGTTCGCAATTCACTGACGATCCTTGGTTTGTAGACATTGCCAATTTCGTAGTTGGAGGGATCACAAGGAAAGGGATGATATCATCGCGAAGACAAAAATTCTTCTGCGACATCAAGCATTACTTTTGGGATGATCCATATTTGTTCAAGGTCTGTCTCGACCAAATTGTGAGAAGATGTGTCGATGGGAAAGAAGCCGAACACATACTCCACCAAAGCCATCACGGACCCACCGGAGGACAACATGCAGCCAATTTGACAGCAAAGAAAGTTTACGATTCAGGATTCTACTGGCCTACTATTTTCAGAGATGCACAAGACTTGGTGAAACACTGCGATATTTGCCAAAGGATTGGAAATATCACAACGCAAAACGAAATGCCGTTGACGAATATCCAAGCATGTGAAATATTTGACATATGGGGATTAGATTTCATGGGACCATTTCCAAAATCATACGGAAAAGAATACATTCTAGTAGCTGTCGACTACGTATCCAGATGGGCCGAAGCTCAAGCTTTTCCAACAAATGACTCAAGGGTCATAACCAAGTTCTTAAAACAGCTATTCTGTCGGTTTGGAACCCCTCGGGCGATCATCAGCGATCGAGGCATGCACTTTTGCAATACTCAGTTTATGAAACTAGTGCAACAATACGGTGTTACCCACAAGACCTCTACGGCCTACCACCCGTAGACAAATGGGCAAGTAGAAATTACAAATCGGGCACTATAAAGGATCTTGGAATGAACAGTTGGTCAACACAAGGAGAGATGGGTAGATAAGCTAGACGATGCTTTATAGGCATTCCGAGCAGCTTTATAAAACGCCATTAGGAACAACCCCCTATAGGCTCATTTATGGAAAAGCATGTCATCTCCCAATTGAACTCGAATACAAAGCTTACTGGGCGCTGAAAAACTGTAGCTTAGATCCTACGATAATGGGAATGCAATAGAAAATACAACTGAATGAGCTAGTAGAGTTAAGAGATCAAGCTTATGAAAGCTCCTACAAATTCAAGGAAAGAACCAAGTTGCTCCACGATTCAAAGCTCTGCCTTACACGCTTCAATCCAGGTGATAAAGTTCTACTCTTTAACTCCCGATTTAAGAAGTTTTCTGGTAAATTCAAAACACATTGGAGCGGTCCATTCACAATCTCTAAAGTATTTCCTTATGGTGCCATGGAACTCGAGGCTCCAAACGGGAATTTCAAAGTAAACGGTCACCGTTTAAAACACTACGTAGAATACTTTCCCACAACCGAGGAAGTCTATAACTACGAACCACCCTAATAGAATAGTAGGTATGAATGAGTTAAGCTACGAGACTCGATAAACAAAGCGCTCTTGGGAGGCATCCCAAGCCTATCTTATATTTGCAACATTAATTTGTCTTTTGTGTTTGATCTAATCCATTCTTATGCAGTACCTCGCCTTATGATAGGCTAATGATTATGTTTAGACCATTAACCTTTTGTATTTTGCAGGATTAGTTCGCAGCTAGCTAGAGCACGAACCCCCAGTCAGAGACACTCACGTGCTATGTATCACTCCCGGAGTTCATCACCGGGCAGTAGCATGAGGACCATCAGGGGATCGCAGTCCCCCCTTGATTGGATGAGACCTTGGCACACTTAGTGGAGGTGAACGTTTAGGAGACATTCCTTTTACATTCCATCCATGCCAGGTTACCTTCATCTCGCTGATTAGAGGGACAGACCGTAGGAACCTCCAGAGTACTCACCTTTCATCATGGGGTGACTACCGCGGACCCTGCTGTCACTTGGTCGATACTGAGAGCCCTCGAGGTCCAGCACACTACCATCACTGAGATCCGCACTGCTCTGGGCCTTTCTTCCACACCTGTGTGCCCCTTTCATATTGGACCTGATCCCGCTCCGCACATTCCACCGTGGGACCTATTCCCACCTTGGAACCTGATCGCGCAGGGCCACCCCACTATTACGGAACCACTAAAGGAGGAGATCGCTACAGTAGATGCTTTGATTTATGATCCAGAGGATGGCACTGCATCTCCATATTATACCATCGTGGAGTCAGCATCACCTGCATCGGTCGTTCAAAACACGATCTTTATGGATGATGACTTCACCGATTGGGAGGTGCTCTACGCTGACATGGATTAGCTATTACTATTAGTTATGTTATTTATGTCCAGTATTAACGTGTATTGACATTTGTGTTTCTTGAAGGATATTTATTATGCAGAACTCGACGTGGAAATTATGGAACAAGTTCATTTTTAATGAGCATGGTCCATTTCCAGCGAATTCACAAACTTGAATCTTGTCCATAAAATCCAATGGCTATGCACGCATCACGAGGAAGTATCTCTTCTAACCTTACTTTTCTTGATTAAACACACTAAAACTCTAAAGTGTGGGATTATGATTCACGAACAGAGAATGACTTCAAAACTATTGACCCTCATTCAAAAAAAAAATATTTAAGTGTGGGATTAACCTTACTTAGAAATTGAACATTAGGGACAATGTTCTTTTAAGTGTGGGATAACTGTAGTATTCACTACTGAAGTGCATCATAAAATTTTTTTGATTAATCATTTTAGCAAACTCGGATTTTCAGCAAAATTTTCAAATTTTTTCAAGGAAAGTCTAAAAAGGGTATTTCTGGTCAACGAAAGTTCAAAGGTCTGGGAAATTGACAATAACGGGTAAAACTCTTAGAAAAATTTTCAAACTAAGTTTCAAAACAAGCAATCGCATGACTAGGCATTAAACCACCAAAATAAGTGAGGAATCTTGAGCCATATAAAAGCATTTATCTTTAATGCTTCACTTTTCGATTGTGAGTGTGCCGATGTACGCCTTTTAAGTTAGAACTTGCTCGAGAAATACATTGCGAAACTATAAAAATGGGCGTCATACGTGACGAAGGTGTAATTAGAGGATCTTGACATTTCCTAGGATAAAACCCTCTCGTAAAAACCCCTGTTTTCAAGCCTAACCCAACCAATGCTCACTTTCAGCATTGAAGATCAAGTAGAAAACCTGTTGAGCCTTAGCCTTTTCATTTCAAAAAATCACTTCAAGAAACCAACCCTTCCTTTACATCTCTTGGCCATAGCCTAAGTTTCTGTTCCAAGAAGAATTACTGCAAGAAAGACATTGAAATCCTTGAAGGATAAAATTACCATCTGTGACACCCGCCAAATTAGGACTAGTAATTAGTGCCTAATCAATGGTTAATACATGTAATTAGTTCTATGTTAGGCTAATTAATGTATCGAAATATATATTGATGAATATATACAAATATGCGATTTGATTAAATCGTACTCATTATAAATCGAATGGAATTCGGTTTAATTTATACGGACGTTGGTGAATAATTTTATTAAATAATATAATATTATTTAATATAATCATTATATCCAAAATATTATTTTGATAATATTTTGTAATTATTTCGTATCGTACAAATAAACGTCTACGCGATTAAAATGTTAAACGCACAAACAAACGAAACAATTTAAGATATAATTTACAAATCAACTACAAGTATTTCGTAAAATACTTCAACAAAAATATTGAATAAACATTCGTATTTTAAAACGCATATTTAAACGTATAAAATAATTATTTAACGTCTAAATGACCGGGAAAATGAACACCGCACGGAGTGCAAATACACAGGAACAAAAATGGAGCCAACCACACATGGGTAGGGCCCATGTGGGCCGGCCCCCATGTCCCTAAAAAGGGGATCTCTTCCCTATCTTTTTCATTTCCATCATCTCACTCCCTTTCTCTTCTCTCTCTCTTTTCTCTCATCCAATCTCACCACCACACCACCACCACCTTAAATCACCAAAAACCACTGTCAAACGGCCTCAAATCACTAAGCACCTTTGGAGAAACACGTTCACCGCATCTAGATCTACATTTCTACCTTTTCGGTTTCTCCCGGCGTTAACTTGTAAGATTCCCGACAAATCCCGAAAACTCTTAGATTTCAGTTATTTTACTTGAAAGTTGTTTATTTAAGCTTGAAATGTCCAAATATGGGTTGGGTAAAAGTTTCGAGCCAAACGGAAACCGAAAAACATGTTTTTGGACTCAAAAATCCCGATCAGTCGGGAGTATCGCACAGGCCAGTGCAGTGATGCGTCACTTCCTTATGTGACGCATTAAGTGACAATAAAAGCCCTAATCTTGCGTCACTTTCCTAAGTGCCGCATAAAACCCTCTTTTTGTGTCACTGCCTAAGTGACGCAAATTCAATACCCGACACTTCCTAACTGACACTTCTAGCGGCACTTATCCAAGTGTCGCATATAATCGGAATCTGATTTCATACGACACTAGCCCTAATGACGCATGACACTTGTACCGACACTTCTATCCGACACTTGCCTAAGTGTCGCCCTTTTATGCGTCACTTCCCTAAGTGAGGCTAACATTTCAAAATTCCTCATTTTATGCGGCACTTCCTAAGTGTCGCATAAACCCCTAAGTGTCGCTATAAGTGACGTTAAAAATAGAATGTTTGCAACTCATTGTTTTTACTAATGTCAAGAATTGAAAATTCATCACTTAATGATACTGAGAGTCCCGATTTCACTTTTGATTAGTGAAATGGAATCGCAATAAGTAAAGTTTAATTGTAGAAGGGGGGTTGAATACAATTAAAAACTTTTTTCTGGTTTTAATCAAGTGACATAGACAATTTTTAATTGTTTAATAACAACACAGTATGTAAGAGATAGATATGACAATATCAAAGCAAGTAATATATAGTAGCTGAGAATATAATTTTATTGATCATAAACTCACTAAGTGTTGATTGCGGAATGAACTAGCCAAGGCTAATCCAAATCAAACACTTATGCTAACCTATTACAAATTGATCTAAACAGTAGTGGACAAACACACTAACTGTTTACTCACTGCTCGAGGATACGTACTTAGACAAACTGTATTCACTGACAAACAAGTGAATAATACGTATCAATGGCAAGCTTCTAAGTACATAGTACTGCTCTATTTATAGTGCAAATGGCTTGTGTAGAATCATGATCTTGGAATGACACGTGTCACTGTTTGATTGGTTTGATCTCTAATCCTTGATTATTCTGTGGTCCCAAATTCCGTTACCTCGAATATCACGTCTTCCTTAAAACCAATCATTCACTGCCACATGATCCTTCAAACATTCTTCAAGTACGAGGAACACTTTCTAACATATAAGAGTAGAGCACTTCGTACTTTATTGAATAGTTATTGAAGAAGCAGTAACTCTCCTCACTCACTGCCAACTAACATGCTCTTGTAGAATGACTTGAAATATTGTTCTTCAGTGACTAGCTGTTATTTGGGCAGTGACTTTTGCCTTATTCAATATGAAGAAATAAAACTCTCGCTGCTTGTATCAGCGACACACAAAGTTGAATTTTAATCTTCCTCAATATGTTAAAACCAGGAGTAGAATGAATGGTGATCATCAATTGTTAACTTCAGCAACAACAGCTTTGACATAAATCATTTCTTTATCAAGTTGTGTTTTGTTGAGTTGGTCAGCAACTGATGACTTATCAGCGACCAGTGACTCAACAATCTCCCCCTAAATGATTATGATCAAAGCTCCCTAGACAAACTTGTTGCTTATGAAGTTTAGAGTGAACAGAGACCAGTGAGTAATAACTTTAGCAACAGCAGCTTTGATTTAATCATTTTCTTCAATAAGTTAGTCATCATTTGATCAGCGATCAATGACTCAACAATCTCCCCCTAAATGATTGTAATCGAAGATCCCTAGACAAACTTGTTGCTTTAGAAATTTATAGTCAGTGCTTTAAGAATTGAAGCATTCAGTGACTTATACTTGTGATCCATTCATTTTCCTTTTTGAATTCTTTTAACATGATCTGAGTTTTGCACTTTGGTTTTCTCAAAAGATCAGATATTATTGATATTGTAAATGAAAGATATTACAAGTGAGATCAGTTTACAATTTATCTAATCTATTACAAAAGTTATTTACAAGCTGCTCCAGATTTCTTTTTCTTTCACAATACCAAGTTCATCAGCTAGCTCATATTTCTCTATGGATGGAAGGTATCTAAACTGTCTGGTCATGGCTTCCTCAATGATAAAAGTGAACAAGTTTCTGTAGAACATCTTGTTGTGCTTTAAGTTACTATCTTCAGTTGATCATGAATTGTAGTGACTCTTGACATATCAAACCTGCTATCTTCAGTGATCATGACTTGTAGTGACTCTTGACATATCAAACCTGCTATCTTCAACCATCATGAATTGTAGTGACTCTTGACATATCAAACCTGCTATCTTCAGCGATCCTTGATAATAGAAGTCATCTTGAGACTTGCTACACATTCAGGGAGAATGTCGAACCCACTGAGTTAGAGAGATCTGTTGCTCAGACATTGTTTGAGTTTGGAGAATGCAAACCAGAGCCTAAGGATGAATATGTTTCTAGTGGTTTCTACATCCAAGCATTTCTGGTAACATCAGCAGCATTTGCTCATGAGCAACATTGGTTTTTGCATTCATTTGCATGTTTTCATGAGCAACATCGATTTTTGCATTCATTTGCACGTTTTCTCCCCCTTGATGGTAGCACGATATGATTTTGTTAAAAATTTGTTGAATTATATCATTGGATTGGGTATCCTCGTCATCACCAACTTGTGTTTTAGCTGATGGATCATCGGATACAGAAAGTTCAGCCTGTGTCTCTCCCTGTGACTGGAGAGGGACATTGACAGCTGGTGCAGTGTTAGATGAGAGATGGCCCGGGTCTGTTGCCAGTGATGTGACATCAGCGATAGGTGTGTTATCACCTACTGATGTCACTTACCCTTTGTTTACAACACCATCCTTTTGTGAGAATGATGAGTGGCTAATGGGATGACTTGATAAGGGGGTGTGGGTTGCACCCGAATCACAGCTAGCAATGGGTTGAGCCATTGTAGCTGTCTGTAGGTTTCCCTTTTTAGAGTCATTGAACTTTCGGGAGTTCAGTGAAGCAGTTGAAGGTTTAGGGTCAACAAGAGTGCCCGCAGAGACTGAACGTTCAGTCTCTATTTCACCCTTGGCGTCCTTAGACTTCTTCTTTTTGCTATGTCCCCGATCCTTTAATGTCAGGGACCCTAGTTTGGATTTTCTTTTGGTGGTTGGTGGATTTTTCTTTGGTGGTTGACCAACTGTAGTCACTGGAGGTGTTGTCAGTGACATGGTCGATTGGGGGGCATGATCTGACAGTTGTTCAGCAGTTACAGGCTAGGGTGCAAGTATCCCATGTGTTGTTATGAAAACAGATAGAGACATTGTCACTGGTTTAGAAAAGTTTTGATTGTCTACCAGGGTTGTTTCAAAAAATTTGAAAGAAAGTTTATCATAAGTCTTGAACTGATTTTTAAGGATCAGTGAAAGGGACTTATAATAAGGTGCATATTTAACCCTGGTAGCCTCAATGACTCTATCAATTAGTTCTTAAAAAATCACACTTGCATAATCAACTCTAAGAGTGTTGATTAGTGACCAGTTAATTTGTGCCCAAAAAGTGAATAATATTTGAAAGCAGGGCATTGGTGATTTATTAGAGCAGGGAGAATAAAATGTTTGTTCAAAAAGATTAGTATCTCCACATACTCTGTTTTTGGGTAAAAATGATTTTCCTGACAATATGATTTCGATACCGTAATGACAAAATCCTTATACTGCAGAGGCTCGAAGAGTTTAACTTCTGCAGTGTCACTAAGTTTTGTCAGAAGATTTTGATTTCGTCATTACAGAAAAAGAAGGATTTTTGCTTAAAGTTTTTGAAAGAAAAAGTTTAATGAAAATCAAGAAGGCGTAAAGATTAAGATGAGATTAAGTTTCTGATTTATAGAGGCGCTTCCTGATTTTCTTGTGGTTAAACCTTAATCAACGTGGTCGATGACGATGGTGTGTAGCGGTGGTAGTGGCGTAGGGGTAATGATGGTGGACTGGTTGCATTAATGGTGATTGGAGAGGTATGCCGGAAAAATGCACTGACGTAAGAGAGAGAATGTCAGAATGTGCGACTTTTGCGTTGTACCTCAAAATGATTAGTTTTGAAATCCGTAATCAAACCGCCATTAGCCAATATATCAAGGAGTCACTGATATATATAATCAACAAGAGTTGATTATCTACCAGAAAGAAATGTAAGTATCAAAGAGAAATAAATATAATCTTCTATCTGGCTGAGAGTCTAACTTGCTGATTTTAACACAACTTAGAATACTGAATAAATCATTGAGATGTAGTCACAGCATTGATATAAATCAAATTTATCAATTTTTGAATACTTACAATATTTATTAAGTAGAAATGAGTATAGATTATGTTGATATAAATTGTATAGCATATTACTGTATTAACTTTCACTGATCTAGTTACAACTTAGAATACTAACAAGATCAGTTAGAGAATACATAGATCAATGATATAAAACTCATATAAAAAAACATAATAAATACTCATGCGACTGTCTAAAATATAAAATTAGCTGAACATACCTAACTAACAACTACACTTGCTGATTGAATCAGTTGATGTAAATCGATCAGTGAATGTGCTCCGCTAAAGCTATATTTCACACAGTCATTTTATTTAAAAGCATAAAAGTAATTTAAACAACACTAAATAAATGAGCTCAGGGAGTTCATTCATTCATTGAGGTTTAACATACCAAGCTCGCTGATGAGATAATTAAATCTTTTCTCATCCAGAGGCTTTGTAAACAAATCAGCGAGTTGATAATCAGTTGGAATGAAATGAAGTGTAATATCACCCTTCATCACATGGTCCCTGATGAAATGATATCGTACATCAATGTGCTTTGTCCTTGAGTGTATTACTGGATTATTGGCAATGGCTATGGCACTTTGACTGTCGTAGTAGATTGGTATTTCGTTGAAGTCAAAGCGAGCTGATTTCTCATCCAGAGAATTTGAGCTGTGCAGGCACTTGCAGCAACATATTCAGCTTCAACAGTTGAGGTTGAAACTGAATTCTGTTTCTTGCTGGACCAGCTTATAAGCTTTTCTCCAAGAAATTGACAGCTACCAGAAGTGCTTTTTCTATCCAGCTTGCATCCAGCATGATCAGAATCTGAATATCCTTTCAGAGAGAAATCTGAACCAGATGGGTACCAGAGACCAAGATTGGGTGTACCCTTCAGATATCTGAATATTCTTTTAACAGCGAGTAAATGAGATTCCTTTGGATCAGCTTGATACCTAGCACAGAGACATGTAGCAAACATAATGTCTGGTCTACTTGCAGTTAGATACAACAGCGACCCGATCATACCTCTGTAAGCAGTAATGTTTACAGATTTACCATCAGGGTTACCATGTAGTTTCACTGCAGGTGACATGGGTGTGGCAAGGGATGAACAGTTGGTAAATTCAAATTTCTTTAATAAATCTTTAACATACTTTCCTTGGTTTATAAAAATTCCAGCTTTGGTTTGTTTTACTTGAAGACCTAGGAAAAAAGTTAATTCACCCATCATGCTCATTTCATAACTTTTTGTCATAACGTCAGAGAACTCCTTGCACATGTCACTGTTAGTAGACCCAAAAATGATATCATCCACATAAATTTGAACTAATATGACATCTCTCTTATCTCTTTTGATAAATAGTGTGCTATCAATCTTACCTCTGACATAGCCACACTTTATCAAATAATCAGAGAGAATATCATACCAGGCTCTAGGAGCTTGTTTTAGTCCATAAAGAGCTTTTTCAAGTTTATACACATAACCATGGTTTTTGGAATTGATGAAACCAGGTGGCTGTTTGACATACACTTCTTCCTGCAGCTTGCCATTCAGAAAGGCACTTTTTACATCCATTTGATAGACTTCAAATTTCTCGTGAGCTGCATATGCTAGAAATAGTCTGATCGACTCAAGTCTAGCCACTGGTGCAAAGGTTTCATCATAGTCAATACCCTCTTGCTGACAATAACCTTTAGCAACCAGCCTTGCCTTGTTTCTGACCACGACTCCATCAGCATCCCTTTTGTTTTTAAATACCCACTTTGTTGCAATCTTTGATTTACCAGCAGGTTGTGGCACTAGCTTCCAGACTTTGTTTCTTTCAAATTGTGCCAATTCTTCTTGCATGGCAGATATCCAGTTATGGTCAGTGAGTGCTTCATCAACCTGCTTTGGTTCCATCATAGACACAAAACTAACAAACAGACAGAAGTTAGCAGTTGCTGATCTCGTCTGGACCTTGGACTGAGGATTACTAATAATTAATTGATTATCGATATGTTTGGCCTATTTAGTCATTCGCTGAGGTTCAGCAATGACTTGCCTATCCATTGATGGTCCAGGTGGCAGATCAGTATTAGAATTGTGAGAATTATTATTACTTTGTGAACTTTGGTTTGAACATGGTGGTGGTGATGGTTGATTATCAGTGGGTAAGGGTGATGTTCCTGAAATATTCTAAGTTGAAGTAGAGCTAGAGATGTTTTCAGAGACATTACCTTCATCCTCAGAATCAGATGAGAAGTTTTTTGTATTTCTCATTGATTGGTTTTCCTTTGACTGATGAGTCACTATCCATTTCATTAAAAACAAGTTTTTCGTATTCTGTTGGATCAGTGAGTGGCTCATCATATGACTCATCAAAAGTAACATCCATTGACTCCTCAATGCATTCTCTTCGTTTATTGTAAACTCTGAAAGCTTTAGAGATGATTGAGTAGCCGACAAATATTCCTTCATTAGCTTTTGGATCAAACTTTCCTAAATGGTCTCTTTTGTTTAAGATGTAGCAAGTACTACCAAAAACATGGAGAAAACTTATGTCCGGTTTTCTCCCCCTTAACACCTCATATGCTGTCTTATCATGTCGTTTGACAATTAGTGACCTATTCTGAGTGTGGCAGGCAGTACTCACTGCTTCAGCCCAGAAGTAGGTCTTAAGACCATCATCAATGAGCATTGACCTGGAAGATTCAATAAGGGTTCTATTTCTCCTTTCTGCCACTCCATTTTGTTGGGTGTTCTAGGTGCTGAAATTTTTTGAGAAATACCTTTTGAATCACAAAAACTTTCAAGGTCAATATTTCTAAATTTAGTACCATTATCAGATCTTAAGTGTTTCACCAGAATGCCATTTAAGTTCTCCATTTTCTTGATAAAGGATATGATCTCGCTGGCAGCATCACTATTGGCTTTAAGAAAGAATACCCAGGTGTATCTGGAATACTCATCTATAATTACCAAGCAGTATTTCTTCCCACCAAGACTTGGAGTACTCACTGACCAAACAGATCCATGTGAAGTAGGTGAAAACATTCAATCACTGATGAGACTTGTTTACTTTTGAATGAGGATCTATGATGCTTTCCCTTCTCACATGCTGAACATAGCTTATCTTTGTCATAAGACAATTTTGGAAGTCCAGTGACTAGTCCATTCTCGCTTAATTTATTAATAGCTTTTAAGTTCAGATGTGAAAGTCACTTATGCCACAACCATTTTTCTTCTGAAATGGTTCTAGCTTGTAATAGTGTTTAGTTTGTAATCAAGTTTTTTACACATGACTTTACTTTGATATATATATTAGTTTGATATAAATATTTGTTAAACATATTATTGTGATTAAAGTGTTAGACAAATATAGAATTAAGCTAATATGATAAAAGATATTAGTATTGTGGTTAATATATTTATTATATATAAGTATACGATAAATATATAAATTGCGAATTCAAGACTGCGATGTGAACTGAGTTTAGTTTGCAAGGTGGTAACTGAACTGAGTCAGTTCGCAGGATTCATGGGCTGCGAACTGAGTCAGTTCGCAAGGCCCAGTCCTGCGAATTGAAACGAGAATATATATGTTTTCGGTTTAGAAAACCCTAGCACTTTACAATTCACGAATTTAGCTTCTGGAAAACATACCCTACGAATTTCTAAGTGTTCTAAGCCTCGTTCTTGATCGATTATATCTATTAACAATCAACATTAAGGTATATTGGTATTATTATCATGAATAGATCATGATACCAAAGTTATATCCATATAACTAGTATATTGAGGGATTCCGCACCTCAATATTAAGATAACCTCGTTATCGATCCACAGAACTAGGGACTTACAATTGGTATAGGAGCTTTCGGGCTTAATACGTTGTGGTTCGAGGTTATTTGGATTAAATAACTAACAATTTTGGGTTGTTTTACGTAAGTTTTACGACCAAAAGTTGTTTTTGGACATTTTTAGGTTGATTTACGTTCGAAATCTTAAGGTTTAAACGTAAACGCGCTTAGAATTTTTGTTTTTAGGGTTAACAGCTGTAGTTGCGAACTGAAACGTATATTGCAAGCCGAACTGAACTTTGCGAACTGAGATTTGTGAAGAAAGCTGAGCTTGCAAATTGAATTGGGTTTGTTAACTGAACTGCATTTGCGAATTGGGCTACACCTAGTGTTGAGGCCACAATAACAACAACAATAATAGAACTGGTATCCGTACCTACTGAGGTAAAAGATACGAGTTTAGTTGTTCATTTGTTATAATTAATTAAAGATTGTGATAGCAGAGTCTATAACATTTATTAATTAATCGTATACATTTGGATAGGCTGAGATAATTGCTGCTATTGTTCGTCCTGGACAATATGGGACAACAAAGTCCGGCAGAGCGGCAGCTATACGGATTTCTGGTATTGCTTCTACTGTTGCTCAACATCTCACACCGCCTATTCCTACTTCTTCTTTACCTTCTACTACTACTCAACCTGTGACTGATACTTTGGAGTCCAGGGTTAGGATTTTGGAAGAAACCACTTCACTTTTGACTTCACAAATTCTGTCACTTGCTCAACAGCTAGGCAACTAGGGTGAAGCTTACAATCTACTACTTCAGAACAACTTGATGTTATCTGCTGATGTTGCTGATAAGCAGAGGCAGATTGATAGGCTAGATCGCTTGGTAGCTGATCTAAGAAAGAACAAGTCGTCTCAGGGGGAGATTATTATACCTGATGAGACTTGTGAGGTGATGAGCTAAGGACAGCAAGGCATGATGATACAGACCATGATCCAGATACACACACAGATAGAGAGTCGACTGGTCCTTCTATGACTGGTGAGCGATCTATTCTTCAGGGGGAGTCTGTGCCTGCAAGTGAAGGTGAAGCTGGTCCGAGCAATGTTGCACTAGTTAATGATGCTGGTAAGGAAGTTAGTTAGAAGATGTTTAGATAATAAGATATGTAAAACTTGGATTGATTGTAATATAATGTGTATTTATTCAATGAAAGTTTTATTTATCGTATTATTATGTGTTTTGAAACGATAAAGAAATTCTTAGAGTTGATTCTGAGAAATTAACTAAAGAATTTATATTATTATTACCAAAAATATACTTAGAAATTATTTGCAAAATTATTATAGTATACAGAGATATATTAATTATAATATCAGATAGATTTCTGTAATCTATAAAAGATTAAGATTATGTAATAATTGTTTGATATTTTCATGATTGAAATGATAAAGGAATTCTAAGATTGATAAGTTATCAATGATAGAATTTAAATTATTATTTAATTCATGTGTGTTTATCTCTTTGTAGAATTGGAGAAAATTAATTTGAGTGGTTCTGAAAGTGATTTTGGAGATGAAGCTGAAATCGAGATTGATTATGATCTTAAAGAAGGTGAGTTTATTCCACCTGAAGACTGAACTTTTGTTCCTGAGATTGTGGTAGACAAAGGTGTTGATCCAGATGTTAATATTGATGAACACGTCGTGAATCCATCTAGAATAGAATTTGTAGATGATCAAGGAGAAAGAGTAGTTGATATAGATGAAGATATCAATGACTCAACTGATTCTGATAAAGAAGATGATATTCTTATTCCAACTAAGAATCCAGCAGTTATGTATAGGAAAATACCAAAGATAAAGAAGAAGATTGGAGTTTCTGAAGTAGATATTACTGGAAAGCGTGTTCCACATAGAGGAATCATCGGATGGTACTTTGATTCTGATTTGAAGCTCTTCGCTATCAAAAGGTTTGACGAAGTTCAATATTTTGAGAAGAAGCTTGTTGTTTTTAGTTCTCTTCCTAGATTTGAAATTCGAGACTTGGCTAGATTAGAGCTGAATAATCCTAGTAATGATGATTATGCAAAGTATGTTGCAAAGATTATCATGACTGAGGGTAGATCGATGAAATTTGAAAAAATTAAGCCAAGAGTTGGAAGAACAATCAAATTAACGGAAAGAAGTGAAAGAACTGGAAGAAGACGTCGAAAGAAAGTATATCTAACTGTCAAGTGTGTACAGCAAATCCCACTGAAGACAATGCCACAAGATATTCTGGGAAATATGAAAAGTAGGCATGTGGATTCAAAGACTGGACAAGCTGCCCTTGGACCCCGCTACCAGGGGCGCTGCCCCCGGACCCCCGTCATCCAAATATACAACAATTCGAACATAATAACAATACTTTGAAACTATTATTACAACCGTCAACAATGGGCCAAACAATATACAACAATTCAAACATAATAACAATACTTTGAGACTATTATTACAACCGTCAACAATGGGCCAAACACGTTTTCTAAAACAAACGATTTAAACAAACTTTGGACATAACTAGTTGTGTAGACAACTAGCCTAGATGGTCTTGCGAGACATCTACTTATATTACTACTTCCTACGTTTAGGACATTAAGAACTTTACTCGGACAAACACTTTGCTAGCTCTCACTACTTAGCTCACGAGGTGAGTTCACAGCCCCGCTTTTAGTCTTTTACTGTTTTAACATGGGGTGGAAAACATAGCCAAACTCTTTTGCTACCTGTGCAAACTATTATATAACTGCTTTAGTGCATTTATACAAATTGTTTATAACTGCGGTCAACTATTACAACTGTGTTTATGAAAGGGTATTTCATACAAAAATGATTATCAACAAATGAAAACTATTTTGGTATCTTACCGGAGAACGATCGGTACAATTTGTATCTAGCTAGAGAACGACCAGCTGTGTAACATACCGAAGAACGCCCGGTACAATTTGGTAACTTGTCGGAGAACGACCGACACTAACTTAGTATCTGACCGGAGAACGACCCGTACTAACAGTGTAAATCGCCGGACAACGACCGGTGCTAACTTGATATCTAGATGGAGAACGACCAGCTGTGTAACTTACCGGAGAACGACCGGTACAATTTGGTAACTAGTCGGAGAACGACCGACTCAAACTTTTAAACTGCTGGAGAACGACCAACAACACGTTTTCAAACACATGATTTGGGTAACATCCCACGATAACTACATTTTTGGGTAATATCCCACTACTTTTACACTTGAACAACATTTCAAACGAAACTATTTGACTTTTAGGTCAACAAACTTACTCGAACTCGGTTTAACAATTGCAAACATAAAACCTGTGAATTCACTCAACCATGTGTTGATTTTTACTATGTTTTTCAGGGAATTAATTGCGCACGTAGGACTACCGCCTGCACATATGGAAACTATGCGACCCATGAAGCTTTAGGATGCCAACTTTTAAAACATATGGATTTCTTTTATATAACTAAAGTTGTTTTAGTCATATTTATGAAATCTACTTTTGTACAACTTAACTATTTTTACATTTGTACGATTTGATGAATCGTAAAACTTTGTAACTATTACTCATGGCATCTTAATATATATGTTCTGTTGTAATCATATGCTCTGATACGTATGCATGTACAATGTTGGCGTCATTACCCCCATACATAACTAAATGCTTCCGCTCAATGCAACCAACGAATTTGGGGGTGTGACAGATTGGTTTCAGAGCCATTGGTTATAGCAAACTAGATTTCTTAGAGACCTTAGAGACCTAGACTATAGCCTTGGCTAGAACGCACATGCATATACACATTTGCATACGTCTAAACTATCGTCACGACACATTGACATGCAAAAATTCATCCATTGAATCTCACTACATTCGATTCGTTCAATTCTCACTCTGATCTCATGTGAACCTGATCGTGTTAAGCGGTTGATGAAAAGAAGTATGTATTTAGCATCATATAATGATGCCTGACCAACGCGGGTATATTATACTAAGTACATATGGGCGTTTCATAGTCGTAAGATACGTGATGAGGATATCACAAACTCTTCTTATTACTCGATTCCTTGAACTATGAACAACTTCACACTCCACATTCCTTACATCGGCATTAACTTCTGCGTTTTCATCGCAGAACGTCATCATGCCGCCTAAGCAAAGAAAGACCCGAAACAGTCGCCGAGCGACTACACCTCCTGTCGTTGAGACCACTGAACAAATCATAGAGCGACGAGTGGCTGAAGCTATTGCCCAGTATGAGGCAAGCCGGAATCACAACGATGGAGGTGACCATAGCCGAAACACGGAGAGAAACAATACCACCGAAAACTTTGAGAATACCCAACGAGGGTGTTCATACAAAACCTTCTTATCTTGCAAACCTAGCACTTTCACAGAACTGAAGGGGCGATTGGGATCGTCCACTGGATTGAGAAAATGGAGTCCGTACTAGACATTAGCGACTGTGAACCCGAGTGTATGGTAAAGTACGCTACTTGCACCTTAGCCGACAAAGCATTGACCCGGTGGAATGCTCAGATACAAACGCTCGAACGAACAACCGCCTATGCTAACTCTTGGGAAGATCTGAAACGAATGATCATGGAGGAATTCTGTCCTCGCAACGAACTTAGTAAATCAAAACAGAGGTCTGGGACATCAAGATGGTTGGTGCTGACATCACCGGGTACACTACGAGATTTCAGGAACTTGCACGACTAGTCCCCCACATGGTAACTCCCGAGTATAAACGCATTGAGCGTTACAATTGGGGACTGGCACCACAAATCAGAAGCTTGGTAATATCTTCTAAGCCAACCACTTTCAGAAGCGCGGTGGACTTAGCGCAGAGTCTAACCGATGATGCGGTTAGGATGGGAACATTGATCAAGAAAACTGTGTCGGAGAAGAGTAAACCGAACAATACTGAGATTAGTAATTCTGGGAGCGAGAAACAGAAATGGAATAGTGGAGGGAGTGACCCACAAGGTCAACAAAACAAGAGGTATTCGGGAAACTCCAGGGCATACGCCACCACCACCACCGAATCGAAGCCTTACCTGGGTAACAAACCCAAGTGTGATAAGTGGGGGAGACACCATGACGGCGGGTGTATTCTCTGCAATAGCTGCATGGCATGAGGTCATGGGACCCAAAACTGTAAAGCCAACCCTGCCAACTGAGCCAACAATGAAGGGCAAAACATTGGGTGTTTCGAATGTGGAGAACTAGGGCACTACCAAAATCGTTGCCCACAGCTCAACCGCGGTAATAACAACCAAAACAATAATAACCGAGATAACCAAAACAACAACAACCGCAATGTCAACATTGAGCCAGCTCGCGGTCGTGCATACGTCCTTGGGGCAAGGGATGCACAACCAGATTCCTACGCCAACATTGGTACGTCTTACCAAACTATTACTATTACTATGCTTTAACGTTACATTATTTGAATGTCATTTCGAACCTAACGCTTGGTAAACTTTGGCCACTTTTGAGCATACAACTTGATAAACCATACAACGAGTATACCAAAACTATTATGAGTTACGCGGTAACTTACGACGTCACATTGGTGACAACACATCTTTCGGAAACACATACGTCCGACGTAACGACATGGCTTAAAATCTCAGGACGAGATTTCTCTAACGGGGGGAGAATGTGACACCCCACAAATTTAAACGCGATTACATATTTTAAACACGTGCATACTTAGAGTTAACTCCCTACTTAAGTGAATTCATACTATTTTTATGAGATAAGTCTAGCAAAGCCCAACTATCTAATACGGGAGGTATTACTATTTCCGCAGTTATTTATAATTACGCACGAAACTATCAGATCGAGTTCGACACAGTTAAACTTTGGACGTTGGTGACAAATTTTATAAATAATAATGATCACACAAACAAATATTGTTACATTATATTATTGCGATAATATAACATAAGTATTATGTTTTGCCTAAAACGTAACCGACTACGAGTCGTAACACGAATTTGGAAAAACATAAACACATAAAGATTGAGACCCAAATGGGTCGGCCCGAGTTCGGTCCGCAGACCCGAACCAGCCCACCTTTCCCCCCTCTTTTTCTTCTTTTTCACTCCATCTCCATCCTCATTTCACCTTCCATCTCTCCCTCTTTTTCCTCTCAAATCGCAGCCCCAAAACCCACAAATTTCACCATCAAAAACACCTCAAATCACGACATTGATTCACAAGGAAACGATCACCACATCACGAGCTTCATCCCCATCTTCTTCATTTTTGATTTCGTGGTAAGAAACGTTATAACTCTTTTAAAAGTACTAGAAAGCTTATATTCACTTGCTAGAACGTTTACATAACGAAATTATGTCCAAAAACCAACTTAAAATGCATTTTCAAAATTAAAATTTGATCAGTTCGTCCTGCGAACTGAGATCCCAGATGCAGTTCGTCTTGCGAAGCGAACCGAAAACTCTAACTCACGAACTGACCTGCGAACCGAACTGACTTGCGAGTTGACCTGTGAGTCGAGTTGTGCGAGTCGAACCTTTTTCTGCCTCTAGGACCCCAGGTCAGCTCGACCCCAGCCAAGGGCTCTGCCCCTTGGACCCATCCAGGGGTTGCCACCCCTTGGACCCCGCTACCAGGGGCGCTGCCCCCGGACCCCCGTCATCCAAGTATACAACAATTCGAACATAATAACAATACCTCAAAACTATTATTACAACCGTCACCAATGGGCCAAACACGTTTTCTAAAACAAACGATTTAAACAAACTTTGAACATAATTAGTTGTGTAGACAACTAGCCTAGATGGTCTTGCGAGACATCTACTTATATTACTACTTCCTACATTTAGGACATTAAGAACTTTACTTGGACAAACACTTTGCTAGCTCTCACTACTTAGCTCACGAGGTGAGTTCACAGCCCCGCTTTTAGTCTTTTACTGTTTTAACATTGGGTGGAAAACATAGCCAAACTCTTTTGCTACCTATGCAAACTATTATATAACTGCTTTAGTGCATTTATACAAACTGTTTATGACTGCGGTCAACTATTACAATTGTGTTTATGAAAGGGTATTTCATACAAAAACGATTATCAACAAATGAAAACTATTTTGGTATCTTACCGGAGAACGATCGGTACAATTTGTATCTAGCTGGAGAACGACCAGCTGTGTAACATACCGGAGAACGCCTGGTACAATTTGGTAACTTGTCGGAGAATGACCGACACTAACTCGGTATCTTACCGGAGAACGACCTGTACTAACATTGTAAATCGCCGGAGAACGACCGGTGCTAACTTGGTATCTAGCTGGAGAACGATCAGCTGTGTAACTTACCGGAGAATGACCGGTACAATTTCGTAACTAGTCAGAGAATGACCGACTCAAACTTTTAAACTAACAGAGAACGACAAACAACACATTTTCAAACACATGATTTGGGTAACATCCCACGATAACTACATTTTTGGGTAATATCCAACGATCACTACATTTTGGGTAACATCCCACTACTTTTACACTTGAACAACATTTCAAACGAATCTATTTGACTTTTAGGTCAACAAACTTACTCGAACTCGGTTTAACAATTGCAAACATAAAACCTATGAATTCACTCAACCATGTGTTGATTTTTACTATGTTTTTCAGGGAATTAGCTGCGCATGTAGGACTACCGCCTGCACATATGGAAACTAGGCGACCCTTGAAGCTTTAGGATGCCAACTTTTAAAACATATGGATTTCTTTAATATAACTAAAGTTGTTTTAGTTATATTTACGAAATCTACTTTTGTACAACTTAAACTATTTTTACATTTGTAAAATTTGATTAATCGTAAAATTTTGTAACTATTACTCGTGGCATCTTAATATATTTGTTCTTTTGTAATCATATGCTCTAATACGTATGCATGAACAATGTTGCCGTTATTACCCCCATACTTAACTAAATGCTTCCGCTAAATGCAACCAACGAATTTGGGGGTGTGACAGATTGCCCTAAGTTCCTAAAATGCACCAATCTTCTCCTATAAATAGGAGGCTCCATGCCTCATTTCAAGAAACACCTCATAACACTTTCACACACCTTTTCATACAACCTTTCACACACTTACACCTTCCATATCTTTCTCATTTCTCTAGTTTTACTTTCTAAATTAGTATAAGTTTAGGAAGTTTATTAGAATAGAACGAAAGCAAGGAACGTGCTTGTATTCTTTGGTGTAAGCTTAGAGTTATTCTTATTAATTCAAGTCTATTCCTTCTCACGCATTAATATCGGTTCTTTCTATCCTTATCTATCTTAATTAAATATGTATACTTTAATTATGATAGAGATAGTTTGTGCCATGATTAGCGAGTAGATTACTATTGTATTTTTTGTGATGTAATTAGCATAAATAATTATGGGATGATCTTAAATATGTCGTGTAGTAATACGACGGCCCCTATTCGACTGTTTACTTGATATAGTACTGGAAACGCTGTTAAGCAGAGTACAAATGTATGGAATTCGGTAAACGACCGAAGGTAGTTGTATTATGGATCGACATTATAAAAATGGAAACTTTATGAACGGACTTATCTTGTGATTTTAAACATAAAACTTATTTTCGCCTTTCGATTGACAAACGTGATTGTAACCTTGTAGAGAGGAGTCGCGAACCTTAATACATGGTCAATAGTTATCGGTGTCAAAACTATGGTTTAATTGTAACGTCATGCAATCATCATAAAATGCAATGTGATTACGTGGAATTGCCATGAGTATAGTACACCTCCAATCACAATGTACTTATCATGAAAACATTGCGAAACAATTAAATTCAAAACGAAAATATCGGTTAACGATTAAATACATTGTGAACTACCATAGTATTTTACGATATGGTCTGGGTTTATCTTTATGCAAAAGCCGTCAGCATTTTAATTAGTTTAGATTAGATTAGAGTAGGTAGGCTATAGGCTAAATAACCATTCACGAAAACCTAAGGATTTGTTAATTGTATTGAGAAAGGCAAGTTTAAAAATCCGATTTAAAATGATATATTTCCTTAAACCGTGAAACCTAAAGTAAGGTACGCAAGAAACCTAAACACTTTCCCTCGCTTACTTTGCTTGAGTTTCACTAATAGGAATTAATCAAATAAGTCCGAACATATTTTCTAAGTTAGTTATTTGCCGGATTTGTAGTCTTTGTGGTATTAAGAACGATTAGACTTTTTATGGACTTGCTACTCTTTTCCTTCGCCCACGAGCGAATGCGTTCAATAATAAGGGTCACTGACTCCCTTGCAGGAGAGTGTGAAGAGTTGAGCAATGTCTGTCTGATCAGAATCATGATACCCTAGTTCCTCGTGACATATCAGTTGATAACCGACTGATAAGGAATATACGGGTATACCATGAGCTATCAAATCTAGTAAACATTCCCAATTTAGATGAACGTTTTCTCTGAAAAGTCATAATCCCATATTATGAGCTAATGAAATCACAACAAATACTACTTTTCATTATCTGATTTATTATTATCTTTTATTCGCTTTATTTAGTTTATTTTGTTAACTGAACCAAAACCCCCAACGCACTTTTATAAATACCTATACTAGAATGTAACGATTGATTAGATCACCTCTGTTTCAATTCAGTTTCTCTTTAAGAACGACTCTAGGTCATACTTACCATCTACTAGCCTTTGGTTCAGTATTAGTAAGTCACACTTAGACCCCAGAATTTGGAAATGTAAAACACCAAACGATAAGCGTTGTGATCACTCACGCTTGCGATGGTCGGAACCCCATCAAGTTTTTGGCACCGCTGCCGGGGAGACTAACTGTACGATACAAAGGCCCAACCAGGCAACCAGTCCTGTTTTCTAGTATACACTTAGGATTAAATCTTATAAAAAAAACAACAAAAATAAAATATTTTCTTTATTGTCTATTTTTCTTTAGTGTATGACCTGTTCCCCTAGATCTGCACCGCTTTTTAACTTTCCTGATCCAGAACTTATAATACGCATTATTCGACGAGAAAATAAGCTATCTAAATTTAGACAAGCAATGGTTGATCCCATCACTCTCGCAGACAACAGTAAGCCCTCTATTGAAGGAAGAGGAGGCCCAATTCTTTACCCGGGAACCCCAGGACAATCAGTCGAGCTTAAACACCACATCATCCAACTAATCCAAAACCACTATCAATTCCATGGATTACCAAGTGATGATCCAAACTCTCACCTCGACAAGTTCATATCTCTTTCAAACTCCTATAAACAAAATGGAGTTAGCCAAGATACAATCCGCTTGTATCTCTTTCCTTATTCGCTCACACATCATGCGCAAACATGGTTTGAAGGTTTAGAAACCGGCTCTATCCCTTCATGGACGGTGATGGCGACAAAGTTTCTAACCAAGTACTTTCCGCCCTCTAAACAAACCAAACTCCGAAATGACATCATGAACTATCACCAAGCTTTTGATGAGTCATTATACACCGCATGGGAACCATTCAAAGGAGCACTGAAGAAATGCCCCAATCACCGACTCGACAAATCCGCACAATTGTGTACCTTCTATAACGGTTTAGATCCTAACCACCGAACCACCCTCGACGTTGCCACACAAGGAAGCTTTATGACAAAGACGGAAGAAGAAGGATGGAACCTTTTAGAAAATATGACTATGCATCACCATGATTGGAACTCTGGAGATCACTCAACATCTTCAGCACCTCTCGTTGCATCGAATCCAATTCGAGTCGAAGCAATTAAGGTATTAACGGAGAAGATGCACACACTTGTCAAACAGTTCAGAGAACTTAAGAAACAACAACACCAAGTACACCAAGTGCAAGCCTGTCAAAACTGCACCAACTCGCAACCACCCGGTGAATATCAAGTTGAATATGAAGAGACAGACGGCACAGAATTTTCCAACCCAGTTTCAACCAAAACAACAGCCAACCTATAGGACCTCCATTCCTACAAAGAAACAACCAACCATTCCAACCCCGATACCCACCTAGATACCCACCTTAACCCACAACAACAACAACTTGCCTACAACCAACCCCTCGCACTTCCCTGACCCACTTCCGACATAAACCAAACCATTGAAAAACACAACAAGACAAATGCCCCAGCTTCAAGTTCAAACGACGCCTTTACCCAGTTCATGCAAGGCCAACACATACTCAACCAAAAGACATCCTCTAGGCAAGATCAAGCGATCTCTTCATGAGAAATCAATTGGCCGTACAGAAGAATTTGGAAGCTCAAATTGGACAATTGGCACAACGTCTGGAGAATAGACCAAGAGGAAGTTTACCTAACAACACGGTTCACAACCCACATGTTGAGGAGGCAAAGCAAGTTACCACCACCAAGGAAGCAGCCACTCCACACCCTGCTGCTGTCCCAGTAAAGGAAGAACTAGAGATCAAGATACCAGCTGTGGAAACCACCCCGACCATGAACAAGGAGATTAGAATCCCTTACCCCGCTAGACTTAAGGTCTAACCTAAGAAATTATCATCTTTTAAGTTAGATGGAAAATTCCTCGATACTATGTTTAGAGTTCCCGATCGCAATAAATACATTAGAAAATTGCTATCCGCTAAGGATAAACTGTCCGAAGTAAACAACATTCCTCTTAGTCCTGAAAGCTCAGCCCTACTTAAAAATAGCCTTCCTAAAAAACTAGGAGACACCGGTTGATTTACATTCCCTTGTTCTATTTACCAATCCGGAGATATAAGCGCCTTAGCCGACCTAGGAGCTAGCATTAACCTCATGCCCTACTCCCTGTTTAAGAGGCTAGAACTTGAAAATTTGAAACCCACTAAGATGACTGTCCAGCTAGCTGACCAATCCGTTAGATACCCAAAAGGAATAGCTGAAAATGTCTTAGTTCAAGTTAACAAAATCCATCTTTCCTACGGATTTCATGGTAATGGACATCCACGAGGACATAAACATCCCGATTATCCTTGGAAGACCATTGATGAATACAGCCCGAGCAGTAATTGATGTGTATAACCACATGATTATCCTACGCTCGCATGGTGAAAGCATCACTTAAAAGATCGACCAACCAGAATGCACTCCAGAACAAGAAGAATATTATGCTATATCAACAGGCAGAATTACCTATAATGATGAATTGGTGCCCGAAGAAGAACAACCTTTCACCCGATGATCTATGATGCTGAAACTGACCCAGAAGAGGAAGAGGAGTATCAACCTGCAGAGGAAGACGTGGAATCTAAGGAAGAAGAAGAACCTGAAGAAGAAGAAGAGGAAGAACCCGCTAAGGAAGAAGAAAAAATGAAGAGGAAGAAGAAGAAATGGACGAAGAGACCGAAGAAGAAAGATCTGAAGAAATGGAGGAAGATGAAGATCATATTGATTCACCCCAAATGGCTGAAGTAAAAAGGATACAGTGCTCCGAAAAAAATATTCATCGGACAAATCTGTTGATTATGAATCCATCCGTCAATCCTTCAAATCTGTTCATCTAAGGAGAATGGAAAACATGCTCGACCCTTATCGCGACCCTTCGAAAACATTTACCCGAACCCGACTCCGAGATATAGATGCAACTGAAGAAGAATTCCGATCCTCAAGACACTTGGAAATATATGACAAGCTCTTACAAAGAATCATTGCGTATAAGGCAAGTCAAACAAATGGTTTTGTGGAAGAAAACCTTCAGGATTCAGCCACGGAAGTCAGGACCATTAAAGTCGATAGTTCCCAACCTTTCAATGACGCACCCTCAGATGAAGAATTCCACCAATTTCCGGATTCCCGTGATGAAGATTCTGAAGAAGAAATCGAGTATGACGATGATTGAATCAATGTCACTCTTGATGAACGCTCTATTCCCCCTGCTCCAGCAAATTCTCCTATCTCCACAACCGAGATATTGGAAATCCCCATCTTAGATACCCACCAAGAGATGATTGACTTGATCGATGAAAACAACGATGTCCGTATCATCGTAGAAGCTATTAGAGAATCAACCAATGACTACACCACCGCTCAAAGGCACCTGATAAGGGAGATCGAACGAGAATACGATTCATACCTTGTCAATTGTGGATCGCAAGAACCTCGCGCTCTACACAGGTATATCCAAGAACTATCAGATTCACTTAAGCTCAAATCACAAAAGAGGCTCAACAGCCAGAAAGGCCCCACTACCCGATGGAAGAAATCGAGTTCTGCAGCAACTAGAGGCAAATATACCAAAAAGTATATTGCGCCCTAGCCGGATCAACTTTCCCCTACTCATCGAGTCAGAAGGCTACACTAGCATCAATGAGAACCCATCTGGAAAGAGCTACTACAAAAACCCACGGAATTATGCCGATATCAGAATGGTGGGAGATCTTAGAACCCTTCTAGATCTCATCGAAACCGGAGAACACCTCACAGCTTCAGAAAATTTCAGGATCGTCATTCATTCCACTATTGGTCATCATATTGAGCTGATAATTGATGAACTAAATGACTCAGTATATGAAGAAGAAGTTCGTGAAGTACCAAGATTCATTCCGCACTTGTCACAAATCAACTTAGCAACATATGTGACGACTCGACTACGCATGATCTTTATTGAAAAAGATGTGGAGCATGATGTCTATCGCAACGGATACAATGAAATATTCAGCAAGCTAATCTATGTCTTCATGAACTCAGATTTTCCCTTCAACCGTGAGCAACATCAACTCATCAGACAAGTATGTCAAGCAACCAGATCCTTTGGAGGAGACCCTTTGGCTAGTGACTTTGAAGAAGTGAAAACACAGTTCATGGCCTTAATTGCTTCAATAGGCTGAAACCACCCCCAGCGTGAGATTGTTCGAACTCACACCTGTACAAGAGTTGACCCTAATGGACCAGTCACATGGTCAGTCAGATACATCAGCTACAGGATGGCAATCCTCGATCGACTAGCCACTGATCACTTTAAAAGCTTCAGGATGGAATCCACCAACCCTAATTGCTGACATGATAGAGCAATTCCTTCAGTACTTTCTTCCACGTTACAACTTACCTAGGAGCCACGGTAACAACTCCAGCACCTGGGACGCATCCAACATCATTATCTGAAGAAAAGGACTAAGTCCAGCTCTCGACTTTAAAAGAGCGCTTCTCGGGAGGCAACCCGTGTTTTACATTTATGCAAATTTTACTTTCCAAGAAGTGATGAAATCTCCGACTATCTTTCACACTCGGATATGCAAAGAATACCTCCTCCTTCAAGGAAGTAGCCGCATCCAACATATTTTATATCCGACGTGTTCACACCTACGAGACCAATCATAAGAAGACTTGATCAAGAGTGAACCCAGCAAGACAAAGTTCGGCACACGCGTACCAAGGAAAACTTTAACCATGGGGGAGTACCTCTTTTCCAATCTTTTTCCTTAGTTACAAATATACCATATCCACTATGCTTATCACTAAGTGAAGGATTCAAACCCAACACACACCGCTGAAAGAATACGTCTTAGATGTTCAATTCTTAAGTGTGGGATTTTACCCCATTCAGAGCTTAGAATAACATTGAGGATGATGTTCCTTTAATGTGGGATAGCAGTAGTTACGCTACTGTAAAATAGATAATGGTATATAATTGATTCTAAGCACGTTGCTCTTTAGACCATCCTTCTCCAATAAGTAAACAATCCAAAATTGAGTTAAAAATATGTTGAAAATGAAAATTTTTAGACAAAGAATGATTTACTTTGGGGAAGAAGGATAAATAAAATATGAATTCCTTTGAAAAATTAGTTTAGTAATCCCATAAAGAGCATCGCATGACTAGGCACACAACAAACCAACTTTCGATTCGTGAGGTATCTTGAGCCATATAAAGTGTTCATATTTAATGCTTCACTTTTTCGATTCTTGAGTGTGCAAATGTATGCGTTTAGGGTCGGAACTTGCTCCTGTTATGCATTTCGAATCCGAATTGGTGAATGAAAAGGAGATCGAATCACATCATTCTTAAACCTATCCATACACCTAAAAATGAAAATACGTTATCCCTACTCTCTCAAAAACATCCCTCAAACTTCATAAAAAGTTCCAAAGATGAAAGAAGAGAAGCTACAAGGATATGACGTCGAAAAAGTCAAAATCAAACGAAAAGAATTCGAAAAAAAAAAAATCAAATGGAGAAAAAGATTCCTACCAAAAATCATGAAAAAGAGCGTCAATCCTCTCAAAAATTCCAGCTTTCCTCTTCACAAAAAATTAAAATAAATAAACCTATAAAAGAACCAACACAACCCCCTCTCATATCACCAACTGTGACACCCGATAATTTAGGCTTACTGATTAACCTGCTATAAACCTTAATTACGTGTTTTTAGTTTAGTATTAGGCTAAATACTTGTAATTACTTGTAACTATTTGTATATATATGTGAGAATACACTCCCGTAATCGTTTTATATTACGCATACGTAATTAGTTGTAACTACGCGAAACAACCGGACGAAGTCCGACAGAATATACGACGTTGGTGAAAACCTTTCTATAAATAACTTTAATCTATTTTTAGAAGTTAATTATCATATATTATTATTTTTATATAATAATACACGAAAGCCTCGACATTTTGTTTAAAACGTAACAAACGCGGTGAAAATTCGTAAACTGAACCCGGCAACCAAACGAAACCCTAATTAATATTTCGACAACTCAATTTAAGTATTTTAATAATACTTCAATGAAAAATAATCCTAAATATATCATGAATTAAAACGACACTAGAAAACGCTACGCGATTTAACGGTTTAACGAATAAACGACCACAGTACACAATGCAGTCTGGAAACTTAATTAAAAACACACAAAATCAGATAGGGGCCATGGTGGGGCCAGCCACCACCCTCACCATCCCTAAGATTTCATGCATTTTCTCATGATGAGATTCTACAACTTGAATTCTACACCCACATGCATGACCATAATTCATTTCACTGTTACACTCAAAACTTCACTTATCTCTTTACCAAAATCCTCTCTCTAACTCCAGATTTTTCAGCCACCATACTCCACCACCTTCATCAACAATCACCACTACAAACCATCATTGAACCACCACTCAATTTATCATCATTTTGCAAGAAATTTTCAAGACTACTAGACTATAAGACCTTCTCATCTCACTTCTGTCCAAATCTCTTCATTATCATCATTGTAAAGACTATTTCTTCTTCTTAATACTTTATTAACATGATATTAAGTTCACTCAACAAGTTTTATAACAAAATCTTGCTCAAAAACCATTTTTCATAACTTGAAATCAACAAAAATGTAAGACAAACTTTCTGTCCAGAAAGTTGTGCTCACTTTCACAATTTTTATAAAAATCATCTCTCCATGAAAATTGACATTTTTATAGTCAAAAATGAATTTTAAGAATTAATCTTTCCAAAATCATAAACCTCATATTTTTCTGAGCTTGTTAACTATTTTTAATAATTTGTGTAAAAGAACATGTATAATTTGTCAAGAAAGGTCAGAAACTTAGGTCTCATGGTTTTGACCATATCTCGAGCTAAACATTTCCAAATAACCTGAAATCACCACTCAAATTTTACACATTTCATTGACTACAACTTTCATGTTTACAACGTTTACTAGTTCCTTGTAGATTTTTCTCAGAAACGTTGATAGCATGCATGTGTCAAAATCTGAACTTAGAATGGAAATGTAATTTTTAAAATTACTTAGACTATTCTATAATGCATGGAAAAATTACCAGAAGTAAATAACATAAAAAGGAACAATTAGCAATTTTTATAAAAATCCAACAATGAGATGTATTTTCTGGAAAACATAAAGGTGGACTGGTTTTGGTAAAACTTGAAAACCGACACTTGCGGACTTGCTATTTAGGGAAAAACTAACTTTTTGTGACTTATGAACATATTTAAGGGTTTGGGAAAAGATTTGGGTCAAACCGAGTAGGTTTTACCAAGTCAACAAAAACGGGGTTCGACTTCTAAAAACCGACAAATTTACTATTTTTGAAAAATGGTAACAAAAATGGGTTTGGGTGACGTAGTTGGTAACTTTAACCAACTTTGACTAGGTTTGACCACCTTTGACCAGGTTTGATCACCTTTGACCAGTTTGACTAGGTTTGACCACCTTTGACCACCTTTGACCAGTTTGACCAGGTTTGACCAACTTTGACCAACGAGTTGACCAACTTTGACCTACGGTTTAAGGTTTTTACGAACTAAATAATCTATTTGCGACACACGATATGTACTAATGAATAGTATATAACAAAACAAACTTAATAATAAAATCTTAAAGAATTATTATTACAAACTTTCACCAGCGGGTCGTACACATTTTTAATCAACATCTTAACTGAACATACTGGTTGAGTGAACTTGTTTTTAGGTGGACATCAACCCTCCACATATACTATTGACTTAAGTGGACATTAACCCTCCACTTACATAGATGGTCTTTGAGATATCTACTTATATACAACCTTATACGTTTAGGACGTTAGAAGGTTGCACCTTGGGACACCTTGCTTGCTTATTTGATTATTTGCTCGCTAATTGCTTAACTCAGGTGAGTTTCATAGCCCCATTTTACTATTTTATATTCAGGGGTGAGAATACATACAACTGCTTTAACAAAATTGTTTTTATGAACATAAGTACAACAAACAACGTTATACGGATTGCATGAGTTAACACACTAATCCATTTAAGGTCCTCACACATCATAGCTTCGTTAATTTGGACTAAGCACGAGTATTAGTAAATAGATCTATTTGGGATTGGCAATCCCCGTCCGGGTTAGTCGCGCTAACCTGTCAATCGGATGTATTAATATTTGTACACACGAGTGTATCGGATTAGACACTTGCAGGGGCACCAACGATCGTGTACTCGAAAGAGGCACGACACACAGTGTTAAGCTTCGGACTATGAGCTCATGGAAATAGTATACATATTTGATTGATTTCAAACATTATTAAATGTTGTGTTTCATACTGATATCTAAACAACTGTTTAACAAACCTATGAACTCACCAACTTTATGTTGACCCTTTTAGTATGTATTCTCAGGTTTACAGACGCAATAGGACTACCCACAGGAATCAAGATAGTAGGATGCTTTTGGAAAGCATAGCTCGATTCGCATATTTTCAAACAAGAGAATTAAATGCATTACGATATTTTGTATCAATAACTATGTATTAGAAATCTCTAGACTATTTTTGCGAACTCCAATGTTTTTGGGTAACAGTTGTAAACATTTGATTATGGCAATGTAATTATTTTTCAAACGTCTCATGTAGAGGTCGTTTGTTGTAATATTTATGTGATGATATTTGATTTGGCCGTAGCCCCCGTGACACCTCATACTTCCGCTGCCACGTGTTTTGGCGGTGCGATAGATTGGTATCAGGGCTAAAGGTTATAGCGAAGTAGGATTGCATTAGTGACCTATACTATAACCATTAGGTTAGTATTCTTTGTTTAGTATGACTGGTTCAGCGATTGCATCATTTGAATTTAATTTAACATAGCCTGATTAATTATGTACAATTAAAGGAGATTCGATGCAAGACCGGAAATGGTTATAGTAAATGGGAATGCATTAGAAGACTTTGACCAAGGATAGAACGGGACCAACCTTTATATGTGCTTATGTGCTACGCTTTTATCTGTATATATATGTATATATATGTATAAACTTATGTACACTAAACTTAATTGCCACTCTTTACGGCAACCACTCCCACAACTACGTCACCTGACACAGAAAACGAGACTCAACCCTTACTTACCACTGAGGAGACTTCCACGGTACCACTTGCCCAACCGTATCGGGCAGCTACCTAATCGAATAGGACTCACTTGAGAAGAATCTACTTGAGGATTCGCCAATCAAACAAGTCACACCTACTTCACCCTCTTCTTTCCACTCTCATCCTAATCATTCGGGAACACGTATAGAACTTGAACCATACGATACTTCATTACCTAGACGAACTACACCTCCTCCCATCACTTCGCACTCTTCGTTCCCACTTATATCTTAGACCCATGGAGCGCGCGTGCTACACACGACTAGAAGAACAGACACACCACCTCGAACTAGAACTTATCCTATTCATACCACTACTACTAATACTCCACCAACTAGGACCCGTCGTAGGGCAGATGTCCGCCAATGGAATTGGTTACCAGCAACACTTGAGAATTGGAGAACTGAAGAAGAAATATAGATTTCTACAGAGGACGAAGAAGCTATCGACATGCGAACCTCTCTATACGCACATGAACCCACTTACCATACCGTTCTGGTACTAGCTGCTAGGCTACGCCTCCACGAAAATAGAATAGACACTATAAAGTAAGAACAACACGAAATCAATTTAGGTTGGATGCACCTGGCACAGGGCTGAGTTGCGTAGATCCTTGAGGATCGACAGAATCTTAGCAAAACCATAGAAACTATCCATCTTCAGGCGATGGAGACTAGAGACGAAGTCGCTGCCTTGCGATTAAGACTAGTGTGCAAAATAGAACCCGCTTAGGTCTAGTAGAAATTCCACTAAACATGTACTGTGTGTAGGAAACAATTTTCAAATAAATTTTTCATCAGACATTTTCTACGAATTATTCACAAACATAAATCTTCCAACAGATTTTTGACAAACAGAATTTTCAACAGTATTCAATGACCAGAGTTTTCAACGTATTTTCATCTATTTAAGCCTTTAACGAATTTTCATCAAATGGTTACTCGAAATTTCCCACAACTTCAATTTTTCAATGGATTTTTGTTAAACAAAATTTTCCCCGTTTTGTTAATGACAAGAGTTTTCAACAAATTCACGTCAGCAGCGATTTTAAACAAATTTTGCCACAAAATGTTTTTACGGAATTTTCAAAATTCATAAATTATTAACAAAGTTATCGAAAATTACGATGACGTTTTTGGCAAAAGAAAACCATATGTATCAACAAACACTTGATTTTCACTCTATCTTTCTCTATGATCTAACTTTAATCCCATTTTGAAACTAGAATACCGATTACACCTGAAGCATTGCTAAGGAAATTATAAGATAAGAAGTTGGATTGTGGTTTTCCAATAAAGGCATAGGTACGATAGACTAGTACGAAATAAGATTCTCTTAGTAGTCGGTTTGATAATAGCGATACTCGATCTTGCAAAATCGGATGAAGTTAATTCTTATAGAGACAAACCGAGACGTTAGTGATAGTGGTGACAACGACCAATACGAAACTATTGGAGGATAAAACTAAAGGAGACAATGACATAATTATTTCAATCTTATACGATGCTGGATTAGTTTAGTCCACTTCACGATATCACTCCCACCGACTTAGAAGCTAAGAACGTCAAGGAATTAACAAATCAGTATAAACAAGTGAACATAGTTCCGAGTTTCACTCCGAAACCGAAAACCTTATCCCCTCTTTCTCTTCTCGATGATATCATTACCATGAATTAGCTTTTATAAGATTCGCACCGAAATCGTCTACGATGAGGAAATCATTCGTACACCTCTCAATACCGGTGGAACAATTATTAAACAAGGGGAGACTAGCAAAACAAGGTTGAGCATCCCAACATGTAGAAAGTACTCTTGAAAGTGTCACCATGGAAAGGTGTCATTCATTTTGGTAAACTCGGTAAACTGAAACTTAGATACATTGGACCACTCGAAATTCACGAAAGAATGTTTCTGGTGGCATAGCGACAGCAACTACCATTACAACTCAGCGTACACAACACTTTCCACAGTTCTAACCTGAAGAAATATTTGATAGATGAGACACTTATCATTCCACGTGACGAAACCCACATATATTTTTAGATACCCCACAGACTGCGGCAACAAGGTAATTTCGGGACGAAATTCTCCTAACAAGGGGAGAATGTGACACCCGAATTTAGGCTTACTGATTAACCTGCTAGAAACCTTAATTACGAGTTTTTAGTTTAGTATTAGGCTAAATACTTGTAATTACTTGTAACTATTTATATATATATATGTGAATATACACTCCCGTAATCGTTTTATATTACGCATACGTAATTAGTTGTAATTACGCGAAACAACCGGATGGAGTCCGACAAAATATACGACGTTGGTGAAAACCTTTCTATAAATAAATTTAACCTATTTTTAGAATTTAATTATCATATATAATTATTTTTATGTAATAATACACGAAAACCTCGACATTTTGTTTAAAACGTAACAAATGCGGTGAAAACGCGCAAACTGAACCCGACAACCAAACGAAACCCTAATTAATATTTCGACAACTCAATTTAAGTATTTTAATTATACTTCAATGAAAAATAATCCTAAATATATCATGAACTAAAACGACACTAGAAAACGCTACGCGATTTACGGTTTAACGAATAAATGACCACAGTACACAACACAGTATGAAAACTTAATTAAAAACACACAAAATCAGATGGGGCCCATAGTGTGGCCAGCCACCACCCTCACCACCTCTAAGATTTCATGCATTTTCTCATGATGAGATTCTACAACTTGAATTCTACACCTACATGCATGACCATAATTCATTTCACCGTTACACTCAAAACTTCACTTATCTCTCTACCAAAATCCTCTCTCTAACTCTAGATTTGTCAGCCACCATACTCCACCACCTTCATCACCAATCACCACCACAAACCACCATTGAACCACCACTCAATTTATCATCATTTTGCAAGAAATTTTCAAGACTACTAGACTATAAGACCTTCGCATCTCACTTCTGTCCAAATCTCTTCATTATCATCATTGTAAGGACTCTTTCTTCTTCTTAATACTTTATTAACATGATATTAAGTTCACTCAACAAGTGTTATAACAAATTCTTGCTCAAAAACCATTTTTCATAACTTGAAATCAACAAAAATGTAAGACAAACTTTCTGTCAAGAAAGTTGTGCTCACTTCCACGATTTTTAGAAAAATCATCTCTCCACGAATATGGACGTTTTTATAGTCAAAAAGGAATTTTAAGAATTAATCTTACCAAAATCGTAAACCTCGTATTTTTCTGAGCTTGTTAACTATTTTTAATAATTTGTGTAAAAGAAGATGTATAATCTATCAAGAAAGGTTAGAAACTTAGGTCTCATAGTTTTGACCATATCTCGAGCTACACATATCCAAATGACCTGAAAACACTGCTAAAATTTTACACATTTCATTGACTACAACTTTCATGTTTACAACATTTACTATTTCCTTGTCAAATTTTCTCAGAAACGTTGATAGCATGCATGTGTCTAAATCTGAACTTAGAATGGAAATGTAATTTTAGAAAATACTTAGATTATTCTGTAATGCATGAAAAAATTACTATAAGTAAATAAAATAATAAGGAACAATTAGTAATTTTTTTGGGACTTTTTACAGAATGTATATTTTTATAAAAATCCAACAATGAGATGTATTTTCTGGAAAACATAAAGTGTGGACCGGTTTTGGTAAAACTTGAAAACCGACACTTGCCGACTTGCTATTTAGGGAAAAACTAACTTTTTGTGACTTATGAACATATTTAAGGGTTTGAGAAAAGATTTGGGTCAAACCTACTAAAACGGGGCTCGACTTCTAAAAACCGACAAACTTACTATTTTTGAAAAATGGTAACAAAAATGGGTTTGGGTGACTTAGTTGGTAACTTTGACCAACTTTGACTAGGTTTGACCACCCTTTGACCACTTTGACTAGGTTTGACCACCTTTGACCACTTTGACTAGGTTTGACCACCTTTGACCAGTTTGAACAGGTTTGACCAACTTTGACCAACGAGTTGACCAACTTTGACCTACGGTTTAAGGTTTTTACGAACTAAATAATCTATTTGCGACACACGATATGTACTAATGAATAGTATATAACAAAACAAACTTAATAATAAAATCTTAAAGAATTATTATTACAAACTTTCACCAACAGGTCGTACACATTTTTAATTAACAACTTAACTGAACATACTAGTTGAGTGAACTTGTTTTTAGGTGGACATCAACCCTCCACCTATACTATTGACTTGAGTGGACATTAACCCTCCACTTACATAGATGGTCTTTGAGATATCTAGTTATATATAACCTTATACGTTTAGGACGTTAGAAGGTTGCACCTTGGGACACCTTGCTTGCTTATTTGATTATTTGCTCGCTAATTGCTTAACTCAGGTGAGTTTCATAGCCCCTTTTTACTGTTTTATATTCAGGGGTGAGAATACATACAACTGCTTTTACAAAACTATTTTTATGAACATAAGTACAACAAATAACGTTATACGGATTGCATGAGTTAACACACTAATCCATTTAAGGTCCTCACACATCATAGCTTCGTTAATTTGGACTAAGCACGAGTATTAGTAAATAGATCTATTTGGGATTGGCAATCCCCGTCCGGGTTGGTCGCGCTAACCTGTCAAACGGATGTATTAATATTTGTACACACGAGTGTATCGGATTAGACACTTGCAGGGGCACCAATGATCGTGTACTCGAAAGAGGCACGACACACAGTGTTAAGATTCGGACTATGAGCTCATGGAAATAGTATACATATTTGATTGATTTCAAACATTATTAAATGTTGTGTTTCATACTGATATCTAAACAACTGTTTAACAAACCTATGAACTCACCAACTTTATGTTGACCCTTTTAGTATGTATTCTCAGGTTTACAGACGCAATAGGACTACCCACAGGAATCAAGATAGTAGGATGCTTTTGGAAAGCATAGCTCGAGTCGCATATTTTCAAACAAGAGAATTAATTGCATTACAATATTTTGTATCAACAAATATGTATTAGAAATCTCTAGACTATTTTTGCAAACTCCAATGTTTTTGGGTAACAGTTGTAAACATTTGATTATGGCAATGTAACTATTTTTCAAACGTCTCATGTAGAGGTCGTTTGTTGTAATCTTTGTGTGATGTAATTTGATTTGGTCGTAGCCCCCGTGACACCTCATACTTCCGTTGCCACGTGTTTTGGGGGAGCGACACCAACACTCCACTCCGAAAATCCTACATCACCCCTCCTAGAATGATTGTGGCCAGATCGATTCGCACTCTCTTAAAAGGTAATGATTTGATTCTCGATCAAGCCTATGACGATAAACGATACATGACTGGCATTCTGAGTAATTGATACTATTAGAATAGGAAACCCTAAACACTTTTAGTGTTTGGAGTGACCACCGTGAGAGGATCTCCTAGTCATGTATCCAAGATCAAAGATCAAAAGTATGCTCCCAAAGATTACAACGCCACTTTTTCAAAAGCACAAATATTTTACTTTTCCAAAACCCCCGCAGTAAAAGGTTCTGCCTCGAAATATTTCAGTATCTACTTATTTCTAACCATGCTTGAAATTAGAGTTTGCTTGAGAAGAAGCAAAGTTCTAAGTGTGGGATACTTGATATTGCGTAAAAAGTCACGTTTTTACTACCGATATCTCTCTCATTCTGGAACAATACTTGGAAAATAAACTCAAATAATGTTCAAATCAATGAAACTTTGTCAAGAGGTCAAAATAGAGTTGCACGAGAAAAATCAAGCAAAACGGACGAAAAACGAAGATTCCACACACGTTTGAAGATTCAAGACATCAAGACAAGATTTAAAGATAAAAGTTCCCATCACTGAGATTTATCTTATCCAAGATATTTCTTTTCAAAATATGAATCTAACAGAAGAAGAATCAACAAAAACAGATGAAGAATGAAGATTCTACGTACATCGGAAGATTCAAATGATTCGTACGACACATCCAAAGATCAGAGACATATTTTTGGGATTTCTTTTCATCAAAGTCTTCGTTTTTGAAAAATGAATCCAACGCAAAAATAATCGACGAAAATGGACGTATAATGAAGAAGATACGCATAAATCGAGAAACGAAGCGAAAGACGGCGAACCGGGGCGTCAAGCTGCCAGCCGCCGCCGGCTGCCATGGTGGAGGCGCCTGCTGCCTGTCCCCCGTCTGCTTTTCTTCCTCGCTCGTACTCGCAGTGTATATGTGCTAGGCCTTTTTCGCAACTCTAGGGTACACGTGCTAGACCTTTGCTCGCTTTATGGTACATATGCTAGTAACTTTTCCACCTTTTGCTAACATGTGCCCCAAGTTGCTAAACTGCACCAATCTTCTCCTATAAATAGGAGGCTCCATGGCTCATTTCAAGACACACCTCATAACACTTTCACACACCTTTTAATACAACCTTTCACACACTTACACCTTCCATATCTTTCTCATTTCTCTAGTTTTACTTTCTAAATTAGTATAAGTTTAGTTAGTTTATTAGAATAGAATGAAAGCAAGGAACGTGCTTGTAATCTTTGGTGTAAGCTTGGAGTTATTCTTATTAATTCAAGTACATTCCTTCTCGCGTATTAATGTCGGTTCTTTCTATCCTTATCTATCTTAATTAAATATGTATACTTTAATTATGCTAGAGATAGTTTGTACCATGATTAGCGAGTAGATTACTATTGTATTTGTTGTGATGTAATTAGCATAAATAATTATGGGATGATCTTCAATATGTTGTGAAGTAATATGATGACCCCTATTCGACTGTTTACTTGATATAGTACTGGAAACATTGTTAAGCGGAGTACAAATGTATGGAAGTCGGTAAACGACCGAAGGTAGTTGTATTATGGATCGACATTATAAAAATGGAAACTTTATGAACGGACTTATCTTGTGATTTTAAACATAAAACTTATTTTCGCCTTTCGATTGACAAACGTGATTGTAACCTTGTAGAGAGGAGTCGCGAACCTTAATACTTGGTCAATAGTTATCTGTGTCAAAACTATGGTTTAATTGTAACGTCATGCAATCATCATAAAATGCATTGTGATTATGTGGAATTTCCATGAGTATAGTACACCGCCAATCACAATGTACTTATCATGAAAATATTGCGAAGCAATTAAATTCACTACGAAAACATTAGTTAACGATTAAATACATTGTGAACTACCATGGTATTTTACGATATGGTCTGGGTTTAACTTTATGCAAAAGCCGCCAACATTTTAATTAGTTTAGATTAGATTAGAGTAGGTAGGCTATAGGCTAAATAACCATTCATGAAAACCTAGGGATTTGTTAATTGTATTGAGAAAGGCAAGTTTAAAAATCCGATTTAAAATGATATATTTCCTTAAACCGTTAAACCAAAAGTAAGGTACGCAAGAAACCTAAACACTTTCCCTCACTTACCATGCTTGAGTTTCACTAATAGGAATTAATCAAATAAGTCCAAACATATTTTCTAAGTTATTTGTTTGCCGGATTTGTAGTCTTTGTTGTATTAAGAACGGTTAGACTTTATATGGACTTGCTACTCTTTTCCTTCGCCCACGAGCAAATGCGTTCAATAATAAGGGCCACTGACTCCCTCGCAGGAGAGTGTGGAGAGTTGGGCATTGTCTATCTGATCAGAATCATGATACCCTAGTTCCTCGTGACATATCAGTTGATAACCGACTGATAAGGAATCTACGGGTTATACCATGAACTATCAAATCTAGTAAACATTCCCAATTTAGATAAACGTTTTATCTGAAAAATCATCATCCCATATTATGAGCTAATGAAATCACCACAAATTCTACTTTCCATTATCTGATTTATTATTATCTTTTATTCGCTTTATTTTGTTTATTTAGTTAATTGAACCAAAACCCCCAATGCAATTTTATAAAAACCTATACTAGAAAGTAACGATTGATTGGATCACCTCCGTTTCAATTCAATTTCTCTTTAAAAACTACTCTAGGTCATACTTACCATCTACTAGCCTTTGGTTCAGTATTAGTAAATCAAACTTAGACCCCAACATTTACAAATTTAAAATACCCACCGATAGGCGTTGTGATCACTCGCGCTTGCGACAGTCGGAACCCCATCAACTTTAAACCAGCCCTTGCTTAAGACTACCCAATAAATCCCCTAATTATTCACAGTGTTCCTCACTTTATGTGGTTCCACCGCTTCAAACCTTGGCCATGTCTTGTTCTACGATAATCCGCCATGTAGCCTTGCGGTTCCATAATTTCATACCTTTGACAAATTATATTGACACATATGACTTACTAACTTTTAATTGGACATCGTTAAAAAGGCGTTGTAATCATGTTTATTGGTGGAAAGGAGATAGATTAATTTGAAGTTTAAAAGTCTATTTTAGAAAGGTTAATTAAACTAGGTTTCTCATTTTATAATATTAGTTCGTAATATAACTACATTCGGTCGTTATACAGCTTCCACGTGTTTGTACTATACCTAAAGTGTTTCCAACGCTATACTGCATAACAGTCGAATAGGGGCCATCATATTACTTCGTAATATTTTACCATTTCGTAATTTGACTACCTTTGGTCGTTCTTCGACCTCCATACATTTATACTCCACCTTGAAGTATTTCCAGTACTATACCGAAGAACAGTCGAATAAGGGCCATCATATTACTTCTAAAATTAATTATCAATCATCCCATAATTAACCAACTACATTGCAAGCAAACACAACAAGTGTACTACTCTCTAATCATGGCAATAATTAAATCTAGCATAATTAATATAAACGTAATTAATTAAGATAGATACGGATAGAAAGAACCAGGATTAAATGCGAGAGAGAATAGAATTGAATTAATTGACACAATTTCTAGCGTACTTTGAAGATTACAAACCATTTATTGCTTTCGTTCTATTTTAAACAAGCTCCTAAACTAGCCTAAAACTAATTTAGAGTAAGAAAATAGAGAGAGAAAGTAGAACTAATAACTTAGTAGAGGTATTGTTCTAAGAATGGTGTGTAAGGTAGGAAAGGTGTGTCTTGAAATAAAGCCTTGATGCTTCTATTTATAGCTGAAATCCGGTGCATGTTAGCTATCCAAGGTGCAAGTTAGCAGGTTTTTGGGGGCTTGTACTTTTCCGAAAAGTGGTGGCACAAGTACCCTAAAGGTGCGGAAAGTGGTAGCACATGTACCAAGCAAGTACGAGCAAGGACGGAAAAAGGAGGGGGAGACAGGTGGCGACCGGCCAGCGGCGGCTGGAGGGTGGCCGGCGGCGGCTGGCTTCTGGCAGTCCCGGGTCGTTGCCCGTTCGCTTGTTTCTTGTTTCAAGCGTATCTTCTTTGTTATGCCTCCGTTTTCGACTATTCTTTTTGCGTTGGATTCGTTTTTCAAAAACGAAGACTTTGATGAAAAGAAATTCCGAAGATGTGTCTCCTTTAGATGTCTCTTACGAATCATTTGAATCTATCGGTGTACGCAGAATTTTCATTTTTCATCCGTTTTTGCTGATTCTTCTTCTGTTAGATTCGGAATTTGAAAACGAAGATCTTGGATAATAGAAATCTTAGTGGTGGGCACTTTATCTCAAATCTTGTCTCGGATGCCTTGAATCTTCAAATGTGCATAGAATCTTCGTTTTTCGTTTGTTTTGCTTGATTTTTCTCGCGCGACTCTATTTTGACCTTCTTGGCAAAGTTTCATTGATTTGTGTATTATTTGAGTCTAAATGCCAAGTATTGTTCCATAATGGGAGAGATATCGGTAGTAAAACGTGATTTTTTTACGAAGTATCCCACACTTAGAAATTTGCTTGTCCTCAAGCAAACTCGAATTTCAAGCATGGTTAAAAATAAGTAGATAATGAAATATTTCAGGGTGGAACTTTTTACTTAGGGGATTTTGGAAAAATAAAATATTCATGCTTTTGAAAAGGTAGGGTTGTAATCTTTGGGAGCATGCTTTTCATCCTTGATCTTGGATACATGACTAGGAGATCCTCTCAAGGAGGTCACTCCAATCACTTAAAGTGTTTAGGGTTCCTATTCTAGTATTATCAATCACTCAGAATGCCAGTCATGTATCATTTATCGTCATAGGCTTGATCGAGAATCAAATTGTTACCTTTTAGGTGAGAGAGAAGTCAATCTAGCCACAATCATACTAGGAGGAGTGATGTAAGGTTTTTGGAGTGGAGTGTTGGTGATATGAGAGGGGGTTATGTTGGTTTTTCATGGGTTTCTTTTTTGGTGTAGAGGAAAGATGGGATTTTTGGGAGGACTGACGCCCATTTTTTACAATTTTTGGAAGGAGTCTTTTTCTCCAATTGACTTTCTTTTCTTCGAATTTTTTTTTCTTTGATTTTTTTTTCGACGTCATATCCTTGTAGCTTTTCTTCTTTCATCTCTGGAACTTCCTATGAAGTTTGAGGGATGCTTTTCAGAGGGTAAGGATAACTTTTTTTTTTTGGTGTACGGATGAGTTTAAGAATGATGTGATTCGATCTCCTTTTTACTCACCAGTTCGGATTCGAAATGCGTAACAGGAGAAAGTTCTGATTCTAAACGCATACATCGGCACACTCAAGAATCGAAGAAGTGAAGCATTAAAAGTGAATGCTTAATATGGCTCAAGATACCTCACGAATCGAAAATTGGTTTATTATGTGCCTAGTCATGAGATGCTCTTTATGGGATTACTAAACTAATTTTTCAAAGGAATTCATATTTTATTTATCCTTCTTCCCCAAAGTAAATCATTCTTTGTCTAAAATTTTCATTTTCCACATATTTTTAACTCAATTTTGAAAAATTTTGTGTAAAATTTTCGAGTTACCTTTTAGAGAATGATGGTCTAAAGAGCAGCGAGTTTAGAATCAAGCATATACCATTATCCATTTTACAGTGGTGTATACTACTGCTATCCAATACTTAAAGGAACATCATCCTCAATGTTATTCTAAGTTCTGACTAGGGTAAAGATTCCACACTTAGGATTTGAAACATCTAAGACGTATTCTTTTAGCAATGTGTGTGGGGTTTGAATCCCACACTTAGTGATAAGCATAGTGGATATGGTATATTTATAACGAAAGAAAGAGATTGGTATAGAAGTACTCCCCAGTAGTTGCAGTATTCTATGGTATGCGTTTGCTGAACTTTATCTTGTCGGGTTCACTCTTGATCAAGTCTTCTTGTGATTGGTCTCATAGGTGTGAACACGTTGGATATTCTTTCTTTATTTCCGACGCTGAAAATTTGATGTGTCGGGTAGTTCTTAAAACTTCTTCGTATATCCAAGTGTGAAAGATAGCCCTTGCTTAAGACTACCCAATAAATCCCCTAATTATTCAAAGCGCGGAAAGTGGTAGCACTTGTACCCTAAAGGTGAGGAAAGTGGTAGCACGTGTACCATAAAGTTGCGGAAAGTGGTAGCATATGTACCAAGCAAGTAGGAGCAAGGACGAAAAAATGTAGTGCCGTGGATCACGAATCGCAATTAGAACTTATATCTTGTGCGGAATACAAGATATATATCAATATATGAATAAGAGAACAAGAAGTATTCAATATCAAAATTTACTTTTGTATTTCAATAACACAGAGAGAACACTATGACAATGGTTACAAAAGACTTAGCAAAAACTTCAACTAAAAGCCTATATATAGACTAATCTGTGCGACAATACTAAATTAACTTTGACCTGGTCAACTCCGACAATACCATTGTCGGAGTGACTTTTACATACGACAATGCTATTCACGGAATTTCTTATTGTCGCAAAAACAAAATACTTAGACAGATTTTCTAAACAAAAATTAATCAAGCTTTAGACAATCTTGCTTCAACAAACTCCCCCTTGGATAATGCTTGATTTCTTGAAACTTTAAGCTTTATGTATATCCAGGCAAATTACAACCGGCATGAACACCTTGAGCACAACAAACTTCAACAACTCTTTGAAACTTCAAGGCCATGGCTTCATCATCAAAGGCATCATCATAGATAATCGGATTCACTAGAAAAACTTCCAAATCATCTTTCGATAGATTTATCAAACTCAAGGGATCGAACACATATACAATCGTTTCGCGATTCCACTTAATTTCTCCCTTGATATCTCTGTCATAACATGCAATCTCTGCTTCTCCCGTGCTTCCATTATTCTTCCAATAACTCACGAATTTCCAAAAATTAATTGGAAGTTTTTCAAGAGGAATTCTTCTCATACATTTTACCTTTGGATAAGTAGTGATTACTCGTGGTTGATTTTGAAATGGGTTCAATGTCGAATTAATCCACAGTTCTCCTTGGAAACGTCTCTTTAACCCAAGTGTATTTTCCTTTATTGCATTCACGAGAGAGAACTTCAGTCATCCAATTCACCAAACCATTTTTAGAATGATTATAATATCAATTGAAGCAATATGATTGATTTCACACTTTGGAAGTTTCTCAAGAGCTTTAAAAGTTGGATAAAAATATAGCAGCCCATCTGTTCTCTTGATGATAAACACTTTGTTATCATTATCATACTTCCATCTAATAATCCTTCCCACACATTCATGTCTTGGAATTTTGAAGAATTTTCTGGTCTTTATAATCTCAGGCTCAGATTGTTTAGAAAACCACCAAGGAACTTTTTGTTCAGGTTCTTTTTCTTCGTCCGAATCAACCCAAAACCCTTCTTGAGAACACATATCAGACTGAACTTTTTCCGGATACAGTTCATCTTCAGAATCTTCCCAGTCTTCAACATGTACATCATCAAAATCAGGCTCAAACCCTGGAGGAAATATTGGATCATCAAATTCATCAAAATCATATTCACCATTATTACATAACTCCACAAACGGAACCAAATCTTCAACAATAATATCCAAAGGAGTAGGACACAAAATTTCTTCTTCGTCAACACTATCTGATAACTCCTCTTGATCAAATCTTTGTGAAGATTCACCAATCTCAAACATAGAAGATTCACCCATATCATCAAACAAACTTCCAAGATATAAATCATTTAAATCTTCTTCACCAAGATCATCAAACTCCATATTCTCAAAACTTGGTTCGGGAGTCAACACCAGAGCAGGAACATAACTTAATGGTTCAACATTCAAAGGTTCTTCCTCTTCAACATTCTGAACTAGTACTATTTCTTGAGAAAAATTTGGTTGATCACCATTATTATCATTTCCAGAATTATCAAAATCATCAGAATCACTATCATCATTTCCTTCAACATCATCATCATCATCAGATCCTTCATTTCTTTGATCATTTAATCCAGCATTTCCTTGATCATCATTATTCTGATCATTTTCATTATCATCAACATCATCATCAATATCAACAGCTTCATGCACATTCTCCCACGATCACCTAATTTTTCTTTCAGGATAAAAACTTCTTGTTCAAGTGATTCAATTCGTAAGGTCTGAGAATCGATTTGTTGACCTTGATTGGCAATAAGAATATCTTGAGTGCCAATGCGTTGCAAAGCATGAAATAAATCATCTCTCAATTTATCCACCATAGACATTAAAGGAGTCACGGCTCTTTGAAGAGAAGCATCGAGAGCTGACATACTCACAATAGGAGTAGTTGTGGTAGATGAAGTTCCAGCAGCTGTAGAAAATGAAGTAACAGGTATGGATGAAGGAATAGGAAGAGAAGTAGAAATACCAGGTGCAGAAGAAATAACAGGCATTGATATAGAAGAAGAAGGCATTGTTGAAGAAGTAACTGGAAAAGATTCAGAAAAAGATATTGCAGAAGAAGTCACTGGTAATGAAGAAGAAGAAGATCCAGCTTCAGAAGATACAAACAGCTTCCTTCTTTGAGTAGGTCTAGATTCAGGAATATATTCAGGATCCTGTGCCTCTTCTCGTTGTCGTCTTAAATCTTGTCTTTCCTTCTCGATATTTTCTTCAGTAAGTCGTTGAGAAGCTAAAGATTCTTCAATGGTCTTAGGATGAATAGGTTCCTCATCCTCAAAACTAGATGATTCAATCTCAACAGGATGATCAAGATTTTGTTGAACAACATCATCAATCTCATGAACCATTTGAAGTTCATCTTCTTCTTGAACTGACTCCCCCTCAGCTGAAGCTTCCTCACTATCATCATCTGATTCCATTTGAATGTCAATCTGAGGCGGAAGAAAGTCGTCATCAATGATATGCCCAAAAAGATCAACAGTTGGTGGTGTAGGTTTACCACGATAACTGTTACAGTCAGCAAACACTCTTTTGGGAATCGGAGTATAATGTAAAATTGCTCCATGATATGTAATCCCTTGAATATGTTGATCAAAAATCAGCTGAAGAAATCATGGGTACATGAAAAATCCATCTTCGTTTATGTTCCCAACCAGACTATCAAAAATATATCTCGAAAAGTTGTATGGAATATTGAGTACCAAAGCTGTCATTAAACCAGCTAAGTGGCAACTCATTGCGTCAAATCCAGCTTTTCGTGGAGAGATATAACCAATCAACGTGTGAGCCAAGAACTTCCAATGTGGGCAAAAATGATTCTTCATAATCTGGACATCTTGTGGTCCTTTTATACAACCCATTTGGTGAAGACAATCATCAATAATATTTCGGGGAATATTATTTAAAGCATTTACAGAATCACCTAATTGTAAAGTATGTCGAATTAATCCTCAGTGAGAACAAGAGGTCTTCCATCAACTGTGGCTATGATACAAGAAGGTTGAACATCCATGTGATATTCAGCAAAGACCCAGAAATCAGTCATATGATCCTCATAGATGTTGGCCACTGGAACAGTTAAAGCATGAGATATCCTTGAACATAAAAGAAAGCTAACCATAGGAAAGAATTTCCTGGTTTCAGGTTTATCCGGTGCCTCAAGTAGATAAGTTGTGGCATTGTGTCTTTTCTCAAAAACAACAGGCCTTTAAAGCACATCAGGTTGTGCAGCAGCGATAGGATCAAGAGCTGCCATGGATATACAAATACAAACTACACAAAGTATAGGTTAAGCAAAGAACCTAAACATACTTTGAAAAAATTTCAAGTCTCAAAAAATCTAAAAATTTTCTAAGTGTTGAAAGTATGCGACAATAAGAACTTTGACCACTATTCATGCGACAATCACATTATTATACGACTATAGTTATACACAGAACACTGTTCATTCGTGAATAACATTTATTGGAGTACTATTCATGCGTGAATAAGTACCGTTCATGCGATAATAATGAATTGTCGTAACAAGTATTTAAAAAAAGTCAAAGTCAACAAGTCAAATTCACGGAACACTGTTCATGCGTGAATAAGCTATTCACGCATCAAACTCTAATTCACTGTTCATCTGACAATGGTTATTGACGGATGATCTTAGAGTACTGTTCATGAACAGTGTATTTCACACAGTTTCAATGATTAAAACTTAATTACAGAGAGTGTTGGTGCATCTTGGTGTGTCTGTCAGTTGGTCTAAGTCTGTAATGCGTTTGATATGTAATTACGTTAGTTATAACGTTTGTTTTAATTACATTTTGTGTTTTGGCGACACAAGGTCTTTGTGTCGCAATAGTCAACCTGGCGACACATCTTGTGTCGCATGCGTCGGCTTGGTGACACAGCTTGTGTCGCAAAGGTCAGATAAGGTTTAGTATAAATAGACATGTACGGCTCATTGGTTAAGGTTGACGAATTTGTGAGATCAGAGAGTATATTGTAATCGTTCTATTCAATACAAGCTGATCGACTTTTGGTATACAATTCATATACTTTGTGTTTGATTCGTTATTTATTCGTTTAACGTTTTGTTATCAATCATGGGATTCCGCACTACGTTTGATTATTAGGGATTCAGGGGTCCTACAAGTGGTATCAGAGCTAAAATCTCAGGATTTGGCGTTATTGAATCCATTTTGATACGTTTCTCGGATAAAAACAACAAGTTTGAGTTAAAATCTTCATTGTAAGGTACTTAGAAATTGGTATTTGGCATTTCTGGAAGATTTTGGGATTAGTATTCGTCCTCCATTCGTGAATTTTCATTAGGTTATCGAGAATTTTCGATTTTAGGGTTCTTTGGTCGCTGGTCAGCCGTTTCTGCGACACTATTCTGCGACATAACTTTTGTGTCGTGTCTAGGGTTACTGCGACATACGCCTTTAATTAGGCGACATAAGCTTGCGACTCAAGCTTATGCTGACTTGCGACATACGCCTTTAATTTGGCGACATAAGCTTGCGACTCAAGCTTAATCTGGTTTGCGACATAAGCCTTCATTTAGGCGACACAAGCTTGCGACACAAGCTTGCGATATAAGACTTGGTTTTCTTCCGTCGCTATCTTTTGCGACATAATCTTTTGCGACATAATCTCTGTGTCGCTTGAACCTTCTGCGACACATACTTGGTTCGCATAACAATTTGTTCTTTGTGTCTTTGATTGTTTTGCAGTTAATTTAAAATGACATAATCTTCAGCACATTCTATTCAGTTTGTTGGAGCAATGTTGAAACAAAAAAATGAGGTTGGATCTGGATCAAACCTCCAATGTATATGCCTGGAATGAGTTATTCTGATTGGCGTCAACGCTTCGAGTCTTATGTTGGACTAAATGACCCGGAAATGATGATATATTTAGAGGAAAGATATGAACGTCCTCTAAGAACAGGAGTCTTCAATGGTCCAGTTCCTGAGAAGTCAGTAAAATCAATGACTCCTGATGAACGTAAAGCTTTTGATATGGAAAGAAAAACTCATGCTGCAATCACTATGGCATTGCCTCAACCTATCATGAGACAATTGAGGCAACATAAGATTGCATATGATCTCTGGAAAGCGTTTGAAAAGAAATGTGGTGGTAGTGATCAATACAAAAAGAAAAAGATTGATCTAATCAAGAAGCAGTACGAGGTTTTTGATATGCTTCAGGATGAGTCTTTGGAAGATCTGTGCAGCAGATATTCCCAATTGGTCACTAAGTTAATGGAAGGAAGTGTAGTTCTTGAGCGTAATGATGTAAACAAGAAACTTCTAGATTCACTTCCTAAGAAGTGGCATACTCGGGTGCTCTTGATGGAAAGAGATGAAGATATCATTGATATGGAGCTCGAAGATCTTTTTAGTCACATTGAGTCTGAGCTTCTCGAGATGCAAAGAAAAGAGACCAAGGCCACTTCACATCTCCAGAATCCAAAATTATATGGAGTTGATGTTCCGACATCTTCAAGCAAGCCTACAGTTACCGCATTCATCGCTAGCAATGCTAGTGGAAATGCATCTACTAGTACTCCATCAGGTGGTACTTATTTTCAGAGTTCTGGATTCTCTTCTGGTGAAGATTATTCTTCCACATTTTCAGCATTCTTAGCCTGCGCTGGTGACTTTTCTGATGAAGATTTTGGTCAAATTGATCAAGAGGAATTGGAGAGGTTGGATTTAAAATGGAACATGGCTATGCTGACAAGGAGAGTGAAGAACTTTTTGCAGAAAACCGGTAGAACTTCTGTGAATAATCCGGATGAAAAAGGCATTGGTTTCAATAAAGGGAAGGTGAGATGTTATAAGTGTCAGAACTATGAACACTTTGCTCGTGAATGTGAAAAGAATAAGACACCACCTTCAGGTCTTACCAAGGCTTCCCCAACTAAGGCAGAAGAGAAAGCAATGGTGTCAGCTGCTTTGATGCTGACAGAAACTCCATGGGACAACAGCTGGTTAGATGCAGCTGATGATGAAGAAGAGAACACTGCGCTAATGGATGAGGTTCATGAGCAATCTGAAGCAATTCAAAATAGTAGATGGTATATCGACAGTGGTTGCTCGCGACATATGACAGGCGACTTATCTCTGTTATCTGAAAAGTCAAGGATTATAATGGGGGATATGTTGCTTTTGCCGGTGATAAAGGAGGAGTTATTACCGGACAGGGAACACTCACTAATGGGAAAGTGAGTTTTGAAAAGGTTAATTTTGTGGAGCAGTTTACTCACAACCTGCTCAGTGTATCACAAGTGTGCAACAAAGAGTACACTACCGCATTTACCAAAGCTGAATGCTGTATTTTGAAACCAGGATTTGTAATTCCTGAGGAATGGGTGCTACTGAGGGCACCTAGGCAAAAAGACACGTATATTCTAGATATGAAGACTGTTGAAACCACCCAACATACGTGTCTACTTTCAAGAGCTCCTGAAAAAGAATCACTTTTATGGCACAGACGTATGGGTCATCTGCACTTCAGAAAGATGAATTATTTGGTGAAGCACGATCTTGTGCATGGAGTTCCAAAGCAATCCTTTGGAATCAATGATCTTTGTGTTTCCTGTCAAAAAGGGAAACAACACAAGAAGTCCCATAAGTCAAAAGTGGTGAATTCTGTTTCAAGTCCTTTGGAGCTACTGCATATGGATCTTTTTGGACCTGTAAGTAAGAAGAGTATGGGAGGTTCTAAATACTGCTTAGTAGTAACTGATGATTACTCTCGCTTTTCGTGGGTGTATTTCTTAACTACTAAGGATGAAGTTCCTGAAATTCTCACTTATTTGTTTGACAAACTCGAGAACCTATGCAATTTGTCAATTAAGAAACTGCGATCGGATAATGGTACTGAGTTTAAGAATTCGACAATTGAGTTGTACTGTTTAAGAAAAGGCATTGATCATCAATACAGCGCCGCTCGAACTCCTCAACAGAATGGAGTTGCTGAACGCAAAAATAGGACACTCATTGAAGCCGCACGAACAATGTTGGCAGATTCTAAGCTGCCTATCTCTTTTTGGGCTGAAGCAGTAAATACTGCTTGTTATATTCTTAATCGGGTTTCCGTGGTTAAAAAGCACAATAAAACGTCTTATGAACTGCTTAATAACTGGAAACCTTCGTTACAGTTTCTTGAACCATTTGGCTGTCCCTGCACCATTATGTACACGAAAGAAAGAGTTGCTAAATTTAGAGCAAAGTCAAGTGAAGGGTTATTTTTGGGCTTTTCACATAATTCTCCAAACAAACGTGTGTACAACATGGCAACTAAGCGTATGGAAGAACACTTTGAAGTAACATGCTTTCGTTACTCTGACAATCCGGAAGGAAAGTGACCAGCACATTTGTTTAATTATGAGGCAATCTTTGAATCATTTAATCTGCCTAAGGAAGATGATGAAGTTGATCAGGTGGTCACATTACTTCATGGCCTTGATTTATCTTCAAATACTTCATAGCCATCAAAATCAAAGACTCCAACTGTCTCTGCTACTCCACCTCCTTCTCAACCAAATGTTGATGTTCCTGAATCATCCACAAGAAACCAAGAAACATATACTGATGTTCCTGCGTTGTCTGATGATGAAGATAAACCGTTTGAGAATACGAGGGAGTTTGATTTGGCACAGGAAGCCGATTTCACAAACTTGGACTCTGTCATTGTACCTGACGAGATTCCTAGTTCTCGCATTAATAAGGACCATCCCGTAGAGAATATTATAGGTCCTTTGGATAAGGGGATTCAGACAAGAAGTCAAGTTGTTGCTGATACACATCCTGCATCACCTTCTGATTCTTCTGAGTCTGCTTCCCTTGCATGTCTTTCTGCTGAGGTTCAATCATGTTTTCTATCTCAGGTGGAACCTAAACGTACAGAAGATGCTTTAAAAGATCCACACTGGGTTGAAGCAATGCGGAAGGAGTTGCAGCAATTCTAAAAGTTGCATGTTTGGGAATTAGTACCGTTACCTAAGGGTGCACATCCAACCGGCACTCGATGGGTTTATCGAATCAAGAAAGATGATCGAGGGGTAGTCATTAGAAACAAAGCAAGGCTAGTAGTTCAAGGTTTTCATCAAGTAGAGGGTTTGGACTATGATGAGGTCTTCGCTCCTGTTGCAAGACTGGATTCGATTCGTATCTTCTTGGCCTTCGTGTCCTTCAAAGAGTTCATTGTTTATCAGCTTGATGTAAAGAGCGCTTTTCTGTATGGACAGGTTGATACCGACGTTTATGTGAAGCAGCCTCCGGGTTTTGAAGATCCGTTGCATCCAGAATATGTCTGTAAACTTAATAAGGCATTATATGGTTTGCATCAGGTGCCACGACTGTGGTATGAGAGGCTTGCAACTCATCTTGTTAAGAATGGATTCGAAAGAGGTAGCATTGACAGTACGTTATTCACTAAAAGAGATGGAGAAGACTTATTGCTGGTACAAGTATATGTCGACGACATCATTTTTGGATCTACCAAAGACTCCATGTGTAAAGACTTCGAACATCTCATGAAGTCTGAATTTGAGATGAGTGCAATGGGGGAACTCACGTTCTTTTTGGGTGTTCAAGTTGAGCAGTCTGCCAAAGGAATTTACATTCATCAGTCCAAATATGTCACTGATATGTTAACCAGGTATGACTTGCTTAATTGTAAGACTTATGGAACCCCCATTGAAATTAATCATAATCTCGGACCGGCCATTGATGACGAGGATTGTAAAGAAAAGGACTATCGCTCAATGATTGGTTCTCTCATGTATCTGACTGCATCCAGGCCGGACATTGTATTTGCTGTGTCCATCTGCTCAAGATATCAGGCTAGGCCAAAGGTTTCTCATATGAAAGCAGTAAAGCGAATTTTTGGGTACCTCAAACATAGGCCAACTCTTGGTCTATGGTACTCCAATGAAAAATCATTTGAACTGACTGCTTATTCTGATTCTGATCATGGCGGCTGTAGCATAGATAAGAAGTCAACAACTGGTGGATGCCAGTTTCTTGGATCACATTTGGTATCGTGGCAATGCAAGAAGCAGACGACGGTGGCTACTTCCACTGCAGAGGCTGAATACGTTCTTGCGGCTAGTTGTTGTTCCCAGGTTCTGTGGATTCAGCATCAATTGCACGATTACGGGTTACTTCTTACTATGACTCCTTTACATATTGATAATACTGCTGCTATTTTATATACACGCAATCCCGTACAGCACTCTAGAACTAAACACATAGAACTTAGGTTTCACTTTATACGAGATTGCTATGAGAAACACTTAATAGACCTTGTCCATATAGATACCCTTAAACAGAATGCTGACCTATTCACTAAAGCTTTTTCTCATGCCCGATTTGATGAACTGGTCAACATGATTGGTTTGCGCTTCTTTCATCTTAAGAACTAATTTTTTGGACTTGGACTATTTTGATTAAAAAAAAATGCGCAACTGCCACTCTTTATACTCTTTAGTATTAAAGAAATGCACAGTTGCAACATTTGTAAAAAGACGTTTAGTTGTGTTTGTAAACAACTAGGGAAATGATAGTACATTAGGGTGCATGTACAAAATAAAAATTTTAAGGTTTATCCTTGATGTATCAGTAGGTTTATCTAGCATACTTACCACAGATTCTATAAACATTAGATTCATCATATGATGTACTGGTAGGCATGTTACACTGGCCTTTGAGCAGTTAAAAATAATGCTAATACATGTCTATTATCATGTGGTCAACATTCTGTGATGTATGACTAAGTGTCTTAATTTCTTAATACAGCTTGGCATACTTCCAGTTTAGTTAATAATATGAAATACTTTGGGGGTATATATTTCTTGTTTCCTCTGTTGTACGTAAGTACAGACCTGGTCTCAAGTTGTATATACTAAAAGTTAAGCAAACGCAAGTCAAAAGAACTTGAAAAAGTCTTAAATTATAAGATACCTAACAAGGTCGCCAAAATGGTTTGACCAAGTCTAGTTTTGCTTACACCTGAATCAAGTTATGTCGCTTTGTTGTACGTTTGTATAGACCTGTCACCGCTGACTTGATTCTTAAAAATGACTTTCCTCTATTTTATCTATCTTGGAAGATATGTTCTTGTCTAAATTAATGGGATATGTCTATGGTGGGGACCACAGATAATTATTCATACTAACAATAAAAGTTTTGCTCATAGCCGTAGATGTAACATGTTTAGGTGGTCAAACAATACTAGTAATCATCTTGAAATAATATTTATCAAAGGTGTTCTAAATATGCTAAGTAAATTTCAAGAGGTCACATATACTGATAATCGAAATAACACTTACCATTTTCTAATAATTGCATGTTATTCTAATATGATCCCTTAGCAGACAAAATAACTACATCACCAAAAAGTAAATTAATTTAAGTTTTATTTTTACAGTTATTTTTTATATTAAATTTGTATATTTATTCTTCACAAGTCCAATTAGTTACTCTTTCATCGGGTTACAAAACTTGAAATTAAAAATCAAGTTTTCTGAGCCCTGTGACATAAGTATGGTCCTGCGACATAACTTAAGTCGTCTTCTATGTCGCTACATTATGTCGCTAGGTGGGGTAGAGGTATAAATACCTCACTCCAGTCGCTTTCTCCGTTCACACTTTTAGCGACACAAAATAAAAAACCTGCGACATAAAATTCACACCTGCGACACAAAAGCTGCGTGTGAATTCAATTTTTGTTTTCGATCATCTGGACTTTCTCTGGGCAATCGATCTCTTGTTTCTAGTTCCCTACCTTCTACTCGATCGATAGGTACTAGTCTCACCCTATATTACTGCTTATTTGTGCTTAAATCGTTGATTTTAGTTACGGATTTTTAGGGTTCACGGATTTGGGTTGATTAGACACGAAAATCACACTCTTGTTTGTTAATATGAATGTTTTCGTGCTTCTGGTGTGTTGGCGTACCCTAGGGTATGTCTCGTTTTCAGAAACCCCAAATTAGAGGTTAGGGTTTTCTGGGGTTGGACTTGCTGTTCGTCATTGCGATATAACCTGCGACATAAATTTTTATGTCGCATATTTTCTGAATTTCAATTTATGTCGCTTCCATTTGCGACACAAAATTTATGTCGCTGGAAATTGCGACATAACTGTTATGTCGCCAAATGTCATTGCGACATATCTTATGTCGCTTAAATCAGTTTAGCCTATTCCTTACTTTTGTCCAATTATGGTATAGCCATGGCAGGTGATTTCGTTCAGGACAATGGTGTTATACACTACTGTATTCACTGCTTCTGCCCAAAGACTATCATGTCTTGCACTTCCACGACTTCGAGGATCACCTTCCGGTCGTGGAAGCTTACGTGCACTCAGGTGTCGTGATAGCATTCTTGCTTGATCGATTACCTTTCATTTTTGGTGGTCTGGTGGGAACCCCTCTGTTGAGTCACTGATCGCTAAACTCAAGATGGTCACTGATTACAAGGATTAAGGGGGAGATCATAAGGATAAATTATAGGAGATTGTTGAAGTCATTAATCGCTGATAAAGTGAAGTCACTGATCATGCCTTATATTCACAGTCTCTGTCCTACTCAATAAAAGAACTCTCCATGAAGAAAATGATTCAAGTCAAGCTCCTGTTGCTGAAGTTTATGATCGCTGATCCTATCTCTTCAACCAGTAGATGAAGAACCTATCAAGATAAAAGACTCAACTTTGTGTGTCGCTGATACTCATCTATCAGCGAGAGTCTTCAAGTCTTTTCAAGTTATTCTTTCTGCTGAATAAAAGAAGTCACTCAAGTACTGTAGCTCAAGTTACTCTTCAAGAGCACGTTAGCTCGCAGCGAGTAAGGAGAACTTCTATTACTTCAGTGACTGCAGCATTAAATGTTGCATTAATAAGGAGTTGACATATTCTACACTATTACGGCACCACGCGTGCTCCTCGTGACTTGGTCCAACATAGAAAAGAATGTGGCAGCAAGTGATTGGTTTCAAGGTAAAAGGTGATATTTCCCAAGACAGAATGTCAGACCATAATGTATCACATCTCAACTACCTCACCAATCAAGCAGCGACACGTGTCCTTCCAGATCCGGAAATCAAGGATTTCAGCGTCTATAAATAGCGTAGTATGTTGTACTCCATTTTGTGTCGATTGTTTGTATTGTTACTTGTTTGTCAGTAACTAGTTTGTCTAAAATACGAACAACACCAGCGAGTGAACTAGTAGCATGTTTGTCCACTATTAGTCTATCTCAGCGAGTGAGCAAGTTAGCGTGTTTGTCCACTACTGCTCATCTCCTTTTGTAATGCAATATTGTTTGATTTAGATTAGCTTTGGCTAATCTATTCCACAATCAACAATAGATAAATTTTATCAATAAAAGAATTTATCTTTCAGCTAGTATTGCATCAGCAACTGAACTGCTTATCATACTTACATATTTGTGTTCATATTGTTGTCACTTAAATACGGTTAAAAACTTGCTAAATAAGTTAACACATTAAAAGAAAAAGTTTTTAATTGTATTCAACCCCCCCCCCCTTCTACAATTAACTCACTGTTAACGATTCATAATCACTAACATAATAGTGATTAGGGACTCACAATTGGTATCAGAGCAGAGTTGGTTTAAATATAATTAAATCAGATCTGCAATGGAATCGGTTAAATACAGTTGTGTTGATTCTGAGTACCAGAAGGGAAATGGCTCCACTACTAAACCACCAGCTTTTGATCCATCTAGAATTGAAACCTGGATGTCCAGGATGATGATGTTCTTAGATCTTGTCGATGATCGCCTTTGTACAATTATTATTGATGGTCCATACACCCCAACTACTATTGTTCCTGCAGTTGCAGCTACTGCAACCACTCCTGCTATACCTGAAATGGTTATGCCTAAAAGGGAGGAACAATGGTCAGATGAGGATAAGCGTATGGTAAGGCTAGACAAACAAGCTAAAATTTACATAAGCATGGCACTTCCTGATGAAGTGTTTGAGTCTATTAGATTGTGCACAACAGCGAAACACATGTGGGATACTCTTAGAAACATCTATATTGGAACTCCTGACATAATTCGCTGTAGAGAAGTAAATCTAACTCGTCAATATGAGTTCTTTGCTATGGAACCCAATGAGTCACTGGTATCTACCTATACTAGATATCAAGCTTTAATTAATAAAATAGAAAAAAGCCAATATAGGAAAGGACCAGAGATTCATTGTTGAAAACTTTCTAGAGTTACTACCTAGGAAAACTTGGGGAACCATTGCAACATGCATAAGACAAAGAAATGATTATAATTTTCTCAATCTAACTCAAGTTTATGGAATTTCACTAAATTGGGAACAATCTGAGAAGCTAGCTGATCAAAGTGAGCACATTCGTGCTGCACTAGGAGGACAAAAGATTTCGAATGCCCTTGTAGCTGAGCTTGATGAAGTTGATCAAAAGCAGAAAGCAAAGTTTACCAAGCTTAGCTCAAAGTCACTGATTGCAGAAGAAGAAGGTAGTGTCGCTGAAGACCAGTCAGAAGCAAGCTATGATGAAGGATTAGAGAAGTTGGAAAGAGACATCGCCATGATGGTTGCAAACTTCAGAAAGAACAGCAGATTCAACAGATCTGCTGGTGCATCATCAAATGATGATTTTAAACCAAAAGGTGAGTGCTACAAATGTGGCACGCCTGGCCATTTTGCAGCTGAATGCCGGTCCAAAGCTGTCAACTCTTTCGCTGATCAAAAACCCAGCTTCAGAAATGACAAGTATAACAAGTACAAAACAAAGTACAAGAAGCTGAAGGAAATGTCCAAGTCAAAGAAAAGGAATAAAGGGTTTATTGCTGAAGAAGGATCTGTCAGCGACTCAGACTCAACTTCATCATCTGATGAGGAAGAAGCAATGATCTGTTTAGACAAGGATTACTGCCTGATGGCTGACGATGCTGCTTTCCATGAAGACATCAAAGAAGTAGCTCAGAAATGTTCAGCATCTGGGTGGGATCCAGAAACTCTCTACAAGGTACATTGTTTTAAGTCTGCATCAGCGACTGAAAAAGATTTAATCTTTGAAACTTTGATAGTTGACTTATCAAATGCTCATGACATTTAGAAAAGACAAGAATGTATGATCAGTGACTTAACATCTAAACTTCAACTTCAAGAAGAAAATTTATTAAAAATAAAGAATCTTACACTTGATCTTGATGCACAAATACATGCAAATAAAAAATGCATTCAAGAAAAAGTAAAATTTGAAACTAAATTTTCACAACTCAATGAAGTGATGAAGTCATGGTGTAGATCTGCATTAAAAGTGAATCAGTACATAAGTAATCAAATCCCAAAACAAGTTAAAGCTATTCTGGGAGGTGATTATGAAACTGCTGCTGCTCTCACTGATGCAACCAAAGTTGATCAAATATTCAATCCTGATGAAACATTCTCAGAGTTTGTCTTTGAACCAATGTCAATTTTTAGTGAGCCTAAACCAAATCACTTCGTGAGAAGTTCACAGGTTACTAATAGTTATGATATTACTGCAAGTATTGATGAACTAAAGAAACTAGAAATTTATGAATCAACAACTTGCACTGCTCTTATCAAAACTATCGCTGATGATCAAGAATCTATCAGCGACTTCACTTCTGACACTCCAGTCACTGATGATCTTATCATCAGTGACCTGAATTCAAAGAAGGAAAATGAGGTAGTAAATCTGAGAACTTCTAAGTCTTTATCTAGTGTGAACAATAAGTCAAAGAAATCTAAGTCCACAAATAAAAAATGCTACAAATATGGAAGTAGACAGCATATGTCATCAGATTGTTCATCATCACAAGTTTCATTCAGTCAACCATCATTAGTATGTCATCATGTGGTATCTGAATGTTCAGCTACATCATCTTCAAAATCACAAATAATCAGTGAGCATTCAGATACTATTAATGCAAGACAGTGGAAGCCTGAACCAAAGGCTGACCACCATGAACCCATCTCAGGATGGGTTCATCAATTGAACTAATTGTTTATGTGTGATGCAGGGCATTCTCAGAGAGACAATTTGGTATCTGGATAGTGGTTGTTCCAGACATATGACCGGATGTAAGTCCTTGCTCAGTGACTACCAGGATGAAAGAGGTCCTGATGTAGTGTTTGGTGATAACAACATTGGTAAGACCAGAGGGTATGGTGTCTTGACCAATGGTAATGTTATGTTTAAGAAGGTGGCATATGTTGAAGGACTGAAGCATAATTTATTAAGCATTAGTCAGTTCTGTGATGCCAAAAATAAAGTGTTGTTTGATCATGAAGCTGGAGTTGTTTACAACAAGAATGGAAGCGCTGTCCTGGCTGCTCAAAGAAAAGGCAATACATATGTAGTCAATATGGACTCAGCATAATCAGGAACATGCTTTTATTCCATAACCGTTTCAGAAGAAAAATGGTTATGGCATAAGCGTCTCTCTCACCTGAACTTCAAGGCCATCAGCAAGCTCAGCAAGAATGACTTAGTAAATGGTCTTCCAAAGCTAACTTATGACAAAGACAAGCTATGTTCAGCATGTGAGAAGGGAAAGCATCACAGTTCTTCATTCAAAAGAAAACAAACATCTTCAGTGACAGAATGTTTTCAACTGATGCATATGGATCTGTTTGGTCCAGTGAGTTCTCCCAGTCTTGGTGGTAAAAGGTATTGCTTGGTAATTGTGGATGAATACTCCAGATACACTTGGGTATTCTTTCTCAAAGCCAAAAGTGATGCAACACAGGAAATCATATCCTTTATCAAAAAGATGGAAAACTTAAATGATTGTTCAGTTAAACATTTAAGAAGTGATAATGGTACTGAATTTAGAAATATTGACCTTGAAAGTTTTTGTGATTCAAAAGGTATTTCTCAAAACTTCTCTGCACCAAGAACACCTCAACAAAATGGTGTTGCAGAGAGGAGAAATAGAACCTTGATTGAATCAGCAAGGTCAATGCTCATAGATGCTGGTCTTAAGACCTATTTCTGGGCTGAAGCAGTCAATACTGCCTGCTACACTCAGAATAGGTCTTTGATTGTCAAGAGACATGATAAGACAGCCTATGAGGTACTAAGGGGGAGAAAACCTGACATAAGTTTTCTCCATGTTTTTGGCAGTACCTGCTATGTCTTAAACAAAAGAGATCACTTAGGAAAGTTTGATCCCAAAGCTGATGAAGGTATATTTGTTGGTTATTCAATCATTTCAAAAGCTTTCAGGGTTTATAATAAAAGAAGGGAATGTATTGAAGAATCAATGGATGTTACCTTTGATGAATCTTATGATAAATCACTCACTGATCCAAAAGACTATGAAAATCTTATTTTTAATACAATCAGTGATGACAAGCATGAGATTCATATATCAGATTCTGAAAGGGAAGATGATGTCCCTGAAGGCACTTCTGGCTCTACTTTAGCTAAGAATGATTCAGGAACTTCATCTTTGCCTATTGACATCCCATCATCATCATCTCATCATCTGCATCAAAATGATAACACTCACTGTCTAAATCAAAGCTTAAACATTAATCATACTTCAAATGCTGATGTGTCTGATGGATCATCTCTGGGTAATCAAGTCACTGCTGAACCTCAACGAATGACTAAATGGACTAAACATATTAATAATCAATTGATTATTGGTGATCCACAATCCAAGGTCTAGACCAGATCCGCAACTGCTAACTTTTGTTTGTTTGTAAGCTTTGTGTCACTGATTGAGCCCAAGAAGATTGATGAGGCACTCACTGATCGTCACTGGATAGCTGCCATGCAAGATGAGCTATCTCAGTTTGAAAGAAACAAAGTCTGGAAGTTAGTACCTCAAGTATCTGGGAAATCTGTGATTGGAACAAGATGGGTGTTCAGAAACAAGATGGATGCTGATGGTGTTGTGATAAGGAATAAGGCCAGACTGGTTGCACAAGGTTACTGTCAGCAAGAAGGAATTGACTATGATGAAACCTTTGCACCAGTTGCTAGACTTGAAGCAATCAGGTTGTTCTTAGCATATGCAGCTCACAAGAAATTCAAGGTATACCAAATGGATGTAAAAAGTGCTTTCTTGAATGGAAAGCTGCAGGAAGAAGTGTATGTTAAGCAACCACCTGGATTCACTGATCCCAAGCATCCAGGTTATGTCTATAAGCTGGAAAAAACTTTATATAGACTAAAACAAGCTCCTAGAGCTTGGTATGACACTCTCTCTACTTTCTTAACTAAATGTGGGTATGTCAGAGGCAAAATTGACAGCACCCTATTTATCAAAAAGGAGAAGAGAGATATCATATTGGACCAAATTTATGTTGATGATATTATATTTGGGTCTACAAACAATGACTTGTGCAAGGAATTCTCTGACCTCATGACTAAAAGTTATGAAATGAGCATGATGGGTGAACTAACATTTTTCCTTGGTCTGCAAATAAAGCAAAACAAGACTGGTATTTTTATAAATCAAGGAAAGTATGTTAAAGATTTATTAAAGAAATTTGAATTCACCAAATGCTCATCCCTTGCTACACCAATGTCATCTGCAGTAAAATTACATGCTGACCCTGATGGTAAATCTGTAAACATCACTGCTTACAGAGGAATGATCGGGTCACTGCTGTATTTAACTGCTAGTAGACCAGACATTATGTTTGCTACATGTCTATGTGCTAGGTATCAAGCTGATCCAAAGGAATCTCATTTACTCGCTGTCAAAAGAATATTTAGATATCTGAAGGGTACACCAAATCTTGGTCTCTGGTACCCATCTGGTTCAGATTTCTCACTGAAAGGATATTCAGATTCTGATCATGCTGGATGCAAAATGGACAGAAAGGGTACCTCTGGTAGCTGTCAGTTATTTGGAGAAAAGCTTGTAAGCTGGTCAAGCAAGAAACAAAATTCTGTCTCAACTTCTACTGCTGAGGCTGAATATGTCGCTGCTGGAGCTTGCACTGCTCAAATTCTGTGGATGAGGAATCAGCTCGCTGACTATGGTTCTGACTTTGGCAATGTACCAATTTATTGTGACAGTCAAAGTGCTATTGCCATAGCAAATAATCCTGTGATGCACTCGAGGACAAAGCACATTGATGTCAGATATCACTTCATCAGGGACCACGTCATGAAAGGTGACATTGAATTGCATTTCATTCCAACTGATTACCAACTCGCTGACATATTTACAAAACCTTTAGATGAGAAAAGATTCACCTTTCTCATCAGCGAGTTGGGAATGTTGAACTTAAATGATTAAACCTGATTGTTTAATAAAAGGTATTTACAGAATATATGGTTTGTAGTTCTAACTCGCTGGCCTATTATTCTCACTGACATAATCAGCAAGAACAATAAGTTAGCATAGTTATGATCAATAAATTATATACTTTGTAAATACACATGAAAACTCTTTATATCACATAAATAAAATATGTTTTATGCTTCACAATTTGGCTAGCTGATTAGATTAGTATTCTAAGTTGTAATTTGATCAGCGAAATCAAATATGAGACATAATATTTATATTATTTTAAGATATAACTCACTTTCATCTCTCTGATATCTTAGTTTAATAATTTAATTTGCAATTAAATTATGAAATTAATGTATCAGCGAAGATTCTCCTTATTTAATATGGCACTTATTTCGACATATATTCCTTTACATTTAATACATTTTGTATTTAATTTTTAGCGATTTATATTCCTAATAAATGCTTTGTTAAATATCTCATGATACTTCGAAAAGGTACACTTTTTCTGACACCTCGTATACCTTTCCGGCGTACCACTCCCATCACCATTTAATGCTACCACTCACCACCATCATCACCCTACTCCCCTACCATCAACCACCACTTTCTGACCACGTACATACGCTTTTTGACCACATGTTTTGTATCTCAGCAACCGTATATAAGCAGTGAGACATTTTCAATTTCACTTTTACGCTTTCTTGTTTTTCAAAACTTCATCTTCTTCATTTTCTCTCTACAAAAACCCTAAATTTTCTTTCATCTTTTTAAATGGCACGTTCAAAATTTTTCAATAACAGTTACACACCGACCCCAGAGATTCAAGCTCTTAGAGCCTCTGCGGTCAGTGAGACACTGATCATTACAGTTCCCAAATCTAATTATTTGGGAAATGTAACTTGTGCCAAACCAGAGTATGCGGAGGCAATAAACTTTTTGCAAAATCATTTTATCCTCCCAGCTCTTACCTTGTCTCCTGGGGAAATGAACCCAGAATGGCTTAGTGAGTTTTGGTTTACCTGCACTCACCAAGTTGTCTCTGGTGTTTCACAACTCAAGGGTTTTATCGACAATGGTACCCAACCCATTATCATCACTGCCAGCACCATCCAGTCCATTTTACAACTGCCAATCGCAGAGTCTTACGAGTCACTGCCAGAGAGCGACGAAGCCAAGCAAGGCTTAGTTGATCTCACTGAGATTGAGTGTAAATACTCAGTCGATGGCAGTGGCAACCGTAAGTACTCTACGGTCCACAAAACCAAGATGGATGGTGTTTGGAATGCAATTTTTACAAATTTCATTCAATCTTTAGGTACAAAATCCAGGAGCTATGATCAATTCAGCTCCCTGGAAGCCCAGATTAGCTGGTCACTGATCAACTCTCTAAGAGTTGATTATGCGAGTGTGATCTTTAACGAGCTGATCACCAAAGTCGCTGAGCCTACCAGGGCAAAATACGTGCCCTATCCAAGGTTCCTCTCACTGATCTTTAGAGATCAGTTTGATGCCTATGATAGGATACCATTTCAGGGATTTGAATGTCTCAGAACCAGAGAACAATGCTGTTGTTTCTGAAGTTTTCTTAGAACTGAATTGAGAATATTGCATCATCTTTCCAGTCTCCTTTTTCTGTAAAGAAACATCATATACTTGCAACTTGTTGATCAAGTCTTCATACGCATATTCACCCAATGATTCATCTTCCATCAAAATGTTAGCCTTAATATCCCACCTTGAAGGTAAAGCTTCAATCAACTTCTCATTGATTTCAAGACGTTCCAAAATCAAACCATGTCTTTTAAGCTCACTGATTAACTGGGAATATCGGACAATTAAGTCATTAAAAGATTCATTTGGCATGCATATGAATACATCCCATTGTTTCTTTAACAAGTCACGTTTACTTTTCTTCAACTTATCGTTACCAGCAAAACGTTTCTCCATTGCTTTATAGAGCTCATATGCCGTATTCAAATCTTTCCATCCAGCAAGAACATCACTAGGAAGACTCATAGAGATAACTGACTTAGCTTTCTTGTCTCGATCATGTTCTTTCCTTTCATCAGAAGTCATCATTTTGAGTGACTTGGGAGGAGGATTATTATCTCTATAAATTCCTTCAGCTCTAGGATGAATGTATTGCTCCGAGATAGGAATCATTAGATCTGGATCATATAGAGCAATAAACGACTCAAACCGATACCTCCAATCATCATAATCATTTTGACATAAAAACTTTGTTGGTTTGGTTGTAGTTCTAGTCTCTTGTTCATTCTTCATCATAGCTTGCCAATTCACATGAGCCATTGTAAACACTTAGAAAAATTCGAGAATATCAATATCTGAGAATAAGAAAAACAGTCCGAGAATAATAGCTTCAAAACACTCCAAACACTCAATCCGAGAGTAACAATCAATCCGAGATAAATGGTTAATCCTAGAATATCAAACACTCCGTCAATATCAACTATTAGTGATAAACACTCCGTCAATAACAATTGTCCGTAACTAATCACTCCGTCAATAACACTCCAAACACTGTTTATGCGAAACTAACACAGTGGTCCGTCAATGTGAGTTCGAGAATAAAAATCCGTCAATCAACTACTGTTCATGCAACAATAGCTTATTATCGGATCACTAATCACACAAATCTGTCAATATCAACTACTGTTCATGCGACAATAGCTTATTGTCGGATTACTATTCACGTAAGTGCAATCACGGATAAAATGGTTATCACTATTGTCGGAAGTATGTTATTCACACATGAAATTTCCAGAAAATGAAAAGTGTTGTAAAATCTTCAATTTTAGCACGTTTTTGCTAAAATTTATATCACTGAGCTCGGAATTCAATTTCTGATACTCGTATCTAATCAATTTGATCTTTTACCATCAAATTTACGGATCCGTACAATTTGACGATAAGTACGTAATCAATTCAAAAGATCAAAATAAGAGAATCAGATTAAATTCAGATGAATTATGATCACAGAATCACGTACAGCAGTAATCTTCTTCTGATTTTGATAAAACTCTTCAAATCCGAAGCAAATTGATCATCCAAATCAATCAAACAGTGTCAAATACCTCAAACACCTCAAAATCAATCAAACAGTGTCAAACTGAATCTTCCGAATCAATCAAATACCTCAAATACAAACTCTAATTCAATTAAGCAGTCCTAATTCTATTCGTATGGCTTTGATACCACTTTGTAGTGACGTGGATCACGAATCGCAATTAGAACTTATATCTTGTGTGGAATACAAGATATATATCAATATATGAATAAGAGAACAAGAAGTATTCAATATCAAAATTTGCTTTTGTATTTCAATAACACAGAGAGAACACTGCGACAATGGTTACAAAAGACTTAGCAAAAACTTCAACTAAAAGCCTATATATAGACTAATCTGTGCGACAATACTAAATTAACTTTGACCTGGTCAACTCCGACAATACCATTGTCGGAGTGACTTTTACATACGACAATACTATTCACGGAATTTCTTATTGTCGCAAAACAAAATACTTAGACAGATTTTCTAAACAAAAATTAATCAAGCTTTAGACAATCTTGCTTCAACAAAAAAGGAGGGGGAGACGGGTGTCGATCGGCTGGCGGCGGATGGAGGGTGGCCAGTGGCAGCTGGAGGGTGGTTGGCGGCGGCTGGCTTCCGTCCATCCCAGGTCGTTGCCCGTTCGCTTATTTCTCGTTTCGTGCGTATCTTCTTTGTTATGCGTCCATTTTTGACGATTCTTTTTGCATTGGATTCATTTTTCAAAAACGAAGACTTTGATGAAAAGAAATCCCTGAGATGTGTCTATGATCTTTAGATGTCTCGTACGAATCGTTTGAATCTTTCGGCATACGCAGAATCTTCATTTTTCATCAGTTTTTGCTTATTCTTCTTCTGTTGGATTTGTAATTTGAAAAAGAAGATCTTGGATAAGAGAAATCTTAGTGGTGGGCACTTTATCTCAAATCTTGTCTCGATTGCCTTGAATCTTCAAATGTGTGTAGAATCTTCATTTTTCGTTCATTTTGCTTGATTTTTCTCGTGCGACTCTATTTTGACCTTCTTGGCAATGTTTCATTGATTTGTATTATTTGAGTCTAAATGTAAAGTATTGTTCCAGAATGGGAGAGATATCGGTAGTAAAAGCGTGACTTTTTACGCGATATCACCCACGAACTCACCAACCATGTGTTGACGTTTTTAAGCATTTCAGGTGAAGCTAGTAATTCAAGGACTGAGACTAAGGTGGCTTAGCAAGACTGTTAGAGTGTATTTTAAATTTGTTAGTACGAACGATTGTATTTTTGATGTTGTGAAGCGGTTTCATAACATTTTGTTGAATTTCATTTAGTGAATTTCTTTCATATCAATGTGTTATGATCTAGTCATGCGTTGCATTCTGTTGTTTTCACTTTAGACGGGGTGTGACAGATTGGTATCAGAGCCATTGGCTATAGAGAATTAGGTGGATTGACCTAGACTATAACCTAGGACCCTTCATATAGTAGCTATGCTAGGAACTATCTATTCATGAAATGTGATGTACTTATTTGAAATGTTGTATGCTTATTTGAAACGTTATGAATTTGTTTGAAATGGTGTATGTTTACGTGAAACGATATGAATTTATTTGAACGATGTGTGCTTATGTGAAACGATGCGTATTTATTGCAACGATGTGTAACTTAAACGAGATGTCCTTACTTGACACAATGCATGCTTATTAGAAACGATGTGCCCTTAATTGCAATGAAATGTAACTACTATTCCATGAGGTGTTTTATCTTGTGTAACACCCGATGATTTAGGGTTAATGTTTAACCTTCTAGAAACCTTAATTACGCGTGTTTAGTTTAGGATTAGGCTAAATACTTGTAATTATTTGAAACTATTTGTATATTTATGTGAATATACACCCCCGTAATTGATTTATATTACGTACGTAATTAGTTGTAATTACGCTTATGCAATTTGGTAAAATTGTGCAAAACAACTGGACGGAGTCCGACACAGTATAAATACGGACGTTGGTGAACAAAATATTAAATAATATGAAATTATTCAATAAACTCAAAAACTTACAAATATTATGGTGATAATATTTAACGAATCATTAATATCGTATAAAGTAACATAGACGCGACGAAAATGCGCGAAACGCCCCCGACAATCGAATGAAAACCAAATATATTTTATAAGTTTAAAATATACTATTTCAAGTAAAACATTCATTTAAAATAACGTACTTTGAATCGTTAATGAAAAAAGGTCTAAATAAAACGTTACGCGATTAAACCTCCGTAAAACGAACGCGCAAATCGAGGCCGACAACGTAACGGAACATTTCTAATAATGTTTCCAAATATTTAAAACTTTTATATCAAGTGAAAATATCGAAATTCAAATCGTTGATTAAACACGTACAATTAACGTTTTACGTACAAATAAACGTCGAAGCGAATGAGGAAACGAACACCGCACGGAGCGTGAAATGAGAGAACAAAATTTGAACATGACCAACCCCAGTGGGCCCCCTTGGCTGGCCCCCATTCCTGCCCCATCACTCCTCCTTGAAAGACCAAAACCACACTCTTCCATTTCCTTTCACTTCACCATTTTCATCATTTCACACACACACACACACCCAATCCTCTCTCCTTTCCTCTCCCTCTCACTTCCATTTCCCCTCCCAAAAAAACTCAGAAAAACTCAGTCAATAAACCCCTTCATCTCATCATCATCATCGATATCCATCATCATCATCATCAAGAACAACAAGGTGCAAGAATCAAGCTCATCACCTCCTCTCATCTCCTCCATCATTTCTTTGTAAGAACCACCAAAACCCTCATTTAAATCTACTTGAATGCTACTGATTTTAATGTTTAGTTGATCATCTAACATGGTTATGTCCAAATATAAGCTTAAAATACGTTTTTACAAAGTATATATGAAAACACATAAATCTGTCTCAAAAAAACAGCTTACGAAAATAATTGTTGATCCCAGTTAGGATCTTAATATGTATTACTTTGGTTAATTATTAATAAGCTTGCGGAATAGTTTATTAATAACTTGAAGAACAAACTTGTAACACAGAATATTAATCAAAAGCTTCAATATTATTATCAACAATACGAACACACAATTGTGTTAGGGTTTACAACCTTGAAGCTAATAACTAGAAATTCGTCCCGACTCTAGGGTTTCACAGGATCTCTATTTATATCACATAGAGTCCTTTACAGAATCAAACTATTATGGAAATTCTATCTATTCCATAATTCTCTCTAACCGACTACTAACAGTGGTTGAGCTATACACTAACAGGGGTAGTACTCGTATATTACCAACAGTGGTTAAATACTTAATACAAAATACAAACTCATGTCAACAGTGGCACTGTTAGACTAATTCTAACTGACAGTGGCACTGTCAATACAAAACTACACTAACAGTGGTAGACTACTTCTAGCAGTGGCACAAGACTTGTCTTCTGAGCAAATCTGGCAGTGACTCAGGACTCAACAATAATCATATCTCGAGTTCTAGGAAGAGTTAGACAATGCATTTCTTTTTAAAATTTGCGTATTGAAAAGATCTACAACTTTCGTATTTTACACTTTTTCCAGAAACGCACACGTTTTTCTCTACTGGCCGATTTATAGGACTGGTATGATGGTTTTCGATAAATGTTTTCGGTTGTTACGCAGAATTGGTTAAATGAACATTATAAATCTTTAAATTCTTATGTTAGGAACTAGACACTTAGAAGACCAGTTGGTAAAATTTGTGAAGTTTGATTTGGACCAGAAGTAGGTAAAATTTAGCGGCGAAGCAAACTAACAAAGTCGAAAATATTAAACTTTGATGTTTTTGAATGAGTATTAAAAACCGACACTTCGTAACGACTCTGACACAAACCGATAAATTATTTGGACTCTATTAACTAAAATTTGGCTTGAGTAAAAATTTCGGGTCAAACCGAGCCTGTTTGACCATGTTACCAACACAAAAACACAACTGTTGACTTTGCGAGTTGACTTTGACTTGCGAACTGAAGACTTGCGAGTTGAGTTTGACTTGCAAAATGAAGACTTGCAAGTTGATTTTGACTTCCGAACTGAAGACTTGCGAGTTGAAAGTATTGCGAGTTGAGTTTGACATGCGAACTGAAGACTTGCGAGTTTAGTTTGACTTGCGAACTGAAGACTTGCGAGTTGAAAGACTTGCGAGTTGAAAGACTTGCGAGTTGAGTTTGACTTGCGAACTGAAGACTTGCGAGTTGAGTTTGACTTGCGAACTGAAGACTTGTGAGTTGACTTCGCGAGTTGACTTTTTGACTCCGCGAGTTGACTTTTCAAGTTGACTTTTTGACCTTGAGAGTTGACTTTTTGACCCTTAATTAATTTTCAGAAAATCACATTTTAGACTCAAAATTCCGAGCCTTAACACGTCGGACATATACATAAACATATATATAAAAGCAATAAACACCTACAAAGATCAAACCTTTATGATGCAGAATCATATATGAAACTCATATGCTTCGAGAAGTATACAACACGATGAACATAATAATAATACCTTGAATTATTATTACATAACCTCACCAACGGGTCGTACCTGTTTTCCAAAACTCAAACAAAACAATCAACTTATTTGGACATACTAGTTGGATGAACTAGCTTTAGGTGGACTTAAACCCCCCACCTACCCGATTGGCTTAAGTGGACATTAACCCCCACTTATACAATCGCTATAGATGGTCTTTTGAGACATCTACTTATACAACCTCATACGTTTAGGGCGTTAGGAGGTTGCACACGGGAACGAGAACACCCGCTACTTGCTAATATTTGATATTGCTTGCTACCTGCTTAACTCTGGTGAGTTTCATAGCCCCTTTTTACTGTTTTTCACTGGGGTGAGAATACATACAACTGTTTTATAAAATGCTTTATGATCACAAGTACTGGTAACAACTTTTCGTACGGATTGCATGAGACCTGAATAATCCACTAAAGTCCTCTACCCATCATAGTCATTAAAATTTGTGCGTGAGTATTATTAGATAGATCTATCAGGGTTTGACAAACCTCATCCGTGCTAGTCGCGCTAGCCAACTCACGGGCGCAGTATTACTTGTGATTTAGAAGTGTATCGGATTAGTACACTTACCGGAGGCAAACGACGTTAAGCTTGACTATGAGACTCATGCAAATGGTATACTTATATTGCAATATGCAATACTTTTACTTGCCGTTGGCTAACGATACTTTTACTTATCATTGACGAATGATGCAAAACTTGTGAAATCTTGTGGATCATTTTAGCAACTGATTACTTAACAAACCTATGAACTCACCAACTTTATGTTGACCTTTTAGTATGTATTTCTCAGGTAACCCGCCACAGTAGGAAGCTTTTGGAAAGCTTAGCTCGAGTCGCATTGTTTTCAAAACATCAAGAGATTAGATTGCATTTAGCTGTATTTTGTAAATTCAGTAATGTATTAGAAATCTCTTAACGGTTTATGCGAACTCCAGATATATTTTGTAAACATTTGAATTATTGTAATGTAACTATTTATTTTTCAAACGTCTCATATAGAGGTCATTTGTTTTAATTTTTGTGTTGTGATATTTAATTTGGTCGGCGCCCGCATGACACCTCCTACTTCCGCTGCCACGTGTTTTGGGGGTGCGTCATCTTGTTAGGAGCTACACTTGTTTGTTTCGTAGACAATATGAACTCATTCATGTTTCGGTTCTTGAGCAATATATGCTCCGTTGGTGATTCCGCACATGCCCGTATACCTGAAAGGGTCATATAGGCTTAACGACGCGGAATCATTAATGTTGTCTATTGATATTATATCGCTCATAGTATCATTCTCTTAAAAACTAGTGCCACTCTTAGATTTGACTATGTAGGAATGAGGTTGAACATTGTGATATAGGATTTGGTAATAAGTACATTTATGAAAGGATACCCTAACAATTATGGTGGCTGACGTAATTGCGAAGGTATCACAACATATATGTGTTTATACGACCATATTCGAGTGTCCAATGTGTCACCTTCAAAGTCGCATGACTTCATAAGCATTCAAATCTTTTTTTTTTAAATCTTGACTATTGTTTGTTGGTTTGGCGTATATTGTCGCACCCCCAAATTATGATGCGGAAGCGGGTCAGTTCGGGGCGCGACTAATCAAATATCAAGCACACAAGGTATACAATGAACGACTCTATATGCGTCGTTTTACAAATAGATTGATATTATAAAAGTTTTACACTGTTATAATATAGTTTACAAAAGCTCTTGAGCCAAATGGTAGAGATTCTATGGCATAACTAAATTATACAAAATATAGTAATGCATGACAATCTCTTGATGTCTGAATGCAACTCGAGCTAATGGGCATCCTGAGTGAGCAGACCTACTGCTGGTGTGAACCTGAGAATACACGCTAAAATGGTCAGCTAAAAGCTGGTGAGCTCACAGGTTTAATGATAATGTGTAATGTATGAACCGCAAGATTTAAGTATGATTTTTTGTAATTAAACAAATAAGTAATTGATAAATGATGTATATAACTGCCATGAGCACATAGTCTGAGCTTAACTGAGGTGTTAGGATCACAATCAAGTGCCTGAGCGAGGGTGCCACTCTGCGAGTGCCTAATCTACACTTGTATGAACAAATGATAATGCGTCCGTTTGACCAGTCAGTGCTTGCTGACCCGGACGGGGATTGTTAGTCCCATATGATACCATACACTAACATTCACACTACAAAGTATTACCAAACTATGCTTAGAGGACTTAAAAGATTAGATGATAAACTCATGCAGAATATAGCGATATTTGATACTTGCGTTCACATGTAAAACAAAACAAGCTTGTATTCTCACCCCTAGAGTAAAAACGGTAAAATAGGGGCTATGAGACTCACCTGAGTCTAATGAGATGCTATCAAGCACAAATGATGGTTTACAAGAGAAATGATGTCGTCTCCAACGACTGAAACCTGTTGGGTGTCCTAAACGCGCAAGGTTTTAATGATTAGATGTGGAAACCTGCTGGGCGTGTTAAACGCGCAAGGTTTTAAATGATTAGAGGTCTCAACAGACCATCTATGCTAGTTGTTCTGTTAACTAGTTATGTCCAAATTGATTTAGTTGATGTTTATATTTGAGTTTGTGAAAAGGTATACGGCTCGTTGGTGACGGTTTGTAATAATAATTTCAAACTATTATTATTATACATGATTTGTTGTACTTATAAAAGTATATGTGTTTCATGTGTAAGTCGTATCGTATAAGTTTAGTTGTTACTCAAGTTCGTTATATCCGTTACATTTTATTTCATAAGTTACGAAATTTGGTACAGGTCCGAAAACTGAAATATGCCATTTTCGACCCCTAGACGACCCCGAAAGGCCTAAAACCGCCTAGGCTATGGTACATACCTTGATCATTGGGCCGTTTTCGAATGACCGTGTGACTTTTACCCCAAATCCATTATAATAAATTTTAAAGAAAAGAGGTGTAGTCCTTACGAAATAAAATGGAGCCGTGGATGGAGGTGGTGATGGTGATCCGAAGATGATGATGGAGAAGATAATGAAGATGGTGATGATGATGATGCTTATTGCTGCTGCTGCTCCTCTTGTTGATGTTGATTTTGTTGTTTTTGGTTTGGGTTTTTGATGGTGTCGAGAGAGAGCAGAGGGAGAAGAGATAGATAGATAGAAAAATGAAAGAAGCAGAGGGGGTGTTTGATCGGCTTTAGCTTCATGAAGAAGCTGACCAACTTCAATTATTGGAGTTGGTTGGCTCCCATTTGCAGCACAAAATACCCGTGTTTTTGTACCCGATCGAAAAGTAGCATAATATTTTTAATTGATAAATTTCTAAAAATGAAATAGTATATACTTTTAATCGAAGTATTTTATAAAAATACTTTTAGTGAGATATAAAAATATATTTTTGTATTAAGTTTGAATGAAAGATATGGTTCAAATGGGTTCGTCACATTTGAGTAAGATTGAATAAAACGAATATGTTTTATTTTTTGTCAAATGTAAATAATAATTATTATTTCCAATAATAATACATTATTTATAAGTTTTGTCGCGAATGTTTTTACTTTGTACGATACGAATACTTTATATATTATCGAATTAATATATAATAAATACTGAGTATATTAAATAATAGTTTCATATTACTTAATATTTGTTTTCACCAACACTCATGTAAACGAATCGGAATTTGACTGATTTGAAAATGCACGATTAAATTTAATCGCGTACTGATATATATTCAACAACATATATATTGATACACACAATTAGCCTAATACATAGTACTAATTACATGTATTTCTAAATGATTAGGAACTAGTAACTAGTCCTAATTTGACGGGTGTCACATATATGTATTACACCATTCGAACTGTTTATCTGTTTTGAACTCATAAACCTTTGAAATCGTAGTGAACATTCCGCCAAGACGATCTGCTCGTAATGTTAACCGTGGAGGAGAAACTCCTAGTAGAGGTGGTGGAAGAACAGGTGGACGCTCGGGTAGAGGTGGTGGTCGAACGGGTGGTCGAACTGGAGGGAGTGAAGTTAATGGAGGTGGGAATCCTGATATTGCGGCAATTATAGCGCAACAGTAGCAAGCCCTACTGCTTGCAATTGTCACACAAGTAACAGAGGGTATCCTAAATCATGGTGGTGGTGAAGAGGAAACGAGGGATGAAGAGGATGTCAATGTGAATGGAACTGGAGAGGATGGTACTACAAGAGGATGTTCATACAAAGAATTTATGGAATGTAAGCCTAGGGAATTCGATGGAAATGGGGGAGAATTAGCCTACTCTCGATGGGTTCAGAAAACTGAGGCGGTGATGGATATTAGCAATTGTGTTAGTGCTGTTTGGTAAAGCACTAACATGGTGGAACACACAGGTACAAGTTAGGGGTAGAGTTTCCGCTTTGGGTATGACATGGGATGAGTTTAAGGTGTTATTGGGAGAGGAGTACTGCTCCACTATTGAGATGAACAAGTTGAAGAGAGAGTTTTGGGATCATTCAATTATGGGGGCCAACCATGCTGCCTATACTGACCGTTTTCACGAGCTGGCCAAATTGGTTCCCCACCTGGTAACACCAGAGTCCAAGAGAATTAAAAAGTACATACATGGAATAGTAGCGGAGATTCGGGGTATGATAGAGATCACTGAGCCGGCCACTATTCAAAGTGCTATACTAAGAGCTAGGGCATTGACTGATCAAATGGTTATAAGTGGCATACTAAAGAGGGATAATGATAAAAAGAAAGAACCAGATGATGTTATCAAAATTGTGGATGAAAAGACTGATAATAAGAAAGCCAAGATAGCTAGCGGATTTGTAACGGTTAGCACGAGAACGAAGGAGTACGAGGGTTCTTACCCAAGGTGTGGTAGATGCAATTTTCATCATCAAGCGTCAACTTCATGTCACACATGTTTTAATTGTAATCAAATGGGACACTTTGCAAGGGATTGTCCATTGGTGGCTAGGCAAGTGCCACCGGTGAATGCGTTGAACGTGGTAGGAAATCCAAAGACATGTTATGAGTGCGGAAGTCCAAATCATTATTGTAATGCATGTCCTAGACTGTTGAGGACATTGACACAAGGAGGGAATAATTCAAATCATGCATTGGTTGTGGAGAGAAATCAAAATCAAGGAAATAATGATGACACAGTTCAAGGACGAACATTTAATAGTAATACAAATGAAACGCGTCCAACGTAGTATACTGCAACGGGTTAGTATTCACAAAATGATCATTCTATCACTGTATAACTTAACGTTGAAAACCGATTGTAGTCTTTTCTACATTAAATTTATGTGTTATTTGATGTATAACATGGTACCTTAACGAAATAAGTTAAATAAATGTATAAATAAATAAACAAACAAATAAATAAGATTTTATTTGAGAATGTTTCCATTGTGGTAAAAGGCCACTTTGGGGGTCTTAATCACTTATCGAGAGTCTCGACTTGCCAATGGAGAGGTAGTTTGGGATGGCGTGTCAATAGATAGTAAATCGCGTTTCACTTTGAAGGAGTGAGATGCTCTAGGACCATGGAGAACAACCCGAGGGAGAACGAAAAGTGACTTTGGGTGGAAGAAGTATCAAAGAGTGTAAGTACGAAGATATTCGAATTGTCAAGGAATTTTTTTCCTTGAGATGACCCGAACAACTTAAATGAACTACCCCTCCGTGACACATAGAAACGTGTATTGATCCTGTTTTGGGAAGAAACATTAGAAGTTAAATTCTCATAACATGTGTGAAGACAAGGATCCATGTCTTATCTTTGGAGATGATGACTTATTGGATTAACTTCAAGGGTTCGCATTGGTAAACAGAAGATTGACTTTAACTAGGCGATGAAAACGAGTGAATGATCACAAGATATTTTAAAGATGGTGTTTGGGATTCGATGTGGTTGTACCTCTCGACCTAACTAGGGCACTTGCAGTAACAATGGTATTTGGACTTGAGAAGGATCTTTTAGACGTGAAGGAAATGTACACTGTATACACCTGTCAATATATATCTTTTAACGAACCGGATGAATTTGTATAAAATGTTTAACGCATAGGTTCAATGACATACCGATTAAAGAGTGATGTCGCTCGAAGCGTCGGTGTCGTTGATGGTAACTAATCGGGTGCCAACAGGGGTTTTAAAATTTATAAATAGCGGGGCTTAAATTATATGTACTACCTACTCTGGTTAGTAAGCGGTAAGTATAACCTAAGATCGTTCTATGAATCGAAACGTGTGGGTGATTAAAGCTGGTGCTTTTGGTAGGGAAATATTTAGGATGAGACAAAGTTGGTAGGTTTGAGGGTTTTAAACTAAGGGCAATAATTAAAGTGTAGGAAAGTAAATTGCAGAAAATTAAAATGCAGGAAAGCAGATAAAGATAAATATGTGATTGCTGAGATTTCGATAATTAATGTTTCGGGATGACAGACTAAATATGGACAAAACTTAATATAATAAGTAAATTATTAGGTGTAAACTCTAGAACCCTACCAACTAAATTTCCCATTGGCATGTCACTAGGAACTAGGTTATCATGATTCTGATTGGAGCAACCTATTTTGGTTTTATACCGAGATGCATGAATCAGTGGTGTAACGTCTCATAGGTCCGATCGTTCTTAACTCCAAAAATAGTTTATTGTTCTATTAGCATGCAGATTAATAACTTTGTATGTTTAGACCGCCGATTTTATAAGACCTAGAGGTTTAAGTATCCTAAGTCACTCGGACTTTCACTTTCATTCCAAAGTCTTATTTATAATTAATTAGATTCCGGTTTCTTCGACTTATGACTTAAATCTCTCCTTTTCAAACAGTTATACATCCCTAGATTATTCGCAGTTTATTAAAAACGTGTTTCATATGCAGACCATGCTTTTCAGTAATTAGACCGTGTACTTTACATGGTAGTTCCACGGCTTCTTACGTCCAACATACGGTCAAGAGTAATTGACAGTTAAAATGACACTCTAAACTAATTAAAAGTAAAGTAGTGCGCAAATGTAAACCTAATATATACAACGAGTGGTTTCACTGTGTCTTACTTATGGCATGTCAAGGGCACAGATAACTACTTACCATAATTAAGGTTGATCAGGTCCTAATTACTAGGTTGCAGTCACGTGGATAACCAGAAAGGGTACTCCATAGATTAAACTTAAGTTGATAAGGTTTTAACAGTACAGGAGTTACTAATTCCTATTTTGTCAGAACGTATTTTACGAACATTACTTTACAGTGTATTGACTTTCGTATTATATACTAGTTAGTTGTGAAGTTGTATTATCCTTTTAGAATTCCAACTGTTAAACCAGAGCTGATTCCAGTGATATGATTACCTTTGGTCGTTTATAACTTCCATACATTTGTACTTTGCTCGAAAGCATTTCCAGTACTATATCGAATAAATAGTCGAATAGGGGTCATCATCTCACTTTACGATTGTCGTGCACTAATTATATAATGTCATCCCTACTTATAATTATCTACATCATCAACAATCACAATAATAAACTACTCGCAATTCATGGCAACAAATAAATCACATACCAAGTAATAATACATATTTAAAATACGAAATAAAACAAGTATGCTAAAGTTTAGATATCACCCGGAAATAAATGCGTAGCAGCGTATTACTATGATTGACAACACTATCACATGTACAAAGGTTTATCTACGAATCCCTATCATTTGTTCTAGCTCCTATATTAATCCGTAGATTAATTAAAATAATTCTAGAATGAGAAAAACTATAAAATACAAGAGAATTGAGATTTGTGAGGAGTGTATATGAGAGTGTAAGGGTGTGTATGAGTGTGTCTTGAAATGAATCATTGAGGCTCCTATTTATAGGTGAAAATGGGTGCATCTTAGCAACTTGGGGTAAATGTTAGCAAAAGATGGAAAAGTTGCTAGCACATGTACCCTATAGCGCGTAAAGGTCTAGCAAGTGTACCCTGAAGTTGCGGAAAAGGTCTAGCACGTGTACCCTGCGAGTACGGGCGAGGACAGAAAAGCACACGGGGGATGGGGGGTGGCCAGCCGCCGCCGCCACCATGGTGGCCGGTGGCGGAAGCATAGTGGCCGGCGGCGGCTACCACCTGCCCGCCCCGGTTCGCCGTCTTTTGCCTCGTTACTTGATTCGTGCGTATCTCCTTCGTTATTCGTCCGTTTGCTTGGATTCTTTTTGCGTTGGATTTGTTTTACAAAATCGAAGACTTTGATGAAAAGAAATGCCAAAAATATGTCTCTGATCTTTGGTGTCTTGTACGAATCGTTTGAATCTTCCGGCGTACGTAGAATCTTCATTTTTCATCCGGTTTTGTTGATTGTTCTTCTGTTAGATTCGTATTTTGAAAATGAATATCTTGGATAAGAGAAATCTCAGTGATGGGTGCTTTTCTCTAATTCTTGTCTTTGAGGCCTTGAATCTTCAAACGTGTGTGGAATCTTCGTTTTTCGTCCGTTTTGCTTGATTTTTCTCGTGCAACTCTGTTTTGACCTTCTTAGCAAAGTTTCATTTATTTGAACATTATCTGGCTTATTTGCCAAGTATTGTTCCAGAATGAGAGAGATATCGGTAGTAAAAATGTGACTTTTTACGCGATATCAAGTGTCCCACACTTAGAAATTTGCTTGTCCTCAAGCAAACTTACTCATAAAAGGCCTTTAGGAAGATTCTACTTACACGTATCTTTTAGAAGTACAATTCCCAAGACATAAAGTTCCAGTTATGAAAAAGTTTTTTTGAGAAACTAAGGGTTTGTAGAAGTTGATACTTTCTTCAAGCAACTTAAATAGTAATCTTGACTAGGCAATTCTCGCAGTGGGTCACTCAAATCACTCAGGTGTTTAGGTTTCCTACTTGCTAGTGTCAATCACTCAGATAGCCAGTCATGCAGCATTCTCGTCATAGGCTTGATCAAGAATCAAATCTCCATCACTTTGGATGAGAAGGGTACTAATCTTTCAAGATTTCTTAGGAAGGAATCAGGTTTTTGGATTTGGAGGAGTTGAAGAAGGTGTGTGAAAGAGAAGATTATGGGTTTTTTCTTTCCTTGTATCTTTCTTGAAGCATGGGTGTTTTTTTTTTTTCTTTTTCGAGAAAGTCTCTTTTGGAATTTCTCAGACTTGAAAAGACTTAATAATGCAACCCTTTTTTGGATTTGAATTTTTTTTCCTTTTCTGGACTTTTTGGGTAGTGCCGGCATGTATGTTTCTTCTTTTCTTTCTTTTTATCATGCCGTCCCTATGGATATTTTATCCGAAAGGTTTCGTATGGTATTGGGTTGTGAGGTTGTATGGGCTTTTCTTGTGGGAAATTTGGGAAATTTGAGAGTGTTTCTGAAAATATTGGAAGACGTGGTTTCCTTAGGTTTGGGAGGAAGATATAAGGGAAGTTTTTGTTTATGTGGGAAGAGTAAGTAGTGAGTGGATGTTTGGTGGTAAGTAGGTGTTGGGATTCCTTAGAAAGTATCGAGATAGGTTGTACCTATGCCACGTATGGCACTCATTGGTGTGATCTCGAAATGCATTACAAGAGCAAGTTCTAATTCAAATGCATACATCAGCACACACATGAAATGAAAAGTGAAGCATTTTAAAGATGAATGCTAATCAGGGCTCAAACCTCACGAATCGAATGTTTTGGTCAATGTGTGCCTAGCCATGTGTTGCCCTTTTCGTCCATATCTTATTCTAAAAAACCCGGTTTATTTCTTTAAAAAACGCATTTCTTGCTGTAATTTATATTTTTGAAAAATAGAGGTTCTTAAAGAATGTTGCTTTTGAATCCAATTTTTTTGAATATTTCTCTATTTTTAGCCTTTTTAATGAAAATATTGTTTATGTTACGGACAAGAGGTTAAACTTTCGGTTGCAGACCGTATATCCCACACTTAGAGGAACATTGTCCCTAATGTTCGAATCTATGTATTGAACACCTCTTGTCAAAGTATCCCACACTTAGAGGAACATTGTCCCTACTTATTTTTGGATTGTTACGTAAGTGTAGTGTGGTTTTGAGATCCCACGCTTCTTTTGGTATACCAGATGAGATAATCAAGGCTTTAAATGGATAGAAAGTTGGAACGGGTTACCGCTTCATGATACGTTGTGTGTACTTTCGGCTACTTGTAGAAGATTGTTGGTTTGCAGTTTTTGGCTTCCGGCATCGTTCATGGCGTGGTCGACATCTTTCTCCGTTATGATCTTCGATCAATAGTGTTTGGATTCAACAAACATGCCACTTAATAATCAAATAATAACTGTTAAAAGAAAAGTAAAGTGATAAAGTAATACTGGATAGTGGTGATGTCTATGCATCCACAGTACATCAAATACAGATAATAATAATGTCTGGTAGAAAATAGTGAGAAGTCAGAAAGTGGAGCAATCTATTGCTCGGCTGGTAGTGCTTGTGATACTGCTGATGAAGATCCGATAGGTGCATAGGAGGTCTCATCTGATGAGGAGTCATCTTCTAGATTATGATGATGTTGGGTACCTTCATCTGATGCATCTGATGTTGCTCCTGCGTCTGTAAAAACTCCATCGTGTATCAACTGGTCAACGAATTGCCCTGCAGGCATACCAAAACTGTCAAGTGGCATAACAGGTGATCCCTGCTGAGTGTGTCCCCTGAATAAGTCTATTTGTCCGTGGGAGGACACTGGGGCCTGTAATACGATAGTGGGATCGGGTTTTCTGAGACTCTTGCGGCTCTAGGCAGTGGCAACTCGCCTAGAAGCTCTGGATCTACCATTATCTCCTGAAGGTTTTCCCCTGACTGAACTAACTACTGAGGGGACAGGATCTCTTGTACTAGGAACCCGTGCTGGAGGTGGTTGTGGTCTAGGTGGAACTGTCCGAGGAGGTAACCCACGACCACAACCTAGATATGGGTGAGGTGTAGGAACTATAGGGGGTATATGTGTGGTGGTGCTCGTCCTAACCCACATGGTATATCTGGAAGTAGGTCTACCGGTATCCCTGCAATCTGCTGTCTCATAGCCCTGTAATATCTGACCTGCATCTGCATGAGCCAATACCAATAGTCTTCCCCTGGAGGTGTTTCGTAGTGATAGATGTATCAGGGCATCTGTACTCTGGGGGCCGGGATAGAAGGTCCTGCCCTGACAGGCGGTGGTACTACTGGTGGTGGTGCAACTGGGTCTACAGGATCATCCTCATCCTCATCTGACTCTGAATCTTGGGGTTCTCTCGACTATTTTCTCTTTTTCGTCCCTCTTAGTATAACTAAATGTGGCACCAGGGTGTCAACACTATCGGTATCCGCTGGTCGTGCTCCAATATAAACTGTGCCATCCCTCGAAATTTTGATTATCCCCATCATCCTCAGAAACTCATAATCTATCGGTTGGGCACTCCAATTTGGTAGACTCTTGAATTTCTCCACTTCTGCTGTTCTAAGTAATCCCATTTTTCTGATTAACCTTGTAACAAAAGGACCCATGAATGACCTTTTTGAATCATAACTCTTTTCCTCTAGAATCCGCTGAGCAACTAAGTAGGCAACCTGAATGTTCCTCCTGCTGAGGATAGATGCCATCAAAGCAACATCAAACTCGGCAACTCGACCATTAGTCGTCTGCTTCCCATCAATCAAACAAGCCAACCGCTTGTGTAGAATCTGCAGGACCGGGTCTCTGAGTTGGGTAGCTTTGATACCCAAGAAAAACTTCATTGGAGACCAATGACTCCATGCCTCTGCAGGCGTAGTCATGAGGGAAAAAGTGGTGGCTCCACTATTGAATAGAGGGGATCGTATCTCTTCCGGAGTGTAGAGATCTAGGTGCTGGGAAAACTGAGCTAGTGACAAGGTGAACAAACTGCCCATGTATCGAAATGTGATTGAACCACTACCAATTCTACTCCTTGGCTCAAATGTATATGTGGTCATGAACTCGGTAATCATTTCCATGTATACCGGCTCGTCAATGCTGAATAGTCTTTTTAAAGACTCAAACTGCTGACCATCTACTGAATAGCTGAGTATGCTCTCCAATCATTGTCTAAACCCCAATGTTTGTAGCTTATCCCAATCTATGTATCTAAAGCGTCCAAATGACTTATCCCTCCATATATGTGCCATCCGGTCGTATTCGGCTGTGGCACTAAGGTAGGCAAGAGATCATGCAAGTGGTCGTGCTGGGTTTAGCTTTGATTTCTTCATGGTACCTGAGAACATGAGAGATTTAAAGTAATGGATTCTTAAGAAAGAGAAAATTTAAAGCATTTTTGACATTTCTTAAAGAAAATTCGAAATGAGGGCTTTAAATTTGTGACAGTCCAAAGATTACATCAAATATCCAATGTTCCCAAGCAACAAATAATTAGTTTTAATCATACTAAGGTGACATGTAGTGTGGTCAGTAATTAATATATGAAAATGTAAAGTCAAGAAATGGTGATCGTTTTATTGTGAAATATTGTCATTTACAAGTTAGGCATTACCCAATTTTGAAATGTCAATATGTCACAATTCTTGATCATATCGTTATCAGTCGGGTTTGACTTTTTAGAAGTTCAAGTTGAAGTAAGGTTTTTGAATAAAATTGATTTGTTAAAAATTCAATACTTCAAGTTGACTTTTTAGGTCAAAGCTTCCCTTAAATGATATTCTCAATTATCCGCATGCCAAAATTATAACATACTCATGTATACATGATCTAAACTATTTAAGCATTTCCTAATTTCTAAACATACTAGGTTATGCATAAAAAGTTATCATGCCCATGTGTTTGGTTTAATTCAAGACTTTTATTTTCAAAATAATGATTCTCTAGTTATATTGCCTATTTTGACTAGTCAAGCAAGTACAAGCATCCTAGTAAGCAAGAATGGTCAAGTAATATTAATCCATTATTCTATTCATGCTAGCTAGTTAACTTTTTGTTGATTTTAAGAGTCAAACTTGCAATTTACAACCATAAGCTAACCACATGGTACAATCATCATGTAATAATCATTCAAAGCTTCACAATTAAACTTAAGTATCTAGATACTAGAATGGTAGTAGCATGTAATTGCTCTAAGCATCTAAACAAGCACTTTAAAGTTTAAGGTGGGTTTTAATGATCATACCTTAGTTTTTATGGATAAAACTTGAAAATAATCATACAATCGTAAAGAGCATGCGAAGAGGATTTCAAAAGATGCAAGATCACAAGTTTTGGTGGAGTTTTGATGGTGGTTTCATGGGTGTGGGTGTGTTGGCCGGTTTTTGTGGGAAGGAGAGGGGAAGAAGAAGCTTTTTTCTAGCTTTTGAATTATGTAGATGTATGGAAGGTTTAGTGGTCCCTAGGAATATGTGTCATATTCTTAAGTATCATATTCCTTACACATGGTCCCTAGTGTACTCTAGGATTAAGCCTAATGCTTCTAGATTAATTCCTAATGTCCTATTAATCGTAAGTTCGAATCTTAAGTATACTTATTGTAACTAGTTACTTGTTGGTTCCTTGTTACATTATAAATAATTTAAGAAACGCGCAAATTTTTGCGGGACAATTATAATCAATCTAAGGTATTAAATTTAGTGTATTTTTGGGTGTTTTAAAATTTATGTCTGACGCGGGTCTATGGAATGTACCTGTTTCAGCTGAAAGCTTGAAATTGCGTATTCCTTTCGACATGCACGTGTTTTTCAGACAATAATTAAAAACGTTTTCTTAAAAGTCACTTTCAAGAATTTATTTATTAATACATGTATACTAAAATACGCTCTTTTTAATTTCGTGAGCCTTGACCTTTTCGTAGAGAATTATTTTATGATTCGTTTGGATCCCTATATAGGGAAAGGGTCGAGATTTGCTCCCTTAAGCGAACGTTTTTCGGTATAAAACTTTTTGAAAGCTCCTAAATGACATTGTAAATTAAATAATAAAACTTTTCGGTATAAAACTTTTCATTCCTCGTATCCTAAATTGACAAGATCGCTGATAAACTGATTGTATACCTTCCTTAGCTTTTTAGGGTCTGACAATCCGTCGCATGGTCCTTGGTCTTTATAATTCAGATTGTGAGTGAGTTCATTCATGACATCCAGAAATGCTTTCTCTTCCCGTGAATCAGGTTCTCCGGTTGTAGATTCAACTATCCTAAGGAGTTTACTGATTATGGATTTTTGTGTGGAAGTGAAGGGGTATTTGGTGAAGGCAAAGATTCGAACGAGCTTAACGTGAAGGTCTTTTCTTTTAGGGAAGAGGGCTATGTCGATTCTTTCCTTGGTGGAATCAGGAAAAACATCTCGCAATTTTGAGATCAAGTAAGAGGCGGGGTCAACAAAGAATGGAATTTACCAGGAATGATGATGTGAATCATCGGGTCTTGTTCTATCCAGAACTCAAGTTTGTTGATCATTGCAGTGACATTGTGATTAATTAATATCATAGATGTTGGAAGGAAATCCATGTCGAGAAATGATTCAAAAAGTAGATCTAAATCTACTTTGAACTTTAGTTCTTGGTCTTGGAAATTAGTGAAAGTTATCTCGCATTCATTACTGGACAGTCGAAGAAGGAATTCTACTTGTTTTTCTAAATTGGCAATCATTTCTCGTTATTCTATGAAAATGGGAGGTCGGCATAGTTTAATTGCCTAACGAATGCTTTGTAGACATCTACCTTACGGGAAGGATGGAAAGAAGCACCGAGGTGGCGTTCTTCAAAACAAGGTTGTTCTGTCTCGACTGATGGAACCTTATCCACCACTCGATAAATGGTGTATTGGTGTTCATGTGAAAGGAATGGGGAGATGCCGTCATTATAAGAATCGGAAAGAGTTTGGGCATACACTGATGTTTCGGGAATGAGGATGATTAAGTCACATGATTTCGGAGGTTTTACTTCATAGTTATCTTCGGGAAGATAATTGAAGTGGACAGAATTTGGTAAATTGGGTAAATGAAAAGATGGAAAGCGATCTTCTGGAGATGATGCAAGGTCAGGTAACTGATCCGTGTCATCAAAATCCAGGCAATGTTTTGGAATAGAAAGTGGGGGCCTAAATTCTTCTTGGTTGTCGAAAGTTTCCTTAGAAAGTGAAAAGAAGTCAGATCCTATTGCATTTTCTAAGTAGTTAAAGAACTCCGCATCATCCATTGCCTTCAATTCATCCCTCGAAATGAGGCAAGAAGTGGGTTTTCGAGTTCTCATTTTTAAACTAATATTATCCTAATTAACTACTACTTAATTACTTAAATTAACTTTCAAAGGATTTATGAGAAGATTTCGATCGGAAAGATCTCCTAAATATTACTACTTAAGGCGGCTTTGTGTCGTACGTTTGCGATTCCCCGGCAACGGCGCCAAAAACTTGATGTCGCCCGAAGCGTCAGTGTCGTTGATGGTAACTAATCGGGCGCCAACATGGGTTTTAAAATTTATAAATACCGGGGCTTAAATTATATGTACTACCTACTCTGGTTAGTAAGCGGTAAGTATAACCTAAGATCGTTCTATGAATCAAAACGTGTGGGTGATTAAAGCTGGTGCTTTTGGTAGGGAAATATTTAGGATGGGACAAAGTAGGTAGGTTTGAGGGTTTTAAACTAAGGGCAATAATTAAAGTGCAGGAAAGTAAATTGCGGAAAATTAAAATGCAGGAAAGCAGATAAAGATAAATATGTGATTGCTAAGATTTCGATAATTAATGTTTCGGGATGACAGACAAAATAGGGACAAAACTTAATATAATAAGTATACTATTAGGTGTAAACTCTAGAACCCTACCAACTAAATTTCCCATTGGCATGTCACTAGGAACTAGGTTATCATAATTTTGATCGGAGCAATACGCCAACTTCCAATACCTATCTAGTTAAGAGATAAGCAACCTATTTTGGTTTTATACCGAGGTGCATGAATCAGTGGCGTATCTTCTCATAGGTCCGACCGTTCTTAACCCCTAAGATAGTTTACTATTCTATTAGCATGCAGATTAATAACTATGTATGTTTAGACCGCCGATTTTATAAGACCTAGAGGTTTAAGTATCCTGAGTCACTTGGACTTTCACTTTCATTCCTAAGTCTTATTTATAATTAATTAGATTCCGGTTTCTTCGACTTATGACTTAAATCTCTCCTTTTCAAACAGTTATACATCCCTGGATTATTCGCAGTTTATTAAAAACATGTTTCATATGCAGACCGTGTCTTTCAGTAATTAGACCGTGTACTTTACATGGTAGTTCCACGGCTTCTTACGTCCAACATGCGGTCAAGAGTAGTTGAAAGTGAAAATGACACTCTAAACTAATTAAAAGTAAAGTAGTGCGGAAATGTAAACCTAATATATACAACGAGTGGTTTCACTGTGTCTTACTTATTGCATATCATGGGCACAGATAACTACTTACCATAATTAAGGTTGATCAGGTCCTAATTACTAGGTTGCAGTCACGTGGATAACCAGAAAGGGTACTCCATAGATTAAACTTAAGTTGATAAGGTTTTAACAGTACAGGGGTTACTAATTCCTATTTTGTCTGAACGTATTTTACGAGCATTACTTTACAGTGTATTGACTTTCGTAGGATATATCAGTTAGTTGTGAAGTTGTATTATCTTTTTGGAATTCCAACTGTTAAACCAGAGCTGATTCAAGTGATATGATTACCTTCGGTCGTTTATGACTTCCATACATTTGTACTTTGCTCGAAAGCATTTCCAGTACTATATCGAATAAACAGTCGAATAGGGGCCATCATCTCACTTTAAGATTGTCATGCGCTAATTATATAATGTCATCCCTACTTATAATTATCTACATTATCAACAATCACAATAATAAACTACTCGCAATTCATGGCAACAAATAAATCACATACCAAGTAATAATACATATTTAAAATATGAAATAAAACAAGTATGATAATGGTTTAGATATCACCTGGAAATAAATGCGTAGCAGCGTATTATTATGATTGACAACACTTTCACACGTACAAAGGTTTATCTCCGAATCCCTATCGTTCGTTCTAGCTCCTATATTAATCCGTAGATTAATTACAGTAATTCTTGAATGAGAAAAACTATAAAATACAAGAGAATTGAGATTTGTGAGGAGTGTATATGAGTGTGTAAGGGTGTGTGTGAGTGTGTCTTGAAATGAATCATGGAGGCTCCTATTTATAGCAGAAAATGGGTGCATCTTAGCAACTTGGGCCACATGTTAGCAAAATGTGCAAAGTTGCTAGCACATGTACCCTAAAGAACGTAAAGGTCTTGCACGTGTACCCTCAAGTTGCGGAAAAGGTCTAGCACGTGTACCCTGCGAGTACGGGCGAGGATGGAAAAGCGCACGGGGGACGGGGGTGGCCAGCCGGCGCCGCCACCACGATGTCCGGCGGCGGCAGCATGGTGGCCGGCGGCAGCTGCCACCTGCCCGCCCCGGTTCGCCGTCTTTCGCCTCGTTACTTGATTCGTGTGTATCTCCTTCGTTATGCATTCGTTTGCGTTTATTCTTTTTGCGCTGGATTTCTTTTTCAAAAACGAAGACTTTGATGAAAAGAAATCCCAAAAATATGTCTCTGATCTTTGGATGTCTTGTACGAATCATTTGAATCTTCCGGCGTACGTAGAATCTTCATTCTTCATCCGTTTTTGTTGATTCTTCTTCTATTAGATTCGTATATTGAAAACGAATATCTTGGATAAGAGAAATCTCAGTGATGGGTGGTTTGTCTCTAATTCTTGTCTTTGAGGCCTTGAATCTTCAAACGTGTGTGGAATCTTCGTTTTTTGACCGTTTTGCTTGATTTTTCTCGTGCAACTCTGTTTTGACCTTCTTGGCAAAGTTTCATTGATTTGAACATTATCTAGGCTTATTTGTCAAGTATTGTTCTAGAATGAGAGAGATATCGGTAGTAAAAATGTGACTTTTTACGCGATATTAAAGATATGCATGATGAGCCTCTTAGAATGTTATGCAAACGAAAATGTTGTGAAGTATCTCTGAATGGAATCCAATTAACTTCACTTGGATATAGAACTAATAAAAACTATGGGAACGAGAAGTCAAGTAGTGGAAAACGTAACACGACCACGATAGTATAGATACGATGTAACGTTTGGAGAGAATTAAAAAAACACGACCACGATAGTATAGATACGATGTAACGTTTGGAGAGAATTAAAATTTTTAGGAATGAGGGAAATTTAAGAAACTCAAAGCCTGCGTTCATTTCATTATAACGCATTTCTAATAATTTAGATTAAATTTCGGGATAAAATTCCCCAAACGGAGGGATACCGTGATAACCGTCACTCAAGCTAGGTTAGTTTGACTTAGCAATAACGTGACCTACTTAAATTCTTGTCCTAATCTATATGTTATGCTTGATAAATTACGTGTTTAAGTGATTGCTGCAAAACTTACTAATAATGGATACTTCTTGTTTAAGAAATTATACGAATCATTAAAACTACAAAAATATGAAAATCATTTAATTGCGACTATTAATATTTAAACATCGTGACCCGGGTTACTTTCTGACTCACTTAGCTTGGAAAAAATCGACCCAAACCCCCTTTTTGTGAGGCCAAAACCGGCCCTACCCCAAACCCCACCTACTTGGGCCCTAAGCAACTCTAGATGTATAAATATAACCCTTAATTCAGCCCTAAAACCTTTGGTAACTTAGAGAAACGAATTTTCTCTGTTCTCTGCTGTTTTTGTTGACCGAATACGAAGAGGAAAACAAAGATCGAGTCCGTGAGTCGCTTCCGTGCATTACGTAATCGTATAATTGCGTAGGTAATTTCACAAACTCTATCAAATAACTTTTCTTATGTTTTCTGTGATTTATAAATTTCAGACCTGATCTAGATGTAAACACGAGGCGATGGTATGATTTGACCTTAGTTGAAGACATAATCCGTAAACCCTAGGTTATACGAATGAATTTTGGTTGCTGATCAAATTGTTACGGCCGACTTGAGAGGCCGTTTTGACCCATTTAGAATCATTTTAAGGATTCGGCTAAAACTAAAAAGTTGTAGATCTCGATGTTTTACATAGTCTCAAGTGGTTTCAGCCTCCGTAACTAAACATATTAGTTTATAAAATTTATTTAGTAAACTGCTGCAGTGTATTACGAATTTTCTGAAAACTTTGGTTAGTTTGAATTGAATGGATTAATTACTTTTTGATTACATTGAGATCTTTAAATTATGTTAAAACATGAACTTTTATGTACAAAACATTTGTTTTCATACTCTTAAATTTAATTAAATGTATTAGTTTTGTTTTCTTAATTCTTTTAAATTAACATCTTCATGAGTGATGTCTATATAGCATGGTTTATAAAATGATTTCTAAGTTTAGGTTACAAAAGGAATCTTGATAACGTGTTGGTGAATAGTTATGAAAGATTTAAATTGGAACGGTTATCATTAGCAACGTGTAGACATAAGCTTGAGTAACTATAGGACTTAGTTCATTTGGGAATTTGTGGGAACTATATCATATTGATATAAACATGAGACGGACATAAACGTATAGGGACCCTTGACTCAACTCGTGTACATAATCCGTAAGACACATAAGTCATGAACAATTCATTTAAATACTATAGGACGTTCATAGTTCATGGCGGCTGTGTGTGATACGTGGCTTGCTTTAAACCCGCTATTCAGGTGAGTTTCGTGACCCCTTTTTCATTTATATTTTTAACGTTTTGGTTGAAAAGAATGCTCAGATATTTTAAAATGTTTTATCACTGTGGAAACAATCTTTGAACTTGCTTTGAACATGAGTTGCTATGAAATACATGTATAGTTTAATGGGTATTGTTTGCTTGTGTGGAACAATAACGTGAATAGAGCATAGCTTTTGTGTATGGTTATATTGTGTGTAACGATGATAGGAGCGTTGTGGTTGTCGCTCCCCCTAATTCGGGTTGCGGAAGCGAATCGGGTCGGGGCGCGACTAATCAATAATCAAAGCACATATGATAAAGTGAACGACTCTATATGTGTCGTTTAACCCATTACATTGATAATATAAAAATTTTACAATGTTATACTGTTTACAAAAGCTCGCAGGCTAAATGTTAGAGATTCCAAGGCATATCTAATTGTACAAAATATAAAAATGCATGTGAATCTCCTGATATCTGAACACGACTTGAGCTAGCTAATCTTGAGCAGTCTAACTACTGCCGTGTACCTGAGAATACATGCAAAAAGGGTCAGCTAAAAGCTGGTGAGCTCACAGGTTTGTATAATGATGAAATATGAGTAATGAACCACAAGATTTAAGTATGATGATTTACATTTAAGCAAATAAAATAATGATTGTATATTACTGTCATGAGGCCATAGTTTGAGCTTAACTGAGAGTGTCAGGATCCACATTTACGGACCTGAGTGAGGTTGCCTCCTGCATGTGCCTAATCTACACACGTATGAACAAATGATAATGCATCCGTTCGACCGCAATCGTGGTAGCGCGACTACCCCGGACGGGGATTGTCAATCCCATATGGTACCATACACTAACATTCACGCTATAGCAATACTAACAAACTATGTAGTGGAGGGCTTCATGATTAGGTAAAACAAACTCATGCAGTCAATATATCGATGTTTTGTACTTGTGTTCACATGTACAAGTAAAATGGAGCATGTATTCCCACCCCCGGGTTGAAAACAGTAAACTAACTAACAATTTTAACAGGTGTAGAGAGGACAATGAACGCCTTAACGCTAATATCACGCAGTTAACTGAAAGTAATGAAATGTTAAGAGAAAGTTATAAGGCATCTGAAAAGAAATTAAAAGCTATTTTTGAAGAAAAGAAAGAACTAAAAGCCAAAATTTTTGAACAGCAAGATGAAATAGGAAGTTATGTTGATATGCTAACTTCTGTAAAGAAAGATCTTGCTGACTCTGTCACACCCCGCTAAAGCGGAAACACGAGATGTAACAGTACTGGGTAACAATGCATAAGATATAGAAGCAACACCATACATAATTTGTAGAAAGTATTACAAGTTCAACCCATAGTTTCAAAAGAGATTACACCAAGTTCCAAAAAGTTTCCAAAAGATAATCATAATTCAAAATAAGGCAAACGCATATGAGTATGCATCCATGCAAAAGTACTCCTAGAATGCACCTTACTATCATTCACCTGAAAAGCATGATTAACCAAAAGGGTCAACTATGATCATAGTTGGTGAGTTTACAGGTTTAATGTCACAAACAATTGAACTAAAAGTTTTGTTCATAAGAGACATAAATAAAAATGATTGGTTGTATTAGTTGCGAATATGAAAGGTAGTATACAAGAGTGTTATTGCAATTGAGGACACTACTAAACCGATTCAACCGACACATGCCCCAAGCTCCATGTTCTATCGCTAACATGAGTAAGGTGATACTATGCACTCACGACCAGTGTGAGTGAGGAGTGGTTTCCCCCTAAATAGCGCTATCCATAAATATCAACGGCTCGTCTGGCTCTTGGACGAGTTAATAAGTAGTGTAAACTGTATTTCCGGGGACTTTAGCACGATAGTACTCAAGCATAACAATAGTATATACCAATTCGCATAAATAGTATAGCAAAAGTTCAACAAGTTCATAAAGAGTACAACCAATTTTGTTAAAGTTCGAGATCATGTTTTTCACCCCAAAATAGTAAACAAGTAAAAAGGGGCTGTGAAAACTCACAATTGAGCGTAAGAGTAAACAATGAATGTAGCGCGTGTGCTTGTCGGATATGACTCCTATCCAAGACATATGAACACGAGGTTTCTAATTAGTTTCTTGGTAAATTAGGTTTGATAGGATTGCTTAGTTAAATATTTAGATTACAAAGTGCCAAAATGGTTTGTTTGCTTTGAAGTTTGTTAATGTCCAATAATCGCGTTGAGTATAATAATGAATATACAAGTATATAATGTCTCGCAATTGTTTATGTCCAAATTTCATAGTGTTTTGAGTGTTGGAACTTTGGTTTCTCCCAAATTATGATTAACACACAAATCGATAAATACATCATAAGACACCCGAACCCCTTTTGGTTATCATTCATTCCAAAAATAGTAAGTTTCCCATTTTCGAAATCGAGACCGATTATTGTTGACTTGGTCAAACCTTCTCGGTTTGACCCGAAACTTTTACCCAATCCTTAAACATGTTTATAAGTCATAAAAAGTTAGTCTTTCTCAAAATAGCAAGTCTGTAAGTGTCAGCTTCCAACTTTTACCAAAATCAGTCCATAATCTTAATTCCATAAATCTTACACCTGTTTGTTGGATTTATTAAAAATACTTCTGGTCCAAATTCAAATAAGGGAAAAATCACAGATGTTCTACAATATATTATCTACTTTTTGTAATTTTTACAGAACCAATAGAGAAGTCCAAGTATTTTTAGATTTTACTTTTATCTTCTGGAGTCGGATTTAAACACATGCATGCAATCATTATTTCTGAGCAAAATGTACATGGAATCAATAAAAATGGTCTTCTTGAAAGTTTTATCCAATGAAAATTTTAAACTTTTGGCATTCGTTTCAAGTCATTTAGAGTTGTAATGCTCTAGTTATGATTAAAACATTGAGAGAAAAGTTTCTGACCTAACCTAACAGCTTATACATCTTTACTCACAAAAATTATTAAAAATATCAAATGAACTCGTATGAACATGAGGCTTATATTGTTGGAAAGATTATTTCAAGAAATTGATTTTTGACTATAAAAAAGTCAATTTTCATGAAAAAATGATTTTTAATAAAAATCGTTGAAGTAGATGAAACTTTCTACACAGCAACTAAACATGTCTCAAAATGATGTTTTCTTCAAAATGAAAAACATTAAGCATTAAATAGAAGTGGTTCTTTATTCTTTTGACCTTTAATCCACTCTCTAACACATGCATGGTGTTGGATTACATCCAAGATGTGTTAGAAATGATTTTAAGCATAAAAAGAAAGACATACACAAAGATGAACAAGATCTAACAAGATTACAAGCAATAACACGATTTTTCATTTGATTTTCGGTTTGATCATGGGTTACTCTTTATTTTAACACATAAGGATGTGAAAAGAGATAACCTACAAACATCAAGCTTTGTATGAGGATTTTAGCCATGGAAAAGGCATAAAATCCGAATTTTTATGAAGAAATATACAAGAAAAATGAAATATAACAAGTGTGGATGGTGTAGATTACCTTGAAGGGTTTACTTTGATAGATTCATACCTTCAAACTCTTGGATTAACCTTGTATATTTGCTGGATTTTTAGAGAGAGTTGAGAGAATTCTTGTGTGTGTTTTTAGAGAGAGAAAGGTGAGAAAGGTGAATGTGTGAGTTTTGAAAAATGAAATTATAATGAGCAGTGTAGGGAAATGAAGTGATTTTGAATGGGGAAAGGGGCTGAACGAATTTTAAAGGATCTAGGGGTCATTTCCTTTAAAAAAATTTATAAATATAAAGTTTAAAAGATGTATTAAGTTTGTATTAAAGATGTGTAAGTATATTGTATAGTATAAGGTTTATTTTGTGATGTTTTGGTGATTAATATTTGAGTTATAAAAGTTTATATTCTTTAGTTTATAAAAGTGCTTTATTTTATAATTGAATTGCTTACAATAGGTATTAGAGTGTTAATTTGTTATATTTGAGTTTCATTTACCGATTTACGGAATTTTAACAAATCTTGATTTTGAAATTTAATAGATATATTTGTGACAAGTATGGGATTTAGATTTTATATTTCTAATTTCTTGAATTAAATTAATAGACATCTAATTTGTCTAAGTTTGATATTCACAAATTATTTATCCGATTAAATTTTACGTTGTTGAGTCACGAGAATTTCGGTTTTGCAAATTGTTAAGGATTTTGTTAAAGCATAAGGAGATAAATTTTCTTTGTTTAATTTGGCACTTAGTAACCTAATTTAACATGTCTAAAAGAACTTATGGTTCACTAAGCAACCTCTAAGTCGTTATGTGGCTTTAGTAAACCTAAGGAGTCATAACCTTAAGTTTCACTAGGATTGAAGGAATGCTGTAAATTTAAGATTCGAGTGCGGTAATGACCTGAGATTTTGACGGATGTCACAGACTCTCAGGCTCCGGTTCTTACTTTAAATTGTAAACTATCAAACTTTTCAACGTCCTCTCTCATCTTTGATGAAATCCTTCAGAAACAAAGGAGTGATACTAAGTAAGGCAGAACTTGGTTATCACCATGTCCCACCTCCAAAAGATTATCTTTCTATGCCTGAACAGGAAGTCATCAATGATTTTGTGCCTACTGTCACTAAAATAGACATAAAACCAGTTGAGCCAGTTAGGGTAAAGATAAATAAGCCTAAGCTCGGTAAGGCAGGACTTGGTTTTCACCATGTCCCACCTCCAAAAGAGTATCATCCTATGCCAGAACAGGAAGATAAGGCTGAAATTGGTAAAAATGAGTTTCAAAAACCTGTAACTAGTATGCCTGAGCTAGTTAATGCATCGACTAGTGAGCCTGATACATTGAAGGCTCAAAAGGTTGAGTCTGTCAAGACTCTTGATGTCAGGGTTGATCCTTTTAAGCCGACATTAAATGAGTCTGTTAAGAAAACTAAATCTAAGGCTGAGCCTGTTAAGCCTATTGTTGTTTCAAAGCCTGAGAAAGTTAAAGCTAAGTCCATTCCTCCAGCCAGTTTGATGGAGGAAATTGAGATTGATGATATGACCATGAAGAATACGGTTATTTAAAGAAGAAAAATGTAACCAACGACAATCATATCTTCACTAGTGAAGGTTATGATGAGATTTTTAAAATGAAAGGTAAAGCCAAGGTTGAACCTACAAAGAAGATTTTAAAACCATTTATTCACAAATTTACTAAAAAATCTTCTAAAACTTCTTCACAAGGTTCATCCTCTGCTTGTACACCTCAGTGTGCATGCTCAGGACATGCATCTTTTGGCCGAGCTCAAAGGTTTATACCTCAATCTCAAACTACTGTTGAGCTCAGATCTTGTTTCTACTTCAAGAAACAAGGTCATCTGATAAACGCTTGTCCTTTGCTTGCTAAGAAGCACGGTAGTAGGGGAGCTACACGAACATCAAAGTTTCAAAATCTTTCTCATAAATCTATGAGAGGTTCTGCATCTCCACCACCTGCCTCTGAGATTAACAATATTGAGCCAAACAAAGTCACTCATGATAAGCTCAAAGTTGTTAACAAGCAACAACCCAAATCACAAAAGGTTTGGAAGATCAAAGAGCCATGTTCTGACTCTTCATCTGAGAATAATACATCAGGCAACATTTTCGATTTGCTAAAAAATAAAATCCTGACTGATGTAATCATTGTGGATGATGCTACTGGGTTACCCAAGCCTGTAAAGGCTTGGGTCTCCCTTACTAATTGATTCTTGTGTTTGTGATGTTACAGCAATCCGAAGCAGTTCATAACAGTAGATGTTATATCGATAGTGGTTGCTCGCGACATATGATAGGCAACTTATCTCTGCTATCTGAAGTTAAAGATTACAATGGGGAATATGTTGCTTTTGCCTATGATAAAGGAGGTGTTATTACCGGACAGGGTACACTCACTAATGGGCAAGTGAGTTTTGAGAAATTCAACTTTGTGAAACAGCTCACCCACAATCTGCTCAGTGTGTCTCAAGTGTGCGACAAAGAGTACACTACGGCATTTACCAAAACTGAGTGTTGCATTTTAAAACCAGAATACGTTATTCCTGAGGATTGGGTGCTACTGAGGGCACCAAGGCAAAAAGACACGTATATTTTGGATATGAAGACTGTTGAAACAACTCAAAATACGTGTCTACTTTCACGAGCTCCTGAAAAAGAATCACTACTTTGGCACAGACGTATGGGACATTTGCACTTCAGTAAAATGAATTGTTTGGTGAAAAACGATCTTGTGCATGGAGTTCCGAAGCAATCCTTTGGAATTAATGATCATTGTGTTTCCTGCCAAAAAGGGAAACAGCACAAGAAATCCCATAAGTCAAAAGTGGTGAACTCTGTTTCCAGTCTGTTGGAGCTACTGCACATGGATCTCTTTGGACCTGTAAGTAAGAAGAGTATGGGAGGTTCTAAGTATTTCTTGGTAGTGACTGATGATTATTCTCACTTTTCGTGGGTGTATTTCTTATCTACTAAGGATGAAGTTCCCGAGATTCTCACCTATCTGTTTGATAAGCTAGAGAACCTGTGCAATTTGTTAATCAAGAAATTGCAATCTGATAACGGGACTGAGTTTAAGAATTCAACTATTGAGTTGTATTGTCTAAGGAAAGGCATTGATCATCAATTAAGTGCTGCTCGAACTCCTCAACAGAATGGAGTTACTGAGCGTAAAAATAGGACACTCATTGAAGCCGCTAGAACAATGTTGGCGGATTCTAAGCTGCCGATTACCTTCTGGGCTGAGGCGGTTAATACTGCTTGTTATATTCTTAATAGGGTTTTTGTGGTTAAGAAGTACAATAAAACATTATATGAGCTGATCATTAATCGAAAACCTTCATTACAGTTTCTCGAACCGTTTGGGTGTCCATGCACAATTATGTACACAAAAGAGAGAGTTGCTAAATTTGGAGCAAAATCTAGTGAAGGCCTATTTTTGGGCTTTTCTAATAACTCTCCAAACAAACGTGTGTATAATTTGGCAACTAAGCGCATGGAAGAACATTTTGAAGTCACGTGCTTTCGGTATACCGAAAATCCACAGGGAAAGGGACCCACACGTTTGTTTAACTATGAAGCAATCTTTGACTCATTCAATCTTCCTAAAGAAGAAGATGAGGTTGATCAGGTGGTTACACTGCTACACGACCTTGATTTGTCTTCAGATACATCTCCGCCATCAGCGTCAAAGCCACTAACTGTTTCTACTACTCCACCTCCTTCTCAAACCAACGCCGAGGTTCCTGAATCATCGACGAGAAATCAAAAAACGTATACTGATGTTCCTGAGTTGTCTGATGATGAAGATGAACCACTTTTGAATACTGATGAATTTGATTCGGGACAGGAAGCCGATTTTACAAATTTGGATTCTGTCATTGTGCCTGATGAAATTCCAAGTTCTCGTATCAATAAGGATCACCCGGTGAAGAATATTATCGGTCCTTTGGATAAAGGGATTTAGACACGAAGTCAAGTTGCTACTGTTGAGAATTCTGAATCCCCATCTGATTCAGTTGAGCCTGTCTCTCTGGCATGTCTTGCCGCAGAGGTAAAATCATGTTTTCTATCTCAAGTGGAGCCTAAACGGATAGAGGATGCTTTGAAAGACCCACACTGGGTTAAAGCTATGCAAGAGGAGTTGCAACAATTCAAAAAGCTGCATGTTTGGGAATTGGTACCATTACCGAAGGGTGCACATCATACTGGCACTCGATGGGTATATAGAATCAAGAAAGATGATCAAGGAGTGGTCATCGGAAATAAAGCACGTCTAGTTGTTCAAGGCTTTCATTAAGTAGAGGGTTTGGACTATGATGAGGTTTTCGCTCCTGTTGCAAGATTGGAGTCGATTCGTATCTTTTTGGAATACGTGTCATTTAAGGAATTCCGCGTTCATCAGCTTGATGTAAAGAGCGCATTTCTATATGGACAGGTTGATACTGATGTATATGTGAAGCAGCCTCCTGGTTTTGAAGACCCTTTACATCCGGAATATGTCTGCAAACTTAATAAGGCATTGTATTGTCTGCATCAGGCTCCAAGACTGTGGTATGAGAGGCTTGCTACTCATCTGATTAAGAATGGCTTCGAAAGAGGAAGTATTGATAGAACTCTATTCACAAAAAGAGACGGAGACGACTTGTTACTGGTACAGGTTTATGTCGACGACATCATATTTGGTTCTACAAAAGATTCCATGTGTAAGGACTTCGAGCAACTAATGAAGTCTGAATTTGAGATGAGTGCAATAGGGGAACTTACGTTCTTTCTGGGTGTACAAGTTGAGCAGTCTGCCAAAGGCATCTACATTGATCAGTCCAAATATGTTACTGATATGTTAACTAGGTATGACTTGCTTAACTGTAAGACCTATGGAAACCCCATTAAAATTAATCACAATCTCGGACCGGCCACTGATGAAGAGGATTGTAAAGAAATGGACTATATCTCAATGATAGGTTCTCTCATGTATCTGACTGCTTCAAGGTCGGACATCGTATTTGCTGTGTCCATTTGCTCCAGATATCAAGCTAGGCCCAAGGTTTCTCATATCAAAGTAGTGAAGTGCATATTTGGATACCTCAAATATAGACCGACTCTCGGTCTATGGTATTCCAACGAGAAAACGTTTGCTCTCACTGCGTACTCAGATTCTAATTATGGCGGCTGTAGCATAGATAAGAAGTCTACAACTGGTGGATGCCAGTTTCTTGGATCGCATTTGGTCTCATGGCAGTGCAAAAAGCAGATGACGGTTGTTACTTCCACTACGTAGGCTGAGTATGTTGTTGCGGCTAGTTGCTGTTCCCAGATTCTGTGGATTCAGCATCAATTGCGTGATTACGGGTTACTTCTTACTACGAATCCTATTCATATTGATAATACTGATGTTATATCTATTCACGCAATCTCATACAACACTCTAGGACTAAACACATAGAACTTAGGTTCCACTTTATACGGGATTGCTATGAGAAACACCTAATTAACGTTGTCCACATAGATACCCTTAAGCAGAACGCTGACTTATTCACCAAGGCCTTTTCTCGCGCCCGATTTGATGAACTAGTCAACATGATTGGTTTACGCTTCTTTCAACTAAAGAAGTAACTTTTTCAACTAAAAAACAACGCAACAACCACTCTTTATACTCTTTAGTATTAAAGAAATGCACGGTTGCAACATTTGTAAAAAGACATTTAGTTGTGTCTGTAAACAACTAGGGAAATGATAGTACATTAGAGTACATGCACAAAATGGAAATTCTAAGGTTTATCCTTGATGTATCTGTAGGTTTATCTAGCATACTTACCACAGCTTTTATAAACATTAGCTTCATAATATAATGTATTGGTAGGCATGATACACACCGGTCTTTGAGCTATTAAAAACTAACACTAATACATGTCTATTATCGTGTGGTAAACACCCTGGGATGTATGACTAAATGTCTTAATTCCTTAATATAGATTGGCATACTTCTATTTTAGTTTATAATATGAAATCATTTGGGGGTATATACTGATTGTTTCCTCTGTTGTACGCAAGTACAGACCTGGTCTCAATTAGTATATACTTAAAAGTTAAGCAAACGCAAGTCAATGAACTTGAAAAAGTCTTAAATTACAAGATACCTAACAAGGTCGCCAAAATGGTTTGACCAAGTCTGATTTTGCTTACACCTGAATCAAGCTATGTCACTTTTTTGTACGTTTGTACAGACCTGTCACTTCTAGCCCGCTTCTTAAAAATGATATTCCTCTATTCTATCTGATCTTGGAAGTTATGTTCTTGTCTAAATTACAGGGGTATGTCTATGGTGGGGACCACATATAAATATTCATACTAACAATAAAAGGTTCACTTATAGACGCGGATGTAACATGTTTAGGTGGTCAAACAATACCGGTAATCATCTTGAAATAATCTTTATAAAAGGTGTTTTAAATATGCTAAGTAAATTTAAAGTGGACAAATATACTGATAATCGAGATAACACTTACCATTTGCTAATAATTGCATGTTATCCTAATATGATCCCTTAGTAGACAAAACAACTAAGTCACCAAAAATACTATTACGTTATTTAATTATTTATTTATATTACTTTCAATTTTTGTATATTTATTCTTTCAAGTCCTTAAAAGCTACTCTCGAACCGCGTTGCGAAACTTGGAATAAATTCAAAAAAATCACACTTTAAGGCTCCTGCGACACAACTTATGTCGCAGACTATGACGCAGACCATGTCGCTAGTTATGTCGCATTATAGGGTTAAGGTGTCGCTATCACTATTACCACACATTGCGACACAAAATCAAATCTAGCGACACAACATCCCGATTTAGTGACACAACTTTCTGCGGTGGTTTTTCGATTTATTCGTTCTTTCGGTGTATTTTCTTGGCAATCAACAACTAGATTTGTGTTCCCCTACTTCCACTCGATCGATAAGTACTAATTTCAACCATTTTCACAGTGTTTAATCATCGATTAGGGTTACGGTTTTTAAGGTTTGTGGTTTTCGGGTTAATTCAAAATGAAAACACGAGTTTTACATGTTCAAATTAATGATTTCATCTTCCCTGAACAATAGCCGCACCTTAGGGTTAGTTTGTTTTGCGAAAACCCCAAAATTTGGGGCTTAGGGTTTCTGGGTTGGGATTGCAGTTCGTTGTTGCAACACAACCTGCGACATAAGCTTTTATGTCGCAGGTTACATGAAATCAATTTGTGTCGCCAACTTCTGCGACATTACTTTTTATGTCGCTAATTTTTGCGCCACAAAATCTTATGTCGCTTCATCTAAGCGACACAACCCATGCGCCACAAGAGTTATGTCGCTAAATTCATAATATTCAATTAAATTCGATTTAATTGCAAAAAACGACACAACTCTGTCCGTCGCATCTGTGATTAGCGACCCAATTCCTTATGTCGCTTGTTTTTAAAAATCAATTTTAACTCTGTAAGCGACACAAGACCTTTATGTCGCAGGCCTTCTATGACACAATTCCCAGTGTCGCATAAAACAGATTCTAAAATTGATTTATTTGTTTAAATTGAATCTGCTTACGCTAATTGTTTTCGAGTTTTCTTGTTACATCTTATACAGCAATAGCAGACGGTGATGTTATTTGGGAACCACGCCACAAAATCATGGCATTTTTGGACAATTCTAAGGAGACGGCGGCTCCGTACAGACCAATGGTGGCATTCTTACGCTGTTCTCGTGTTTACACTGCTATCACCGCAACCACCACGATTTACAAGGATCAGGTGGGTCCATTTTGGGAGCACGCAGTTACCAACTCGAAACTGCCTTTTACTAGGATTATCTACACTCTTGGCGATCACCAGCTGATTATCTCGGAACAAGCTATTCGGGATTTCTTTCAGTTCGGTGATACTCCCGACATGCCTACTTTGTACGGGATTCAGTTTATTGCTAGCTATGACTCGTATTGGTTATCCAGGTGTTCCGAACGACCAATACCGAAAGGCGAATCTGCCTAAGGTTTGGAGATATCTGATGCATGTGGTTATTGTTTGCCTATCTCCATGCAAGGCCGGTTTTGATGGAATTAGCTACTCAACGGCCTATGCTATGCTTGCGTTGGTCTATAACAAGCCCTTCAACTACTCTGGCTATATCTTCAGGGCAATGGTAGACAACATCAATGCCGGGGAAAAGCGTTGGAATCTATATCCACGCTTTACTCAGTTGTTCATCGATAATCAGCTTCCCGGTATTCCGCCCAACGCTCGTGAACGCTTGCGTCCGACTCTGATGAACGTCTGAATTTGGACTGTTTGTGCTGTTGGAGCCAATACGGAGGGTAGGTTTCCACTGTTTGGGCACATAGTTGATGAAGCTTATGTTGCTCCGCCTAACGATGGGTTTATGGACGTTTTGGCTACACCAGAGCAGCAACCTCAGGAGGAATTACATCTCCATGTGGCACAAATACAGGTTGATGACCTGTTACAGGAAATCGACAACTTTCTAGCTGGTGGACAGGCTGATCAGCCTAATCTTGAGGAACTAGCTGCTGAAGATTCGGATGGGTGTTCTACTCCTACTACCTCTCCAAGGATTGTACCTTCGGAGAATGCGTTGAGAAACATTCAACGGTTTGATCTACGCCAGTTCAAACGTATTCAACATCGTATTCGTCAAGCACGACATCTGTGCGACCTGATACTAGAAAACGACCAAGAGACGACGATCCCACTGATGAAGATTGGGTTCCACCCCAGTCTATCCGTCGTACCTCTACTTCTTCTGCTTCAAGGTCACGGGTCGACATTCGTTGTGTTGAGGTTCCAGTTAAACCTTTGCCTTCTGTCATCCAAGAGCTACTGAAATGAATGGATGCTATGCAACAGACAATGGATAATCAAGCTCAGTTGATTCGGTCTCAGGCATCGGTTTTGGAGGTTCAAGCTGCGTAGATTAAGGCTTTAGAAGAAACGACAGCTTTAGTTCCTACTTTGAATACTAGGGTGTTAGAGTTAGAATCCCTAGCTGCTGTTTCGGGGGAGTCAGGCCTGCGTGCCATAGAAACAACATCTAGGACTTTTGTCGGAACACAGACTGATAATGTAAATGATAATGTAAATGTTTCTGATGATAATGAAACTCTTCGTTTGAATTACATCTCGGTCGACGATATTCCAGGTCAACCAAGACCGCTAGTTGTAGATTATTCTCATGCTAATCTATCATTTATTCAGCGAATGGTTAATGAGGAAGGTCAGACATCTGAACCTGAATTTGACTTTGAAGTTAATGATGATGTTGAGATTGAGGAAAAAGAGATGCATTCTGATGAGTTTTATGATGATGCTCCGATAATCGAGACTGATTCTTCTGAAGATGAAGCAGAGCCAGCTGGAACGTCACAAACTGTTCCAGAGACTACACCGGCTTCTGAAACTGCTTCTACATCAACTTCTGAATGACTTGTGATAAGCTTTATTCCTAGTGAACCTATTCATGTTACTTGCAAGTCATATAAAGTTAGTGGGAATTACACGGGAATTATTAAAAGTTGGAAGACCTACAAGGGTATCTTTATGGTTAAGAGGAGCGATGGTATTCAGTATTTTAAAAGGTCATTCAAGAAGCTAAGTACGTTACCTAAGGGAGAGATAAATCGTCTAGCTCAACTAGAATTGATAAATCCAACCAGAGATTCACGAGCTGATTTTGTACAGATGGTTTTGCATCGTGAAGTGAAGAGTAAAAGTTAAAACTTTATCAAACTGACGCTTAGAACGAGATACATATTCAAGAAAAAGCTTGATCTAGTAACAAGACAGTCGATCTTTAAAGTACACTATCCACCAGCTGATTGTTTGACTGAGATTCCTCTTGAGACTGTTCCCCTTAATTTTCTTAGAAGATTTCATCATTGGAACTTGATTCGCATACAGGCGAAGCGGTAATTGTTTTTGTTCCAGAATCTGAGCATCCAGAGATGACTTCGTTGTATGGTTTGAATAAATATCAATTCAAAGTATATGATCCTATGAGCTGGATAAATCTGTCACAGAAAGATTTGAGAAAATTGTTTGATAATCCAATTCACTTCAACGTAAGAAATGTAGTGAATTCGATTCTTGCAAGACAATTTCAAAAGGTTGTGACTGTGTGTGTTACTGATATCGCGTAAAAAGTCACGTTTTTACTACCGATATCTCTCTCATTCTGGAACGATTCTTGGCACTTTAATTCAAAAACATTACAAATCAATAGTATTATGCCAAGATGGTCAAAACAAGGTCGCACGATAAAAATCAAGCGAAACGGATGAAAAACGAAGATTCCACGCACGTTTGAAGATTCCAGACATCAAAATGAGGTTTCAAGACCAAAGAGCCCATCACCAACATCTATCTGACCCAAGATGTTCGTTTTCAAATTACGAATCCAACAGAAGAAGAATCAACTAAAACGGATGAAGAACGAAGATTCTACGCACTCCGGAAGATCCAAACGATTCGTACGACACATCTAAAGTTCAGAGACATATTTTTGGGATTTCTTTTCATCAAAAGCTTCGTTTTTGAATTACGAATCCAATGCAAAAAGAATCAACGCAAATGGACGCGTAACGAAGAAAACACGCACGAATCGAGAAATGCAGCAACCGGCAGCAGACTGGTGCCACTGGCAGCCAGCCGCTGCCGCCAGCCAGCCAGCCGCCGGCTGCTGCCCGCCACCCGCATGGATTGCACTTTTGTGTCCTTTTTCGTACCCGGTGCCAGACCTTTTCCTACTTTTCGTATCTGGTGCCACTACCTTTTTCGCCTTTTGCACCTGATGCCACTACCTTTCCCACCTTTTGCTATCATGAGCTTTGGGATGCTAACTTGAGCCAAACTTCCTCTATAAAAGGCAGCCCCTAGCTCTCATTTTAGACACACTCTAATACACACACCTTACACACCTTTCATATCTTTCTTATTTCTTTCTTTCTAGCTTTTATTTTCTTTTTCTCTCTACTTTCTCTCTAAACTAATTAATTTAGTGAGAGATAAGTAGGAGATTAATTATGTAGTAGTTAGTAGTAGCTAGCTTAGCAATGTAACGCTTTGGAATATTCGGAAGTAATATAAGCATCGCTTTGCTCGCAATAATTACGGGTAATATCTATCCTTTCTTTTATTAATTATTTGTAATGTTCTTGTTTGATGTTTACAATTTATTAACATTAGAAATGTATATTGCCATGATATGCGAGTAGTTGCTTATATGTTTGCCATGATTTAGATAGTTATAATGGGATGATATTAAATATTGTAAAGTAATATGACGGCCCATATTCGACTGTTCCCGGATATAGTGCTGGAAACGCTTTATGCGGAGTACAAACGTATGGAAGTCTGGGATGACCGAAGGTAGTTGTATTACGGATCAATATTATAAATGTGCTAATTAAATTTCTGTTTATGGTTTAATTATAATATTTTGAACGAATGATGGGATGTTTGGCCAACCGCTTATGACAAGACTGCCCCAACTTATTCCGGTAGGGTAAAACCTGTTTATGCGACTATTTATTCAATAGACCATGCCATGATGCGGACGTCTCTGACGACCGAGATTGGGGAACAGGATTCGAGGGTAGTCGTTGGCCGATGTGTTCAGTACATTTGGGAGAACTTCCGGTGTATTGTAATTATTTGTGTTTACTATCCATGTGACATATCTTCTATCTGATTGCGGACAACTCTACGTTAGTTAGTTGATAGGATCGTAAAAACAACTCATTCCAACATAGTTTAAATTTATAAAAAGAAACTTATATGAATGGGAATTATTATACTTTGTTATTGTTTAAATATATGACACTAGACCTAATTTATGGAGCACCCTTTCTAGTTATCCACGTGACTACAACTTAGATATTAGGGAGTCATGAACCTTAATTATGGTAAGTAGTTATCTGTACCCATGACGTGCAATAAGTAAGACACAGTGAAACCATTCGTTGTACATATTAGATTTACATTTCTGCGCTGCTTTTTATTTAATTAGTTCAGAATGCCACTTTCACTGTCAATTACTCCTGACCGCACGTTAGACGTAAGAGGCCGTGGAATTACTCTGTAAAGTACACTGTTTGTTACTGAAAGATATGGTCTGCATATGAAACACGTTTTGACAAACTGCGAATAATCAAGAGATGTATAACTGTTTGAAAAGGAGAGGTCTAGGTCATAAATCAAAGTAATTAGAGCTTATGAAAAGTATTTAACAAGGTCTAGAAAGGAAAGTCTTAGTGACTTAGATACATGAACCCCCTAGATCTTACATAGTTGGTTTTTTAAACATAGCAAGTTAATAATTAAATACACATTTAGAAGAACGCGAGATAAGCTTACGTGTTAAGAACGGTCGGACCTATGAGACAATACGTTGCTTTATTCATGTACCTCGGTTTTTCACCAAGATAGGTTGCTTATCTTTCAACTAGGTAAGTATTGGGAGTTTAGCGTATTGCTCCGATCAGAATCACGATAACCTAGTTCCTAGTGACATGCCAACGGGAATTTAATTGGTAGGGTTCTAGTGTTTACACCAAAGTCTGTTAATCTATTAATCTGAAAGTGTCCCCATCATAAACACCCTCCTGACATAATATTATCTCAAGTCATGGTAAACCGCGTCTTCCTTATCCTTAGTTGTTCCTTATATGCTAGCTAGCTCATTTTAGGTTTATCGCTTTAGTAGTTTAAATTAGATTAAAACCCAAACTAAACCAACCACCTGAACCCTATCTTAAAGGCTTAATTATCCAAACAAGCTCCGCTTCAAATTCGACCGTCTGGAGACGATCCTGATCATCCTTACCACGTACTAGTATGGGGTACTTGTACCTATTACCAGTAGGTAGTTTGGAGGTTTAGGCCCCGAGCAAAATAAATTTTAAAACATCCTGATCGCCCCTCAGTCGTTACAACAACACCAACGACACTGACGGCTGGGGTCACATCAAGTTTTTGGCGCCGATGCCGGGGACGGTAGTACGATTTGGAGCCTGTTTAGATAAGTTAGTTTTTAAGAGATCCTTTTGACTGGGAATCACCATCCTTATCAGAAGTTACTTTTTCTTCACGTAGTTTAGTGTAGTTAGGATTACCTTAGTATTAGTTTAGATTAAGTTCCCTTCTCACCCCCGACTTTAATTCTGAAACCTTCTTCTTATGCCGTCTTTTCTGATCCCATGGGAAATGTTAACTCAAGGACAACAATTAGATCAAATGCAAAGTCTTATTAATTCAATTGAAAATAGATGTAGGATGTGCGGTAATACCCACTTAGATAGAGAATGCCAAAAGCAAAGTATGATGTTTTCGGATAACGTAGGGTACTTAGATCCTCAAACACAATATCAATATGACCCCAATGTTGTCCAACAACATCCATACCAACCTTTTTATCCTCAACCATTCAAAATCTATCCACACTCACCTTACCCTGTATGTGAACCACAACTTTACAAGCTTCCTAACTTGAGAGATACGCCCTTAGCCTGTCTCAGCAGTAATGCTGATTTCTCACCTCCTTCCGACCCACTTGAAGAAATGATTAAAGAACAAGAAGACATACTTAGGAGTTTTACTTATAATGTGTCTAAAATCTTTACTAAACTATCAACACATGCCCAAGAGAGTAGTGAGAATTAAGCTAGAACCAACTCTAGGATACAGAAAGTTGAGAGACACACACACTCCACATCTATTACACCCGACACCGACTTACATTCTCATAAGTTCGGTTACAATATCCCTTCAAATACCTCACCAACCCAATCTTCTAAACCTTCACATTCAACTATTCCCGACCTATCAACGTCAAAGATCAACGGAGGGTTCGTTCTAGAAGAACTTTCCGAACCACTACAACTCGAAACTTCCGGCCGGAGTGACGAGGATGATGAAGTAGACGAAGAGATCGAGATGGAAAGCCTGAATGTGGAGATTTACATTGAAGACTCAACTTCACATGAACTGAAGGAATACATACCGACTCTGAGTAACGGACTCATTCAAACTGATATGGTTGAACATATCCCACAACCAGTTGTGGTTGAACGTATCCCAAAAATCTCTTTGATTGATTCACTTCCTGATCTAATAGACTTCACTAGTACCTTAGAGGAGACATTCACCCAGGTATTTGATGATAACGCTGCTACAAGATTGGAGACGCTAATGGACATTGTCCCATCTCCATGCCTAGAGTACAACTTTCTCATCGAACCAAAGACTTTAGGAAGCAAGATGGGTTTTGCGTCAAGAGCACCTTACAAACCATCTCTCCATTACATAATGACGTACACGTCGTGGAGTGATAAGGACCTCTTTGACAAACCCAAACAACCCAAAACGCAAGAGGTAGAAAAAGTCGAGAGCTTTATTTTGCCTCATGTAAAACAAACCACTCACTTTTCCATGCCTTCTTACCTTATTGGACATACCTTGACCATAATCTGCTTTAATCCCTTAGGTATGTACCAATACTTCCTCTTATGTCTACTGATGGATGCAAAGGAGCCCCCTAGATTTCCCAAGAAATAGGTTTGGAGTCAAGCTAGTGACTCGAACAAAAACAAGCGCTTCTCGGGAGGCAACCCGTGTCTAACATAGGATTATCAGTAGTAGTTAAAGTAGTTTAAGTAGTGAACAAACCCAATAAGTAGAAATGAAACCCTAAAATGAATGTTCCAAGTTTTCTATCTTTATGATCAAAAATGGATGGTTTACGAAATTACTTTGTTAAAAGTCAAATTTTTGTCAAACCTTAATACTTCCTACTCCCAGTCATTTGGAATTTATTGCAACATCTATTTTCACCATTTTCCAAAGTTCTTGTTATCCCTTTCACTCACAAAAATGGAAACCTAGTAGGAGTTAGGAGCCTTAGTGTAACATCCTCTCCAGTGGCCTGGTAATTTCTAATTTTAAAATTGATTATTTAAGGATTTTATGAATTATGTGATATTATTATTCAATTGTGAAACATAGATAAATAAGTTCCAGAACTTATTGTGAATAGTAAATTATTACTTATTTTAATTTACTATAGTTTACAGTACAATAAAATAAGTTTTTCGCAATTGGTAATTAGGTTCCAGACACTAGATTTAAGACGGATATAAAATACCTGAAATAATTGAAGTCGGTTAATAGAGGGCCGACCTCCCTCTTTGTTACTCTCCTAAAATGATAATTTCCTTCTTGTTCTATCTTAAACTCAAATAACCTAACCTAAGAAATTGAGAACTTAGCTTGCTAGTGAAATCAATTGAATTGGAGTTTGGATTCAAGAACTTTATCACAATCATCATCCTCATAAGCCTGTTTAGTTTGTTCATCTCCTTCATCTTGCTTCTTAGTAATTGTAAGTGTCAATTTGACCTAACTAACTCTAAATTGTTATTGTTGAAGTGTGTAGATATATGATATTGGTGCATTAGAGATGAGTTCTTAAACTGATTAGTAGTTGAGCTATGATTTTAGGGCTAAACCAAATGGGTTATATTTATTGAGTATGAAAATTTGATTGATTATTGATTTTATGAGGTTACTTGATGATATATGATCATATGTGATGCTCTTTTGATGCTAGAAAGGTTTATAAGTCGAATTGGTGACTAAATCAAAGTGTTAATGAGATTTGGGTTCGAGCTGTGTATTTACAGGTCTGTTCTTGAGCTGAAGAACAGCTCAACGCGATCCTAAACCCTAGCCCGGATCGCGTTCATCAGTTATATTTTGAGCTGGACGAGTTTTGTCCTTGGGAACGCGATCCCAAGCATTTACCTGGATCGCGTTGCCTAGTGTAAATTGGTCACAAAAAGTTTTCCAAAGGAGAACGCGATCCAACTCTTGTTTCCGGATCGCGTTGCTCAGTGTATTTTGATAACAGAAACTTTTCTTAAGGAGGAACGCGATCCCACCAACCCTGACTCGGATCGCGTTTGCCTGTATAATTTTGATGATTAAGATAATTTGTAAACTCAAAGTGTATGTTTATGATTATATTGTATTGTTACTTATGTATGAGATAAATTGAAATGTAATTACTTGTGTAAGGTGTTTATTTACATAAGTACTATTGTTGATGATAAGTTACTAACTTGTGTGTTATGTGGTGTTTCAAATAAACCAAAGACTCAGTGATTAGAAGCTGAGTGTTGCAACTCCTGAGGTATCGGTGAGTGGATTTGGAACTCACCATTTGATTTAGTTGTAACTATTTGGTTGCAACAAGTAAACGTAGATATGTAGTTGTATTTAATATTCATAGTTGATTATAAATCTACGTGCTATGTGTGGCCTTCGGGCATCAGTTGTTAATGAGGTCAACAGGTTGAACTGGTTGGTTGGGCTAGTTGGTTGTTGTGTGAATGACACAGGGTCTTGCTTCATTTGTTGTGTGTATAGAACCTGTGTCTGAGTATAGTAACCACTAGTCATCGGTCTCGTCCGTTATGGCCAAACGGATATGGTTGGGTAAGTGTTCTTGGGAACTACCCGGGTATTATGGTATCCCTAGAGCCACCGATCCTCATTACTATATTGTTGACTAGTTGTAATACATGTTTACGGTTGTTTGGGGTAAACAGGTAGTTAAGCTAAGTTGAGTTGTGTGTGAAGAATTCATTCACTTAGCTTTGTGCTAATCCCCCATCCTACTTCCTGCAGGTTTTGATATATATATGTGGGTGTCAGGAAAGGATGCTTTCGCAGAGAATGTCTGACAGATGATGACTCTGATATGGTTTTGTTATAAACCTAGTTTTGTATTAGATAATACCCCGACATATGTAGTTTTTAAACAATTCTAAGTTAGTATGTTTTGAATATGTAACTGTGTATGTACATTATTTTAATGTACAGTATATAAATATGTTTAAATTTCCTACGCTTCCGAGTACAATAAATATAATATTGATTTAATAAATGAGGGGTGTTACAAGCTGGTATCAGAGCATAGATTTGGGTGAATTGAGCATTATAAAGTGTTCAATCCCAAATCTAGAGTATGTTATGTCAAACATTCCTGGTTATGGGATTTAGCATTGTATGTGAATCTGTTAGTAGATAAGTGCTAATGATTAACAAGTTTCAAGTTGTTGTGTTGAATACAGATATGGCAGGTAACGAACAACCGACCGCCAACCCTACTAATGCCTCACGGATCGATGTTCCTCCTTCAGATATTCATAATGAGAGACATGATCATGAGGGTACTTCTTTTCCTGCTCATGAAGAATCAAATCGAGATGATTATCTTTTTCAATTAGAAGATGAGGTAATTAATCTTAGAGAATTTAAAAGGCAGACGGAAACTGCATCGTCTCAGCAACGTTTTCAGCAACAAATACCTGTGTTTGGTAATATTCCTCCTTTACAGTCAAATAAACAGTGTTCATTTAAAACGTTTATGGCAAGTAAACCACCAGAGTTTAGAGGTAGTACCAATCCATCAGTAACTTTAAACTGGTTAAGAGATATGGAGCAGAAATTTGATGTTACTCGCTGTGAAGAAGAATCTAAAGTGTTTTATGCTATTCAATGTTTGAAAGACGAAGCCATGGTATGGTGGGACTCGATTACTGGCCATTTGACTCAACAGCAGAAAGAAGCTATTCGATGGTCTGAATTTCATCAAGCTGTTTGTAACCAATATTGTTCAGACTTTGAGATGACACGTATTAGAAGAGAGTTTGTGAATCTTCAATTAACCGATAAGATGACTATCGATGAATTAATTACACAGTTTTCGGAAAAGTTACGGTTTGTACAACATTGGGTTCCGGATGAGAAAACCAAAATAGAGCAGTTTGTGGAAACCTTACCTCATAATTATTGTACTACAGTAAGGTTAGCTAGTAATTTATCTCAAGCGTTTACTCTTGCACGTTCGGTTGATAGTGACATTAGAGGTTTTCAAGAATCTCAATCTAGAAGTACTTTTTCTTCATTTCCAAGAGCTAGAACAGATTTTTCGGGTAAAGGAAAGTCTAGGTGGCAAGGAAATCGTCAGGGTCAGAGATTTAATAATAGAAGTGGTTCATCTGGAAGCAAAAGTGGTTTCTCTGGAGGTTCTAATTGGTGTAATTCTTGTAAGTCAAGGCATTCTGGTCAATGTACTCGTCAGACAAATAAATGCCTTAAATGTGGTGAGCTTGGGCACGACCTCAGAAATTGCAGGTATCCTAATTTTGTGTGCTGGAATTGTAAGAAAGAGGGACATCGGGTGGGTCAGTGTCCTGAGGCAGGAAGACAGAGTTCTGGTTCGGTCGGGAGTTCGTCATCTTCCGGTCAAAAGCGGAAGAATCCTCCGCCAGCGACGAGTAGGGCATTTCAGATGACAGTCGATGAGGCTGTCCACACAGATGATGTGATTACTGGTACTTTTCTTATAAACTCTGTACCGGCTCGTGTATTATTTGATTCAGGAGCAAATTGTTCTCTTATATCTGTGTGTTTCTGTGATAAGTTGAAACTGATCCCTACTGTGATAACTAAGCCCTTAGAAGTAGAGATTGTTAGTGGCAAATTAGTTCCTGTTACCACCTCGGTGACTGGAGCTAATATTGTGATAGATGGCCAGACTTTTCCAATTTCATTTCTGTTAATGCCGATTCCAAGTTTTGATATGATTATTGGCATGGATTGGTTAAGTCAGTTTAGAGCAAGTATAGATTGCCACCATAAATTGATTAGAATCCCAATCTCTGAAGAGTCATATGTTGTGGCTCGAGGGGAACGGGATAGTGGGTGTATTCCTCTGATTTCCATGATGAAAGCTAGGAAGTCGTTGTCTAAAGGCTGTGAGTCTTACTTAGCTTACGTCATTGATACCAAATTAGAAAAGAAGTGTAACACCCCTAAATTTATTGTTTAGCGGAAGCAAGATTTGGGTGTTACTAATCAATATTCAAAGCACAGAGATTCATAGTAAACGACTCTATATGCGTCGTTTTAACATAATGTATTAATAACAAAATGTTTACAAAGTTTGAAGCTACATATAGCTCGTGTTCGTTTAAAATGAGAGATTTCAATACATAAATACTTATTCAAAATATATTAATGCAAGAAAATCTCTATTGTCTGCATGCTGACTCGAGCTATAGTTTCCTGGGGCAATCCTGCCTATTGCTTTGTACCTGCGATACATGCTAAAATGGGTCAGCTAACGCTGGTGAGCTCACAGGTTTGAGTATCAAATAAGTTGTGTGAACCGCAAGATTTAAATAGTTGATTTGCATCCAGCAAATGATAGTGGTAACAGTATACAGCCATGAGCACATAGTTGAGCTTAACTCGTGGGTCAGGACACAGCCTGAGCGTTTTCGCCTCCACGGATGCCTAATCAACATCCGTCTTCCTTAAATATTAGTACGTCCGTTTACCCGGTTAGTGCTTGCTAACCCGGACGAGGTGGGTCAATCCTATATGGTACCATATACTAATATTCACGCTACAAATGTATTAACAACTATGCTGATGGAGGGCTTTAAAAGATTAGTTGTGTAAAACTCATGTAGTACATGTAAAAGTTGTACTTGCGTTCACGCATTAAAACAAGCAATATATCACACCCCTGAGTAAAAATAGTAAAAGAGGGGCTATGAGACTCACCTGAGTCTTTAGAGTTTATATCGATAAAATGAGATTGATGAGTCGGGAATCGAAGTCCAAAGGCTTGTAACCTGAGGGTGTCCACGACACGCGATGGTTATAAACATATGAAGGCATCTCATAAGACTGCCTTGTAGTTGTTTGTCCAACTAGAATGTCCAAATGATTACAATTTGGTTGAATGTTTAAGTGTTTGAAAAGGTGTACGGCCCGTTGGTGATTGTTGGTAATAATAATATTATCATTATTCTTGAAAAACGTGTTCCAAAGTGTTTTAGAAGTCATGTCGCCTTCGTGTTTGATGTTATACAAGTTTAACACTTTGTGTGAAAATTTAGATGTAACACTGTCACTCGTGACTCTAGGGTAAGGGCGAAGCCCGTTAATGACGGGGGTCCGGGGGCAGCGCCCCTGGTAGCTGGGTCCAAGGGGTGGCAGCCCCTGGCGGGGTCCAAGGGGCAGAGCCCCTGGCTGGGGTCGAGCTGGAAAATTTTTATTTCTACTATATTGCTTTGGTGAAAAACGCATCTGGACCCGAATTTGGGTGAAATGGGGCGTCAAATTTGGGTCTCAAAACTTAGTGTGAAATTAGTTAAAACTTTCTGTTTATGCGTCACTTATAGCGTCACTTAGGGGCTTGGGCGACACTTGGGAAGTGTCGCTAAAAATATTAAATCTGAGCATATGCGTCACTTAAGGGAAGTGACGCATGGTAGGGCGTCACTAAGGTAAGTGTCGCTATAAGTGTCGGGTATAGGTCTAGGCGTCACTCAGGAAGTGTCGCTATAAGTGTCGGTTCGATAGTATGCGACACTTAGGCAAGTGTCGCTGAAAGTGTCGCTAAAAGTTGCCATGCGACACTAGGGGAAGTGTCGCACGAAGTGTCGCATATCTGGGTTCGTCAGTGCGACACTTACGTCTGTTCGACGGGTTTTTGACCAAAAACATGTTTTTGAGTTTCCGTTTGGTCCGATTCTTTTACCCAACCCTTATATGGACATTATAAGCCATTTTAAACAACAAGCACGTAAAAACACTAAGAAACGAGAGATTTCGAGATTTGTCGGAAACTTACAACGCGAGGAATCGAGAATCCGGAAAGATAGATGTGTAGATCCTTGCGAGATGAGTCTTTTTCTCCAAATGGCCAAGGTGAGATATTGAGGTTTAATGGTGCTATTTTGTGGTTTTAATGGTGGTGGAAATGGTGATGAAAATGGAAGAGGAGTGAGAGAGAGAGATTGAGTGGAGAAGATAAAAGTGAAGAATGGGGTGGGGAGGTGGTGACCTCACCCCCTTTGTGGCAGATTTTTGGGGTGGGGACCCACCCATGTGTGGGTCTCCAATTTTAGCCCCGTGTATTCGCGCTCCGTGCGGTGTTCGTTTCCTCGATCGTTAATCGTTAAATAATTATTTTAATTATTTTAAAGTGTAAGTTTTTAAAGAAGACAAAGGTTAATTAAATAGATTTATTGGAGTATTTTGTCAATTACTTAATAATTCAATTGGCCTCGTTTGTTTACGCGTTTAATATCTAAGTCGTGTCGACGCCTATAATACGATATGAAGTGAACTTGAAATATTATCACAATAATATTTTTGGTACGTTATGGTCAATAAATAATTTTTATATTATTCAATAAAATTGATCACCAACGTCCGTATTTTACTTGAACCGAAATACATTCGATTTATTTTGCGTACGATTTAAGCAAATCGCATTTTTTTTGTATATATTCAACAATATATAATTTGATACATTAATTAGCCTAATACAGAACTAATTACATGTATTAACAAAGAATCAGGCACTAATTACTAGTCCTAAGTTGGCGGGTGTTACAAGAAGTCTGTTTCTGATGTTCCGGTTGTCTCTGAATATCCGGAAGTGTTTCCCGATGATTTACCTGGTTTACCACCGGTTAGGGAGGTTGAATATCAGATTGATCTTATTCCTGGTTCCTCTCCAGTAGCTAAAGCTCCCTATAGATTAGCTCCGTCTGAGATGCGTGAAATGATGAACCAGATTCAGGAATTATTGGATAGAGGTTTCATTAAACCTAGTTCTTCTCCTTGGGTGCACCGGTTTTATTTGTCAAGAAGAAAGATGGGTCATTTAGAATGTGCATTGATTATCGGGAATCAAACAAAAGAACGGTAAAGAATAAGTATCCTCTGCCTCGAATAGATGATTTGTTTGATCAGCTGCAGGGATCTTCTGTATATTCTAAAATTGATTTGAGGTCGGGTTACCATCAGGTTCGTGTTCGTGAACAGGATATTCCAAAGACTGCTTTTCGTACCAGGTATGGTCATTATGAATTCCTGGTGATGCCATTTGGTCTGACTAATGCTCCAGCAGTTTTCATGGATTTAATGAACCGGGTATGTCGACCTTTTCTCGATAAATTTGTTATTGTTTTCATCGACGATATTCTCGTGTATTCTAAGTCCGAATCAGACCATGCCATGCATTTGAGGTTAGTTCTTGAAACCTTGAAAAGAGAACAGTTATATGCAAAATTTTCTAAATGTGAGTTCTGGATTCGGGAGGTACAGTTTCTAGGTCATATTATCTGTAATGATGGGGTTAAAGTTGATCCTGCTAAAATTGAAGCTGTTATGAATTGGAATGTTCCAAAGAATCCTTCTGAAATTAAAAGTTTTCTTGGGCTAGCTGGGTATTATAGAAAATTCATTAAAGACTTTTCAAAGATTGCTGGTCCGTTAACCAAATTGACACGTAAAGATGTTAAATTTCAATGGGATGAATTACAGGAGATAGCTTTTCAAACTTTAAAGCAGTTACTATGTCATGCACCTGTGTTAGCTTTACCAGAAGGCTCAGATGATTTTATCGTTTATTGTGATGCATCTTATTCTGGATTGGGTTGTGTCCTTATGCAAAAAGACAGAGTTATTGCTTATGCTTCTCTCCAGTTGAAACCGCATGAAAGGAATTACCCGACTCATGATTTAGAATTTGCAGCTGTAGTGTTTGCTTTGAAAATATGGAGACACTATTTATATGGTACTAAATGCATTGTTTGTACTGATCATAAAAGTCTGCAGTATGTGTTTTCACAGAAAGAACTGAATATGCGTCAAAGGCGATGGTTAGAATTAATCAAAGATTATGATTGTGAAATACGTTACCATCCAGGAAAGGCAAATGTAGTTGCAGATGCATTAAGCAGAAAAGGTACTTCTGATCAAGTCTATTTTCTGAAAGTTAATATTTCTTCTGACTTAATGGATCAAATTAAAGCTGCACAGTTAGAAGCTTGGTTGAAACATAATCTTAAGTCAGAAATTATGTTGAAAAGAAAGGACTTACTGGTTGACGATTCTAGAGGATTAAAGACTTTTCAGTCTCGTGTTTGGATTCCTCTGATTGGTGATATTCGAGATATGTTGTTAACTGAAACTCACAAGTCATGGTTGTCTGTCCACCCTGGTAGTACACGGATGTATAATGATTTAAAACCTTTGTACTGGTGGCCCACAATGAAAACTGATATTGCAAAGTTTGTTAGTAATTGTCATATATGTGCTCAAGTTAAAGCAGAACATCAGAAGCCATATGGGTCGTTGAAACAGTTAGAGATTCCAAAATGGAAGTGGGAACATTTAACTATGGATTTTGTAACCAAACTTCCACGTACATCTCAAGGTAATGACATGATTTGGGTTATTGTTGATAGATTGACCAAAAGTGCACATTTTCTTGCTACGAGTGAAACGTCTTTGACTAAACTCGCACAGTTGTATGTTAATGAAATTGTCTCAAGACATGGTATCCCATTGTCGATTGTATCGGATAGAGATTCTCGATTTATTTCTCATTTCTGGCAAGGTTTACAACAAGAGTTAGGTACACGTATTAATCTCAGTACGGCTTATCATCCTCAGACAGACGGTCAGTCAGAACGTACTATTCAGACGTTAGAGGATATGCTCAGAGCTTGTGTCTTAGAGTATGGAGGTTCTTGGGATTCTCACCTTCCTTCGGTGGAACTTGCTTATAATAATTCCTATCATTCCAGTATTGGTATGCCTCCTTATGAAATGCTATATGGTCGTCGTTGTCGTACCCCACGTGTTGGTTAGAAGCAGGAGAAAAGCAATTTGCAGGCCCAGACATTGTATAGATTACTGCTGACAAAGTGACAATCGCCCGAGAAAAGCTAAAAGCTGCACGTGATAGACAGAAACAATATGCAGACCCGCGTAGGCGACCGGTTACTTTTACTGAGGGTGAGTTGGTGTATTTGAAAGTCTCCCCGTGGAAAGGTGTTATTCGATTTGGAAAACGAGGAAAGTTGGCACCTAGATATATTGGCCCCTTCAGGATTCGTCAGGTGGTTAATGATCAATCAGTTTCATTGGATCTTCCTCCTGAACTTGCTGGTATTCATGATACGTTTAATATCTGTTATTTGAGAAAGTGTAATGTTGAAGATCAATCTCAAATTCTTCCTTTACAAGATTTGAAAGTCGACCAAAATCAGAAATTAGTTGAAGAACCGATTGAAATTCTTGATAGAAAAGTTAATAAACTTAGAAAGAAACAAATACCAATAGTGTTAGTGAAATGGAAACACAGTTTAGGTTCCAATTTGACCTGGGAGACCGAGGAGTCTATGAAATCCAGATATCCTGGATTGTTCGAATGAGTCTAGATTTCGAGGACGAAATCTCCTGAAGGAGGGGAGATTTGTAACATCATCTCCAGTGGTCTGGTAATTTCTAATTTTAAAATTGATTATTTAAGGATTTTATGAATTATGTGATATTATTATTCAATTGTGAAACATAGATAAATAAGTTCCAGAACTTATTGTGAATAGTAAATTGTTACTTGTTTTAATTTACTATAGTTTACAGTACAATAAAATAAGTTTTTCGCAATTGGTAATTAGGTTCCAGACAATAGATTTAAGACGGATATAAAATACCTGAAATAATTGAAGTCGGTTAATAGAGGGCCGACCTCCCTCTTTGTTACTCTCCTAAAATGATAATTTCCTTCTTGTTCTATCTTAAACTCAAATAACCTAACCTAAGAAATTGAGAACTTAGCTTGCTAGTGAAATCAATTGAATTGGAGTTTGGATTCAAGAACTTTATCACAATCATCATCCTCATAAGCCTCTTTAGTTTGTTCATCTCCTTCATCTTGCTTCTTAGTAATTGTAAGTGTCAATTTGACCTAACTAACTCTAAATTGTTATTGTTGAAGTGTGTAGATATATGATATTGGTGCATTAGAGATGAGTTCTTAAACTGATTAGTAGTTGAGCTATGATTTTAGGGCTAAACCAAATGGGTTATATTTATTGAGTATGAAAATTTGATTGATTATTGATTTTATGAGGTTACTTGATGATATATGATCATATGTGATGCTCTTTTGATGCTAGAAAGGTTTATAAGTCGAATTGGTGACTGAATCAAAGTGTTAATGAGATTTGGGTTCGAGCTGTGTATTTACAGGTCTATTCTTGAGCTGAAGAACAGCTCAACGCGATCCTAAACCCTAGCCCGGATCGCGTTCATCAGTTATATTTTGAGCTGGACGAGTTTTGTCCTTGGGAACGCGATCCCAAGCATTTACCTGGATCGCGTTGCCTAGTGTAAATTGGTCACAGAAAGTTTTCCAAAGGAGAACGCGATCCAACTCTTGTTTCCGGATCGCGTTGCTCAGTGTATTTTGATAACAGAAACTTTTCTTAAGGAGGAACGCGATCCCACCAACCCTGACTCGGATCGCGTTTGCCTGTATAATTTTGATGATTAAGATAATTTGTAAACTCAAAGTGTATGTTTATGATTATATTGTATTGTTACTTATGTATGAGATAAATTGAAATGTAATTACTTGTGTAAGGTGTTTATTTACATAAGTACTATTGTTGATGATAAGTTACTAACTTGTGTGTTATGTGGTGTTTCAAATAAACCAAAGACTCAGTGATTAGAAGCTGAGTGTTGCAACTCCTGAGGTATCGGTGAGTGGATTTGGAACTCACCATTTGATTTAGTTGTAACTATTTGGTTGCAACAAGTAAACGTAGATATGTAGTTGTATTTAATATTCATAGTTGATTATAAATCTACGTGCTATGTGTGGCCTTCGGGCATCAGTTGTTAATGAGGTCAACAGGTTGAACTGGTTGGTTGGGCTAGTTGGTTGTTGTGTGAATGACACAGGGTCTTGCTTCATTTGTTGTGTGTATAGAACCTGTGTCTGAGTATAGTAACCACTAGTCATCGGTCTCGTCCGTTATGGCCAAACGGATATGGTTGGGTAAGTGTTCTTGGGAACTACCCGGGTATTATGGTATCCCTAGAGCCACCGATCCTCATTACTATATTGTTGACTAGTTGTAATACATGTTTACGGTTGTTTGGGGTAAACAGGTAGTTAAGCTAAGTTGAGTTGTGTGTGAAGAATTCATTCACTTAGCTTTGTGCTAATCCCCCATCCTACTTCCTGCAGGTTTTGATATATATATGTGGGTGTCAGGAAAGGATGCTTTCGCAGAGAATGTCTGACAGATGATGACTCTGATATGGTTTTGTTATAAACCTAGTTTTGTATTAGATAATACCCCGACATATGTAGTTTTTAAACAATTCTAAGTTAGTATGTTTTGAATATGTAACTGTGTATGTACATTATTTTAATGTACAGTATATAAATATGTTTAAATTTCCTACGCTTCCGAGTACAATAAATATAATATTGATTTAATAAATGAGGGGTGTTACAAGCTGGTATCAGAGCATAGATTTGGGTGAATTGAGCATTATAAAGTGTTCAATCCCAAATCTAGAGTATGTTATGTCAAACATTCCTGGTTATGGGATTTAGCATTGTATGTGAATCTGTTAGTAGATAAGTGCTAATGATTAACAAGTTTCAAGTTGTTGTGTTGAATACAGATATGGCAGATAACGAACAACCGACCGCCAACCCTACTAATGCCTCACGGATCGATGTTCCTCCTTCAGATATTCATAATGAGAGACATGATCATGAGGGTACTTCTTTTCCTGCTCATGAAGAATCAAATCGAGATGATTATCTTTTTCAATTAGAAGATGAGGTAATTAATCTTAGAGAATTTAAAAGGCAGACGGAAACTGCATCGTCTCAGCAACGTTTTCAGCAACAAATACCTGTGTTTGGTAATATTCCTCCTTTACAGTCAAATAAACAGTGTTCATTTAAAATGTTTATGGCAAGTAAACCACCAGAGTTTAGAGGTAGTGCCAATCCATCAGTAACTTTAAACTGGTTAAGAGATATGGAGCAGAAATTTGATGTTACTCGCTGTGAAGAAGAATCTAAAGTGTTTTATGCTATTCAATGTTTGAAAGACGAAGCCATGGTATGGTGGGACTCGATTACTGGCCATTTGACTCAACAGCAGAAAGAAGCTATTCGATGGTCTGAATTTCATCAAGCTGTTTGTAACCAATATTGTTCAGACTTTGAGATGACACGTATTATAAGAGAGTTTGTGAATCTTCAATTAACCGATAAGATGACTATCGATGAATTAATTACACAGTTTTCGGAAAAGTTACGGTTTGTACAACATTGGGTTCCGGATGAGAAAACCAAAATAGAGCAGTTTGTGGAAACCTTACCTCATAATTATCGTACTACAGTAAGGTTAGCTAGTAATTTATCTCAAGCGTTTACTCTTGCACGTTCGGTTGATAGTGACATTAGAGGTTTTCAAGAATCTCAATCTAGAAGTACTTTTTCTTCATTTCCAAGAGCTAGAACAGATTTTTCGGGTAAAGGAAAGTCTAGGTGGCAAGGAAATCGTCAGGGTCAGAGATTTAATAATAGAAGTGGTTCATCTGGAAGCAAAAGTGGTTTCTCTGGAGGTTCTAATTGGTGTAATTCTTGTAAGTCAAGGCATTCTGGTCAATGTACTCGTCAGACAAATAAATGCCTTAAATGTGGTGAGCTTGGGCACGACCTCAGAAATTGCAGGTATCCTAATTTTGTGTGCTGGAATTGTAAGAAAGAGGGACATCGGGTTGGTCAGTGTCCTGAGGCAGGAAGACAGAGTTCTGGTTCGGTCGGGAGTTCGTCATCTTCCGGTCAAAAGCGGAAGAATCCTCCGCCAGCGACGAGTAGGGCATTTCAGATGACAGTCGATGAGGCTGTCTACACAGATGATGTGATTACTGGTACTTTTCTTATAAACTCTGTACCGGCTCGTGTATTATTTGATTCAGGAGCAAATTGTTCTCTTATATCTGTGTGTTTCTGTGATAAGTTGAAACTGATCCCTACTGTGATAACTAAGCCCTTAGAAGTAGAGATTGTTAGTGGCAAATTAGTTCCTGTTACCACCTCGGTGACTGGAGCTAATATTGTGATAGATGGCCAGACTTTTCCAATTTCATTTCTGTTAATGCCGATTCCAAGTTTTGATATGATTATTGGCATGGATTGGTTAAGTCAGTTTAGAGCAAGTATAGATTGCCACCATAAATTGATTAGAATCCCAATCTCTGAAGAGTCATATGTTGTGGCTCGAGGAGAACGGGATAGTGGGTGTATTCCTCTGATTTCTATGATGAAAGCTAGGAAGTCGTTGTCTAAAGGCTGTGAGTCTTACTTAGCTTACGTCATTGATACCAAATTAGAAAAGAAGTCTGTTTCTGATGTTCCGGTTGTCTCTGAATATCCGGAAGTGTTTCCCGATGATTTACCTGGTTTACCACCGGTTAGGGAGGTTGAATATCAGATTGATCTTATTCCTGGTTCCTCTCCAGTAGCTAAAGCTCCCTATAGATTAGCTCCGTCTGAGATGCGTGAAATGATGAACCAGATTCAGGAATTATTGGATAGAGGTTTCATTAGACCTAGTTCTTCTCCTTGGGGTGCACCGGTTTTATTTGTCAAGAAGAAAGATGGGTCATTTAGAATGTGCATTGATTATCGGGAATCAAACAAAAGAACGGTAAAGAATAAGTATCCTCTGCCTCGAATAGATGATTTGTTTGATCAGCTGCAGGGATCTTCTGTATATTCTAAAATTGATTTGAGGTCGGGTTACCATCAGGTTCGTGTTCGTGAACAGGATATTCCAAAGACTGCTTTTCGTACCAGGTATGGTCATTATGAATTCCTGGTGATGCCATTTGGTCTGACTAATGCTCCAGCAGTTTTCATGGATTTAATGAACCGGGTATGTCGACCTTTTCTCGATAAATTTGTTATTGTTTTCATCGACGATATTCTCGTGTATTCTAAGTCCGAATCAGACCATGCCATGCATTTGAGGTTAGTTCTTGAAACCTTGAAAAGAGAACAGTTATATGCAAAATTTTCTAAATGTGAGTTCTGGATTCGGGAGGTACAGTTTCTAGGTCATATTATCTGTAATGATGGGGTTAAAGTTGATCCTGCTAAAATTGAAGCTGTTATGAATTGGAATGTTCCAAAGAATCCTTCTGAAATTAAAAGTTTTCTTGGGCTAGCTGGGTATTATAGAAAATTCATTAAAGACTTTTCAAAGATTGCTGGTCCGTTAACCAAATTGACACGTAAAGATGTTAAATTTCAATGGGATGAATTACAGGAGATAGCTTTTCAAACTTTAAAGCAGTTACTATGTCATGCACCTGTGTTAGCTTTACCAGAAGGCTCAGATGATTTTATCGTTTATTGTGATGCATCTTATTCTGGATTGGGTTGTGTCCTTATGCAAAAAGACAGAGTTATTGCTTATGCTTCTCGCCAGTTGAAACCGCATGAAAGGAATTACCCGACTCATGATTTAGAATTTGCAGCTGTAGTGTTTGCTTTGAAAATATGGAGACACTATTTATATGGTACTAAATGCATTGTTTGTACTGATCATAAAAGTCTGCAGTATGTGTTTTCACAGAAAGAACTGAATATGCGTCAAAGGCGATGGTTAGAATTAATCAAAGATTATGATTGTGAAATACGTTACCATCCAGGAAAGGCAAATGTAGTTGCAGATGCATTAAGCAGAAAAGGTACTTCTGATCAAGTCTATTTTCTGAAAGTTAATATTTCTTCTGACTTAGTGGATCAAATTAAAGTTGCACAGTTAGAAGCTTTGTTGAAACATAATCTTAAGTCAGAAATTATGTTGAAAAGAAAGGACTTACTGGTTGACGATTCTAGAGGATTAAAGACTTTTCAGTCTTGTGTTTGGATTCCTCTGATTGGTGATATTCGAGATATGTTGTTAACTGAAACTCACAAGTCACGGTTGTCTGTCCACCCTGGTAGTACACGGATGTATAATGATTTAAAACCTTTGTACTGGTGGCCCACAATGAAAACTGATATTGCAAAGTTTGTTAGTAATTGTCATATATGTGCTCAAGTTAAAGCAGAACATCAGAAGCCATATGGGTCGTTGAAACAGTTAGAGATTCCAGAATGGAAGTGGGAACATTTAACTATGGATTTTGTAACCAAACTTCCACGTACATCTCGAGGTAATGACATGATTTAGGTTATTGTTGATAGATTGACCAAAAGTGCACATTTTCTTGCTACGAGTGAAACGTCTTTGACTAAACTCGCACAGTTGTATGTTAATGAAATTGTCTCAAGACATGGTATCCCATTGTCGATTGTATCGGATAGAGATTCTCGATTTATTTCTCATTTCTGGCAAGGTTTACAACAAGAGTTAGGTACACGTATTAATCTCAGTACGGCTTATCATCCTCAGACAGACGGTCAGTCAGAACGTACTATTCAGACGTTAGAGGATATGCTCAGAGCTTGTGTCTTAGAGTATGGAGGTTCTTGGGATTCTCACCTTCCTTCGGTGGAACTTGCTTATAATAATTCCTATCATTCCAGTATTGGTATGCCTCCTTATGAAATGCTATATGGTCGTCGTTGTCGTACCCCCACGTGTTGGTTAGAAGCAGGAGAAAAGCAATTTGCAGGCCCAGACATTGTATAGATTACTGCTGACAAAGTGACAATCGCCCGAGAAAAGCTAAAAGCTGCACGTGATAGACAGAAACAATATGCAGACCCGCGTAGGCGACCGGTTACTTTTACTGAGGGTGAGTTGGTGTATTTGAAAGTCTCCCCGTGGAAAGGTGTTATTCGATTTGGAAAACGAGGAAAGTTGGCACCTAGATATATTGGCCCCTTCAGGATTCGTCAGGTGGTTAATGATCAATCAGTTTCATTGGATCTTCCTCCTGAACTTGCTGGTATTCATGATACGTTTAATATCTGTTATTTGAGAAAGTGTAATGTTGAAGATCAATCTCAAATTCTTCCTTTACAAGATTTGAAAGTCGACCAAAATCAGAAATTAGTTGAAGAACCGATTGAAATTCTTGATAGAAAAGTTAATAAACTTAGAAAGAAACAAATACCAATAGTGTTAGTGAAATGGAAACACAGTTTAGGTTCCAATTTGACCTGGGAGACCGAGGAGTCTATGAAATCCAGATATCCTGGATTGTTCGAATGAGTCTAGATTTCGAGGACGAAATCTCCTGAAGGAGGGGAGATTTGTAACATCCTCTCCAGTGGCCTGGTAATTTCTAATTTTAAAATTGATTATTTAAGGATTTTATGAATTATGTGATATTATTATTCAATTGTGAAACATAGATAAATAAGTTCCAGAACTTATTGTGAATAGTAAAGTGTTACTTGTTTTAATTTACTATAGTTTACAGTACAATAAAATAAGTTTTTCGCAATTGTTAATTAGGTTCCAGACAATAGATTTAAGACGGATATAAAATACCTGAAATAATTGAAGTCGGTTAATAGAGGGCCGACCTCCCTCTTTGTTACTCTCCTAAAATGATAATTTCCTTCTTGTTCTATCTTAAACTCAAATAACCTAACCTAAGAAATTGAGAACTTAGCTTGCTAGTGAAATCAATTGAATTGGAGTTTGGATTCAAGAACTTTATCACAATCATCATCCTCATAAGCCTCTTTAGTTTGTTCATCTCCTTCATCTTGCTTCTTAGTAATTGTAAGTGTCAATTTGACCTAACTAACTCTAAATTGTTATTGTTGAAGTGTGTAGATATATGATATTGGTGCATTAGAGATGAGTTCTTAAACTGATTAGTAGTTGAGCTATGATTTTAGGGCTAAACCAAATGGGTTATATTTATTGAGTATGAAAATTTGATTGATTATTGATTTTATGAGGTTACTTGATGATATATGATCATATGTGATGCTCTTTTGATGCTAGAAAGGTTTATAAGTCGAATTGGTGACTGAATCAAAGTGTTAATGAGATTTGGGTTCGAGCTGTGTATTTACAGTTCTGTTCTTGAGCTGAAGAACAGCTCAACGCGATCCTAAACCCTAGCCCGGATCGCGTTCATCAGTTATATTTTGAGCTGGACGAGTTTTGTCCTTGGGAACGCGATCCCAAGCATTTACCTGGATCGCGTTGCCTAGTGTAAATTGGTCACAGAAAGTTTTCCAAAGGAGAACGCGATCCAACTCTTGTTTCCGGATCGCGTTGCTCAGTGTATTTTGATAACAGAAACTTTTCTTAAGGAGGAACGCGATCCCACCAACCCTGACTCGGATCGCGTTTGCCTGTATAATTTTGATGATTAAGATAATTTGTAAACTCAAAGTGTATGTTTATGATTATATTGTATTGTTACTTATGTATGAGATAAATTGAAATGTAATTACTTGTGTAAGGTGTTTATTTACATAAGTACTATTGTTGATGATAAGTTACTAACTTGTGTGTTATGTGGTGTTTCAGATAAACCAAAGACTCAGTGATTAGAAGCTGAGTGTTGCAACTCCTGAGGTATCGGTGAGTGGATTTGGAACTCACCATTTGATTTAGTTGTAACTATTTGGTTGCAACAAGTAAACGTAGATATGTAGTTGTATTTAATATTCATAGTTGATTATAAATCTACGTGCTATGTGTGGCCTTCGGGCATCAGTTGTTAATGAGGTCAACAGGTTGAACTGGTTGGTTGGGCTAGTTGGTTGTTGTGTGAATGACACAGGGTCTTGCTTCATTTGTTGTGTGTATAGAACCTGTGTCTGAGTATAGTAACCACTAGTCATCGGTCTCGTCCGTTATGGCCAAACGGATATGGTTGGGTAAGTGTTCTTGGGAACTACCCGGGTATTATGGTATCCCTAGAACCACCGATCCTCATTACTATATTGTTGACTAGTTGTAATACATGTTTACAGTTGTTTGGGGTAAACAGGTAGTTAAGCTAAGTTGAGTTGTGTGTGAAGAATTCATTCACTTAGCTTTGTGCTAATCCCCCATCCTACTTCCTGCAGGTTTTGATATATATATGTGGGTGTCAGGAAAGGATGCTTTCGCAGAGAATGTCTGACAGATGATGACTCTGATATGGTTTTGTTATAAACCTAGTTTTGTATTAGATAATACCCCAACATATGTAGTTTTTAAACAATTCTAAGTTAGTATGTTTTGAATATGTAACTGTGTATGTACATTATTTTAATGTACAGTATATAAATATGTTTAAATTTCCTACGCTTCCGAGTACAATAAATATAATATTGATTTAATAAATGAGGGGTGTTACACTTAGTCATTCTAAACACCCACTGACATGTTTCGAGCATTTGAGGTACTTACATATATTATTGTGAACATACATAAGATATTAATGCTTAATCTAATTTGTATGTCAATATGTGTATTATGCTCGAACTCGTTTAAAAATATGTGATTTGGATATCTTTATACTTGGCTACCTGATTCAACTGATAATACTGGTATTTCCATGTCTGCTATTTATGCTGCGGTAAAATTATAGGCAACTAACTCTTTTTGTGTGAGATTAAACTCAAAGTCGTACACTTGTTTGTTTCATCTACAAAGCACTCACTTTGATAGGTTCTTCGCAAACCAGTGAATCTATGATTTGGAGAATAATCACTTGTTTGTTAGATCATGTTTATTTGATCTACTTGTAACAGACAGGGACTGACGCCTATGGATAAAGAATCTTTAAGGATAATGGAAAGATGAAAAGAGGAGCTTACAGTTCATTGAGAATGGGAATCTTTGGAGCATTGCTTTGCAGGGGACAAGAGATGACACTTCTGGATCGAAGACGATTTCTAGTTGTCTATGACTAGTTCATCAAGTTGATCAGCTCAATACTCATCATATGTGCCCACAAATTCCAAGTCCTATAGCTAAACCTTGCAACATAATAGAACCCTAAACCATCATCACCATATCCACCCACATTCACCCATCCATCCACCCCTTCACACATACAACCATCACCCTCAGGGACTATTCATACAAAGGAATAGATACCGGAACAATTTGGAAACTGGAGATATCAGTCGATAAACGAACAACATCAGATTCATTACATCAGTTGTCAGCAAAAGATCTCAGGGCGACATCACTTCATTTTCTGCAATCTATCCTTTAGCTCTTAGTTATTTTCATAAGGAAACTAATTGAGTGATTGAAGAAAGGTTATACTGCTGGAGCTCAAGTTCAATACATGAAGGCTGATGCCAACCAAGTTCAGAATCCAATGGAGATGACACAGTCAACCACTCAGATCCTCAGCTCACAGTCGTATAGACGATAAGGGAGTTATGCGTTCCTTTCTCTAGTTTATTTATCCGTTTTTGCAAGATTATATCGACCTATATCCCATTCCAAACACTAAGTGTGGGATCCTTGGACTCCACAAAATACTAAGAGATATTTTCCATAATTAGTAGAAACTCTAAGTGTGGGATACTTCGAGGTACTCAATGCATAGATTCGAACATTAGGGACAATGTTCCTCTAAGTGTGGGATATGCGGTCTGCAACCGCAAGTTTAACCTCTTGTCCGTAAGTCAAACAATATTTTCATTAAAAGACTAAAAATGGATAAAATTTCAAAATTTTCAGATTCAAAAACATCGTTCTCTAGAAATCCTATCTTTCAAAATTATAAATTACAGCAAGGAACGAGTTTTGACAACGAAACAAAACTATTTTAGAATAAGATACGGACGAAAAGGGCAACACATGGTTAGGCGCCGATGTAAGCATTTGAATTAGAACTTGCTCTTGTAATACATTTCGAGATCACACCGATGAATGCCATACGTGGCATAGGTACAACCCACCTTGATTACTTCTAAGAAATCCAAACACCCTTCCACCATCAAACATCCACCCACTCAACACCCACTCTTCACACCCGATCAAAACCTCCTAACATTTGTCCCGAACCTACAGAAGTTTCATTTTCCAACGAATTCTCAAAGATACTCTTGATTTTCCGAGACTTCTGCAGCATAACACAAAGCCACCGGAGCATTCCCCAAAGGATGATCATCATCCGTAAAAGGAGCTCCAAGAAAAGAAATTCAGCAAAAACTTATATCGGAGCGTTCCCCAAAGGATGAGCATCATCCGTAAAAGGAGCTCCAAGAGAGAGAAATACAGCAGAAGCTGCGCAAAAAAAAAAAAAAATAAAATAAAAAGGCTATGTAGTCCTTTCAAAATCTGAGAAATTCCAAAGAAACTCTCTCAAGAAAAGTTTCGAGAAAATACAAGGAAAACCCTCACACCTTCTTCACACCATAAACACCCGATTCCTTCCAAGATATCTCGAAAGGTTAGTACCGACCTCATCAAAAGTGATGGAGATTTGATTCTCGATCAAGCCTATGACGAGACTGCTGCATGATTTCCTAGTCATCATGTTGCTCGAAGAAGTTATCGAATTCAATAAACCCTTAGTTTCCGGTAAGAACTCTTTCATAACTGTAACTTTATATTCTTTGGAAAAAGGGATCTCTAAAAACTGATGCAATTAGAATCATTCCAGAAGCTTTTAAGAATGAGTTTGCTAGAGGACAAGCAAAGTTCTAAGTGTGGGATACTTGATATCGCGTAAAAAGTCACGTTTTTACTACCGATATCTCTCTCATTCTGGAACGATTCTTGGCACTTTAATTCAAAAACATTACAAATCAATAGTACTATGCCAAGATGGTCAAAACAAGGTCGCACGATAAAAATCAAGCGAAACGGATGAAAAATGAAGATTCCACGCACGTTTGAAGATTCCAGACATCAAAACGAGGTTTCAAGACCAAAGAGCCCATCACCAACATCTATCTGACCCAATATGTTCGTTTTCAAATTACGAATCCAGCAGAAGAAGAATCAACTAAAACGGATGAAGAACGAAGATTCTACGCACTCCGGAAGATCCAAACGATTCGAACGACACATCTAAAGTTCATAGACATATTTTTTGGATTTCTTTTCATCAAAAGCTTCGTTTTTGAATTACGAATCCAATGCAAAAAGAATCAACGCAAATGGACGCGTAACGAAGAAAACACGCACGAATCGAGAAACGTAGCAACCGGTAGCAGACTGGTGCCACTGGCAGCCAGCTAGCCGCCGCTGGCTGGCAGCCAGCCGCCGGCTGCTGCCCGCCACCCGCATGGATTTCACTTTTGGGTCCTTTTTCGTACCCGGTGCTAGACCTTTTCCTACTTTTCGTACCTGGTGCCACTACCTTTTTCGCCTTTTGTACCTGATGCCACTACCTTTCCCACCTTTTGCTATCATGAGCTTTGGGATGCTAACTTGAGCCAAACTTCCTCTATAAAAGGCAGCCCCTAGCTCTCATTTTAGACACACTCTAATACACACACCTTACACACCTTTCATATCTTTCTTATTTCTTTCTTTCTAGCTTTTTTTTTTCTCTCTACTTTCTCTCTAAACTAATTAATTTAGTGAGAGATAAGTAGGAGATTAATTATGTAGTAGTTAGTAGTAGCTAGCTTAGCAATGTAACGCTTTGGAATATTCGGAAGTAATATAAGCATCGTTTTGCTCGCAATAATTACGGGTAATATCTATCCTTTCTTTTATTAATTATTTGTAATGTTCTTGTTGATGTTTACAATTTATTAACATTAGAAATGTCTATTGCCATGATATGCAAGTAGTTGCTTATATGTTTGCCATGATTTAGATAGTTATAATGGGATGATATTAAATATTGTAAAGTAATATGACGGCCCCTATTCGACTGTTCCCGGATATAGTGCTGGAAACGCTTTATGCGGAGTACAAACGTATGGAAGTCTGGGACGACCGAAGGTAGTTGTATTACGGATCAATATTATAAATGTGCTAATTAAATTTCTGTTTATAGTTTAATTATAATATTATGAACGAATGATGGCATGTTTGGCCAACCGCTTATGACAAGACTGCCCCAACTTATTCCGGTAGGGTAAAACCTGTTTATGAGACTATTTATTCAATAGACCATGCCATGATGCGGACGTCTCTGACGACCGAGATTGGGGAACAGGATTCGAGGGTAGTCATTGGCCGATGTGTTCAGTACATTTGGGAGAACTTCCGGTGTATTGTAATTATTTGTGTTTACTATCCATGTGACATATCTTCTATCTGATTGCGGACAACTCTACGTTAGTTAGTTGATAGGATCGTAAAAACAACTCATTCCAACATAGTTTAAATTTATAAAAAGAAACTTATATGAATGGGAATTATTATACTTTGTTATTGTTTAAATATATGACACTAGACCTAATTTATGGAGCACCCTTTCTAGTTATCCACGTGACTACAACTTAGATATTAGGGAGTCATGAACCTTAATTATGGTAAGTAGTTATCTGTACCCATGATGTGCAATAAGTAAGACACAGTGAAACCATTCGTTGTACATATTAGATTTACATTTCTGCGCTGCTTTTTATTTAATTAGTTCAGAATGCCACTTTCACTGTCAATTACTCCTGACCGCATGTTAGACGTAAGAGGCCGTGGAATTACTCTGTAAAGTACACTGTTTGTTACTGAAAGGTATGGTCTGCATATGAAACACGTTTTGACAAACTGCGAATAATCCAGAGATGTATAACTGTTTGAAAAGGAGAGGTCTAGGTCATAAATCAAAGTAATTAGAGCTTAAGAAAAGTATTTAACAAGGTCTAGAAAGGAAAGTCTTAGTGACTTAGATACATGAACCCCCTAGATCTTACATAGTTGGTTCTTTAAACATAGCAACTTAATAATTAAATACACATTTAGAAGAACGCGAGATAAGCTTACGTGTTAAGAACGGTCGGACCTATGAGACAATACGTTGCTTTATTCATGTACCTCGGTTTTTCACCAAGACAGGTTGCTTATCTTTCAACTAGGTAAGTATTGGGAGTTTAGCGTATTACACCGATCAAAATCACGATAACCTAGTTCCTAGTGACATGCCAACAGGAATTTAATTAGTAGGGTTCTAGTGTTTACACCAAAGTCTGTTAATCTATTAATCTGAAAGTGTCCCCATCATAAATACCCTCCTGACATAATATTATCTCAAGTCATGGTAAACCGCGTCTTCCTTATCCTTAGTTGTTCCTTATATGCTAGCTAGATCATTTTAGGTTTATCACTTTAGTAGTTTAAATTAGATTAAAACCCAAACTAAACCAACCACCTGAACCCTATCTTAAAGGCTTAATTATCCAAACAAGCTCCGCTTCAAATTCGACCGTCTGGAGACGACCCTGATCATCCTTACCACGTACTAGTATCGGGTACTTGTACCTATTACCAGTAGGTAGTTTGGAGGTTTAGGCCCCGAGCAAAATAAATTTTAAAACATCCTGATCGCCCCTCAGTCATTACAACAACACCAACGACACTGACGGTTGGGGTCGCATCAGTTACGCATGGGATTCATGCTGGAGGCAGGTTTCCCGCATGCTGGGTTTGAATTGAATAAATTTTGAAGACCAAGCTGAAGACACAGGGGAGTTTGTTGGTGCATCTTAGTGTGTCTGTCAGTTAGTCTATTTCTGTAATGCGTTAGTTATGTAATTACGTTTGTTATGACGTTTGTATTTAGAAGTAATTACATTTTGTGTTTTGGCGACACAAGGGTTGTGTGTCGCAAGAATCAACTTGGCGACACAACTTGTGTCGCATGAGTCGACTTGGCGACACAGCTTGTGTCACATAGATCATATTAGGTGTCGAGTATAAATAGACTACTTCGGCTCATTTGTTAGGGTTGACGAACCTAGGTGAAGTTTCAATATATTGTACTCGAGATATTGCAATTAATCTGATCGGTAATCTTTTGAGTATTCATATACTTTGTGTTTGTTTGTTTTAATCACTTAAACGTTTATATTCAATCATTGAATTCCGCACTTTGATTGAGTATTGGGATTCGATTAGGTCCAACCACAGGGGATCTACAAAATTCTTGAACGATGTATTATGATACATTGTATACTTTGCTTTTAGGTGTTTAAAATGAAACAAATTGGACTTGATACAAATGTTACCTAAAAACCTACAAACTCACCAACCATGTGTTGACGTTTTTAAGCATTTCTTTTTAGGTGAAGCTAGTAATTCAAGGACTGAGAGTAAGGTGGCTTAGCAAGACTATTAGAGTGCATTTTAAATTTGTTACTATGAACGAATGTATTTTTGAAGTTGTGAAGCGGTTTCATAACATTTTGTTGAATTTCATTTAGTGAATTTCTTTCATATCAATGTGTTATGATCTAGTCATGCGTTGCATTCCGTTGTTTCCGCTTTTGACTGGGTGATTGAACATAAAAATTCACATTTTTGCGTACATAATTCCCACCTTTTTAGCACCAAACTTGATGAAAACACTTGATATTAATACTTTTTCATCCTAAATGTTATGAATAGTGGATACACTACCCTAGGGGCCATATACCACTCCTTAGGGGCCGTATACCATCCCCTAGAGGGCGTATACGCCCTCTTTAGGGTCGTATACTACCCTCTAGAGGTGGTACACTACCCGTTTGAGGTGGTATACCCCTTTTGGTGCCGTATACCCCCCTTTGGTGCCGAATACGCATCTTTTGGTGCCAAATATACCCTTTTTGTGCCGAATTTCATACTTAGGGGGTGTATTTCAATGTAAAATCGAAAGCTTGGGGGTGGTGGTGTTCTAGTGATCATAAGTCGATAAATAGTGGATCAATCCTCCTCATTTCACACCATCAAACAATCAACACAACAACATACATTCTCTCACTAGTTTCTCACTCTAGGTTAGTTAGTTAGTTAGTAGTTAGTTTCTCGTTAATTTTTAACGGGACTAACGGAGGGGCTACTTTGTAATATTTGTTGGAGATACTTATAGGGGTGCTTTTGTAATATTTGAGGCTCTGCTCGTTGTAATCTTTCAGCTTATATTCAGACTACGCATTTATCACGGTTATCTCTTTCCTTATTCGTTATAATGCATGCTATTGTTATTATGCTAGATTTAGGATTCGTTACCATGATTAATGAGTAGTTAGCTTGTGTGTTTGTTGTGATGTAGTTAGCCGTTATAATGGGGGATGATGTTAATTTAATATATACTTGAAAAGTATATATGTTTAACTTTTCATCTATGATTATAAATTGTTTCCAAAACTATCGCCTTTCCTCCAATAAACGTGGTTAAAACTCTGAAAGACAAGGAGTCGCGAACCTTGTTCTGAGAGTAATTAATTATCTGTGCTATCTATGCATGGTCTGATTTCGAAGCTTTGGAAATACCGTTAAACTAATGTATAGTACAACGTGAATTAAACAGGGATTTATTGGGTAATATTAAGTGAGGGTTGGTTTATATCATAGATGGGTAGACTTTAATACAAACTTAGTTAAATGGGTTCAGAGTGACCCGAACGTGCAATACGCGTGGAACACCGTAAAATGTCCCATTACTTAGTATAGTGCTGGAACCACCTCTGGTGTTGTACAAATGCATGGAAGTTACGGAACGGCCGTCGGTGTATACACTCTAACTTCCATTGGTGCGCAAGGCATGGAATGCCGTAAAATGTCCTAGTACCTCGTGTAAGTGTCGGAACCATCCTTTTGGAACGGTTCCCATGCACACAAGCTATGGAATGGACGTCGATGTACACATTCTGAGCAGCACTGGGTCATCCACCAGCTCTGAACCTAACAAAACCATCAATGAAAAGTTAACAGACGCTTTCCGAATTAGGTCTTAAATGCTCTACTTGATTTAGAATACTATATGATGTTAAGAACGGTCAGAGATAAAATATCGGTCTGTTACCTTATTCAGCACCCAGGAGTTAACTCCAAGAAGGGTCACTAGTCTTCACAGACAGTGTTGGGGGTAGAGCAGCCTGATCTAATCAGAATCATGATAGCCTAGTATCCACTGACATACTGTCACACCCCCAAATTATGATGCGGAAGCGATTCAGGTTGGGGCGCGACTAATCAAATATCAACAGCACATAAGATATAATGAACGACTCTATATGCGTCATTTACAATACATTGATATTATAAAAGTCTTACACTATTATAATAGTTTACAAAAGCTCGAATTGATGTAAGAGAGTCTATGTCATAACTAATTTATACAAAATATAGTAATGCATGATAATCTCCTGATGTTTGCATGAGACTCGAGCTAATGGGCATCCTGAGTGAGCATACTTACTGCTGCTGCGAACCTGAGAATACACGCTAAATTGGTCAGCTTACGCTGGTGAGCTCACAAGTTTAAGGATAAAGTATAATGTATGAACCGCAAGATTTAAGTATGATGATTTGCAATTAAGCAAATAAATAAATGATAAATGATGTATATAACTGCCATGAGCACATAGTCTGAGCTTAACTGAGGTGTCAGGATCACAACTAAGTGCCTGAGCGAGTGTGGCTCTATGCGTATGCCTAATCAACACACATATGAACAAATGATAATGCGTCCGTTTTGGCCAGTCAGTGCTTGCTGACCCGGACGGGGATTGTCAGTCCCATATGGTATCATACACTAACATTCACGCTACAAAATATTACCAAACTATATTAAAGAGGACTTATGATGATTAGATGATTAAATTATGCAGAATATAGCGATATTTGATACTTGCGTTCACATGTAAAACAAAACGAGCATGTATTCTCACCCCTAGAGTAAAAACAGTAAAATAGGGGCTATGAGACTCACCTAAGTCTGATGAAATGCTATCAAGCACTAATGATGGTGTACAAGGGAAATGATGTCGTCTCCAACGATCGAAACCTTCTGGGCGTCCTAAACGTGCAAGGTTTTAATGATTAGATATCTCTACAGATCATCTATGCTAGTTGTTCCCTCAACTAGTTATGTCCAAATACATTGGTTTGTTTGTTCGTGTTTTTGAAAATATGTACGGCCCGTTGGTGGTGGTTTGTAATAATAATTCCCAAAGTATTATTATTATGTTTGTTTCGTTTATTGACTTGTAAAAGTATACGTATTTGTTTAAGTGTTTCAACACATGTATCGTTATCCGTAAATATCGTAGCATTGTTTTTGTTCAAGTTTCGTAGTAAAACACCTAAAGCAATTGTTTCGAGCCAAAATCTAAAGTTTTACATTTCATTTTACGTTTTTCGTACCGAGACTCGTTTCGGTTGACTTGGTCAAACGTGTTCGGTTTGACCCGAAACTTTTACACAAGTCCTAGAATAGTTAACTAAGACTTATAAATTTATCGGTACATTTTATGGTCGGCCCAAAGTGTCGGTTTTATGTTTATGTCAAAAACAATCCCAAAATGTGTTTTTCGGTTTTGTCGGTTTGGTTCGCCACATGATTTCCATAATTTCTGGTCCAAATTAAGGTCCACAATTTTTCTATCAACTGGTCACCTGCATATCTAGTGTCTATCATAATATTTCTAAGATCTATAGTGTCCATCTTGTTAGTTAAATAATTCCACGTAAGTACCGAACACAGATTTCGACTTTCATCAGACCAGTCTCAAAAATTCTAGAGAGAGAGATGAAGATTAGAGAGAATGGAGAGGAAATGGTGGTGGTGGTCTATGGGGGTGCTTGGTGGTTCAAGGGTGTTTTATGGTGGTTGATTGATGGTGATGAAGGTAGTTATCCTCTAGATTTCTAGAGAGAGAGATGAAGATTAGAGAGAAGGGAGAGGAAATGAGGTGAAGTGTAATGGTGAAATGAGGTTATGCATGTTAAAAGAGTGGAAGTGTAAAAAATGTAATCATGAGAATTTGCATGATTTTTAAGTGGGTGAGGATGGGGGTGGCACATGGGGGCTGGCCCTATGGGCCCCACTCCATGGGTTGGTGATTTAATTTCCAGTCTTAGTCTTAGACTGTGTTTACGTATTTTGGTCGTTTACTCGTTATTCTTTTTAAATCGTTAAATCGTCTAACGTTAATTTGTGTTGTTTTAATTCGTGATATGTTTGGGATTATTTTTCATTGAAGTATTGTTAAAATACTTTAAATTGAGTTGTCAAATAATAATTTAGGTCATGTTCGATTGCCAGGCGCGTTTCACACGTTTTCATCGTGTTTATGCAACTTTATACGATATAATTAACATGTTAAATATTATCAACATAATATATACGAGTTTTTGAGTTTATTAAATAATTTCATATTATTTAATATTTAGTTCACCAACGTCCGTATTTCTAATGTGTCGGAATCCATCCGATATTCAAATGTACGATTTAAACAAATTGCATATGTGTGTACATATATAAACATATATCAATACACAAATGATAAACATAATTAGCCCTAACATAATTAATTACATGTATAAGTACAATGATTAGGCACTGATAACTAGCCCTAATTGGTCGGGTGTCACATTCTCCCCTTGTTAAGAAAATTTCATCCCGAAATTTAGCTCTGAGTTGTCGTATGAGGAGAGTCTGTGAAAAGTTGTGGGTATTTGAGTCGCATTTGGTCTTCCCGTTCCCAGGTGAATTAAGGACCACGTCGTGAATTCCACCGAACTCTGACGATGGGGATACGACTTTGCTTAAGATGTTTGACCTCACGGTCCATGATCTCCATTGATGTCTCAACAAAATGAAGTCTGTCGTCGATTTGAATCTCCTCAAGCGGGATAATGAGTGTCTCATCGGACAGGAATTTCTTAAGATTAGAAATGTGGAATGTGGGATGCACGTTACTAAGCTCGGGAGGTAGCTGCAATCGATATGCGACTGGACCAATCCTTTCAAGGATCTCAAAAGGTCCAACGTATCTAGGATTTAGCTTTCCACGTTTTCCGAAGCGGATGACACCTTTCCAAGGTGATACTTTGAGCATAACTCGATCTCTAACCTGGAACTCGAGATGCTTGCGTCTCACATCAGCATAACTCTTTTGACGATTACGTGCGGATTTCAACTATCGCTGGATACCAGCGATCTTCTCGGTGGATTCATGAATGATTTCAATACCAATGAGTTGGTTGTCTCCCACTTCGGTCCAACAGATAGGTGACCGGCACTTACGACCGTATAGTGCCTCGAATGGCGCAGCTCCAATGCTGGTATGATAGCTATTGTTGTACGAGAATTCGCACAATGGCAGATGATGTTCCCAATTTGCACCGAAGTCTATCACACAGGCGCGTAGCATATCTTCTAGTGTTTGAATTGTCCTTTCACTTTGGTCGTCGGTTTGTGGATGACAGGTAGTACTCATATCCAAACGAGTACCCAAGGATTTTTATAATGATTACCAAATGTGAGATGTAAAATGACTATCTCTATCATATTGGAACACTGCGTCGGGATACGATCTCCTTCAAATAGATTCGTGTGAGATGTTCCATTTTGTCGGTTTCCTTGATGGCAAGGAAATTAGTAGATTTGGTAAGCCGATCCACGATCACCCAAATGGTATCGCAACCGCTTGATGTCTTCAGGAGTTTAGTGATGAAATCCATAGCAATTTGCTCCCATTTTGTGACACCCGCCAAATTAGGACTAGTAATTAGTACCTAATCAAGTGTAATACATGTAATTAGTTCTATGTTAGGCTAATTAATGTATCAATATATATATATATATATATATATATATATTGTTGAATATATACAAGTATACGATTTGATTTAATCGTACGAGTTTCAAATCGAATGCAATTCGATTCAATTAATACGGACGTTGGTGAACAATTCTATTAAATTATATGACATTATTTAATAACTCTATTTTATCTAAGATATCATTTAAAATTTCAACTCAAACTCGTATCATACAAACAACATTTACGCGATTAAAATGTTAAACGCGCAAACAAACGAAACCATTTAAAATATATTTTACAACTCAATTACAGGATATTTGGTAAAAATACTTTAACAAAATATTAAATAATTATTCGTATTTTAATACCTATAATTAAACATATAAAATAAATATTTAACGTTTAAACGATCGGGAAAATGAACATCACACGGAGCGCGAATGCAGAGAACAAGATTGGTGAAGCCCACACCCATGGACCCCACCGAAAATTCAGCCAAAAAGGGGGGTCATCACCTCCCCCCATCTCATTTCCCTCCCTCACTCTCTCTCTTCCATTTTCTTCTTCCTTTTTCTCTCAATCCACCATCACCACCACCACCATTAAACCAACAAAAAGCACCACGAAACAACCTTGGATCCTCACGCTCGTTTGGAGAAAAGTGACCGCGGCATCACGATCTACGTTTCTACCTTTTCGGAATTCTCCGACGTTAATTTGTAAGATTCCAGACAATTCTCGAAAACTCTTAGATTCCATTTATTTTTCATAAAAGTTGTTTATTTAACTCATTTTTGGCTAAAAGAATCGGACCAAACGGAAACCGGAAAACTCATTTTGGGCTCAAAATCCGTCGAACAGACGTAAGTGTCGCATAGGCCAGACCAGTATAGCGTCACTTCGTGCGTCACTTAAGTGCCGCATTAAGTGACGCATAAAACCCTAATTATGCGTCACTTACCTAAGTGCCGCATAAAACCCCTTTTTCCCGACACTCCAACCGTCACTTGCCTAGTGACGCCTAACACCTTTATCCGACACTTCTAGCGACACTTCCTAAGTTGCGCCTATGATTAGAACCCGACACTCCCTAAGTGTCGCCCCCCCTCCCCTTATGCGTCACTTCTCCAAGTGACGCTAATAATTCAGAAACTGTCATTTTATGCGACACTTCCTAAGTGTCGCCCAAATTTTGGAAGTGACGCATCAAGTGTCGCTAAAAACAGAAAGTTTAAAACTCATATTTCACTAAGTATTGAGGCTCAAATTTGACACCCCATTTTACCAGAATTCAAATCCCAAGTGCATTTTCAATAAAACAATGTAGTAGAACTAAGGCAGCTCGACCCCAACCAGGGACTCAGCCCCTTGGACCCCGCCAGGGTTTGCCACCCCTTGGACTCCGCTAACCAGGGGCTTTACCCCCGGATCCCCGTCATTAACGGGCATTGCCCTTACCCTAGGGTCACGAGTAACAGTGTTACATCTAAACTTTCACACCAAGTGTTAAACTTGTATAACATCAAACACGAATGCGATATGACTTCTAAAACACATTGGAACTTACTTTTTAAGTATAACACTTCAAAATCATAAAAATAATAATGAGATTATTGATACAACCAATTCACCGACGGGCCGTACACGCTTTCAAAACACAATCAAATCAACCAAGTCGTAGTAACTTGGACAAGTTCAATCAACCAAGTCGTAGTAACTTGGACAAGTTCAATCAACCAAATCGTAGTAATTTGGACATTCTAAGTTAGACGAACAACTACAAGGGTAGTCTTTCGAGATGCCTACTGATGTTATAACCGTCGTGTGTCTTGGACACCCTCAGGTTACAAGTCTTCGGACATCAATTCACGGCAAATCAAACAAGTTTATTAAGTTAAACTTTTCATGACTCAGGTGAGTCTCATAGCCCCTATTTTACGGTTTTCATCTGGGGTGTGATTACATTGCTCGTTTTATTTTACAATATGAACGCAAGTACAATACAAATCAAATACTACATGAGTTGTTTTCACTAATCATTTCAAAGCCCTCCACAACATAGTTTGGTAATACATTTGTAGCGTGAATGTTAGTATATGATATCATATAGGATTGACAATCCTCGTCCGGGTTAGCACGCACTAACTGGTCAAACGGACGTATTAGAATTTGAGAAGACGAGTGTAGATTAGGCACTCGTAGGAGGCAACTCAGTTAGGTTTCCTTAATTGGACCTAACGCTCAAGTTAAGCTCAGACTATGTGCTCATGGCTGTATAACTTTTATTTTACTTAATTGCATTTAAATTCAATTAAATCTTGCGGTTCATACAAATATGTGTTGACGTACAAACCTGTGAGCTCACCAGCGGTTCGCTGACCCCTTTTAGCATGTATCACAGGTACTCAGCAGTAGGTTGGCTGCCCAAAACAGGAATCATTAGCTCGAGTCTGCATTCAAACAAATCAGAGATTTAATTGCATTATTATATTTTGTATAGATTAATTATGTAATGTAAATCTCTCAATTTCAAGTAACTGAGCTAATGTAAACAGTATTTTGATGTAAACTTTGGTTTTTATCAATACAATGTAAAACGACGCATTTAGTGGTCGTTCATTATATCTTATGTGTTGTGTATATTGATTAGTAGCGCCCTGACCCGATTCGCTTCCGCAACCCGAATTTGGGGGTGCGACAGATTGGTATCAAAGTCAGGTTATAGTGAACTAGGTTGCATTTAGTGGGCCTAGACTATGACCGTTAGGCAGTATTCCCTATTAAGTATGATTAGGTTCAGTGACTACATGTTATTGGTTTAATTAAATATAGCCTGATCAACTATGTACAATTAAAAGAATATGATGTGAGATCTGAAAGGGGTCATGATTGAACAGGATACACTAGTTGACTCTGACCACGAGAGAAACCGGGACTCAAACATGTCTGTGATTAGACACTCTAGGCTATTATGTGATATATATATGTATATACATAGATAGGCCTCACTCTCGCTAAATATCTTAGGCTATATTATATATGTATTATATGAATATAGGCCTCATTCTTTCTAATGCTTTGTCTCAGAATGGCAAACACATCACCTAACTCGTCACGCTCTCATTCGTATGGATCACGAAACCCAAGGGTGGCTAGGAGGAACACCAGGTTGCCTCGAGCTGACCCATACCCCCACTCACTTCACTTTGACGGACTTAGCCACTAGGCTGCACCAACACGAGCAACAACTTGATACTATGGATATCGAACTCCAAGAAACCAACGAAAACTGGAGACTCACATCACTCGAACGTATCAATCAAGTCTCCGAAGATCACAAAAATAGCGTCAACCACATGGACACCCTTGACAACCGTCTGGGTGAAACCATCGAAACTATGGAGGTTGTCCACAACCAAGTGATTGGCAACCGAAACGAAATTTCCGTCCTACAATCAAGGTTGAACCAGTGCGAGGCACGTCTTAGGGAAACCGAGGACGCCCTCCGAATGGTTAGCAGACTTGCAGAATCTGTGGACCATCTCACCACACTACTACCACAACTCAATCTACATCAGGATTAGCTTAGGCTAAACCTGTACTTTATCATGCTTTCGTAGGACCTATGTAATTCGACCGGATGTAATAATTCCCGACACTTTTGTAAAACTTCTAAGTCTGTGACTTTTGAAACTCCTAACTAGAAATTGTCTGTAACCATTCGACTTCGTAATATGAATTGATAGTTTCTCCCGTTATTTCTACATTGTGATTTTACCCTGTGATGTTGTATATTACCACTTTTATATATATACATCTATTGTACTTATTATTTTGCTATCACCTCTCATGTACCTTTTATTTCTCTCTTGAAAAATCATGCCGCCAAAGAAGAAAAGTTACAGTGATGCCGAACTTGCTGTTGTCGTATCTCGAGTAGTAGCCGATGCTTTGGCTGCTCGGAATTCACCCCGTAACTCTCGAAACAATGACGAAACCCCAGTCAATACTCCTGTTATCAAACCTTTCTCTTACAAGGATTTCCTTAGCTGCAAACCACTCTACTTCAAAGGCAAGGAAGGTGCCATTGGCCTAATCAGATGGATTGAACGTATGGAATCTGTCTTCAATCTCTGTAACTGTACGGAGGATAACAAGGTCAAGTTTGCAGCCTACACCTTTCAGGAAGGTGCCCTTACATGGTGGAACACCCACGCAAACTCTGTGGGCATTGAAATAGCAAACCCACTTCCTTGGGCTGAACTGAAGAAAAGGCTTAGGGGAAAATACTGTCTCAAAGAAGAACTGCACCGTCTAGCGGAAGAATTCTGGCACTTGACAGTGCAGGGAAATGACATCGCTGGATATACCACCAAATTCCAGCAATTCGCTTTGTTATGCCCGGGTTTAGTTGACCGGAGGAGAAGTGCATCAAGAGATATATCCGCGGCCTCCCGGAGAATATCCAGGGGAATGTCGGCTTATCTAAACCAACCACTGTTGACAGTGCAATCCAATTAGCTCATGAGCTCATGGCCATGGTTCTCAGCCGTGAGACATCCAACACATCCTCCTCCAACAACAACAAATGCAAATCGTCTGAACACCACAACAAACACAAAAAGAAATCCAAATCCATCCAAGTTTACAACACAAATTCTGAACCCAAGCTTGGATACACTGGGGACAGGCCATACTGCTCCAAGTGTAACTACCACCACGATGGTCCATGCAGTACTCTCTGCAACAACTGCAGGAGGTACGGGCACTTGACCAAGGATTGCCAAGCCCCCAAATCTAACAACAACACCTCTCACAACAATTCCAACCAACCCAAATCCTGCTTTGGGTGTGGGGAAATGGGACACTTCAGAAATGAATGTCCTAAAAACAAGAACAAGAGAAACAACAACAACGCAAGGGGAAGAGCGTTCGTACTCAACTCCGGGGATGCCCGTCAGGACACGAATGTGGTTACGGGTATGTTCCTTCTCAAAAACTTATCTGCTTCTATTCTGTTTGATACTGGTGCCGATAGAAGCTTTATTTCTGATGAGTTTTGCACTCTATATGATATCGCACCTATTGCTCTAGATATTAAGTACACTGTAGAACTTGCAAATGGTAAGTTCATAGAAACCGATAGTATGATACCTAATTGCACCTTAAACCTAGCCGACGAGATTTTCTCAATCGATCTCATGCCTGTTGAAATTGGAAGTTTTGACGTCATCATTGGTATGGACTGGTTGTCCAAGCATCGTGTCGAGATCATTTGTTACGACAAAATCATTTGTATTCCTCTCGCCGTTGGTAGAACCTTGGTCATACAGGGGGAGACCGGTGGGACAAGACTCCACATCATATCCTGCTTGAAAACCCGGAAATTTCTGAGAGAGGGTTATCCAGCAATCCTCGCACACATCATGGAGAAAAGGTCAGAGAAGAAGCGACTAGAGGATGTGTCCATCGTTTGAGACTTTGGAGAAGTCTTTCCCAAAGAACTACCTGGTCTACCACCACCAAGATAGGTTGATTTCTCAATTGACCTCGTGCCAAGTGCCGCACCTGTGGCCCGAGCGCCATACCGCTTAGCCCCATCCGAACTTCAGGAGTTGTCCAACCAATTACAGGAACTCCTGGAAAGGGGATTCATTAGGCCGAGTTGTTCACCTTGGGGAGCTCCGGTTATTTTTGTCAAAAAGAAAGATGGTTCTTTCCGAATGTGTATCGACTATCGAGAGTTGAACAAGCTAACCGTCAAGAACCGTTATCCACTTCCTCGTATTGATGACCGGTTTGACCAACTACAAGGGTCGAGTTTTTTATTCAAATATTGATCTCCGGTCAGGTTATCACCAACTACTTTCAGAACCCGTTATGGGCATTACGAATTTCAGGTGATGCCATTCGGTCTAACCAACACACCAGCTGTATTCATGGATCTTATGAATCGGGTATGCAAGCCATATCTCGACAAGTTTGTTATTGTCTTCATTGACGACATTCTCATTTACTCGCGCAATGAACAGGAACATGCGCAACACCTCAGAACCATCCTAGAACTACTTAAGCACGAGAAGCTTTACGCAAAATTCTCTAAGTGCGAGTTCTGGATGCAAACCGTTTAATTCCTTGGACATGTCATCGATAGTCAAGGAATCTATGTCGATCCATCAAAAATCGAGGCTATCAAAGATTGGAAATCGCCAACCACTCCGACCGAAGTACGCCAATTCTTGGGATTGGCAGGGTACTATCGGCGCTTCATCGAAAATTTCTCAAAAATAGCTCAACCACTTACGACACTGACTCAGGAAGACAAAAAGTTTGATTGGACTGATAAACAAGAGTCAGCATTTCAACTTCTAAAACAAAAGCTTTGCAGTGCTCCTATTCTATCATTACCCGAAGGCATCAATGACTTCGTGGTATACTGCGATGCTTCTCACCAAGGTCTCGGTTGCGTGTTGATGCAACGGGACAAAGTAATTGCTTACGCTTCGCGATAGCTCAAAATTCATGAAAAGAACTACACCACCCATGACCTCGAACTAGGAGTTGTTGTCTTTGCCCTCAAAATTTAGAGACATTACCTCTACGGCACTAGGTGTACAATTTTTACCGATCATAAAAGTCTCCAACACATATTCGATCAGAAGGATCTCAACATGAGGCAACGTCGATGGGTCGAGTTGCTTACCGATTATGATTGTGAAATCAAATACCATCCAGGGAAGGCAAATGTGGTTGCCGATGCCCTCAGTCGAAAAGAGCAAACGAAACCACTTCGAGTCTGAGCCCTCAGTATGACCATTCATAACGAGCTAAATATTCAAATCCTCACTGCTCAACTCGAAGCTCTCAAACCCGATAATGTCAAAAACAAAGCCTTGCGAGGCATGGATAAACAATTTGAAATCAAACCTAACGGACTTAGGTACCTCTCCAATCGAATCTGGTTGCCAAATTTCGGGAACCTACGAGACTTGGTGATGGATGAAGCTCACAAGTCCAAATACTCTATCCATCCGGGATCCGATAAAATGTTTCACGGCATCAAAGAGTTCTGATGGTGGCCGAATATGAAAGCTGAAATTGCCACATACGTCGGCAAGTGCCTTACTTGCTCAAAAGTCAAAGCCGAATATCAAAAACCTTCTTGTTTACTCCAACAGCCCAGCATTCCCGAATGGAAATGGGAACAAATTGCCATGGATTTCATAACCAAACTACCCAAGTCATCGAGCGGTTGCGATACCATTTGGGTGATCATCGATCGTCTCACAAATTCTACTCATTTCCTGGCAATCAAGGAAACCGACAAAATGGAACGCCTCACACGAGTCTACATCAAAGAGGTTGTTTCTCGACACGGTGTTCCGATCTCGATTATCTCCGATAGAGATAGTCGTTTCACATCTCACTTTTGGCAATCACTTCAAAAATCATTGGGTACCCGTCTCGATATGAGTACCGCATACCACCCTAAAACCGACGGCCAAAGAGAACGAACGATTCAAACACTGGAAGACATGCTACGAGCTTGTGTAGTTGATTTCGATGTAAACTGGGATAAACACCTACCGTTGTGCGAGTTTTCCTACAACAACAGTTATCACACCAGCATTAAGGCTGCACCTTTCGAGGCACTCTACGGTCGTAAGTGCCGCTCACCGATTTGTTGGACCAAAGTGGGAGACAGTCAACTCACTGGTCCTGAGATCATTCACGAAACTACTAAAAAGATCTTCAAGATCCAAAGCAAACTCAAAGCCGCACGTGATCGTCAGAAAAGTTATGCTGACGTGAGACGCAAACCACTCGAGTTCCAGGTTGGGGATCGAGTACTACTCAAAGATTCACCTTGGAAAGGTGTTATCCGATTCGGTAAACGGGGGAAGTTAAATCCCAGATACATTGGACCATTCGAAATCCTCGAGAGTATTGGTTCAGTGGCATATCGATTGCAGCTGCCACCCGAACTCAGCAGCGTGCATCCCACTTTTCACATTTCTAACTTGAAGAAATGCTTGTCTGATGAGACACTCATTATCCCACTCGACGAGATTCGCGTCGATGACAAACTTCACTTCGTAGAGGAACCCGCAGAAATCATGGACCGTGAGGTCAAACTACTCAAACAAAGTCGTATTCCCATTGTCAAATTTAGGTGGAATTCGCAGCGTGGGCCTGAATTCACCTGGGAACGGGAGGACCAAATGCGGCTCAAGTATCCTCAGTTATTTGCTGATGCTACTTTGATCATGACTTCAAACTAAATTTTGGGACGAAATTCTCCTAACAGGGGGAGAATGTGACACCCGCCAATTTAGGACTAGTAATTAGTACCTAATCAAGTGTAATGCATGTAATTAGTTCTATGTTAGGCTAATTAATGTATCAATATATATATATATATATATATATATATATATATTGTTGAATATATACAAGTATACGATTTGATTTAATCGTACGAGTTTCAAATCGAATGCAATTCGATTCAATTAATACGGACGTTGGTGAACAATTCTATTAAATAATATGACATTATTTAATAACTCTATTTTATCTAAGATATCATTTAAAATTTCAACTCAAACTCGTATCGTACAAACAACATTTACGCGATTAAAATGTTAAACGCGCAAACAAACGAAACCATTTAAAATATATTTTACAACTCAATTACATGATATTTGGTAAAAATACTTTAACAAAATATTAAATAATTATTCGTATTTTAATACCTATAATTAAACATATAAAATAAATATTTAACGTTTAAACGATCGGGAAAATGAACATCACACGGAGCGCGAATGCAGGGAACAAGATTGGTGAAGCCCACACCCATGGACCCCACCGAAAATTCAGCCAAAAAGGAGGGTCATCACCTCCCCCCATCTCATTTCCCTCCCTCACTCTCTCTCTTCCATTTTCTTCTTCCTTTTTCTCTCAATCTACCATCACCACCACCACCATTAAACCAACAAAAAGCACCACGAAACAACCTTGGATCCTCACGCTCGTTTGGAGAAAAGTGACCGCGGCATCACGATCTACGTTTCTACCTTTTCGGAATTCTCCGACGTTAACTTGTAAGATTCCAGACAATTCTCGAAAACTCTTAGATTCCATTTATTTTTCATAAAAGTTGTTTATTTAGCTTTGAAATGTCCATCTAAGGGTTAGGTAAAAGAATCGGACCAAATGGAAACCGGAAAAATCATTTTTGGCTCAAAATCCGTCGAACAGACGTAAGTGTCGCATAGGCCAGACCAGTATAGCGTCACTTCGTGCGTCACTTAAGTGCCGCATTAAGTGACGCATAAAACCCTAATTATGCGTCACTTGCCTAAGTGCCGCATAAAACCCCTTTTTCCCAACACTCCAACCGTCACTTGCCTAGTGACGCCTAACACCTTTATCTGACACTTCTAGCGACACTTCCTAAGTGTCGCCTATGATTTGAACCCGACACTCGAACCCGACACTCCCTAAGTGTCGCCTCCCTCCCCTTATGTGTCACTTCTCCAAGTGAGGCTAATAATTCAGAAACCGTCATTTTATGCGACACTTCCTAAGTGTCGCCCAAATTTTGGAAGTGACGCATCAAGTTTCGCTAAAAACATAAAGTTTAAAACTCATATTTCACTAAGTATTGAGGCTCAAATTTCACACCCCATTTTACCATAATTCAAATCCCAAGTGCATTTTCAATAAAGCAATGTAGTAGAAATAAAAATTTTAAGTATAACACTTCTGAATCATAAAAATAATAATGAGATTATTGATACCACCATAATTCAAATCCCAAGTGCTCGACCCCAACCAGGGGCTCAGCCCCTTGGACCCCGCCAGGGGTTGCCACCCCTTGGACCCCGCTAACCAGGAGCGTTACCCCCGGACCACCGTCATTAACGGGCATTGCCCTTACCCTAGGGTCACGAGTAACAGTGTTACATCTAAACTTTCACACCAAGTGTTAAACTTGTATAACATCAAACAAGAATGCGATATGACTTCTAAAACACATTGGAACTTACTTTTTAAGTATAACACTTCTGAATCATAAAAATAATAATGAGATTATTGATACCACCAATTCACCGACTGGCCGTACACGCTTTCGAAACACAGTCAAATCAACCAAGTCGTAGTAACTTGGACAAGTTCAATCAACCAAATCGTAGTAATTTGGACATTCTAAGTTGGACGAACAACTACAAGGGCAGTCTTTCGAGATGCCTACTGATGTTATAACCGTCGTGTGTCTTGGACACCCTCAGGTTACAAGTCTTCGGACATCAATTCACGAAAAATCAAACAAGTTTATTAAGTTAAACTTTTCAGGACTCAGGTGAGTCTCATGGCCCCTATTTTACAGTTTTCATCTGGGGTGTGATTACATTGCTCGTTTTATTTTACAATATGAACGCAAGTACAATACAAATCAAATACTACATGAGTTGTTTTCACTAATCATTTCAAAGCCCTCCACAACATAGTTTGGTAATACATTTGTAGCGTGAATGTTAGTATATGATATCATATAGGATTGATAATCCTCGTCCGGGTTAGCACGCACTAACTGGTCAAACGGACATATTAGCATTTGGGAAGATGAGTGTAGATTAGGCACTCGTAGGAGGCACCTCAGTTAGGTTTCCTTAATTGGACCTAACGCTCAAGTTAAGCTCAGACTATGTGCTCATGGCTGTATAACTTTTATTTTGCTTAATTGCATTTAAATTCAATTAAATCTTGCGGTTCATACAAATATGTGTTGACATACAAACCTGTGAGCTCACCAGCATTTCGCTGACCCCTTTTAGCATGTATCACAGGTACTCAGCAGTAGGTTGGCTGCCCAAAACAGGAATCATTAGCTCGAGTCTGCATTCAAACAAATCAGAGATTTAATTGCATTATTATATTTTGTATAGATTAATTATGTAATGTAAATCTCTCAATTTCAAGTAACTGAGCTAATATAAACAGTATTTTGATGTAAACTTTGGTTTTTATCAATACAATGTAAAACTGCGCATTTAGTGGTCATTCATTATATGTTATGTGATGTGTATATTGATTAGTCGTGCCCCGACCCGATTTGCTTCCGCAACCTGAATTTGGGTGTGCGACACATTTCCATTGAGGGATGTTGATCGCCTCCCAACGGTCGGTCAAGGAATTGCTTCCCTGTCGTTGTTGACTGTCCAGTCGGGTTGCCGATCACAGGGTTTTAAAAAAATTATATTTTGTTGGGAAGCCTAAGTTACACCACTACCTGTATAAGCGGTAGGTATGACTCAGGTGTCGTTCTTAAACCACAACGGGCATGGGATCTTAGGAGGATTAATTATCTTTGGTAATTTAGCTGATATTAAAACTTTTTGAGGGGTTTTGTTTTCTATTCTACTTAAACTAAAAACAAAGAGGTAAATGAGGAGTGTAGTTGCTGAGAGATCTATAGATTACGTGAGTGTTTGCTATGATGTCAATATATGCTATTTAGGGGTAGTTATGAGGATTGTGCCTCTAGTTATAATGAATCCTAGCAGTGCAGATTTGGGGTCTATGAATGATGTTCAACATAGTACTGTACCTACGGCTTTTTCGTGGCTTCCACGCATTTGTACTTCACCAGAGGTGGTTCCAGCGCTATACCAAGTACTGAGCCATTTTACGGTATTTACGATGCCTTGCCCAGAGATCACGTATCATTACTGTATATGTCCTAATGGGCCATAACTCCTATCCTATAAATAACATGTCACATGGATAACAGATATGGATTGTAAGCTACACCGGAAGTTCTCCCAAATGTAGTACCAATTTAACCGACAACTAACCTCGAATCCTATTCCCCAGTCTCGGTCATCTGAGACGTCCGTATCGTGGCACGAATTGTTGAATAAACAATAAAGTGAACAGGAGTGACCCCGCGGAATAAGTTGGGAAAGTCTGTCTAACGATCGGTTAAATTGTTCGACATTATTTCATACAGATCATTGTAATTATTCTAGCATGTTAAACTGTCATATGTAATTATTCTATGTTCAAAAACCTAATCATAAACCCAACAACCACAGTAGACAAACAGATACGAGCATGTAAACCCTAGAGCAACAATCAAACAAGAACATGTAGTAGTGTAACATGGATAAATATCAGTTTATTTCAGGCAGAGTTTCTGGATAAATGGTTAAGTCACGGATACTCTGAAAGTTCTCTCAAAAGCATCTGATATATGGGATTAATTCTAATTTTTCTCTAATCCTATGCTCCGTGTCTCCTCTGATTTATTTCAATCAGGAGAACAGCGGCCATGCCGAGTTCATCGAATCATTTAGACACAGAATAGTTGAGGGACCTATTTCTACAATTGGCCGGATTATATCAATAGGTTTCAAACCACATCATAAGTTGGGTAAATAAAACATTAGAGAATTAATTCATAAATTCAAACATATCCTAATTTCATACAAGCAGAGTAACAACATTGTTTAAAGCATAACTACCCTAGCATAACATTTACCATAGCAAACACAGATTTGTCTAGCCTAACATAGCAATTATCATAGCATGCATTCTTAAATAATCATGAAAATAGCACAACATATTTAAAATAACAAGAAAGGATAATATAATAGAACCTGTTAGGCGTTACAGCAAATCTACGCAACCGTAGTCTCGAAGCGACTCCGTACAAAGCTCGTAAGCTTGTTACTCTACTCCTACTAGCTAACTAACTACTAATATTATTCTAGAGAGAGAAAGTGTGTGAGAGAGAGAAAGAAATGAGAATGGAATGAGGGATGTGAAATGAGGAGGTGAAATCCTCTATTTATAGGCTTTAAGTTACAATTTTACACACAACACCCTCGCTCCCATTTTAACACTGAAATACACCCTCGAGCTATGAAATTCGACACCAAAAGGGGTGTATTAGACACCAAATAGGGCATATTCGGTAGCAAATAGGGCGTATCGGGCACCAAAAAGGGGGTATACCACCCCTTAGAGGGGGTATACGGCCCTAAAGGAGGCGTATACGGCCCTCTAAGGGTGGTATACGGCCCCTATGAGGGTGGTGTACCCTGAGTCGTGTTCTTGTGTGCTGGATCGTAAGTCTTGTGCACTGGTCGTAGTTCTTGTGATCTTCGGTTGGCTCTAACTTCTTCGTTACTTGTCAGATTCGAACGATTCTTGCGCCCAACGTTTTGGATTTTCCAGAAGATCAATATGACACAAATTAGGCCAGTTTAGCTTAATTATACGTCAGAATAGCAAGTGGATCATTTTAGATCTGATTTGTTCATTATTTGAGCATTTTAAGTGATTTTTCGAAAGGAAGTCTAAGTTTTGGTTCATTTTACATTTTTAGCATAAAACATTAATTATTTGATGTTTATTAAAAGATTTGAACCAAAATGGGCTTCAAAAGGTGCACAAAAACGTGACTTTTTGCGTCAAATCAGATGTCCAGTTGTTGGAGTAGGCCGGAAGACTTCTGATATTCTGCCTTGATCTTAGAGCATATGCGGCATTTACTGACGTACGTGGCTTTCTCTGCCTTCTTGTTTGGCCACCCGTACAATCCCTTGATGTCATGATACATCTTGTCCGATCCAGGATGTATAGAGTATTTGGACTTGTAAGATTCATCCATCACCAAGTCTCGAAGGTTTCCGAAGTAGGGTAACCAGATCCGGTTTGCGAAGTATTTGACCCCGTTGGGTTTGGTTTCGAACTATTTCTCCATGTTGCGCAAGGCCTCATTCTTCAAGTTTTCGGGTTTTAATGCTTCGAGTTGAGCAGTGAGAATTTAAATGATAAGATCATTATGAATGATCATGTTGAGGGCTCGGACTCGAAGTGGTTTGGAGCATTCCTTTCGAATTAGGGCAACGGAAACAACATTTGCTTTGCCCGGATGGTACTTGATTTCACAGTTGTAATCGGTAAGCAACTCGACCCAATGACGTTGCCTCATGTTGAGATCCTTCTGATCGAATATATGCTGAAGACTTTTATGATCGGTGAAGATGGTACATTTTGTGCCATACAGATTGTGTCTCCAGATTTTGAGTACAAACACTACGGATCCTAGTTCGAGATCATGATTCGTGTAGTTCTTCTCATGAACTTTGAGTTGTCGGGAGGCATAGGCAATAACCTTGTCCCGTTACATCAACACGCAACCAAGACCTTGGTGTGAGGCATCGTAGTATACCACGAAGTCATCGTTGCCTTTGGGTAATGATAGAATGAGTGCACTACAAAGCTTTTGTTTCAATAGCTGAAATGTTAAATCTTGCTTATCAGTTCCATCGAACTTCTTTTCCTTCCGAGTCAGTGTCGTGAGAGGCTGAGCTATTTTTGATAAATTCTCTATGAAGCGTCGATAGTAACCCGCCAGTCCTAAGAATTAGCGTACTTCAGGCGGCGTTGTCGGTGCTTTCCAGCACTTAATAGCCTCAATCTTAAATGGATCTACGTGAATTCCCTGACTGTCAATCACATGACCAAGGAATTGAATGGTTTGCATCCAGAACTCACACTTAGAGAATTTAGCATATAACTCTTCATGTCTAAGAAGTTCTAGAATTGTTTTGAGATGTTGCACGTGTTCCTGTTCACCGCGCAAGTAGATGAAAATGTCATCGATGAAAAGCTCGTGCACCGGGTGCTGCTCCGGGCACAAGGTCGATTGAGAACTCAACTTGTCTCGATGGTGGAAGACCAGGCAAGTCTTTGGGAAAGACTTCTGGAAGTCTCTAACGATGGGAACATCCTCAAGTTGCTTCTCTCCTGACTTTTTCTCCATAACGTGCGCGAGGATTGCCTGATAACCTTTTCTTAGTTATTTGCCGGTTTTCATGCATGATATGATATTCAATCTCATCTCACCGGTCTCCCCTTGTATGACCAAAGTACTATCGGTGACGAGAAGAATGCGGACAACTTTATTGTAGTAGATAACTTCAGCGCGGTGCTTGGACAACCAATCCATGCCAACAATGTCATCGAGACTTCCAATTTCAACATGAATGAGATCAATGCGGAAGAGCTCGTCAGCTAAGTTTAAAGTGAAATTTGGGATTACACTATTGGTCTCTATGAGTTTACCATTAGCTAACTCTACCATGTACTTATCATCCGAGACCACATTCGGGTCCTGACGGGCTTCCTTGGAGTTCAGCACAAAAGCTCTTCCTTTAGGAGTGTTGTTGCCCTTGTTCTTCAGCTTTGGGCACTCATTCCTAAAGTGCCCTGTGTCTCCACACTTATAGCAGGACTTAGGTTTTCCAGTGGTGGTGTTGGCATTGGTAGATCTGCAATCTTTGGCCAGATGCCCATACCCTTGACATTTTCCACAAGGAGTACCGCAAGGACCTTCATGATGTCTGCGGCACTTTGAACAGAAGGGTTTATTCCCAGTATAACCCTTCTTGGTTTCGGAACCAGAGATATAGGTCTTAACAATATCAGACCTCTTGAATGATGGTTGATTTTGATTGAGGTTCCCAGACTACTTTCTTTTGTTATCCCCAGTGTTGTTTCCATCCTACGTAACAACCCAATAGCACCTTTAGTGCCCTTTTGAAATTTTGAGACTTGCAGTTAGAGGAGCCCTTGTATGTGCAAAATTTTGTTTCGATTACTAATTACTTGATCATGAACGCTCTTTGTGGTTGCGGTGGTTTCCTCTATTTGATTGTGAGTATGATGGATAGTTTCGGAGGTGTCTTCCTGATCCAAGTATATCTGAGCGATCCGGCCTTGAGCTAGTTCCATCCAATTTGAATGAGTTTCAAGTTGTTCGATTTCCAAGTAGTGTAACCTGCGTTCGTGACGATGCAAGCGGGCAGTTAACACAAGCATGGTGAGATGTGTCGGTTCTTGAGTATAAGGGGAAAGATCCATAGCTGAGTATCTTCCAACATCAGCAGGGATTTCAATGTTTTTCTCGATTATCCATGGAGCAACATCCGTTGGTAACCAGCTCCACTGATGCAAGAACTCGATGGCGATCAATCGCAGATACATTTTCTGTGACAGCTGGGTTGTGATCTGTTCTGACTCGATATGAGCTAATAGTGCGTCTAGCCATGAATGCTTCTGAGTGGCTGCGACATGAGCGAGAGATAGACAATGAAGTACGTGTAGTTTGTCTAGATGATGAGTCTGCCATCTTCTATGGAAAGAGCATTTAACAAGTGAGGCCTATATTCATATCATATCATATCATATCATATCATATAACCTAAAGTATAGCAGTTTTCCTAGTAGTACGTTTTGATCGTGATCTCGAAGGATAATATGGTGGAAAGAATGTGAAGCGATATCTTTCAAGTGTGTACGTGACAGTACCGCGAGACGTGTAGTTATTCTTTACGCGTATATAAATAGATAGACGGTGGTAGATGAGAACAAGTCTCGTTCCATATATCTAGTGATACGATAGTAGTAAGACGTGTCAACTTCGATGACGTGAGCATTAACGAGTGATTATCATGTGAGGTCTATATATATATATATATATATATATATATTTGATATATATAATAACGTAGTGAGTCGTACGCGGGTAATGCCTATTCATATATACCTAAAATACATATAATAGCCTAGAGAGTAGTACGTAGGTGAGGCCTATCTATGTATATACACCTATATCACATAATAGCCTAGTGTATGTCTAGCAACAAAACAAGTAAGAGTCTTGGTTCTCTCGTGGTCAGAGTCAACTAGTGTATCCCTGTTTCAGCATAACCCCTTTCATATATCACATTATATTTATTTAATTGTACATAGTTAGCTACACTATGTTAAATTAAACTCGTATGATGTAATTCCTGAACCAGTTATACCTAATGAGGAATACTGCCTAACGGCATAGTCTAAGCCCACTAAATGCAACCTAGTTCACTATGACCTTAGGCTCTGATACCAATCTGTCGCACCCCCAAATTATGATGCGGAAGCGATTCGGGTCGGGGCGCGACTAATCAAATATCAACAGCATATAAGATATAATGAATGACTCTATATGCGTCGTTTACAATACATTGATATTATAAAAGTCTTACACTATTATAATAGTTTACAAAAGCTCGAATTGATGTAAGAGAGTCTATGTCATAACTAATTTATACAAAATATAGTAATGCATGATAATCTCCTGATGTTTGCATGAGACTCGAGCTAATGGGCATCCAGAGTGAGCATACTTACTGCTGCTGCGAACCTGAGAATACACGCTAAATTGGTCAGCTTACGCTGGTGAGCTCACAAGTTTAATGATAACGTATAATGTATGAACCGCAAGATTTAAGTATGATGATTTGCAATTAAGCAAATAAATAAACGATAAATGATGTATATAACTGCCATGAGCACATAGTTTGAGCTTAACTGAGGTGTCAGGATCACAATTAAGTGCCTGAGCGAGGGTGCCTCTATGCGTATGCCTAATCAACACACGTATGAACAAATGATAATGCGTCCGTTTTGACCAGTCAGTGCTTGCTGACCCGGACGGGGATTGTCAGTCCCATATGGTACCATACACTAACATTCACGCTACAAAGTATTACCAAACTATGCTAATGAGGACTTATGATGATTAGATGATTAAATCATGCAGAATATAGCGATATTTGATACTTGCGTTCACATGTAAAACAAAACGAGCATGTATTCTCACCCCTAGAGTAAAAACAGTAAAATAGGGGCTATGAGACTCACCTAAGTCTGATGAGATGCTATCAAGCACTAATTATGGTGTACAAGGGAATTGATATCATCTCCAACGATCGAAACCTGCTGGGCGTCCTAAACGTGCAAGGTTTTAATGATTAGATATCTCAACAGATCATCTGTGATAGTTGTTCCCTCAACTAGTTATGTCCAAATACATTGGTTTGTTTGTTCGTGTTTTTGAAAACATGTACGGCCCATTGGTGGTGGTTTGTAATAATAATTCCCAAAGTATTATTATTATGTTTGTTTCGTTTATTGACTTGTAAAAGTATACGTATTTGTTTAAGTGTTTCAACACATGTATCGTTATCCGTAAATACCGTAGCATCGTTTTTGTTCAAGTTTCATAGTAAAACACCTAAAACAATTGTTTTGAGCCAAAATCTAAAGTTTTACATTTCGTTTTACGTTTTTCGTACCGAGGCTCGTTTCGGTTGACTTGGTCAAACATGTTCGGTTTGACTTGAAACTTTTACACAAGTCTTAAAATACCTAACTAAGACTTATTAAGTTATCAGTACGTTTTATGGTCTGCCTGAATTGTTGGTTTTATGTTTATGTCTAAAACAGTCCCAAAATGTGTTTTTCGGTTTTGTCGGTTTGGTTCGCCACATGATTTCCATAACTTCTGGTCCAAATTACGGTCCACGATTTTTTTATCAACTGGTCACCTGCGTATCTAGTGTCTATCATAATATTTCTGAGATCTATAGTGTCCATCTTGTTAGTTAAATAATTCCTCGTAAGTATCGAACACAGTTTTCGACTTTCATCAGACCAGTCTCAAAGATTCGTTTATAGATAAAAATCCGTAAATATCTGGAAGGAGCAAAAGAAGAACTTTTTGTATATCTTTTCAATACTCAACTTTAAAAAAAATCGTTATCTAACTCATCCTAGAACTTGAGTTATGGTCAATTTAGTAGGCTGTGTTTTCTAGGCAGATTTATGCATGTTTAAATATACTTTGTAAAAACGATTTTTGTCATGATATTTGGACATAAACATGTTAGATGAACAACTAAACATCAAAATCGGTAACATGCAAGTATATTAATAGAGAGAGGAGGTGTTTCTTACAACAAAATGATGAAATAAAGGTTAAGATGATGAAGATAGGCTTTGATTCCCTTGTAAAAAGCTTGAAAATGGTGGTGGTGGTCTATGGTGGTGCTTGGTGGTTCAAGGGTGTTTTATGGTGGTTGATTGGTGGTGATGAAGGTAGTTATCCTCCAGATTTCTAGAGAGAGAGATGAAGATTAGAGAGAAGGGAGAGGAAATGAGGTGAAGTGTAATGGTGAAATGAGGTTATGCATGTTAAAAGAGTGGAAGTGTAAAAAATGTAATCATGAGAATTTGCATGATTTTTAAGTGGGTGAGGATGGGGGTGGCACATGGGGGCTGGCCCATATGGGCCCCACTCCATGGGTTGGTGATTTAATTTCCAGTCTCAGACTGTGTTTACGTATTTTGGTCGTTTACTCGTTATTCTTTTTAAATCGTTAAATCGTCTAACGTTAATTTTTGTTGTTTTAATTCGTGATATGTTTGGGATTATTTTTCATTTAAGTATTGTTAAAATACTTTAAATTGAGTTGTCAAATAATAATTTAGGTCATTTTCGATTGTCGGGCGTGTTTCGCATGTTTTCGTCGCGTTTATGCTACTTTATACGATATAGTTAACATGTTAAATATTATCAACATAATATTTACGAGTTTTTGAGTTTATTAAATAATTTCATATTATTTAATATTTAGTTCACCAACGTCCATATTTCTAATGTGTCAGAATCCATCCGATATTCAAATGTACGATTTAAACAAATTGCATATGTGTGTACATATATAAACATATATCAATACACAAATGATACACATAATTAACCCTAACATAATTAATTACATGTATAAGTACAATGATTAGGCGCTGATAACTAGCCCTAATTGGTCGGGTGTCACACATACTATATGAGAAATCAAATAGTAGGGTGCTAGTGTTTACACCATAAGTACCTGAAACAAGTAGAACACAAATATTTAGAAAGAACATTTTCAAAACAACAATCCAAACATCATCCCCCCTTAAGGCTAATGAAATCACAACAAACACTCCTCTCCATACTGATTATCACCTATTATTTTATTTTGTTGTTTATTTAGTTTAATTTAGGACCTAAATAATTAAAAACCCAAAAAATCAAATCTCTTGTTTAGAAATCCTACTAAATCGAATCGATCGTCTTGACTGTTTGGTTTCACAATACGGTTGATCTTAAGAATGCCCCTGAGTCATTACTTACTGCTATTCGTAGTTATAATTAAAACTTAGGTCCCCGGCTCTACAAATTTAAAACCACCCATCCGATCGTGTGCCTCGACGGGAAGTTCCGCGATGACAGGAAGCGATTCCTGAACCGACCGTCAGGGCGCAATCAGGTTTTTGGCGCCGCTGCCGGGGAATCAATCGAAAGACTCTTAGGCATCTAGATGAACTTTTCTATTTAGTACTACCTGTAAATACCCGTAGTTTTCTTTTCCTTGTTCCAACTGAAAATTCCTTCCCACAACACACAACAATGATCAACCAGATCATCCAGAACTAAACCACTCATTTTCACACCCGATCCTGAGTCGTTTATCCGAACAAACCGGAAAGAAAGACGCTCTCGCTTCCAACAAATGGTCGCACGGATCACTCTCGCCGACCATACCAAACAGTCTCTCGAAGGACGAGGAGGACTCATAAGCTATCCGGTAATCGAAAGCGCATCTTTCGAACTTAAACACCACATCGTTCAACTCATCAAAGACAACTATCAATTCCACGGTTTACCCCGTGATGACCCTAACGCCCATATCGACAAATTCATTCAGATTTCCAACTCTTATAAGCATAACGGGGTTGAGCAGTAAGTAGTTCGTCTATACTTGTTCCCCTATTCTCTCGCTCTTCATGCCCAGACATGGTTTGAGGCACTTGAGACTGACTCAGTCACCTCATGAACGGATATGGCTACAAAATTCCTAACCAAGTACTTTTCTCCATTCAAACAAACCAAGTCCAAGAATGACATCACAAACTTCCATCAAGCTTATGATAAGTCTATCTACACGGCATGGGAATGATTCAAGATCCTTCTGAAGAAATGTCTAAATCACCAACTCGAAAAGATTGCCCAGTTATGCACGTTTTACAATGGTCTTGTTCCAAACCACCGCATGACCCTTGACGCCGATGCTCAAGGTAACTTCATGCAACTCACAGATAATAAAGCTTCGAACCTGATCGAGAATATGACGATGCACTATCACGACTATTTGACAGATGAACAATCCTCATCACTACCTCTATCCTCCTACAACCAAATCCAACCTAAACAATTAAATCCTTGAGTGAGAAGATTGAGTCGTTAACAAAACAGTTGGGAGAGCTGGAGAAACAACCGCAGCAGATCCACCAAGTTCAGGCTTGCCAGAACTGTGCTCACCTTCCCACTGAAGAATATCAAGTTGAGTACGAAGATCCAGCCGACAGCATAGTCTACTACGCCTAATTCCCAGCTCAACAACAAAATCCACAAAGTTTCGCACGAACATCTCCACCTAGGAGCAGAGGCACTCAATACCCTCCACGAAATAACCAACCAACCTTTCAACCCAAATACCAACAAAGATACCCAACCTACCCACAACAACCACAGCTTACCTACAACCAACCCTTATCCTTAACTGCACCAGATGTCAGCTCACCTAGTGATGTTACAAAGACCATTGTACCCGTCACTAGTTCAGATGATAATCTCACCAAATTTATCTAGGGACAGACATTGTTTAATCAGAAAACCACTGCAAGGCAAGAACAGACTGACTTATTCCTTAGAAACCAACTCTCGGTTCTTAAGAGCCTCGAGAACCAGATCGGTCAATTGGCTCAGCGTCTTGATACTCGACCTCAAGGAACCCTTCCAAGTAACACTATTCACAACCCACGCGTAGAAGAGGCCAACAAGTAACCTCTAAGAATCCACAGGTGGCACCGAGCCAACCTAATATTCCTTCACCGGTGAAGGAAGAATCTCCTGTCCCGAAGACAGTGGAGACCTCATCCATACCCACTCCAAAAAGGGAAGTGAAAATCCCATTCCCTAATTGTCTAAAGCAAAAGTACAAGGTCAACTTCTTCAAACTGATGCAAAATTCTTAGACACCGTGTCTAGAATTCCTTCTAGTACTAAGTACATTAGACGAATGATGTCTACCTTAGATGAGATACCCAAAGTATCTAAATCCCTCTGAACGCGGAATGTTTAGCCGTCATACAAAGTAACCTGCCCAAAAAACTAGGAGACACTGGTCGTTTCACCTTGCCCTGTTCTATCTATCAGTTGGGCATGATCCGCTCCTTGGCCAATCTTGGAGCCAGCATCAATCTCATGCCTTATTCTCTATATGTCAGACTAGAATTAGGAGACCTTAAGCCAACAAAGATGACCATACAGCTAGTCGATCAATCAATTTGATATCTACGAGGAATAGCCGAAAACATAATGGTTAAGGTTGATAGATTATTTTTTCCCACTGACTTTGTTGTGATGGATATACAGGAAGATATCAATATACCAATCATCCTAGGCAGGCCTTTCATGAACACTGCCCGAGCTATCATTGATGTATACTCGTAGACAATAAGCCTTCGAGCACACAGAGAGGTTGTATCCTTCCAAGTTGATCGGCTGATAGTTCTCATCTAGAGCATGCTGAGATATATACAATATCCACTAGCAGAGTCACATCCGACTATGATACATCCGAGTCAGAGCCTTCAGACTCATACGTACCTGATGACCATACCTGTCTCATCTCATCAACGAAAGAATCCGAGTCAGAGTCAGAAGAGATGGAAGATTTAGAGTCAGAAGCCAATTCATAAGAGGAAATGGAGGAATCTGAAGAAGATCAAGAAGAAGAAATAGAGGAAGAAGAAGAGGACGTATATCAATCCACACCACCTAACGAGTACTTCCCTGATTCTCAACATCCGACAGAAGAGATCATGCAACTCGAGTACATTCAAAATACAATCATTCTGTCAGATGATGATTTAGAAGAAGGCCACCCGATTAATTACTCCCACTGCAATTCTATCATTCAGAAAGAAAAAGACATCGAGATGGACTCTTCTCAGCCAAAATCACAAATCATCGACGCAACCCAACCACCGTCTGATACTGTTGAGTTCCCTGATTCTCGGAATGCTGATACTCCAGTAATAAACAGTGACGAGGATGATGTCATCTTCATAGATGTTCAGATAGATGTTCGCTCTATCCACCTTCGTTCATCTCCTGCCATTCTTGACCCTCCTCTCGATATCATCCAAGTTCAGGTCGTCTCTACTCATGAAGAGATGATTAGTGCTATTGAAAGATTTAAGGATGATTTTCGAATGATAATGACTATCATCAGATACTCAACCAATGAATACACTCCGAGACAGAGAGAGCTAATTGAGGAAATCAACGCTGAATATACGGTCTATCGCGCTAATAATTCTAGGAGTCCTCAATTTCTACAAAACCGCATTCATGCCTTCGCCGAGGATTTAGCGACTCAGCTTCCGCAAGAACATCATACTGATAACACACCTGCTGCAGACGAACTAGAATTCTTCGAAGAACAGAATGTCATACATGGCAAGGTTTATGAAGTCCTCATCAGGTCCGCATTTCCATATTCTAACCAGCAAATGAGTTTGTTACATTCTTACAGGTACAATTTGAACTATGCATCTGGGAACCCTGAGGAGGAAGTAGACATTCAGATGATGAATGATCTTAAAGGATTGATGGATTTCATAGCTGATAATGACCACATTGATGATACCTCGCCACATAGGTTTTACATCGACTGCACCATTGAACACCACGCCCACAAGATTATCGAGAAGCTCGAGTACATGAGTTTAGACGAAAGGACGCGTTCCATCCCTTCTTCCATACCAAATGGAACTATGATCAACACGGCAAACTTTGTCACAGAACGACACTTAGAAATCTTTGGTACTGTTCCCTCAGAAGAACCCAGGTAGTTGTTCCATGACGGTCTACGTGAAGTCTACTACAGAATCTTGAACATCTTTCAAAATTCGAACCTCACGTATTCCGATCATCAAAAACAACTTCTCCAGGGTATTCAAGGATCCATCCATGCACTTGGAAGAAACCTCAGCACAGCCAATCATGAAGATATACATCTATGCTTCTTTGGTTTCATGGATTCTTTAAGAGGAGAACGTCCCGAGTGTGAGGTTATTAGATCCAATGGGATCATCATCTTTGATCCCAACGGAGTCATCACAAATTCAGTCGATGATATCACCTGGGATCTCCTTCACTTGCAAAGGGTTGCTGAAAAACATTTTGAAAGCTTCCCTCTTCATGTGGAAAGGATCCCAAACATCACCCAGGTCATCACCCGCCACTTCCTAAGGTTCTACTCCAGGCTGCCATCTTCCAGCACCATTGGCCCTAAAGGACCCACTACCCACTGATTCTGAAGGAAGGAAATTCGAGCTCTCGACTATAAAAGCAGCGCTTCTCGGGAGGCAACCTGTGGAATAATACGTGTGTTTTTGGTGTGTCAATAAGTGAAGATAAATCTCTGAATATCCTTCACACTTGGATATACCTCAAAAATATTTTCAAAATATTTCAAGTAACAACTCAATTTTGCAAAATCACTTATCTTAGATAAATAGTAAACTCTCTTAGAAAATTAGTTCAAATATTTCGAGCATTTGAGGTACTTGCATACTACTTTTATACATTATGCTCAAACTCATTTAAAAACATATGTTCTACAAAATGATTTGTAATAGAAAACATCTTTTCATTCTGAGACAGTGATTCCTTTTCATTGCAAAAATGTGGAGTTGAATTTAAAAGGTATATCCAAAGTGTTCACACCTAAGAGATTGATTCGCAAGATGTGGTTGAAATGGAAGGCTCGGTTCATATTTAAAAGCCTCCTCCCTAAAAAGCTGAGTAATCCTCATGGAGCTGCCGCAAAACAAAGATGTCAAGTTCAAAAACTTTTCTGCTTCTCAGCAGATATTCAGATCTTCAGCTTTAGCTATCTGGGGAGTTTCTTCATCCTTTCTCTGTTATTATCTTTTTGCTTTACATAGTACTGTTAATTAATAAAAGTAATCTATACCATATCCTAAGCTTATCACTAAGTGTAGGATTCCAGCCCAAACAAACACTTAAGAAACATTTCCTTACATGTTTAAACTCTAAGTGTGGGATTATACTTATAGAATAATCTCCATTAAAGAGAACATTAGGGACAATGTTCCTCTAAGTGTGGGATAGCGGTATAGAATACCTTAGATAGATTTTTATATCAGAATAGCAACTCAGAAAATGTTCCTCACTTTAAAAATTGATCAAAAATTTTTAAAATTTTTGCGTAAAACAAAGAAAAGCATGAGCTTAACTTTGAAAGTAGATAGCTACTCATTTAGTAAGCTCTGCTATTTCTTTGAATGTTAATATTTCTAAGAGGAGACATTTTTAATATGAGTAAGTTATTTTGAAGGTAGTGTAAATAAAATAGGAATTTCTCAAAATAAGAAATGATAATTTTAGGGGTAGCGCATGACTAAGCACATACAACCCATATTAATCGCAGTGAGGTATCTTGAGTCTATAAAAGCATTCATTTTAAATGCTTCACTATTCATTTGTTGTGTGTGCTGATGTATGTATTTCTGAATTAGAACTTGCTCCTAGTATGCATTTCGAGACCACATTGGTGAGTACCGTACGCGGTATAGGTGCAATTAGATGACCTCGACATTCCCTGGGAAATAAACCCATTTTCTCATATCTCTTCAAGCCTAACCCTTCCGATACTCATTTTTAGTATCGATGATCTGCTTAGTAAACCCTGTTGATCCTTAACCTTTTTGTTTCTTGAAAACCCTGAATATAACTCATTCACTTCCATACCCACCAAAATCTTATCTTGGAATTTTTAAATTTTTGAAAAATGCTGTTTAGATATTCTTTTTGCTTTCACTCAAAACTCATACATTTCGTGTTTTACTCGAAAACTTCTTGTGTGCGTTCCCATGATTAAATCTCAAAAGATCGAGAATTATGAGGTGCGAAAAATTGGCACCAAATGAAATTTGAAATATCAAAAGATTGCAAAAATGAAAGTAAGAAAAGATTTCAAAAAGGCAGTAAGAAAAAATAAAATTCCTTGGAAATTCCTTGGCAAACAAATTATAAGCCAAAAATATGCCATCCAAAATAAAGCTAAGTGCTTCAAATCTCTTGAAAACTTCGATCTCTGGAAAATATAAAATCTTCCATGTGTTTTCAAAAAGATATAAGTCAAAATATCTATCTTTCTCCCTTATCGTTATCCATTTCCGTTTTCATTAAAAGGTATATCTAAATAAAAAATTTCATATCTTTAAAAGTTCTGAGATAAGCATAACCCTTCAACCCTAAAAACAACCACTATCCATACCCTCTAACCCTCACTTCACATAAAACCCGATAAATGTCCTGGGATAATTAGCATCGTCCTCACCTAAGTGGTGGAGATTTGATTCTCGACCAAGCTTATGACGATGAATGATGCATGACTGGCTATTGAGCGATTTCATTTGTTTAGAATGATAGGAAACTCGATACACTGTTGAGTGAATTAAGTGATCACATGGTGAGATCGCCTAGTCATGTGTATGCCAAAGATCACGAGAATCAGAAGCATGCCCAAAGATATTTATTTCTTATTTCTGAAGAAATATCTTATTTATCTCAATTTTCTAAAACAAGTTACTGGTATGAAAAATGGTTGTTCTTAGAAATGTTTTAATTCGCAAAAGTTGGGCCTAAAAACATTTTTTTAGTGAGGATGGTTGAAGTGTTGCTTGAGGACAAGCAACGTTTAAGTGTGGGATATTTGATTGAACGTAAAAAGTCACATTTTTGCGTACATAATTCCCACCTTTTTAGCACCAAACTTGATAAAAACACTTGATTTTAATACTTTTTCATCCTAAATCATCATCAGGCTAAAAATAAGGTGTTGCTATAAAAAAAACAATCAAAATGGTTAACTAACATACAAAATAGAGCATAAATGATACGATCACATTCTACGAGCACTTTTAAGCATATTACCTTGAAATTATACTTAGATTATCTCATTATAATCTACTGGTAATTACGAACTCGTGGACATAAAAAACGCTGAAAACGGATCAAGAATGAAGAAGTTAGAGCCAAACGAAGATCACACGAACTACGACCAAGCAACAAGACTTACGATCCAGTGCACAATACCATGACCAGGGAATACACCACCCCCTAGGGGCCATATACCACCCCTTAGGGGCCGTATACCACCCCCTAGAGGGCGTATACGCCCCCTTTAGGGTCGTATACTACCCTCTAGGGGTGGTATACTACCCCTTTGAGGTGGTATAGCCCCTTTTGGTGCCGTATACCCCCCTTTTGGTGCCGAATACGCATCTTTTGGTGCCGAATAAGCCCTTTTTGGTGCCGAATTTCATACTTAGGGGGTGTATTTCAGTGTAAAATCGAAAGCTTGGGGGTGGTGGTGTTCTAGTGATCATAAGTCTATAAATAGTGGATCAATCTTCCTCATTTTACACCATCAAACAATCAACACAACAACACACAATTCACATACATTCTCTCACTAGTTTCTCACTCTAGGTTGGTTAGTTAGTTAGTTAGTAGTTAGTTTCTCGTTAATTTTTAACGGGACTAACGGAGGAGCTACTTTGTAATATTTGTTGGAGATACTTGGTGGGGTGCTTTTGTAATATTCGAGGCTCTGCTCATTGTAATCTTTCAGCTTGTATTTAGACTACGCATTTATCACGGTTATCTCTTTCCTTATCTGTTATAATGCATGCTATTGTTATTCTGCTAGATTTAGGATTCGTTACCATGATTAGTGAGTAGTTAGCTTGTGTGTTTGTTGTGATGTAGTTAGCCGTTATAATGGGGGATGATGTTAATTTAATATATAATTGAAAACTACATTTGTTTAACTTTTCATCTATGATTATAAAATGTTTCCAAAACTATCGCCTTTCCTCCAATAAACGTGGTTAAAACTCTGAAAGACAAGGAGTCGCGAACCTTGTTCTGAGAGTAACTAATTATCCGTGCTATCTATGCATGGTCTGATTTCGAAGCTTTGGAAATACCGTTAAACTAATGTATAGTACGTGAACTAATTATGATATTTTGGGTATTATTAAGTGAGGGTTGGTTTATATCATAGATGTGTAGACTTTAATACAAACTTAGTTAAATGGGTTCAGAGTGACCCGAACGTGCAATACGCGTGGAACACCGTAAAATGTCCCATTACTTAGTATAGTGCTGGAACCACCTCTGGTGTAGTACAAATGCATGGAAGCTACGGAACGGCCATCGGTGTATACACTCTAACTTGCATTGGTGCGCAAGGCATGGAATGCCGTAAAACGTCCTAGTACCTCGTGTAAGTGTCAGAACCATCCTTTTGGAACGGTTCCCATGCACCCAAGCTATGGAACGGACGTCGGTGTACACATTCTGAGCAGCACTGGGTCATCCACCAGCTTTGAACCTAACGAAACCATCGATGAAAAGTTAACAGGCGCTTTCCGAATTAGGTCTTAAATGCTCTACTTGATTTAGAATACTCTATGGTGTTAAGAACGGTCAGAGATTAAATATCGGTCTGTTACCTTATTCATGCACCCAGGAGTTAACTCCAAGAAGGGTCACTAGTCTTCACAGACAGTGGTGGGGGTAGAGCAGCCTGATCTGATCAGAATCATGATAGCCTAATATGCAATGACATATTATCTGAGAAATCAGATAGTAGGGTGCTAGTATTTACACCATAAGTACCTGAAACAAGTAGAACACAAATATTTAGAAAGAACATTTTCAAAACATCAATCCAAACATCATTCCCCCTTAAGGCTAACGAAATCACAACAAACACTCCTCTCCATACTGATTATCACCTATTATTTTATTTTGCTGTTTATTTAGTTTAATTTAGGACCTAAATAATTAAAAACCCAAAAAATCAAATCTCTTGTTTAGAAATCCTGCTAAATCGAATCGATCGTCTTGACTGTTTGGTTTCACGATACGGTTGATCTTAAGAACGACCCTGAGTCATTACTTACTGCTATTCGTAGTTAGAATTAAAACTTAGGTCCCCGGCTCTACAAATTTAAAACCACCCATCCGATCGTGTGCCTCGACGGGAAGTTCCGCGACGACAGGAAGCGATTCCTGAACCGATCGTCCGGGCGCGATCACGGGCTGTGACAGAAATAAAGGTCGTTGTATGGGGGTATTTGAATAAGACTGCACAGTACACACACACAAACACACCATGTGCATTTAACACAAAAAAAAACATAAAAATACCTCAGGTGAAACAACATTTTGACAAAGATAAACACCACTGTTAAGAGCCCTGCTGAAAATATCACTATCTGGACCAACCTCAAATTATGTATATCTGCATGTAACATGACAAACTAAAACACTTAGCTGGGTTTAACAAGACTTCTATGACATGTTGAGCATGATTAATTTAGACACCTTCAACTCCATTATTCTCTGACATGAAAACAGCATAAGGCCCAAGAGCGAACTTATAAGGTAATAAGTGGTCATTGGACACCACATGCTAATAATTTTTCAGGAGAGAAGTATAATAAAAAATTTATAAACCCACTATTAGTTACATAACCCCACTTAGACTTAAAACTTGAGTTATTAGATACAAAAGTAGGTGCAAACCCTAGAAAAACAGACATTGCAGCACCAATGTATGAAAATTTGTAATATTTAAAAGTATCCTTATACTTCGCCTTTAAGTAACAGCACGAAGTATGGCCTCTTTTAGTTGTATTAGTAAGTGAACTGTGAACATGCTCTATATGAGCTAAACAATGGGAAGGAAAGTCTCCATATACTAATCAAACCATGTATGCTAGAGGATAATAAGATAAATCTTGAATTTTATTTTAAACACACAATTAGATAGTCTAACTTGAACGGTTTAATCCAAATTTCCTCCCAATATACGAACATTATCTCACCGCCTAACTTTAATAAGAAAAACGAGGACTATGCCATCCAAGCAAATTGACTGTAAGATGACTCTAATTGCACAGACGATCACTGGAAGTGTATGAGCACTCTTTTTGAACTTTAACCTTAGTCCCAATATACTTCTATCTTGAATACTTGTCTAATGGCTAGTCAACAAACTTCTAGATGAGTATATATAAATTTTCTGACATACTTTATATAGACACATAACATATTATTTCTGTACCTTTCTACAGCAGGGTACAATAGCATGTGTAATACTTTACTTTAATTTGCATGGTACTTTTTCAGTATCATTAAGTACAAGCATTTGTCCCATAACCTTCCTCAATGTTTTAAAACGCGCTCATAAGGTGCACAATAAGAATAAGACAAATGTATAATGTAATCAACTCACGAGGCTAAAATTGAACGAGTCTACCAATGTAACTATATCTCACATATGCTTTTGATAATTCAAACAGTCACGTTTCCCCTTGGCAACTGATTTTCATTGTGTGTTACTTCGTAAACTTTACATGTTCTTGACTTTTTTCCGTTGGTAGTTTCTACTAGATCTTAGGCCCTATTTGATTTGTGCTGAATGGAATGCTTCGGTATTAGATGTTTGATCGGTCTAACATTCAGCGTGTTTGATAAGGAACTAGTAACCTGTATACTCTACTTCATTACTGAACGATGTATCGAAAGTTTCCAAGGCTTTGGGCACACCTAATCATTCAGTGGTGCTCTTTTCACTTTTATGACCTTCTAGGATTTTACTAATGCTCAATTTTCTCTTCCTATTCTTTCATCTACAATTTTCTATCTCACTATGTTATAAGAATTTGGTTTCTTTTTTTATAGGTAAAATTTTGAAGTTATCATCAGTCACAAAGCAAACACGGGTTAAATGGTAATTGTTGACCTCCAATCTCGTTTGATTTTAATCGAAGACACTCCTTCAACGTAAATGCTTATTTTGAGTGTTCTAAGACTTGATTAGCTTGATCCAAAAGTAGTCAACAAAAAGTAAAGTTTTGAAGTGCATCATTCTTCTTCATAGTTCTTTGAAGCATCTTGTAAAATTCAAATTTTTAATCTAGATATAATGCAATCTGGAGTATTAGAGTGCACCATCTGTCGCAGTAATAGAGTGCACCATCTGTCGCACCCCTAAATTTGTGATTAGCGGAAGCATTCATTTAGTGCGACTAATCGGGTAATCACGGAACATAAGATATATAATGAACGACTCTGTATGCATCGTTTACAATTACATTGAAAATACAAAAGTATTACATTGTTATGCTAATTTCAAAAGCTCGTAAGCCAAATGATAGAGATTTTAGGGCATATCTAATTTTACAAAATGTAGAAATGCAAGGAAATCTCCTGATGTCTGTATGCTACTCGAGCTAAGTATCCTGATATGGCAGACCTATTGCTGCTGAGAACCTGGGAATACATGCTAAAAGGTCAGCTAAAAGCTGGTGAGCTCACGGGTTTGTATGTATAAACATAATGTATGAACCGCAAGATTTAAGTATAATGATTTGCAACCAAGCAAATAAATGAATGAGTGTATATCACTACCATGAGCACATAGTCTGAGCTTAACTGAGGTGTCAGGATCATAATCAAGTGCCTGATCGAGGGTGCCTCCCTGCGAGTGCCTAATCTACACTCGTATGAACAAATGATAATGTGTCCGTATGACCAGTTGGGGCTTCCAACCCGGGCGAGGATTGTCAATCCTATATGGTACCATACACTAACATTCATGCTACAAAAGTATTACCAAACTATGATAGAGGACTTAAAATGGAAAACAACTCATGTAGTATATGACGATATTTTGATACTTGCGTTCACATGTAAAATAAAACAAGCATGTATTCCCACCCTTGGGTTAAAAACAGTAAAATTAGGGGCTGTGAGACTCACCTGAGTCTAGCGTGTTGCTATCAAGCAATAATGATGTTGCACAATGAAATGATGTCGTCCTAACGACCGTAACCTGTCGGGTGTCCTAAACGCGCAAGGTTATAATAATGATTAGATGTCTTGACCTATCATCTATGCTAGTTGTCCACTCAACTAGTTATGTCCAAATGTTTAGTTGTTTGTTTGTGTTTTGAAAGCATGTACGGCCCGTTGGTGACAGTTGTAATAATAATCTTGACCTATTATTATTATGTTGTTAGGTTACACTTGTAAAGTATGTTTCAATGTTGTATCGTATATAAGTATTGATGTTACACAAGTTTAGCATTTAGTGTAAAAGACTAGTTGTGAACCTGCTATTTGAGAACTAGGGTAAGGACGAAGCTCATGAATGACGGGGGTCCGGGGGCAACGCCCCTAGTAGCAAGGTCCAAGGGGTGGCAACCCCTGGCGGGGTCCAAGGGACAGAGCCCCTGGCTGGGGTCGAGCTTTAGTAAACAATTGTAATTCTACTATATTGCTTTAAGAAAAATGCATTTGAAATTCGAATTCGGAGTAAAATTAGGTGGCAAAATCTTAGTTCCGACACTTAATTAAAATTGTGTTTGAAGTTAACATGCGGTCGAATGAGGCTACCATTTATTAGGTCAGAACACAAGTCGAAACTGCTTTAACTCAGATTTTAATCCATACCCGATCGGCTAACTTTCCATTCCCGTTCGGGTATCATACCTTACCCGTTCGGGTAATTTAGCTTACCCGATCGGGTATCCAACGAATTTCAGCTTTAAAATCAAGTCACAAATTATGTAATCATTTTGTTCTATTTCACGCGATTGGGTAATTTTACCCGTTCGGGTAACACTTCATACGCAATCGGGTAGGTACTTATACCCGATCGGGTACCTACGCTAAACCCAGATGCGGGTGACTTTGTATACCTGCTCGGGTGGACAGTCATACCCGTTCGGGTGGGGTTTCATACCCATTCGGGTGAGGTAAGCCACCCGTTCGGGTGAGGCCTTTTTTTTGTTCTGTTCGTGCGATTTAGTGAAAACAAGTTCTAGCTCAAGTTTTTCGGACATACTAAGTTGATTAACACTAACATATGATGATATAAGTATTTCTAAACACAATAAATTAAAGAAATGGGGAGTGTTCATACGGATGGATATGGAGAGCCGAGGGTGGAGATGATGATGATGATGATGATGATGATGATGATGATGATGATGATGATGATGATGATGATGATGTCGCACGACTATGATGATGATGGTGGTGATGATTTGATGTTGTTGTTGCGATTGTTGTTGTTGTTGTTGATTTTTGGTGAAGAATGAAACCGAGAGAAAAAGAGAAGAGAAAGAGATAGATGAAAAATGAAATGGAAATGGAAGGAGGGTGTGTTTGGTCTGCTTATGGTCACGGGGCAAGATCCACAATTTGTGGATCTTGTCTAGTTCAATAATACAAAAGGGGTAGTTATAAACCCAGTGTCCCACTCAATTATTCGTTCGTTTTATAATTAGTTTTAAACGTTATATTCTAGAAAATTTTATTAATGTATTTATTAAAATACTTTGTAACATTATTTAAAATGTTTGTCGGATACAGTACGTGTGTTTGGTTCGTGTTTGGTATGTTTATTCCTAAAACGTATAAGTTTTATATTATAAAAATAATATAAAGTAAATAATTTTGTTCACCAACGTCCGTATTAATGAATCGGAATTCGGCCGATATAAAATGACACGATTTAAATCAAACCGTATATGTGTATATATAATAATATACATAATAATACATACAATTAGCCTAACATATAACTAATTATATATATTAATTAGATGATTAGGAACTAATTTCTAGCTCTAATTTGTCAGGTGTCACACCATTTGTTTTGATGCTTGGAATCTGTAACATAGGGTACAATAGTATTTTTAAACCCAAGAAGCTTTGGAGTACCTCATTTTATAATCTGGGTTTCATCACCTACTTAATCTAAAAGTGCTAACGTGTAATGTATACAGTTTTCAAATTAGAATTATACGTTAATTATAACGGTATATATCGATTAGCTACAAATGTTCTTACAGATTCTTCTATGATTTCTTTCTAAGAGTAATGAAGGAATGTTGAGAGAGTGATTTTATTTCTCATGATGATCATCATCTTGTTAAAACAGATACAACTTGTAGTATACTTTATAAGCTTGAAAATCGGATTCTTATATAAAACACTTGATGCGATATAAAAAAAAGGGAGCTGATAAATACAACACAAAAAGTGATTCATACACCAAATTTATGCTATAGTACACCTATACTATGTATGTTTCATCAGTATGTAATACATATCCGAGAGGCTAGCCATTAAGAGGATTTAACTTGGTACAAATGTCAAAACCAACAGAAAGAATAGGTCATATAAGGGAATTGGTACCACTAATATAAGCTTAATGATAAATGAATCCTTGTAAATAAATGGATACAATCATAAGGAAAACATGTGGGAGTTCCAATAAATATCATATCAGAGTTTGTATACAAAACTTGGTTTCATGATCAGGATAAATCAGTCTAGTAAATCATTCACCAGTCTATACCCAGTTCTCTCGACTGAAAAAGGTTGTCAATGTACACAATGACAAGAGCCGATGCAGTAACATAATTTTGCATCTCAGTCCTTGCAGATACCTCTGCAAATATTTAACAAAAAGGCAATTAATACCTGGTAGGTAAAACAAAATATATCAAAAGAGGAAGATATTAAACTCGAGCATAGAGGTGGTAGTATTGTCAGGGGAGACTAGGTCAGTAACAAGTCAAAATACGTTAGTTATTGTACTGGTCAGGTAGAATAAGGCTGACCAGAAACCTTTTTCCAAAGTTATACAACCTTAGTGTGTCAAAATATTATTATCTTGTAAAAATGATTTAGGAGGTTTTATGCATTAATGATACACTTTGGGTGACTTTGGACCAGGTTAACCCAGTTGACCCGTTGCCTTATTGGTTATTTTATTTTACCCATTTCATCCAGTTAGAAATATTACATAGCTCTAATAGATTCATGCACCAACACTGTCAACCGCTTTAATGCTACAATCAGCATGGGCACAAATAAAACCTAGAAGAAAGAAAACTTCAACGCAAAATAGCCCATCAACGTATGACACAGAAGTGTCAGACAGGAGCTCTTGCTATTTTCAAATGGAGAGTGCATGCTTAATACCATATAATAATAACATAACAATAATTAATACAACAGAATATAGCATTATTTCATTATAACCCCCAACAAGCTTCTTAGCCCATACAATTTAAGATATGCTAACATGAAACCTGGTAAGAATTATAGATAATATACTTCTCTAAGACTGAAGGACATGATACATCCTTTGACATAATCAATGTACGCCTTAGAGGTGTCCAAATGGGTGGGGGTCATGCGGGTTGGTAATTGGGTGAAATTGGGTTTGGGTCAGGTTAGCCAAAACCCTTTTCTATAAATTTGGAAAGTAAGTAATGCACTATTATAACTAAAAAAATGTATATATACTGCTTAGTGTATACTAAATTCATTAAAAATTGATTTATGGAACTCTCCAGCATTTGAATACAAGTCACACTCTGATGACTTATGACCTGTTTAACCCATTTGACCCGATTCACATTTTATTTATTGTCTCATAACTTACTCATTTGACTGGTTATCTAACAAATATATCCTGTCTCGAAACTTCTGACTTTTTGCAAACGTCCACCTACTTCATATCTTTACTCATCCTTCATCGCATGGCCTTACATTCACTCAATAAATAACGATTGTCGCCTTTAGCTTCTATGCATTCTTTGTATGGCCAAACATTCAGCCATGTAAATCACAAGAAGTGTGGTTGTCCTCCTATAAAGCTAAAGTATTTTTACTCAACCATTCATTCTTATCAGCGTCATCGATCTCTCCATCCTTACAAAAATAGATTTCAAGTAGTGAAAGGTAGCCATCCTAAATATTTCTCAACATAGATTTCAACTAATGAGAGATATCCTATTTACCTATTTAGTGCACTGTTCACCAATGACGGTACTGCCATATAAACACCAAAAAGCTGCACTTACTGCAGTATGCTTTAGTTTGACTTACAGGGTGTTTGGACGTATGTATAAAGCAATTGCTATAAGTTCAGTTTTGAGTGTCTGGCAAAAGACAAGTAATGAAATGACAATAATGAAAACTGATTCATTGGCCTAATCAATTAGGCCTAAAGATTGGCCTAACAAAGAGATTGGTCCATATGAAAAAGCTAGTGGATATGATAAGAAGAGAAAAATTACACGTTACATGTGTTAAACGATGATTTATTTGATCAGGTAAAAAAGGGCCTATATTATAGGCCTAAATATCATTACTCAAATGTAATAGGTGGCTGTAAGAAAATGAATTACTGAATAATAAATTGTCTAACTATTCCCAATACTCCCTTACTCTAAATTCTTAGGAATCTAAGGCGTTTCTTCATGCCCCCAATTTAGGATTAAAGCGTAGTCTATATCATAGATCAACATGTTATAAATCATATGATAAACAAATGACATACATCATGGTATATCATTTTGTTTAGCCTTGTTGAGTTCATCTATAATGTCATTAAAAAGGATAACTGACTCAATGTCAACCCTTTGTATAATCCAATCTAACATGGTATATAATTGTCTACATCACCTTAATTCTCTAACTACCAAGTTTTGCATTACGAATTTCAAACAACGATGAAAGGCTAGGCAATAATTTTGCATCTAGAAGATAAACTTTGATAGAAACGCATGGTGTCTGTTGAAGCAGAAAACCAGAAACTCACCATCCTCATTAAGCTTTTGCAACAGTTGTTGCTTTGTGGGTAGGGCATACATTCCGGCAGCAACAGCTTTTCGTATAGCCCATCCATGATATGGAGAGAATACTTCCCCGTAAGCATTTGATGCTGGATTCTTTAGAGAATTGTTCCTGGCAAAAGATGCAAGTTAAGCATAATAAAGATATCAAGATATTCGGGACCAAAAAGCTAATTTTAGCTAAGACATCTGATATAATATTTGTCCCCAACTATAACACAATCTAAACAGATTTGTATTAGTTTTTAAATATGACTTTCATGTCACCTGAGATAGGACTCTATCCCAGACAAGAAAAAACAAAAGTTTCAAAGGCATTGTGATAACAAAACGAGGGAAAAATGGTTACATAGACAGACTTTTCTGTGAAACATGATTTACAAAAATGACTTCTCTCACCATAATGATATTTAAACCACAATTTTTCACACAACATTTAATACCTTGATTCTCAGAAAAATGTTCTCTATCCTGAAAAGTAAACACATCTTATTCCTAAGAAACCACACCTACTTCATAAGCCAAATAACTTCACATTACAGCATCTTAAGCCAAATCCACACAGGTAAATCTACAAAAGGATCCACTGACTTGACTATCAAATAACATAGACTAATTGCTCAAGAAACTCTAAATGCACTCCCCCTCTCAGTCTCAACCAAGTAGAAGTGGAAAAATGGATAGGTTGGGAAAATAATGAACAATTTCTAATGCGGGTTAAAAAAGGCTGTGTTTGCCTACCTAGATTTTTCATCCATCTCTTTAACAATTATTATATGAATACTGAATTGAATTTGATCACCAAAAGTCAAAAGTAGGCTATCAGAATATTTTGTACACAAATTTGCTTGGATATTGGATACATTGGTTAAGACTTAGGGTATGTTTGGCAAAACTAGCTGTAGGCTGTAGCTGTAGCTGTAGCTGTAGCTGTAAGCTGTAGTTGTTGGTTGTAGCTGTAGGCTGTAGCTTAGCTGTAAATTCAAGTTGTAAGCTGTAACTTTTTTCTGTAAAATTGTTTGGCAAACTAGCTGTAGCTGTAATTTTGAAGTATAAAATGACTTAAAAGGAGCTTTTCATTTAAATTAAAAGCTACAGCTACTACACACTAGCTTTTCAATTTGGAGCTTTTCATGTAAATTAAAAGCTACAACTACTACACACCAAACAAGGCTTTTATTATTTTTGAAGCTTTTATTTTTAAAATTAAAAGCTAAAGCTCCTAAAAGCTCTGAAAAGCTTCTCACCAAACATAGCCTTAAGAGGCCGAATAATGATTTTGAATAAGCTTTGGTGGACTTCTAACACATTCGATCCACTAGAACCCGTTTTTCATTTTTCAGCAAAAAAATTTAATTTGACCATTCAACCAGTTAGTTATAATATTTAACACATAGACCAAATTTCAAGTAGATGGAATGATTTTGCCACCTCTGCTGCTAAGTAATCGGAACTCCTATAATGGTTTATAAAGCTTAATCTAGCCCGCAATACCTGGATTTTAGGTAAACCATTACATAATTGCTTCGGTGAAATTGGTGAAGAAAACCACCTCCTCTTTCTTGCACCAAGTGATGATAATGAAAAGGGAAACTCCTAGACTACTGCCTGGTATCCGTGGAGCACTGGATTTAAAACAATTTTGGCTAAAAAAATTCACGACTGCTTTAGATACTTGCAAACAATTCAAGCAGGGAACTGTATAAAAACTAGCTTATACAAACAGTAAAGTGATCGGAAGTCCCAATTATGTTTCTTTTGGCTTCTAAACGTTTTACAAAGAATTGTAATCGGAAGGCAGAAACTAGAGAGGGACCAGAATATAATTCCACTTAATAAATAAATCTGACCGAATTTGGAAAGTCATCCATTATTCAACATACAAACAGTCTACTCAACATTCCGATTCCAACGAATTCATTCAAATTCTGTAAAGTAAGCACCACATTACTAAAGATTCAGATTTGACAAGCAAATTGGATTGGATAGTAACAGTAAAAAGGAAAGAAAATACATACTCTTCAGCAAGAATGTGTTGAAACAAGAGCCTAACCATATCCAAACCACGCTTAACCCTTAACAGATTCCTTGTATGACTACCCGCCTTTCGAACACAATTCTCTTTCATGTCAAGTTCCATCATCGATTCCACGGTTGATATCGATTTCGACGTCTCACATAGATCATTCACCTATTCATTCATAAACGAAATCAACTGTTTCCATCCAAACTAGATTATCACATTCACTAATTAATTAATTGAGCGTGATCTGGTGATAAAAAGTAAAAGAATCATAAAACCCTAAGTAGTACCTTGGCAACATAGTCCATTTCAGCGAACTTGAATGCAATACCGAGGCATCGGAAGAGAGGGGAAACAAGAGAGCAAGCGTGAGAAAAAGGGGCCAATTCAAGTTCAGCTAGTTGCGGTTGTTGTTGTGATGATTTATTATCAATGGAGTTGGCGATGTTGTTGAAGGCTTCTGAGATCTTTTTCAGAGGTTTATCGGAATCCATGGCCGCGGTTACTTAGACTTCCTGCAAACAGAGGTGTTCAACTATTATTATTATTATTAAGGGAAATTTTTTGTCCCGTTTTGATCAATTTTGTCCTTTGAGAATTTTTACTGCAATTTTAACATCACGATCTTTATTTTATGCAATTTTTGTCCCTCAACCTAGCGAAGAATTTTCTGTAAGTCATGTAAAATGATCAAAACACCCTCTCCTTTATTTATCCTCTCCCAGATTTCATCGCACTAATTTCAATTTCAATGAAGCACATAAAAAACAGAAAACATTAAAAGAACAAATACATCCTTTGGACTTTATAGGACTGAGGACGTAGTGTTGATCATATTTCTGTGTGGCTAACAAACTAGTGTAGCTAAAATAGGGATAAGTATCTGAAAATTTATTCAACTTGTCTCGAATGTCTATTGTATGTATTATACTTACGGGAGGTGTATTTAATGCATCCAACTTTCAAAAACGGTTTATTGTATGTATTTTGATGATGTGTCGTCTGTTTAAGATGCCACGTGGCATCCTTTAGGGATGGTAATGGGCATCGAAAAACCCGTAACCCGCAGGTACCCGACTGTGACGGGCGGGTAAATCCGAAAATTTACACCCACGGGTTCGAGTTTGGGTAGAAAAGTAAACCCATTGACGGGTGGCGGGTGGGTAGCAGGCATGGTATACCACCCGCGGATAAACCGTACCCGTAAACCCGACACACCCGTTTGTATTACCTGTGGGTATACCTGTAGACCTGTTAACCCTCTTCTATAATCTATAGTTTTGAATATATGTAATATTAAATAGTATCAGATATATTTTATAACTTATAAGGTAAAGGAAGAGGAAAAGACGGGGAAGAGGAATAGACAGGGAAATTAAGAAGCGGGGAACACAAGTCACAAGTATCAAAGCCCTTTCTTTAAACGTTATCTCACATTCTCACAGCATTCTTAATTATATTGAAACCCCCCATTCACTCATCCTCACAAAGTCACAAGTGTACGTCTATTCAAGGTATTTCTCCTCATTCTTTATTTTCTATTTTTTTATTTATTTCATGTGTATTTCTTGAATATCTTAATCCTTGTTTTTGTAATTAATTGGTTATTTTTAGTTTGTAAATCTGCATGCAGAAGAAATATATACATATGTAATGTGAAATTTTATTTTGACAAAAAAATCAAATTATCAATATATGTTTAAGCTAATTGGCCATTAAAGTGAAAGAGTCACATGGTGATCGACATTGATGAAATCGTGATATCTAATTTATAATAGTAGTACCTTTATTGTATATGCATATGTGCATGTATTCATAGCTTATGGGTCTAAGATGAAAATAGAAGTCATGGTGACTATGCATGTGTTCATCAACTTGTATTTGTGATATATACTCTATGGGTATTGGGTTTAAGATGGAAATTGGAAACAAAAGTCATGGTGACTATGCACTTGTAACTGTGATATATACTTCGTAATTAATGTTTTGTTATTCTTTTGGAAAAATATATATATTTCATATGATATTTAGGAGAGCAATGGTAATGCTTTTTATTTACTTTGTATCTACGTGCAAGTAAATATTATTATTTGTGCTACTTTTTGATCAGGCGTTTTTCTTAGATTTAAACAACATGACTGAAAAATCTACGGGCTCAACGCCTCCACTATCCGAACCATCTCAAAATATCTTTGATGCAAGTTCACATCTTCAATCCACTCCGCCAGGCTCGAGTCAAGGACACACAAATACAAACAGAATCTCCTGCAACTTCCACAAAGAAAAGGAAACGGAAAGACAATACCGATCAGCAGCCTCAGCAAGGAAACGGAAGTACAAGACCACTGTTTTCTGAAGTTTGGAAACATTTTACAAGAAAAGAAATCAATGGTGTGTGGAAAGCAATATGCCAATATTGTGATAAAAAAACTGAGCGGTAATACACTAAATGGAACAACTCATCTTCGTACTCATGTTAACAATTGTCTTTATCGTAAGAAACGGGATATTATACAGACAATGTTAAACGCAAAAGTTTCTTTAGATGGAAAAGCATCTCTTGCAAAACATACGTTTGATCAGGGCGAAGCAAGAAAAGATCTCGCAACAATGATCATCCTACATGAGTATCCATTATCGATGGTTGAGCATTATGGATTCAGATGCTTCACCAACACACTTCAACCTCTCTTTAGGCCAGTTTCTCGTAATACCATAAAGAAGGATATTATTGAAATATACGAGTTCGAGAAAACCAAAAGTATGAGTTTCTTGGAAGCAAGTAAAAGTAGAGTTGCCATCACCACTGATATGTGGACATCAAGTAACCAAAAGAGAGGATTTATGGTTGTCACATCTCATTTCATTGATGATTCTTGGGTACTACAAAATCGGATATTAAGGTATCACAAATACATATATGTATCTTCAAATTTTCAGTATTCAAATTCATTACTAACTTCTGTTTTTCTTACATATTATAGGTTTGCATACATTCCTCATCCACATACTGCTGAAGACCTTTCTAACGAGCTGATTGACACAATGGTTGAATGGAATATTAACAGGAAACTATTGACAATAACGGTCGATAATTGCTCAATGAATGATGCAATGCTAAGACTTATCAAGCTTTCTGAAGATTATCTTTTGTTAGAAGGTAAGCTCTTACACATGAGATGTGCTGCACATATATTGAACTTAGTTGTAAAAGATGGTTTAGATGTAATAGGGGATGCTATTGAGAAAATTCATGATAGTGTGGCCTATTGGAGAGAAACTCCTAAAAGGACTGTAACATCCCTAAATCGGGCCTAGGAGAAACAGGTATTTTTCTTAATTTTTTATATGTAATTTATATTGTTATATGTGTTTGATTGTAAAATTAATAAGAAAATAAGTTTCAGGAAATATTGTGACTAGTGAAATATTGTTTGTTTTAAATAAACTTAGGTGACAGTAAAATAAAATAATTTTCTCGCATTTAAAATTGAGGTTCCAGACAATAGATTTAAAAGGGGTATTATATTATACTGTGAGTTAAATGAGTCGGTTTAATAAAATAGGTGAGGCCGACCTATTTTTTCCCCAAATTCTTGTTCTTCATTTTGTATCTCAAAAACCCTTCCCAAACTAACATCAATACATAAGCTAGTGAAGATTATACAAAATTGATGATTAAATCCTTAAGCTCATCACCATCCTAAGTTTCTTCTTGCTCTTCATCTTTGTAAGTAAGTTCTTATTGCCTAAATGATGAAATTAGGTTAAATTATTGTGTGGGTTGAATTAAAGCTTGAATGATTTAGTTATTAGTTGTATGATGATTGAATGATGATTCTTGAGCTTTATTAAGTTGATTACATGATGATTACATGATAAATTGCTAGATTTCTTGGATTTAAGCTTGAATATGAATGAGTTAGGTTATAAGTGATTTTAGGTGAATTGTAATGAATTGATGATTGAAACTATGTTATATGATGTTATTAGGTGTTATGGTAACTAAATGTTGGTAAAAACTCGAGTACATAACTGAGTTTGGTTGATTTTGTGATTGTTGGTTCGTATGTTGAGTTGCAGGAAATTGTGAACTGCACAGGTCTGGAAGACAGTGGGAATCCGGCGGATTCATCTTGAATCCGGGTGGATTCCTCAACTGGATTCTCTATTTAAGTTCTGTCCCAATTATGAATCTGAAAAATGCCTGGAATCCGGCGGATTCAGTTGAATCCGGGCGGATTCATTTAGAATCCGGCGGATTTATATTGGGTGACAACATGTTTTTGATTTAAACTTCATAATGTGATTTAGCTTGTACATTGTTGTAACACCTGGTCAAAAAGTCAAATTTCACGCTAAATTTAAACTTTAAATAATTGTATTATTATATACAATTACAACCAAGTGATCGAAAATTTTATATATTTTTATAATATAGACAACGATTATTTAATAATCACAATTGAAATGAGCTGAGACCAAATTACATTTTTGGTAATTCAAGTGAAATGTTTTCATTTAAAATAATTACGAAATAGTTTGAACAAAATTATAAATTTAACATATTGAATTTGTATAATAATCGGGTATTTTATACTGCGAATTGGAGACGAAGTGGGGGAAAACCCCCTCCCCTTCCCTTTGGTCAGCCGCCCCAAACACACCCTACCCCCCCTCTTTTGTTTCATTTCCATCCAAACACACACACAACTATATTCCTATCTCTTTCTCTTTCTCTTTTCTCTCAAATCATCCAACAACTAACAACAACAATCAACAACAACAACATCATCATCATCACTTGTATTTTCAGAATCATCATCAACAAGAGCAACAACAAACATCCACCATCATCATCTTCATCTTCTTCATCTTCAAGATTCACCATCTTCATCCTCAAACCCTCGATCTTCAAATCGTAAGGATTTCTTCACTTTTTCTTAAGATTTCGAGTTAGAAACACTTAATATATCATGTTTTAACATTATATCAACAAGATTTGGCCCGAAAATAGGTTAGATCTGGATTTTTGGGGAAAAACCGTCAAACGGTTCGTTATGTCGCAGGGACCAAAAACAGTGTTGCGACATAGCCAATGTCGTAGGTTATGTCGCAATAATTAATTATGTCGCATTGTGCGATGCAAGCCTTTATGTCGCAGAAAATCCGAACGTCGCATATAGCGACATAACATACTATGTCGCATTAAATTGCGGATGTCGCACATAGCGACACAAACCCTTATGTCGCAGAACCATTTAGCGACATAACCCTTATGTCGCAAAACACAGGAGCTTAAAAACCTATGATTTTCACTAAGTTTCGGAACTAGATTTTACCACTTGATTTTACCCCGAATTTGGATTTCGGAAGCATTTTTACTAAAGCAATGTAGTAGAAATAAAAATTTTCCAAGCTGACATGGCAGCTCGACCCCAGCCAGGGGCTCTGCCCCTTGGACCCCGCCAGGGGTTGCCACCCCTTGGACCCTGCTACCAGGGGCGCTGCCCCCAGACCCCCGTACACAGTTTTCAAACCTGAGCGACGAATGAATATTTGCACAACTCGCTTAGACAAATTGATTTGTCTCTTACTTATATAACCTCACGTGTTTAGGACACTAGAAGGTTACCCATCGGACGACACGCGTATCTTAGGATTGCTGACAACTCACAGGTGAGTTTCATAGCCCCACTCTTTCAACTGTTTTGCTGTTTTCGGGGTGAGACTCATGCTCAATTACTGTTTTTGAATTTTAATGCTAATCTTTTATAATTCACACATTTCTATATTACTGTTTGGTAATACGAATGGGGTTTATACACACGGAGGGGATTAAAGTATCTCAAAATGTTCGCTTGGGGTACTATAGTTTATGATTTGACAAAAATATAACCCAACTTTTAAAACCTCCCCCAAGTGAAAAATGAGATGATAAAGATTCATCAATTTGAACAATTTTATAAACTTTGATTATCCTTGTGAACATTTTAATAAACTTAAGTTATCTTTGTAAACATATTAATAATCTTTAGTTACCTTTAAACACAATACGTATAGTTAACTCATATTTTTGTCAAATCATAAACTTTAGTACTCCAAGTGAACATTTTGGGATACTTTAATCCCCTCCGTGTGTAATAACCCATACGAATGTGTAATACTTAGGAATTACACCCAATATATTGTTGTGGAACAATATCACTGTTTAACCTAGTTAGGTTACCATTGTACACCATTAGATTGTTGACCAACAATCACTATCACCTGACTTGGTTAAGTCACTATTATACATTGACCTTATTGTCATGGGACAACCTTATCAACTACAATGGAACTGGTTAGTTCTACCAATACATGATTAGCTTCCTTTTAGGAACAAAGACTGCACATACGTTTCAGGACTTCCCAATTTGAGTTGAACTCGAGTAAACAACAACCAAGGATCTCAATATACTTTCTAGGCTGAGGCTAGGAGTATACACTAGAAATACACGTCAGTATGGGTTTCTTATACTGATACCAAAACAACTAGGTGATGATTTGTCATACCTAGGCTTATTGCGACACAATAAATGGTTACGTACTGTATACACATACTTAGCTACAATAAATCAATTTCATGTGCTACATACTACTCTATCTAAGGTATTTGTTGGTTCAACTTATATATATATATATATCTATATATATATACATACATGCTTGTACTTCAACTCGAGCACTTGGTGCCACCTACAATTTAGTTATGTATATAGGTATACATACACGCATACAAACACAATCGAACTAGTCGGACATGTCGTTGTACTGTCGGCTCAATTACTCAAGTCGGGCATGTTGTAGAACTGCCGGCTCAATTACAAACTTTGCTTGCGAGCAATTCGGTCGATGCCAGATAGGCACAAAATGATGCCACGGTGAGAAGTGGGCACAAAACGATGCCATGGTATTGCAGTGGGCACAAGTACGATATCGCGGTAAAGCGATACAAATCGATGGATGGGCGGGCTTATGCTCGTGATCCACACACATTCACGGATGGGCGAGCTTATGCTCGTGATCCGCAACAAGTTAACGGGTCGGTGGAGTTTCCACGCGAGGCCGTTAGCTCAATAAATCCGGGTTAGCTAACACTAACGGGTCAAACGGACACGCTAAACATTCAACCATAGATCTGCGGGTCTACAACCATTGCTGCTGGATGCAACACACTATATATACTCAATCATAGTTCTGCAGAACTACACTTATTTGTTATCATTTGACGTGGTCATACCATTACTCTATAGCTATTAGGCATATACTGCCTCACGTTTATGGACTCACTATTACCTGATAGGTATCTAGGCATGGATTGCCACATTTCATTATGTACTTAGGTGCACAGTTAAACCGATTTAGGTATGAGATACCTTGTAGGATGTATACACATTGGTGTTACAACTTTAATACAATACCTATCAAAATTGTAGATTTTGAATTACTTTTCAAAACATAAAAGGTTTATACTGTATGTATCCACTAACAATCCTATGAACTCACCAGCTTTATAGCTGACTCGTTTTAGCATGTGTTCTCAGGTGCCCAGCAGGATTAGAATTGCTGCAAAATAAGCTAGCTCGAGTCGCATATTTTCAAACAATGGGGACCACTCTGCATTTACTTTTGTATTTTTAAATTATGTAATTGAAACTTCTATTAAACTCGCAACGTTGTAAACGTTCTACTTTGGAAAATGTATAATTATTTTCAAATGTCTCATTTAGAGTCGTTCATTATGTATCTTATGTTGTGATATTTGATTTGGTAACACCCGACCTGACCGCTTCCGCAACCTGAAATTTGAGGGTGTTACAATTGTGGTTATAGGACTTAATATATGCTTGATTGTTAATATTATATTATAAACAATATGATGTGAAGTTTGACTCAAAATTTCTTGTGTGTTTCAGATCCGACGAAGACTCAATAAAATTAGATCTTTGAGTTTGGAGTTTGAACGTGGCAGGTGAGTGGACTAATTCTCTCCATTTAATTTTGGTGTTAACAGTTAGTTACATCAATCTTAAGTTGATAGTATTGATTGATTTATTGATAAGTTGATGATAGAATTATTGATTGAACTTGTTGATGGAGGGATTAATTGATTGCTAGTGAATAATTCCATGATAGGTTGGAATGATAGAGGTCAATTATATTGGGTTTAGTTGCTATAGGTTAATTTTTATGGGTTGGATGAACATTCGTTGTGAATTTGCACATATTAATTAAAGATAGCAATAAACTATCGGTAAAATCTCTGTATTGGCCTGCAGTTGATTATTAAGTGTTCTTGAAGGGTCACCGTGGACTGAGGACACCTCAAGAACCACCGATCCTCTGTTTAGATTGTTTCTTATAGTTGATTGTTGTGAATTGATTGTTATGCTAAGTTAGATTGTTAGACTTAGTTTACTCACTTAGCTTCATGCTAATCCCCCACAATACTCTTGCAGGTTAAAGTTTTGAGAAAGTTGGGCAAGTTATGGTTATTTGAAGAAATGTTTGACAACTGGATACTCTGATCATTTTGTGGGCTAAAACTGTTTTATATATAACATCCAGTTAGAATATTTGTTTTGTAACTATGTATATTTAAGTTTGTAATCTTATAATAGTTAGTAAAGGTTTGAAGTTTTTATATATAAATGACATGAACCTTATTGAATGGGATAACGCTTCCGAATGTAAAAAAAAAATATCTTGAATTTATGGGGTGTTATAAGTTGGTATCAGAACATAAGTTTAGGTGAATTGAGCATTTTAAAGTGTTCAATCCTAAACTTAGTCATGTTGGTCAAACATTTCTTGTGGCGGGGATTAGTTATGATAGGAGATTCGGTTAGTTTGTTAGTACTAACAATTAACGAATGTTGAGATGTGATGTGATTTCAGATATGACGGATAATGAGCCACCTTTCCATACTCTTAATAATACTTCGCATACAAATGCACCACCAGAGAATCAGGGTCATAATGGTACATCTAATTTAGTCGGTGGGGAAACCGAAACTGATCAGGAGTATATTATGAGATTGGAGAATCGGGTGTTGGAACTTCAGAGAGAATAGGTTGGGTCTTCTCAACAGCCTATTTATACTCACCCGCCTATTGAGACTAATGTTCCTCCTATTGTATCTTCTACACGGATTCCGGTATCTATACCTTTTGTTTCACATCAGCATCAACAGGGTTATACTTATCAGACTTCGGGTCCTTTTCCTTCGTCTGGTTTCTCTAGTTATCAAATACCTGTTATTCCACCTTTTCAGCCGTTGAAGAAAGGTTGTTCTCTTAAAACCTTTATGTCTTGCAATCCTTCAGTATATTCTGGAAGTACTGATCCTATAGTCACTCTAGACTGGCTACGTGATGTTGAGAGAAAATTGGATGTATGCCATTGTGAGGAGGAGGATAAAGTGCCTTATGTGATACAGTTGTTAAAAGGTCAAGCTATGTCCTGGTGGGATTCGATTACTGCACCATTATCCCCACAATAGTTGAGTGCTATTAGATGGCCGGATTTCCATGTCGAGGTTTGTAAGCAATTTTGTTCAGAATATAATCTTTCACGTATTAGACAAGAATTCCTTGACTTACAAAAGACTGATCAGATGACAATTGATGAGTTAATTAAGCAGTTTTCTGATAAATTGCGGTTTGTACAACAATGGGTTCCGACTGACCGGACTAAAATTGATCACTTTGTGAAAACTTTACCTCCTGATTATCGTACCTCAGTGAGGTTAGCAGGTTCACTTACACAAGCTTATGATTTAGCTCGTTCGGTTGATGGTGATATTATGGCTAAAAGAGTATTGAATAAAGAAAGGTATTCACAGAGAAATAAAGTAGATTCTTCTGGTAAGCAGAAAGGGCAAGGTAGTCAACAAAATCGATGTAGTTATTGGTATGAATTTGTTAAGTTTGAATAAAGCCAATATTGATTGTCACAAAAAGATTATTAGACTTCCAATTTCTGATGGGTCATATGTCATGGCTCGAGGAGAACGTGAAAGGGGTAGTTTTCCGTTGATTTCTTTGTTGAAAGCTAGGAAATCCCTATCTAAGGGATGTGATTCTTATTTGGCCTATGTGATAGATAGTAAGTTAGAAAAGAAATCTTTGTCTGATATTCCGGTGGTTTCTAATTACCCGGTAGTTTTTCCTGATGAATTACCTGGGTTGCCTCCTGTAAGGGAAGTTGAGTATCGAATAGAATTAATTCCTGGTTCGACTCCTGTAGCTAAGTCTCCTTATAGATTAGCTCCTTCTGAAATCCGTGAGATGATGGGTCAAATTCAGGAACTGTTAGATAAAGGGTTTATAAGACTGAGTTCTTCCTCGTGGGGTGCTCCGGTTTTGTTTGTTAAGAAAAAGGATGGTACTCTTCGAATGTGTATTGATTATAGAGAGCTCAATAAGAGAACAGTGAAAAATAAATACCCGTTGCCCAGAATTGATGAGCTATTTGATCAGTTGCAGGGATCATCTTATTTTTCTAAAATTGACTTGAGATCCGGTTATCACCAGGTGCGAGTTCGTGAGGAAGATGTTTCTAAGACCGCTTTTCGTACCCGGTACGGTCATTATGAGTTTTTAGTTATGCCTTTCGGATTGACTAATGCCCCCGTTGTTTTTATGGACTTAATGAATCGAGTATGTCGACCTTTTCTAGACAAGTTCGTAATTGTATTTATTGACGATATCTTGATTTGTTCTAAGTCTGAGTCTGAGCATGAACATCATTTGAAATTGATTCTTGACATTTTGAAAAGAGAACATCTTTACTAAATTTTCCAAGTGTGAATTCTGGCTTCGAGAGGTACAGTTTCTCGGTCATATTAATTGTAAGGATGGTGTCAAAGTGGATCCTTCTAAAGTAGAAGCAGTTATGAATTGGAATACTCTTATGTCTCCGTCTGAAATTAAAAGTTTTCTTGGTTTAGCGGGATATTATCGAAAATTTATTAAAGACTTTTCCAAAATTATTGGCCCGTTAACTAAGTTAACTAGGAAGGATGTTAAATTTGAGTGGGGTGATCAACAAGAATCATCTTTTCAAACTCTTAAACAGTTGTTGTGTCAGGCTCCAGTATTAGCCCTACCTGACAGTTCCGATGATTTTGTGGTTTATTGTGATGCTTCTCATGCTGGTTTGGGTGCTGTATTGATGCAACATAATCGTGTTATTGCATATTCTTCTCGCCAGCTTAAAATTCATGAAAGAAATTACCCTACTCACGATTTAGAGCTTGCAGCTGTGGTGTTCGCGTTGAAAATTTGGAGACATTATTTATACAGTACTAGATGTGTTGTATGTACAGATCATAAAAGCCTCCAGTACATGTTTTCTCAGAAAGAACTTAATATGAGACAGCGCCGATGGTTAGAATTGATTAAAGATTATGACTGTGAAATCCGATATCATCCAGGTAAAGCTAATGTGGTCGCCGATGCCTTAAGCCCAAAGGTACCTTCCGACCGAATATATTTTATGCGTATTGAAATATCTTCTGATTTGATTTCTCAGTTGAAAATTGCACAGTTAGAGGCGTTGTTAGATCAAAATTTAAAATCTGAGATTTTGTTGAAACGAAAAGATTTATTGGTTGATGATTCTCGGGGATTAAAAACTTTCCAATCTCGGGTTTGGGTTCCATTGATTGGGGGACTTCGGGATTTGATATTTTCAGAGGCACACAAATAGAGATTATCTATTCATCCAGGGTGTACGAAAATGTACAATGATTTAAAACCATTATATTGGTGGCCAACCATGAAAACCGATGTTGCTCGAATTGTTGAAACTTGTCACATATGTTCTCAAGTAAAAGCTGAACATCAGAAACCTTATGGTTCGTTAAAACAGTTAGATATTCCTGAGTGGAAAAGGGAGCACATTACTATGGATTTTGTTACTAAATTTCCACATACTCAGAAAAGTAATGATATGATATGGGTGATTATTGATAGATTAACTAGGAGTGCACATTTTCTGGCCACTAGTGAGACAGCATCGTTGACTCGACTTGCTCAGTTGTATATTCATGAGATTGTTGTAAGACATGGTATTCCTTTATCCATTATTTCCGATAGAGACTCTCGGTTTATTTCTGGTTTTTGGCAGAGTTTACAGCGTGAATTAGGTACCCGAGTTAATCTCAGTACAACTTATCATCCTCAGACAAACGGACAGTCAGAACGTACTATTCAGACACTCGAGGATATGTTACGAGCTTGTGTACTTGAATATGGTGGTTCTTGGGATTCACATTTACCATTGATAGAGTTTGCTTATAATAACTCGTATCATTCTAGTACTGGTATGCCACCATATGAGATGTTGTATGGGCGCCGTTGTCGAACACCTACATGTTGGTTAGAAGCGGGAGAAAAACAATTTGCGGGTCCCGAGATAGTTCAAATTACAGCTGACAAAGTTAAGATTGCTCGTGAGAAATTGAAAGCGGCTCGTGATAGACAGAAACAGTACGCTGATCCACGTAGGCGACCCGTTGTTTTTGTTGAAGGTGAACTTGTTTATTTGAAAGTTTCTCCATGGAAGGGTGTTATTAGATTTGGTAAGCGTGGGAAGTTAGCTCCCCAATATATTGGCCCATTTATAATCCGGAAAGTGATTAATGACCAATCGGTTTCTTTAGATCTTCCGCCTGAATTAGCTGGTATTCACGATACATTTAATGTTTGCTATTTAAGAAAGTGTAATGTGGAGGATCAATCCCAAATCCTTCCTTTGCAAGATCTTCGTGTTGACTTAAGTTAGAAATTGGTTGAGGAACTTGTCGAGCTTTTAGATAGAAAAGTTACTAAATTAAGGAAGAAAGAAATCCCTATGGTGTTAGTTAAGTGAAAACATAGTTTGGGTGCGGATCTCACTTGGGAAACGGAGGAGAGTATGCGTATTAGATACCCTAGTTTGTTTACTTCTAGTGAGATTTCGGGGACGAAATCTTCATAAGGAGGGGTGATTTGTAACATCCCTAAATCGGGCCTAGGAGAAACAGGTATTTTTCTTAATTTTTTATATGTAATTTATATTGTTATATGTGTTTGATTGTAAAATTAATAAGAAAATAAGTTTCAGGAAATATTGTGACTAGTGAAATATTGTTTGTTTTAAATAAACTTAGGTGACGGTAAAATAAAATAATTTTCTCGCATTTGAAATTGAGGTTCCAGACAATAGATTTAAAAGGGGTATTATATTATACTGTGAGTTAAATGAGTCGGTTTAATAAAATAGGGACCTATTTTTTCCCCAAATTCTTGTTCTTCATTTTGTATCTCAAAAACCCTTCCCAAACTAACATCAATACATAAGCTAGTGAAGATTGTACAAAATTGATGACTAAATCCTTAAGCTCATCAACATCCTAAGTTTCTTCTTGCTCTTCATCTTTGTAAGTAAGTTCTTATTGCCTAAATGATGAAATTAGGTTAAATTATTGTGTGGGTTGAATTAAAGCTTGAATGATTTAGTTATTAGTTGTATGATGATTGAATGATGATTCTTGAGTTTTATTAAGTTGATTACATGATGATTACATGATAAATTGCTAGATTTCTTGGATTTAAGCTTGAATATGAATGAGTTAGGTTATAAGTGATTTTAGGTGAATTGTAATGAATTGATGATTGAAACTATGTTATATGATGTTATTAGGTGTTATGGTAACTAAATGTTGGTAAAAATTCGAGTACATAACTGAGTTTGGTTGATTTTGTGATTGTTGGTTCGTATGTTGAGTTGTAGGAAATTGTGAACTGCACACGTCTGGAAGACAGTGGGAATCCGACGGATTCATCTTGAATCCAACGGATTCATCTTGAATCCGGGTGGATTCCTCAACCGGATTCTCTATTTAAGTTCTGTCCCAATTATGAATCTGAAAAATGCCTGGAATCCGGCGGATTCTTTCTGAATCCGGCGGATTCAGTTGAATCCTGGCGGATTCATTTAGAATCCGACGGATTCAGTTGAATCCTGGCGGATTCATTTAGAATCCGGCGGATTTATATTGGGTGACAGCATGTTTTTGATTTAAACTTCATAATGTGATTTAGCTTGTACATTGTGGTTATAGGACTTAATATATGCTTGATTGTTAATATTAAGTTATAAACAATATGATGTGAAGTTTGACTCGAAATTTCTTGTGTGTTTCAGATCCGACGAAGACTCAATAAAATTAGATCTTTGAGTTTGGAGTTTGAACGTGGCAGGTGAGTGGACTGATTCTCTCCGTTTAATTTTGGTGTTAACAGTTAGTTACATCAATCTTAAGTTGATAGTATTGATTGATTTATTGATAAGTTGATGATAGAATTATTGATTGAACTTGTTGATGGATGGATTAATTGATTGCTAGTGAATAATTCCATGATAGGTTGGAATGATAGAGGTCAATTATATTGGGTTTAGTTGCTATAGGTTAATTTTTATGGGTTGGATGAACATTCGTTGTGAATTTGCACATATTAATTAAAGATAGCAATAAACTATCGGTAAAATCTCTGTATTGGCCTGCAGTTGATTATTAAGTGTTCTTGAAGGGTCACCGCGGACTGAGGACACCTCAAGAACTACCGATCCTCTGTTTTGATTGTTTCTTATACATGATTGTTGTGAATTGATTGTTATGCTAAGTTAGATTGTTAGACTTAGTGTACTCACTTAGCTTCGTGCTAATCCCCCACAATACTCTTGCTGGTTAAACTTTTGAGAAAGTTGGGCAAGTTATGGTTATTTGAAGAAATGTTTGACAGCTGGATACTCTGATCATTTTGTGGGCTAAAACTGTTTTATATATAACATCCAGTTAGAATATTTGTTTTGTAACTATGTATATTTAAGTTTGTAATCTTATAATAGTTAGTAAAGGTTTGAAGTTTTTATATATAAATGACATGAACCTTATTGAATGGGATAACGCTTCCGAATGTAAAAAAAAAAAATATCTTGAATTTATGGGGTGTTATAAGGACGGAACAATTCGAGAAAATGGCTCGTAAACTAAAGGTTGCATCAACCAAAAAGCTCATCACAGATTGTAGAACCAGGTGGAACTCAACCTATATGATGTTGGATGTTGCCATAACTTATAAAGAAGTGTTTCCAAGCATGAAATTGAAAGATAAAAACTATGTTTGTTTGCCATTGGATGCAGATTGGGAGTTAGCTAAAGTTATATGTAAGAAACTAAAGACATTCTATGATGTTAGTGTGTTCTTTTCTGGTACTGCTTATCCAACCGCTAATGAATTCTTTGGAAGGGTGTGTCAACTGAAAATTGATTTGACAAAGTGGCTAAGTGATGAGAATGAAATAATCTCTAAGATGGCAAATAGCATGTTGCAAAAGTTTAACAAGTATTGGATTGAAGTTAAAGGTGTTATGGCTGTTGCTTCGTTTCTAGATCCGAGGTACAAACTTAAGCTAGTGGAGTGTTTTTTTAGAGATATATATGGGCCACTTGGAGATGAAGAAGTTACGGCTGCTATTGAAAATGTGAAAGATCAATGTCTTGACTTGTTTAAATATCATGCAAAAAGTAATAAGTGTCAAAAAGATGACCTGGTGTCCAAGGCTTCTCCAAGTGGTTGTAATGTTGATGATCATTTGTCTTCATATGATGCCTACATTGGAGAATCTAGTGCAATTCCTGAAACTTCTGAATTTGACAAATATGAAAAGGAACCGGTCAAGCCTAGAACTAAAGATTTTGACGTGTTAGCTTGGTGGAAAGTGAATGCACGAGATTATCCAACTCTAGCTGTAATTGCTAGGGAACTTCTTGCTATCCCAGTATCTACGGTTGCTTCAGAATCAGCCTTCAGTACTGGTGGTCGTTTCGTTAGCCCGCATCGTAGTAGGCTTCATCCAAAGACATTCGAGGCATTGATGTGAGCATAAGACTGGTTAAGGGACCAAATTAATGGGAAAACAACATTAATCAAATTTATTTGCTAACATTATTATTCTATTTTTATTTTTATTTTTTCTTGTGATATAGTTGTTTTCATATTATGTTATGTTGTAGGATCTTGTTCAACTGGACATGCTAATTGTTGTTCCTTTTATGAAGAACTAGAAGAGGATCAAGAGGTATTATGACACTTTCCTTTATTATAAAATTTTGTCAAACACTAGAAATATATGACAATGAAAATGGTGCTAATGGACAATATAGTTTTTTTAATGATATACATTCTTGTTCGATGACAGGTTATTGATCTTGCATAGCGGCAATGTTCTATAGTGAAAGGATACCAAATGGATGTTGGAATTTGTTGGTGCGGGAACGTGTGCCTGGAATATTAAGGCTGCTAGCTAGAAATTAAATATAACACCCATCTTTCTAAAGATATTTCTTTATTATTTTCTTACTACGGAAGCGTATTAAACAAAATATTATTTTATAAACTTATAATATAAACATGCACCATAAGTTTAATGTTTACAAAATCAACATTTACTTAATACAAACGGGGTATTATATTGTACAAAAACATAGTTTTATATAAACTATATCAGAGTTGCTAGTATCAAACATTCTTCGTTCCCTTCTTGCAACCCACATATCAAACTAACACCTGCAAGAAGTAGATTGAGGGATTAGCACGAAGCTAAGTGAATGAATTTATTACACACTAATCAACTTACTATAACCACTTGTTGACACCAAATCATGGTAAACATCTTCATCAACAATCAATAGTTCAACTATGAGGATCGGTGGTCCTTGAGAAACCCTACTGCCGCGGTGGCTCTCAAGAACACTTGTCCAACAATCCCTATGGCCAATACGAAATAGACCGATAGCTATTGGTTATTGTACTCAAACACAAGTCTCACACACAACAAATGAAGCAAGACTATGTGTAATTCACACAATAACCAACTAGCTTAACCAACGTGTTAACCTCAAAACAACTTGTATTCACATGTCAACTAGCATATAAGGTCTCAATCAACAATGCTAAATAAGTAATTCTATCAACATATCAACAATTACTTGTTGCAACCAAACGGTTACAACTAAATCAAAGAGTGAGTTCTAAATTCACTCACCAATACCTCTAGCACCTCCACACTCAGGATCACTATGTCACTGAGCCTTCGATTTATCTGAAATAATCAAACTACTAGTTAGTAACTTATTTTGAATGCATTTACTTCAAACTACAAGTCACTAACTAATTTATAACACATACATGTCAACTATGCATATTGCAAAGTATTAGAGTCAAATTAAGTCAAACAATCAAATGCTGATGAACTGGCTCTACCCGCCGGGTACAAGGGTTACCCGCCGGATTCACTTTTTACCCGCCCGGTACAAGTGGCTCATCCGAGCTCATTTTTGATCAGAAACTCACTTTAGTTACCCGGTACCTTTTACCCGCCGCATAAAGGTTTACCCGACCCGTTACCCGCCGTGTACCCGTCTACCCGTCGGGTACTCGGCTTGATTGGTTTTGCCTGGAACACGGGTTACCCGCCGGGTAAGCAAGTACCCGCCGGGTACTTGCCCTCGAGCTGGGCAACCTTTAGCTGTTCTTGCTGCAACCTTTAACCAATTTCTCAATTCAAGCAAACATGTAATCTAACCATTTTTAACACTTCCATATCTACTATATATATTCACCAACAAACATCAAGCAACTAATTTTACCTATTTATACACAACAATTCATCATTTAATATCAAACAACCCAATTAATCATTCTTTTAGGTTTTTAGGTTCAAGAATACCAAATTAAAGGAACACAATCAATTTGTTAATCATCCACAACACCATGTAATCATCATGAAATCAATAGTTATCATTTCATCATCATATATCAACAATCAAACACCAACTAGCTACCAAAATTCCAAGTAATCAAGTTCTATAACTAAATAAACACTTACAACTCTTGAAGACAAAGATGAGGATGATGATGATGGTAGAGAACTCACTAATTTCAGCTGGTTCTATGGAATTAAACTCACAATTGATTGATTTGGTTTTGAAATTAGGTGTTCTTGAACAAGGGTTTGAATCTCCTGACTTACAATTAAAAATGGGGAAAAAAGAAATAAAAGGGGAGGTCGGCCCCTTATAAAACCGACCCAAACATTGGGTATTTTGATACCCGTTCTAAATCTACAGTCTGGAACCTAAAAATCGATTGCGAAAATAGTTATTTTATTTTACCGTCACCTATAACTATTTAAAATAAATAATATTTCACTATTCACAATAAGTTACACATAAACAAATAATATTAAATTTACTTATAACTTATTAAAATCAATTAAATGTAAAGAAATGACCAGACCGGTATTGAGGACGTTACATTAAAAGGCATTGCGATTGCCAATTAATAATTGAAATTTGGGTTGTTTAGAAACAATGTTTTTTACATTATGTTTTGTCATGTTGAATTGAGTCTTCTCGATGAACTCTTTCCAGTTAATGTTTAATGTCCTTTTAGGTATTGCTCTATTACAGATTCTATTGTGCTGTGTGATGTAAATGTTAGTTTACTCCAACTTTTGATGAGCATATTATTATTATAATGTTTGTGTATTTTACTCATAAATTTATAACCCGTGGGCTTACCCGTGGGTATAAGTACCCGCGGATAACGGGCATGGGTATGTTTTTTTACCCGGTTACAGATATCCGCGGGCAGATGGGTAAAGAAAAAACCATGGGTACGGGTGATGGATAAGTGATATCCGTGCCCGTTACCTGCGGGTGCCATCTCTAGCGTCTTAGAAGATGACACGTCATCAAAATATATACGATAAACCGTTTCTGAAAGTTGAAGCATTAAAAACACCCCTCGTAAGTATGATACATACAATAAACATTCACGATAAGTTAAACATTTTCAAATAATTAACCCGCTAAAATAAAAGGTGAGCCATAACAATGGAGGTCTGGTCCTGATCATCAAGGCCATTGAGCCATCTCTTTGATTTTAACATCATCTTCTTCACATCCTCTAACTTATACGATCTGCAAGTTAATTTGATTAGCGTTTTTATATTGATTTGCAGATCTGTAAATTAGATCTTTCCTTCTCGGTTTTGAATATGTTGGAAACCCACCAAACACCGGAGCCCTTTCCATCAGCAGCCGGAACCACAACTAGATCGGCGTTGATGGAGACGGGGTAGCAAGTAAGAGAGAACTCTGGTGGTGGTGGTGCAAACTCCAACGGTGACAGCAGATTCGCAAAGCGGCACCACAATGTCACAATCAACCATGCGTTTATGGCCACGTATTTGACAGATCTGTATTTTCATCCACGTTTTCCGGCAGATCTGTCGGGCCACGTTTTCTAGATCCATCGTCATCGGAAATCTAAACTTCGGCGTCACCGAAATATAAAGTTCTGGTCGACGTTTTTTTGAAGTTGTCGCCGTTAGTCTCACAAAGTGTAGCCGGAAGCTTCTGCAGCGTTAAAAAAGAAATCGAATCAACGGAAGCTTCTTCCGGCATCATTCCAGTTGGTCTTCGTTTGCGTGAGCGGTGATGGCGGTGCTGCTAATTACGGTGGTGTGATGATGGTGTTTGATATTGGGTGGTTTTAGATATGGATTTGTTAGAAAACTACTTTGTTCTTTGATATTTTTTGATGATGATTCAATAAGATATTTGAATCTGTGTACATGTGTATAATTAGAGTTTGTAGTAGGAAGAAGATGTAGTAGAACTAAGGTTTAGGGATAAAGAAAAGGGGTACATATTTAACGAAAAAACTTAACGAAAGTTAGATGGAGGGACAAAAATTGCAGGAAATGACAATCACAAGGTTAAAATTGCAGAAAAAATTCTCAAAGGATAAAATTGGCTAAACCGCAAGACCACAGGGACAAAAATTGTAAATTTCCCTATTATTAATTAACTTAAAAAAAAAACAGCACACAAAAATAACGTGGGATAATTGACACTTACTATATTAATCTTATTTAAGATTATGATAACGAGAACCCTATGGCTTTCGTTAAGATTTACATACATGCATTAAAACTTATATTATAACTATAATCAACTCTTTATCTACCTTGACTGCCTGTTTACTAATAACTTATTGGGATTATTGGGCATAAATGACTTATTCGGTCAACAGAGATGGGTGTTTACTTGAAGCTTAATATTAATCATATGCTGTCCCAAATGCTTATTCGGTCATCTACAATTTGGGTGTACTCCCCATCCAGTCACATTATTCTCAAAACTACCCTCATCCTCTCAAGCTATTTTATTTTTTCTTTTATAATTCTTCAACATATAATTCTTGAAACAAATGACCCCATATTTGTAAAACAAAAGATCATACAAAGTACTCCTACCGTTATCTGTAACCTAATTGCCGGACCACCACCGACCGTCATCCTCCTCGCCAAACCGCTGGCCGTTGTCCTTTTCGTTGAACCATCGGTCTTCGTCAAGCTAATTTCTTGTTTTTCTCTTAACTTAATTTATGTTGTGAAGTTACTTTTGTTGTGGTTTCGATCTTAAATATTGATCATCGGTAACTTAAATTGACAGTTTGTGCAATTCCTTATTGTTCTGATCTAATTACTTTTTTTATTCTTGATGTTTGGTCTAGATATTTGTGCAATTCCTTATGTTAAATGAAACAAAATGTCAAATACAAAGTAATTAAAAAACAATTTAAATTGAATTGTTTGAATACTGATGTTAGTATGTTATTTGGTCCGGCAGAAGATGAAGATGGTGAATATTTTATAGTGCCATCAGGTCCAACTATTGAAAAAGTTATCATTTAATTATTTATAACCCAAATTATAAACATCATTCTTTAATCAATAAAAAAATAAAAATAAAAACTAAGTTTTTAGCATTAAATAAAAAGCTAAAAAGTACGGAGTATTTAGCGTAGGGGTAAATTAGTCAATTGCATCATTCAGACAGTTTATTCAACACAAAAAGTAAACAGTATTATCCATTCACCGATTACTGCATATAGTCATTCAATATCCATAATGCTATCTATATCCATATTGAACTTAATGAGAAAAAATGTAAACAGCCCCTTAATTTTGACCCTCTTAATTTGGCTAAATGTACAAATCTTTTATACATGTCTGAAAGTCTTAACGAAAGCCTCTATGACTTTCATTAGCAAAACCTGAATTTGTAAATCTGATAATTAAAGGTACATTATAGTTTTCGTTATAACTTAACGGATTAAATAAAAGGGATAATTTCATTCACATTCTTGAAATTTTTTAAAATTATGTCAATATCCTTCAAAACTTTATAAGTAAAATAATATCTTTCAAAAAATATCAAAACTCACCTGTATATCCAAATAATGAATAATGAATTTACTAATAAAAAATATATTAACCTTTAAGACTCTTATATTAATACTACCTCCGTCCCACTTAAAGTGTCATGTTTTGACTTTTTGAAGTCTTTCTTTTTAAACTTTGACCTTAAGTATTTTTGTTTGTGTTATATAATACTTGATGTAAAATATATGCATAAGCTGGATTTTGCATATATTTTCATTGGTATAATTTTTATCATGTATTATATAACATAAAAAAAATATTTAAAGTCAAAGTTGAAAAATAAAGACTTTAAAAAGTCAAAATAGAACACTTTAGATGGGACGGATGGAGTACTAATTATCACATTATATCACCACTTTACCATTCTCTAAATTTATGTTAAGCTTATTCTCGAAAGTTCATCGATCCGGTTAAGAATTTTTCTTCAATCTTCTTTCATCTTTAAATTAAATTATCTAATATATGATTAAATGATTCAAGTGATTGAGCTACGTTTACATCCTCATCAAGATCCGTTTTCCATTTATCTGATTAATTTTTGGAAACAATTTTTTCACAACTAAAATCATATGATGACGAACTTGGATCCAAATCGATCAAAACAAAATTGTTATACAAATGGAAAAGAAATTTACACACAATGAGTATCGCATGGAATTGAGTAATAATGTTATTGATGGTGCTTATAACTGTAGTGTTCGTTTTGATTTTTGTAGTTTAACTTGGAATTTTTTTCAATGTTGTTTATGTGAATTCAGTTAGGGTTTATGGTGCCATACAAAGAAGAATAATATATGTTGTGTAAAAAGGGTAAAATGGTAAATATAGTATTTTTAAATGTTAAAACTATTCTTTTATGGCTGAATTAAATAATTATTTGAATATGTAAGAGAGTTTTAAAGTTTTGAAAGGATATTACGGTGATTAAAAAGTTTTGAAAAGATATTGACGTAATTTTGAATGTTTTTAAGGATATGAATGAAATTATCCCTAAAATAAAAATAGGGTTATCCTCATCTTCTACTAATTATTAGATCATAACCCGCGAATTCACGGGCTATCACATAATTTTAATACATAGTATATATTATATTTTTATATTATTACGTATTTTTGATAAGAAAGAGAGATGTATATATTATGAAATTAGAGTAATTGAAACATGTATTGTTAGTTAATAATAATACCTTACATATTATGTCAAAAGTTAATAATAATACCTTACATATCATGTCAAAGATAATAAAATGATCGATAGCTGTTACTTGACTATTTATATGAAAATAGTCATAAAACTCCCAAATATAAAATAAGTAGTTTTATGACCCGTGAAAACACGGGTTTTGTTTAGAACAAAATTAAATCAATACAGATTCAGATTGGCATGAAATAGATAAGGATGCATAAAATAGGATTGTCAAAAAAACGTTGCAATTTGGTAGTAAATTTTTTTTAATGAAAAATCAACTAACTAATATGTTAAGTGAATGCGTCATGGGCTTTTTGGTGTTTTTTGACAATCATTCAAAGTTGTTTTTATTCTGGTTAAGTCATTGAACCCAAATATATTAATAAAACCAACTCCAAACATGCTTGTATAATGTAAAGGCAGAAATCTTTTACCATATATTTAAATTAGAATTGTGTTATTGGCCTTGAAAGTTGAAACACTTGAATTGATGACTGTTTGAATTGGTGTGTTTTTTTTTGGTTTAAAAATTGGTGTCTTCAATTTCCCTGTAATAATTTAATCATAATTATGACCAACAATATAAACAAAGTTGAATTCCAATGAATAATTCAGTGAATGATAATAACATTAAATATATTTTCATTGGTTCATTGATAATATGATCAAAATACCATTACAAATTTAGATCATAACATAGATAGATATCGATGAAATCTTTAAAGACAACTAATGATTAGCTAGTTTCTTGAGGAAATCATTCTTCTCTTTTATATCATCATCAATTTACTTGATCATAGCTCTGAACACTTCTTCAAAATCAGGTTCCAATCCATTGTACTCTTCTAGGGCACAATAATTGGCCTAATAATAATTAAAATAAGAATATGAAACTTTTTTAAGGAAAATATTTTGTAACTTTCTAATATTAAATAAAATCTAAGATAGTTACACAAATATTTAGTAGAAAGATAAAACATGATAATACTTAATAAGTCACTTACATTTAAAATCATACGACACACTTAATTTGGTGCTTACCTCAATAAATTTCATTTTATCTTCTTTGCTTTGTCCAAAAGAAAAAAATAAAAGCTCAAACTCGAATTGATAGTTTTCTTGAAATGAAAGGAGTTCTTGGAGGGTAGAAATTGCCAAATCTCTAACTTGTGAGAAAGATATTGTTTCCAGCTCTTCAATAAGATGTCTTGCTTCTTCAAAGCTACAATTAATCAGTTCGAACACTCGGTCAACTTGACTTTTCCTGTTGATATCTTTGTTAAGTTCGTCACATAATAGTTGTAGGAACTACAATGTTTGTATCAGAATTGTTGGTAATACATGAAGAAGACAACGCGATCGTCGGAGATTTAGTTATTGGAGGTATTGTAGAATCATTAACGGTACTTGTTGAAGGACCATTAGTAGTAATTGTTAAAGTGTCATTGTGTGTAATTGGTGCATGAGCAATATGTGGTGAGGAAGGAGGAGAATTCATTTTTTTAGATACGATAAGTGACATGACATTGGTTGTAAAAACAAATAACGTATATATAGTACATATATCAGAGTTGATATGGTAATACATTATAATCAAACATTAATTACAATAATTTTTTTTAAAAGTATGTCAATAGAGAATTAAAAGCAAATTATTATTAGTTATGTAGATAGACGTTTCAGTTTTCAAGGCAAACGTTTGACATTCATTTAAACAAAAAGATTTAATCCCGATTTTCTTGGTTGAACATCCTTTTCAAATATTTTTAGTTATTGGTAAAACATACTTACAAAAATGTTATGTTATGTAATTTAACAATAAAGGGACTGAATTGGACTGTATAACTATTAGTTGCATTCTATTATATATATATATATATATATATATATATATATATATATATATTAGAATACAGTATATATTCAACCTAAAGAGTAGTTGAATAGTAATAAAATCTAATTATCTTAACTTTGTTATTTATTAGGTGTTAGCAAACATGAGCGTAACAGAAGAAAACATGTGGAATATATATATTTGAGTTCGAAAATGATAATGAATCCATATACATTAATATAGTTAATTATCATTTATAGAAAATCAAATAATACAATTTTTTTATCTTTAGTTGTATAAAAAATATATATTCATATTTGTTTATAAAAATAAATGTAAATTTTTGTATACATGATCACAAACAAAAATAAATATTATATATTTCATAACACAATTTAAACAAAACAATTTAAATTTGTTTGTAATCTGATATTATGGTACTTTCCAAAAAAGACATGTGAATTAATTCTAAGCCTTGAGGATGTTCTAAGCCTCTGAGGCATGGCAGGTCGAGAAAGTAATCATAGCCTTAAGAAGTGAAAAACTTTTGGTTTACAAAAAGAGTATTTTATTATAGTGTTGAATTAATTCTAACATAAAGCAAAAATGTTTGTTTTGTAGACATATCTTTGAATACATAATCTAGATTTCTATTATATGATCCAAGTAAATGAAAAATAATAAAAAAACAATGATGAATATAGAATTGAACAATTGATTGATTTAACGATAAATTACAACATAAAATAGAATACTACGATTAACAAACTAAGATATTGCAACGAAAAATAAAATGATTATTATATAAATTTGATCAAAATATAAGGGCTTCATTCAAAATTAGGAAAATATGACCTAATAATTGTCCAGAGTCCAGATTAAGAAAAATGGGCTTACATTTGATCAACAAAAAATGAAGTCCAATTTCGTTAAAGGCTGATGGCACCCGAAAGCGTCGGTGTCGTTGGAGGTAACTATTCGAACGCCAACAGGGTTTTAAAATTTATATATACTGGGGCTTAAATTATATGTACTACCTACTCTGGTTAGTAAGCGGTAAGTATAACCTAAGATCGTTCTATGAATCAAAACGTGTGGGTGACTAAAACTGGTGCTTTCGGTAGGGAAGTATTTAGGATGGGACAAAGTAGGTAGGTTTGGGGGTTTTTAAACTGAAGATAAATAATTAAAATGCAGGAAAGTAAATTGCAGGAAATTAAAGTACAGGAAAGCAGATAAAGATAAATATGTGATTGCTGAGACTTCGATAATTAATGTTTCGGGATGACAAACTAAATAGGGACAATACTTAATATAATAAATAAACTATTAGGTGTAAACTCTAGAACCCTACCAACTAATTTTCCCATTGGCATGTCACTAAGAACTAGGTTATCATGATTCTGATCGGAGCAATACGCAAACTTCCAATACTTATCTAGTTGAAAGATAAACAACCTATCTTAATTTTATACCGAGGTGCATCAATCAGCAGCATATCGTCTCATAGGTCCGACCGTTCATAACCCCTGAGATAGTTTACTACTCTATTAGCATGCAGATTAATAACTTTGTATGTTTAGACTGCCGATTTTGTAAGACTTAGTGTTTTAAGGATTCTAGGTCGCTAGGACTTTACTCTTATTTCTGAGCCTTGTTGTTATTTATTAAAGCTCGGTTACTTCGACTTATGACTTAAGCCTCTCCTTTTCAAACAGTTATACATCCGTGGATTATTCGCAGTTTATTAAAACGTATTTCATATGCAGACCATGCTTTCCAGTAATAGACAGTGTACTTTACATGGTAGTTTCACAGTTTCTTGCATCCAACATGCGGTCAAGAGTAATTGACAGTGAGAATGACACTCTAAACTAACTAAATGTAAAACAGTGCAAAAAATGTAAACCTAATATATAAAATGAGTGGTTTCACTGTGTCTTACTTATTGCATGTCATAAGCACAAATAACTACTTACCATAATTAAGGTTGATCGGGTCCTAATTACTAGGTTGCAGTCATGTGGATAACCAGAAAGTGTGCTCCATAGATTAAACTTAAGTTCAAAAAGTCCTAACAGTACAAGGGTTACTAATTCCTATTTTATCTGAACGTGTTTTACGAACATTACTTTACAGTGCGTTGACTTTCGTAAGATATACCAGTTAGTTGTGAAGTTGTATTATCCTTTCGGAATTCCAATTGTTAAACCAGAGCTGATTCCAGTGATATGACTACCTTCGATCGTTTATCGACTTCCATACGTTTGTACTCCGTTTGAAAGCGTTTCCAGTACTATATCGAATAAACAGTCGAATAGGGGCCGTCATATCACTTTACGATTATCGTGCACTAATTTTATAATGTCATCCCTACTTATACTTATCTACGTCATCAACAATCACAATAATAAACTACTCGCAATTCATGGCAACAAGTAAATCACATACCAAGTAATAATGCATATTGAAATACGAAATAAGACAAGTATGATAAAGGGTTAGATATCACCCGGAAATAAATATGTAGCAGTGTATTATTATGATTGAAAACTCTTTTGCACGTACAAAGATTGATCTCCAAATCCCTAGCGTTCGTTCTAGCCTCTAGGTTAATCCGTAGATTAATTACAATAATCTTAGAATGAGAAAAACCATAAAATACAAGAGAATTTCTAGAGTGAGAAAGTGGAATTTTGTAATTCCAAGAGTGTGTGTATTTTATGAACCTAAGGTGCCTATTTATACTTGAATATGGGTGCATGTTAGCCATCCTAGGCTCAAGTTAGCATGCATTTGGGGGGGTGTTCCTTTCCCGGAAAGTGGTAGCACATGTACCCTAAAGGTGCGGAAAGTGGTAGCACGTGTACCCTAAAGTTGTAGAAAATGGTAGCACATGTACCAGACAAGTACGAGCAAGGAAGGAAAAAGGAGGAGGGGACGGGCGGCTGCCAGCCGGCCGTCCCGGGTCGTTGCCCGTTAGCTCATTTCACGTTTTGTGCGTATCTTCTTCGTTATGCGTCCATTTATGTTGATTCTTTTTGCATTGGATTCGTTTTTCAAAAGCAAAGACATTGATGAAAAGAAATCCCCGAGATGTCTCTCTAATTTTTAGATGTCTTGTACGAATCATTTGAATCTTTCTGCGTATGTAGAATCTTCATTCTTCATCCGTTTTTGTTGATTCTTCTTCTGTTAGATTCGTATTTTGAAAACAAACACTTTGGATAAGATGAATCTTATTGATGGGTACATTGTCTCTAAATCTAGTTTTGGATGCCCTGAATCTTTAACCGTGCGTGGAATCTTCGTTTTTCACCCGTTTTCAGTGATTTTTCTCGTGCTTCCGTGTTTTCACCTTCTTGGTAGAATATCACTAATTTAAGTGATAACTGAGCTTGTATGCTAAGTATTAGTCTTAAATGAGAAAGATATCGGTAGTAAAAATATGACTTTTTACGCGATATCAAGTATCCCACACTTAGAATTTTGCTTGTCCTCAAGCAAACTCATTCAGAAAAGGCCTTTAGAAATATTCTAGTTACACATATCTTTTAGAAGTACTATTTCCAAAGAATATAAAGCTCCAGTTATGAAAGAATTCTCACGAGAAACTAAGGGTTTATAGAGTTTGATACTTTCTTCAAGCAACTTAGATGGTAATCATGACTAGGCAATCCTTACAGTGGGTCACTCAAATCACTCGGGTGTTTAGGGTTTCCTACTTGCTAGTGTCAATCACTCAGATAGCCAGTCATGCAGCATTCTTGTCATAGGCTTGATCAAGAATCAAATCTCCATCACTTTGGATGAGAACGGTACTAATCTTTCAAGATATCTTAGAAAGGAATTGGGTTTTTGGTTTTGGAGAAGTGAAGAAGGTGTGTGAAAAAGAGGATTACGGGTTTTTATTTCCTCGAATCGTTCTTGAAACTTGAGTGTTTTTCCGAGAAAGTCTCTTTTGGAATTTCTCATATTTGAAAAGACTTGATAGTGCAACCCTTTATGGATTTTAATTTCCTTTTCTGGACTTTTCTGGGTAGTGCTAGCATATATATTTCTTGTTGTCTTTCTTTTTCTCATTTTTCTTTTCTTTCTTTTTATTATGCCGACCTTACCGATGGATACTTTTGTCCAAAAGGTTTCGTATGGTATTGGGTTGTGAGGTTGTGTTGGCTTTTCTTGTAGAAATTTGAGAAATTGAGAGTGTCTCTGAAAATTCTGAAAAACGTGGCTTCCATAGGTTCGGGATGAAGATATAAAAAAGGTTTTGATTGGATAGCGAGCGTGAAGAGTGAGTGGATGTTTGGTGGTAAGGGGGTGTTGGTATTCCTTAGAAAGTATCGAGATAGGTTGTACCTATGTCACGTATGACACTCATTGGTGTGATCTCGAAATGTATTGCAAGAGCAAGTTCTAATTCAAATGCATACATCGACACACACATGAAACGAAAAGTGAAGCATTTTAAGGATGAATGCTAATTAGGGCTCAAACCTCACGAATCGAATGTTTTGGTCAATGTGTGTCTAGCCATGTGTTACCCTTTTCGTCCGTATCTTATTCTAAGAAAACCGATTTGTTTCTTTAAAAACTCGTTTCTTGCTGTAATTTATATTTTTGAAAAATAGAGGTTCTTAAAGAATGTTGCTTTTGAATCCAAATTTTTCTAAAATTTCTCTATTTTTAGCCTTTTAATGAAAATATTTTTTATGTTACTGACAAGAGGTTAAACTTGCGGCTGTAGACCGTATATCCCACACTTAGAGGAACATTGTCCCTAATATTCAAATCAATGTATTGAACACCTCTTGTAGAAGTATCCCACACTTAGAGATTCTACTTATTTCCGGATTGTTACGTAAGTGTAGTATGGTTTTGGGGATCCCACACTTATTTTTGGAATATCGGATGAGATAATCAAGGCATTAAATGGATAGAAAATTTGGAACGGGTTACCGCTTCGTGATACGTTGTGCTTACTATCGGCTACTTGTCAGAAGATTGCTGGTTTGCAGTTTGCGGCTTCCGGCATCCTTCGTGGCATTGTCGACAACTTTCTCCGTTATAGTCTTCGATAAATAGTGTTTGAATTCAAACAAACATGTCACTCAATAATCAAGTAATAGCTGCTAATAAGAAAAGTAAAGTAAAGGGGGAGTTTGTTAGAACATGTTGTTCTAACAGTTTGTGTCAATAGTTTGTATATAAAAGCTATTGTCAAGGGGGAGTTTGTTAGAACATGTTGTTCTAACATTTTGTGACAATAGTTTGTATATTGTTTTAGCGTAGATTAATTGAATAAATGACCTATTGTATTGCGACTATAGCCATACGACAATAGTATTGCGACAAAGCTATTGTCGGATGGTTAGTCAAAGCTATTGACTAAGTTTGACTTCATTAAGTCTTATGGTTGCATGTATGTTTGGAGGTCTATAAATAGACTTCCTTAGGTCATTTTGAGTTAAGGGTTTTTGAGTGAGTTTTGGAGAAGCTCTTGGATTGTAACACTTTCACTTCCATATCTAGAGAGAGTTTGAGAGAGAGCTTAGAGAGATAATCAAGCTGATTTTGTATACTTTGTGATATGAAATAAAAGTTCTCAACTTTTATTTACATCTTTACATTTCGAATACGATTTATACTTTGATTCACGTTTTACACTTGCGATTGATTTCCGCTCCATTGCAAGAATTCGATCAGCTGTAGATCCTACGGCGTTTTCAATTGGTATCAGAGCGGGAACAGCTCTTCGAATAGGTGAAAAACGTGTTCTGTAAGAATGACTTGAACTCAGCAGTTAATGTTTCATTGATTTTGAGTTGTTTGATTGAATTCTGGTATTCAATTTTTGTTCAAAACTTGAAGACGAGTACTTCTGTGATCGAAATTCATTTGAATTCAATCTGAGGCTCTAATTTGATCTGAATTCGTAAGAAATTGATTACGTACTTATTGTTAAATTTTGAAAGTTCAGAAATTTGACGGTAAAATATCAAATTGAGTGCATACGAGCGTCGGAAATCGAATTCCGAGTTCATTACTTCAATTTTTAGAAAAATCGAGCTAAAATTGAAGATTCTACAGCATTTTTACGATTCTGGAAAATTACTCCGTGATTAGAAGTTGATAATTGCATTCCGTGAATTCTATAATTGCATTCCGTGAATAAGTAATTGTCGGATGAACAGTAGTGTTTTTCTTCCGTGATTAGTAATTCCGTGATTAAGTATTCCGTGATTAATTCTGTGTGTAGTCCGACAATAGATTATTGTCGCATAAACAGTACTGGATCATTCACGGATTGTTAGTGATTAATTCCGTGATTAGTATTGGACTTGTATTCTCGGACTATCATTGTCGTATAAACAGTGATTAGTATTCACGGGTAGTTTGTTATTCACGGAAAGTTGATATTGACGGAGTGTATTATTCTCGGATTTCTTATTCTCGCAACAAGAGTATTGTCGTAAAAAAAAAAAAAAAAAAAAAAAAATTATTTGGCGGGAAAATTTTTATACTTCCAAAATTTTTTCTAAGCTTTAAAAGTGATAAATTTTGGCTTTGAAAAAGTTTCATTTTACCCGGGCATTTTTGAGCGTTTTTGGACGTTTTTGAACGCGATTTTGGAGGGAAATTTGTAAAAAAATTTCTTATTGCAAAATTTTGTTATTAAGATTAAAATTGTTCATTTTTAGCTTGGGAAAAATTACATTTTATCCAAGTAATTTTGGACATTTTTAACAAAATTTGGTGGGAAAATTCAAGAGAGGTGAAGATGGCATCTTCAAAGTTTGAGCTTGACTACAATGGAAATCCCCTACCTCCAAGATTCTTCTGTAATAATGATTACACTAGTTGGAAGACTAGATTTGAAGAATTTATTGTGTTCAGCAATCCTGATTTGTGGATTCCCATTATCAACCGATATGAGAGGCCAAAAGCAAAAGGGACGTACTTTGGTATTGTTCCATTTAAATCGGTGAAATTAATGGATGAACAGGAACGCAAGGAATTTAACAGAGACAAGAAAGCCTTTGAAACAATTAAAAGTTGTTTATCAGAAGAAGTGTTTCGTGCTTTCTCAGAAGCCGAAACCTCCTATGATTTATGGATTTCTTTGTCAAAAAGGTTTGGGGGAGAAGATTTGTTGAAATTGTCAAATGTTGATGACAGAATTAAGGATGAATCAATACAGAAAGATGATGAGCTTAAAGCCTTGCAATCTAAAGTTCTAATCATGGAAACTGAACGTGATGAAATGCGTTTAAAGATTGCTAGAATGGAAGAACAGATTCTAGAACTTCAGAGTCAACAAATGGAGCTAATCAAGCTACAAGAAGATCATAGTCATGATTTGAAGATTATTCAAGATCTTCGTGGTCAATTCTCTCGAAACTCTCACTTTGCAAAACAACCTGAAAAGGTTGTACAACCTGCAAAGGTTGTGAAAAAGATTTACACAAGTAAATCTTCGTATGAGCAAAAGATTTCTCAGTTTACTAATTATTCTTTGCAAAAGAATAAGACTCACAATTAACTTCCAAAAAGGTTGATTGTTTGGATTCTGTAAAGGTCAAGAATGTTAACAAATCGGTTTCAGAACATCAAAAGAAGACAAAAAGAGCTTCTTCAGCACCGATACAACCTTCTTCAGAATCAAGACAAACAAAATCTTGTGCATACACACGGGCACAGATGTTTGCATTAGCACCGTCACGATATAATCGTAAGGTGTTTAAGCAATCAAATGATTTTGTTCCTTTCTCCCAAAGGCGAACTTCTTCACAATCGATTCCTTGTCAACAATTTAGATATGAAACACCGTGTTTCTTATCTAGATGGAATTCGATTTCCTTGGATTATGTAGACACAACTTATCGATGGCTGTCAGGGCTATCTAAGCCTGTTGGAACTATGCTCAGGTGGGTTCCAAAAGTTGTTGCTACTTGATTGATACAAGACCAAGGAAGATAAAATCTACTGTTCAGGGGGGAGTTATTATCTATTCTGATGGTATCAGAATATGGAACAGTTAGATTTTTTGAAGATTGAATGCTTGAAGATTATTCTCTCTCTCAACAAGTTTATCATCAATCAAGCTAAAGTCGAAGACTTATACAAGCTATTGTCAAGGGGGAGTTTGTTAGAACATGTTGTTCTAACAGTTTGTGTCAATAGTTTGTATATAAAAGCTATTGTCAAGGGGGAGTTTGTTAGAACATGTTGTTCTAACAATTTGTGACAATAGTTTGTATATTGTTTTAGCATAGATTAATTGAATAAATGACCTATTGTATTGCGACTATAGCCATACGACAATAGTATTGCGACAAAGCTATTGTCGGATGGTTAGTCAAAGCTATTGACTAAGTTTGACTTCATTAAGTCTTATGGTTGCATGTATGTTTGGAGGTCTATAAATAGACTTCCTTAGGTCATTTTGAGTTAAGGGTTTTTGAGTGAGTTTTGGAGAAGCTCTTGGATTGTAACACTTTCACTTCCATATCTAGAGAGAGTTTGAGAGAGAGCTTAGAGAGATAATCAAGCTGATTTTGTATACTTTGTGATATGAAATAAAAGTTCTCAACTTTTATTTACATCTTTACATTTCGAATACGATTTATACTTTGATTCACGTTTTACACTTGCGATTGATTTCCGCTCAATTGCAAGAATTTGATCAGCTGTAGATCCTACGGCGTTTTCAGCATAATAAAGTAATAACGAGATAGAGGTGATGTCTATGCATCCACAGTACATCAAATACAAATAGTAATAATAAAGTTTGGTAGAAAATAGTAAGAAGTTAGAAAGCGAAGCAATCTATTGCTCGGCTAGTGGTGCTCGTGATACTGCTGATGAAGATCCGATAGGTGCATAGGATGTCGCATCTGATGAGGAGTCATCTTCTAGATTATGCTGATGTTGGGTACCTTCATCTGATGCATCCTGATCAGCTCCTGTATCTGTCGTAAAAACTCCATCTTGTATCAACTGGTCGACAAATGGCCCTGCAAGCGTATCAAAGCTGTCAAGTGGGATAACAGGTGATCCCTGCTGAGTGTGCCCCCTGAATAAGTCTTTCTGTCGATGGGATGACACTGGATCCTGTCATACAACGGTGGAATCGGTATATCTGAGACTCCTATGGCTCTGAGCAGTGGCAACTCGCCTAAAGACTCTGGATCTGCCGCTATCTCTCGAAGTTTGTCCCCTGGCTGAACCAACTACTGAGGGGACATGCTGTCTCATAATAGGAACCCGTGCTGGATGTGGCTGTGGTCTAGGTGGAACTGTCCGAGGAGGTAAACCACGACCACGGCCTGAAATGGGTGAGGTGTTGTTACAGGGAGTACAGGAGGATACAAGTGTGGTGGTGCTCAGCCCAACCCGCATGGTATGTCTGGAAGTGGGCTCATCGGTATCCCTGCAATCTGCTGTCTCATGGCTCTGTAACATCTGACCTGCATCTGCATAAGCCAATATCAATAGTCTGGCCCCGGAGGAGTCCCGTAATGGTAGATGTATCCGGGCACTTGAACTCTGGGAGCTGGGGTAGAAGGTCCCGCCCTAGCAGGCGGTGGTACTACTGGTGGTGGTGCAACTGGGTCTACAGGATCATCCTCATCCTCGTCCTCATCTAAATATGAATCTCTGGGCTCTCCTGGCTATTTTCTCTTTCTCGTCCCTCTGGGTAGAACTAAACCTGGTACCAAACTGTCAACACTATCAGGATCCTCTGATCGTGCTCTAATTGTAGACTGTGCCATCCCCCAAGATCCGAAGTATGTCCATCTCCTAAGAAACTCATAGTCCATCGGTTGAGCACTCCATTTGGGTTGATTCTTAAATCTCACCACTTATGCTGTCCTAAGCAGTCCCATTCTTCTAATCAATCTTATAACTACAGGACCCATGAAGGTTCGTCTTGCATCATAACTCTTCTCATCAAGAATCCGTTGAGCTACTAAGTGGGTTACCTGAATGTTCTTCCTATCAAGGAGACATGTCATCAAAGCAATATCAAACTCTGAAACTCGACCATTTGTCGGATGCTTCCCATCAATTGAACAAGCCAATAACTTGTGTAGAATCTGTAGAACTGGGTCTCTGAGCTGAGTAGCTTTAATACCCGAGAAAAATGTCATATGTGATCAACGACTCCATGCCTCAGCGGGTGTGATAGAGATGGAAACTGTGGTGGCTCCATTAGTGAACAAAGGTGAACGTATCTCTTCTAGAGTATAGAGGTCTAGGTTCTACGCGAACTGGGATAATGTCAAGGTGAACAAACTTCCCATATACCGAAATGTGATCAATCCATCACCAACTTTCCTCCTCGGCTCAAATGTGTAAATGGTCATGAACTCGGTAATCATCTCCATATATACCGGCTCGTCAATGCTGATAGTCTCTTAAAAGACTCTGATATCGTGAAAAAGTCACATTTTTACTACCGATCTCTCTCTCATTCTGGAACAATACTTGGCAAATAAACTCAGATAATGTACAAATCAATGAAACTTTGCCAAGAAGGTCAAAATGAAGTTGCACGAGAAAAATCAAGTAAAACGGATGAAAAATGAAGATTCCACATGCAATTTAAGATTCAAGGCATCCGAAACAAGATTTAGAGACAAAATACCCATCACCAAGATCCCTTTTATCCAAGATGTTCGTTTTCAAAATATGAATCCAACAGAAGAAAAATCAGCAAAAACGGATGAAGAATGAAGATTCTACATACATCGAAAGATTCAAAAGATTCATACGAGATATCAAAGATCAGAGATGCATTTCAGGGATTTCTTTACATCAAAGTCTTCGTTTTGGAAAAACGAATCCAATGCAAAAAGAATCGATGAAAACAGACGCATAACGAAGAAGATACATGCGAACCAGGAAACGAAGCAAAAGATGGCGAACCGAGGTGGTAGCCTGCCAGCCGCCGCCGGCCACCAGGCCACCGCCACAGGTTGCCATGGTGGCGCCGCCGGCTTCCTGTACTCGCATTCTTGCTCGTACTCGCAGGGTACACGTGCTAGGCCTTTTTTGAAACTTTAGGATACACATGCTAGACCTTTTCTCGCTTTAGGGTACATGTGCTAGCAACTTTTCCACCTTTTGCTAACATGTGCTCCTAATTGCTAAAATGCACCAAATTTCAAGTATAAATGGGTGCTCCATGGTTCATTTCAAGACACACCTCTTACACCTCAAAAACACACATCACACACTCTTCCACTTTCTCAAATTCTCTTGTATTTTATAGTTTTTCTCATTCTAGGATTATTGTAATTAATCTACGGATTAATATAGAGGCTAGAACGAATGCTAGGGATTTGGAGATAAATCTTTGTACGTGTGAAAGAGTTATCAATCATAATAATACACTGCTACGCATTTATTTCTGGGTGATATCTAAACCTTTATCATACTTGTTTTATTTCGTATTTTAAATATGCATTATTACTTGGTATGTGATTTACTTGTTGCGATGAATTGCGAGTAGTTTATTATTGTGATTGTTGATGATGTAGATAATTATAAGTAGGGATGACATTATATAATTAGTGCACGATAATCGTAAAGTGATATAATGGCCCCAATTTAACTGTTTATTCGATATAGTACTGGAATAATTTCGAGCAAAGTACAAATGTATGAAAGTCATAAACGACTGAAGGTAGTCATATCACTGGAATCAGCCCTGGTTTAACAGTTGGAATTCCGAAAGGATAATACAACTTCACAACTAACTGGTATATCCTACGAAAGTCAATGCACTGTAAAGTAATGTTCGTAAAATACGTTCAGACAAAATAGGAATTAGTAACCCTTGTACTGTTAGGACTTTTTGAACTTAAGTTTAATCTATGGAGTACCCTTTCTGGTTATCCACGTGACTGCAACCTAGTAATTAGGACCTGATCAACCTTAATTATGGTAAGTAGTTATCTGTGCCCATGACATGCAATAAGTAAGACACAGTGAAACCACTCGTTGTATATATTAGGTTTACATTTCTGCACTGCTTTACATTTAATTAGTTTAGAGTGTCATTCTCACTGTCAATTACTCTTGACCGCGTGTTGGATGTTAGAAGCCGTGGAACTACCATGTAAAGTACACGGTCTAATTACTAGAAGGCATGGTCTGCATATGAAACACGTTTTAATAAATTGCGAAAAATCCAGGGATGTATAATTGTTTGAAAAGGAGAGATTTAAGTCATAAGTCAAAGAAACCAAAATCTAGTTAATCATAAATAAGACTTAGGAATGAAAGTAAAAGTCCAAGTGACTTAGGATACTTAAACCTTTAGGTCTTATAAAATCGTCGGTCTAAACACACAAAGTTATTAATCTGCATGCTAATAGAATAGTAAACTATCTTAGGGGTTAAGAACGGTCGGACCCATGAGACTATACGCAGCTGATTCATGCTCCTCGGTATAAAACCAAAATAGATTGCTTATCTCTCAACCAGATAGGTATTAGAAGTTGACGTATTGCTCTGATTAGAATCATGATAACCTAGTTCCTAGTGACATGCTAATGGGAAATTTAGTTGGTAGGGTTCTAGAGTTTACCTTTTATATTAAGTATTGTCCCTATTTAATCTGTCATCTTGAAATATTAATTATCAAAATCTCAGCAATCACATATTTATCTTTATCTGCTTTCTTGTATTTTAATTTCCTGCAATTTACTTTCCTGCACTTTAATTATTTGTTTTTAGTTTAAAAACCCCTAAACCTACCTACTTTGTTCCATCCTAAATACTTTCCTATCGAAAGCACCAGCTTTAATCACCCACTCGTTTCGATTCATAGAACGATCTTAGGTCATACTTACCGCTTACTAACCAGAGTTGGTAGTACGTATAGTTTAAGCCCCGCTATTTATAAATTTTAAAACCCCTGTTGGCTCCCGATTAGTTACCATCAATGACATCGACGCTTCGGGTGCCATCAAGTTTTTGGCGCCGCTGCCGGGGAAGTCGTAAACGTACGATTCAAAGCCGCCTTAATTAGTAGTATTTAGGAGATCCTTCTTATCAAAATCTTCTCAGAAATCCTTCGAAAGTTAATTTAAGTAATTAAGTATTAATTAAGTATTAGATAATTAGGATAAGTATTAGTTTAAAAATGACAACTCGAAAACCCACTTCTTGCCTCATTCCAAAGGATGAATTGAAGGCAATGGATGATGCAGAATTCTTTAACTACTTAGAAAAAGAGATAGGATCTGATTTCTTTTCACCTTCTTCCTCTAAAGCTAAGAAAACCTCCGAAATTAAAGAAGAATTTAGGACACTTTCCATTCCAAAACATTGTCTGGATTTTGATGACACGGATCAGTTACCTGACCTTGCATCATCTCCAGAAGATCGCTCTCCAACTTTTCATTCACCTAATTTACCAAATTCTGTCCACTTCAATTATCTCCCCGAAGATAATTATGAAGTCAAACCTCCGAAATCATGTGACTTAATCACCCTCATTCCTGAAACATCAGTGTATGCCCAGACTCTTTCCGATTCTTGTAATGACGGCATCTCTCCATTCCTTTCACATGAACACAAATATACCGTTTATCGAGTGGTGGATAAGGTTCCATCAGTTGAGTCGAAACAACCTTGTTTTAAAGAACGCCACCTCGGTACTTCTTTCAATTCTTCCCATAGGGTAGATGTCTACAAAACATTCATTAGGCAATTAAAATATGCCGACCTCCCGTTTTCATACGAACAACGAGAGACGATTGCCAATTTAGAAAAACAAGTAGAATTCCTTCTTCGCCTGTCCAGTACTGAATGCGAGATAACTTTCACAAATTTCCGAGACCAAGAACAAAAGTTCAAAGCAGATTTAGATCTACTTTTTGAATCACTTGCCGACATGGATTTCCTCCCAATATCTATCATATTAATTAATCACAATGTCGTTGCAATGATCAACAAACTTGAGTTCTGGATAGAATGAGACCCGATGATTCCCATCATCAATCCTGGTAAAATTCCATTCTTTGTTGACCCCGCCTCTTACTTGATCTCAAAATTGCGAGATGTTTTTCCTGATTCCACCAAGGAAAGAATCAACATAGCCCTCTTCTCTAAAAGAAAAGACCTTCACATTAAGCTTGTTCGAATCTTTGCCTTTACCAAATACCCCTTCACTTCCACACAAAAAGCCACAATCAGTGAACTCCTTAGGATAGTTAAATCTACAACCGGAGAACCTGATTCACAAGAAGAGAGCGTTTCTGGAAGTCATGAATGAACTCACTCACGATCTAAATTATAAAGACCAAGGACCACACGACGGCTTGTCAAACCCTAAAAAGATAAGGAAGGTATACAATAAGTTCATCAGCGATCTTGTCGATTTAGGATACGAGGAACGAAAAGTCCTAGGGGAATTAGAGGATAGTCATTACTATTTAGTTTATAATATCATCTGGGAGCTTTCAAAAAGTTTTATACCTAAAAACGTTCGCTTAAGGGAAAAAATCTCAACCCTTTTCCTATATAGGGATCAGAACGAATCGTAAAACAATTCTCTCCGAAAAGGTTGAGGCTCGCGACTTTAAAAGAGCGTATTTTAGTATACATATATTAATAAATAAATTCTTGAAAGCGACCTTTAAGAAAACATTTTAAAATTATTGTCTAAAAAGTATGCGCATGTCGAAAGGAATACGCAATTTCAAGCTTTTAGCCGAAACGGGTACATTCCATAGACCCGCGTCAGACAAAAATTTTAAAACACCCAAAAATACACTAAGTTTAATATCTTAGATCGATTATAATTAGCCTGCAAAAATTTGCGCATTTCTTAAATCATTTATAACGTAACAAGGAACCAACAAGTAACTAGTTACAATAAGTATACTTAAGATTTGTACTTACGATTAATAGGACATTAGGAATTAATCTAGAAGCGTTAGGCTTAATCCTAAAGTACACTAGGGACCATGTGTAAGGAATATGGTACTTAGGAACATGACACATATTCCTAGAGACCACTATACCTTCGATATATCTCTATAATTCAAAAGCAAGAAGAAAACTTCTTCTTCCTCCCTCCCCACACCCAAAAATTCGGCCACCCATACACCACCATGAAACCACCATTAAAACTCCACCAAAACTTGTAATCTTGTATCTTTTGAACTCCTCTTTGCATGCTCTTCACGGTTGTACAATCATTTTCAAGTTTTGTTCATTAAAACTAAGGTATGATCATCAAAACCCACCGTAAACTTAAAAGTACCTATTTAGATGCTTAGAACAACTACATGCTACTACCATGCTAGTAACTAGATATTTAAGTTTAATTGTGAAACTTTGAATGATTATTACATGATGATTGTACCATGTGGTTAGCTTATAGTTGTACGTTGCAAGTTTGACTCTTAAAGTCAACAAAAAGTTAACTAGCTAGCATGAATAGAATAATGGATTAAAATTGCTTGACCATTCTTGCCTACTAGGATGCTTGTACTTGCTTGACTAGTCAAAATAGGCAATATAACTAGAGAATCATCATTTTGAAAATAAAAGTCTTGAATTAAACCAAACACATGGGCATGATGACTTTTTGTGCATAACCTAGCTTGTTTACCAATTAGGAAAATGCTTAAAATAGTTTAGATCATGTATACATGAATAGGTTATAATTTTGGCATGCGGATACTTGAAAATATCATTTGAGGAAAGCTTTGACCTGAAAAGTCAACTTAAAATATTGATTTCTATTTACAAATCATTTTTATTCAAAAACCTTACTTCAACTTGAACTCCTAAAAAGTCAAATCTTGACATTTCAAGAATTGTCAAATCTGAAAAGTCAAACCCTACTGATAACGATATGATCAAGAATTGTGAAATCTTGACATTTCAAAATAGGGTAAACTAAACTTGTAAATGACAATATTTCACAATAAAGCTATCACCATTTCTTGACTTTACATTTTCATATATTGGTTACCAACCACACTACATATCACCTTAGTTTGATTTAAACTAATTATTTGTTGCTTGGGAACATTGGATATTTAATGGACTGTCACAAATTTAAAGCCCTCTTTTCGAATTTTCTTTAAGAAATTTCAAAATTGCTTTATATTTTCTCTTTCTTGAGAATCCATTACTTTAAATTTCTCATGTTCTCAGGTACCATGTCGCCAAATAAGAAATCAAAGCTAAACCCAGCACGACCACTTGCAGGATCTCTTGCCTACCTCAGTGCTACACCCGAGTATGACCGGATGGCAAGAATATGGAGGGATAAGTCATTTGGCCGTTTCATATATGTAGATTGGGATAAGCTGCAGACATTGGGGTTTAGACAAAGATTAGAAAGTCTGCTCAGTTACTCAGTAGAGGGTCAGCAGTTTGAGCCACTCAAAAGACTGTTCAGCATTGATAACCCGGTATACATGGAAATGATTACCGAGTTCATGACCACGTACACATTTGAGCCAGGGAGTAGAGTTGGTAGTGGTTCGATTACATTTCGATATATGGGCAACTTGTTCACCTTGTCACTAGCTCAGTTTGCACAACACCTAGATCTCTACACTCCAGAAGAGATACGATCCCCTCTGTTCACTAGTGGAGCCACCACAGTTTCCCTCACGACTACGGCCGCAGAGGCATAGAGTCATTGGTCACCGATGAAGTTCTTCTCGGGTATTAAATCTACCCAACTCAGAGACCCAGTCCTACAAATTCTACACAAGCTGTTAGCCTGTTCGATTGATGGGAAACATACGACTAATGGTCGAGTTGCCGAGTTTGATGTTGCTTTGATGGCATCTATCCTCAGCAGGAGGAACATTCAGGTTGCCCACTTAGTTGCTTAGCGAATTCATGAGGAAAAGAGTTATGAGTCAAAAAGGTCATTCATGGGCCTTGTGGTTACAAGGTTTATTAGAAAACTGGGACTGCTCAGAACAACAGAAGTGGAGAAATTCAAGAGTCTACCCAATTGGAGTGCCCAACCAATAGACTATGAGTTTCTGAGATTGTTGGGGATTATCAAGATTTTGAGAGATGGCACAGTTTATATTAGAGCACGACCAGCAGATCCCGATAGTGTTGACACCCTGGTGCCAGATTTAGTTCTACCTAGAGGGACGAGAAAGAGAAAGCGGTCAGGAGAGCCCATAGATTCGGAATCAGATGAGGATGAGGATGATCCTTTAGACCCAGTTGCACCACCACCAGTAGTACCACCGCCTGTCACGGCAGGACCTTCTACCCCGGCCCCCAAAGTACAGGTGCCCAAATACATCTATCACTACGGAACACCTCCAGGGGCAGACTATTGGTACTGGCTAATGCATATGCAGGTCAGATGTTACAGGGCTATGAGATAGCAGAGTGCAGGGATACCGGTAAACCCACTTCCATACATACCATACGGGTTAGGCTGAGCACCACCACACATATATCCCCCTACAGTTCCTGCTCAGAGACCTCACCCATATCCAGGCCGTGGTCATGGCTTACCTCCTCGGATAGTTCCACCTAGACCACATCCACCTCCAGCACAGGTCCCTATTATGAGAGAGCCTGTCCCCTCAGTAGTTGGTTCAGTCAGGGGACAGACTTCGAGAGACAACGATAGATCCAGAGTTTCTAGGCAAGTTGCCACTGCACAGAGCCGGAGGAGTCTCAGACAATCCGATTCCACCATCATAGTACAGGCCCCAGTGTCCTCCACTCCCACAGGTAGACAGACTTATTCAGGGGACACACTCAGCAGGGATCGCCTGTTATTCCACTTGACAGTTTTGGTATGCCTGCAGGGCAATTTGTTGACCAGTTGATACACGACGGAGTTTTTACGGACACTGGAGCTATTTAGGATGCATCAGATGAAGGTACCCAACATCAGCATAACTTAGAAGATGACTCCTCATCAGATGAGACCTCCTATGCACCTATCGAATCTTCATCAGCAGTATCACGAGTACCACCAGTCGAGCAATAGATTGCTCCGCTTTCCGACTTCTTACTATTTTCTACCAGACTTTATTATTACCATTTGTATTTGATGTACTGTGGATGCATAGACATCACCTCTATCCAGTTATAACTTTATTATGTTATCACTTTACTTTTCTTATTAGCAACTATTACTTGATTATTGAGTGGCATGCTTGTTTGAATCCAAATACTATTTATCGAAGACCATAACGGAAGAAGCTGTCGAACACGCCATAAAGTAGCCGACAAGTAGCCGATAGGACGCGCAATGTATCATGAAGCGGTAACCCGTTCCAAAATTTCTATCCATTTAATGCCTTGATTATCTCATCCGATATTCCAAAAATAAGTGTGGGATCTCCGAAACCACACTACACTTGCGTAACAATTCAGAAATAAGTAGAATCGCTAAGTGTGGGATACTTCGACAAGAGGTGTTCAATACATATATTCGAACATTAGGGACAATGTTCCTCTAAGTGTGGGATATACGGTTAGCAACCGAAAGTTTAACCTCTTGTCCGTAACATAAACAATATTTTCATTAAAAGGCTAAAAATAGAGAAATTTTCAAAAATTTTGGATTCAAAAGCAACATTCTTTAAGAACCTCTATTTTTCAAAAATATAAATTACAGCAAGAAGCGAGTTTTTAAAGAAACAAACTGGTTTTCTTAGAATAAGATACAGACGAAAAGGGCAACACATGGCTAGGCACACATTGACCAAAACATTCGATTCGTGAAGTTCGAACCCTGATTAACATTCATCTTTAAAATGCTTCACTTTTCATTTCATGTGTGTGCCGATGTATGCATTTGAATTTGAACTTGATCTTGCAATATATTTCGAGATCACACCAATGAGTGCCATACGTGGCATAGGTACAACCTATCTCGATACTTTCTAAGGAATCCCAACACCCACTTACCACCAAACATCCACTCACTCTTCACACCCACTATCCAAACAAAACTTCCCTTTATATCTTCATCCTGAACCTAGGGAAGCCACGTCTTCCAATATTTTCAGAGACACTCTCAAATTGCCCAAATTTTCCACAAGAAAAGCCCATACAACCTCACAATCCAATACCATACGGAACCTTTCGGACAAAATATCCATCGGTAGGGACGACATGATATAAAGAAAAGAAAAATGAGAAAAAGAAAGAAAACAAGAAACGTACATGCCGGCATTACCCAAAAAGTCCTGAAAAGAAAAATTTGAAAAAGGGTTGCACTATTAACTCTTTTCATGTATGAGAAATTCCAAAAGAGACTTTCTCAGAAAAACACCCAAGTTTCAAGAAAGATACGAGGAAAGAAAAACCCATAATCTTCCTTTTCACACACCTTCTTCAATTCTCCCAAATCAAAAAAACCCGATTCCTTTCTAAGATATCTTGAAAGATTAGTACTGTTCTCATCCAAAGTGATGGAGATTTGATTCTTGATCAAGCCTATGACGAGAATGCTGCATGGCTGGCTATCTGAGTGATTGACACTAGCAAGTAGGAACCCTAAACACCTGAGTGATTTGAGTGACCCACTGCGAGGATTGCCTAGTCATGATTTCCATTTAAGTTGCTTGAATAAAGTATCAAGTTCTATAAACCCTTAGTTTCTCATAAGAACTCTTTCATGACTGAAGCTTTATGTTCTTTGGAAATAGTATTTCTAAAAGATATGTGTAACTAGAGTCTTTCTAAAGGTCTTTTATGAATGAGTTTTGATTTGACATAAAAAGTCATGTTTTACGCACATCTTTTACCTCATATTTAGCACTTAATTAACAAAATCATGCCAATAAAGTCCACATTTACCACATTTTGTTAAAAAGGTCAAAACTTTATAAGTATTTCAAAAACAACGGTAAATGGACGAAAAACACACTTAAAAAGGCATAATTCATTCGACACATGATTTTATCGTAAAACTCCGATCTGGGACTTAATAAATATCTTAAAATTTAGGTCCGGAGATTACAAACGCGTGGATATAAAGATCGTCAGAAACGGATCAAGAACGAAGAAGATAGGGCCAAACAAGCACGATCCAGCACACAAGACTTACGATCCAACACACAAGACCACGGACCAAGGCTCACCACCCTGACAGGGGCCGTATACCACCCTCTATGGGCCGTATACGCCCCTGTAGAGGCCGTATACGCCCTTCTAGGGGTGGTATACCCCCCTGTGGTGCTGGATACGCCCCATTTGCTACCAAATACGCCCTATTTGATGTCGAATACGCCCTATTTGGTTTCGAATACGCCCTCTTTAGTGTCTAATTTCATAGCTCAGGGGTGTATTTCAGTGTTAAAACGGATGCGAGGGTGTCGAGTGTAAAATTGTGACTTGGATGCCTATAAATAGAGGCTTCAACCTCCTCATTTCTCATCAACTCACAACAATTCAATTCCATTCAAATCAAACACTTTTCTCTTGTATTTTCATTTCTTAGTTAGTTTCTCTCTCTAACCTCTCTCTCTAGAGGGTTAGAGAGTAGTTAGTGGGTAGCTAATAGATTAGAGTAGAGAGTAGCTGTTGTAATGAAGGAGTATTGGTGTTCAAGCTTTTATTCAAGGATTGCAAGTTCTATTCTCTTGTTACGCTGCTCTATTATCCGGTGATATCTATTCCCTCATACTGTTATTATGTATGATTTATCCATGCGTAATATTATAGTATGTGCTTTATTTATTGCCATGTTTATTGAGTAGTGTAATATTGTGATTGTTGAAATGTAGATATTTAGGATGTAGGGATGATGTTAAATTAATCTTGAATTAAATATGTGATTGGAAGTTGTTATGTTATGTATCGGGTTAAACTTTTCAATCGGTAGATCTAAACCACCCATTCCACCCTTTCCAAGCTTTCACGTGACTATTACTTTAGTATTAGGATCTGATCAACCCTAGTATCGGTAGATAGTTATCTGTGATCTGTATGAAGCTGATGCTGTAAAACGGCCCAGTACTTAGTATAGCGCTGGAAACACCACTGGTGGAGTACAGATGCGTAGAAGCTACGGACCGGTCGTAAGCATATGACACCGTGGATACCTGGAAGTCACCCTTCCTGAACATGGTCTAGGTATATATAAAAGCTGTGGAACTACTGAAAAACATAGTATACACCGTGAAACGAACCTAGGGATGAACGTTTGATCACAAAGGAGGGTCTACACCTTGACAGAAGTATTTGTGCTCCTCGATTAAAATCTAAGGGATCTTGAAAAGAAAGCAAACATTCAGCTGTAGTGTAGGATGCTTAAACCCCTTGATCCAACTTAACTGACAGTTTAACATACATTAGCAAACAATAGTATGACCCTTAATAAAATCAATTAGAATTAGGTGTTAAGAAATGTCAGAAATTAAATATCGGTCTGTTGCCTTATTCATGCGCCCAGGAGTTAACTCCAAGACGGGTCACTAGTCCTCATTGGACAGTGTTAGGTGACTGAGCAACCTGATCTGATCTGACTCATGATAACCTAGTATTCAGTGACATGCGACTTAGGTTTTCCACTTAAATCGTAGGATGCTAGTGTTGACACCAAACCTCTGTTAATTTTATTAAAGGGAAGTCTCCAATCATCTTTTATAATGAACATCATCCAGAAACCTGAATATTGAAACTTTAGCCATCACAATCTCTATCTATCTGCTTACCCTACCCGTAGTTTAGGATTTACTTTTCTGTATCGCAATTAATTTAGGATATACCAAACACAAACCCTACCTGCTCTTTTAAAACCCATCCTATTAGCTTCTATTGTTTAAAGTATTTACTTCATTTCGATTCGCTCCAATTTTAAGAACGACACCTGAGTCAGACTTACCACTTGCTACCCTTAACAAGAGCAGTAGGTAGTAATAAAACTTAGGCTTTCCAGCATTATAAATATAAAACCCATTGATCACCCGCCTTCGACCAGAAGGTCCGCAACGACAGGGAAGCAATCCCTTGACCGACCGTTGGGGCGCGATCAAGTTTGCTTGAGGACAAACAAAGTTCTAAGTGTGGGATACTTGATATCGCGTAAAAATTCACGTTTTTACCACTGATATCTCTCTTATTCTGGAATAATACTTGTCTAATAAACTCAGATAATGTATAAATCAATGAAACTTTGCCAAGAAGGTCAAAATGAAGTTGCACGAGAAAAATCAAGCAAAACGGACGGAAAAACGAAGATTCCACATGCAATTGAAGATTCAAGGCATCCGAAACAAGATTAGAGACAGAGTACCCATCACCAAGATCCCTTTTATCAAAGATGTTCATTTTCAAAATACGAATCCAACAGAAGAAGAATTAGCAAAAACGGATGAAGAATGAAGATTCTACGTACACCGGAAGATTCAAATGATTCATACGAGACATCTAAAGATCAGAGATACATTTCTGGGACTTCTTTTCATCAAAGTCTGCATTTTTGAAAAACGAATCCAACACAAAATGAATCGATGAAAACGGACGCATAACGAAGAAGATACGTGCGAATCAGGAAACGAAGCAAAAGACGGTCGCCGACTGCCATGGTGGCGGCGCCGGTTGCCTGTCCCCCATCCGCCGGCCACTTTTCCGTCCTTGCTCGTACTCACAGGGTACACGTGCTAGGCCTTTTATGCAACTTTAGGGTACACGTGCTAGACCTTTTCTCTCTTTAGGGTACATGTGCTAGCAACTTTTCCACCTTTTGCTAACATGTGCTCCTAATTGCTAAAATGCACAAAATTTAAAGTATAAATAGGTGCTCCATGGTTCATTTCAAGACACACCTCTCACACCTCAAAAACACACATCACACACTCTTCCACTTTCTCAAATTCTCTTGTATTTTATAGTTTTTCTCATTCTAGGATTATTGTAATTAATCTACGTATTAATATAGAGGCTAGAATGAATGCTAGGGATTTGGAGATAAATCTTTGTATGTGTGAAAGAGTTGTCAATCATAATAATACGTTGCTACGCATTTATTTCCGGGTGATATCTAAACCTTTATCATACTTGTTTTATTTCGTATTTTAAATATGCAATATTACTTGGTATGTGATTTACTTGTTGCGATGAATTGCGAGTAGTTTATTATTGTGATTGTTGATGATGTAGATAATTATAAGTAGGGATGACATTATATAATTAGTGCACGATAATCATAAAGTGATATGATGGCCCCTATTCGACTGTTTATTCGAAACAGTACTGGAAATGCTTTCGAGCAAAGTACAAATGTATGGAAGTCATAAACGACCGAAGGTAGTCATATCACTGGAATCAACTCTGGTTTAACAGTTGGAATTCCGAAAGGATAATACAACTTCACAACTAACTGGTATATCCTACGAATGTCAATGCACTGTAAAGTAATGTTCGTAAAATATGTTCAGACAAAATAGGAATTAGTTAAGACTTTATGAACTTAAGTTTAATATATGGAGTACCCTTTTTGGTTATCCACGTGACTGCAACCTAGTAATTAGGACCTGATCAACCTTAATTATGGTAAGTAGTTATCTGTGCCCATGACATGCAATAAGTAAGACACGGTGAAACCACTCGTTGTATATTTTAGGTTTACATTTCTGCACTGCTTTACATTTAATTAGTTTAGAGTGTCATTCTCACTGTGAATTACTCTTGACCGCGTGTTGGATGTACGAAGCCGTGGAACTACCATGTAAAATACATACAAAGTTATTAATCTGCATGATAATATAATAGTAAACTATCTTAGGGGTTAAGAACGGTCGGACCCATGAGACGATACGCTGCTGATTCATGCACCTCGGTATAAAACCAAAATAGGTTGCTTATCTCTCAACCAAATAGGTATTGGAAGTTGGCGTATTGCTCCGATCAGAATCATGATAACCTAGTTCCTAGTGACATGTCAATGGAAAATTTAGTTGGTAGGGTTCTAGTGTTTACACCTAATAGTTTACCTCTTATATTAAGTACTGTCCCTATTTAGTCTGTCATCCCGAAACATTAATTATCGAAATTCCAGCAATTACATATTTATCTTTATCTGCTTTCCTATATTTTAATTTCCTGCAATTTACTTTCATGCACTTTAATTATTTGTTTTTAGTTTAAAAACCCCTAAACCTACCTACTTTGTTCCATCCTAAATACTTCCCTACCGAAAGCACCAGCTTTAATCACCCACGCATTTTAATTCATAGAACGATCTTAGGTTATACTGCGTAAAAAGTTACGTTTTTACTACCGATATCTCTCTCATTCTCGAACAATACTTGGCAAATAAACTCAGATAACATACAAATCAATGAAACTTTGCCAAGAAGGTCAAAATAGAGTTGTACGAGAAAAATCAAGCAAATCGGACGAAAAACGAAGATTCCACACACGTTTGAAAATTCAAGACATCAAAACAAGATTTAGAGACAAAAGTTCCCATCACTGAGATATCACTTATCCAAGATATTCATTTTCAAAATACGAATCTAACAGAAGAAGAATCAACAAAAACGGATGAAGAATGAAGATTCTAAGTACGCCGGAAGATTCAAACGATTCGCATGAGACATTTAAAGATCAGAGAAACATTTCAGAGATTTCTTTTCATCAAAGTCTTCGTTTTTGAAAAGCGAATCCAATGCAAAAAGAATCGACGAAAACGGACGCATAACGAAGAAGATATGCACGAATCAAGAAATGAAGCGACAGACTGCGAACCGAGGCAGCAGCCTGCCAGCCACCGCCGGCCACCAGGCCACCGCCGCTGGCTGCCATGGTGGTGGCACCGGCTGCCTCTCCCCCGTCCCCCGGCCGCTTTTCCGTCCTTTCTCGTACTCACAGGGTACACGTGCTATGCCTTTTCCACAACTTTAGGGTACACGTGCTAGACCTTTTCTCGCTTTAGGGTACATGTGCTAGCAACTTTTCCACCTTTTGCTAACATGTGCTCCTAATTGCTAAAATGCACCAATTTTCAAGTATAAATAGGTGCTCCATGGTTCATTTCAAGACACCATCTCACACACCTCAAAAACCAACTTCTACACCTCATTCACCTTCCATATCTTTCTCATTTTTCTAGTTTTACTTTCTATTTTTAAATTAGCATTAAGCTAAGTTTAGGAAGTTTGTTAGAATAGAACGAAAGCAAAGAACGTGCTTGTAATCTTTGGTGTAAGCTTGGAGCTACTCTTATTAGTTCAAGTCTATTCCTTCTCACGCATTAATATCAGTTCTTTCTATCCTTATCTATCTTAATTAAATATGTATACTTTAATTATGCTAGAGATAGTTTGTGCCATGCTTAGCGAGTAGATTACTATTATATTTGTTGTGATGTAGTTAGCATAAAAAATTATGAGATGACCTTAAATATGTCGTGAAATAATATGACGGCCCCTATTTGACTGTTTACCTGATATAGTACTGGAAACTCTGTTAAGCGGAGTACAAATGTATGGAAGTCGGTAAACGACCGAAGGTAGTTGTATTATGGATCGACATTATAAAAATGGAAACTTTATGAACGGACTTATCTTGTGATTTCAAACATAAAACTTATATTCTCCTTTCGATTAACAAACGTAATTGTAACCTTGTAAAGAGGAGTCGCAAACCTTAATACTTGGTCAATAGTTATCTGTGTCAAAACTATGGTTTAATTGTAACGTCATGCTATCATCATAAAATGAAATGTGATTACGTGTAATTTCCATGAGTATAGTACACTTCTAATCACAATGTACTTATAATGGAAACATTGGGAAGCAATTAAATTCACAACGAAAACATCGGTTAACGATTAAATACATTGTGAACTACCATAATATTTTCCGATATGGTCCGGGTTTAACTTTATGCAAAAGCCGTCAGCATTTTAATTAGATTAGATTAGATTAGATTAGAGTAGGTAGGCTATAGGCTAAATAACCATTCACAAAAACCTAGGGATTTGTTAATTGTATTGAGAAAGGCAAGTTTAAAATCCAATTTAAAATGACACCTTTCCTTTAACCATGAAACCTAAAGTAAGGTACGCAAGAAACCTAAAATCTTTCCCTCGCTTATCATGCTTGAGTTTCACTAATAGGAATTAATCAAATAAGTCCGAACATATTTTCTAAGTTAGTTGTTTGCCGGATTTGTAGTCTTGTGGTATTAAGAACGGTTATACTTGTTATGGATTTGCTACTCTGTTCCTTCGACCTTGAGCAAATACGTTCAATAATAAGGGCCACTGACTCCCTCGCAGGAGAGTGTGAAGAGTTGAGCATTGTCTGTCTAATCAGAATCATGATACCCTAGTTCCTCGTGACATGTCAGTTGATAACCGACTAATAAGGAGTCTACCGGTTATACCATAAGCTATCAGATCTAGTGAACATTCCCAATTTAGATAAATGTGTTCTCTTAGAAGTCATCATCCCATATTATGAGCTAATTATATCACAACAAATACTACTTTCCATTATCTGATTTATTATTATCTTTTATTCGCTTTATTTTGTTTATTTAGTTAAATGAACCAAAACCCCCATTATCTGATTTATCACCTCCGTTTCAATTCAGTTTCTCTTTAAGAACGACTCTAGGTCATACTTACCATCTACTAGCCTTTGGTTCAGTATTAGTAAGTCATAATCAGACCTCAAAATTTACAAATTTAAAACACCCACCGATAGGCATTGTGATCACTCGCGCTTGCGACGCTTCGACACCCATCAAGTTTTTGGCGCCGTTGCTGGGGAGAATAACTGTCCGATTCAGAGGCCCAACCAATCCTATTTTCTAGTATACCCTTAGGATAAAACCTTTAAAAAAATATTTTCTTTATTGTCTGTTTTTCTTTTGTGTATGACCTGTTCCCCTAGATCTGCACCTCTTTTTAACTTTCCGGATCCAGAACTTATAATACGTACTATTCGACGAGAAAAAAAGCAATCCGCACTTATACAAGCAATGGTTGATCGCATCACTCTCGCTGACAACAGTAAGCCCTCTATTGAAGGAAGAGGAGGCCCAATTCTTTACCCAGAAACCCCAGGACAATCATTCGAGCTTAAACACCACATCATCCAATTAATCCAAAACCACTATCAATTCCATGGATTACCAAGTGATGATCCAAACTCTCACCTCGACAAGTTCATATCTCTTTCAAACTCCTATAAACAAAACGGAGTTAGCCAAGATACAATCCGCTTGTATCTCTTTCCTTATTTGCTCACACATCATGCGCAAACATGGTTTGAAGGTTTAGAAACCGGCTCTATCCCTTCATGGACGGTGATGGTGACAAAGTTTCTAACCAAGTACTTTCCGCCCTCTAAACAAACCAAACTCCGAAATGACATCATGAACTTTCACCAAGCTTTTGATGAGTCATTATACACCGCATGGGAACGATTCAAAGGAGCCCTGAAGAAATGCCCCAATCACCGACTCGACAAATCCGCACAATTGTGTACCTTCTATAATGGTTTAGACCCTAACCACCGAACCACCCTCGACGCTGCCGCACAAGGAAGCTTTATGATGAAGACAGACGAAGAAAGGTGGAACCTTATAGAAAACGTGACTATGCATCACCATGATTGGAACTCTGGAGATCACTCAACATCTTCAGCACCTCTCGCCACCTCGAATCCAATTCCAGTCAAAGCAATTAAGGTATTAACGGAGAAGATGGACACACTTGTCAAACAGTTCGGAGAACTTAAGAAACAACAACACCAAGTACACCAAGTGCAAGCCTGTCAAAACTGCACCAACTCGCAACCACCCGATGAATATCAAGTTGAATATGAGGAGACAGACGACACCGTTTACTACGCTCAATATCCCGCTCGACCACAAAATTTTCCACCCGGTTTCAACCAAAACAACAACCAAACTAGAGGACCTTCCTTCCCACAAAGAAACAACCCACCTTTCCAACCCCGATACCCACCTAGATACCCACCTTACCCACAACAACAATAACTTGCCTACAACCAACCCCTCGCACTTCCTGGACCCACTTCCGACACAAACCAAACCACTGAACAACCCAACAAGACAAATGCCCCAGCTTCAAGTTCAGATGACGCCTTCACCCAGTTCATGCAAGGCCAACACATACTCAACCAAAAGACATCCTCTAGGCAAGATCAAGCCGATCTCTTCATGAGAAATCAATTGGCCGTACTGAAGAACTTGGAAGCTCAATTTAGACAATCGGCATAACGTCTTGAGAATAGACCCACAGGAAGTTTACCTAGCAACACGGTTCACAACCCACATGTTGAGGAGGCAAACCAAGTTACCACCACCAAGGAAGCAGCTACTCCACCACCTGCTGCTCTCCCAGTAAAGGAAGAAGCAGAGATCAAGATACCATCTGTGGAAACCACCTCGACGATGAACAAGGAGGTTAGAATCCCTTATCCCGCTAGACTTAAAGTCCAACCTAAGAAATTATCATCCTTTAAGTTAGACGGAAAATTCCTTGATACTATGTCTAGAGTTCCCGGTCGTAATAAATATATTAGAATATTGCTGACCACTAAGGATAAACTGCCCGAAGTAAACAACATTCCCCTTAGTCCTGAAAGCTCAGCCCTACTAAAAAATAGCCTTCCCGAAAAACTAGGAGACATCGGTAGATTTACACTCCCTTGTTCTATTTACCAATACGGAGATATAAGCGCCTTAGCCGAGCTAGGAGCTAGCATTAAACTCATGCCCTACTCCCCGTTTAAAAGGCTAGAACTTGAAAATTTGAAACCCACTAATATGACTGTCCAGCTAGCTGACCAATCCGTTAGATACCCAAAAGGAATAGCTGAGAATGTCTTAGTTCAAGTTAACAAATTCTTCTTTCCTACGGATTTCGTGGTAATGGACATCCACGAGGACATAAACATCCCGATTATCCTTGGAAGACTATTCATGAATACAACCCGAGCAGTGATTGATGTGTATAACCGTACAATTGTCCTACGATCGCATGGCGAAAGCATCACTTACAAGATCGACCAACCAGAATGCACCCCAGAACAAGAAGAATGTTATGCTATATCAACAGGCAGAACTACCTATAATGACGAATCAGAGCCCCGAAGAAGAACAACCTTTCACCCGATCGTCTACCTTTATCTCTGACGCTGAGACTGACCAAGAAGAGGAAGAGGAGTATCAACCTGCAGAGGAAGACGTGGAATCTGAAGAAGAAGAACCTGAAGAAGAAGGAGAGGAAGAACCCGCTGAGGAAGAAGAAAAAACAGAAGAGGAAGAAGAAGAAATAGATGAAGAGACCGAAGAAAAAGAAGAAAGATCTGAAGAAATGGAGGAAGATGAAGATCAGATTGATTCACCCCAAATGGATGAAGTCAAAAGGAGACAATGCTCCAAAGAAAATAATTCATCGGACGAATCTGTTGATTATGAATCCGTCCGTCAATCCTTCAGATCCGTTCATCTAAAGAGAATGGAAACCATGCTCGACCCTTCGAAACCATTCACCCGAACCTGACTCCGAGATATAGATACAATTGAAGAAGAGTTCCGATCCTCAAGACACTCGAAAATATATGATAAACTCCTACAAAAAATTGCTGCATATAAGGCAAGTCAAATGAATGGCTTTGTGGTAGAAAATCTTCAAGATTCAACTACGGAAGTCAGGACCATCGAAGTCGATAGTTCCCAACTTTTCAATAACGCACCCTCAGATGAAGAATTCACCCAATTTCCAGATTCCCGTGACAAAGATTCTGAAGAGGAAATCGATGTTACCCTTGATGAACGCTCTATTCCCCCTGCTCCAGCAAATTCTCCTATCTCCACAACCGAGATATTGGAAATCCCCCTCTTAGACACCCACCAAGAGATGATTGACTTGATTGATGAGAACGACGATGTCCGCATCATCGTAGAAGCTATCAGAGAATCAACCAATGACTACACCACCGCTCAAAGGCACCTGATAAGGGAGATCGAATGAGAATACGATTCATACCTTGCCAATTATGGATCGCAAGAACCTCGCGCTCTACGCAAGCATATCCAAGAACTATCAGATTCCCTTCAAGCTCAAATCATAAGAGAAGCTCAACAGCCAGAAAGGCCCCACTACCCGATGGGGGAAATTGAGTTCTGCAGCAACCAGAGGCAAATATGTTGGTGCATTTGGTGTGTCAGTCAGTTGGTCAAACGTTTGTAATTGTCAAAGTCAATTAGTCTGCATATGTATAGTGTTTAGTGTGTATATGCGAGTCTGTAAACGAATAGTGAAATAGAAAATATACACAAATGTTGACATGCGATACTTAGGTCAGTGTCGCAGTATGCGACACTTAGCTAGTGTCGCATGGGTCGGCTCCTGCGACACTTGGCTAGTGTCGCAGGTAGGGCAGATTTAGTATAAATAGAGGAGCCGAATTCAGTTTTAGAGTTAAACTTTCTGAGAGTGTGAGAGAGTCATGGTTAGAGAGAGAGACAGAGAGTTTGTAATTTGTAATCATTATTCTTTAAGTGTGAATATATACAAAGATTATAGATATCATGTTTGTTTGATTCGTTAAACGTTCAATACTTGATTGTTTGGATTCCGCACTTTCAATTGAGTTGACGATCTAATTAGGTCGGTACCGGGCACCTACAAGTGGTATCAGAGCCGTGAATCAAGGATTCGACGATTTTGGATCGTTTTTAGAACGTTTTCGGTTGATTCGCAAAGGTATTAATCGATTATAATTAGTTTCTGGGTCATTTGTGTTAATTATATCGATTTTTGGGTTAGTTTTTGGTGCTTGTTCGTCTGTTGTTCGTCAATATTCGTTAGGGTTTCAAAATTTTCGATTTTTAGGGTTTTTTGGGGTTCACAGTCGTTTTTGCGTCACTCATTGCGTCACTTGATAGCGACACTTGAGTGCGTCACTTACCAGTGCGTCACTTACCCTCTAGCGTCACTTCAGTGCGTCACTTCAAAGTGTCACTTCATAGCGACACTACCTGTTAAGCGACACTTACCTAGTGTCGCTCTAGATTCGTAAAAAAATAAAAAAAATAAAATAAAATTTCATAACTGGTTTAACGCGATTGATTGATATGAGCAACCAAGACTCGATGGGGTCCTTAATTCAAGAGCACAAATGTCAGTCAACGAACGGGAAGAGTTTGACAATGACAATAGAGCATATGAGATGATTACCATGTGCTTGCCAGAAGTTGTGATAAATAAATTCAAACATCAAGCGAATTCTACAGAATTATGAGACGCTCTTATAGAGGTTTATGATCAAAAGAAAAGGTTGATAAACGAAGAAGAAATTCAACACACTGTTATGGTGGCTCAAATAAAAGACGTTGATTCTAATGCACCTAAGGTACACATTGAACCTGAAGCACCTTTAAGCTGTATCTCATGCATTAAATTGACTGAATCTTTGCACGTTTTTCAGAAAGACAACTTAGACTTGAGAGAAAAAGTTGTCAAACTTACTGAATCAAACAATTTTCTTAAAGCTAATGAGAAACTTTATGATAAGAAAATTGAGGCATATAAGTTAGACACACAGACTTACAAATCAAAAGTTTTTAGTCAACAAGACGCTATTAACAGTTATCTTACTGAAATTGAGTTGTTGAATAAAGAACTTTCTGATTTAAAAATTGAGTATGATAACTATAAGAACAAAATTTTAGGCTCTTCTTCAGCAATAGTTGTCTTTGATGAAATTGTTAATAAGCAAAGGACATGCGGTAAAAAGAAGGCAGGACTTGGTTATACTCAAGTCCCACCACCGTCCCATGCCGAATACTGTCCTATGCCTATTAAGGAAGGCACCGAAGAGATTCCAGTCGATTATGCATTGCTTTATGGTATTAAATCAAAAGAAGTTAAGGAAAACAAACAGGCAAATGAGAAGACCAAGAGGCCAGAATATCCCTTGCCTAAGTTTGTTAAGACAGAAAGTTCACCTTCCATTAGTGTTGAAGAGGTAGAAGATATACCTGAAGTGTCTACCATTAAGGTTGAGAAAATAACTGTCAAACCTGACTGTTTTAAATGCAAAGGCAAAGCTAAAGTTGATAATGAATCTTTCAAAGTTAAAAATGTTAAAAGGGATTCTAAATCTACTAACTCAACCTCGGGAACATCTACTTCAACATGTACACCTAAGAGTGCATGTTCAACAAATGTTCCTGCTAATAGACCTTCTGTGTACTGTCCTCCACCGAAACGATTTGAGGGAACCCATTGGAATCGATCTCATGTTGAGAGACGTTCTTGTTTTCGTTGTGGTCAACAGGGCCATATTATTAGGGATTGTAAGTTATTATCCCTAGATAGGTTTGGTAGAGGGATGCCAAGAACTTCCTCTTTCAGGAATTCTTTTTCAAAACCTTTTCAAGGCGTCGTTCGTATACGCCTGTATCTATTTGTGCATCAAACTCTCCAAAACCTATGGCAAGAGTAAACAAAGTTGTGCCTAGTAGACCTCAAGTTCAACAGCACAACATTGTTGAAAACAAATCATCTGAACCTAAACAGGTTTGGAAACCCAAATCCACAAACAACGCATCAATGAAATCTTCTGAGTTTTTAAAATATCGTAAACTCGTTGATGTGATGATTATGGATGATCATGGACAACCCAAGTCTATCAAGGCTTGGGTGTCCCATAAGTACTAACGTTTGATTGTTTGTGGTGATGCAGTCAGTTTCTTGTAGACTAATATTTTTAGTGACTGCAATTGATGTGGATATTGTTGGAAGAATGTTATGCTGATTTGTGATTGGATGAAATTTCTGAAGTTTCCTGGTGGTAAAAGTGCTAAAAGGCATTTGATTTGACTTGATATGTGATTTTGATACTTTTCTGTTAAATTTTATTATTAATGCAACAGCCATTCTTTGTACTTTTTAGTATCAAAGAAATGCAATGTTGCGAAATATCTTAAATTAAAATTTTTTTACAAAAATATGTTTAATGTTTATGTTTAAGGGGAGTACCTTTGAATTGGATTGTTGAAAAGAATTTGATGTTCAGGGGGAGTAATTAAAATTCTGATTATTTGGATCAGAAATGTGAACAGCAAGATTCTTATTCTTCAAAAATATATTGAATTGTGTCTGTAAACAACATGGGAAATGATTGTACATCAGATGACATGCACAAAATGGAAATTTTAAGGTTTATGTTTGATGTGTTAGTAGGTTTATCTGGCATGTTTAAAATAGCTTTTATAAATATTAGCTTCATCATATGATGTACTGGTAGGCATGATACATACCGGTTTCTGGGTTCTTAAGAAGTAATTTTAATACGTGTCTATGATCTTGTGGTAAACACCATATGATGTACGACTAAATGTCTTAATTCCTTAACGTAGCATGACATATTTCTATATCTGAGGTTTATCTGAAATCATTTGGGGGTCTATATTGATTGTTTCCTCTGTTGTACGTAAGTACAGACCTGGTCTCAATTAGTATATGCTTAAAAGTTAAGAAAACGCAAGTCAATGAACTTGAAAAAGTCTTAAATCATAAGATACCTAACAAGGTCACCAAAATGGTTTGACCAAGTCTGGTTTTTCTTATACCTGAATCAAGTTATGTCGCTTTGTTGTACGTTTGTACAAACCTATCACCACTGAGTTGATTCTTAAAAATGATACTCTTATATTCACTCTGGATTTGGAAGCTATGCTCATGTCTGGGTTACAGGGGTATGTCATAGGTGGGGACTATGGAGAAATATTCATACTAACAATAAAAGGTTAACTCACAGACCCGGATGTAACATATTTAAGTGGACAAACAATACCAGTAATCGTCTTGAAATTTTTATAAAAGGTGCTTTAAGTATGCTAAGTAAATTTAAAGTGGAAAAATATACTGATAATCGAAATAACACTTTTTATTTCCTAATAATTGCATATTGGCCTGATATGATCCCTAAGCAGACTTAAAACAGTCCTATCCCCGATTACTTAATTTTTAAGTATTCTTTGTTTTTCATTTATATAGAAAAATACAAAAAGATTTTATTTCTATGTTATTTTCTTCGATATCACATATCTTGTCAAAGTCAAATATTGAAGATATAAAGGATGTCGGTTACTCTACAAAGACTATGAAGATAAATTCTATCGGAGAAGCAGTTGATGATTGAGAGATAGTCATTGAATTTGAAGATCTTATTGTATGATAAATTTGTGTCAGTCACATGAATTTGGACATCAAGATTTCTTTGAAGACCATGCTATCTCAATGGGGGAGATTCTTATTGTTAAAGACATGAAAGAGTTTCTGATTGTTGAAGACATGAAAGAGTTTTTTGATGAAGACTAATTGAAGACTTATTTGACCAAGCTGCTGACATGGGGGAGTTTGTTGGTGCATTTGGTGTGTCAGTCAGTTGGTCAAACGTTTGTAATTGTCAAAGTCAATTAGTCTGCATATGTATAGTGTTTAGTGTGTATATGCGAGTCTGTAAACGAATAGTAAAATAGAAAATATACACAAATGTTGACATGCGACACTTAGGTCAGTGTCGCAGTATGCGACACTTAGCTAGTGTCGCATGGGTCGGCTCCTGCGACACTTGGCTAGTGTCGCAGGTAGGGCAGATTTAGTATAAATAGAGGAGCCGAATTCAGTTTTAGAGTTAGATTTTCTGAGAGTGTGAGAGAGCCGTGGTTAGAGAGAAAGAGAGAGTTAGTAATTTGTAATCATTATTCTTTAAGTGTGAATATATACAAAGATTATAGATATCGTGTTTGTTTGATTCGTTAAACGTTCAATACTTGATTGTTTGGATTCCGCACTTTCAATTGAGTTGACGATCTGATTAGGTCCGTACCGGGCACCTACAAAATATACCAAAAAGTATATTGTGCCCTAGCCGGATCAGCTTTTCCCTACTCATTGAGTCAGAAGGCTACACTAAGAAACCCACAGAATTATGCCGATATCAGAATGGTGGGAGATCTTAGAACCCTTCTAGATCTCATCGAAATCGGAGAACACCTCACAGCTTCAGAAAACTACAGGATCGTCATTCATTCCACTATTGGTCATCATGTTGAGCTGATAATTGATGAACTAAACGACTCAGCATGTGAAGAAGAAATTCGTGAAGTACCAAGATTCATTCCGCACTTGTCGCAAATCAACTTAGCAACATATGTGATGACTCGACTACGCGAAATGTATACTAAAGAAGATGTGGAGCTTGATGTCTATCGCAACGGATACAGTGAGATATTCAGCAAGCTAATCTATGTCTTCACGGACTCGGACTTTCCCTTCCACCGTGAGCAACATCAACTCATCAGACAAGTATGCCAAGCAACCATATCCTTTGGAGGAGACCCTTTGTCTAGTGACTTTGAAGAAGTAAAAACTCAATTCATGGCCCTAATCGCTTCAATAGGTCGAAACCACCCCCAGCGTGAGATTGTTCGAAATCACACATGCACAAGAGTTGACCCTAATGGACCAGTCATACGGTCAGTTAGATACATCAGCTATGGGATGGCAATCCTTGATCGATTAGCCATTGATCACTTCAAAAGCTTCAGGATGGAATCCACCAATCCCCCAACTCTAATTGGTGACATGATAGAGAAATTCCTTTAGTACTTTCCTCCATGTTACAGCTTACCTAGGAGCCACGGTAACAACTCCATTACCTGGGACACATCCAACATCATCATCTGAAGAAAAAGACTAAGTCGAGCTCTCGACTTTAAAAGAGCGCTTCTCGGGAGGCAACCCGTGTTTTACATTTCCGCAAATTTACTTTCCAAGAAGTGATGAAATCTCCGACTATCTTTCACACTCGGACATACCTCCTCTTTCAAGGAAGTATAAGCATCTTATATCCGACGTGTTCACACCTACCAGACCAATCACAAGAAGACTTGATCAAGAGTGAACCCAACAAGACAAAGTTCGGCAGACGCGTACCAAGGAAAATTGCAACTACTAGGGAGTACCTCTTTACCAATATTTTTCCTTCGTTACAAATATACTATATCCACTATGCTTATCACTAAGTGTGAGATTCAAACCCAACACACACTGCTAAAAGAATACGTCTTAGATGTTTCAGTTCTTAAGTGTGGGATTTTACAACAGTCAGAGCTTAGAATAACATCGAGGACGATGTTCCTTTAAGTGTGGGATAACAGTAATTACAATACTGTAAAATGGATAATGGTATATGCTTGATTCTAAGCTCGTTGCTCTTTAGACCATCCTTCTCCAATAAGTAAACAAAATTTTTCAAAATTAAGTTAAAAATATGTTGAAAATGAAATTTTTTAGACAAAGAATGATTTACTTGGGGAAGAAGGATAAATAAAATACAAATTCCTTTGAAAAATTAGTTTAATAATCCCATAAAGAGCATCACATGACTAGGCACACAACAAACCAACTTTTGATTCGTGAGGTATCTTGAGCCATATAAAGCATTCATATTTAATGCTTCACTTTTTCGATTCTTGAGTGTGCCGATGTATGCGTTTAGAATCAGAACTTGCTCCTGTTATACATTTCGAATCCGAATTGGTAAGTGAAAAGGAGATCGAATCACATCATTCTTAAACCCATCCATACACCCAAAAATGAAAATACGTTATCCATACCCTCTCAGAAGCATCCCTTAAACTTCATAGAAAGTTCCTAAGATGAAAGAAGAGAAGTTACAAGGATATGACGTCGAAAAAAAATTAAAAGAAAAGAAAGTCAAATGGAGAAAAAGACTCCTATCAAAAATCATGAGAAAAAAGAGCGTCAATCCTCCCAAAAATTCCAGCTTTCCTCTTCACAAAAAAAGTTTATATATAAACCTATGAAAAAATCAACACAACCCCCTCTCATATCACCAACACTCCACTCCAAAAACCCTATATCTCTTCTCCTAGAATGATTGTGGCTAGATCGATTTCGCGCTCGCTTAAAAGCTAACGATTTGATTCTCGATCAAGCCTGTGACGATAAACGATACATGACTGGTGTTCTTAGTGATTGATAATATTAGAATAGGAAAACCTAAACACTTTGAGTGATTGGAGTGACCACCGTGAGAGGATCGCCTAGTTATGTATCCAAGATCAAAGATCAAACGCATGCTCCCAAAGATTACAACCCTTCTTTTTCAAAAGCACAAATATTTTATTTTTCCAAAAATCCCCGCGGTAAAAAGTTCCGCCTCGAAATATTTCATTATCTACTTATATCTAACCGTGCTTGAAATTCGAGTTTGCTTGAGGACAAGCAAAGTTCTAAGCGTGGGATACTTGATATCGCCTAAAAAGTCACGTTTTTACTACCGATATCTCTCTCATTCTGGAACAATACTTGGCAAATAAATTCAGATAACGTACAAATCAATGAAACTTTGCCAAGAAGGTCAAAATAGAGTTGCACGAGAAAAATCTAGCAAAACGGATGAAAAATGAAGATTCCACACACGTTTGAAGATTCAAGACATCAAAACAAGATTTAGAGAACAAAAGTTCCCATCACTAAGATTTCTCTTATCCAAGATATTCATTTTCAAAATATGAATATGTGTAGTCTCAATAAACACCAAACAAAAGATTAATACATGATAAAGAATAATATGAAGAACACAAAGAAGATTTTAATAGCCAAACCCCTAATCTTATTAATAAAATCAACAAGACGGATAGAACTTTGTATCAGGATTACAAAGAACCTTAGGGGTACATGGGAGAACGATCTCAAGTTATGAGATCGGGTTTTACCCTAATGGTAACACACATAAACAATGTCTAGGGATCTCTTTATATATAGAGTCCCAAAGACTTACAATAGAAAACACAATCATATTAGGAAACTAAGTCCTTCTATTCTTCTATGTTGATCTTCAAAATATTTAACTTTATCTCCAAGTCTTCTAGAAGCCGACCTTCAATGTTTCCTAATCAGTTTACACTTTGTCACATAAAATCTTAATTTTCCTAACAATCTCCCCCTATTTGATGATGACCAAACAACTAGTAAACTGATTACAAGATGATAAATATAGATTAAACAAAAAGTAAAATCTTCTTCTTGATTGCACATAACATCTTGCATAATTCGTCAACTCTTTCTTCTTCAACTTCAAAAACTCTTCCCTTTTTATTCTCCCCCTTAATATCAGCTACCCAATTCAAATGGTTCTCCCCCTGTTTCGCCGTACCCTTCTTTAACGAGACAGATACATATTCTATGTATCAGGTTTAGAAAACCTTAGAGAAATCTACCAAAATCCCTAATCTTGTAAAAGAAGGTTTGTATGATTTGGTTTGAACAGACTTTAAGCTCTTACAACTCTTATCTTCAACAACACTCATTACCCAAGGAAAAATCTTCAACTAACTTGAACATAAGCATGCTAACCCGTTACAAAATATCAACCCATCACTCTGAACGTATAAATGTTGAACCTTTAAAATTAAAAACTTTATCAATGGTGTCATAAATGTTGAGTAGACTTGAGCTAACCTTTGGGTACGATTTTGTATGATTTTGAAGTTGTATCGATCATCTCACCACCAAAAGTAATATAATCAACCATAAGTGATGTACAAATAACTAACCAGCAGTAGTAACGAATACCATGTAGTACCATCCATGACGAGCATCACTAATTCCGCATTAGTGGTTAAAAATGACTAACAGTGGTAATCGATACCAAGCAATAGTAACAACGAAGAGCATCATTAAAATGGTTGAATAGTAGTAACCTTGTTAAAACAGTGGCAAAATTACATTAACAGCGGCAACTGCTAACTAGCAGTGGAAACTACCAAACAGTGGTAATGCGAACAGTGGTAAGATCTTTTAGCAGTACCAATTTTGTACTAGCAGTGGTAAGTTTGTACTAACAGCGGTAAGTTTATACTAGCAGCGGCAAAAAATCTTCTAGCAGCGGTAACGTTGTACAAACAGTGGTAATCCTGTGCTAGCAGTGGTAACTTCAGAATTATATATCTCTCTGATTACGTATCTGATCATGCTCAAAAATTTTCACGAAGTCTATCAATGTTTCATTGATGACTAATCTAGAAATAAAGTCGATCCAACGGTTAACAAAACTACAATAATTATTTGACTTCAACTGCACAAAAGAAACCATAATCGTACTGTAGTAAATTCGAATTTCGATATCTCCATGTAGACATATCCGATAACAATGAAATTTTTACACAATATAGAAACATATGTCTTGTATAACATATCCAAAAATCATGAATATTCGTTAAGTAACGAAGACACTGTGATCGATTTACTACAGCTGGTCTGAAAAACCATACGGTTTCAGCAGCAGATTTCGAACTAAAAATATATCTCAATCAAAAGCTCAGATCGAAATTTCATCTAGTCATATTGTGCGCCTATGTGTTATGAAGCTATAGTTCAAGTTTCACGACGATTGAAAGGTTAACGAATGAGATCCAGATTTTTTACTATCGCTGCGTAGAGTATGACGAATTTTTCAGCAATCTTCTAGGGTTTCTTCAATACAAATTCTTTTGTTTAGTATGGATCTTTACAAATCTTGAATAGATTCGACGCGCTCTGATACCATTTGTGTAGTCCCAATAAACACCAAACAAAATATTAATACATGATAAAGAACAATATGAAGAACATAAAGAAGATTTTTAATAGCCAAACCCCTAATCTTATTAATAAAATCAACAAGACGGATAGAACTTTGTATCAGGATTACAAAGAACCTTAAGGGTACATGGGAGAACGATCTCAAGTTATGAGATCGGGTTTTACCCTAATGGTAACACACATAAACAATGTCTAGGGATCTCTTTATATATAGAGTCCCAAAGACTTACAATAGGAAACACAATCATATTAGGAAACTAAGTCTTTCTATTCTTCTATGTCGATCTTCAAAATCTTTAACTTTATCTCCAAGTCTTCTAGAAGCCGACCTTCAATGTTGCCTAATCAGTTTACACTTTGCCACATCAAATCTTAATTTTCCTAACAGAATCTAACAGAAGAAGAATAAACAAAAATGGATGAAGAATGAAGATTCTACGTACGCCGGAAGATTCAAACGATTCGCACGAGACATTTAAAGATCAAAGAAACATTTTAGAGATTTCTTTTCATCAAATTCTTCATTTTTGAAAAACGAATCCAACGCAAAAAAATCGACGAAAACGGACGCATAACGAAGAAGATACGCACGAATCAAGAAACGAAGCGAAACACAGCGAACCGGGGCGGCAGCCTGCCAGCCGCCGCCGGCCACCAGGCCACCGCTGCTGGCTGCCATGGTGGCGGCGCCGGTTGCCTCTCCCCCATCCCCTGGCTGCTTTTCCATCCTTGCTCGTATACACGTGCTAGGCCTTTTCTGCAACTTTAAGGTACACGTGCTAGACCTTTTCTCACTTTAGAGTACTTGTGCTAGCAAATTTTCCAACTTTTGCTAACATGTGCTCCTAATTGCTAAAATGCACCAATTTTCAAGTATAAATAGGTGCTCCATGGTTCATTTCAAGACACCATCTCACACACCTCAAAAACCAACTTCTACACCTCATACACCTTCCATATCTTTCTCATTTCCCTAGTTTTACTTTCTATTTTTAAATTATCATTAAGCTAAGTTTAGAAAATTTGTTAGAATAGAACGAAAGCAAGGAACGTGCTAGTAATCTTTGGTGTAAGCTTGGAGCTACTCTTATTAATTCAAGTCTATTCCTTCTCGCGCATTAATATCGGTTCTTTCTATCCTTATCTATCTTAATTAAATATGTATACTTTAATTATGCTATAGATAGTTTGTGCCATGCTTAGCGAGTAGATTACTATTGTATTTGTTGTGATGTAGTTAGCATAAATAATTATGGGAGGACCTTAAATATGTCGTGAAATAATATGATGGCCCCTATTCGACTGTTTACCTGATATAGTACTGGAAACGTTGTTAAGCGGAGTACAAATGTATGGAAGTCGGTAAACGACCGAAGGTTGTTGTATTATGGATCGACATCATAAAAATGGAAACTTTATGAATGGACTTATCTTGTGATTTTAAACATAAAATTTAGGGTTAAGTATCTGGAAATGCATCCAACTTTTCCCGAATGTCTATTGTATGTATCATATTTACGGGAGGTGTATTTAATGCATCCAACTACCAAAAACGGTTTATTGTATGTATTTTGATGACGTGTCATCTTCTAAGGACGCCACGTGGCAACGTAAACGGCCGACACATCATCAAAATACATACAATAAACCATTTTTGAAAGTTGGATGTATTAAATACACCTCCCGTAAGTATGATACATACAATAGACATTCGTGACAAGTTGGATGCATTTCCAGATACTTAACCCTAAAACTTATATTCACCTTTCGATTAACAAACGTAATTGTAACCTTGTAAAGAGGAGTCGTGAACCTTAATACTTGGTCAATAGTTATCTGTGTCAAAACAATGGTTTAATTGTAACGTCATGCAATCATCATAAAATGCAATGTGATTACGTGGAATTGCCATGAGTATGGTACACTTCTAATCACAATGTACTTATCATGGAAACATTGCGAAGCAATTAAATTCACAACGAAAACATCAGTTAATGATTAAATACATTGTGAACTACCATAATATTTTACGATGTGGTCTGGGTTTAACTTTATGCAAAAGCCGTCAGTATTTTAATTAGATTAGATTAGAGTAGGTAGGCTATAGGCTAAATAACTATTCACGAAAACCTAGGGATTTGTTAATTGTATTGAGAAAGACAAGTTTATAATCCAATTTAAAATGACACCTTTCCTTAAATCATGAAACTTAAAGTAAAGTACGCAAGAAACCTACACACTTTCCCTCGCTTATCATGATTGAGTTTCACAAATAGGAATTAATCAAATAAGTCCGAACATATTTTCTAAGTTAGTTGTTTGCCGGATTTGTAGTATTAAGAACGGTTAGACTTGTTATGGACGTGCTACTCTGTTCCTTCGCCCATGAGCAAATGCGTTCAATAATAAGGGCCATTGACTCCCTCACAGGAGAGTATGGAGAGTTGAGCATTGTCTGTCTAATAAGAATCATGATACCCTAGTTCCTCGTGACATATCAGTTGATAACCGACTGATAAGGAGTCTATGGGTTATACCATAAGCTATCAGATCTAGTGAACATTCCCAATTTAGATAAACGTTTTCTCTTAGAAGTCATCATCCTATATTATGAGCTAATGAAATCACAACAAATACTACTTTCCATTATCTGATTTATTTTTATCTTTTATTCGCTTTATTTAGTTTATTTAGTTAACTGAACCAAAACCCCCAACGCACTCTTATAAAAACATGTACTAGAAAAGAACAATTGATTGGATCAGCTCTGTTTCAATTCAGTTTCTCTTTAAGAACGACTCTAGGTCATACTTATCATCTACTAGCCTTTGGTTCAGTATTAGTAAGTCATACTTAGACCCCAACATTTACAAATTTAATACACCCACCGATAGGCGTTGTGATTACTCGCGCTTGTGACGATTCGACACCCATCACCCCGCTATTTATAAATTTTAAAACTCCTGTTGGCACCCGATTAGTTACCATCAATGACACCGACGCTTCGGGTGCCATCAGACTCAAACTGCTGACCCTCTACTGAATAACTGAGCATGCTCTCTAATCTCTCTTTGAATCCCAAGGTTTGCAACTTATCCCAATCTATATATCGGAAATGACCAAATGATTTGTCCCTCCAAATACATGCCATTTTGTTGTATTCGGGTATGGCACTAAGGTAGGCAAGAGATCATGTAAGTGGTCGTACTGGGTTTAGCTTTGGTTTCTTCTTTGGTGTCATGGTACCTGAGAACATGAGAGATTTAAAGTAATAGATTCTTAAAAAAGAGAAAATTTAAAGTACTCCTGAAATTTCTTATAGAAAATTCGGAATGAGGTCTTTAAATTTGTGACAGTCCAAAAAGTACATTAAATGTCGATAGTTCTCAAGTAACAAATAATCAGTTTTAATCACACGTAAGGCAACATCAATGTATGAAAAATATACAGTCATGATTTGGCAACAGTTCTATCGTAAAGCATTGTCATTTACAGACTTTGGTATTCCCCTAGTCTGAAATGTCAAATCTTTTCAACTTATATGGTCATTTAGTAGAATTTGACTTTAAAAAGTTCAAGTTAGAGTAAGGTTTTTGATAAAAACAATTTAATTTTATAATTCAATACTTCAAGTTGACTTTTATAGGCCAATGCTTATTTCAAATGATAATTTCAAGTATCTGCATGCCAAGATTATAAACTATTCATGTGTACATGACCTAAAACTATTTAAAACATTTCCTAATTGGTAAACAAACTAGGTCATGCACAAAAAGTTATCATATCCATGTGTTTGGTTTAATTCAAGACTTTAATTTTCAAAACAAAGATGCTCTATTTATATTGCCCATTTTGACTATTCAAGCAACTAACAAGCATCCTAGTAAGCAATTCAAGCAAGAATGGTCAACCAATCTTTATCCATTCATCTATTCATGCAAACTAGTTACTTTTTGTTGACTTTAAAAGTCAAACTTGCTAATTTTAACTAAGTTTTAACCGCATTGTGCAATTAACATAGAGTAATTATTCAAAACACCACAATTACTTAAATACCTAGAAACTAGCACTTATTCAAGCAAGATCCTAGACTTAATCAATTGGTCAAAGTTCATCCATTTGAAAGAGTCAAACATGAGTGAACTAGCATGGTAAAGTGGTAGTGGCATGTAATTTTTCTAAGCATCTAATCAAGAAAAGTTCTAATTCCTAGCTATTAACTTAGTTAATTCTATGAAACAAACTCTTTTAATTTTAAAGTGGGTTTTGATGATCATACCTTAGTTTTAATGAACAAAACTTGAAAATGATTGTACAACTATGAAGAGCATGCAAAGAGGAGTTTAAAAGACACAAAATCACAAGTTTTGGTGGAGTTTTGATGGTGATTTGAAGGTGGTGGTGGTGTGGCCGGTTTTGGTGAGGGGGAGGGGAGGAAGAAGAAGTTTTCTTCTTTATTTTTGAATTATGGAAATGTAAGGAGTGAGGTGTGGTACATAGGAATATGTGTCATGTCCTATAGTACTTTATTCCTTGACCATGGTCCTTAGTACTTAAAAGAGTTTAAGTCTTAATTTCCTAGATTAAATTTCTATTGCCCTAATAACTATTCTTACGAGTCATAAATATACTTATTAACACTTACGTTATTTTTGGTGTTGTAAAAATCTTCGTATGATGCGGGTTTATGGAATGTACAAATTTCGGCTAAGACCTTGAATTTGCGTTCTTTATCTGACACGCGCGTGAACTGAGGCAAAAGTTTTAAAAAACATTTTGTTTTTAAAGGTTGTTTTTCAAAAATTTATTATATTACTATATTCGTACTAAAATATGCTCCTTTAAAGTCGCGAGCCTCGACTTTTTCTGAGAGAATTGTTTTATGATTCGTTCCGATCCCTCCATAAGGAAAGGGTTGAGATTTGCTCCATTAAGCGAACATTTTTAGACACAAAACTTTTTGAAAGCTTCCAAATGACATTATAAACTAAATAGTAGTGACTATTCTCTAATTCCCTTAGGACTTTTCATTCCTCGTATACCAAATTGACAAGATCACTAATGAACTTACTATATACGTTCCTCACCTTTTTAGGATTTGACAAACCGTCGCATGGTCCTTGGTCCTTATAATTTAGACCGTGAGTGAATTTATTCATGACTTCCAGTTACGCTTTCTCTTCCTGTGAACCAAGATCTCTGGTTGTAGAGTTAACTATCCTAAAGAGTTCACTGATTTTGGCTTTTTGTGTGAAAGTGAAGGGGTATTTGGTAAAGGCAAAGATTCGAATAAGTTTGATGTGAAGGTCTTTTCTTTTACAGAAGAGGACTGTGTTGATTCTTTCCTTGGTGGAATCAGGAAAAACGTCTCGCAATTTTGAGATCAAGTAAGAGGCGGGGTCAACAAAGAATGGAACTTTACAAGGGATGATGATGGGAATCATCGGGTCCCGTTCTATCCAGAACTCAAGTTTGTTGATCATTGCAGCGACATTGTGATTGATTAATATCATAGATATTGGGAGGATATCTACGTCGGCAAGTGATTCAAAAAGTAGATTTAAATTTGCTTTAAACTTCAGTTCTTGGTCTCTGAAATCGTCTCTCTTTGTTCATAGGAAAACAGAAGGTGGGAATAATTTAATTGCCTAACGAATGCTTTAGAGACATCTACCCTACGGGAAGGAATGAAAGAGGCACCGAGGTGGCATTCTTCAAAACAAGTTTGTTTTGACTCGACTGATGGAACCTTATCCACCACTTGGTAAATGGTGTATTTGTGTTCATGAGAAAGGAATGGAAAGATGTTGTCATTACAAGAATTGGACAGGTTTTGGGTATACACTGATATTTCAGGAATGAGGGTGATTAAGTCACGTAATTTCAGAGGTTTGACTTCATAATCATCTTCGGGAAGATAATTGAAGTGGACAGAATTTGATAAAATTAGGTGAATGAAAAGTTAGAGAGTGATCTTCTGGAGATGTTGCAAGGTCGGGTAACTGATCCATGTCATCACAGTCCAGGCGATGTTTTGGAATGGAAAGTGAGGTCCTAAACTCTTCTTGGTTTTCGTAGGTTTCCTTAGTTTTAGAGGAAAAAGGTGAAAAGAAATCAGATCCTATCTCTTTTTCTAAGTAGTTAAAGAATTCCGTATCATCCATTGCCTTCAATTCATCCGTTGAAATGAGGCAAGAAGTGGGTTTTCGAGTTGTCATTTTTAAACTAATGCTATCCTAATTAACTAATATTAATACTTAATTTAACTTTTGAAAGATATCTGAAAAGATTTCAATCGGAAAGATCTCCTAAATACTCAAGGCGGCTTTGAATTATACGTTTATGATTCCCCAGCAGCGGCGCCAAAATCTTGATGGCACCCGAAAGCGTCGATGTCGTTGGAGGTAACTATTCGGGCGCCAACATGGGTTTTAAAATTTATATATAGCGGGTCTTAAATTATATATACTACCTACTCTGGTTAGTAACCGGTAAGTATAACCTAAGATCGTTCTATGAATCAAAACGTGTGGGTGACTAAAGCTGGTGCTTTCGGTAGGGAAGTATTTAGGATGGGACAAAGTAGGTAGGTTTGGGGGTTTTTTAACTGAAGACAAATAATTAAAATGCAGGAAAGTAAATTGCAAGAAATTAAAGTGCAGGAAAGCAGATAAAGATAAATATGTGATTGCTAAGACTTCGATAATTAATGTTTCGGGATGACAAACTAAATAGGGACAATACTTAATATAATAAATAAACTATTAGGTGTAAAATCTAGAATCCTACCAACTAATTATCCCATTGGCAAGTCACTAAGAACTAGGTTATCATGATTATGATCGGAGCAATACGCAAACTTCCAATACTTATCTAGTTGAAAGATAAATAACCTATCTTAGTTTTATACCGAGGTGCATCAATCAGCAGCGTATCATCTCATAGGTCCGACCGTTCTTAACCCCTGAGATAGTTTACTACTCTATTAGCATGCAGATTAATAACTTTGTATGTTTAGACCGCCGATTTTGTAAGACTTAGTGTTTTAAGGATTGTAGGTCGCTAGGACTTTACTCTTATCTCTAAGCCTTGTTGTTATTTATTAAAGCTCTGGTTACTTCAACTTATGACTTAAGCCTCTCATTTTCAAACAGTTATACATCCCTGGATTATTCGCAGTTTATTAAAACGTGTTTCATATGCAGACCATGCCTTTCAGTAATAGATAGTGTACTTTATATGGTAGTTCCATGGTTTCTTACATCTAACATGCGGTCAAGAGTAATTGACAGTGAGAATGACACTCTAAACTAACTAAATGTAAAGCAGTGCAAAAATGTAAACCTAATATATAAAATGAGTGGTTTCACTGTGTCTTACTTATTGCATGTCATGGGCACAAATAACTACTTACCATAATTAAGGTTGATCAGGTCCTAATTACTAGGTTGCAGTCACGTGGATAACCAGAAAGGGTGCTCCATAGATTAAACTTAAGTTCATAAAGTCCTAACAGTACAAGGTTTACTAATTCCTATTTTATCTGAACGTGTTTTACGAAAATTACTTTATAGTGCATTGACTTTTGTAAGATATACTAGTTAGTTGTGAAGTTGTATTATCCTTTCGGAATTCCAAGTGTTAAACCAGAGCTGATTCAAGTGATATGACTAGCTTCGGTCGTTTATCAACTTCCATACGTTTGTACTCCGCTTGAAAGCGTTTCCAGTACTATATTGAATAAACAGTCGAATAGGAGCCGTCATATCACTTTACGATTATCGTGCACTAATTATATAATGTCATCCCTACTTATAATTATCTACGTCATCAACAATCACAATAATAAACTACTCGCTATTCATGGCAACAAGTAAATCACATACCAAGTAATAATGCATATTGAAATACGAAATAAGATAAGTAAGATAAAGGTTTAGATATCACCCGGAAATAAATGCGTAGCAGTGTATTATTATGATTGACAACTCTTTCGCACGTATAAAGATTGATCTCCAAATCCCTAGTGTTCATTCTAGCCTCTAGGTTAATCTGTAGATTAATTACAATAATCCTAGAATGAGAAAAATCACAAAATACAAGAGAATTTCTAGAGTGAGAAAGTGGAATTTTGTAATTCCAAGAGTGTGTGTATTTTATGAACCTAAGTTGCCTATTTATACTTGAAGATGGGTGCATGTTAGCCATCCTAGGCTCACATGCATTTGGGGGGTGGCCCTTTCCTGGAAAGTGGTAGCACATGTACCGTAAAGGCGCGGAAAGTGGTAGCACGTGTACCCTAAAGTTGCGGAAAGTGGTAGCACATGTACCAGAAAAGTACGATCAAGGACGGAAAAAGGAGGAGGGGACGGGCGGCTACCAGCAGGCAGTGCCTGGCTGCTGGCCGGCCGTCCTGGGTCATTGCCCGTTCGCTCATTTCTTTTTTCGCGCGTATCTTCTTTGTTATGCGTCCGTTTTCTTTTTGCGTTGGTTTTGTTTTTTGAAAATGAATACTTTGACAAAAAGAAATCCCTGAGATGTCTCTCTGATCTTTAGATGTCTCGTACGAATCATTTGAATCTTTCGGCGTATGTAGAATCTTCATTCTTCATCAGTTTTTGTTGATTCTTCTTCTGTTAAATTCGTATTTTGAAAACGAACACTTTGGATAAGATGAATCTTATTGATGGGTACTTTGTCTCTAAATCTTGTTTCAGATGCCCTGAATCTTCAACCGTTCGTGGAATCTTCGTTTTTCACCCGTTTTTCAGTGATTTTTCTCGTGCTTCCGTGTTTTCACCTTCTTGGCAAGATATCACTAATTTAAGTGATAATTGAGCTTGTATGCCAAGCATTAGTCTTAAATAAGAAAGATATTGGTAGTAAAAACATGACTATTTGTAAGTCCCTAGTATGTGGATCGATAACGAGGTTATCTTAGGTATTAAGGCGCGGAATTCCTCAATACTTAGTTCACAATAAGTGAACAATTTGTTTCGCAAGATAATAGCGAATTGATTTATCAACCAGGTTTTGTATCGATTAATTAACGTTAATCGATCAATACCTAACCTTATGATTGCTTAGAATAGCGTTTTTGTTCTCTGGAAAACGAATGGCCAAAAGTCACTTACGGACTAAACCTAATTGAGTATTTATAGGTTTTAATCAAACTCGATTCGCAGGTCGATGGACTCTGCGAGTTGAGTTCAACTCGCAGCCCACAACCAAGCCCATCTCGACTTGGTTCGTAGCTCTGCGAGCCCAGATCTCATCTCGCAGGATTAAGTTCTGCGACTTGAGATCTTATCTCACAGACTTTAGTTTGTAACATCGTATTCGATATTCGTCTAACACTGTATCATACTAATATATTTAACGAATATTAATACCAAACTAATATGATTTACAAATCCAAATCAATTATACAAACTTGATTACAATAATCACTAGTACTATTACAAGCAAGATCTGTTGTCACACATACATGTCCCAACAGACTCCCCTTGACAATAGCTCTAGCATCTATGCTATTATGTCTTCAAGTTGTCTTTGATTTTTACTCATAAATCTTACTACCATCATAAATCTTCAATTTTATACAAGTCTTAACCATCATTTGATAATCACGTGCTAAGTCACCCCATGCTACTGTCGTCAAGATTCTATTTTCATTCAATTTTATCAAATCTTTCTTCGACATGTTCATTAGATGTCGATGGTCATAAACTCTTAAGATTTCTCTTTCACCACCTTCAACCTCATCATCAGATTCAACCATTACAGCTTCTCCAGTTTCTGAATCCACATGCCAACTCTTCATATTTTCTAAAATATCTTGTGGCATTGTCTTCAATGGAATCTGCTGTAAACACTTAACAGATGGATAAATCTTCTTTCTTCTTCTTCGTCCTGTTCTTTGACTTCTCTCTGCCAATTTAATCGTCTTTCCTTTTCTTGGGTTAATCTTTTCAAATTTATTTGCTCTAACCTCAGTCTTGATTATGTGTTCAACATATTTTCCAACAAAATCATTACTTGGGTTATTCAAAGGTAATCGAGCCAAATCTCGAATCTCAAATCTAGGCAAAGAACTAAATACTGCAAGCTGTCGCTCAAGATATTGAACTCCGTCAAACCTCTTAATAGCAAATAGCTTCAGCTCAGAGTCAAAGTACCAACCAATAATCCCTCTTTTAGGTTCCTGTTTCCCAGTTATATCAACTTCAGAAACTCCAACCTTCTTTTTCTGTTTAGGAAGTTTTCTAAGAAAAACTGCTGGATTCTTGGTAGGAATTAAGATTTCATCTTTTTCAGAATCGGTTGAGTCATCGATTTCTTCATCTACATCGACAACTATTGGACCTTGATTATTTTCAATAATAACTTCTGTCCTGGATGGGCTCACATGGTGTTCATCAATATTTGCATCTGGATCTACACCAATGTCTAGCTCATTCTCATAGACAGCAGTCCAATCCTCAGGTAGTAAAAATTCTCCTTCTTCAAGATCAAAATCAATTTCTTCATCGATTTCATCAAGAATATCACTTCCAGAGTCACTCAATTCTAGCATTTCCATATCTACACAAATTAAATTAATAATATAAATTCTTTTATTGATTTCTCTGAATCAATCTAAAAATTTTATTATTCATTTCAATTGTGTTAATATAACCAATCTATATAACTTATAATTCTTTTATTGATTTCTCTGAATCAATCAAAGAATTCTTAAGTCTTATAAACACTTAACAAATATTAATTAACTTTAAATTCTAATGCATTGTGAATAATCACCAAGCATTTAAATTCACTGTTAATTACCTTATATAATTTCCAAGACTTAATTGAACTGTTATATCACAAGAACTTAACTTTCAATTATATCTTTAAATTATATATCATTTGTCTAGTTAAAAATCATACATATTTAACTTGTCAGTTATAAAAACTCTCAAGTCTAAAATGTCTAAGTTAAAATAAACTTTGACCGCTGAAATAAATCAGAACACGCCGCTCGACTTCTCAATGAGTTGGAAGACTTTCGATCACTAATTTATTTAACTTTTCAAAATCAAATAACTTAAACAATTTCTAATATATTTAATCTTGTAATAAAAATCTCAAGCCAAATATATATTACAAAAACTATTAAGTTACAATTATTCAATTACAATTATAAATTACAATTATAATTCAACTAAAATACTAAGTACAAATATCTACACAAGTCTAAGCTGTCTTACCAGCTTCACTTGTACCCGCAGTACTTGTACCAACACCATCACCACTAACACCAACACATGCAGACTCCCCCTGAATAATAGCTTGCTCACCAGTCTTTGAAGGACCAGTCGGCTCACCATCTTTCTGAGCATCGGGATCATCATCTTTATCATCTCTTCTCTTCTTAGCTAACTCATCCTCTTTGTAAGCTTCATGATATAGCATTATCTCCCCCTGAGCAGACTGTCCCGAATTCACTCTCAACACCAAACGTTCTAAGTGTTCAAGCTTCAGTCGCTGGGCATTAAAATCAGCAAGCAAAGTATCATGAGTCTTCAGCAGTGTCAAATGTGATTCACTGATATGAACCATCTGCTGAGCAAGAGAAACATTCTCAGCTAACAACCCTGGAATCCTAGAAGTACTCTGTTCCAATTCCTTAACTCTTGACTCTAAGGATGTAATCCTTTCAGCATCAGTCGTCGGAATAACAGATATTGTGGATGGTCCAGGCGGTGTCACCGAAGCAATGTATGATTCACGTGTGAGTGGTGGAATAGCTTGAGATAACGCTTCCTTGAGAAGACTAGCTGCAAATCTACTAGCTTTATTAGTTGGAAACTGAGCATCATGCACCAGTTTTGCAACTCCCTCCTCAACAGTCTTGGAGACCATTTCTGGTTCCACTGACTCAAGCAGTTTCTCAGCCTATAAAGTTAGATATAATTAAATAAGTAATTGTTACAGATAACTCTGTCTCAATCTCTAATTAAATATCTATAATACTCGTAGTACTAAACGTTTATCTCATACCTCAGATGGTACAGATACTGGTTCAGTAACCACCGGTATCATCATCTCTACCTGGGATGTATCTTGAGCAATTGTCACAGAATTAACTGTCTCAGTTTAACTCCTGATAAACAATTAGTTAAGATTATCTAACTTTAAATAAAAACATACCATCCTGAATGATCAATGTCCTAGAACGCTTACGGCGTTGAGGAATAAGAGGTAGATCCTCTTCCTTAGGACCTTCGTCAATAATACTAAAGTCTGGATCGACTTCCTTAGCCTTTCTCTTTTCCTTCAGTGCTGGATCTGGAATCATCCGAGATCGGTATCTAATATAACCAGCATCTGGAGGTGGAGAAGGAGTACTATCATCATCATCTGAAGCCGATTGACCATCACGGCCTCCAGATGGACCAACATCAGAATCCTAAATATTAAATATATTAAACATTTATGATTAGCTAAAAGCTCTATCATACAAGTTCTATATATTTATGATTAATCTGATAAATACCTGAGAAGGTAAACCCTCAGATCTATCAAGCTGTCCCTGCTCACCCTCAGGTCGAGTAACCTCTGGGTCTGCAGTCTCAGCTCCCTGATAATAATAATATTTATATTTCATAATTAGAAATAATAACTAATTAACTAAATATCTATATCATGTGCATTATGTATAACACTAATGGGATAATTATATAACAACTTAGTACCGATATTACTATATAATTATAAAATTACCTCAGGCTGTTCAACATAACTATCAATATCCCGTAACAAGGGATCTGTATCATCATCAATCTGTATCAAAACCTCATGTAGAACCTCAGCAGCTAGCTCAGGCACAACTTGTTGACCTTGATGTTCAACCTGATGTAAAACATCCTCAATAAGCTCCTGTGACTCTGCTTTTGGTTGAGGTTGAAGTGAAGCTTGTTGTTGTTGTTGAGCTTGAGCTTGATCGTGAGCTCCAGCATCCATCCAACCATTGTTTGGTGGAGCAACATAATCAGCATCAAGAAGATGCCCAAAAAGATCAGCAGCCTCAGGCTTAATCTCATCTTTACGCTTGGATAGCAAAAAGCAAGCGTTGTAACCTCGCAGTCCAATTGTCTCAACTTGAAAATCAGCTGCATAAGCTGGCAAGTTTGGAACTTGAGCTCGAATCAGGAGCATGAAGAATCTAGGATAAAGAATAAATAAAGTCCTAGCAACTCCGGTGATCTGTCCTCTGAAGGACTGAAAAATATAAGAAGAAAAACTGTATGGTTTATTGTAAACCAGTGACAGTACAACTGACATCAACTCAGGACTAAGCTCATCTAATCCTGACTTCTTGTTTCCAAAAATAGATACTATAACAGTAAAGAGTAATCTCCACTGTCCTAGTACAAAAGCCTTGACAAACTGGCGTCCTCTCCTAGGACCCGAATAACCAGTTGCCCTAAAGCTCCTTCTATAAAATCAGCTGAGTAAACAGGTGGACCAGCTTCTTGATTAGAAGTGCCTAGCTGCAGTAGCTGTCGTAGATCATCTGCAGTAAAAGAAATAGGATGCTGATTTACCATCGTACGTATTGTAGGCGGGTTAGCAGCACCATCATATACAATGTTCATCCAAAACTGCGTAAGAAGGTCTTTGTTCAGTAGAGGTGACTCAGTGATAGCAAATCGAATTCTCGAACGTGCTAAATATGTCAAAATCTGCTTAAAGCGCTCAGCACCACGCTCATTGACATCTAGATTCACCAAGATGTTGTGACCCTTCTCAAAAGATCTGTTAGCCATATCCGTAATAAAATTACATAAATAGCAAAAATGTTAAGTTAACGAGCATTAGATAATTTACACTTTAACGTATTATGATCAAAAAGATCATCAAACGTCTAAATATACTATTAACTAATAACATAATTCACTGAAACTTAATTGAATTAACAAGTTCAATTATATTCTATAAATTATATATAAAGCTCGTTAGCTAAGGATAACAATTTGAGTTATCATACCGCCGATAAATATCAGGACACGCTGCACGACTACGCTATGAGTCGGAAGACTTTCAATATGAAATAACTTAAATTGTTAAGATATTACACATATTTAAACTTATAAACAAACATTCGTAAGTCTATATGTATAGAAACAAGTAACTTGTTAATTATTTGTAAATAAACAATTCTCAAATCGATAACAAGTTAAAATTTGAAAAATTATAAAATTTGATTTAATTTTTCAATTCGGTTCGCAGAAACCCTGCGAGTTGAAGTCGAGTCGCTTCGGTCAACCCAAGTCAAACAAGTAGAACTCGTCTCGCTTCGGTCAACAGAAGTCAAACGAGTTGAACTCGTCTCACTTCGGTCAACTGAAGTCAAACTAGTTGAACTCGTCTCGCTTCGGTTAACTGAAGTCAAACGAGTTGAAACTCGTCTCGCAACTTATCTCGATTCGTTGGAGCGGGCTGCGAAGCGAGATAGATCTCGGTTCGCAGGATCAACTGCTCAACGAATTCAAAACATCAATCACTAATCAAATGTGTTTCAAAGCAATTAATCGATTATAACATGTTTATTAACCATCGATTAAGCACTATAAACATGTGTTAGGTTTTCTAAATCACTAATTTGTATAAAATCCGTGATAAACTAAACCGACACATTCAAAAACATAAACCCATCGATATCTCACAAATTACATGGTGAATTCTCATGAAACTTACTTTTAAAGATGCATAATCAAAAGTTGTAAGAATTCCACGGATCAAAAAATCCTTCTTTGTATTAAAAATCAGAAAATCAATCGAAATGTATTTTCGATTCGTTTCGCCAAATTTCAAGTCGCAGAGGTTTGTGGGTTCGGTTCGCAGAATAAATGGCAAGTGTGGGTTGGACTCGTTGGACTTGCCCCATTTATACTATGTACTCGCTTCGCAGCACTAGTCTCGCTTCGCAGCGTTGACTAGTCAAAATCGCAAGTTTTCACAAAAACGCGATTTTAGCACTTAGTATAAAATGAAACCCATACATACCGTACAAGTCTAAAATAAAAATTATTTTTTACTTGTATTTGTTACATTTATTCAACACGGATATAAGATAGCTAGTTTAATTTAGTTCCAAAAGATAAACAATAAGAATAATTAAAAGTTTTATTGATTCGAGGAAATAATTACAAACGTTAAAATAATAAAACTACTAACATTCTAACAAATTAACTTAATAATAAACACTTAAAGTTTTAACTGCTTAGGGATCATATTAGAAAGAATAAGTTGTACTTAATAGATTGTAATAAGCCTAAGACGATTGTTAGTATACATACCTCATGAAATTCATATAAGCACAATAAAATCACAACTTTAATCAGTAATAAACTTATATTTATGAAATTATATCTTATGTACCTTTATCCACATGATATAACACTTCATTGAAATATAACTTATGATTTCTTATTATTCACAAAAGTTAATGTTCGAATATCATAGACGATTCAAGACGATTACCGGTATTATGATCCACATAAATAGATTACACACAGGTTTCTGAGCCAATATTTTATTGTTAATGTGCACAATATCTAGTGTTTTCTACTATACAACATACTGAAGAATTCAAGTACAACACATAACACTGTATCTTGTATTATCAAGGTAGAGATTACTAAATGATGTTCTTTAGAAGCATATAACATACACTTGACACGAAATACTTTGTATCTTTCATATGTAAGGTAGAGGTTACTAAATGATGCCCTTTCGAAACATATAACTCACCTTTTGACATTATGATACTTTGTATCATTTCAATCAATCAAATTTTTTAATTTTAGATCACAGTGCATGGTAATACTATCATTCAACAATTAAGACATATGTCATACGTTATATAACAAATCACATAAGATATTACACATGAAAGTTATACTTCTTAACTGCTCGGAAATCTTAGCATAACCTGCCTACCAATAAATCGTATGATGAAGCTGACTAGACTTAAGTTATTCTTATCACTTGTTAAGTAAAAGGACAAGTTATAATCAGTGGATATAGGTGTATAATAAGATAGATATAAGTGTAATCCTAGATAAAAATCGTTATTCTAATGCAACTTATAAGAATCTACTAACACATCATACTTAATACTTAAGGTTATTATTCTTAGACTTATTCTCCTAATGTACTATCATTTCCCAAGTTTTTACAGCCAAAACTTAAAGCTTTTTCTAAAAGAACTTTGGTTGTTCTTTTATTGGAGGCGATTCCCCGCAGGTAACAAGCAAATGAATGCCATACGCCCCCCCCCCCCTTTTTTTTTAATGATAACTAAAAATAACTACTAACTATTACTAAAATACCCTTGGAAGACAAATCACTCTGGATTTCTCATTCCATTCAGTTGAACCAATGTCTCAAATCTTGCTCTGTCGAACGCCTTCGTATATAGGTCTGCTAAGTTATCCGTAGTCGGAACCTTAACTAACCTTATCATTTTCTTTTCAGCACAATCTCTAATAAAATGATGTCGAATATCAATGTGCTTAGTTTTACTGTGCTTCACAGGATTGTTAGTGATCGACATAGTAGATTCGTTGTCAATCATCATAGGAGTATTGGTTATATTTAACCCGTAATCCCGCAGTTGCTGTTGTATCCAAAGAACTTGAGAACAACAGCTGCTAGCTGCAACATACTCAACTTCACATGTAGAAATGGCTACTGAGCTTTGCTTCTTGCACTGCCAAGATACTAATCTACCTCCTAAGAATTGACATCCTCCGGTCGTAGATTTCCTATTTTCATTGCATCCTCCATAATCCGAATCAGTATATGCTACTAGATCTAAGTCTCCATCAATTGGATACCAAAGTCCCAGCTTCGGTTGCCCTTTGAGGTAACGGAAGATCCGTTTAACAGCCTGCATATGTGACTCTTTCGGATTAGCCTGATATCTTGCACATAAACAAACAGCAAACATAATGTCAGGTCTAGAGGCAGTCAAATACATTAGTGATCCAATCATGGCCCTATATAAAGTAGGATCCACATCCTGATCACTCGATGTATCCGGACCTAGTTTGTGATTAACTGGAATCGGAGTATTGTAGACTTTACTGTCATCCATCTTAAATCTTTCTAATAACTCATAAACATATTTAGATTGATGAATAAAGAAGCCATCCTTCTTTTGGTCAACTTGTAACCCTAAGAAGAATTTCAACTCTCCCATTGCAGACATCTCAAACCTTTTTCTCATGACTTTCTCAAATTCTTGACACATCTTTTCATCAGAAGATCCAAAGAAAATGTCATCAACGTAAACTTGTACTAATAGAAAGTCTTTATTGTTCCATTTTACAAACAATGTACTATCAATTGCTCCTCTTGTAAATCCATTATCAAGTAGATACGTTGATAGTGTTGCATACCACATCCTTGGTGCTTGATGTAATCCATATAGAGCCTTATTCAAACGATATACTCTATCTGGATACTCATGATCAGCAAACCCTGGAGGTTGAGCAACATACACCAATTCTTCTACTTTGCCATACAAAAAGGCACTCTTAACATCCAACTGATAAACTTTTATATCATAGAATGACGCGAATGCTAAAAATACTCTAATTGCTTCTAGCCTAGCAACTGGTGCAAACACTTCATTGTAATCTATGCCTTCTTGTTGATTAAAACCTTGAACCACTAGACGTGCTTTATTGCGAGTAATGACTCCCTGGTCATCTCTCTTACACTTAAATACCCATCTAGTTCCAATTGGATATTCTCCCTTTGGTAGATCAACCAACTCCCAAACTTGTAATTTTGAGAACTGTTGCAGTTCTTCCTGCATAGCTTCAACCCATGAGCTTTCTTTGAGAGCCATTTGCACATTTTTAGGCTCAACTTGTGAGATAAAGCATGAATATAGACATTGATTAGGAATCCCCGTCTCTTTCATAGCAGTATACAAGCTTTCTAAATCGTCAGAAGTACTAGCTTTAGATTGAGTCCTAGTCTGAACAGGAGTATTAATATCACCGATGATGTTTTCAACGGGATGATTCTTACTCATTCTTGTAACCGGTATAGGATCAACTATTAACTCATCTCCTAAGTTAGTACCAATCTCTTCTAATGAAGTCATTTCTTCTGAATTTTCCGAAGAGATCTTTAAATGGTTCAAAGAAGTAAGTACATCATTAAACGTTGTTTGAAGATCCTTTTCAGAATCTTCTTTTTCTTGATACTTATCCTTTGAAGATTATCGAGACCCACTTGAAGAAGCTTCATTTGAGTCATCTGATGTCCTGATTCCAGATTTCGGAACACTCGATGTTGAAGACGGACCATTGTCCAATTCTTCATTCAATAAGTGCTGAGAAATCTCTGAATCACTGACAAAATCATTTATGGGAACCTTAAATGATTGAAAGAGATCTGAGTAGTCAAATTGCCAATGTAATCCCTTATGCACATCAGGTACATAGCTCGTAACTTCAATGTTATAAACTATCTCCAGACGACTAGTGACCTTATTGAAAACCCTTTTATTTGGAGAATTAGGCATATAACCCAAGAAAAATCCTTCGTCAGCCTTCTCACCAAATTTAGCTTGATTCCCAGTTTTCAATATTGTACAAGCAACTCCAAAGGGTTCAAATCCTTTTAAGTTTGGTTTCTTATTGTTCAAAAGCTCATAACAAGTCTTATTATACTTTTTAACCGTAAGAACTCTATTCAGAACATGACATGCTGTATTCACTGCTTCTGCCCAAAAGATGACAGGAAGCTTTGAATCTGCAAGCATTGTTCTAGCAGCTTCAATCAACGTTCTGTTCTTCCTTTCAGCCACACCATTCTGTTGACGTTCATATGGTGCACTGAATTGATGAATTATCCCTTTGCTTAAGCAATAGATATCTAACGTCGAATTCTTGAACTCTGTTCCGTTATCACTACGAATACGCTTAACTCTCGTTTTGTATACATTTTCAATTTGATCTAAAAACTCAATTAGAATACCTGGAGTTTCATCCTTAGATCCTAAGAAAAATACCCACGAGAATCTAGAGTAGTCATCTGTGACAACTAGACAGTACCATTTGCCACCTATGCTTCTTTTGCTTATTGGGCCGAAGAGATCCATATGTAGCAAATCAAATGGAAAGGAGATTGAGTTTTCAGTCTTAGATCGGTGTGGTTTCTTATGCTGCTTTCCTTTCATACAAAGAACACACTTATCCTCAGACTCGAAACGTTTTTGTGGTACACCCAAAACTAAACCATTTTTGGTTATGTAGTTCATTTTTCTCCAGTTTAGGTGTGCCATTCTCCTATGCCATAGTAGCGCGTCTGCTTCCGAAGCCTTGGATAATAAACATGTAGATACCATTGAAGAATTAGGAACACCCATGTTTATCGCATAGATGTCCTTCTTCCTTGGTGCCCTCATCAATATCCATTCTTCAGGAATTGTGAAGCCTGGCTTCAGGACTAAAGCCTCCTTTTCATTAAAATGAACTGGATGACCTTTATCGCAGACTTGGGAAACACTCACTAGGTTATGAGTTAGTTCTTCAACATAATTCACATCCTCTAGAGTTAAAGTTCCATTTGAAACTTTTCCTTTCCCAGTAATTAGTCCTCCTTTGTCTCCTGCAAAATTTACTTTTTGCTTGAAACCTTCTCTGAAGTCCTTCAGTAGACTTCGTTCACCTGTCATGTGTCTTGAGCATCCACTGTCTACATACCACCAGCTGTCCTTGTTCACAGTCTGCTCCTACACATCACAAGTTGTACACAGTTAGTTATCAAGAGGGACCCAAGCCATTACGGTCTTGGTTTGTCCCTGGTCATCTACAATCTGAACCTCCTTAAAGTAACCATAACTATTCCCATCAGGAGTCTTGGTAACCTTCACAGGAGTTTGAGATTGTTGATGATCTGTAGTCTTAGGCCTATGAAGAGAGTGAGTAGAAAACCTCTTAGGCACAAACTTAGTTCCCTGTGCACTCGAAGTAGAACCATTCTCAAATTGACTATGGTTTCTACTTGGGGTCCTAAACCTCGAAGGTGTCTTATCTCTTGTCTTATTGAAAGTATTTTCGTTTAGAGTACAAGCCCTTTTAGGTTTAGGTGGAGAGACACTATGATTACCATCTCTTTTCAGAATGTTTACAGGTTTGCTTCCTAATCCCGGTTTGGAGCCTAACCTATCTACAATCGAACTAGAAATAGTAGGTGTCTTTTCAGTATTCACTATCTTATGTGATGCTTCCAACTTCTTATTTGGGCAACAAGAAGCTACGTGTCCTTTTTGGTGACACTTGAAGCAAGACATCTGTTTACGTGACTTACTAGCTTTTGCATCCGCTACCGGTGTTTTAGGCACTAAAGGTTCAATGACATGTTCTTTATTAACCACTTCATTGATCTTAGTATCATTAATTACTCCACCCGGTACAAAATGTACTTTGGTGTGAGGAATTTTCTTACTATCATCTAATGAAGGGTTCTTAATAACACTCTTCTGTGCCTCTAACTTATCCGGTTTATTAGTTTCTTTTGTTTCAGGGTTAACATCTACCATTTCAATATCTACAGGAGTTTTAGTGTAATTTGAATTGAATGGGTGAGGCATATCATTATATCCTAAACCAGAAATATCCTTCACACTACGCTGAGCACCTAACATTTTATCCATTTCAGATGTTCTATAGCTCTCAAGCTTACGATTCTGAGCTACAAGTTTTGTTTTGCAATCAGCTAACTCCTTATCCTTATTAACAATGGACAGATTCAAATCATTTATGTTCATATAGAGACCATCTATGATAATTAATTTCTCATTCACAGTATCTCTAAAAGCTGTCTTGTCAGCCGCATCTGCCTTAATCTTATCCTTTAAGGCTTGTTTATCATCACTTAACCTACATATATCTAACTTAGCTAGGTCAAGTTCAGATCTAACAGCCTCACTGGATTTACTAAGTGTGCTAAGTTGAGATGACAGGGTATTATTAGTTTCAGTCAAAGTCTTATAGGAATCTGCATAAGCACTAACTTGGGACTGTAAACTGGAAACTAACTGACACAGATCAACAAGAGAAACAAGATCTAGGCATACCCGTTTTTTATCAGTTTGCAGTTCAGCCATCTTAGCTACAAAATCTACGGGATCCAAATCTTCAGTTGAACCCAAGTCTAATACATCATCAACATTAGCTTTAGCAGGAGTCTCAGGCACCTTTACTTCAAAAGTTGGATCAGTGGGCATATAGGATAATGACTCAGCTTCAATCTCTTGATTGTCAATCTCAGCCATCAAAGCTTCCTCTGACTGAGTTTTCCAATCATAAGATCCATCTAGCTGTTTCACTACTAAGGCTTTGGAATGCAAAGTATTTCCCGAGCCTTGTTTCCCTTCACCAGTCTCTACCTTAGGTCTTTGGCATTCTCTAGCAAAATGTCCGTAACTTTTACAGTTATAACACTTGACCTTGGTTTTATCAAACCCTGATCTGTTGCCAACAACCTTTCTTCCATTTTTCTTTAAGAAATTTTTAACTCTCATTGACAACAAAGCAAGTTGGTCCTGGAGATCTATTTCTTCAAGATAATCAGGATCTATCTGATCATAGTCTTCATAAAAAAGAATTGGATCATTGATCTTACAATCAATATAATTCTCATATGAAGCTACAAATGAAGCAAGAACAGACAATTGCTGCTCAGCAGATTTCACACTCATGGGCATCTTTTGATGTTCTTGAGGTGACTTCTCAGAAGGTTTCCCTTTAGCTTCATTTCCGGATGATGTAATGAAACATAGTTCATCAGTTATAATTTCACCCTTTCCATCAGCATTACCAACAAACAAAGCAGTGGTCGAGCTGGATGAAGCAGTCGAGATAGAAGTTTTTCCCTGATACAATCCTGGATCCTGAACATGATCAGAATCAGTATCTTTCGACTTTTTAGTGAAATCATATCCTTTGAGCTTGTCAATAACCTGCTCAAGTGTCATGGTTGCATATCTGGTTTCATTGTCTGTAATCATCACACCATACATCTCCCATTTAGAAGGTAAACCCACAAAAAACTTGTCGGTTTTCTCTACCTCCTCAATAGTGATTTCATGGTTTTCAATCTCAGATAACAAATGGTAGAAACGAGTAACATAAGCATCAAGAGTTTCTCCTTTAAAAGCTTTAAACAGAGTAAACTGCTTTTTCAGAAGCTTCTTCTTGCTTGCTTGTACTTGTGGACTTCCCTCACATCTTTTCTCAAGCGCTTCCCAGAGTGCTTTAGCAGTATGAAAAGATTTTAACTGATGATTAATTTCCTTGGATAAACACATCTTGATACAAGAATGAGCTTTATTTTCATTCTCATAGTCTTTCTTTTGTTGTTCACTCATCAGATTATAGGATACCACAACAACAGCATTTTGAATAGTTTGGGTGGGTGCCGTGTATCCTCCTTTGATACACATCCAGATTGAGAGATTATGGAATCTACAGTAAGATTCAAACCTATCTCTCCAACTGTAATAGTCTTCAACACGTAACAACTTAGGTGGAGTATTAAATTTTCCAACCTCGTGCTCCATCTCAATCATTTTGCTAATGTCAAACATTTTAAGAGTTTCGGGAATTAACAATCAGAAAAATCAGAAAGTTCACTTCGCAGAAACTCGATTCGCAGGAAAGGAACTCGGTTCGCAGGGGGAACTCAGTTCGCAGAGGGGAACTCAGTTCGTAGAAGAACTCGGTTCGCAGGGGGAACTCAGTTCGCAGAGGGAACTCAGTTCGCAGAGGGGAACACAGTTCGCAGAAGAACTCGGTTCGCAGGGGGAACTCAGTTCGCAGAGGGGAACTCAGTTCGCAGAAGAACTCGGTTCGCAGGAGGAACTCAGTTCGTAAAATCGGCTGAAAAACCCTAAAACGAAAATTTTAGTTTTCTAATCGATTAAACCCTAAGATTTCGGTCGATTACGAAACTAAAAACTTCCAGAGACTGATTTTGATCGTTTTTACGAAGATTAATCGTAATAACAACCCTAAATCTATCGTTATTATCCAAATAACCTCAAACTAACTAAGTATTTAGCCCGAAAGCTCTGATACCAATTGTAAGTCCCTAGTATGTGGATCGATAACGAGGTTATCTTAGGTATTAAGGCGCGGAATTCCTCAATACTTAGTTCACAATAAGTGAACAATTTGTTTCGCAAGATAATAGCGAATTGATTTATCAACCAGGTTTTGTATCTATTAATTAACGTTAATCGATCAATACCTAACCTTATGATTGCTTAGAATAGCGTTTTTGTTCTCTGGAAAACGAATGGCCAAAAGTCACTTACAGATTAAACCTAATTGAGTATTTATAGGTTTTAATCAAACTCGATTCGCAGGTCGATGGACTCTGCGAGTTGAGTTCAACTCGCAGCCCACAACCAAGCCCATCTCGACTCGGTTCGTAGCTCTGCGAGCCCAGATCTCATCTCGCAGGATTAAGTTCTGCGACTTGAGATCTTATCTCACAGACTTTAGTTTGTAACATCGTATTGGATATTCGTCTAACACTTTATCATACTAATATATTTAACGAATATTAATACCAAACTAATATGATTTACAAATCTAAATCAATTGTACAAACTTGATTACAATAATCACTAGTACTATTACAAGCTAGATCTGTTGTCACACATACATGTCCCAACACTATTTACGCGATATCAAAGGCTAATCAATCCATGAATAAAATATTATTACTTGAGAAAATTGGGCCAAAAGAATTTCAACTGTTATTATCTTATCTTATCTTATCTTATACATAATAAAACATTAAGCAAAATACAATATTTAGTTTATTAATATTTTCATATAAATTATAATAAAAATTATGTACTAACAAACATGATAATTAAGTACGATTTACATATACATAGTCATTATGCCTATGTTTAACATTTGAACACTGTTTAGACCAATAGTTATTGTATTGTTTTGTCCATTAAATTTATGTATGATTATGACGAATAGTTATTGTACCAATTGAAGATGCTGCCAAGAGTGACCAATGGGTGAGAGGAAACATGGTTGTAGTAATTATTTCAAATCAGGAAACAACTAATTAAATTAATTAATTATATCTTATATACATTTTTTTCTTTCTAAAATAAGGTTAATGCTTGCTGATGTCATGCATACGTATACGAATTAATCCTGATTAGCCAAATCAGCAATAAAAACAATCTTAGAGAGGGACAAATCAACATGATGACTTCAGCCTTAGTGTCCATTAAAATATAGTAAGATAAGTCCTAATACGATGTTTATACAAAAACCTTACGCAAACTAAAGGTGAGACCAGAATGTAGAGCATATAACCATGCAACATACCCAAATATATTGGTGATTATTAAAGGTGAGACACAATTGATGGGTCATGTAGAAAGACCAAATAAGTTGGTTCAAAAGTGGTACTTTTGGCATTATTCAGAATGGGATAAAAAAGGGTCGGGTTGACATGAAATACTTGTTTTTTTTTTCAAATCTTTCTCAATAAAAACCTTGTTAAATTTGATTTCAATCTCAACCTTTTGATTGTTCTTGTTCGAGCCTCTGTAAAACATAACATACCCATCAGAATGTAAAATTGTAAATGGGTCAAAACTGTCACCAAATTGAGCATGTAGGCTAGCAAAAGATCTTTGTAGCATTCAAGCAAAACCTTTAGGCTTTACCTACAACAGACAGGTTACACAATATCAGCAATGAAGGAAGCCATCTTCGTGAAGAAAAAAAATGGTATAAACGAATGGAACCTAAAATGATTGTAAAGGCAATCAATATAGTTAAGAAGTATCGTCCATTGTCCTTAGTATCGTCCATTGTCCTTCATTATCAGGTAACTCAATGAACGAATAAAATAATAATTATTATTTGTTCCATAAGAAACCGAAGGAATATCATACTACAATGCATACACTAATCCCCTAGATCAGCCCATGTCAGCATTGGCTCCGACACGGTGAGTCAGTGACATTTCATCTACAAACCAATTAGGTCACACATATAATGGTACTCTTAAGATGCTGATATATCGAAGGGTGTACCACGAATACACTATGGAATCCTAACATCAGGTACTTACCTTGATAAAAGGTCCTCCATCACAAAGTTAATCAATATTTCACTTGGAAATTCTATGCATATCATTAAGACATCAGAAGGCGTTTGTTGAGCTGTAAGTTGTTGAATTGAAAAACTATACCTTGAATGATTATAAGACGGGGTCAGACTTTATAAGAGTTGTAAAAACACCTTTACCATCAAGATCTCTATTTCTCATTGTCACAAAAATATCCGTAACACAAAAATAGTAAAGGTAAGATTATAGAAATTTCCACACGCTAATAAGATCAAGATTATCGTTGAGTTACTTAGAACATAGCAACTTTGCAAGTTGAACAACAACTTCTTGTCCATACCACAATGGTGAACCTCACAAAAGTTGCTTGAGTTAAGGTGTAATGATCATATCGGCCGTTTCATATCCTTTCCAGTGTGCTCCATGTATAGACATAATAGAGATTCAAGTTCCCTTGTAGAGTTTGACAGTATACTAACCCATTTATAAGGCAATGGGTTAAAAAAAGCAAAAGAAGTTTAACAATTGAGCATAATATGAACGTCAAGAATGGCAAAATTACTTGTGTCCCAAAATGCATTTTCAGTTCTTAATTCCACATATTGGCAGCAAATGCGGGCTGCATTGTAGTCAAAAGTGCCATGACAAAATGGACAGTTCAGGTAACGACCCAAAATTGTTTCAAGTCAAAACTCAAAAGTGATAAATTTGTTCACAGACTAAAAGTTGTCGGATTTATTTATGAAATAAGCTATATTATGAATGATTTTAGGTACGATCCTTCCAGAATCACACCCTTCTGATCCAGTCTTTAGATTACCCTTCTCAATGCTCTTTAGATTACCCTTCTCAATGCTAATAAGATTTTGGCAAATATAAGAGTGTGTCATGTTCTGCACATCCAACAATTGCTCTTTAAGTGACTTTAAACCTCACTGTTATGGCCAATTATTAGCCAAATAAATAGAAAATTTATACAAAGAATTATAGTTGTGAAAAATGGATACGTATGTAACGAGTCAAACTGATTCCAAATCAGAAGTAGTAGAATCTTATTAATCGGTCAACACGGCCTAGATTGGGTTAATCCACTAACTTTTTGTATGTCTTTATGGGATGGTGTTAAAAAATCAGTATTAAAGATGACTGCAAAAATATATTTAATGAGAAAAACCTATGTTTCTTATATAAAATAATTTAGGGGATTATAAATACATCATTAATTGACTGTTTAAACTGCTCAAACGAGTTAACCTGTTTCCCTTTGATTAAGATCACTTGATTAAGATCACTTGCTTGAAGATGAAATATCAAAAAGATACAAAAGGAAGCAGAATAATCTGACTTACACCGTCAGGTGAGTAACGTGCTGGGCTTATCTGCTTGGCAATGCTGGAAATTAATGCAAAAGGGAAAAGTATTAATGAAAAGTAGGAGTTGTTTGATGTTGAAACTGTAAACCAATACAATATCATTATCATCCCAAAATTATCAACAGACGCCTTATGATTTTTAAACTACAATTCGAAGTAAAAGAAATTAGGGGGAATCAAAGAATTCCAGTTCAGGATCCATTCATTAATCATTTATGTAAGCAACTTCAAGCCGGAACCATGCACATATGACATGAACCCACAAAGTGTCTGACATCAGTTGGCTGCAAAGCACCGCCTAAAGATAAAATAATACAACATAAAAAAATCACAAAATATGATCACTGATTTACCATAGTCTAGTAAAGTAAGGGTGGCAAGATTGGCGGATTAATCAGATTGGGTTATGGGTCAAAACGGGTTCATAATAAAATAAGGCTGGGTAGAAAGGGAATGGTCAGGTTGGACATCAACCACTTATCCATTCAAGTTAAAAACATATATAGATTATCAATGCGTTAATTATGATTACATAAATACATTGCTACAATAATCCAACCTTTTCAATTGCATCAAGTAAAGACTTTGGGAGACTTTTAACTTGTTTAACCCATTCTCCTTTTAGCTACATTTAATTTGACTTGTTCTAGATAAATCACAAGTGTACAACCCAATTGATCATCCAAAAAGAATTATTATCAACTTCCATCTCTAAGGTAAATGAATGTGATGTAAATGACATGTCTTTAATGGGGAAAGGCAACACTCTCTATCAACCTAAGGTGTTTCACATTCTCTACAAACCTGCAATGCAAAATCATGGATACATCTCACACCATTACAACAAAGGGTAGCAGAATGTTTTCGCTTCATATAGCTAAATTCTTTCCTTCCATTTTTGACACCAGCAACCACATGGGCATCAGACTTTTCAATAAACCTAAAAACCCTGATAAGAAAGTTTCAAATTTCATTTTTGGAATAAAACACTTCCAAGTATTTTTTTTATTTTATTTTTAAAATGAGACTATTACTTAGTTATGCTAGTTGGTTGAAGAAAATAACCCATTACATATTCCTGAGATGGTGCATTTCCATAAAATTAATCACATACCTACTATTGGTTTTTGACAATATCATACTCTAAAAATTGACTTCTTAATAATCACAGCATATATATAATGCATGTCTGTGTCGCACCCCAAACACACGTGACATTGGAAGGTATAAGGTTTTGGGGGCGCCGACCAAATTAAGTGTCATCACATAAAGTTACATCGAACGACCTCTAGTATGTTGTTTCTTGTGGGTAGTCCTACTGCATCTGTAAACCTGAGAATACACCCTTGTAACACCCTCAAATTTCAGATTTGCAGAAGCGGTCGGGTCGGGTGCTACCAAATCAAATATCACAGCGTAAGATACATAATGAACGACTCTAAATGAGACATTTGAAAATAATTATACATTTTCCAAAGTAGAACGTTTACAACGTTGCGAGTTTAATAGAAGTTTCAATTACATAATTTGAAAAATGCAAAAGTAAATGCGGAGTGGTCCCCATTGCTTGAAAATATGCGACTCGAGCTAGCTTATCTCGGAGCAATCCTAATCCTGCTGGGCACCTGAGAACACATGCTAAAACGAGTCAGCTATAAAGCTGGTGAGTTCATAGGATTGTTAGCTTAAAACGTGAAGTATAAATTCTGTATGTTTTGAAAAGTAGTTTAGAATCCACGATTCTGATTTGTATTAAGTTGAAGTTGTAATACCAATGCGTATGCAATAATCGAGGTATCTACTACCTAAGCAATAGTGGTAAGTACCAAAGTACATAATGATTGAGGCATTCCGAGCCTGGATACCTATCAGGTATTAAGTAAATCTGTAAGCATGAGGCACTACGTGCCTAAGTACTATCGAGTGAGCGTGTGACTATGTCATATCGAAGGTGTGGCAATCCATGCCTTGATACCTCTCAGGTATGAGTAAATCAATTAATTGTGAGGCGAAACTTTCCTGAGTATGTTCCGAGTAATTGTATGACCGCGTCATATGATATCGAGTGATGTACTGGTATGCCTACCTGGCACAGCGTATAGTATCCAGTATCATGAATGTGTTGTCCCGCAGAACTATAATCGAGTACTTAGTCAAGTACTGAGTTAATGGCCTCGCGTGAAAACTCACCGACCCGTTAACTAATATGTGTGGATCACGAGTACAAGCTCGCCCATCCATCGATTGTATCGCTTTACCGCGATATCGAACTTGTGCCCACTGCAATACCGTGGCATCGTTTTGTGCCCACTTTACCGTGGCATCATTTTGTGCCTAATCAGGCATCGACCGCATTGCTCACAAGCAATGTATGTAATTGAGCCGACAGTACTACGACATGCCCGACTTGAGATAATTGAGCCGACCGTACTACGACGAGTCCGACTTGAGTATTCAGGTTTGTATAATTGAATGTATATTGATATACATATGTAATAACGTAGATAGCACCAGGTGCTCAAGATGATGTACAAGTATGTAGATATATATAAATACCAAACAACAATCACAAGTTGTAATGTTTCATGCCACGCATGTAAATGATTTGTTGTACCTAAATATGTATAAATAATACTTAGGTTTAAGTAGTACGAAGAGCCTAAGTATGAATACTCATCACCTAGTTGTGTTGTATTAGTATAAGGAGTCTATACTAACGTATGATACTATTGTATACTCCTATCCTTAAGCCTAGCGAGTATATTGGGGTCCTGATTTGTATGTGCAGTATTAGTTCCTAAAAGGGAAACTAATCCTGTAAAAGTATAGATGTTGTCCAGTGTAGGTAGAACTAACTAGTTCTAATGTATTCGATGATATCGTACCGGGACAATATGACCAATGGTTAGTGATAACTTAATCAAGTGGTGTATTGGTAAATTGTTTTCCAACAATCCAACAGTGTACGATTTTAACCTATCTAGGTCAGGTATTGATATTGTCCCAAAACAATGTGTTGGGTGTAATTCCTAAGTATTACGCATTTGTATTACATACAGTAATATAAGTAAGTGTGAATTATAAAGGAATAATAATATAATTCGAAAATAGTTATTGAGCATGTGTTTCACCCCGAAAACAATAAAACAATTGAAAGAGTGGGTCTATGAAACTCACCTGTGAGTTGTTAGCGATCCTACGATACGCGCGTCGTCCGATAGTTAACCTCCTAGTGTCCTAAACACGTGAGGTCATATGAGTATGAGACAAATCAGTTTGTCTAAGCGAGTTGTGTAATTATTTATTTGTTGTTCAGGTTTGGAAACCGTGTACGGGGGTTCAGGGGCAGCACCCCTGATAGCGGGGTCCAAGGGGCAGAGCCCCTGGCTGCGGTCGAGCTGCCAGGTCAGCTTGGAAAATTTTTATTTCTACTATATTGCTTTAGTGAAAACGCTCCGAAATTTCATTTTGGAGTAATATTAGGCTGTAAAATTTGAGTTTCGACACTTAGTGAAAAATGTGTATTTTCTGTTTTAGGCGACACTAGGCAAGTGTCGCTATAGGCGACACTTAAGATTGGCGTCACTTGGGTAGTGACGCTACAGGCGTCACTAAGGGGCGTCACTGGGGAAGTGACGCTACGGGCGTCACTAAGGGGCGTCACTGGGGAAGTGACACTACGAGCGTCACTCAAGGGCGACACTTAGAGGCATCACTAGGATGCGTCACTTATAGGCGTCACTTACATGCGTCACTTAGGTAAGTGACGCTATACTGCAGGTCTGTGGGCGACACTTGCAACTGTTCGACGGGTTTTCACCCAAAAACGCAATCTAACCCCTTTTTAGGCTGAATCTTGTTGTTATAAAGTTAATACATGATATATTAAGTGTTTTTAACAAGAAATCTTAAGAAAAAGTGAAGAAATCCTTACGATTTGAAGATCGAGGGTTTGAAGATGGTGATGATGAATCTTGAAGATGAAGGAGATGAAGATGATGATGGTAGATGTTTGTTGTTGCTCTTGTTGATGATGATTCCGAAAATATAAATGATAATGATGTTGTTATTAGTTATTGTTTGTTGTTGTTGTTGGTGGTGAAGAATTGAAAGAGAGAAAAGAGATGGAGATGTGTGGGTGTTTGGATGAAAAGGAAACAAGAATGGGGGGGGGGGGTTTGGGCGGCTGACCAAAGGGAAAGGGGAGGGGGTTTTCCCCCACTTCATCTCCAATTCACAGTATAAAATAGCCGTATATTCATACTCGATTATTAAACAAATTTAATATGTTAAATTTAAAATTTTGTTCAAACTATTTCGTAAATATTTTAAACGAAAATATTTCACTTGAATCACAAAAATATAATTTGGTCTCAATTCGTTTCAATTGTGATTATTAAATAATCCTTGTCTATTATATAAAAATATGTAAAATTTTCGATCACTTGGTTGTAATTGCATATTAAAATACAATTATTTAAAGTTTAAATTTGGCGCAAAAATTTGACTTTTTGACCGGGTGTTACATTCTCCCCCTGTTAAGAAAATTTCTTCCCGAAATTTCGTGTGAGGTCGTGATCGCGTGGGGTCTGGGGAGAAATGTATGTACGAGAAGTTTGTCGAATAGAATATAGACACACCATGTCTATGATGGAGTTGAAAAGTAGTCATTCCATGACTGTGTCGCTATATATCATTATAGTCTGATTCTGACTATGTTGTCTGTTCAGGGCATGATTAAGTCGTGGTTACTGGGTAACCATTTACAATGTAGCCCATTCGGGACTAGATAGTTGTCACACGGTGACCGTTTAGTGAGTAGTCCTATCAGGACTATGTGGTTGGTGAACGTTCAGTCGATCAGTCTGCTGAAAGCAAACTTTGAGTTTTACGTGGGCCTAGGTTAAATAGCCCTATAATGCACTCGGCATTTAGTCGGTGAAATGTAATATCGAGGAGCGAAAGTATACCCTTGGTGTAATCAGAATTGAAAGGTTATGTTTTCGAGGAAGGATGTACCTATATCATTGTCGGAGATCAGGTGGATTTTGCGTTTCCTTTTTGGGCAATCTTTCTTGTAATGTCCGGGTTCTTTACATTTGAAGCATATCCTTTGTGAATCGGGATTCGCAGGAACTCTGCAATCCCAGATTTTGTGTCCGTATCGTTGGCATCTTTCACAGGGTAAACCGCATGAACCATCATGATGACGTTTACAACCGTGACAAAATGGTTTATTACCCGCATAGCCTCATTTTTCTTTGGGTTCGGTGACGTAGGACCTTAAGGGTTCGGGTTGATTTGTTGTGTTATGGTTAGTGATGGAATCTGCATCCCATTTTCCTTGGTTGTTTTCAGTTGCAGGTGTTCCGCGTCGAACCACCTGTGCCATGAGTTTGTGGGCCATGCGAACAACGTCGTTAATAGTGTCGGGTTTAGAGGCGGTGACCATTCCCTCAATTTGTATTGGAAGTCCACCGATGTACCTTTCGATTCGTTGGCTTTCAGGGTTTACTATGTTCGGGCAAAGGTGTGCTAGTTGGTGGAAACGATTGGTGTAGGTTATGATGTCCAGAGTTCATCCTCAAGTTTGTAGAGTTCCTCACTTGGACAATACTTGTCCCTCATAATTCGTTTCAGCTCCTCCCAAGGAAGTTCGTGTGCGGTGTCGATTCCTACAGTTCGGGTATAGGAACTCCACCAGGTAGAGGCATCATCCTGGAGGGTGTATGTGGCGTAGATGACTTTGCAGTCGTCGGGGAAGTTGCAAATGTGGAATATAGATTCCATTTTCTCGATCCATTGGATTAATCTGACAGCTCCTTCAGTTCCAACGAAGTTTGGTGGCTCGCACCTCAGGAAGTCCCTAAAGGTGCAGGGCTTTGCTTGGTTCCGAGTAGCTAGAGCCTCAACTACTCTTTGATCCGCGAACTGGTCACGTTCAGCTTGGGTGTAAATTTGTCGTCTAGGCGGCATGATTCTTAAATAAGAATAAAACGACAATGCATGAGATCTTTATTCAAAAGATTTTGTTTTAGCGCGATGCGAAAATCAGTGTTTTGTAGTGATGTGACCCAAAAAAGTTAATCAAGTTACGCTTTTGAAAGTCCTTGGACTTTTAAGTTGTCATGACGTGAATAGCTCACGTATGCTTAGAATGAGTAAGTTGAGATGTTGTAGCTTCAGTGTGTAGTCATGATAACGACTAAATAGTGTTTCCAATGTAGGTCAACCATGACTAGGTCGTTGTAGTAGTCTAACAGACTATATTGCAGTACTACGTACTGTAGATGTAATTCTAATAAATCAAAGTGTAGTACCCTAAGTACTAGAAACCATGTACCGTAATGCAGTGCTAAAAGCACAATAATTTATTATAATTGTATTATGAGTGTAGTACCGAAGTACTATGAAACGCAGCACCACATGCCGTAATGCAGTGCCCGAAGCACCGTAATGCAGTACTCATGTACTGTGATTGTAGCACCAATGTGCCATTTGCAGTATCAACATACTGTGAGTGTTGCACTAACGTGCCAAATTGCGGTATTAACATACCGTGTAATGCAGCACTACGTGCTGTGTGTTGTTCGAGTGCAGCCTCAAAGGCCAAAGATGTGTTGATGTTTTGAATTTTTTTATTTTTTTATTATTTTTTTTCTTCAATTGTAGCGCGAAGGCTAAGATATATAAGTGCCAAGGAACTGAGGCATTGAATTAATTGATCTAAATGTTCAAGTTGTGATTTAGATAGTTGTTGGTGGACTTAGTCAACACTAATCCATTGGTGACCCTTATGGTCAAGGTTGAAATGTTGGTTGGTTTGTTTTGAAGTTTGTGGACGTTTAGCATGTGTGGGTTTCCATCCCAATAGATAGTGCTTATACCTCATTCCCGAGGTTCAGCGATAAGTGTGATATTCTCCTATGCATACATATAGAGAGAGTGTTGAGTCGTAGTGGTGAGGAAGACGACGATGTGCCTCTTCGTGAGTATATGGTGGTACAACGGAATTGTGTTATATATACTTAGTATATATATATATAGATATGTAGTAGTAGTACACATGTAAGGCCTATTCATATATACCTACAGTACATATAATAGCCTAGGGTGTCTAGCATGAAACAATCAGAGTCAACTAGTGCATTCCTAATCCAGTATAACCCCTTTCAGATATCACATCATCCTTATTTAATTGTACATAGTTAGCTACGCTATGTTAAATTAAACTCGTATGATGTAATCCCCGAACTAGTTATACCTAATGAGGAATACCGCCTAACGGTCATAGTATAGGCCCACTTAATGCAACCTAGGTCACTATAACCTTAGGCTCTGATACCAATCTGTAACACCCTCAAATATCAGATTTGCGGAAGCGGTCGGGTCGGGTGTTACCAAATCAAATATCACAGCGTAAGATACATAATGAACGAATCTAAATGAGACGTTTGAAAATAATTATACATTTTCCAAAGTAGAACGTTTACAACGTTGCGAGTTTAATAGAAGTTTCAATTACATAATTTGAAAATGCAAAAGTAAATGCGGAGTGGTCCCCATTGTTTGAAAATATGCGACTCGAGCTAGCTTATCTCAGAGCAATCCTAATCCTGCTGGGCACCTGAGAACACATGCTAAAACGAGTCAGCTATAAAGCTGGTGAGTTCATAGGATTGTTAGCTTAAAACATGAAGTATAAATTCTATATTTTTTGAAAAGTAGTTTAGAATCCACGATTCTGATTTGTATTAAGTTGAAGTTGTAATACCAATGCGTATGCAATAATCGAGGTATCTACTACCTAAGCAATAGTGGTAAGTACCAAAGTACATAATGATTGAGGCATTCCAAGCCTGGATACCTATCAGGTATTAAGTAAATCTGTAAGCATGAGGCACTACGTGCCTAAGTACTATCGAGTGAGCGTGTGACTATGTCATATCGAAGGTGTGTCAATCCATGTCTTGATACCTCTCAGGTTTGAGTAAATCAATTAATTGTGAGGCGAAACTTGCCTGAGTATGTTCTGAGTAATTGTATAACCGCGTCATATGATATCGAGTGATGTACTGGTATGCCAACCTGGCACAACATATAGTATCCAGTATCATGAATGTGTAGTCCCGCAGAACTATAATCGAGTACTTAGTCAACTACTGAGTTAATGGCCTCGTGTGAAAACTCACCGACCCGTTAACTAATGTGTGTGGATCACGAGCACAAGCTCGCCCATCCATCGATTGTATCACTTTACCACGATATCGAACTTGTGCCCACTGCAATACCGTGGCATCGTTTTGTGCCCACTTTACCGTGGCATCGTTTTGTGCCTGATCAGGCATCGACCGCATTGCTCGCAAGCAACGTATGTAATTGAGCTGACAGTACTACGACATGCCCGACTTGAGATAATTGAGCCGACCGTACTACGACGAGTCCGACTTGAGTATTCATGTTTGTATAATTGTATGTATATTGATATACATATGTAATAACATAGATAGCACCAGGTGCTCAAGATGATGTACAAGTATGTAGATATATATAAATACCAAACAACAATCACAAGTTGTAATATTTCATGCCACGCATGTAAATGATTTGTTGTACCTAAATATGTATAAATAATACTTAGGTTTAAGTAGTACGAAGAGCCTAGGTATGAATACTCATCACCTAGTTGTGTTGTATTAGTATAAGGAGTCTATACTAACATATGATACTATTGTATACTCCTAGCCTTAAGCCTAGCGAGTATATTGGGGTCCTGATTTGTATGTGCAGTATTAGTTCCTAAAAGGGAAACTAATCCTGTAAAAGTATAGATGTTGTCCAGTGTAGGTAGAACTAACTAGTTCTAATGTATTCGATGATATCGTCCCGGGACAATATGACCAATGGTTAGTGATAACTTAATCAAGTGGTGTATTGGTAAATTGTTTTCCAATAATCCAACAGTGTACGATTTTAACCTATCTAGGTCAGGTATTGATATTGTCCCAAAATAATGTGTTGGGTGTAATTCCTAAGTATTACGCATTTGTATTACATACAGTAACATAAGTAAGTGTGAATTATAAAGGAATAATAATATAATTCGAAAACAGTTATTGAGCATGTGTTTCACCCCGAAAACAGTAAAACAATTGAAAGAGTGGGGCTATGAAACTCACCTGTGAGTTGTTAGCGATCCTACGATACGCGCGTCGTCCGATAGTTAACCTCCTAGTGTCCTAAACACGTGAGGTCATATGAGTATGAGACAAATCAGTTTATCTAAGCGAGTTGTGTAATTATTTATTTGTCGTTCAGGTTTGGAAACCGTGTACGGAGGTTCGGGGGCAGCACCCCTGATAGCGGGGTTCAAGGGGCAGAGCCCCTGGCTGGGGTTGAGCTGCCAGGTCAGCTTGGAAAATTTTTATTTCTACTATATTGCTTTAGTGAAAACGCTCCGAAATTTCATTTCGGAGTAATATTAGGCGGTAAAATTTGAGTTTCGACACTTAGTGAAAAATGTGTATTTTCTGTTTTAGGCGACACTAGGCAAGTGTCGCTATAGGCGACACTTAAGATTGGCGTCACTTGGGAAGTGACGCTACAAGCGTCACTAAGGGGCGTCACTGGGGAAGTGACGCTACGGGCGTCACTAAGGGGCGTCACTGGGGAAGTGACACTACGGGCGTCACTCAAGGGCGACACTTAGAGGCGTCACTAGGATGCGTCACTTATAGGCGTCACTTACATGCGTCACTTAGGTAAGTGACGCTATACTGCAGGTCTGTGGACGACACTTGCAACTGTTCGACGGGTTTTCACCCAAAAACGCAATCTAACCCCTTTTTAGGCCGAATCTTGTTGTTATAAAGTTAATACATGATATATTAAGTGTTTTTAACAAGAAATCTTTAGAAAAAGTGAAGAAATCCTTACGATTTGAAGATCGAGGGTTTGAAGATGGTGATGATGAAGGAGATGAAGATGATGATGGTAGATGTTTGTTGTTGCTCTTGTTGATGATGATTCCGAAAATATAAGTGATGATGATGTTGTTGTTGTTAGTTATTGTTTGTTGTTGTTGGTGGTGGTGAAGAATTGAAAGAGAGAAAAGAGATGGAGATGTGTGGGTGTTTGGATGAAAAGGAACAAGAATGGGGGGGGGGGGGTTTGGGCGGCTGACCAAAGGGAAAGGGGAGTGGGTTTTCCCCCACTTCATCTCCAATTCACAGTATAAAATACCCGTATATTCATACTCGATTAATAAACAAATTTAATATGTTAAATTTAAAATTTTGTTCAAACTATTTCGTAAATATTTTAAATGAAAATATTTCACTTGAATTACAAAAATGTAATTTGGTCTCATTTCGTTTCAATTGTGATTATTAAATAATCCTTGTTTATTATATAAATATATGTAAAATTTTCGATCACTTGGTTGTAATTGCATATAAAAATACAATTATTTAAAGTTTAAATTTGGCGCAAAAATTTGACTTTTTGACCTGGTGTTACAACCCTAAAATGGGTCAACATAATGTTGGTGAGTTCATAGGTTTAATATGTAAAGTAATAATGTAAACACATGATTTTCTTGTTGTAAAATAAAGTTCTGTAAAATAAAGTTCTATAGAACATAGTTTCTGTATAAATCAAGTTCTGTATACTACTGCCAATATCGTATTTGTAAATCACAAGATTTAATAGTTTGTATTTCTTTACCACAATATCGAAATGTTTGTATTGCTTTACCACAATATTGAAATGTTTGTATTGCTTTACCGCAATATCGTTTTGTATTGCTTTACCGCAATATCATTTTATATTGCTTTACCGCAATATCGTTTTGTATTGCTTTACCGCAATATCATTTTGTATTGCTTTACCGCAATATCATTTTGTATTGCTTTACCGCAATATCATTTTGTATTACTTTACCGCAAAATCGTTTTCGTAAATCAACAGCTTTATATGATTGTATTGGCCTTAGTGGAAAAGAAAGTAACTCATGCAATACGTAAAAGTGTTTTCCTAACAACAGTTCATAAAATAGTGCATAAAATAGTGCATGTATTCTCACCCCAAAACAGTTCAAACAAGTAAAAAGGGGGCTATGAAACTCACCTGAGTTTAGCAAGCAGCTAGCAAATAATCAAATTAGCAAGCAATGAGTGTATCCAACGTGCAACCTTCTAACGTCCTAAACGTATAAGGTTGTATGTAAGTAGATGTCTTAAAGACCATCTATGTAAGTGGAGGGTTAATGTCCAGTTAAGTCAATAATGTAGGTGGAGGGTTAATGTCCACCTAAGGCTAGTTCACTCAACTAGTATGTCCAAGTATGTTTGTTCAAATATATTTATCAAAAACAAGTACGACCCGTTGGTGAAAGTTTGTAATAATAATTCGTTTAGACATTATTATTAAGTTTGTTTCCATTATATATCGTGTGTTGCTTAACAATTATTTTAGTTCGTAAAACCTTAAACCGTAGGTCAAAGTTGGTCAACTCGTTGGTCAAACCTAGTCAAAGTTGGTCAAACCTGGTCAAAGTTGGGCAAACCTAGTCAAAGTTGGTCAAAGCTGGTCAAAGTTGGTCAAACCTAGTCAAAGTTGGTCAAAGTTACCAGCTAAGTCACCCAAACCCATTTTTGTTACCATTTTCCAAAAATCGTAAGTTTGTCGGTTTTTAAAAATCAAGCCCCGTTTTTGTTGACTTGGTCAAACCTACTCGGTTTGACCCGAAACTTCCTTAGATATATTTAAAAGTCCATAAAAGTCAGTTTTAACACTTATTGAATATCTGGAAGGTGTCGGTTTTCATAAGTTAATAAAATCAGTCCACTTTTATATTTTTCCAGAAAATGCATCACTTAGCCGAATTTTTATAAAAGTTTATGTTCCAAATTAATTCCCAATAAAAATATCAGTTGTTCCCCCATGAGTTTTCTACTTCCAGTAATTTTCCATGAATTTTAGAGAAGCCTAATATTTATAAAAATTACATGTGTCCTCTAAGGTCCAACAGTTAACCAATCTGGACATATGCATGAAGGTTACCTTTCTGGGAAGAATCTACAAGGAACCAGTAAAAGTTGTCAACATAAAAGTTGTAGTCATTGGAATTTTTGAAATTTGTGCTGTAGTTTCAGGTCATTTGAAGATGTGTAGCTCGAGATATGTCCAGAATACTAAGGATAAAGTTTCTGGATTTATGGAACAGATTGTCTATGTGTTTTTATACAAATTATTAAAAATACTTAACTAACTCATAAAATAACGAGGTTTGTAAGATTTAAAATTTAACATCTTGAAATTGATTTTAAACTGTAAAAACGTCCATTTTCATGAAGAAATGTTTTTTTATAAAAATCGGGGAAGTAGATAAAACAATCTGGACAAAAAGTTTTTCTTACATTTTTGTTGATTTCAAGTTATGAAAAATGGTTTTTGAGCAAGATTTGAATATGATACTTGTGAGTGAACATTATGATATGTTATTTAAGTAAAATGAACATGAAATAGTTCTCACAATGGTGTTTTGATGATGAGAAGAAGATGGAGATGCTTGTCGTGAAATTTCCTTGCAAAAATGATGAGGTTTTGATGTGGTGGTTGTATGGTGGTTTATGGTGGTCAATGGTGATGATGTGGTGGTCAAAGGGAGGTAGGTGGTGGTGGTATGGTGTCTGATCTCTAGATTTTAGAGAGAGAGGGTAATTCTAGAGAGAAGTGGGAGAAAAGAGGTGATGGCGCCCGAACAGTCAGGTTTTCGAAGCTCTCTCCTTGTGAAGGGGGAGAACCCGTCCCCGTCGTCAAGGGACTGATCGGACAGTACCGAGCACCGATCGGTGGATATTTAAATTTATAAAGAGCTGGGGCTCAACTTATAAGTACTACCTACTACACAGGGTGAGTAAGCAGTAAGTATAACTCGAGGTCGTTCTTCAATCGGAGCGAATTAAAACGAAGTGAGGGCTAAAGATAAAGTTCACTATTAGGATAGGGGTTGTGTAGATAGGTAGGTTTTGAGGGTTTTGGTTTAATTAAATTATTAACTAAAGACAGAAAAGTAAAAATAGAGAAGAATCGGTAGCTAAGTAGACAGATAGAGAATTGCGGCTGTTGAAACTTCAATAATCAGTTGTGGGGATGATGTTTATTATAAAGATAATCGGGGACATTTTTAGTTAACAGACACATGTATTATGGGTGTAAACACTAGGACCATACTTATTTATAAGTATGTCACGAAACCTAGGCTATCGTGATTCTGATCAGGACAGGCTGCTCAACCCAACCCCCCCCCCCCCCCCCACTGTCTTTTGGACAAGTGACCCTTGAAGGGTGCAAGAATAAGGTAACAGACTCTGCCATACTGGTAATCCTGACGGTTCTTAACACCTAAATGCACATGCCATTATCTAAATATGCTCAAATTATTAACCTGTTATTCTAAACTATCAGTTTTGTAGAGTCTAGGGGTTTAATAATCCTGAACACTGCTATGCTTGACTTTCATATCTAGACTCATTACTTACATTTGATTAGTTCAATTACTTCTGTGTTGGGACATGTATGTGTGACAACAGATCTAGCTTGTAATAGTACTAGTGATTATTGTAATCAAGTTTGTACAATTGATTTGGATTTGTAAATGATATTAGTTTGGTATTAATATTCGTTAAATATATTAGAATAAAAAAGTGTTAGACGAATATCGAATACGATGTTACAAACTAAAGTCTGTGAGATAAGATCTCAAGTCGCAGAACTTAGTCCTGCGAGATGAGATCTGGGCTCGCAGAGTTGCGAACCGAGTTGAGATGGGATTGGTTGTGGGCTGCGAGTTGAACTCAACTCGCAGAGTCCATCGACCTGTGAATCGAGTTTGATTAAAACCTATAAATACTCAATTAGGTTTAATCCGTAAATGACTTTTGGCCATTCGTTTTCCAAAGGACAAAAACACTATTCTAAGCAGTCATAAGGTTAGGTATTGATCGATTAACGTTAATTAATCGATACAAAACCTTGTTGATAAATCAATTCACTATTATCTTGCGAAACAAATTGTTCACTTATTGTGAACCAAGATTGAGGAATTCCGCGCCTTAATACCTAAGATAACCTCGTTATCGATCCACGTACTAGGGACTTACAATTGGTATCAGAGCTTTCGGGCTAAATACTTAGTTAGTTCGAGGTTATTTGGATAATAACGATAGATTTAGGGTTGTTGTTACGATTAATCTTCGTAAAAACGATCAAAATCAGTCTCTGGAAGTGTTTAGTTTCGTAATCGACCGAAATCTTAGGGTTTAATCGATTAGAAAACTAAAATTTTCGTTTTAGGGTTTTTCAGCCGATTCTGCGAACCGAGTTCTTCTGCGAACTGAGTTCCCCTCTGCGAACTGAGTTCCCCCTGCGAACCGAGTTCTTCTGCGAACTGAGTTCCCCCTGCGAACCGAGTTCCTGTCCTTCGAATCGAGTTTCTGCGAAGTGAACTTTCTGATTTTTCTGATTGTTAATTCCCGAAACTCTAAAAATGTCTGACATTAGCAAAATGATTGAGATGGAGCACGAGGTTGGAAAATCTAATACTCCACCTAAGTTGTTACGTGTTGAAGACTATTACAGTTGGAGAGATAGGTTTGAATCTTACTGTAGATTCCATAATCTCTCAATCTGGATGTGTCTCAAAGGAGGATACACGGCACCCACCCAAACTGTTCAAAATGTTGTTGTTGTGGTATCCTATAATCTGATGAGTGAACAACAAAAGAAAGACTATGAGAATAAAAATAAAGCTCATTCTTGTATCAAGATGTGTTTATCTAAGGAAATTAATCATCAGTTAAAATCTTTTCATACTGCTAAAGCACTCTGGGAAGCGCTTGAGAAAAGATGTGAGGGAAGTCCACAAGTACAAGCAAGCAAGAAGAAGCTTCTGAAAAAGCAGTTTACTCTGTTTAAAACTTTTAAAGGAGAAACTCTTGATGCCTATGTTACTCGTTTCTACCATTTGTTATCTGAGATTGAAAACCATGAAATCACTATTGAGGAGGTAGAGAAAACCGACAAGTTTCTTGAGGGTTTACCTTCTAAATGGGAGATGTATGGTGTGATGATTACAGACAATGAAACCAGATATGCAACCATGACACTTGAGCAGGTTATTGACAAGCTCAAAGGATATGATTTCACTAAGAAGTCGAAAGATACTGATTTTGATCATGTTCAGGATCCAGGACTGTATCATGGAAAAACTTCTATCTCGACTGCTTCATCCAGCTCGACCACTGCTTTGTTTGTTGGTAATGCTGATGGAAAGGGTGAAATGATAACTGATGAACTGTGTTTCATTACATCATCCGGAAATGAAGCTAAAGGGAAACCTTCTGAGAAGTCACCTCAAGAACATCAAAAGATGCCTATGAGTGTGAAATCTGCTGAGCAGCAATTGTCTGTTCTTGCTTCATTTGTAGCTTCATATGAGAATTATATTGATTGTAAGATTAATGATCCAATTCTTTTTGATGAAGACTATGATCAGATAGATCCTGATTATCTTGAAGAAATTGATCTCCAGGACCAACTTGCTTTGCTGTCAAGGAGAGTTAAAAATTTCTTAAAGAAAAATGGAAGAAAGGTTGTTGGCAACAGATCAGGGTTTGATAAAACCAAGGTCAAGTGTTATAACTTTAAAAGTTACGGACATTTTGCTAGAGAATGCCAAAGACCTAAGGTAGAGACTGGTGAAGGGAAACAAGGCTCGGGAAATACTTTGCATTCCAAAGCCTTAGTAGTGAAACAGCTAGATGGGTCTTATGATTGGAAAACTCAGTCAGAGGAAGCTTTGATGGCTGAGATTGACGATCAAGAGATTGAAGCTGAGTCATTATCCTATATGCCCACTGATCCAGCTTTTGAAGTAAAGGTGCCTGAGACTCCTGTTAAAGATAATGTTGATGATGTGTTAGACTTGGGTTCAACTGAAGATTTGGATCCCGTAGATTTTGTAGCTAAGATGGCTGAACTGCAAACTGATAAAAAACGGGTATGCCTAGATCTTGTCTCTCTTGTTGATCTGTGTCAGTTAGTTTCCAGTTTACAGTCCCAAGTTAGTGCTTATGCAGATTCCTATAAGACTTTGACTGAAACTAATAATACCCTGTCATCTCAACTTAGCACACTTAGTAAATCCAGTGAGGCTGTAAGATCTGAACTTGACCTAGCTAAGTTAGATATATGTAGGTTAAGTGATGATAAACAAGCCTTAAAGGATAAGATTAAGGCAGATGCGGCTGACAAGACAGCTTTTAGAGATACTGTGAATGAGAAATTAATTATCATAGACGGTCTCTATATGAACATAAATGATTTGAATCTGTCCATTGCTAATAAGGATAAGGAGTTAGCTGATTGCAAAACAAAACTTGTAGCTCAGAATCGTAAGCTTGAGAGCTATAGAACAACTGAAATGGATAAAATGTTAGGTGCTCAGCGTAGTGTGAAGGATATGTCTGGTTTAGGATATAATGATATGCCTCACCCATTCAATTCAAATTACACTAAAACTCCTGTAGATATTGAAATGGCGGATGTTAACCCTGAGACGAAGGAAACTAATAAACCGGATAAGTTAGAGGCACAGAAGAGTGTTATTAAGAACCCTTCATCTGATGATAGTAAGAAAATTCCTCACACCAAAGTACGTTTTGTACCGGGTGGAGTAATTAATGATACTAAGATTAATGAAGTGGTTAATAAAGAACATGTCATTGAACCTTTAGTGCCTAAAACTCCGGTAGCGGATGCAAAAGTTAGTAAGTCACGTAAACAGATGTCTTGCTTCAAGTGTCACCAAAAAGGACACGTAGCTTCTTGTTGCCCAAATAAGAAGCTGGAAGCATCACATAAGTTAGTGAATACTGAAAAGACACCAACTATTTCTAGTTCGATTGTAGATAGGTTAGGCTCCAAACCGGGATTAGGAAGCAAACCTGTAAACATTCTGAAAAGAGATGGTAATCATAGTGTCTCTCCTCCTAAACCTAAAAGGGCTTATACTCTAAACGAAAATATTTTCAATAAACCAAGAGATAAGACACCTTCGAGGTTTAGGACCCCAAGTAGAAACCATAGTCAATTTGAGAATGGTTCTACTTCGAGTGCACAGGGAACTAAGTTTGTGCCTAGGAGGTTTTCTACTCACTCTCCTCATAGGCCCAAGACTATAGATCATCAACAATCTCAAACTCCTGTGAAGGTTACCAAGACTCCCGATGGGAATAGTTATGGTTACTTTAAGGAGGTTCAGATTGTAGATGACCAGGGACAAACCAAGACCGTAATGGCTTGGGTCCCTCTTGATAACTAACTGTGTACAACTTGTGATGTGTAGGAGCAGACTGTGAACAAGGACAGCTGGTGGTATGTAGACAGTGGATGCTCAAGACACATGACTGGTGAAAGAAGTCTACTGAAAGACTTCAGAGAAGGTTTCAAGCAAAAAGTAAATTTTGCAGGAGACAAAGGAGGAGTAATTACTGGGAAAGGAAAAGTTTCAAATGGAACTTTAACTCTAGAGGATGTGAATTATGTTGAAGAACTAACTCATAACCTAGTGAGTGTTTCCCAAGTCTGCGATAAAGGTCATCCAGTTCATTTTAATGAAAAGGAGGCTTTAGTCCTGAAGCCAGGCTTCACAATTCCTGAAGAATGGATATTGATGAGGGCACCTAGGAAGAAGGACATCTATGCTATAAACATGGGTGTTCCTAATTCTTCAATGGTATCTACATGTTTATTATCCAAGGCTTCGGAAGCAGACGCGCTACTATGGCATAGGAGAATGGCACACCTAAACTGGAGAAAAATGAACTACATAACCAAAAATGGTTTAGTTTTGGGTGTACCGCAAAAACGTTTCAAGTCTGAGGATAAGTGTGTTCCTTGTATGAAAGGAAAGCAGCATAAGAAACCACACCGATCTAAGACTGAAAACTCAATCTCCTCTCCATTTGATTTGTTACATATGGATCTCTTCGGCCCAATAAGCAAAAGAAGCATAGGTGGCAAATGGTACTGTCTAGTTGTCACAGATGACTACTCTAGATTCTCGTGGGTATTTTTCTTAGGATCTAAGGATGAAACTCCAGGTATTCTAATTGAGTTTCTAGATCAAATTGAAAATGTATACAAAATGAGAGTTAAGCGTATTCGTAGTGATAACGGAACAGAGTTCAAGAATTCGATGTTAGATATCTATTGGTTAAGCAAAGGGATAATTCATCAATTCAGTGCACCATATGAACCTCAACAGAATGGTGTGGCTGAAAGGAAGAACAGAACATTGATTGAAGCTGCTAGAACAATGCTTGCAGATTCAAAACTTCCGGTCATCTTTTGGGCAGAAGCAGTGAATACAGCATGTCATGTTCTGAATAGAGTTCTTACGGTTAAAAAGCATAATAAGACTTGTTATGAGCTTTTGAACAATAAGAAACCAAACTTAAAAGGATTTGAACCCTTTGGAGTTGCTTGTACAATGTTGAAAACTGGGAATCAAGCTAAATTTGGTGAGAAGGCTGACGAAGGATTTTTCTTGGGTTATATGCCTAATTCTCCAAATAAAAGGGTTTTCAATAAGGTCACTAGTCATCTGGAGATAGTTTATAACATTGAAGTTACGAGCTATGTACCTGCTGTGCATAAGGGATTAGATTGGCAATTTGACTATTAAGATCTCTTTCAGTCATTTAAGGTTCCCATAAGTGACTTTGTCAGTGATTCAGAGATCTCTCAGCACTTATTGAATGAAGAATTGGACAATGGTCCGTCTTCAACATCGAGTGTTCCAAAATCTGGAATCAGGACATCAGATGACTCAAATGAAGCTTCTTCAAGTAGGTCTCGACAATTTTCAAAGGATAAGTATCAAGAAACAGAAGATTCTGAAAAGGATCTTCAAACAACGTTTGATGATGTACTTACTTCTTTGAACCATTTAAAGATCTCTTCAGAAAATTCAGAAGAAATACCTTCATTAGAAGAGATTGGTACTAACTTAGGAGATGAGTTAATAGTTGATCCTATACCGGTTACAAGAATGAGTAAGAATCATCCCGTTGAAAACATCATCGGTGATATTAATACTCCTGTTCAGACTAGGACTCAATCTAAAGCTAGTACTTCTGAAGATTTAGAAAGCTTGTATACTGCTATGAAAGAGACAGGGATTCCTAATCAATGTCTATATTCATGCTTTATCTCACAAGTTGAGCCTAAAAATGTGCAAATGGCTCTCAAGGAAAGCTCATGGGTTGAAGCTATGCAGGAAGAACTGCAACAGTTCTCCAAATTACAAGTTTGGGAGTTGGTTGACCTACCAAAGGGAGAATATCCAATTGGAACTAGATGGGTATTTAAGTGTAAGAGAGATGACCAGGGAGTCATTACTCGCAATAAAGCACGTCTAGTGGTTCAAGGTTTTAATCAAAAAGAAGGCATAGATTACAATGAAGTGTTTGCACCAGTTGCTAGGCTAGAAGCAATTAGAGTATTTTTAGCATTCGCGTCATTCTATGATATAAAAGTTTATCAGTTGGATGTTAAGAGTGCCTTTTTGTATGGCAAAGTAGAAGAATTGGTGTATGTTGCTCAACCTCCAGGGTTTGCTGATCATGAGTATCCAGATAGAGTATATCGTTTGAATAAGGCTCTATATGGATAACATCAAGCACCAAGGATGTGGTATGCAACACTATCAACGTATCTACTTGATAATGGATTTACAAGAGGAGCAATTGATAGTACATTGTTTGTAAAATGGAACAATAAAGACTTTCTATTAGTACAAGTTTATGTTGATGACATTATCTTTGGATCTTCTGATGAAAAGATGTGTCAAGAATTTGAGAAAGTCATGAGAAAAAGTTTTGAGATGTCTGCAATGGGAGAGTTGAAATTCTTCTTAGGGTTACAAGTTGACCAAAAGAAGGATGGCTTCTTTATTCATCAATCTAAATATGTTTATGAGTTATTAGAAAGATTTAAGATGGATGACAGTAAAGTCTACAATACTCCGATTCCAGTTAATCACAAACTAGGTCCGGATACATCAAGTGATCAGGATGTGGATCCTACTTTATATAGGGCCATGATTGGATCACTAATGTATTTGACTACCTCTAGACCTGACATTATGTTTTCTGTTTGTTTATGCGTAAGATATCAGGCCAATCCGAAAGAGTCACATATGCAGGCTGTTAAACGGATCTTCCGTTACCTCAAAGGGCAACCGAAGCTGGGACTTTGGTATCCAATTGATGGAGACTTAGTTCTAGTAGCATATACTGATTCGGATTATGGAGGTTGCAATCAAAATAGGAAATCTACGACCGGAGGATGTCAATTCTTAGGAGGTAGATTAGTATCTTGGCAGTGCAAGAAGCAAAGCTCAGTAGCCATTTCTACATATGAAGCTGAGTATGTTGCAGCTGGCAGCTGTTGTTCTCAAGTTCTTTGGATACAACAACAACTGTGGGATTACGGGTTAAATATAACCAATACTCCTATGATGATTGACAACGTATCTACTATGTCGATCACTAACAATCCTGTGAAGCACAGTAAAACTAAGCACATTGATATTCGACATCATTTTATTAGAGATTGTGCTGAAAAGAAAATGATAAGGTTAGTTAAGGTTCCGACTGCGGATAACTTAGCAGACCTATATACGAAGGCGTTCGACAGAGCAAGATTTGAGACATTGGTTCAACTGAATGGAATGAGAAATCCAGAGTGATTCGTCTTCCAAGGGTATTTTAGTAATAGGTAGTAGTTATTTTTAGTACTTATTAAAAATAAAAAAAGGGGGGGGCGTATGGCATTCATTTGCTTGTTACCCGAGGGGAATCGCCTCCAATAAAAGAACAACCGAAGTTCTTTTAGAAAAAGCTTTAAGTTTTGGCTGTAAAAACTTGGGAAATGATAGTACATTAGGAAGTCTAAGAATAATAACCTTAAGTATTAAGTATGATGTGTTAGTAGATTCTTATAAGTTGCATTAGAATAACGATTTTTATCTAGGATTACACTTATATTTATCTTATTATACACCTATATCCACTGATTATAACTTGTCCTTTTACTTAACAAGTGATAAGAATAACTTAAGTCTAGTCAGGTTCATCATACGATTTATTGGTAGGCAGGTTATGCTAAGATTTCTGAGCATTTAAGAAGTATAACTTTCATGTGTAATATCTTATGTGCTCTGTTATATAACGTATGACATATGTCTTAATTGTTGAATGATAGTACTAACGTGCACTGTGATCTAAAATAAATAAAAAAATTTTGAAATGATACAAAGTATCATAATGTCAAAAGGTGAGTTATATGTTTCGTAAGGGCATCATTTAGTAACCTCTACCTTACATATGAAAGATACAAAGTATCTCGTGTCAAGTGTATGTTATATGCTTCTAACGAACATCATTTAGTAATCTCTACCTTGATAATACAAGATACAGTGTTATGTGTTGTACTTGAATTCTTTAGTATGTTGTATAGTAGAAAACACTAGATATTGTGCACATTAACAATAAAAGTTTGGCTCAGAAACCTGTGTGTAGTCTGTTTATGTGGATCATAATATCGGTAATCGTCTTGAACTGTCTATGATATTCAAACATTCACTTTTGTGAATAATAAGAAATTATAAGTTATATTTCAATGTAGTGTTATATCATGTGGAAAAAGGTACATAAGATATAATTTTATAAATATAAGTTTATTACTGATTAAAGTTGTGATTTTTATTGTGCTTATATGAATTTCATGAGGTATGTATACTAACAATTGTCTTATGCTTATTACAATTTAATAAGTACAGCTTATTCTTTCTAATATGATCCCTAAGCAGTTAAAACTTTAAGTGTTTACTATTAAGTTAATTTATTTTCTTAGAATGTTAGTAGTTTTATTATTTTAACTTTTGTAATTATTTCTTCGATTTAATAAAAGTTTTAATTATTCTTCTTGTTTACCCTTTGGAATTAAATTAAACTAGTTATTTTATCTCCGTGTTGAATAAATGTAACAAATACAAGTGAAAAATAATTTTTATTTTCGACTTGTACGGTATATATGGGTTTCAATTTATACTAAGTGCTAAAATCGAGTTTTTGTGAAAACTTGCAATTTTGACTAGTCAACGCTGCGAAGCGAGACTAGTGCTGCGAAGCGAGTACATAGTATAAATGGGGCAAGTCCAACGAGTCCAACCCACACTTGTCATTTACTCTGCGAACCGAACTCACAACTCCTCTGCGACTTGAAATTTGGCGAAATGAATCGAATATATATTTCGATTGATTTTCTGATTTTTAATACAAGGAAGGACTTTTCGATCCGTGGAACTTTTACAACTTTTGATTACGCATCTTTTGAAGTAAGTTTCATGAGATTTCACCGTGTAATTTGTGAGATATCGAGTGGTTTGTGTTTTGAATGTGTCGGTTTAGTTTATCACGGATTTTATACAAATTAGTGATTTAGAAAACCTAACACATGTTTATAATGCTTAATCGATGGTTAATAAACATGTTATAATCGATTAATTGCTTTTAAACACATCTGATTAGTGATTGATGTTTGAATTCGTTGAGCAGATGGTCCTGCGAACCGAGATCTATCTCGCTTCGCAGTCCGCTCCAAAGAATCGAGATAAGTTGCGAAACGAGTTCATCTCGTTTGACTTAAGTTGACCGAAGCGAGACGAGTTCAACTCGTTTGACTTCAGTTGACCGAAGCGAAATGATTTCAACTCGTTTGCCTTCTGTTGACCGAAGCGAGACGAGTTCCACTTGTTTGACTTGGGTTGACCGAAGCGACTCGACTTCAATTCGCAGGGTTTCTGCGAACCGAGTTGAAAAATTAAATCAAATTTATAATTTTTCAATTATAACTTGTTATCGATTTGAGAATTGTTTGTTTACAAATAATTAACAAGTTACTTGTTTATATACATATAGACTTAAGAACTTTTATTTATAAGTTTAAATATGTGTAATATCTTAACAATTTAAGTTATTTCATATCGAAAGTCTTCCGACTCATAGCGTAGTCGTGCAGCGTGTTCCGATATTAATCGGCGGTATGTTAACTCGAATTGTTTGTCATAGCTAATGGGCTTTATATATAATTTATAGAATATAATTGAATTTGTTAATTCAATTAATTTTCAGTGAATTATGTTATTAGTTAATAGTATATTTAGACGTTTGATGATCTTTTTGATCATAATACGTTAAAGTGTAAATTATCTAATGCTCGTTAACTTAACATTTTTGCTATTTGTGTAATTTTGAATTACAGATATGGCTAACAGATCTTTTGAGAAGGGTCACAACATTTTGGTGAATCTAGATGTCAACGAGCGTGGTGCTGAGCGCTTTGAGCAGACTTTGACATATTTAGCACGTTCGAGAATTCGATTTGCTATCACTGAGTCACCTCCACTGAACAAAGACCTTCTTATGCAGTTTTGGACGAACATTGTATATGATGGTGCTGCTAACCCGCCTACTATACGTACGACGGTGAATCAGCATCCGATTTCTTTTACTGCTGATGACTTACGACAGCTATTGCAGCTAGGAACTTCTGAACAAGAAGCGGGTCCATCTGCTTTTTCAGCTGATTTTATAGAAGGAGCTCTAGGTCGGACAGGTTATTCAGGACCTAGGAGAGGACATCAGTTTGTCAAGTCTTTTGTACTAGGACAGTGGAGATTACTTTTTACTGTTATAGTATCTATTTTTGGGAACAAGAAGTCAGGATTAGATGAACTTAGTCCTGAGTTGATGTCAGCTGTACTGTCACTGGTTTACAATAAACCATACAGTTTTTCTTCTTATATCTTTCAGTCCTTCAGAGGACAAATCACCGGAGCTGCTAGGACATTGTTTATTCTTTATCCTAGATTCTGTATGCTTCTGATTCGAGCTCAAGTTCCAAACTTGCCAGCTTATGCAGCTGATTTTCAAGTTGAGACAATCGGACTGCGAGGTTACAACGCTTGCTTTTTGCTATCCAAGCGTAAAGATGAGATTAAGCCTGAGGCTGCTGATCTTTTTGGGCATCTTCTTGATGCTGATTATGTTGCTCCACCAAATAATGGTTGGATGGATGCTGGAGCTCACGGTCAAGCTCAATCTCAACCTTCACAACCTCAACCTCAACCTCAACCAGCAGCAGAGTCACAGGAGCTCATTGAGGATGTTTTACATCAGGTTGAACATCAAGGTCAACAAGTTGTGCCTGAGCTAGCTGCTGAGGTTCTACATGAGGTTTTGATACAGATTGACGATGATACAGATCCCTTGTTACGGGATATTGATAGTTATGTTGAACACCCTGAGGTAATTTTATAATTATATAATAATATTGGTACTTCATTGTTATATTATTATCACTTTATTATATAATGCATATGTTATAGATATTTAGTTAATTAGATATTATTTCTGATTATAAAATATAAATATCATTATGATCAGGGAGCTGAGACTGCAGACCCAGAGGTTACTCGACCTGAGGGTGAGCAGGGACAGCTTGATAGATCTGAGGGTTTACCTTCTCAGGATTCTGATGTTGGTCATCTGGAGGCCGTGATGGTCAATTGGCTTCAGATGATGATGATAGTACTCCTTCTCCACCTCCAGATGCTAGTTATATTAGATACCGATCTCGGATGATTCCAGATCCAGCACTGAAGGAAAAGAGAAAGGCTAAGGAAGTCGACCCAGACTTCAGTATTATTGACGAAGGTCCTGAGGAAGAGGATCTACCTCTTATTCCTCAACGCCGTAAGCGTTCTAGGACATTGATCATTCAGGATGGTATGTTTTTATTTAAAGTTAGATAATCTTAACTTGTTGTTTATCAGGAGTTAAACTGAGACAGTTAATTCTGTGACAGTTGCTCAAGATACATCCCAGGTAGAGACGATGATACCGGTGGTTACTGAACCAGTATCTGTACCATCTGAGGTATGAGATAAACGTTTAGTACTACGAGTATTATAAATATTCAAATTAGAGATTGAGACAGAGTTATCTGTAACAATTACTTATTTAATTATATCTAACTTTATAGGCTGAGAAACTGCTTGAGTCAGTGGAACCAGAAATGGTCTCCAAGACTGTTGAGGAGGGAGTTGCAAAACTGGTGCATGATGCTCAGTTTCCGACTAATAAAGCTAGTAGATTTGCAGCTAGTCTTCTCAAGGAAGCGTTATCTCAAGCCATTCCACCACTCACACGTGAATCATACATTGCTTCAGTGACACCGCCTGGACCATCTACAATATCTGTTATTCCGACGACTGATGCTGAAAGGATAACATCCTTAGAGTCAAGAGTTAAGGAATTGGAACAAAGTACTTCTAGGATTCCAGGGTTGTTAGCTGAGAATGTTTCTCTTGCTCAGCAGATGGTTCATATCAGTGAATCACATTTGACACTGCTGAAGACTCATGATACTTTGCTTGCTGATTTTACTGCCCAGCGACTGAAGCTTGAACACTTAGAACGTTTGGTGTTGAGAGTGAATTCAGGACAGTCTGCTCAGGGGGAGATAATGATATATCATGAAGCTTGCAAAGAGGATGAGTTAGCTAAGAAGAGAAGAGATGATAAAGATGATGATTCCGATGCTCAGAAAGATGGTGAGCCGACTGGTCCTTCAAAGACTGGTGAGCAAGCTATTATTCAGGGGGAGTCTGCATGTATTGGTGTTAGTGGTGATGGTGCTGGTACAAGTGTTGCGGGTACAAGTGAAGCTGGTAAGACAGCTTAGACTTGTGTAGATATTTGTACTTAGAATTTTAGTTGAATTATAATTGTAATTTATAATTGTAATTGAATAATTGTAACTTAATAGTTTTGGTAATATATTCGGCTTGAGATTTTTATTACAAGATTAAATATATTAGAAATTGTTTAAGTTATTTGATTTTGAAAAGTTAAATAAATTAGTGATCGAAAGTCTTCCGACTCATTGAGAAGTCGAGCGGCTTGTTCTGATTTATTTCAGCGGTCAAAGTTTATTTTAACTTAGACATTTTAGACTTGAGAGTTTTTATAACTGACAAGTTAAATATGTATGATTTTTAACTAGACAAATGATATATAATTTAAAGATATAATTGAAAGTTAAGTTCTTGTGATATAACAGTTCAATTAAGTCTTAGAAATTATATAAGGTAATTAACAGTGAATTTAAATGCTTGGTGATTATTTACAATGCATTAAAATTTAAAGTTAATTAATATTTGTTAAGTGTTTATAAGACTTAAGAATTCTTTGATTGATTCAAGGTAATTAATAAAAGAATTATAAGTTATATAGATTGGTTATATTAACACAATTGAAATGAATAATGAAATTTTTTAGATTGATTCAGAGAAATCAATAAAAGAATTTATATTATTAATTTGATTTGTGTAGTTATGGAAATGCTAGAATTGAGTGACTCTGGAAGTGATATTCTTGATGAAATCGATGAAGAAATTGATTTTGATCTTGAAGAAGGAGAATTTTTACTACCTGAGGATTGGACTGCTGTTTATGAGAATGAGCAAGACATGGGTGTAGATCCAGATGCAAATATTGATGAACACCATGTGAGCCCATCTAGGACAGAAGTTATTATTGAAAATAATCAAGGTCCAACAATTGTCGATGTAGATGAAGAAATCGATGACTCAACCGATTCTGAAAAAGATGAAATCTTAATTCCTACCAAGAATCCAGCAGTTTTTCTTAGAAAACTTCCTAAACAGAAAAAGAAGGTTGGAGTTTCTGAAGTTGATATAACTGGGAAACGGGAACCTAAAAAAGGGATTATTGGTTGGTACTTTGACTCTGAGCTGAAGCTATTTGCTATTAAGAGGTTTGACGGAGTTCAATATCTTGAGCGAAAGCTTGCAGTATTTAGTTCTTTGCCTAGATTTGAGATTCGAGATTTGGCTCGATTACCTTTGAATAACCCAAGTGATGATTTTGTTGGAAAATATGTCGAACACATAATCAAGACTGAGGTTAGAGCTAATAAATTTGAAAAGATTAAGCCAAGAAAAGGAAAGACTATTAAACTGACAGAGTGAAGTCAAAGGACAGGACGAAGAAGAAGAAAGAAGATTTATCCATCTGTTAAGTGTTTACAGCAGATTCCATTGAAGACAATGCCACAAGATATTTTGGAAAATATGAAGAGTTGACATGTGGATTCAGAGACTGGAGAAGCTGTAATGGTTGAATTTGATGATGAGGTTGAAGGTGGTGAAAGAGAAATCTTCAGAGTTTATGACCATCGACACCTAATGAACATGTCGAAGAAAGATTTGATAAAATTGAATGAAAATAGAATCTTGACGACAGTAGCATGGGGTGACTTAGCATGTGATTATCAAATGATGGTTAAGACTTGTATAAAATTGAAGATTTATGCTGGCAGTAAGATTTATAAGTAAAAATCAAAGACAACTTGAAGACATAATAGCATAGATGCTAGAGCTATTGTCAAGGGGGAGTCTGTTGGGACATGTATGTGTGACAACAGATCTAGCTTGTAATAGTACTAGTGATTATTGTAATCAAGTTTGTACAATTGATTTGGATTTGTAAATGATATTAGTTTGGTATTAATATTCGTTAAATATATTAGAATGAAAAAGTGTTAGACGAATATCGAATACGATGTTACAAACTAAAGTCTGTGAGATAAGATCTCAAGTCGCAGAACTTAGTCCTGCGAGATGAGATATGGGCTCGCAGAGTTGCGAACCGAGTCAAGATGGGCTTGGTTGTGGGCTGCGAGTTGAACTCAACTCGCAGAGTCCATCGACCTACGAATCGAGTTTGATTAAAACCTATAAATACTCAATTAGGTTTAATCCGTAAATGACTTTTGGCCATTCGTTTTCCAAAGGACAAAAACACTATTCTAAGCAGTCATAAGGTTAGGTATTGATCGATTAACATTAATTAATCGATACAAAACCTTGTTGATAAATCAATTCGCTATTATCTTGCGAAACAAATTGTTCACTTATTGTGAACCAAGTATTGAGGAATTCCGCGCCTTAATACTTAAGATAACCTCGTTATCGATCCACGTACTAGGGACTTACATTCTGTCATGATCAAGCCTCTCCTTTACAATCAATCATTCATCCCTAGGAACATCAACGGTATACAGTGCATACTCCTTCCACAGCCTGCTACCCTAGGTACCATTTACGGTGTACCGCACTCTAACAGTTCCACATATCCTTCGTAATGGTGTACTGTAACACTTCTAAGTGTTCCCACAGATCCTTCTAAGTGACCCTTGATAGATTTGAGGTGTACTGTGATGTTTCCACAACTATACTATCCCTAGGTACAGCTACGGTGTACACTGTCTAAGCTTTTCCACAGCTTCGGTGCTAGAGGTAGGCATACGGTGTACTGTAACACTTCCACAGCTATATTGGTTCCTAGACCATATTCTAGGGTTTCTAGGCAATCCACAGTGTAGGCACAAATAGCTCTTTCCGGGGCATATGCCCAGTATTTCAACCGGATTATAGTGACAGACACGACTTCATACTATAATATAGATAACTTCCTACTGTACCTAGAGGTGATCAAGTTTTAAGCCTAAAGTAGAAGGCACGCGAAGGACTGGAAAGAGTGATCCATAGCTAATTCTAGATGCATGATAAGTTTAGATATAACAAATATAGCAATTCCCAATTATATGTTTTTAAAGATTAATTCAACATCATCCCTACGCCTAATTATCTACATTTCAATAACCGCAACTACACACTACTCAATAGGCATGGCAATAACAATAACATACATCATATAGTTAGGCAATAATAATTTGGACATAGTATAAGTATGAAAAGATAGATATCACCAGTAAGTTAAGCAGAGTAACAGCTGAAAAGAAATGCGTAGTCTTGCACCAAGAATGCTCCTTTACACCGTGATTACAATACCAGCTTCCTTCTCTATCTAACTACTAACCAACTAACTATCTCTCTCTCTCTAGAGAGAGAAACCAAAACTAATTATCTAACTAACCTAGAGATGGTAAAAGTGTATAAAAATGTAAGAAAATGAATTGTGAAGAAGTGAAGTGTATGAGGTGTGTTGAAATGAGAAGTTGAGCTTGGTATTGATAGGCAACGCACATCCGTATCCATAGACCGTATCCTGAACCTCAAATGCACAACCGTATCGCACAACCGTATCAAAATCTTATTTTTATTACCCAAATGCACCAATACGGCTGTCCTAGGGCAAATACGGCTGTCCTGGAGCAAATATGGGTAGACACCAACCGTATACGGCTGGTCTAGGCCATATACGGCTGGACACAGGCCGTATACGGTCTGTGTGGGCTGTATACGGCTTGTGTCCAACCGTATATAGTCTGGACCAGCCGTATACGGCTGGGGACAGCCGTATGCTGGCTCTTCGGTTCTTCGTTTCTTCGGATGGGCATATCTTCTTCGTCGTTTATCCGTTTCGAGCGATTCTTGCAGTCACAGTTTCATAATTTCCTAACGAACAAAATGACACTAATTAGAGGTCGTAATGTGGAGCATAGGTCATGGTTCATTAAAAAGAGTTAACGAAGGTGTGGTGGAGCAGTTTTGCTCAGTTTCTCACGTTTTTCATGTCATTTTTAGTGATTTTACAAACATCGTCTCCGTTTTGACTTAGTTAAAAAAACTTAATGAATAATGTCCTTTTAGGTGTGTTTTTGTTAACTTTGTTCCTAAAATGTGGAAGATAACGTACGTAAAAACATGACTTTTTACGTGATATCAAATATCCCACACTTAGACTTTTGCTTGTCCTCAAGCAAACTTTAAATTTCTCACTTGCTACAAAGGTTTGAGAAAAAATTGGTTTTGGGGTTACGACAAGAAATTCCCTGAGAAAAAATTGGTTTTGGGGTTACGACAAGATAGTCATCCTTTAAACCTGGAATGTTAAAAATGACATACTTTCACAATTCTCGATGGATATTGTACATGACTAGGCGATCTCACCAGGTGGTCACTCAATTCACTCAAAGTGTATCGGGTTTCCTATCATTCTAATCAAACAAAATCGCTGATAAAGCCAGTCCTGCATTGCTTCTCATCATAGGCTTGATCAAGAATCGGATCTCCACCACTTCAATCAGAACGGTGCTAATCATCCTAAGACATTTTTCGGGTTTTGAGTGATGCTAAAAGGGGTACGAAGGATGGTGGATTTTTGGGAGTGAAAAACGGGATATTTTCTTTAAACTTAGAAGTTCTAAAGCTATGAATTGATTTATCTAGACATTCTTAAAATGGAAAACACAAACGAAGGAATTTTATTTGAAGGAAGGTAGCTTTTGATGACTTTCTTCTCAGGAACGCACGCGAAGTTGAATGATTTTCTGAACAGACATTCTTTTTTAGAGTTTTAAGCACTAAGCTTTATTCTATTTTTGTGGGACTTTTTTCGATGATTTTTCTTTTCTTTATATTTTTCGAGAGACCCTGGATACTTTGTCCTTTCGACATCTCATTTTTTTCCAAGTTTTTTTCAGACAAGGTGCCAATTTTTCGCACCTGAATTTTTTTTGCTTTCAATATATGACTTTTAACTCATGCAAGATTTCTCCGAGAGGACGCAAAGTAAATGGGAGTTTTTGAGGCAAGAGTAACAAGGATGTCTAAATAACATTTTTCATAACTTCAAAACGTTCTAAGTTAAAGTTTTTGGAAGGGTAAGGGAAGGTGGTTTGAAGAAATGAAAGGTTAAGGCTCAAAGGGTTTAACTAGTGTATCTTCAACACTCACGAATGAGAGTTGGTCAGGTTAAGCTTAAAAAATGTTTTTGAAAAGTTGGGGTTTTAATCCTATGAAATGTCAAGGTCCTCTGACTGCACCTTCACCACGTACGGTGCCCATTGGTGTAGTCTCGAAACGTATACCAAGAGCAAGTTCTAATTCAAAGCATATGCATCGGCATGCACATCAAATGAAAAAGTGAAGCATTTAAAGATGAATGCTTTTATTTGGCTCAAGTACCTTACTACAACAGGGTTTGTATGTGCCTAGCCGTGCGATGCTCTTGAGTTAACATTTCATTTTTAAGGAATTCGTAGCTTAACTTATCTTACTTTCCAAAGCAATTTAATTAATTTCTGACAAATTCATCATTCTCAAAATTATTTAGAGTCAAAAAATTAAAAAATTTAGCAAAAATGAGGTTTTTAGAAAATTTAAGCAAACTGAATGAGTGAAATTTTTCACTATCGAAGTTAAGCTTATTTTTAAGAAAGTTATGCTTTGGACAAGCTATCAAAGTCAAATAATACGGTATATCATACCGTGCATCCCACACTTAGAGGAACATTGTCTCTAATGTTCTCAAACTAAGTTCGAAAAATTCTTCTTTTGGAAGAAGAATCCCACACTTTGGACAACGGGGAGATATAGTTGATGAAAGGAAATCACTAAGAAATGGAACGAAAAACTCCCCTATAAAGAAAGGATTGAGATGTGTGTTTGAAGATTCTAATTCAGCTGGGTAGTTCAATAGGCTCGGGTCAGGATCTTTGCGTGGTTTGCGCGTCATTTCAGATTCTCCTTGGGGGATTTTCATTACAATTCACTACTCTCTTTTATTCTCGAGTAACCTAAAAAAGTAAACTAAGAAGAACATAATATAAGTAAATGATAGATAGACGATACTGATAGGATAGATAGGTCCAACCAAATCACAAGTTGGAACCATAATAGGTCTGCAGCAGTAATAATACAGTCATCCCAAATATCTAGTAATAATAATGTTATACAGTCATCTAACACAGATAGTAATAATAAGATCAAGGGTGAGAAGGATCCTGGTCGGATGGTGGTCCGTGAGCTGGAGAAGGCATGGAGCTATAGGGTGCAGGTCGCGAAGCAGAGTGCTGTTCACTCGATGTCTGTGGAAGACAGAGGCTGAAGAACTGCACTGTCTGCCTGATGCTGATGGCTGGATCGGCTACAAATGAAAGTTAGGATCTAATCCTATCTCAGCTATCTCATATGATCCAAGAGATGCCCCATGCATCGAATACGGTGGAAGCTTAGAGGATGGCATTAGGTTGGTGTTAAGCATCCCAGTGAGTCCTAAAAAAGTAGGCAAAGCAGCAGTAGTCATATCTGGCAAGTAGTCTGTCTGTACCTGTTCGTCAACATGCATGTCCTGTCTATACCCTGATTGAGGTGAGTCTGTCTCTAAAGATGTATGTTATGTGGCTAACTCAGTAGGTCTGGGACGGGTCATGGCATGGGAAGATGGCTGCCCAATGGTACGTGGGATATGCAGATCATGTGGTGTGGTGGTGTGAACAGAGAATACCGGCTCAACTGCAGGTATAGTCCTGGTACGGCGAGCATGAGGGATATCTCTGGGTATGGTGTGAGTGGAAGATGTGGGTGGTATGGTAGTGTTGGGTATGGTAGTGGTGAATGGTGACATGGCGAATAGGTGGAGCGGCATGGTGTTATATGATGGTGGGAGTGGGCCGCATACCCAAGTAGGTGGTGCTGGCTGTGGGAATCTAAACTCATGAGCTAAGTACGTGTCCTGTGTATGATGCAAATTAAGCATGCCAATCATGCCATACATCAGCTCTGATGATACCGGATCTCCGTAGTTGAAGACTTAAACCTAACTCTCCTGCTCCTCAGGGGTCTCATGAAGACTCTCGGTATAACATCACCATCCTTCCACTTAATCTGTCCCGCATCATCCTTTTCCAATAACCAAACTTTGACCATATAATCAATGTTATATGGTTTCGACTCCTTGTTCCTCACTGATGTCAAACTACTAGCACCTCCTCAGTCAATATCCCCATACTCTTAACTAACTTGGTGATCACGACTCCCATATAAGCAAACTCTGACTCAGTATACCCTGACTTAGTGAGGATCCTGTCAACAACCAGATAAGTAACGTTTACATGCTCCTGCTCAACAATACTCTTAATAATCTGCAATTCTTTCACTCCAACAGCCCCTTTTGTCTTTCTTTCCCCCCGGATACTACAAGCAATCAGATTGTGGAGTACTTGGTGGTGCTTGTCAAGAAAAGAGGTGGCTTTGACATTAAATTGAAATCGACTCCCAGTCAACTCTGACCATATAGCAGTGTGGTCTTGCTGCTTGACCTCTCGGTCTGCTTTTAGGAAGAATGGTGTAGTCACCTGATACTAAGTGTACAACTTCAAATGTCTCGCAAAGGTTGCTATGGACATGTGATGCAGGTTACCCAGGAAATTAAATTTGATCATCCTGTCATCATTAAGTTTGTCGATCGTCTTGTCAAACTGGAAAGTAACCATAACTTCTGCAACTAGCTCATGATAGACAGTCTCTCTAATCTCAAACAAATTCTTCCAGGCACGCAGATTTCTCTTTCCCTCCTTAAACTGAATCAATCTCTCAAATCCCTCCTTTAAACCAATCTCAGCCAAATTTTAACAGACTATGTATCTGTTTTCCCCAAGTTGATGTGTTAACCAAGTCTGATACAATTCCCTTTTCTCTGGATCTTTTATGGAACGCTTGAGATAATGAAGGATTGTGTCCATCTGTCAATAAGAGAAAAACAAACAACATAGTGAATTACATAAGATCATTACAAGCTTATGGACTAAGTCATATTCCAAATTGTTAATCGGAAATTCGAAATGTGGGCTTTAGAATATGAGTAGTCCATAAACCTGTTAATAACTAGTAATAATCCCAATCTCAATTTCCAACCATCACAAGAAACTTTGGTTCATACAAAAAGGCTATAAGACTTAAGCCATAACACTTTCTAAGCAAAAAGTCAAAAACTAGTCAACCACATAAGCATTTATGATTTAGATTTTTACCAAAAACATAAGTTATGATTTCTAAGTTCAAACCTTAATCATGTAATTACCTTAAGGTGGTGAAAATAACCTATCCTTATGAACGGATGCAAACTCGTGTGATGTCGGATTTAGCAAGTAAGAAAGTTTAACCATATCACAAGTATTGCAAATCAAAGTTTCCCAGTTGACCCTTTTTTAGACACATGTGTTTTTAGATTGAAATACTTTAAAATGGTTATGGCATTCTAAACATAGACACTACTTTGATTTTTAAAGATAGGTAATTAAAGTAGTCGTACATATTTGAGATTTGCCATAATATTTTAAAGATACAATTTGAAACTGCAAGTTTTGACCTTTATGACAATTTTGGTCATTAGGTTGCTAGAAATCAACCATTTGACTTTCAAAAGTCTTATTAACTCAATATGTAACAAAATCATGTTTCTTTAAGTTATCGGTTAAATCCATAGCAATCCTAACTTGCATTAGAGAATCAAAGTAAGGAAATAACATCAATTTAAGTCAAAACATCATTTAACCAAAAGTTTTGTTTCAAAGTGGAGACGTTTTGACAAAAGTCAACATTTTTGCTTACTTTAATTCACTATCTTGACCAAAACTCGCATCTAACCACAAATGAAGAAAATGAGAAAGATATACTAATCATATTAAGCATCAATCAACTAACAAACAACTTATCATAAGCAATTTAATCATCAATTGGTCAAAATGGATCACCTAGTCACAAAAAGTCAAACAAAGTCAGCTTTCAAAGTCAAAGTTCAAATTTCTTCAATTAAACATGCAATGCTAGTTCCTACATCATCATACAACACTACTAAGCAAGAATCAAAGGCTACTTTTGCAATGCAACCCACAAATCATCACTAACTAACTTGAAACCCTAAGTTTAAAAAGTTAGAGAATTTTGGTGTTTAGGGGTTGAATCTTACCTTGATATAGATGCAATGAGGTTAAGGATCACATATACATACAAATGATGAAGGAATGAAGCTTGAATTGGTTATAAATGGAGGAAAATGGTAATTTTGGTGGGTGTTGGGGGTGACCAGTGCAAGGGGGAGAGAGGAGGAGAAAAAAAATGATTTTTTTTTGTATTTTTAATAATTACTACCCTTTTTATCCTATTTATTTTTCTTCCTCCTTTTACCATTTATGTATAATTAATATAACAAGTGTAATTACTAGGTATTTTAGGAAATTAAAAAACTTAGCCAAATGTTTTTAGCAAAAGTTTAAAATTCTGCGTTTAGTTGCGTGCAACAAAAAGACTTGTTTTATTTAGACGCAAAGGAAACAACTTAACTAGATAAAAGGAAAAAATATTTTTTGTCTAAAAACTTGTAACTTTTAAAATCCAAACAATTTTTAAAACTTTCTAAAAATCTTTTATTAAAATTGTCAAGTTTCAGAAACTGCGCTGATTTAGCAGAGACAAGGATTTTTAGAGATTTTTGGCTTTTTGTCAAGAGACGAATCTACTAATTAAACTCACTTATTTTTGACTTAATAAAATTATTTTAAAAACCTACTATTAAAATTTGGGTTGCCTCCCAAAAAGCGCTTGGTTTAAGTCTGTAGCTCGACTTTTGATAAAAAAAAATTAACTAAGGGCCATTGCTTGAAAGCAATCTTGGTGCCCTTCGTTTAAGGAAAGTGTAGCGAGGAATAAAATCATAGTTTAAAATGTTAATGACATAATCAACTAGTTCGGTAGGGTGTAGTGAAAAATGTTTGAATTCGCTAAGAATCCTACATTCTTTCCGGTCTAATTCTAGAAGATTGCTAACAAACTTATTAAATTCCCCTCTAACTTTATTTTTACTTGAAATTCCCATTCGCATATCGCGGTCTATATTATTAAGTTCGTGAAAAAGATTTCCTAAAATTCTCTGAAACCTAAGTTCTTCTTTGGAATCGGGGTCTCCATTTGTAGTTTGAACTGCAAAGGTAACATCCCAGATTAGAGATCTTTGAGAAACGGTGAAAGGGAATTTGGACTGATCGAACAACGAAGCGAGTTTAACATGGATATCTTTTCTTTCAGCAAAGAAAACGGCTTTTATTTTGTCATCGTCAGCTCCTGGAAATATCTCTTGCAACTTGGTAATTATATAGGTGGCGGGGTCGACGAAAAATGGAATTTTTTCAGAAATGACGAGAGTGATCGCGGGATCTTTAGAAGTTAGAAGCTCAAGCTCATTTACCATAGCTGCAACATAATGATTAATCATGGTTTGTGAAACCGGTTGATAATCGGTGCAAGCAAATAGATCCATGAGGAGATCTATTTCTCATAATAGCTTTCGCTCTTGCTCTCGATATCGTGTGAAGAAACCATCTTCCTTTTGGGTTGGAAGACGGTGGAGAATACCTATGAGTATGTCTATCCTTAAGATGGCTTCCCTTTGTTCAACTGAGTAAGGAAAATCGGACATATTTAAGTGTAAGGCAAATGCTTTACATACATCCAATCTACTATCAGGATCAAAAGAGTAACCAACGTATCGGATTTCATCACCATCTGAATCTTACGGTATTTCTTTATCAACAACACGTTAAATGGTGTACGAAGGTTCTGGTACAAGGTATATAAAAATTGATGATTTTGGAATATGTTCATTATAACACCCCTCATTCAGTATATGAATATAATACAATTTAACTTAGAAGCGTTGACTTAAAAACATAGTTTATTAATATACATCATATAAAGTGTAAAATCATTTTTCAAACTTCGATACATAATAGTTTAAAACTATTGAAACCACATTACACATATTACACAAACGGGGTATTATATAATTCCAAAATCAGATTATCAAAAACCATATCAGAGTTAGCACTTCATCAAACATTCCCTGCTTCCAAAAGCATCACTTCCTGACCACCCACATAATTTACAAAACCTGCAGGAAGTAATATGAGGGATTAGCACGAAGCTAAGTGAATGAATAAGTCACACACCATTCAACTTAGCATAACTACTTGTTTACACCAAATAATCGTAAACACATATTCTTTCAATGAGGATCGGTGGCTCTTGGGATATCATAATACCCGGGGATTCCCCAAGAACACTTATCGTACATATCCGTATGACCATAACGGACGCGACCGATAACTAATGGTTATTATAATCAAACATAGGTTCTTCACACAACAAATGAATCAAGACCCTGTGTCATTCACACAATAACCAACTAGCCCAAATAACACGTTGACCTCAATATACTGATGCACAGAGGCTACTTAGCACGTAAATTTATAATCAATAACACAGACTAAATTGTCAAATAGTCAAATCTACGTTTACTTGTTGCAACTAAATAGTTACAACTAAATTAAGCAGTGAGTTCCAAATCCACTCACCGATACCTCTGATGTCTCCACACTCAGAATTCTTATATCACTGAGTCTTAGGTTGATCTGAAACAGAAAATCAAATATAAGTTAGAAATTCATTCCATAATCATCATCATAGCATATTTATCCAATCAGGTAATCCCTGAAGTCTAGGCAAACAAAAGTTCATTCAAAATGAAACTAGAAAATCCCGAAATGACGTTTAAAAACTGAAAAATGTCATTTTCAGGCCCTAGATGACCCCGAATGCCAAAAACTGCCTAGGCTCTTAGAATAGAGCCGGGATCATTAGGCCGTTTCCGAGTGACCATGTGAATTTCAATCCAATCCGAGTTAGTGAAATTGTCACCTGTCCCTTACCCCGAATAGACTTACGCATTTTCAAAATTTGCAAAACAAAAAGTTTAAAAATCTCAGTTCGCAGTAATCTCGATTCGCAGGTCAACTCGGTTCGTAACATTTCGGTTCGCAGCGCATAGATCTCAGTTCGCACAGCGATTCAACTCGCTTTGCAAGTTCAACTCGCATCGCAGCGACTCGGTTCACAAAACTCGATTCGCAAAGCAAAACTCAACTCGTAGCATCTCATTTCGCACATCTCGGTTCGCACCGCGACATCTCAGTTCGAATGACGAACTGAGGCTGCAAACTGAGTTCTGCAGACCCCAAAAACTCCGAATTTTCACAAAATCTCATTTTCAGGTATGATTTCAACATAGAAATGGGTCCAATTGAGTTCCTATCATCTATTAACATCAAATAACAACAACATTAGCCTCAATTTCACCCAATAACCTATAAAACCCACTTATGTAACTTCAAAAATCAAACTCACTTGTTAAAGAAGATGATGGTGATAAGAGCTTTGAAATAGAACTGATGTTTCGAATTCAATTTCACAGAAACTTGATTTGGTTATTAACTTGATATAGTTTTATGGAATGAGCAAACTTTCAAAAAGAAAGAAAATGGAAGAAACCTTGAGAATATGGGTATTAAGGTCGGTTTGACCAACCGACTCCACATTTTAAATGGTATAATTTTATACCCGTTCTAAATCTATTATCTGGAACCTAAAACCATTTGCGAGAAATAGTATTGTGTTTTACCGTCATCTATAACAAATTAAAATGACTAATAGTTTACTATTCACAATAAGTCCTTAGACTTATTTATCTAAGTTTCGCAATCAAACACTTAATATCAAAATTTCTAAAACAATTAAATAATCAATTTAAAATTTAGAAATTACCAGACCCTTAGGGAGGATGTTACATTCATGAATATCCTCTTTCGTTATGGGGATTCGTTCTTCATCGGATGAGGAACGAAAGGTTTGAGGGTTTTCAAGAATATTATCGACAAAATCAGGGAATCTAGAGAAGTTTTCTAAGGATTATGAAATCTCAGGTGCAGGTAAAACCTGATAGCTTGGAATGTTGGAAACAAAAGTTGAAATCTTCTATTGAGATTCATGGGTTCCTAAGTCAAGATCTAAAAAATTCCCCAAGGTTCTAGACTCGTCGTCTGGGCTAGCGGAGGTTTCTTTGGGTGATTTTGATACAAGTGGTCGAAGAACTCAGCATCGTCCATGGCCATCATTTCTGCTTTCGTCTTGAGGGCGGATGGAGAAATGGGGCAAGAAGGCGGCAAACCGTAGAAGGATATTTTTGGATAATTTAAACTAAACTAATTTATTTTAAAGGAAAGTAACTTTCGGATAAGTTTGGTGAAACCTAAGCGAAAAAGATCTCCTAAAGGCTAATTTATCTAAGGTGGTTTCAGAATCGTAACGCTCTACGATCCCCGGTAATGGCGCAAAAAACTTGATGGCGCCCGAACAGTCAAGTTTTCGAAGCTCTCTCCTTGTGAAGGGGGAGAACCCGTCCCCGTTGTCAAGGGACTGACCGGACAGTACCGAGCGCTGATCGGTAGAAGTTTTAATTTATAAAGAGCTGGGGCTCAACTTATAAGCACTACCTACTACACAGGGTGAGTAAGCAGTAAGTATAACTCGAGGTCGTTCTTCAATCGGAGCGAATTGAAACAATGTGTGGGCCAAATATAAAGTTCGCTATTAGGATAGGGGTTGTGTAGATAGAAAGGTTTTGAGGGTTTTGGTTTAATTAAATTATTAACTAAAGACAGAAAAGTAAAAATAGAGAAGAATCGGTAGCTAGGTAGACAGATAGAGAATTACGACTATTGAAACTTCAATAATCATTTGTGGGGATGATGTTTATTATAAAGATTATCGGGGACATTTTTAGTTAACAGACACATGTATTACGGGTGTAAACACTAGGACCCTACTTATTTATAAGTATGTCACGAGACCTAGGCTATTGTGATTTTGATCAGGACAGACTGCTCAACCCCCCCCCCCCCCCCACACTGTCTTTTAGACAAGTGACCCTTGAAGGGTGCAGGAATAAGGTAACAGACTGCCATACTGGTAATCCTGACCATTCTTAACACCTAAATGCACATGCCATTATCTAAATATGCTCAAATTATTAACCTGTTATTCTAAACTATCAGTTTTGTAGAGTCTAGGGGTTTAAGAATCCTGAACCACTGTTGGGCTTGACTTTCATATCTAGACTCATTTCTTACGTTTGATTAGTTCAATTACTTTTGTCATGATCAAGCCTCTCCTTTGCAATCAATCATTCATCCCTAGGAACACCAACGGTGTATAGTGCATACTCCTTCCACATCCTGCTACCCTAGGTACCGTTTACGGTGTACCGCACTCTAATAGTTCCACAGATCCTTCATTACCAGGGAAAGATTTGCGGTGTACTGTGATGTTTCCACATCTATACTATCCCTAGGTACAAGTACGGTGTACAGTGTCTAAGCATTTCCACAGCTTCTGTGCCAGAGGTAGGCATACGGTGTACTGTAACACTTCCACAGCTATATTGGTTCCTAGACCATATTCTAGGGTTTCTAGGCAATCCACAGTGTAGGCACAAACGGCTCTTTCCGGGGCATATGCCCAGTATTTCAACCGGATTATAGTGACAGACACGACTTCATACTATAATATAGATAACTTCCTACTGTACCTAGAGGTGATCAAGTTTTAAGCCTAAAGTAGCAGTCACGCGAAGGACTGGAAAGGGTGATCCATAGCTAAGTCTAGATGCATGATAAGTTTAGATATAACAAATATAACAATTCCCAATTATATGTTTTTAAAGATTAATTCAACATCATTCCTACGCCTAATTATCTACATTTCAATAACCGCAACTACACACTACTCAATAGGCATGGCAATAAATTTAAAATACATCATACAGTTAGGCAGAAATAATTCGGACATAGTATAAGTATGAAAAGATAGATATCACCAGTAAGTTAAGCAGAGTAACAGCTGAAAAGAAATGCGTAGTCTTGCACCAAGAATGCTCTTTTACACCGTGATTACAATACCAGCTTCCTTCTCTATCTAACTACTAACCAACTAACTATCTATCTCTCTCTAGAGAGAGAAAACTCTAGAGAGAGAAACCAAAAGTAATTATCTAACTAACCTAGAGAGAGTAAAAGTGTATAAAAATGTAAGAAAATGAATTGTGAAGAAGTGAAGTGTATGAGGTGTGTTGAAATGAGAAGTTGTTGATGCATATTTGTTTGTCTGTCAGTTGGTCTATCGAGTTGTAAAAGTGTCGTTAGTCATTTGATAGAAATATAGATTTTATATAATGCGACACTTAAGTTTTAGGTTAGGCGACACTTGCCTAAGTGATGCATAGCGACACTTAGGTAAGTGACGCATTAAGGCGGCCACATGCGACACTTCCACAAGTGACGCATGTCGGCCAGAATTTTGTGTATAAATAGAACCTACGGGTTTTTGGCTAGGGTTGACGAAACCCTAGCACCATTTGTCGACTAAACCATCTGTAATCAAGTTCCATACGTTATTCAAGCTAATAAACACTTTTACTTTGTTTGAATCAATTGTTTCGGTTTGTGTTTGTTAGTGTTTTGTGCAATTGAGTGTTTCCGCCTCTCAATAGCAGTCAATCATCACTTAGGTCCAACGTTTAGGGCACTCACAACTGGTATCAGAGCCTGAAATTTGATGTTTATTGAAACATACTGATGAATCAGTTCCTGTGTCTACATCTTCTGGAACTTCGAAACCTCAAGTGGTATACAAATCAATTGCACATGAGTTGAAGACTTGTAAAACTTATCTTGTTAAAGGTGAATTGACTGGATTGATCAGAAGCTGGAAATTTGATGTTGATAATTTTCTTATTTTGATCAAGAGAAGTGATGGCGTGCAATACTTCAAACCTAGATTCAATCATATCAGCACACTGCCAAAGGTTGAACTGAATCGTCTTGCTCAGCTAAATATTGTTAATCACTCTGAAGATACTCGAGGAGTTCTTTTTCAGAGAATTTTGAGAAAGGAAATCTATAGCAAGAAATATATGTGGATTAGACCAGAGCTAGGAGTTCGGTATTCATACAAGAAGAAGATTGATTTGAGAACTCAACATCAATCGTGAAATATCATTATCCACCAGCTGCTAGTCTCAAGACTGTTCCTCTGCAAGAGTTACCACTGGATTTCTTACAAGATTTAAAGTATTGGTGGTTTGACTCTGTCACTCAAGAAGCTGTTATTGAATATTCTACAAAGACTGCTGTGGTACAAACATAGGATATATGGGGAGAATGGCCAGTTAAGGAGTTTGTGGGAAAGTCTATTCGAGTTTTTGATCCGATTAGCCTAATAAATTTGACGAAGAAAGATTTGAAAGCTCTCTACAAGAATAAACTTCAGTACAATCAAGTTGATTTAGAGGAAGCTTCAAAGTTTACAAGGGTGGTCGAATTTTGTTTAAAGGTGGGAATACATGCTGGAGGAATTTTCCCAGAAGGGTGGTGCTGAGTGAAGTTTTAAAGGTTTAAAGATTTTGAAGACCAAGCTGAAGACACGGGGGAGTTTGTTGATGCATATTTGTTTGTCTGTCAGTTGGTCTATCGAGTTGTAAAAGTGTCGTTAGTCATTTGATAGAAATATAGATTTTATATAATGCGACACTTAAGTTTTAGGTTAGGCGACACTTGCCTAAGTGACGCATAGCGACACTTAGGTAAGTGACGCATTAAGGCGGCCACATGCGACACTTCCACAAGTGACGCATGTCGGCCAGAATTTTGTGTATAAATAGAACCTATGGGTTTTTGGCTAGGGTTGACGAAACCCTAGCACCATTTGTCGACTAAACCATCTGTAATCAAGTTCCATACGTTATTCAAGCTAATAACCACTTTTACTTTGTTTGAATCAATTGTTTCGGTTTGTGTTTGTTAGTGTTTTGTGCAATTGAGTGTTTTCGCCTCTCAATAGCAGTCAATCATCACTTAGGTCCAACGTTTAGGGCACTCACAGAAGTTGAGCTTGGTATTTATATGCAACGCACAGCCGTATCCGTAGACCGTATCCTGAACCTCAAATGCACAACCGTATCGCACAACCGTATCAAAATCTGATTTTTATCACCCAAATGCACCTATACGGCTGTCCTAGGGCAAATACGGCTGTCCTGGAGCAAATACGGGTGGACACCAACCGTATACGGCTGGTCTAGGCCGTATACGGCTGGACACAGGCCGTATACGGTCTGTGTGGGCTGTATACGGCTTGTGTCCAACCGTATACGGTCTGGACAAGCCGTATACGGCTGGGGACAGCCATATGCTGGCTCTTCGGTTCTTCGTTTCTTCGGACGGGCATATCTTCTTCATCGTTTATCCGTTTCGAGCGATTCTTACGTCCACGGTTTCGTAATTTCCTAATGAACAAAATGACACTAATTAGAGGTCACAATGTGGAGCGTAGGTCATGGTTCATTAAAAAGAGTTAACGAAGGTGTGGTGGAGCAGTTTTGCTCAGTTTTCTCACGTTTTCATGCTTTTTTTAGTGATTTTATAAACATCGACTCCGTTTTGACTTAGTTAACATAACTTATTGAATAATGTCGTTTTAGGTGTGTTTTTGTTAACTTTGTGTCTAAAATGTAGAAGATAATGTACGTAAAAACATGAATTTTTACGTGTTATCAAAAGGTGTAATTGAAATGATGAAAATGAAGGCTTTGCATGTCTCTTGTATGGTGTAATTAAGAAAGAGGATTGCATGGATTTCCATTGGGGGGAAGGGGTGGTGGCTGACCTATGGGCCCTATTAGGTGGGTTTGTGTGATTTAATTCTCAGTCTCAGACTGTGTTGCGTACATTGTTCGTTATTTCATTATTCTATTAAATAGCGTAACGTTTTCTTGTGTTGTTTTAATTCATGATATGTTTGGGATAATTTATCCATTGAAATTTTATTGAAATACTTAATCTTAAGTTATTGAAATATTATTTAGGGTTTCGTTTGGTTATTGGGTTCAGTTTGCGCATTTTTATTTGTTACGTTTTAAACGAAACGTCTAGGTTTTTCGTGTATTATTATATATAATAATAATATATGGCAAATAACTTCTAAAAATAGATTTAAGTTATTTATAGAAATTTTTTCACCAATGTCGTACATTGTGCCGGACTCCGTCCGATCGTTTTGCGCAATGATAGATAAACACATAATCACGTAAGTGTACATTCAAATATATATGTATTTACAAATATTTAGCTTAATACAAACTAAATACAAGTAATTAGGGTTTCAGTTAGGTTTAATAGTTAACTTAATTTGCCGGGTGTTACAGTCTGCAAATTTTATTACAACAATATTGAAAATAGCAGTACCCACTAAAAATGCCCAAACCTGATTCCATGCCTTATAATAAAGTTTAGTTCAACTATCCATAAAAAGAAGCAAGTAAACCAACAGTACCACAATATTACAAACCTCTTTCTACAAGTTGTGCTCCACTCCTCCATAGACCATTCTTATATTCAAAGCATTTGGATCCACAACTCGGCCTTCAGAATCCAGAAAAAAGGTTTACTACCGTATAAAATTTGATAAGAATATAACATAAAAACTGTAACACCCGACATTTTACACAACATATATTAATATTATAAACATGGAAGCGCGTTCCTAAAACATATTTGCCGAGTTTATATAAACCATACAACTATATATATTAAACAAACTAACTGTTCTATCACTACTTAATTTACCATCCATATTAATTACTTAACCATATTAATCTAAAACGGGTGTTATATAAAACTTTTCCAAACATAAATTTATCAAAAGATCAGAGTCAGCGCATCTAGTCAAACATCCAGTCAGTCATCCACAACCCGAACCATAACTAACCAAAATCTGCAAAAGATTCAACAACGAGGGAATTAGCTCACGCTAAGTGAATGGAACTGTAACCGACAGTTCAACCCACAAGCAACAAGTCTTACAACTAATAAACTGCAACAAATAAACACATAAGCACGTATCGTCAAGAGGATCGGAGGTTCCTGGTATACCATCACAGAAACCTATCGATAGCTTAAGTACTACCTTCACTGACATAAGTACTTCCTCAACTATGTGTATCGAATGACTTAGACAACTACACAATAGTACTCAAGCCCAACCAACCAACGTTAACCTCTGAATCAACCACATAGTCAACCAATCAAACAACCAACAATCAACAACCAATAACAATCAACAACTACAAATCAACTAATCAATAGCACAATATAAACCAAATAACAATAACATAACGTAATATATCCAAAACTATCCCGGTTTACTCGTTGTAACCGAACCCGATACAACTGAGTTGAACCGAGGATTACAGTAACCACTCACCGATATCTGAACCTCTGAAATCAGTTGTCTAATGTCACTAAGTTGCTGCCCACTTATCTGGAAACACAATAATACCAAGTCAGTAATAATCCAACATAAATATTCAAATACTACATATTTTACTTGTAATCGTAGTTTAATTCCATGAGCCATTGCTCATTTTATACACATAGTACCAAACACATATTATTTAGTACATACATACAATATATACATATACATATTTCTTGTCTTATATAAACAAAGAACAACGAGTACCGGCCGGCTATGATAGGTACCCTCCGGCTACTCTCCATTTCACCAAAACAGAATTTTCCCTAAACCGGGCTACCCACCGGGTAAGGGAAGTACCCGCCGGGTACTCGCCCCAGACCCAGATCTGTTATTGCACAACTCCGAACCAACAACCATTTTTACCAAATCTTAACTTCTATATAGGAATTTACTCAGTAAATGACCACAAACTTTAACTACAAACATATTATAACATCAAAAAAGTAATTCTAACATAAATTTCAAGCATACATCATCCTCTATCTACAAATTCACCAAACCCAAACTTTAACATTCAAACTTGAAGAACACTAACTAATTCTAACAATATATCTTCATACAATCAGTTTATATTAACAATCAATTAGTTTCAAACTTCAATTCATGTGCTAAAATCATTAAGCAACTAACTTCAATGAAATTTCATATTCAAAGTTATAAAACATATGAATACTTACAATCAAGTGATGAGCAAGATGATGATGATAGAGATAATCTGATTTTCTTAACAAGATTACATCACTATTTGTTCTTCTTGATTTTTCTTTGAAATGGTTAAAATTTGAGAGAGTTTATTTAGGATTGATAAACACAAATGAAGAAATAAAATAAAGAGTTAGGTGTAGTCGGTTTATACACCGACTCAAATATTTTACAGTGCTAAAATTTTACCGCTTCTAATTCTATTATTTGGAACCTGAAAATACCCGTGAAACAAAATATTTTTATTTTACTGTTAACTTTATTAATTTAAAACAAGTAACATTTTACTAGTAACAATAAAATCTGAGGCTCTTTTACTTGTTTATTTTCAAAACAACCATTTTAAAACATATTAAAATACTATTTAATTCCAGACCCAAAAACTGAGTGTTACAAAAACATCAGCCTCTAAGAAAATACGAAAGGAAGAAGCTAAATACGAAGCCCAGTACCCAAATATTAATTAATTAATTGTAAGTAGAGGTGGAAAAATGGACAAAAAAAACCATAAATTGGGGGAAAATTTTCACCTACACTTGTAAATGAAATTTTATTTATTGTTATAAGGGATAAACAACGTGTCTAACTTCCTTAGAAACAATAAAGACCAAGGGCTTTCATGGAATAATAATAATAATACTAAGAATGATCATATGGTTGAAAAATGGATTCATTACGGCTCTGCATGATGAATCTTCTTCTGAAAAGGGTCAATTTATTTACCCAAACTTGTTCGAGAAATTCCTTCAAGCATTTTTTTAGGATAAACCGAGCCCTTCATATTAGATAGAGAAGAAAGAATTAGTTGTCTTGAATTCTCACTAAGCTTAGATTCAAGAAGCTTTGGATGTAACAGAAAATATTCTGAGATGTAACTTGATGTCGTATCCAACATTGAGAAAAAAAAGAAATAAAAGGTAATGGTAGCTTACCTCGTCTCCTGGGGAAAAAATGGCAAAAACATAGCCCCGATTACTAACCACAATCTGGTTCTGGTCAGGTGCAACCAAACTTTGTTCTTGATCAAGTTCTCTATAATCAAGTTCTCTGTGTCACCGATGTTAGCCAAATAGTTGATCTATGTTCATTCAAAATAGATGGAGTTGAAAAAATGGTGGTGGGAGATGGATGACAAGGGGTGGAGCCGAGCAGGGAGGGAAGAGAGAAGAAGAAAGATGGAGAAAAAAAAAGAGAATTGCAAATTTAATTGGCTATTAACATTAAAGTTACTACTCGACTATTTTGAAGTTACTAACTATTTATCCTTAGAAACAATTAAGTATGGTTGACTTATAATGTTGATTCAATATCTAATTGTAGCACCCAAAAAAATAGAGAAAATATTTGTGATGATCAGTCAACGGATTAGATTTCACGTCATGGTCCGTGTCAGAGATTTTTTCATGCTCAGTAAACACAATTTCCGCAGGAAAGTACCAGTGACCCAGTTGAATATTAATACCCAATAAAATGACGCCACGTGTTCGATAAATTTCGCAATCAACGGATATCACGCAGTAAACGAAAATATGTTGCATGTTTATGTTTAAATTAGATATGCCGCTGTATTTTGCCTACATGTCGCTGTTTTTACTCGATTTTCACGCCGGATTTTTCAAACTTGAAAGTGTAGCTGTATTTTTCAAAAATTGTAGTTGTACCTATATGATGCCACTTACAAATATTTACGTTGGAATAAACAATAATAAAAAGTCGATACATTTCCAAACAAATTAATAAATAAAATTATTAACAAAAATGTGCGTAGAAAATGAATTGAACTGGAGGGTTGGTCGGGTCCGAGTGAACGTGGTAGTAAAGGTAATTGGTTGGATAGTAGAAAGCCACGATGGGTATGCTGCCAGCTTAATCTTGTTTCTGCTTCCTACATGCCCGCCATGTTCCATCTTTTTATCCGTCACCAAACTATTTTTTTATATTATATTTTCCATATTTTCCCAAATATACACGATTTAAATATCTAATATATATGGAAATTGATGTCCCGTTATGTCGCTGTGATTGCGAAAAATACAGCTATAATTTCAAATTTGAAAAATCCTGTGTGAAATCGAGTAAATACAACGACATATAGGTAAAATACAGCGGCATATCTAATTTAAACATAAACGTGCTGACATATTTTCATTAACTACATGATATCGGTTGACAACGGGATTTATCAAACACGCGGCATTGTTTTATTGGGTATTAATATTCCGCTGGGTCGTTGGTACTTTCCCGCGGAAATTGTTTCTACTGAGCTTGAAAAAACTTTGACACGGACTATGATGTGAAATCTAACCCGTTGACCGACCATGACAGATATTTTCTCAAAAAAAATATGTGAGTATTCTTTTAAAATTTTAATATGAGTTAAAATGTTGTTTTATGATACTCCGTCTGTCCCATTATAAATGTACACTATTGACTTTTGAAAGTATTTCTTTCACAACTTTGACCTTAAATTTTTTCATTTGTGTTATAATATACTTGATGCAAAATATACGAATGAATTGAGTTTTTAATTTATTTTCTTTGATATAATTTTCATGGGGTACTATATAACACAAACAAAAATATTCAAAGTCAGTTAAAAATGAAAGACTTCAAAAAGTTAATAGTGAACATTTGTAATGGGACGGAGGTAGTGATATCGCGTAAAAAGTCACATTTTTAATATCGATATCTCTCTCATTTAAGACTGATACTTGGCATATAAGCTCAATTATCACATGAATCAGTGATATTATGCCAAGAAGGTGAAATCACAGAAGCACGAGAAAAATCACTAAAAATGGGTGAAAAACGAAGATTCCACACACGTTTGAAGATTCAAGCAATCACGACAAGAATCCAAGATGAAAGGACCACCATCATGGTTTCTCTACTCCGAAGCCTTCATTTTCAAAATACGAATCTAACAAAAGTAGAATCAACAAAAACGGATGAAGAATAAAGATTATGCATGCTACGAAAGATTCAAATGATTCGGTACAAAACATCTCAAGATCGGAGAAACATCTCATGGATTTCTTTACATCAAAGTCTTCGTTTCTGAAAATTGATTCCAACGCAAAAAGAATCATCGAAAACGGGCACACAACATAAAAGATACGCGCGAAAACGAGAAACAAACAAACGATAGTGAACCGGGACGGCAGGCCGCTGGCCGCCGCCGGATGCCTCCCGGTCGTAGGCCGCCGCTTGTCCCTCCGTCCTTTTTCATCCTTTCTTGGTACACGTGCCATACCTTTTCAGGCTTTTTTTGTTTTCGGATATATGTGCCATACCTTTTCGAGAATGGTACCGTACCGCCCTCCAAGATTGCTAATGTGAGCCTCTAGTTGCTAACTTGCACCGGATTTCATGTATAAATAGGCTCCTTTGGCTCACAAATGAGGACACACTCTTTGGAATAAAAAGTTCCACTTTCTCACTCTAGAAATTCTCTTGTATTTTATAGTCTTTCTCATTCTAGGATTATTGTAATTAATCTACGGATTAACATAAAGGCTAGAACGAACGCTAGGGATTTGGAGATCAATCATTGTACGTGCGAAAGATTTGTCAATCATAATAATACGCTGCTACGCATTTATGTCCGAATGATATCTAAACATTTATCATACTTGTCTTATTTCGTATTTCAATATGGATTATTACTTGGTATGTTATTTATTTATTTCCATGAATTGCGAGTAGTTTATTATTGTGATTGTTATGATGTAGATAATTATAAGTAGGGATGACATTATATAATTAGTGTATAAAAATCGTAAAATAATATGACGGCCCCTATTCTACTGTTTACTCGATATAGTACTGGAAACGCTTTTAAGCGGAGTACAAATGTATGGAAGTCGGTAAACGACCGAAGGTAGTAATAGTACTGGAATCAGCTCTGGTTTAACAGTTGGAATTCCGAAAGGATAATACATCTTTGCAACTAACTGGTGTATCCTACGAAAGTCAAAACACTGTAAAATAATGTTCGTAAAACACGTTCAGATAAAATAGCATTTAGTAATGTTTGTATTGTTAAGATTTTATGAATTTGAGTTTAATTTATGAAGTACCCTTTATGGTTATCCACGTGACTGGAACCTAGTAATTAGGAACTGATCAATCTTAATTTAGGTAAGTAGTTATCTGTACCTAGTTCATGAAAGAGTAAGACACTGCGAGAATGCCGTCCTGTACATATATAATTCTTGTGTAACCTCCCATCTTATTACTCAATATAAAACATGACAGAGGTGAGTAACCTTGGAAATGCTTTTGAGCATATTACAAGTTAAATCACTGAAAGGTATGACCTGCATATGAAATACATTTTAACAAACTGCGAATAATCTAGGGAATTATAACTGTTTGAAAAGGATAAATTTTAGTCATAAGTCGAAGAAACCGGAATCTAGTTAATCATAAACAAGACTTAGAAATGAAAATAAAAGTCTAAGTGACTTAGGATACTTAAGCCCCTAGGTCTTACAAAATCGGCAGTCTAAACATACAAAGTTACTAATCTGCATACTAATAGAGTAGTAAACTATCTTAGGGGTTAAGAACGGCCGGGCCGGACCTATGAGACGATACGTTACTGATTCATGCACCTCGGTTTTAACCAAAATAGGTTGCTTATCTTTCAACTAGACAAGTATTGGAAGTTTGCACATTGCTCCAATCAGAATCACGATAACCTAGTTCCTAGTGACATGCCAATGGGAAAATTAGTCGGTAGGGTTCTAGAGTTTACACCTGATAGTTTAATTATTATATTAAGTATCATCCCTATTTATTCTGTCATCCTGAAATATTAATTATCGAAATCTCAGCAATCACATATTTATCTTTATCTGCTTTCCTGTAATTTACTTTTCTGTACTTTAATTTCTTGCAACTTACTTTCCTGCACTTTAATAACTTGTCTTTAAAACCCCCAAACCTACCTACTTTGTTCCATCCTAAATACTTCCCTACCAAAAGCATCAGCTTTAATCAATACACGTTTCGATTTATAGAACGATCTTAGGTTATACTTACCGCTTACTAACCAGAGTAGGTAGTTGATGCACTCCCATCCATCAGTGTCGTTGGTGTGGTTGTAGCGACTGAGGGGGCGATCAGGGGGTTTTAAAATTTATTTTGCTCGGGGCCTAAACCTCCGAACTACCTACTAGTACTGGGTAAATGTACCTAATACTAGTACGTGGTAAGGATGATCAGGGTCGTCTCCAGACGGTCGAATTTGAAGCGGAGATAGTTTGGATAATTTAGTCTTCAAGATAGGGTTCAAATAGTTGGTTTTGTTTGGTTTTTATCTAATTAAAATAACTAAAGCAATAAAATTAAAATAAGCTAGCTAGCACATATGGAACAACTAAGGATAGGGAAGACGTGGTTCGCCATGACTTGGGATAGTATAATATCAGGATGGTATTTATGATGGGGACACTTTCAGATTAATAGATTGACATACTTTGGTGTAAACACTAGAACTCTACCAATTAAATTTCCGTTGGCATGTCACTAGGAACTAGGTTATCATGATTCTGATCGGAGCAATACACTAAAATTTCAATACTTACCTAGTTTAAAGATAAGCAACCTATCTTGGTGAAGCACGGAGGTACATGAATAAAGCAGCGTATTGTCTCATGTGTCCGACCGTTCCTAACACCTAAGCTTATCCCTCGTTCTTCTAATTGTGGATCTAATTATTAACTTGTTATGTCTAAAGAATCAAATATGTAAAATCTAGGGGGTTGATGTATCTAAGTCACTTGGACTTTCCTCTCTAGACCTTGTTAATACTTTTCTTAAACTCTTATTACTTTGATTTATAACCTAGACCTCTCCTTTTTAAACAGTTATACATCCCTGGATTATTCGCAGTTTGTTAAAACTTGTTTTATATGCAGACCATACCTTTCAATAAAAACCATTGTACTTTATAGAATAGTTCCACGGCTTCTTACATCCAACATGCGGTCAAGGGTAATTGGCGGTGAGAATGACACTCTTAAACTAATTAAAAGCAAATGTAAATGTAAAGCAATGTAAAAATATAAACCTAATATGTGCAATGAGTGATCTCACTGTGTCTTACTTATTGCATGATATGGGTACATATACCTACTTACCACAATTAAGGTTCATGACTCCTTAATATCTAGGTTGTAGTCGCGTGGATAACTGGAAAGGGTACTCCAGAAATTAGGTCTAGTGTCATATATTTAAACAATAAAAAAGTATAATAATTCCCATTCATATAAGTTTCTCTTTGTGAATTTAAACTATGTTGGAATGAGTTGTTTTTACGATCTTATCAACTAACTAACGTAGAGTTGTTCGCAATCAGATAGAAGATATATCACATGGATAGTAGACACAAACAATTACAATACACCGGAAGTTCTCTCAAATGTACTGAACATATCGGCAAACGACTACCCTCGAGTCCTATTCCCCAATCTCGGTCATCAGAGATGTCCATTGATATCGCGTAAAAAGTCATGTTTTTACTACGGATATCTTTCTCATTCTGGAGCAATACCTTGTATAACGACTTGAATTTAAAAATATGGGTTTTCAAATTTTTTTCTTTAATAATAAATCACAAATGCGGAAACGTCCCAATTAATAATAATAAATACCAACTAAACGATTGGTTCATCAAAGTTCAGACGTTATACGTCTTATCATCACAATAGTAAAAGAAAACCAAAATGTCTACTGTTTGCATTACATGCGTAATCATGTAAACAAAATAAGCTAAGGTTTTATAGACAATCTTGTACACTCTTATTAGCTACCCGCCTCGCTCATCTATCCTCCTAAAGTTCCTAACCTGCTCGGTGTACACAATCAAGCAAGTAGAAAAATAAGTGTCAGCTAATTAAAGCTGAGTAAGATAACGGGTTAGTTATAAAACTAGTCCAATTAAAACATCAATTATAAAATCCTTTAGAATCAACATAACAAATAAGTTATAAGGATTCATTTACATCGAGAAAGCATATCAAGGAATCATCAAACAAAATCCTAAAGCTATGCCTACTTTATCTTTCTCAACTCTTATCATTGATTCATCTATCATCTTTATCTTTTCATTAATTCATTTGTTATTCTTTTCATCTGTTTCATCCGTTCGTCAAAGATGAAATACCGACTTGATGAGATGCAACAAATGCAACCCATCATTGTCGTTTAGAAATGAGTCCTCTCTCAGATTTGCCCATTCTCGGAACAAGTACCACATGTGATTGGCTAACAGCCAAGTACCTCAACCCATCCGGACATTGTCTAGAATATCCGGTAAACATCTGCATGAGCCCCGTTCTCGCGATTTGGATCCATCGGGGAAATCCAGTTTAAGTTCTCATATTATTCATCTTTTCATCTAGCATCAAATAATAGGGCCCCTAATCGTGCATCGTGTCTAAAGCATCATGGATCATCATCTAGTGTGACTATCATCAATCATGTAGTACAAGTATCACATAGAATCATGGCATAGTATACTACCCATAATCCCGTCCCACATTTATAAATAAAGTTTCCCTTGTACCCACATGAATCACAATTTAATCAAGCACAATAATATATAACTTAATAAAATAAGTTAACTCTAAAACTCTATTAGTTTTGACTGTGTACCCGGTTTTTGCAAACATTATCTTACCTCAACTCGAGTACCAATCCAATAAAATTCAGTCTTCTTTGGAAGCTTGATCACCTATATAATATTAATTATAAAGACACTATTACTAAAATTTAACATGTTTGATCACATAGTTAAAATGCATGATTGTATCCTAAACCCCTTGCTTCGATCCAATATATATATAATCTGGCAAGTTAAGTACTTCGTAGCCTTGACATATAAAACAAGATACTGGTGTAGATCAAATTAATGCCATCAAATTAGTCTTTTAATCTCTACAAATTCCAAACATACAATTTGTGATATTTAATCTACGCACAAAGATACATCAATTAAAATAATAGTTACCACATCATAAGCTCACTAAATAACTAATATAATAATGTTTCTGTTTGTGTGCTTGCATGATCATTGAAGTAAAAGAAAATATGAATTAAACTTATTCGATCAATTTGCTAGCTAAACGTTGGAACAATGGTGTCAATGCTTTGAAGTAATAATCAAACACCTAAAAGCTTCTAGTGTTCCAAGTTAATAATTTCAAAGATGTATACCTTATTTTAATAGTATTAAGAGTAGTCTTACTCCTTGCTTTGAAGTAAAGGCAGTGGCTTCAGCTTTTCTTTATTCTATCAAGAGAGTAAAGCTACGTATCTGGTAGTAACATTACTCACTTATATTGTGTCTATTTCTTTCTTCATCGATAATTAATTTATCTATTCCCAGTTTCTTCCTAACATCACAGTCATATATATCTACACCTAGAATCAGAATTCGTCTCATCACGTTCATGTAGTTTTCAATAACATTATGTCAAAAACATGCATTCCTACGCGTTTCAAGATTTTAACAAATAACAATACATGTATTCTCATATTTTTAATATAATCAAACATCTCATCGATCATATCTCATCTATATGAAAGCTCTACAAAATTAATTAAAACACAATAACAAAATAGATAATCACCTCCAAGAAAATATATTCGCTGGCCTAATGCTTCAAGATGTATTGGAACCTCTCCTTTCTTTCTCTTTGTCTCAGATCAAATACGTACGCAGAAAAAATAGGCTAGGGTTATTAGTTCTTTCACTAATTAATACTAATATTTACTCAATAAGTCCCTTAACTTCCCAAAACATTCAACTAGTCAAAGGCCCACAATCATATTGCAACTTAAGTCCTAATCATACATTCTTAATAGTAATAATAGAATACTTAAATAATCATCAATTAAATAAATGATCATAAATAATTTTAGGATGCTACACTTGGCATTTGGACTCAAAAGATACTCAAATTAAAGAAACTTTGCCAAAAAGATCAAAATGAAGTTGCACAAGAAAAATCAAGCAAAACGGACGAAAAACGTAGATTCCACACACGTTTGAAGATTCAAGACATCAAGAAAAGATTTAAAGACAAAAGACCCCATCACTGAGATTTCTCTTATCCAAGATATTCGTTTTCAAAATACGAATCCAACAGAAGAAGAATCAACATAAACGGATGAAGAATGAAGATTCTACGTACGCCGGAAGATTCAAATGATTCGTACGAGACATCCAAAGATCAGAGAGACATTTTTGGGATTTCTTTTCATCAAAGTCTTTGTTTTAAAAAATGAATCCAACGCAAAAAGAATCAACGAAGACGGACGCATAACGAATAAGATACACACAATTTAAGAAACGGAGCGGAGGTCGGCGAACCGGGACGGTGGTAGGGCAGCCGCCGCCGGCCACACCACCACTGCCACCAGCTACACCACCACCACCGCCGGCCACCCCCTGTCCATTTGGTGCTTTTTCATCCTCGCTTGTACTCGCAGGGTACACATGCTAGGACTTTTCCGCGACTTTAGGGTACACGTGCTAAACCTTTACGCGCTTTAGGGTACATGTGCTAGCAACTTTCCCACCTTTTTTTAACATATGCCCCAAGTTTCTAAAATACACCAAAAATCCCCTAAAAATAGGGAGCCCATGGTTCATTTGAAGAATACCTTGGATACAACACACACCATACACTTTCTACATTCTATATCTTTCTTGTTTTTGTAAAATTAGTATTTCTTCCTTTAGATAGTTTAATTAATTAGAATAACTAATTAATTAACTAAGGAAGATTTATACGGAGGTGCTCTGGGACGCATTGTAGCTACGAGTTATTTGTATACCTTTCCAGGTTTTAATCTATCTTCCATATTTAAATATGTTTGTTCTTTATTTTTTAAATTTAAATATGCATGCTAGAATTGCCATGGTGAACTAGATAACTCAATTGTCTGCTATGATAGTCGTTTAGAAAGTTTTAAATATGTAATTGTGTTGTATGTTATGAGATTGCGGATGGTTTATATTATAAATAGATGTAGGAATTAAATCTTTATCGTTTATCTGCCCAACTCATGTTGTGACTAAAACCTTATCCAAAAATGAACATAGCTAATTCATAGGATATAGGTCACTTAGTTATACTATGTTAGATTGAATCATTGAACTCGACATGGCCGGTGTTCTCTAGACCAAAATAGGATCCAAGAGACACGGAATATGGGAATAGAGGTAGATTAAGATTAAATTCATATAGACGATATTTTTGAGACAACTTTCGGAATATCCTCGACTTAAATAATACCTTTGTATGCTTATATCGAACTGTTACTTTGATCGTCTTATTGCATGTTCTTGTTTGATTGTTGCCTTAGGATCATCATAATAGTGAAATACAATTGACATTAAATATCGTGAAGTAATATAACGGCTCCTATTTGACTGTTCTCTGATATAGTACTGGAAACGCCTACGGCGGAGTACACATGTATGGAAGTCGAGAACGACCGAAGGTAGTTATATTATGAATCGAATAACAAATGTGTTTCTTAAGTTTCCATTTGTAGTACAAACCATCACTGTATTCTTGCATACCTAAGTAATGTGGATAATTCGTACGAATAAGTGATGACACATTATCCGACCGCCTAGACCAGTTAGTCCAACCTATTCCGGTGAGGGTAAACCTTGTTCATAAGATTGTTTATTCCACAAACTATGTCATGATTCGGACATCTCTGACGACCGAGATCAGGGAATAGGATTCGAGATTAACTGTCGGATAATATGGGTATACATTTGAGAGAACTTTTGGTGTATGCTTTAATATATTCTGCAACCCACGTGACATTCTATTTGCCTGATTGTGGACACCTCCGCGTTAGCTCGATAGAAGGATTGCAGTAATAGCTCACATTAACCTACGAACTTATCCTCATTAGAACTCTCCATATTTAACAACTCCTAAACCACTTCATAGTAGATAATCTCTTTAATTGTTGAATGCCCGAATTAACCTCCACTTTTCAGTTTATTTTAATTTAATTTAGAATAGAAAATCCAAAACCAAAACCAACTCTTTTATCCCTAGCTAAATACATAAAAGTTTTTAAATCCCCTAGCTTCAATTTGCCACGCTTTGAAGAACGATCCTAGGTCATAGTTGTCCTTTCCTAGCCCTTTGATTAGCATAATAGTAACCCTAGGCCCCAGCCTTACAAATTTAAAACCCACTGTTGTCTCGTATTACCATTAGAAATTCCAACAACCGGTGTGCAAAACAACAAGTTTTTGGTGCCGGGGAGCGTCAGCAACCGATTTTAGGAAGATAGCAACTTTAGTGTTTAGCGATCCTTTTGAGAGATCAACATCGATCAAAAGTTACCTTTTTACCTTTAGATTTAGTTTAGTTTTAGTTTAACCACTTTTCAACCAATCATGTCAATACCCTATTTTGACTCAACTATCCCCACACCAAATGAATCTTTAACCCAATTTCTGGCCGTTTCCTCACCTACAAACCACTTACATTCCTCAAAACAATCTTTATCAGATTTTATGTTCGAACAAAATGTTATAAAAAAAAGAGTAACCGGATTTCAAGATAATATTGACGCCATGATAAAAATTTCAGAAAAATTAATCTCTAACATGGAATCTATTTTGAAAAACTTAAGTTTTATAGAGGAAAGTACGTCGGCAATCACTAATGACACCACTCATCTACCAAGTGATGATGTGTTAATCGTGACTAGGGGAGGAAAAGTAACCAAAGTTGATCCACCACCGCCCGATAACACCCCCAAAAACACTTCCTTGCCCACACCTACACCTAGTGAAAATGTTTCGATTGACATCCCTGTCACAACATTCGACCCATCAAAAACTCCAGATAATGTACCTCACACGAGTATACCTTATCCTGGTAGAATAAAGAAGGAAAAACAAGAAGCCCAATTCGGTAAATATCTGGAAATATTTAAAAGCCTACACTTAAACGTTAGATTATTAGATGCTTTAGTAGAAATGCCCTCATGTGCCAAATTATTTAAAGAACTCCTTTCAAACAAAGAAAAACTTAGGCAAATAGTTAGTTTACCCTTGAATGCTGAATGTTCTTTAATTGTTCAACATGGTCTCCCATCTAAATTAGGCGATACTGGACGCTTTACTATACCCTGTTTTCTCCAACGAATTCAAATTAGTAACGCATTAGCAGACCTAGGTGCTAGTGTTAATCTTATGCCTTATTCCCTTTATAAGAAATTAGGACTAGATGACCTATTGCCTACTCGTATGACCATCCAATTAGCTGACAGATCAGTTAAACTCCCTCGAGGATTTGCAGAAGATGTCATGGTCAAAGTCGATAAGTTCGTTTTTCTAGTAGACTTTATTGTCATGGACATAGAGGAAGACACCCATATCCCGCTCATCCTAGGTAGACCATTCCTAAATACTGCCAAGGCCGTAAATGACATTAACAAAAAATCTTTAAAATTAAGAGTTGGGAAAGAGGAGGTCACCTTTAATGTCGATCGATTAATGAAGCAACCTATGGAAGAGGACCTTGGTTTGTGTGATACAATGCAGGATATTTTTGATGAACATCTCCATGAAGTACGATGCGCATCACCAGCGGTCGGTAAGGATTTTACCCTTGTTGTTGCACCAGCTACTGGCGACGGCGATCAGTGGGTGTTTTAAATTTGTAATTGCGGGGCCTAAGTTTTCCCTAACAATGCTAATCCTAAGGGTGAGCAAGAGGTAGGTATGACCTAGAGTCGTTCTTCAAACCGTCTGAATTGAAACTAAGGCGTGGCAGATGAGGGCTTTCAAACTAGTGAAGGGTTTATAAAATAGTGGGTGAGTTTTGATTTTTATATTGACTAACTTAGGCAAGTAAATAAATAAAAGCAAAATAAAAATAAAAGATAAAGAAGATAAGATAAAGATAGTGTTTGCCGAGACTTCATTAATTAAGTTGTGGGATGATGTTTGGAGAAACTGTGTTGAAAGATATTTATTAATTATTATTCTTGAATACTCGTGATGTAAACACTAGATTCCCTACTAATTAAAATCCCATTAGCATGTCACACCGGGAGCTCTGTTATGGTAACATCACAAAGTATTTAGAATAATAAGCAAAATCTAAATTATGGTTTAATAATATTTTCATATGAACGGGAACAAAATCTTAACGTACTAGACATAATCGAATAATATAATGATTCCTCGTCATCCTAACAAATTAATATATTTAAAAAGTTCATTAATGACTTTAAACCAGCCCTTGCTTAAGATTACCCAATAAATCCCCTAATTATCCACAACGTTCCTCACTTAAAGTGGTTCCGCCGCTTCAAACCTTGGCCATGTCTTGTCCTATGATAATCCTCCATGTAGCCTTGCGGTTCCATAGTTTCATACGTTTGACAAATTATATTGACACAGATGACTGATTACCTTTCAATTAGACGTCATTAAAAAGGTGTTGTAATCACGTTTATTGGTGGAAAGGCGATTAGATTAATTTGAAGTTTAAATGTCTATTTAGAAAGGTTAATTAAACTAGGTTTCTCATTTTATATATTAGTCCGTAATATAACTACCTTCGGTCGTGACTTGACTTCCATACATTTGTACTCCACCTTGAAGTGTTTCCAGTACTATATCGAATAACAGTCAAATAGGGGCCATCATATTACTTCGCAATATTGTACCATTTCGTAATATTACAACCTTCGGTCGTTCCTCGACTTCCATACATTTGTACTCCACCTTGAAGTGTTTCCAGTACTATATCGAGTAACAGTCGAATAGGGGCCGTCATACTACTTTACGATAGTTAGGACCGATTATATTTTATTACTATGATGATCCAAAGGCCACAATCAAACAAGAACATGTAATAAGACGATCAAAGCAATACTACCGATCTTTAATATTTATATATAAATCATCCCATAATTAACTAACTACATCACAAGCAAACACAACAAGTATACTACTCTCTAATCATGGCAATAACTAAATCTAGTATAATCAATATAAACGTAATTAATTAAGATAGATAAGGATAGAAAGAACCAGGATTAAATGCGAGAGAGAATAGACTTGAATTAATTGACACAATTCCGAGCGTACACTGAAGATTACAATGCGTTCCGTACTTTCCTTCTATTCTAAACAAGTTTCCTAAACTAGGCTAACTAATTTCGAATAAGAAAAATAGAGGGAGAAAGTAGAACTAATAATTAGAGAGTATTATTAGTCTAAAGAAAAGTATGGAATGTGTTTTTCCTTAGAAATGTGTGACAGGAATGGTGTGTCTTGAAATGAACCATGGAGCCTCCTATTTATAGGTGAAAATGGGTGCATTTTAGCAACTTGGGGGCATATGTTAGCAAAAGGTGGAAAAGTTGCTAGCACATGTACACTAAAGCGCGTAAAGGTCTAACATGTGTACCCTAGAGTCACTGAAAAGGCCTAGCACGTGTACCCTGCGAGTACCAGCAAGGACGGAAAAGCGGACGGGGGATTGGGGCTGCCAGCCGGCGGCTGCTGCATGGTGGCCGACGGCGGCTGCCATGCTCTCACCCCGGTTTGTCGTCATTCGCTTCGTTTCTTAATTCGCTCGTATCTTCTTCGTTATGGGTCCGTTTTCATCAATTCTTTTTGCGTTGGATTCATTTTTCAAAAACGAAGACTTGAAAAGAAAACTCTGAAATGCATCTATGTTCTTAAGATGTCTCGTACGAATCATTTGAATCTTCCGGCGTACTTAGAATCTTCATTCTTTATCCGTTTTTGTTGATTCTTTTTCTATTAGATTCGTATTTGGAAACGAATATCTTGGATAAGAGAAATCTCAGTTATGGGTACTTTGCCTCTAAATCTTGTCTTGATGTCTTGCATCTCCAAATGTGTGTGGAATCTTCATTTTTCATCCGTTTTGCTTGATTTTCTCGTGCAACTCTATTTTGACCTTCTTGGCAAAGTTTCATTGATTTGAACATTATCTGAGTTTATTTGTCAAGTATTGTTCCAGAATGAGAGAGATATCGGTAGTAAAAACATGACTTTTTACACGATATCAAGTATCCCACACTTAGAACTTTACTTGTCCTCAAGTATTGTTCAAGCATGGTTAAAGATAAGTAGTTAATGAAATATTTTAAGGTGGAATTTTTTACTGTGGGGGTATTGGAAAAATAAAATATTCATGCTTTTTAAAAGGTAGGTTGTAATCTTTGGGAGCATGCTTTTGATCTTTGATCTTGGATACATGACTAGGCGATCCTCTCAAGTTGGTCACTCCAATCACTCAAAGTGTTTAGGGTTTCCTATTCTAATATTATTAATCACTCAGAACGCCAGTCATGTATTGTTTATCGTCATAGGCTTGATCGAGAATCAAATCGCTACCTTTAAGGGGAGCGCGAAGTTAATCTAGCCACAATCATTCTCGGGGGAAGTGATGTAGGGTTTTTGGAGTGGAGTGTTAGTGATATAGAGGGGGTTGTGTTGGTTTTTATGGGTTTCTTTTTGATGAAGAGGAAAGTTGTAATGTTTGGGAGGATTGACGCCTTTTTCTTGCGATTTTTTGGGAGGAGTCTTTTTCTCCAATTGACTTTCTTTTCTTCGAATTCTTTTCTTTTGTTTGTTTTTTTTTCCGACGTCATATCCTTGTAGCTTCTCTTCTTTCATCTTTGAACTTTCTATGAAGTTTGAGGGATGCTTTTGAGAGGGTAGGGATAATGTATTTATTTTTGGGTGTACGGATGGGTTTAAGAATGATGTGATTCGATCTCCTTTTTACTCACCAGTTAGGATCTGAAATGCATAACATGAGCAAGTTCTAATTCTAAACGCATACATCGGCACACTCAAGAATCGAAGAAGTGAAGTATTAATAATGAATGCTTTATATGGCTCAAGATACCTCACGAATCAAACGTCGGTTTGTTGCGTGCCTAGTCATGCGATGTTCTTTATGGGATTACTAAACTAATTTTCCAAAGGAATTCGTAATTTATTTATCCTTCTTCCCTAAAGTAAATTATTCTTTGTCTAAAGTTTTTCATTTTCAACATATTTTTAACTCAATTTTTATTTTTATTTTTTACTTATTGGAGATGGATGGTCTAAAGAGCAACGAGCAGTCCATTAATATAACTACTGTTATCCCACACTTAAAGGAATATCGTCCTCGATGTTATTCTAAGCTCTGACTGGGGTAAAATCTCACACTTAGGATTTGAAACATCTAAGACGTATTCTTTTAGTAGTGTGTGTTGGGTTTGAATCCCACACTTAGTGATAAGCATTGTGAATATGGTATATTTATAAACGAAAGAAAGAGACTGGTATAGAAGTACTCCCCAGTAGTTACAGTGCTCCATGGTATGCGTTTTCCGAACTTCATCTTGTTGGGTTCACTCTTGATCAAGTCTTCTTGTGATTGGTCTCGTAGGTGTGAACACGTTGGATATACTTTCTTTATTTCCGACGTTGAAAACTTGATGTGTCGGCAGTTCTTAAAACTTCTTCGTATATCCAAGTGTGAAAGATAGTCAGAGACTTCATCACTTCTTGGAATGTAAAATTGCAGAAATGTAAAACACGGGTTGCCTCCCGAGAAGCGCTCTTTTAAAGTCGAGAGCTCAACTTCTTTTCTCCTAGCTAGATGGAGATAGATGCATCCCTGGGATCCACTGTGTTGATGTTGTGGGCCCTAGGTTGCGGGAAAGTCATCGAGGTGGACATATTCTCATGGAATGATTGACTATTGTCGTAATTAATTCAAATGGACTATCTCTCGATTTTGCCTTGTATTTCAGAAGATGCTCTGAAGTTGTCCTCTCAAGTCCGTGAAGTCCGAAGGTGATGTATTCAACTGATTTATTGACAGGTCCATTAGAGTCGGTCATGGTTGTTGTGCTTGTCTTAGCAGCCTCTCTGGGCAGTAGGTTTTGCTAGAGAGAGCATACAAATGCCAATAGTTGCAGTTTTATGTCTTCATAATTCTCGGTCTTGGGGTCTCCGTTGAATCTTCTGATAGATGTGCACAGGTCCTCTATTTTCCGGTGCTGATGATTGTTGAATGAAAAGTTGGATTATGGGAAAACTAGAGTAAGTTGATGAAGTATCTCCTTGCATCCTGAGTGGAATATGAACTTCGTTCTGGAGTTACTTTTCCGTAGTTGAATCTCCCGTAGATGGATCGTAACAAAAGTAGCGATATCAAGTGGTGATTCATGTGTGGCCCTAAAAGGTTGTTCGCGCCTTGATTCCTCCCAAGCAAGATCACTAAGTTCTTCAATCAATAGCTCAACTTGTTTTTCAATAATGGAGTTGATAACCATATATCCGCTTTCTTTGGAAATAAGGTGATCTTCTCTATTTAGGAAGTTAAGCAATGATGTGAGGTCAGTCATTGTCAAGATGTTGGCACGACTGCTCGGATGTCCAGTAGTCTCTTTCATATGCTCTCTAATGGATCCTAACGTCTCCCATTGCGTTGAGGTGAATGAGATGTTAGATCATTTAAGGGCATTGTAGATCCTAGCGTAAGTCCGTTTCTGTTATTGACAGAATTGCAGTTCAGCAGGGGAAAGAGCAAGCATGTTGACTACGCCACTTATTCCTCCTACTACTTTGTCAAATCTTTGGATCAATTCTTCGACCACTTTGTGATCTGTGATGGTTTGCGGTTGGTATCTTGTGCATTTGGAATATTCCTCCAGTGTTTCTCTTCTCGTAGGATGGTCGTGGTTACTTCCTGACATTTCTTCAGGGGTAAATAGATTAGTTGGCAGTCTGCTTCTTCTGTTTTCTTCTTCTATCTTTCTATTTCCGATTATTTCTTTCATCGTTGGTCTGTTTACTGATGCATTTTTCATCTTTTTTCCTATTCGTCGGAGGTCAATCGGAAAATATGGCATGATTGCCAGTTCCTTGCTAGATTTCCTTTCACTTATTGACTTTGTAGTTTCTTTGTCCTCTGTGGTCTTGTTCATGGAAATCATGTACATATGGGCTTGGTCTCCAGCGTTAGGATTGTCGATATGGAAAGTGATGGTTTCTCCCTGAGACTGTAAACTGAAGGTTTGTGCGAAGACGTTGATGATTTCCTTAGCCGTATTCATGAAAGGTCTTTCTAGTATGATTGGGATGTGTATGTCTTCCTGCATATCCATTACTACAAAATCTGCTGGGTAAAGAAATTTGTCAATCCTAATTAAAACATTTTCAGCTATTCCCTTAGGGTATTTGACCGAGTGGTCAGCAAGCTGTATGGTCATTTTGGTAGGTCGAAGATTTTCTAACTCAAGCCTCTTCAAAATCGAGTATGGCATAAGATTAACACTACCTCCTAAATCGGCAAGAGAACAGATGATACCTTTATTGTAGATAGAACAGGGGAAAGTAAAACGTCCAGTGTCTCTGAGTTTTTCTGGAATGGTATTTTTCAAGATAGTTGAACATTCTTCGTTCAGTGGGACATTGGGTACTTCGAGTACCTTATCCTTGGTTTTAAGAAGCCTTCTGAAGTACTTTTTGGAAGGAACTTCATATACGTTATCTAGGAATTTGCTATCAAGCTTAAAAGACTTAAGCTTGTCGGGTTGTTGTTTAAGATGAGCCAGAAATGGAATGCTTACTTTCCTATTTGGTGTAGACTCTAAATCCATTATCGATGGGACAATAGGTGGTTCCTTCACCGGAGAAGAAACCGTAGGTGGGTTATGTGCTACCTGAGAGTCTTGAATATGAGAAGCCTCCTTATGGCAACTAGCTGGACTATCCTGAGGTTTAGTGTTAATACGCTGTGTTAATTGTCCTAATTGGGATTCGAAAGCTTTTAACAAATTCAGTTGATCTCTTAAGATGAGATCAACCTGGTCTTGTCTAGCCGAGATTCCTTGAATGACTTATATCATGGTGTCATCAAAACTAGGGGTTTGTGAAGAAGAGGGTTCAAACAGTTCGGGTTGGTAAGTTAGGGCTATTCCTAGGTGGGTTAAAGGAAGGGTTAGTATTGGGTGGAGTTAGATGAGAGTGAGGAATTTGAGATGAGTGGTTCAGATTAGCACAATTAAGGCAGGTTTGAACTTGACAGACTTGTTTGGTGTGCCACTTGCTGAGTGAGGGTTTGGATAGCGTCATTCCCGATTATAGTAGGTGGATTCAATATTAAGGGGTGATTTTCACTGTTCCAATCGTTGTGCATTGTCATTTCCTCAATAAGGCTCCAAGCTTCATTGGTCGTACAATTCATGAAACTACCTCGAGAGGCGGTATCAAGTAAAGGACGGTGATGTGGGAAGAGACCATTGTAGAAAATGCGCAATTGGTCTGAACGCTCAAATCGATGATTTGGATATTTCTTAAGCAATCCCTTAAAGCATTTCCATGCATCGTAGATTGATTCATCATGAACTTGGCGGAAGTTAATGATGTTGGTCCTAAACGTGGCTTGTTTTGATGGGGGAAAATATTTGGCCAAAAATTTGGTTGCTAATTCTACCCAAGAGGTTATAGAGTTAATCTCTAATTCCTCAAACTAGGTTTTTGCATTGAGAGTGAGTGAATAGGGAAATAGGTATAGATAGACTATGTCCTGATTAACCCCAATCGGCTTAAAGGAGTTGGATAAGGAAATGAATTTGTCAAGGTGTGAGTTGGGATCATCATTTGGTAGGCCATGGAATTGATAGAGGTTGTGGACTAACTGAACAATATGGGGCTTTAATTCAAATGATCCTCTATCGGTTTCCGGATAGACGATTGGTCCTCCTCGGCCTTCAATTAAAGGTTTAGAGTCATCAACCAGAGTGATACGTGCAGTTGTCATAGTCTCATCGGCAGGTGGTTGACTAGCAGAGTGGAGAGAGGTGGTAATTTCTAAAAGTAGTAAAAGGAAGGAAAAACAAAGAAAAACGTAGGGGTTTAAGAAATCCTAAAGGTTCACTAGTAAGTAAGTTCGTCTTAACGCCTAAGGATCATACAGTTGGTTCCCTGGCAGCGGCGCCAAAAACTTGATGCGTCACCAGCGGTCGGTAAAGATTTTACCCTTGTTGTTTCAGCGGCTACTGGCGACGGTGATCCGAGGGTGTTTTAAATTTTTAATTGCGGGGCCTAAGTTTTCCCTAACAATGCTAATCCTAAGGGAGAGCAAGTGGTACGTATGACCTAGAGTCGTTCTTCAAACCGTCTGAATTGAAACTAAGGCGTGACAGATGAGAGCTTTCAAACTAGTGAAGGGTTTATAAAATAGTGGGTGAGTTTTGATTTTTATATTGACTAACTTAGGCAAGTAAATAAATAAAAGCAAAATAAAAATAAAAGATAAAGTAGATAAGATAAAGATAATGTTTGCCAAGACTTCATTAATTAAGTTATGGGATGATGTTTGGAGAAACTGTGTTGAAAGATATTTGTTAATTATTATTCTTGAATACTCGTGATGTAAACACTAGATTCCCTACTAATTAAAATCTCATTAGCATGTCACACCGGGAGCTCTGTTATGGTAACATCACAAAGTATTTAGAATAATAAGCAAAATCTAAATTATTGTTTAATAATATTTTCATATGAACGGGAACAAAATCTTAACGTACTAGACATAACCGAATAATATTATGATTCCTCGTCATCCTAACAAATTAATATATTTAGAAAGTTCATTAATGACTTTAAACCAGCCCTTGCTTAAGACTACCCAATAAATCCCCTAATTATCCACAACGTTCCTCACTTAAAGTGGTTCCGCCGCTTCAAACCTTGGCCATGTCTTGTCCTATGATAATCCTCCATGTAGCCTTGCGGTTCCATAGTTTCATATGTTTGACAAATTATATTGACACAGATGACTGATTACCTTTCAATTAGACGTCATTAAAAGGTGTTGTAATCACGTTTATTGGTGGAAAGGCGATTAGATTAATTTGAAGTTTAAATGTCTATTTAGAAAGGTTAATTAAACTAGGTTTCTCATTTTATGTATTAGTTCGTAATATAACTACCTTCGGTCGTTACTCGACTTCCATACATTTGTACTCCACCTTAAAGTGTTTCCAGTACTATATCGAATAACAGTCAAATAAGGGCCATCATATTACTTCGTAATATTGTACCGTTTCGTAATATGACTACCTTCGGTCATTCCTCGACTTCCATACATTTGTACTCCACCTTGAAGTGTTTCCAGTACTATATCGAGTAACAGTCGAATATGGGCCGTCATATTACTTTACGATAGTTAGGACCGATTATATTTTATTACTATGATGATCCAAAGGCAACAATCAAACAAGAACATGTAATAAGACGATCAAAGCAATACTACCGATCTTTAATATTTAATTATAAATCATCGCATAATTAACTAACTACATCGCAAGCAAACACAACAAGTATACTACTCTCTAATCATGGCAATAACTAAATCTAGTATAATCAATATAAACGTAATTAATTAAGATAGATAAGGATAGAAAGAACCAGGATTAAATGCGAGAGAGAATAGACTTGAATTAATTGACACAATTCCGAGCGTACACTGAAGATTACAATGCGTTCCGTACTTTCCTTCTATTCTAAACAAGTTTCCTAAACTAGGCTAACTAATTTCGAATAAGAAAAATAGAGGGAGAAAATAGAACTAATAATTAGAGAGTATTATTAGTCTAAAGAAAAGTATGGAAGATGTTTTTCCTTAGAAATGTATGACAGGAATGGTGTGTCTTGAAATGAACCATGGAGCCTCCTATTTATAGGTGAAAATGGGTGCATTTTAGCAACTTGGGGCATATGTTAGCAAAAGGTGGAAAAGTTGCTAGCACATGTACCCTAAAGCGCGTAAAGGTCAACCACGTGTACCCTAGAGTCGTGGAAAAGGCCTAGCATGTGTACCCTGCGAGTACGAACAAGGACGGAAAAGTGAACGGGGGACGGGGGGCTGCCATCCGGCGGCGGCTGCATGGTGGCCGGCGGCTGCCATGCTCCCGCCCCGGTTCGCCATCTTTCTCTTCGTTTCTTAATTCACGCGTATCTTCTTCATTATGCGTCCGTTTTCATCGATTCTTTTTGCGTTGGATTCGTTTTTCAAAAATGAAGACTTTGATGAAATGAAATCCCTGAAATGCATCTCTAATCTTTAGATGTCTCGTCAGAATCGTTTGAATCTTCTGGCGTACGTAGAATTTTCATTCTTCATCCGTTTTTGTTATTATTCTTCAGTTAGATCCGTATATGGAAAATGAATATCTTGGATAAGAGAAATCTCAGTGATGGGTACTTTGCCTCTAAATCTTGTCTTGATGTCTTGAATCTTCAAACGTGTGTGGAATCTTCGTTTTTCATCCGTTTTGCTTGATTTTTCTCGTGCAACTTTATTTTGACCTTCTTGGCAAAGTTTCATTCATTTGAACATTATCTGAGTTTATTTGTCAAGTATTGTTCCAGAATGAGAGAGATATCGGTAGTAAAAACATGACTTTTTACACGATATCAAGTATCCCACACTTAGAACTTTACTTGTCCTCAAGTATTGTTCAAGCATGGTTAAAGATAAGTAGTTAATGAAATATTTTAAGGTGGAATTTTTTACTGTGGGGGTATTGGAAAAATAAAATATTCATGCTTTTTAAAAGGTAGGTTGTAATCTTTGGGAGCATGCTTTTGATCTTTGATCTTGGATACATGACTAGGCGATCCTCTCAAGTTGGTCACTCCAATCACTCAAAGTGTTTAGGGTTTCCTATTCTAATATTATTAATCACTCAGAACGCCAGTCATGTATTGTTTATCGTCATAGGCTTGATCGAGAATCAAATCGCTACCTTTAAGGGGAGCGCGAAGTTAATCTAGCCACAATCATTCTCGGGGGAAGTGATGTAGGGTTTTTGGAGTGGAGTGTTAGTGATATAGAGGGGGTTGTGTTGGTTTTTATGGGTTTCTTTTTGATGAAGAGGAAAGTTGTAATGTTTGGGAGGATTGACGCCTTTTTCTTGCGATTTTTTGGGAGGAGTCTTTTTCTCCAATTGACTTTCTTTTCTTCGAATTCTTTTCTTTTGTTTGTTTTTTTTTCCGACGTCATATCCTTGTAGCTTCTCTTCTTTCATCTTTGAACTTTCTATGAAGTTTGAGGGATGCTTTTGAGAGGGTAGGGATAATGTATTTATTTTTGGGTGTACGGATGGGTTTAAGAATGATGTGATTCGATCTCCTTTTTACTCACCAGTTAGGATCTGAAATGCATAACATGAGCAAGTTCTAATTCTAAACGCATACATCGGCACACTCAAGAATCGAAGAAGTGAAGTATTAATAATGAATGCTTTATATGGCTCAAGATACCTCACGAATCAAACGTCGGTTTGTTGCGTGCCTAGTCATGCGATGTTCTTTATGGGATTACTAAACTAATTTTCCAAAGGAATTCGTAATTTATTTATCCTTCTTCCCTAAAGTAAATTATTCTTTGTCTAAAGTTTTTCATTTTCAACATATTTTTAACTCAATTTTTATTTTTATTTTTTACTTATTGGAGATGGATGGTCTAAAGAGCAACGAGCAGTCCATTAATATAACTACTGTTATCCCACACTTAAAGGAATATCGTCCTCGATGTTATTCTAAGCTCTGACTGGGGTAAAATCTCACACTTAGGATTTGAAACATCTAAGACGTATTCTTTTAGTAGTGTGTGTTGGGTTTGAATCCCACACTTAGTGATAAGCATTGTGAATATGGTATATTTATAAACGAAAGAAAGAGACTGGTATAGAAGTACTCCCCAGTAGTTACAGTGCTCCATGGTATGCGTTTTCCAAACTTCATCTTGTTGGGTTCACTCTTGATCAAGTCTTCTTGTGATTGGTCTCGTAGGTGTGAACACGTTGGATATACTTTCTTTATTTCCGACGTTGAAAACTTGATGTGTCGGCAGTTCTTAAAACTTCTTCGTATATCCAAGTGTGAAAGATAGTCAGAGACTTCATCACTTCTTGGAATGTAAAATTGCAGAAATGTAAAACACGGGTTGCCTCCCGAGAAGCGCTCTTTTAAAGTCGAGAGCTCAACTTCTTTTCTCCTAGCTAGATGGAGATAGATGCATCCCTGGGATCCACTGTGTTGATGTTGTGGGCCCTAGGTTGCGGGAAAGTCATCGAGGTGGACATATTCTCATGGAATGATTGACTATTGTCGTAATTAATTCAAATGGACTATCTCTCGATTTTGCCTTGTATTTCAGAAGATGCTCTGAAGTTGTCCTCTCAAGTCCGTGAAGTCCGAAGGTGATGTATTCAACTGATTTATTGACAGGTCCATTAGAGTCGGTCATGGTTGTTGTGCTTGTCTTAGCAGCCTCTCTGGGCAGTAGGTTTTGCTAGAGAGAGCATACAAATGCCAATAGTTGCAGTTTTATGTCTTCATAATTCTCGGTCTTGGGGTCTCCGTTGAATCTTCTGATAGATGTGCACAGGTCCTCTATTTTCCGGTGCTGATGATTGTTGAATGAAAAGTTGGATTATGGGAAAACTAGAGTAAGTTGATGAAGTATCTCCTTGCATCCTGAGTGGAATATGAACTTCGTTCTGGAGTTACTTTTCCGTAGTTGAATCTCCCGTAGATGGATCGTAACAAAAGTAGCGATATCAAGTGGTGATTCATGTGTGGCCCTAAAAGGTTGTTCGCGCCTTGATTCCTCCCAAGCAAGATCACTAAGTTCTTCAATCAATAGCTCAACTTGTTTTTCAATAATGGAGTTGATAACCATATATCCGCTTTCTTTGGAAATAAGGTGATCTTCTCTATTTAGGAAGTTAAGCAATGATGTGAGGTCAGTCATTGTCAAGATGTTGGCACGACTGCTCGGATGTCCAGTAGTCTCTTTCATATGCTCTCTAATGGATCCTAACGTCTCCCATTGCGTTGAGGTGAATGAGATGTTAGATCATTTAAGGGCATTGTAGATCCTAGCGTAAGTCCGTTTCTGTTATTGACAGAATTGCAGTTCAGCAGGGGAAAGAGCAAGCATGTTGACTACGCCACTTATTCCTCCTACTACTTTGTCAAATCTTTGGATCAATTCTTCGACCACTTTGTGATCTGTGATGGTTTGCGGTTGGTATCTTGTGCATTTGGAATATTCCTCCAGTGTTTCTCTTCTCGTAGGATGGTCGTGGTTACTTCCTGACATTTCTTCAGGGGTAAATAGATTAGTTGGCAGTCTGCTTCTTCTGTTTTCTTCTTCTATCTTTCTATTTCCGATTATTTCTTTCATCGTTGGTCTGTTTACTGATGCATTTTTCATCTTTTTTCCTATTCGTCGGAGGTCAATCGGAAAATATGGCATGATTGCCAGTTCCTTGCTAGATTTCCTTTCACTTATTGACTTTGTAGTTTCTTTGTCCTCTGTGGTCTTGTTCATGGAAATCATGTACATATGGGCTTGGTCTCCAGCGTTAGGATTGTCGATATGGAAAGTGATGGTTTCTCCCTGAGACTGTAAACTGAAGGTTTGTGCGAAGACGTTGATGATTTCCTTAGCCGTATTCATGAAAGGTCTTTCTAGTATGATTGGGATGTGTATGTCTTCCTGCATATCCATTACTACAAAATCTGCTGGGTAAAGAAATTTGTCAATCCTAATTAAAACATTTTCAGCTATTCCCTTAGGGTATTTGACCGAGTGGTCAGCAAGCTGTATGGTCATTTTGGTAGGTCGAAGATTTTCTAACTCAAGCCTCTTCAAAATCGAGTATGGCATAAGATTAACACTACCTCCTAAATCGGCAAGAGAACAGATGATACCTTTATTGTAGATAGAACAGGGGAAAGTAAAACGTCCAGTGTCTCTGAGTTTTTCTGGAATGGTATTTTTCAAGATAGTTGAACATTCTTCGTTCAGTGGGACATTGGGTACTTCGAGTACCTTATCCTTGGTTTTAAGAAGCCTTCTGAAGTACTTTTTGGAAGGAACTTCATATACGTTATCTAGGAATTTGCTATCAAGCTTAAAAGACTTAAGCTTGTCGGGTTGTTGTTTAAGATGAGCCAGAAATGGAATGCTTACTTTCCTATTTGGTGTAGACTCTAAATCCATTATCGATGGGACAATAGGTGGTTCCTTCACCGGAGAAGAAACCGTAGGTGGGTTATGTGCTACCTGAGAGTCTTGAATATGAGAAGCCTCCTTATGGCAACTAGCTGGACTATCCTGAGGTTTAGTGTTAATACGCTGTGTTAATTGTCCTAATTGGGATTCGAAAGCTTTTAACAAATTCAGTTGATCTCTTAAGATGAGATCAACCTGGTCTTGTCTAGCCGAGATTCCTTGAATGACTTATATCATGGTGTCATCAAAACTAGGGGTTTGTGAAGAAGAGGGTTCAAACAGTTCGGGTTGGTAAGTTAGGGCTATTCCTAGGTGGGTTAAAGGAAGGGTTAGTATTGGGTGGAGTTAGATGAGAGTGAGGAATTTGAGATGAGTGGTTCAGATTAGCACAATTAAGGCAGGTTTGAACTTGACAGACTTGTTTGGTGTGCCACTTGCTGAGTGAGGGTTTGGATAGCGTCATTCCCGATTATAGTAGGTGGATTCAATATTAAGGGGTGATTTTCACTGTTCCAATCGTTGTGCATTGTCATTTCCTCAATAAGGCTCCAAGCTTCATTGGTCGTACAATTCATGAAACTACCTCGAGAGGCGGTATCAAGTAAAGGACGGTGATGTGGGAAGAGACCATTGTAGAAAATGCGCAATTGGTCTGAACGCTCAAATCGATGATTTGGATATTTCTTAAGCAATCCCTTAAAGCATTTCCATGCATCGTAGATTGATTCATCATGAACTTGGCGGAAGTTAATGATGTTGGTCCTAAACGTGGCTTGTTTTGATGGGGGAAAATATTTGGCCAAAAATTTGGTTGCTAATTCTACCCAAGAGGTTATAGAGTTAATCTCTAATTCCTCAAACTAGGTTTTTGCATTGAGAGTGAGTGAATAGGGAAATAGGTATAGATAGACTATGTCCTGATTAACCCCAATCGGCTTAAAGGAGTTGGATAAGGAAATGAATTTGTCAAGGTGTGAGTTGGGATCATCATTTGGTAGGCCATGGAATTGATAGAGGTTGTGGACTAACTGAACAATATGGGGCTTTAATTCAAATGATCCTCTATCGGTTTCCGGATAGACGATTGGTCCTCCTCGGCCTTCAATCAAAGGTTTAGAGTCATCAACCAGAGTGATACGTGCAGTTGTCATAGTCTCATCGGCAGGTGGTTGACTAGCAGAGTGGAGAGAGGTGGTAATTTCTAAAAGTAGTAAAAGGAAGGAAAAACAAAGAAAAACGTAGGGGTTTAAGAAATCCTAAAGGTTCACTAGTAAGTAAGTTCGTCTTAACGCCTAAGGATCATACAGTTGGTTCCCTGGCAGCGGCGCCAAAAACTTGATGCATCACCAGCGGTCGGTAAAGATTTTACCCTTATTGTTTCAGCGGCTACTGGCGACGGTGATCCGAGGGTGTTTTAAATTTTTAATTGCGGGGCCTAAGTTTTCCCTAACAATGCTAATCCTAAGGGAGAGCAAGTGGTACGTATGACCTAGAGTCGTTCTTCAAACCGTCTGAATTGAAACTAAGGCGTGACAGATGAGAGCTTTCAAACTAGTGAAGGGTTTATAAAATAGTGGGTGAGTTTTGATTTTTATATTGACTAACTTCGGCAAGTAAATAAATAAAAGCAAAATAAAAATAAAAGATAAAGTAGATAAGATAAAGATAATGTTTGCCAAGACTTCATTAATTAAGTTATGGGATGATGTTTGGAGAAACTGTGTTGAAAGATATTTGTTAATTATTATTCTTGAATACTCGTGATGTAAACACTAGATTCCCTACTAATTAAAATCTCATTAGCATGTCACACCGGGAGCTCTGTTATGGTAACATCACAAAGTATTTAGAATAATAAGCAAAATCTAAATTATTGTTTAATAATATTTTCATATGAACGGGAACAAAATCTTAACGTACTAGACATAACCGAATAATATTATGATTCCTCGTCATCCTAACAAATTAATATATTTAGAAAGTTCATTAATGACTTTAAACCAGCCCTTGCTTAAGACTACCCAATAAATCCCCTAATTATCCACAACGTTCCTCACTTAAAGTGGTTCCGCCGCTTCAAACCTTGGCCATGTCTTGTCCTATGATAATCCTCCATGTAGCCTTGCGGTTCCATAGTTTCATATGTTTGACAAATTATATTGACACAGATGACTGATTACCTTTCAATTAGACGTCATTAAAAGGTGTTGTAATCACGTTTATTGGTGGAAAGGCGATTAGATTAATTTGAAGTTTAAATGTCTATTTAGAAAGGTTAATTAAACTAGGTTTCTCATTTTATGTATTAGTTCGTAATATAACTACCTTCGGTCGTTACTCGACTTCCATACATTTGTACTCCACCTTAAAGTGTTTCCAGTACTATATCGAATAACAGTCAAATAAGGGCCATCATATTACTTCGTAATATTGTACCGTTTCGTAATATGACTACCTTCGGTCATTCCTCGACTTCCATACATTTGTACTCCACCTTGAAGTGTTTCCAGTACTATATCGAGTAACAGTCGAATATGGGCCGTCATATTACTTTACGATAGTTAGGACCGATTATATTTTATTACTATGATGATCCAAAGGCAACAATCAAACAAGAACATGTAATAAGACGATCAAAGCAATACTACCGATCTTTAATATTTAATTATAAATCATCGCATAATTAACTAACTACATCGCAAGCAAACACAACAAGTATACTACTCTCTAATCATGGCAATAACTAAATCTAGTATAATCAATATAAACGTAATTAATTAAGATAGATAAGGATAGAAAGAACCAGGATTAAATGCGAGAGAGAATAGACTTGAATTAATTGACACAATTCCGACCGTACACTGAAGATTACAATGCATTCCGTACTTTCCTTCTATTCTAAACAAGTTTCCTAAACTAGGCTAACTAATTTCGAATAAGAAAAATAGAGGGAGAAAATAGAACTAATAATTAGAGAGTATTATTAGTCTAAAGAAAAGTATGGAAGATGTTTTTCCTTAGAAATGTATGACAGGAATGGTGTGTCTTGAAATGAACCATGGAGCCTCCTATTTATAGGTGAAAATGGGTGCATTTTAGCAACTTGGGGCATATGTTAGCAAAAGGTGGAAAAGTTGCTAGCACATGTACCCTAAAGCGCGTAAAGGTCAACCACGTGTACCCTAGAGTCGTGGAAAAGGCCTAGCATGTGTACCCTGCGAGTACGAACAAGGACGGAAAAGTGAACGGGGGACGGGGGGCTGCCATCCAGCGGCGGCTGCATGGTGGCCGGCGGCGGCTGCCATGCTCCCGCCCCGGTTCGCCATCTTTCTCTTCGTTTCTTAATTCACGCGTATCTTCTTCATTATGCGTCCGTTTTCATCGATTCTTTTTGCGTTGGATTCGTTTTTCAAAAATGAAGACTTTGATGAAATGAAATCCCTGAAATGCATCTCTAATCTTTAGATGTCTCGTCAGAATCGTTTGAATCTTCTGGCGTACGTAGAATTTTCATTCTTCATCCGTTTTTGTTATTATTCTTCAGTTAGATCCGTATATGGAAAATGAATATCTTGGATAAGAGAAATCTCAGTGATGGGTACTTTGCCTCTAAATCTTGTCTTGATGTCTTGAATCTTCAAACGTGTGTGGAATCTTCGTTTTTCATCCGTTTTGCTTGATTTTTCTCGTGCAACTTTATTTTGACCTTCTTGGCAAAGTTTCATTGATTTGAACATTATCTGAGTTTATTTGCCAAGTATTTTTCCAGAATGAGAGAGATATCGGTAGAAAAAACATGACTTTTTATGCGATATCAAAGTACTAGCACTATCTAGCCAGGATCCGATGCCCAACACCATAATCACCGTTCAGAAGCTATATAACGAGGACCCTGGGCTACAATCCGCAATCACTTCGCCAACAACATCTGACGAACTACTATTTCCTCTATTTGAAAAGAAGTCTTCTCGCACCAACGGCAAACCAATCGCTGTTCCTTTAGGATGTGGTACACCGATACCTTGGCTAAAAAGAGATAAACCCACATTGAACGGACCAAACCCATTTCCTTCAATTGAAGAAATCCTAGATTAATTCAAGGGAATGAGTGTTGAGCTACCACTATTTGGACCACAATTAGCCAACCAACCCAAACCACTACCATTTCCAAACCCTGAAATCACCATCAACCAATCCATATCCGCTCAATTTCAAGAATTCCAATTCACCGACGATGGAGAGATCATCCTCACCAGAAATGATGAAGTTTCCTCATCATCAGTCAACTAATACGAGCTAAACATGGAAGAATTCTCAAATAAAACCGAGTGGGTTAAAATAGCATCAATCTCCACATCTGCACCCGAGATAGACGATACGCCATTCCAAGCTTAATATGAGAAACAAAATAGAGACGAGATAGCTAGAATGAAGCTGTCTGTTGAAGAACCACCAAACCTCAAATTAAAAGAATTACCACCCCACCTTGAGTACGCTTACCTCCATGGAACATCACAAATCCCGGTGATAATATCAAAAGAGTTAAAACCAGAGGAGAAAGCTCAACTCATCGAAGTTCTGAAATCTCACAAGAAGGCAATCGCATGGAAAATTTCTGATATACAAGGAATCAGTCCCAACTATTGCACACACAAGATACTCAAGGAAAACGATTTTAAACCATTCGTACAAAGGCAGAGGAGGGTAAATCCTAAGATTCAAGACGTGGTAAAGCAAGAGGTTATCAAACTCTTGGATGCTGGATTGATTTACCCAATATCCGACTCACCTTGGGTTAGCCCTGTTCAAGTCGTCCTGAAAAAGGGAGGAATGACGGTCATTACAAATGAAGAAAATGTACTTATACTGTTGGGAAGTGATGTTACTACTGTTACTACTGTTGATTAAAGAATGCACAAGGCATTAACACTGTTAGTGTTAATGTTACTACTGGTATTAACACTGTTAGTGTTAATGGTTATCACTGTCTTCAGAGTTACAACTGTTGGGTAAAGATTAACACTGTTATTGAAGATTGAAGTGAAGACAAGAGTTACAACTGTTAGTAATAGTTTCAACTGTTAGAGTGTTACAACTGTTAGTTTGTTTTACAACAATTAACACTGTTTAGGCTAGTGGACCACTGTTAGTTGGTAAGTCTAGTAAATTGTACAAGTGTTAACACTGTTCTATAGGGATTACCACTGTTTGTATAGTTGTGGTAGTTAACACTGTTTATGTATAGAATAGGCAGAAAAATGAAGTTTGAATAATTATGGAATGTAACTGTTTCCATGATTATAGGAGATTGTTTAGCAGGACTCTATGGGAGATCCTAAACCTAGATTATAGGAGATCCTAAACCTAGATTAGGTTAACTTAGTTTTCACGCAGCTTCAAGGTTTTGTAACCCTAATACAGTTCAGTGTATTTGTCTTATGTTATTAATAAGATTGAAGCTTTTGATAGTAACTTTATTTTATTAACTTTATTATTGATCTTCATAATATTATTGAGTGTTATTCCGCAACTTCTCAGTAATAATTCAAAGCTTGTGTTAATCTAATAAGTTTATTAGATCGATCTTGGTTTATCATATACCAACACGGACAGTTACCGGTTGGAGGTTTTGCATCGATTACCGAAAGTTAAATGAAGCAACTCGTAAGGATCACTTCCCATTTCCATTTATTGACCAAATGCTCGAAAGGCTATCGGGGAACGAATTCTATTGTTTCATTGACGATTTTTCCGGGTATTTCCAAATCCCGCTCGATTCGAAGGACCAGGAGAAGACAATGTTCACATGCCCGCATGGAACATTTGCATACCGATGAATGCCGTTTGGATTATTGATGTGCTAAAATCAGGTTATAAAATATGATACGAAAAATACTAATTATCTGAGCTAAAGCACAACTAGGCAAGTGTACCTAATCGCACAATAGTATAGTAATGGTAAATTCCGGTTTCGTCTCCACAGGGAACAATATAATGATTATTTTAAGCAAATAATTTATCTAATAATTAAACTAACAAAGCCAGTAAATATTGGGATTTTTGTGTCTTTTAACGACAGACAGTCAAATATAGTTTAATAAAATAATTTAACTAATAAAAGCAAGTAAAAGATAGTTGTACTCAATTAGAGAAAAGATACTTGTTTAGACCTTTTGACAGCTAGTTTATTGGATATTTTGGATTAAGCACTAGATCAAATTTAGTCCACCTAGAAAACACACTTCGGATTACAAGTTGTCACTTAACAATCACCTAGTTAAGATTATACAATCCAAGTGTCCTTGAAATTTAAAACCTCTTAACTACGAAATGTGTAATCAATGAAATCACAAGTTAACTTATGGTTTTACTTTCATAAAAACCATTAACCATACAAGATATCTCTAAATTATGGTCCACCAATATTATAAATCAACCAAATAAATCAAGTCTCCCAATTACGTCTAATCGGAATTCACAATCAATTACTCAATTGACAAAGTAACAATATTAAGCAAAAGTTATCACTAATTGCAAAGTAATAAAGTCACTACTTGAATTAATCAATCAATAAATAACATCAATCGGTCTTTCGTTACCGAGAAATCAAAGTATATAAATCCAATCACTAAAATATATCCAAACTAGATGCAAAATTGGTCTAAACAAGTATTAAGAACTTAGCCCATAATCATGGGATCAGAAAAACAACAAATCAATGACATAAACATGTCCGTAATCGATGAATTAACGAAGATACCAATGTCGTTGATGAACGGGATTAATCTCTAAGCTTTCATCGGAAGAAAATGGAAGATTCGGACCCTAGGTGTCCCTAAAGGTCACCCTCTGCTCTCTAGAATCGGCGAAAAATGAAGTTAGGGTTCAAAATGAGGTGAAAAAGTCGAATTTATACCCTGGCTGCCGACTCGACATTGCGGCGCAACCATGCTTGGTTGCGGCGCAATTGAGCTTGTGGTTACGGCGCAATGTGCAACAGTCGTGGCGTAATCGAGTGTCTGATTGCGGCGCAACTGTGGCATTTCCAGCACTTAATTATTTTTGTTCCATTTTAGCTCCAAAATTCCTTCTTCTCATCACAACTCAAGAAAATGCACCTGAAAACGTATTTTAAACAATTAAGTACCAAAAGTTCATCAATTTAACTATAATTACAATAAAACGGACTGATATGGCTAAGAAATATATGTATAAAATAAGCCATATCAAAATCCCCCACACTTGAGCTTTGCTTTTCCTCAAGCAAACTAGCGATTGAAAATCTAAAACAACTCCTCTGTAACACCCGCCAAATTAGGACTAGTAATTAGTGCCTAATCCCCTGTTAATACATGTAATTAGTTCTGTGTTAGGCTAATTAATGTATCAAATTATATATTGTTGAATATATACAAAAATGCGATTTGCTTAAATCGTACGCAAAATAAATCGAATGTATTTCGGTTCAAGTAAAATACGGACGTTGGTGATCAATTATATTGAATAATATAAAAATTAATTATTGACTATAACATACCAAAATATTTTTTTTAAATAATATTTCAAGTTCACTTCACGTCGTATAATGGGCATCTACACGACTCAAACATTAACGCGCAAACAAACGAGACCAATTGAGTTATTAAGCAATTGATAAAATACTCCAACAAATTTATTTAATTAACTTTCGTCTTCTTTAAAAACTTACATTATTTGACACTTAAAATAATTCCTTAACGAGTTACGATCGGGGAATCGAACACCACACGGAGCGCGAATACACGGAGCTAAAAGTGGAGACCCACACATGGGTGGGCCCCCACCCAAAAATCTGCCACAAGGGGGTGAGGTCACCACCTCCCCACCCCACTTCTCACTTTCATCTTCCTTCTCTTCTCTCTCTCTTTCTTTTTCCTCTCAACCACACCAAACCACCATCACCATTAAACCTTCAAATAACACTAGCATACCTCAATATTTCGCATAACTTGTTTGGAGAAAAAGAAGCATCTCGCAAGGATCTACACTTCTATCTTTCCGGATTCCCGATTCATCGCTTTGTAAGTTTCCGACAAATCCCGAAACCTTTAGATTTTCGAGTATTTTTAGCAAGTAGTTGTTTATATAAGCTTAAAATGTCCAAATATGGGTTGGGTAAAAGTTTCAGGCCAAACGGAAACCAAAAAACTCGTTTTTGGCTCAAAAATCCGTCATCAGACTTAAGTGTCGCATAGACAGCAGCAGCTATGCGTCACTTCATGCGTCACTTAAGTGACGCATTGAGTGTCGCATGAAACCCTAATTTTGCCTAAGTGTCGCATGAACCCCTTTTTCCCGACACTCCTACCGTCACTTGACTAGTGACGCACAACAACTTTAACCGACACTTCTAGCGACACTTCCTAAGTGACGCCTAGACCCATACCCGACACTTCTAGCGACACTTACCTTAGTGACGCCCTACCATGTGTCACTTCCCTTAAGTGACGCATATGCTCAGATTTAATATTTTTAGCGACACTTCCCAAGTGTCGCCCAAGCCCCTAAGTGACGCTATAAGTGACGCATAAACAGAAAGTTTTAACTAATTTTACACTAAGTTTTGAGACCCAAAGCTCGACCCCAGCCAGGGGCTCTGCCCCTTGGACCCCGCCAAGGGCTGCCGCCCCTTGGACCCCGCTACCAGGGGCGCTGCCCCCGGACCCCCGTCATTTACGGGCTTCGCCCATACCCTAGGTTCACGAGTAACGGTGTTACATCAAAACTTTCACACAAAGTGTTACACTTGTATAACATCAAACACGAACGCGACACGACTTCTAAAACACTTTGGAACACGTTTTTCAAGAATAATGATAATATTATTATTACCAACAATCACCAACGGGCCGTACACATTTTCAAACACTTAAACAATCAACCAAATTGTAATCATTTGGACATTCTAGTTGGACAAACAACTACAAGGTAGTCTTATGAGATGCCTTCATATGTTTATAACCATCGCGTGTCGTGGACACCCCCAGGTTACAAGTCTTTGGACTTCGATTCTTGGCTAATCAATCTCAGTTTGTTTAGATAAACTCTTCAGGCTCAGGTGAGTCTCATGGCCCCTCTTTTTATTGTTTTACTAGGGGTGTGATACATTGCTCTGTTTTTAACGCATGAACGCGAGTACATATTTCAATATACTACATGAGTTGTTTTCAACTAATCAAATCAAAGTCCTCCGTCAGTATAGTCTGGTAATACGAAAGTAGCGTGAATATTAGTATATGGTACCATATAGGATTGACCCTCCTCGTCCGGGTTAGCAAGCACTAACCGAGTAAACGGACGTACTAATATTTGGGAAGACGAGTGTGGATTAGGCACTCGTGGAGGCACCTCGCTCGGAATTCTCTATATGGGACCCGACCCTCGAGTTAAGCTCAGACTATGCGCTCATGGTTGTATACATTATCTGTAACTTTATTTGCTGGATGCAAATCAATACTTAAATCTTGCGATTCATAGAATATTATTTGATACTCAAACCTGTGAGCTCACCAGCGTTAGCTGACCCATTTTAGCATGTATCACAGGTACTCAGCAGTAGATTTGGACTGCCCATCAGGATGCATCTTAGCTCGAGTCTACATGCAAACTTCAGAGATTTCATTGCATTATTAGATTTTGTATAACTAATTATGTACTTAAATCTCTCATATTACGAACACGAGTTATGTATGAGTTCAAACTGTTGTAAACCTTTTAATATTAATATATTTTGTTAAAACGACGCATATAGAGTCGTTTGCTATATATCTGTGTGCTTTGATTATCGATTAGTAACACCCAAAGTATGCTTCCACGAATCTTTAAATTTGGGGGTGTTACAGATTGGTATCAGAGCCTAAGGTTATTGTGAACTAGGTTGCATTTAGTGGACCTAGACTATGACCGTTAGGCAGTATTCCTCATTAAGTATGATTAGGTTCAATGACTACATGGTGTTGGTTTAATTTAACATAGCCTGATCAACTATGTATAATTAAAAGAATATGATGTGGAATCTGAAAGGAATCATGACTGAACATGATACACTAGTTGACTCTGACCACGAGAGAAACCGGGACCCAAACATGTATGTGTTAGACACCTTAGGCTATTATGTAATATATATGTATATACATAGATAGGCCTCACTCTTTTTAACGCTTTGTCTCAGAATGGCAAACACACCACCCAATTCGTCACACTCTCAATCCGGGTCGCAGAACCCGAGGGTAGCTAGGAGGAACGCCAGGTTGCCTCGAGCTGGCCCGTATCCTACCCACTTCACTCTGCTGGCCTTGGCCACTAGGCTGGACGGTCACGAGCAATGACTTCATGCCATGGATGTCGCTTTGCAAGAAACCAATGAAAATTGGAGACTCACAGCGCTTGAGCGTATAAACCAAGTCTCCGAGGATCACGAAAACACCGTTAACAACATGAACATACTCCACGACCGAGTGGTGGAATCAGGAATAGAAGTCGAACTTTTGCGACTCAGGTTGGAACAATGCGAGCAGCACCTGCAAGAGGCTGAAGAATACTCAAGAATGCTGGTACAACGACTAGCATTGGCAGAAGACAATGCCCGACAAACCAGCAGACTCGCAGCCACCGTTGATCGACTCGTCACACTAATGGAAAGGATCAACTTGCATTAGAACTAGTGTGGCTGTCATCTTGTAATTTATATCTACCTATGTAGGACTTTCACTATTCTAACCGGATGTAACAATTCCCGGTACCTTTTGTACTCCCCGTATTATGTAATCTTTTGAAAACTCGTGTCATGTACTAGACTTGGTTATTTAAATGAAATATAATTATCACTTTATATCGTATATTCCATCATATACACATGTGATACATCAGAATTTCACACAAGAATCTCATTGTCTTTTCTTGATCTTGTTCAGCAAGATGCCACCGAAGCGATTCACCTTCAGCGAAACTTAAATCGCCCAACTCATAGCCCAAAGCGTGGCTCAAGCTATGGCTACCCGACAACCCAGTTCGGGCAGCGAAGACACAGCTGCCAACGGGCCTCAATCCAAGCCTTGTTCATACAAGGACTTCCTGAGCTGCAAACCCTTGAACTTCAAGGGAACTGAAGGAGCCATCGGACTGATCAGATGGTTCGAGAAAATGGAGTCCGTCTTCCACATCAGCAAGTGTGCGGAAGAGGACAGAGTCAAGTACTCCACCTGCACCCTCGAAGATGGTGCTCTCTCATGGTGGAGTTCATATGCCCAGTCTGTGGGTATTGATACCGCCTACCTACTCCCTTGGGAGGAACTGAAGACAATGCTTACCGCTAAGTATTGCCCCATCGAACAACTCCAAAAGCTGGAGGAAGAGTTCTGGCACCTAAAGGTGCAGGGAACTGACATTGACGGATATACCGTCAGATTCCAACAGCTTGCCATCCTTCGCCCAGCAATGGTGAGCACCGAACCTGATAAGATCCGAAGGTACATCCGCGGTCTTCCGGAACCTGTCCGGGGGAACGTCGCCTCCTCAAATCAAACCACCATTGATGGTGCTATCCGATTGGCCCATGAACTCATGGCCATGAACGAGGACCCAGAACCACCCACTTCTTCCTCCAACCACCTCAAAAGGAAGTGGTCTGACAACCACAGCAACAACCAAAACAAGAAACCCGACACCATCAAAGCCTACAACTCAACCACCGAACCCAGGCGTGGTTACACCGGGAACAAGCCCTACTGTTCCAAGTGCAACCGCCACCATGAAGGTCCTTGCGGTCCTTATTGCAACAACTGCAAGAGGTACGGACACCTCACCAAGGACTGTAGATCTCCCACCAACAACAACAACTCCAACTACAACCCCAAGGCACCCAAGACATGTTTCGGGTGTGGAAACACCGGGCACTTCAAGAATGATTGCCCAAACCTGAAGAAAAAGGGCAACAACAGCAACAACAACAACAACAACAACAACGCAAAAGGTAGAGCGTTCGTACTCAACTCTGGAGATGCCAGGCAGGTTCCGAATGTGGTCTCGGGTATGTTCCTCCTTAACAACTTAACTGCTTTTGTTCTATTTGATACTGGTGCCGATAGGAGCTTTATTTCCGATGAGTTTTACCCCTTACTTGACATCACTCCTGTTGCCTTATATGTTAAGTACACTGTAGAGCTAGCAAACGGTAAACTCATAGAAACCAATAGTGTGATACCTAATTGCACTTTAAACCTAGCCTATGAAACCTTTTCGATTGACCTTATGCCTGTTGAAATTGGGAGTTTCGACGTCATCATTGGAATGGACTGGTTATCCAAACATCGAGCCGAAATCGTCTGTTACGATAAAATCGTCCGCATCCCTCTCGCCGTCGGTAGAACCTTGATCATACAGGGGGAGACTGGCAGGGCGAGACTAAACATCATCTCTTGTTTGAAAACCCAAAAATTTCTGAGAAAGGGTTATCCAGCAATCCTCGCGCACATCACAGAGAAAAAGTCGGAGGAGAAGCGACTTGAGGATGTGCCAATCGTTAGAGACTTTCCCGAAGTCTTTCCGGAAGAACTACCTGGCTTACCTCCACATAGACAGGTTGAGTTCTCGATCGATCTCGTGCCGGGTGCCGCACCGGTAGCCCGAGCACCATATCGCCTAGCCCCATCCGAACTTCAGGAGTTGTCCACCCAGTTACAGGAACTCCTGGACAGAGGATTTATTAGACCGAGTTCTTCACCATGGGGAGCTCCGGTCTTATTCGTGAAAAAGAAAGACGGTTCCTTCCGAATGTGTATCGACTATCGAGAGTTGAACAAGTTGACCGTCAAGAACCGGTATCCACTTCCTCGCATCGATGACCTGTTTGATCAACTACAAGGATCGAGTATTTATTCAAAGATCGATCTTCGGTCAGGTTATCATCAACTTCGAGTTCGCGACACCGACATTCCGAAAACTGCTTTCCGAACTCGTTACGGGCATTATGAATTTCAGGTGATGCCATTCGGTTTAACAAACGCACCGGCTGTATTCATGGACCTTATGAATCGGGTGTGCAAACCCTATCTCGACAAGTTTGTCATTGTCTTTATCGATGACATTCTCATCTATTCGCGCAACGAACGAGAACACGCACAACACCTCAAAACCATCCTAGAGCTACTTAAACACGAGGAGTTATATGCCAAATTCTCCAAGTGTGAGTTCTGGATACAATCCGTTCAATTCCTTGGACATGTTGTTAATAGTCAAGGAATCCATGTCGATCCATCAAAAATCGAAGCTATCAAAAACTGGCATGCGCCAACTACTCCAACCGAAGTACGCCAATTTTTGGGATTGGCCGGGTATTATCGTCGTTTCATTGAAAATTTCTCCAAACTAGCTCAACCACTCACGACATTGACTCAGAAGGAAAAGAAATTCGATTGGACTGATAAACAAGAGTCAGCATTTCAGCTATTAAAACTCAAGCTTTGCAGTGCTCCTATTCTATCCTTACCCGAAGGCACTGACGACTTCGTGGTATACTGCGATGCTTCCCATCAAGGCCTCGGTTGCGTGTTGATGCAATGAGATAAGGTCATTGCTTACGCTTCCCGACAACTCAAAGTTCATGAGAAGAACTACACGACTCACGACCTCGAGCTAGGGGCCGTGGTGTTCGCCCTCAAAATCTGGAGACACTACCTTTATGGTACCCGAAGTACCGTATTCACCGATCATAAAAGTCTCCAGCACATCTTCGACCAAAAAGACCTTAATATGCGACAACGTCATTGGGTCGAGTTGCTCACCGATTATGACTGCAAAATCAAATACCACCCAGGCAAGGCAAATGTTGTTGCCGATGCCCTCAGTCGAAAGGAACGGCCGAAACCACTTCGAGTTCGAGCCCTCAGTATGACCATTCATAATGATCTCACCATTCAGATTCATACCGCTCAACTCGAAGCTTTGAAACCCGAAAATGTCAAAAGCGAAGCCTTACGAGGCATCGATAAGCAATTCGAAATCAAACCTAATGGTGTTAGGTACTTCTCAAATCGAATCTGGTTGCCTAGTTTTGGGAACCTGCGAGACTTGGTGATGGACGAAGCTCACAAGTCTAAATATTCTATCCACCCTGGATCCGACAAAATGTATCACGGCATCAAAGAGTTCTATTGGTGGCCGAACATGAAAGCCAAAATCGCCACATATGTCAGCAAGTGCCTTACTTGCTCGAAAGTCAAGACCGAACATCAAAAACCTTCTGGTTTACTCCAACAGCCCAGCATTCCTGAATGGAAATGGGAACAAATTGCCATGGATTTCATAACCAAATTACCATAGTCATCGAGCGGTTGCGATACCATTTGGGTGATCGTCTCACAAAATCTGCTCATTTTCTGGCGATCAAGGAAACCGATAAAATGGAACGCCTCTCGCAAATCTACATCAAAGAAATTGTTTCTCGACATGGTGTTCCAACCTCAATTATCTCTGACAGAGACGCTCGTTTCACATCTCACTTTTGGCAATCACTCCAAAAATCATTAGGTACCCGACTCGATATGAGTACCGCATACCATCCTCAAACCGATGGCCAAAGTGAACGAACCATTCAGACACTGGAAGACATGCTACGAGCTTGCGTAGTTGACTTCGGTGCAAACTGGGAAAGACACCTACCATTGTGCGAGTTTTCCTACAATAAAAGTTATCATACCAGCATTAAGGCTGCACCCTTCGAGGCACTGTACGGTCGTAAGTGCCGATCACCGATCTGTTGGACCGAAGTGGGAGACAGCCAACTCACTGGTCCTGAACTCATACACGAAACCATTGAGAAAATTGTCGAGATCCGAAACCGACTTAAAGCCGCACGTGATCGTCAGAAAAGTTATGCTGATGTGAGACGCAAACCACTCGAGTTCCAAGTTGGGGATCGAGTACTCCTTAAAGTATCACCTTGGAAAGGCGTAATCCGATTCGGCAAACGCGGGAAGTTAAACCCCAGATACATTGGGCCCTTTTAGATCCTTGAGAGGATTGGCCCAGTGGCATATCGATTGCAGCTGCCAGCCGAGCTCAGCAGTGTGCACCCTACCTTTCACATTTCTAACCTAAAGAAATGTCTGATGAGACACTCATCCTCCCACTTGACGAGATTAGCGTCGATGACAAACTTCATTTTGTTGAAAAACCTGCGGAATTCATGGACCGTGAGGTCAAACAACTCAAACAAAGTCGTATTCCTATCGTTAAGGTCAGGTGGAATTCGCGGCGTGGTCCGGAATTCACTTGGGAACGGGAGGACCAAATGCGACTCAAGTATCCTCAGTTATTCTCTGACTCTACATCAAACGCGACCTCGAGCTAAATTTCGGGACGAAATTCTTCTAACGGGGGGAGAATGTAACACCCGCCAAATTAGGACTAGTAATTAGTGCCTAATCCCCTGTTAATACATGTAATTAGTTCTGTGTTAGGCTAATTAATGTATCAAATTATATATTGTTGAATATATACAAAAATGCGATTTCCTTAAATCGTACGCAAAATAAATCGAATGTATTTCGGTTCAAGTAAAATACGGACGTTGGTGATCAATTATATTGAATAATATAAAAACTAATTATTGACAATAACATACCAAAATATTTTTTTTTATATAATATTTCAAGTTCACTTCACGTCGTATAATGGGCATCTACACGACTCAAACATTAACGCGCAAACAAACGAGACCAATTGAGTTATTAAGCAATTGATAAAATACTCCAACAAATTTATTTAATTAACTTTTGTCTTCTTTAAAAACTTACATTATTTGACACTTAAAATAATTCCTTAACGAGTTACAATCGGGGAATCGAACATCACACGGAGCGCGAATACACGGAGCTAAAAGTGGAGACCCACACATGGGTGGGCCCCCACCCAAAAATCTGCCACAAGGGGGTGAGGTCACCACCTCCCCACCCCACTTCTCACTTTCATCTTCCTTCTCTTCTCTCTCTCTTTCTTTTTCCTCTCAACCACACCAAACCACCATCACCATTAAACCTTCAAATAACACTAGCATACCTCAATATTTCGCATAACTTGTTTGGAGAAAAAGAAGCATCTCGCAAGGATCTACACTTCTATCTTTCCGGATTCCCGATTCATCGCTTTGTAAGTTTCCGACAAATCCCGAAACCTTTAGATTTTCGAGTATTTTTAGCAAGTAGTTGTTTATATAAGCTTAAAATGTCCAAATATGGGTTGGGTAAAAGTTTCAGGCCAAACGGAAACCGAAAAACTCATTTTTGGCTCAAAAATCCGTCATCAGACTTAAGTGTCGCATAGACAGCAGCAGCTATGCGTCACTTCATGCGTCACTTAAGTGACGCATTGAGTGTCGCATGAAACCCTAATTTTGCCTAAGTGTCGCATGAACCCCTTTTTCCCGACACTCCTACCGTCACTTGACTAGTGACGCACAACAACTTTAACCGACACTTCTAGCGACACTTCCTAAGTGACGCCTAGACCCATACCCGACACTTCTAGCGACACTTCCTAAGTGACGCCTAGACCCATACCCGACACTTATAGCGACACTTACCTTAGTGACGCCCTACCATGCATCACTTCCCTTAAGTGACGCATATGCTCAGATTTAATATTTTTAGCGACACTTCCCAAGTGTCGCCCAAGCCCCTAAGTGACGCTATAAGTGACGCATAAACAGAAAGTCTTAACTAATTTTACACTAAGTTTTGAGACCCAAAGCTCGACCCCAGCCAGGGGCTCTGCCCCTTGGACCCCGCCAGGGGCTGCCGCCCCTTGGACCCCGCTACCAGGGGCGCTGCCCCCGGACCCCTGTCATTTACGGGCTTCGCCCTTACCCTAGGTTCATGAGTAACGGTGTTACATCAAAACTTTCACACAAAGTGTTACACTTGTATAACATCAAACACGAACGTGACACGACTTCTAAAACACTTTGGAACACGTTTTTCAAGAATAATGATAATATTATTATTACCAACAATCACCAACGGGCCGTACACATTTTCAAACACTTAAACAATCAACCAAATTGTAATCATTTGGACATTCTAGTTGGACAAACAACTACAAGGTAGTCTTATGAGATGCCTTCATATGTTTATAACCATCGCGTGTCGTGGACACCCCCAGGTTACAAGTCTTTGGACTTCGATTCTTGGCTAATCAATCTCAGTTTATTTAGATAAACTCTTCAGGCTCAGGTGAGTCTCATGGCCCCTCTTTTTACTGTTTTACTAGGGGTGTGATACATTGCTCTGTTTTTAACGCATGAACGCGAGTACATATTTCAATATACTACATGAGTTGTTTTCAACTAATCAAATCAAAGTCCTCCGTCAGTATAGTCTGGTAATACGAAAGTAGCGTGAATATTAGTATATGGTACCATATAGGATTGACCCTCCTCGTCCGGGTTAGCAAGCACTAACCGGGTAAACGGACGTACTAATATTTGGGAAGACGAGTGTGGATTAGGCACTCGTGGAGGCACCTCGCTCGGAATTCTCTATATGGGACCCGACCCTCGAGTTAAGCTCAGAATATGCGCTCATGGTTGTATACATTATCTGTAACTTTATTTGCTGGATGCAAATCAATACTTAAATCTTGCGATTCATAGAATATTATTTGATACTCAAACCTGTGAGCTCACCAGCGTTAGCTGACCCATTTTAGCATGTATCACAGGTACTCAGCAGTAGATTTGGACTGCCCATCAGGATGCATCTTAGCTCGAGTCTATATGCAAACTTCAGAGATTTCATTGCATTATTAGATTTTGTATAACTAATTATGTACTTAAATCTCTCATATTACGAACACGAGTTATGTATGAGTTCAAACTGTTGTAAACCTTTTAATATTAATATATTTTGTTAAAACGACGCATATAGAGTCGTTTGCTATATATCTGTGTGCTTTGATTATCGATTAGTAACACCCAAAGTATGCTTCCGCGAATCTTTAAATTTGGGGGTGTTACATCCTCTGGCATTTTACAAACGGTGACCAGGTTTTGAAAAGCAACACTAACAATAATTACATAAGCAATCATATTAGCACATAGTGTATAGTAATTAATCAAAAACCTGAGATGATTAATCTATCAAGCCCGAATGCACGACTTAGCACCTCACAATAAGGAATGTGTTTAATCACTCAACTCTTAATCTAAATCGGGAATGGAATATATAAACACTCAATAAACCAAGTCATGATGCAATAGTTACCATAGGCTTGCACAAGGATCAAATCTCCACCGGCTGGCGTAAGCACCAGGTGTACTATCAAAAGAGGACTTTTATTAAGGTTGTAATGTAAAGGTTAGGGTTTAAGAGTATGGAATGGAATATTTACAAGTGGTTAAAAGTAAACAAAAATCCGAACAGTTATACTATCAACACTTAGATGCTACTTGCTCTTCCGAGGATAACCATGAAATTTCCACTTTTAAAAACTCCAACTTTCACTTCATACACTTTCAAACCTCAATATATATTCAAACTTTATTCCTTACAAAGTGTACGCCTTTAATAGTACACAAACTTAACATTTAAACTGAATTCCGTTATGTAGCCCAAGTCTTTTATTTATTTAGTTTTCTTTTAAATTTTTTTTTCCGACTACTTTTACTCTACATAACGGTTAATTTAACACTTACTTTATTTATCCTTCTCATATTATAAACCATTAACGCTTATCTCAACCATCTTGCAACTACCTCCAATAACCATCACAACTAGCAACTACAAATTAACTGTTCAAACTTTTGTTTACGGCCAAAAGAAAGCTAAAAAGGAATTATCTAATTATTTAAGTGGTTATATACAAAGAAATAAGGCTAAGACGCAACATGGCTAACTAAGGGTATCTAGCACTAAAGATGAGTGCTACAAACGGTTAATGGGAAAAATAACTAACCAATGCGATTAGCTAATAAAACAAAAGAAAAGGCTAAAAACAAAGTGGTTAAATCCTAAATGCCTCTTTATCATACGAATACACCTACCACACGAATGTGGTCCCACTGCGATCTCGAAATGTATCAACTAGAGCAAGTTCTAGAACAAATTACAACACCGACACACTCATAGCAAACGAAAAATAAGTACTAAAAATAAGTACTTCTAATATGGCGCAAGAATCTCACATATTTAGTGGAGCTATAAGTGTACTAGTAATGCAATTCACCCAATGAGGTCGCTCTCAATTTCAACATCTCTTAAAAATTTTTAAACCAAGAGGAAGATTAAGTTACTTAATACTAATATTAATAACCTACATTACAAGTAACAAATCTTATGAGGACAAGAATCAATCAAAAATTTTAAAATAGATTATCACTTCTTGGCCCGTTATTGAAATTCGTAAAGATCAATTGATAAATCAAGATCAATAACAGATTTGATAAGTGGCTAGAAAGATAATAATCCATCAAATATTTCGATTGAACAAATTTCAAGTGAAATACACCCCCGACACTTAGAGTAGTGCAATGTCCTCTATGCACTAAAATAAAGGAAAAACGGTGTGGAAACAAAAAATGTCTAAAAACTAGCAAACAAATTACAAGTTTTAAAACTACTAAAACCGAAGTGCATCAAAATAAATTACAAGTTTTAAAACTAGCAAACAAATAAAAATGTCTAAAAACTAGCATAAACAGAGATAAAATACTAAAGCTAGGGCCATCATGCCCTACTGGTCATCATCCTGATCATCATCCTGCTGATGATGCGGGAACTGCTAATAATGCTGCCAGAAAGCTGGATCATAGACAGTAGCTGGATCATATCGTGGAGTAGGACGGGTATATGCACCGAATCCGTACTGTGGAGGTGGATAATAAACAGGAATGTCCTCAAGTCTCATCGTAGCACGCATGTGAGTCAAAGTGGCGTGCCTCTGAAATCCTGCATCATATCCCAAAACCGCCATCTGATACTCTAAACCACGCACCTGATCCTGCAAACCATGTATGTCAGTCTATAAAGAATGCAGTGTGGGTGGAGGTACGTGTGGTGCCTGTGGTGGTGGTGATGGTGGTGGTACATCCTCCTCATCTGCCTCAAATCCTGCTATAATATCCTGACCCGTAGCATTCTTAACTATTACGTTCATCCTACCCAACAAATACTTGTCAATATACCCCATCTTTTCTTCTCTATGCAACCCGAAAAGACTAACACCCAAATACTTGGCAATCCTCGTCACATATTGCCCACCGCAGATCGGGCTCATATCCTTCAAACCTGCACCATAACTCAAAAACTGGGCCACTAAGAACGGTACATTCATGTACCTCCCCTGTGTAGTCATAGTAGATAGAATCCACAAATCAGTCAGACTCATCTTCTCAGCCCCAGATTTCCTCGAAACAACTGCAAGAGCAAACATCCTATGTATAATCCTATGAACAGGGTCTACAATCTGGCTCTCCTTATGATAATCGGCCCTCCAGTTACCTGTACCTAACCTACTCCAAGCATCACTAATCAAAATCAGTGGGAGGGACAGTCTCTCCATGCAACAAATACTGCTCGAACTCCTCGTCAATCTCATCATCCCCATAGAAAATCATGTCACGATCGTACAATCCCAATGCAATACCAAACTCTATCAGACTCATACTCCGGGACTCATCTCCAAACCTAAAGGTGATCGTACCATGATCTGTGATGCTATCATAATCCTCCTGAAACTCGTAAGTAGCGAAAAACTCAGAACATAGTACTCTGTAAGACCGCTCTCGGATGTTAAAGAGTCTAATCCATGCAGTATCATCAATAAGCGCATTATTACAAGTGTATCTCTGTGTAAAAATCCCTCTGATTCGATCAGCAACACCCAATTGCTCTAAAGCTGTCCAATCGGTCGTGCGACCTGCCTCAATACTCTTATCCCTCAAAATCGATAAATTAGTAAACCACTTATTCTTTATTGACCACAGAACACCTTCAACATTAAATTGAATCCACTCGTGGTCGTCAGCTGGAGCCATATGATAATCAATGTAAGCATGCTCCTGATGCGCCTGCCCCCGACTAGAAGAACCTCTATGCAAAATAGACATAAAAGTGATGGAAACAAAACAATACAAGTAATGTTAGCCAAAACAATCATACCTTATAAAGGAAAGACAGAGATAATAATACATTTCACACGGGGACCGCTACATTCTAATAACAAGTATATACTCTAAACAAACCTCATGCATATCAATTTCTCCTAGTATACCTACTAGCATGGTGATAGCAAAATCAAGTAACACAAACTTTCATGGCTCAACTTATAAGTCTATCACAATAATGCAAAACATGGAACCAAAATCCACATGCTAGTAGGCATATTTTACAAACCAAATCATTATTCAAACCGAAAACACGTGTAGATATAACGAACAAAAAGCATGGCATATTAGTCTCATATCCTACACTTGCTATAAACGTTTCCTATTCACTTCACAAACTCAAACAAACACTTTGCACTTATAAATCAGTCAACCCAAGTGTTCATCACCATTGACTTACTCAAAAAGTCAACGTATAATCAACTGACCACACTTTATCATACCATTAGACCAATTACGCATTAACCTAGCATAAACATGATTAAAATCAGTTGCTAATCAACACATATCAACAATAATGAACATAGCAACCTGTTGCAATCATCAACCATTCAAGAACACAAAATCCCCAAATTGACATATAAACCCTAATTCAAGCAATTCCTAAAATTGAACATATAAACAGGAAATCGAAGATAACATGAACATATACACATACAATGTAGGTAAGGTACGGATTAACAAGCATCAAAACCATACGAACTTGATGAAACCCGAACCTAGGGTTTCAAAAACCCCAAATTCGGATATACCCACTAAATCCGAATAAAAACGCATCAATGGAACGTAATAAGGAATTGGGACAACGAATTCATACCTTCCTCGACATCTATCTTGCGAAATCAGAGAATTGGAGCTAGGTTTTCATTTATTAGAGAGAATTTAGTGAAAAGGAGATTAGAAAATGAGAGAACAGGGGAGGCCGCTCGTTTTTGTTTCTGTAAAGAACCAGGTCGCGGCGCAACCTGTAAAGGTCGCGGCGCAACCTGTAAAGGTTGCGGCGCAATTGAACCTTCAGTCGCGGCGCAATAGGTTAACATCGTGGCGCAATCTTACCTTTGACCCGAATTTTGACTTCTTTGACCAGCAGGTTTGACCAGAATATAAATAATTAAGATAAAGAAAAACAATTAGTATACAATTACAAAGCTTATTTATTAACGAGTCTTAAGCTTGACTCAACCCCAAATTTTATCGTTGAGTGGGGTGAAAGTTGAGGTCGACATCATCATCAACCTCTAATGGTCCATCAAAATAATGCTTAATCCTATGACCATTAACCTTGAAAAACTCGCCTTTCGCATTCACTAACTCAACTGTTCCATATGGAAACACTTGTTTTACAACAAATGGTCCCGACCATTTTGATCTAAGTTTACCCGGAAAGATTTTGAACCTCGAGTTAAAGAGAAGCACACGATCACCCTCCTTGAACTCCTTGGAGTTTTTCAGTCGGTTATCATGCCACTTTTTGGTTTTCTCTTTATAAATGAGTGAGTTTTCATATGCATCTTGTCTCAACTCATCCAACTCGTTCAATTGACTCAAATGGAGGCGACCCACTTCATGAAGATCAAGATTGCATGTTTTAAGAGCCCAAAATGCTTTGTGCTCAATCTCAACGGGGAGATGACATGCTTTCCCATATACAAAACGGAAGGGAGTGGTCCCAATAGGTGTCTTATAGGCTGTTCGGAAGGCCCAAAGTGCATCATCCAATTTGGTGGACCACTCTTTCAGGTTTGCACCTACGGTTTTCTCTAGGATACGCTTCAAAGCACGATTTGTATTTTTGACTTGCCCACTAGTTTGAGGGTGATAAGGTGTTGAAATTCGATGGGTTACCCCATATCGTTTCAATGCTGTTTCTAGTTGGGCATTACAAAAATGTGTACCCCGATCACTAACTAATGCCTTAGGGGTACCAAACCGGGCAAATACACGTTTCAAGAAGTTCACAACTACTCGTGCATCGTTAGTTGGGAGAGCTTGTGCTTCTACCCATTTAGACACGTAATCGACCGCAATGAGTATGTAGAGATTAGCGTGAGACTTAGGAAATAGACCCATGAAGTCAATGCCCCATATGTCAAAAACCTCACAAACCTGAATAACGTTTTGAGGCATTTCATCACGTTGTGAGATTTTTCCGGCCCTTTGGCAGGAATCGCACGATTTAACGAGGGCATGGGCATCCTTGAAGACTGAAGGGCAATAAAAACCGGCCTCAAAGACCTTTTTACCCGTGAGTTGAGGTCCATAATGCCCACCCGTTGGACCGAGATGACAATGAAGTAAAATCTTCCTAGCTTCATTTCCGAACACACATCTACGAATCATACTATCCGGACAACTTCTGAAGAGATGTGGATCCTCCCAAAAATAGTATTTGAGGTCTCTAAAGAATTTCTTCTTTTGTTGATGCGACATACCCTTTTGGAGGACACCACCGGCTAAATAGTTCGTGATGTCCGCAAACCATGGAATTTCATCACTCTCGACTTTCATGAGAGACTCATCAGGAAAGTCATCATCAATAGTAGATTCATTGAGAACCTCCAACTCGGGGTTCTCAAGTCAAGAGAGATGATCGACAGCAAGATTTTCAGCACCCTTTTTATCCCGGATCTCAATATCAAATTCTTACAAAAGAAAGATCCAACAAATCAAACGGGGTTTGGCATCTTGTTTTGAGAACAAGTACCTAAGGGCGGAATGATCGGTATAGATAACCGTCTTAGCTAGCACAAGATAGGGACGGAATTTATCAAACGCAAAGACAATGGCAAGGAGTTCTTTTTCAGTGGTGGTGTAGTTAAGTTGGGCTCCTTGTATGGTCTTACTAGCATAATAGATGGGTTGGAATCGTTTGTCGATTCTTTGACCCAAGACGGCGCCTATAGCATAATCACTAGCATCACACGTGAGCTCAAAGGGGAGGGACCAATTGGGAGCAATCATGATGGGTGCATTAGTGAGCTTTGCTTTGAGGAGGTTGAAGGCTTGCAAACACTCATCCGTGAAGACAAATGGTGCATCCTTCTAAAGGAGTTTGTTCATCGGGGTGGCGACTTTTGAGAAGTCTTTAATGAAGCACCAGTAGAAACCGGCATGCCCGAGAAAACTCCTCACTCCTTTGACATTGGAGGGAGGTGGAAGTTTAGCAATCACATCTATCTTAGCTCTATCCACTTCTATACCTACACTCGAAATCTTATGCCCGAGAACAATGCCTTCTCGAACCATGAAATGGCATTTTTCCCAATTGAGCACAAGATTGGCTTTCTCACACCTAACAAGCATTTTCTCAAGGTTGAGAAGACATATATCAAAGGTGCTACCGAAGATGGAAAAGTCATCCATAAACACCTCCATACAATCCTCTATCATATCATGTAATATCGCCATCATGCACCTTTGGAAGGTAGCAGGGGCGTTACAGAGACCAAACGGCATGCGTCAGTATGAGAAAGTGCCATAAGGGCACGTGAAGGTGGTTTTCTCTTGGTCTTCGGGTGCTATGGGAATCTGAAAGTAACCTGAGAAACCATCTAAGAAACAGTAGTAAATATTTCCCGCCAACCTTTCCAACATCTGGTCGATAAAGGGTAATGGGAAGTGGTCTTTCCTAGTGGCATCATTAAGTTTCCTGTAATCAATACATACCCCCGAACCCATGACCGTACGCATGGGAATGAGTTCGTTATTCTCATTGGTGATAACAGTGATACCCCCCTTCTTGGGTACTACTTGGACTGGACTCACCCACGAACTATCAGAAATGGGGTAAATCAACCATGAATCAAGAAGCTTAATCACTTCTTTCTTAACGACCTCTTTCATGTTAGGGTTTAATCTCCTTTGCCTTTGCACCACGGGTTTAAAATTATCTTCCATTAAAATTTTGTGAGTGCAATACGAAGGACTTATACCCTTGATGTCGTTAATTTTCCATGCTATGGTCGGTTTATGGGCTTTTAGCACAGAAATGAGTTGAGATTTTTCACTTACAGTGAGAGATGAGGAGATTATGACTGGCAATTGAGACTCGCCTTGTAGGTAAGCATATTCCGAATGGCTTAGAAGTGGCATAAGCTCCAAAACAGGTGGTTCCTCAATTGAAGATTTGTAACGGTACTGATCCTCTTTCTTCAACTCTTCATACTCTTCAGCTGTGGGTTCATAGCCCTCTGCCATGAGGGCGGTTAACTCCCCCACACTATCTTCCAACGAGTAGTCATCCTGCTCTCCGAGTGGACAAATACCTGTACCTTGCAATTCTGGAAATTCCTGCAACAACTCCAAATTCGTGTCTACAGTTTGAATATAATAACAAGAATCATCCGTAGAATTAGAGTATTGCATGGAACGATCAACAGAAAAAGTAACACTCTCATCTTCTATGCTTAAGGTCAGTTTTCTGTTAAAAACATCTATTATAGCCCTAGCCGTATTCAAGAATGGTCGGCCTAAGATGAGAGGTACCTGATTGTCCTCTTCCATATCCAAAATCACAAAGTCAGCAGGGAAAACTAAAGTACCAACTTAAACTAGCATGTTTTCCATAATACCCTTAGGGTATTTAATTGACCTATCAGCTAGTTGTATACTCATTCTTGTTGGCTTCAAATCTCCTAGGTCCAGTTTAACAAACAATGAATAAGGCATTAAATTGATACTAGCACCTAGATCCGCTAATGCGCGCATAGAACTAAGACTACCAAGATAGCAAGGGATAGTAAAACTTCCCGGATCAGACAACTTTTCAGGTAGCTTGTTTAATAAGACCGCCGAGCATGTAATATTCATGGTCACAGCTGAAAGCTCCTCCATCTTCCGCCTGTTGGTGAGTAAGTCTTTCAAAAACTTAGCATACTTTGGCATACCTGAAATCACATCAATAAACAGAGATTAACATTAATTTGCTTGAACATATCCAAAAACTTGGATTGTTCAGCCGCAAGCTTCTCCTTCTTCAACTGGTTTGGGTAAGGAATGGGTAGTTGGTACGGCTTCACTACTGGTTTGACCGGGACCTTGCTTTGTGGGCTTTTAGTGTTCCCTTGGTCTTCATCAACCACCGGTATCGGTTCCTTATCCTTCTCTTTAGCAGGTACCTGTTTCAAAGGAACAGAATCATCATGAACGTTAGGCATAACAGGTGGCTCGAGCACCTTTCCACTCCTAGTGGTGATTGCCTTCGCTTGCTCATTACGGGGGTTCATCTTTGTGTCACTTGGTAAGGTACCAGGCTGCCTTGCAGCCAACATCTTCGAGATGTTTCCCACTTCTTGCTCTAAATTTTGAATAGAAGCTTGTTGATTCCTTAATGATTGAGAAGTGGCTTCATTTACTCAATTGATAAAGTAATAATATTACGTAAAAGTTATCACTAATTGCAAAGTAATAAAGTCACTACTTGAATTAATCAATCAATAAATAACATCAATCGGTCTTTCGTTACTGAGAAATCAAAGTATATAAATCCAATCACTAAAATATATCCAAACTAGATGCAAAATTGGTCTAAACAAGTATTAAGAACTTAGCCCATAATCATGGGATCAGAAAAACAGCAAATCAATGACATAAACATGTTTGTAATTGATGAATTAACGAAGATACGAATGTCGTTGATGAACGAGATTAATGTCTAAGCTTTGATCGGAAGAAAATGGATGATTCGGACCCTAGGTGTCCCTAAAGGTCACCCTCTGCTCTCTGGAATCGGCCATAAATGAAGTTAGGGTCCAAAATGAGGTGAAAAAGTCGAATTTATACCCTGGTTGCCGACTCGACATTGCGGCGCAACCATGCTTGGTTGCGGCGCAATTGAGCTTGTGGTTACGGCGCAATGTGCAACAGTCATGGCGCAATCGAGTGTCTGGTTGCGGCACAATCCCTTCTGGTTGCGGCGCAACTGTGGCATTTCCAGCACTTAATTATTTTTCTTCTTTTATAGCTCCAAAATTCCTTCTTCTCATCACAACTCAAGTAAATGCACCTGAAAACATATTTTAAACAATTAAGTACCAAAAGTTCATCAATTTAACTATAGTTACAATAAAACGGACTGATATGGCTAAGAAATATATGTATAAAATAAGCCATATCAGTTATGCAACGCACCTGCGATGTTTCAGAGTTGCATGGTTGCAATTTTCCACGACATGATTGAACAATGCATGGAAGTCTTTATGGACGATTTTTCGGTTTTTGGATACTCTTTAGTATCATGTCTGTCCAACCTCGATAGAATGCTCGCCAAGTGTGAAGAATCAAATCTCGTCTTGAATTAGAAGAAATGTCACTTTATGGTGAAGTAAGGAATAGTTTTAGGACATCGAATATCAAAGTCAGGAATCGAAGTAGACAAAGAAAAAGTCGAAACCATTGCCAAATTACCACCACCAACCAACGTTAAGGCCATTCGAAGGTTTCTAGGACACGCTGGGTTCTACCGCCATTTTATCAAGGATTTCTCCAAGATATCACGACCAATCACCCACCTTCTAGGAAAAGACATCGAGTTCATATTTGATGAGAACTGCATGAAAGTTTCAATTACCTGAAAAAGGAGCTAACTAATGCACTAATCATGGTCGCTCCAGATTGGAGTCTACCATTTGAGATCATGTGTGACGCTAGTGACTTCGCAGTTAGAGCAGTTCTAGGGCAAAGGAAGGACAATCACTTTCGACCAATCTACTACGTATCCAGATGGGCCGAAGCTCAAGCCTTTCCAACAAATGACTCAAGGGTCGTAACCAAGTTCTTAAAACAGCTATTCTGCCGGTTTGGAACCCCTCGGGCGATCATCAATGATCGAGGATGCACTTTTACAATATGCAGTTTATGAAACTATTGCAACAATACGGTGTTACCTACAAGACATCTACGGCCTACCACCTGCAGACAAATAGGCAGGCAGAAATTACAAACCGGGCACTAAAAAGGATCTTGGAATGAACAGTTGGTCAGCATAAGGAGAGATGGGTAGATAAGATAGACGATGCTTTAGGGTCATTCCGAACAGCTTATAAAACGCCATTAGGAACAACGCCTATAGGCTCGTTTATGGAAAAGCTTGTCATCTCCCGATTGAACTCGAATACAAGCTTACTGGGCGCTGAAAAACTGCAGCTTAGATTCGATGATAATGGGAACGCACCGGAAAAAGCAACTGAATGAGCTAACAGAGTTAAGAGATCAAGCTTATGAAAGCTCCTACAAATTCAAAGAAAGAACTAAGTTGCTCCATGATTCAAAGCTCCGCCCTACATGCTTCAATCCAGGTGATAAAGTTCTACTCTTTAACTCCTGATTTAAGAAGTTTTCTGGTAAATTCAAAACACGATGGAGTGGTCCATTCACAATCTCTAAAGTATTTCCTTATGGTGCTATCGAACTCGAGGCTCTAGATGGGAATTTCAAAGTAAATGGTCACCGTTTAAAACACTACGTAGAAGATTTTCCCATGATCGAGGAAGTCTATAACTACAAACCACCCTAATAGAATAGTAGGTATGAATGAGTCAAGCTATGAGACTCGATAAAAAAAGCGCTCTTGGGAGGCATCCCAAGCCTATCTTATCTTTTCCGCATTATTGTTTCTTTTGTGTTTGATCTAATCCATTCTTATGCAGTACCTCGCCTTATAAAAGGCTGATGATTATGTTTCGACCATTAACCTTTTGTATTTTGCAAGATGAGTTCGCAGCTAGCTAGAGCACGAGCCCCCAGTCAGAGACGCTCACGTGCCATGTATCACTCACGGAGTTCATCACCGGGTGGTAGCATGAGGACCCTTAGGGGATCACAGTCACCATCCCCTCGATTAGACGAGACCTTGGCAGACTTGGTGGAGGTGAACGTTCAGGAGACATTCCTTCTACGTTCCATCCATGCCAGGTTACATTCATCTCGCCAATAAGAGGGACAGACCGTAGGGACCTCCAGAGTACCCACCTTTCATCATGGGGTGACTACCGCGGACCCTGCTGTCACTTGGTCAATACTGAGAGCCCTCAAGGTCCAGCACACTGCCATCGCTGAGATCCACACTACTTTGGGCCTTCCTTCCACACCTGTGTGCCCTTTTCAGATGGGACCTGATCCTGCTCTGCACATTCCACCGTGGGACCTATTCCTACCTTGGAACCTGACTGCACAGGACCACCCCACTATTACGGACCCACTAGAGGAGGAGATCATTGCGGTAGATGCTTGGATTCAGGATCCAGAGGATGACACTGCATCTCCAGTCTATACCATCGTGGAGTCAACATCTCCTACATCGGTCGTGAAAAACACGATCTTTATGGATGATGACTTCACCGATTGGGAGGCGCTCTATGCTGACATGGATTAGTTATTATCAGTTATGTTATTTCTGTTTAGTATTAACGTGTTTTGACATTTGTGTTTCCTGAAGGATATTTATTATGCAGAACTTGACGTGAAAATTATGGAACAAGTTCATTTCTAATGAGCCTGGTCCATTTCCAGCAATTTCACACACTTGAACCTGGTCCATAAAATCCAGTGGCAATGCACGCAACATAATGAAGCATCTCTCCTAACCTTACTTTGCTTGATAAACACACTAAAATTCTAAGTAAAACTCTAAAGTTTGGGATTATGACTCACAAACAGAGAATGACTTCGAAAATGTTGACCCTCAATCAAAAATCTAAGTGTGGGATTAACCTAACTTAGAAATTGAACATTAGGGACAATGTTCTTTTAAGTGTGAGATAACAGTAGTATTCACTACTGAAGTGCAACATAAAATTTTGATAAATCTTTTAAGCAAACTCAGATTTTCAGCAAAAAATTTCAGCAAAATTTTCAAAATTTTGAAAGTCTAAAAGGGTATTTCCGGTCAACGAGAATCCAAAGGTTTGGGAATTCGACAATAATGGGTAAAACTCTTTGAAAAATTTTCAAACTAAGTTTCAAAATAAGCGATCGCATGATTAAGCATTAAACCACCAAAACAAGTGAGGAATCTTGAGCCATACAAAAGCATTTATCTTTAATGCTTCACTTTTTTTGATTGAGAGTGTGCTGATGTATGTCTTTTAAGTTAGAACTTGCTTGAGCAATACATTTCGAAACTACACAGATGGGCGTCATACGTGATGAAGGTGCAATTAGAGGATCTTGAAATTTCCTAGGATAAAACCCTCTCATAAAAACCCCAGTTTCCAAGCCTAACCAAACCAATGCTCACTTTCAGCATTGAAGATCAAGTAGAAAACCTGTTGAGCCCAATGCTCACTTTCACTTATGTCAAAGAAGAATTACTGCACGAAACACATTGAAACCCCCGAAGGATAAAAACACCATCCAAAAAGAAAAGAAAAGGGGAACTCCAAAGAAAAGCATAATTCAGTAAAAACAAAGCTGCCAAGAGGAACCAAAGAACTAAGAGACCCAAGGATCATTTCATGCCAAGGGGAAGGTTCCTCAAAGTGAAAACATGAAAAGAAGGCTCTCAAAGAGAGAAATCCAAAAAGAGGTATCACTAAAACGTCAAAGATAAGTAATCACGGACAAACTCTTAGGCTATATCAAAACCCCACTAAACCACCTACAAAACCCCTCTTCCATATCCATCTTTACCCTCTTACAAATGTCTAGGGATAATTAGCACCGTCCCCATTTGAGTGTTGCATATTTGATTCTCAACCAAGCTTATGACGACAAAAGAGCTACATGACTGGCCCCTGAGTGAATTATAAATTAGGAAACCCGATACACTTGAGTGAATTGAGTGACCACTTGTGAGGGCCCCAGTCATGTATCATGAAAATTGAAAAGAAAGCTTGTTAGAACCGGTAGTTTGAGAAAGCATCAAGGGTTAAAACCCTGTTTGAAATCTTTTCACCTAGCCTACAGGAATCATAGTTCTCCAGGATAGGAAGACACTCTTCCGGACTTTTGAAGCAATTTTTCTGACAATTTTCTTGAATACAAGCAAAACTCTAAGTGTGGGATACTTGATATCGCGTAAAAAGTCATGTTTTTACAACCGATATCTTTCTCAATCTGGAACAATACTTGTCATTTGGACTCAAAAGATACTCAAATCAAAGAAACTTTGCCATAAAGATCAAAATGAAGTTGCACGAGAAAAATCAAGCACAACGGACGAAAAACGAAGATTCCACACACGTTTAAAGATTCAAGACATCAAGAAAATATTTAAAGACAAAATACCCCATCACTGAGATTTCTCTTATCCAAGATATTCGTTTTCAAAATACGAATGCAACAGAAGAAGAATCAACAAAAATGAATGAAGAATGAAGATTCTACGTACGCCGGAAGATTTAAATGATTCGTACAAGACATTTAAAGATTACAGAAACATTTTTGGTATTTCTTTTCATTGAATTCTTCGTTTTTGAAAAAGGAATCCAACGCAAAAAGAATCAATGAAAACTGACGCATAACGAAGAAGATACGTGCAACTTAAGATACGAAGCGGAAGACGGCGAACCGGGATGGTGGTAGGGCAGCCGCCGCCGGCCACACCACCACCGCCACCGGCTACACCACCACCGATGCCGGCCACCCCCCTGTCCATTTGTACTTTTTCATCCTCGCTCGTACTCGCAGGGTACACGGGCTAGGCCTTTTCCGCGACTTTAGGGTACACGTGCTAGACCTTTACCCGCTGTAGGGTAGATGTGTTAGCAACTTCCCCACATTTTTCTAACATATGCCCCAAGTTGCTAAAATGCACCAAATTTCTCCTATAAATAGGGAGCCCATGGATCATTTGAAAAATACCTTGGATACAACACACACCATACACTTTCTACATTCTATATCTTTCTTGTTTTGTAAAATTAGTAATTCTTCCTTTAGATAGTTTAATTAATTAGAATAGCTAATTAATTAAGTAAGGAAGATTTATACGGAGGTGCTCCGGGACGCATTGTAGCTACGAGTTATTTGTATACCTTTCCAGGTTTTAATCTATCTTCCATATTTAAATATGTTTGTTCTTTATTTTATAAATTTAAATATGCATGCTAGAATTGCCATGGTTAACTAGATAACTCAATTGTCTGCTATGATAGTCGTTTAGAAAGTTTTAAATATGTAATTGTGTTGTATGTTATGAGATTGCGGATGGTTTATATTATAAATAGATGTAGGAATTAAATTTTTATCGTTTATCTGCCCAACTCATGTTGTGACTAAAACCTTATCCAAAAATGAACGTAGCTAACTCATAGGATATAGGTCACTTAGTTATACTATGTTAGATTGAATCATTGAGCTCGACATGGCCGGTGTTCTCTAGACCAAAATAGGATCCAAGAGACACGGAATATGGGAATAGAGGTAGATTAAGATTAAATTCATATAGACGATATTTTTGAGACAACTTTCGGAATATCCTCGACTTAAGTAATACCTTTGTATGCTTATATCGAACTATTACTTTGATCGTCTTATTGCATGTTATTGTTTGATTGTTGCCTTAGGTCATCATAATAGTGAAATACAACTGGCATTAAATATCGTGAAGTAATATAACGGCCCCTATTCGACTGTTCTCTGATATAGTACTGGAAACGCCTACGGTTGAGTACAAATGTATGGAAGTCGAGAACGAACGAAGGTAGTTATATTATGAATCGAATAACAAACATGTTACTTAAGTTTGCATTTATAGTACAAACCATCCTTGTATTCTTGTAATGTGGATAATTCGTACGAATAAGTGATGACACATTATCCGATCGCCTAGACCAGTTAGTCAAACCTATTCCAGTGAGGGTAAACCTTGTTCATAAGATTGTTTATTCAACAAACTATGCCATGATTCGGACATATCTGACGACCGGGATTGGGGAATAGGATTTGAGATTAACTGTCGGATAATATGGGTATACATTTGAGAGAACTTTCGGTGTATGCTTTAATATATTTTGCAACCCACGTGACATTCTATTTGCCTGATTGTGGACACCTCTACGTTAGCCCGATAGAAGGATTGCAATAATAGCTCACATTAACCTACGAACTTATCCTCATTAGAACCCTCCATATTTAACAACTCCTAAACTGCTTCATAGTAGACAATCACTTTAATTGCTGAACGCCCGAAGTAACCTCCACTTTTTAGTTTATATTAATTTAATTTAGAATAGAAAATCCAAAACCAAAACCAACTCTTTTATCCCTAGCTAAATACATAAAAGTTTCTAAATCTCCTAGCTTCAATTTTCAGCGCTTTGAAGAACGATCCTAGGTCATACTTGTCCTTTGCTAGCCCTTTGATTAGCATAATAGTAACCCTAGGCCCCAGCCTTACAAATTTAAAACCCACTATTGTCTCGCATTACCATTAGAAATTCCAACGACCGGTGTGCAACACAACATCCATATCATGGCATGGTTTGTTGAATAAACAGTCTCATGAACAGCTTTTACCCTACCGGATTAAGTTGGGGTAGTCTGGTCGCAAGCGGTTTGCCAAACATGCCATCATTCTATTTTAATTAATTTACAAATAGAAATTCATTTAACACATTCATCATATTGATCTGTAATATAACTACCTTCCGTCGTCCCCAGATGTCTATACGTTTGTACTTCGTATAAAGCGTTTCTAGTACTATATCCGGAAACAGTCGAATAGGGGCCGTCATATTACTTTATAATATTTAATATCGTCTCATTATAACTATCTAAATCATGACAACCATATAAGCAACTACTCGCAAATCATGGCAATAAACATTTCTAATGTTAATAAATCATAAACATCAAACAAGAACATTACGAATAAATAATAAAAGAAAGGGATAGATATTACCCGTAATTATTGCGAGCAAAACGATGCTTATATTACTTCCGAATATTCCAAAGCGTTACATTGCTAAGCTATCTACTAGTAAATACTACATAATTAATCTCCTACTTATCTCTCACCAAATTAATTAAATTAACTTAGAGAGAGAAAGTAGAGAGAAAAATAGAAAATAAAAGTTGGGAGAAATTGATCTTTGAGTGTGTAGGAAGATGTGTAAGGTGTGTGTTGAAATGAACCATGATGCCTCTATTAATAGCTGAAATCTGGTGCACATTAGCCATCCAAGGTGCAAGTTAGTAGGTTTTCGGGGGGTGGTACTTGCCCGGAAAGTGGTGGCACATGTACCCTAAAGGCGCGGAAAGTGGTAGTACGTGTACCCTAAAGTTGCGGAAAGTGCTAGCACATGTACCAGACGAGTATGAGCGAGGACAGAAAAAGGAGGAGGGGATGGGTGGCTGCTAGCCGGCGGTACCTGGCTGCCAGCCGGCGGCGGCCTGGCGGCCGGACATCCCGGGTCGCTGCCCGTTCGCTCGTTTCTCGTTTCGCGCGTATCTTCTTTGTTATGCGTTCGTTTTTGTTGATTCTTTTTACGTTGGATTCATTTTTCAAAAACAAAGACTTTGATGAAAATAAATACCTGAAATGTGTCGTTGATCTTTTAGATGTTTTGTACGAATCGTTTGGATCTTTCAGCATACGCAGAATCATTCTTCGTCTGTTTTTGCTGATTCTTCTTCTGTTGGATTCGTAATTTGAAAATGAAGATCTTGGATAAGAGAAATCTCAGTGATGGGTACTTTGTCTCAAATCTTATTTTGGATGCCTTGAATCTTCAATTATGCGCAAAATCTTCATTTTTCGTCCGTTTTGCTTGATTTTTCCCGTGCGACTCTATTTTGACCTTCTTGGTAAAATTTCATTGATTTGTATATTATTTGAGTCTATTTGCCAAGTATTGTTCTAGAATGAGAGAGATATCGGTAGTAAAAACGTGACTTTTTACGCGATATCAGTAGTACATATAATTTAAGCCCTGCCGAATATAAATTTAAAACCCCTGTTGTGCCCGAATAGTTACTATCAACGACACTGACGCTTTCGGACCGCAACAAGTTTTTGGTGCCGCTGTCATGGAATCGTAAACGTACGATTCAAAGCCACCTTAAGTAGTAGTATTTAGGAGACCCTTCCGAAAGAAATCTTTTCCAAGATATCATTCAAAAGTTAAATTAAGTAACTATAATTAGTATTAATTAGAATAGTATTAGTTTCAAAATGACAACTTGAAAACCCACTTCTTGCCTCATTCCAAAGGATGAATTGAAGGCAATGGACGATACAGAATTCTTTAACTAGTTAGAAAAAGAGATAGGATCTAACTTCTCTTCACCTTCTTCCTTTAAAAGTAAGGAAACCTCCGAAACCCAAGAAGAATTTAGGACCTCACTTTCTGTTCCAAATCATTGCCTGGATAATGACAACGATTAGTTACCTGATCTTATATCATTTCCGGATGACCACTCTCCAACTTTACAATCACCTAATTTACCAAATTCTGTCCACTTCGATGATCCTCCCAAAGAGTATTATGAAAAAAAATCTCCGAAATTACCCGATTTGATCATCCTCATTCCTGAAAAATCAGTGTATGGCCAAACCCTGTCAAGTTCTCGTAATGACGGCATCTTCCCATTACTTTCATCCGAACACAAATACACCATTTATCGAGTGGTGGATAAGGTTCCATCAGTCGAGCCTGAACAAGCTTGATCTATAGAATGCTACCTCGGTGCCTCTTTCAATACTTCTCGTAAAGTAGACGTCTGTAAGACATTCGTTAGGAAATTAGACTCCTCCGACTTTCCCTTTTCATACGAACAACAAGAAAAGATTACCGAGCTAGACGAACAAGTAAAATTCCTATCTCGCCTGTCAAGTCAAGAATGCGAAAGTACTTCCACAAATTTCAGAGATCAAAAACTAAAGTTCAAAGTAGATTTAGATCTACTTTTTCAATCACTTGTCGACATATATTTTTCCCCAATATCTTCGATATTAGTCAATCAATGTGTCACTGCAATTATCAAAGAACTTAAGTTCTGGATAGAACGGGACCCGATGATTCTCACCGTCATCCCAGGTAAAATTCTATTCTTTGTTGACCCCGCCTCTTACTTGATCTCAAAATGTCGGGACGTTTTTCCTAATTCCGCCAAGGAAAGAATTGACACAGATATTTTCACCAAAATAATAGACCTTCATATCAAGCTCTTTCGAATCTTCGCCTTTACCAATTACCCCTTCACTTCCACTCAAAAAGAGAAAATCAGTGATCTCTTCAGAATAGTTAAATCTACAACCGGAGAACTTTATTCGCAAGAAGAGAAAGCATTTTTGGAAATCATGAATAAACTCACACACGATTTTAATGATGAGGACAAAGGACCACGCGAAAGTTTGTCAAACCACAAGAAGATAAGGAAGGCGTATAATAAGTTAGTTAGTAATCTCGTCGATTTAGGATATGCGGAACGAAGAGTCCTAGGGGAATTAGAGAATAGTCATTACTATTTAGTTTATAATGTCATTTGGAAGCTTTCAACAAGTTGTGATCCTAAAAATGTTCGCTTAAGGGAGCAAGTCTCAACCCTTTCCCTATGGAGGGATCGAAACGAATCGTAAAACAATTCTCTCCAAAAAGGTCGAGACTCACAACTTTAAAAGAGCACGTTTTAGTAAATATGATAATATAATAAATTTTTGAAAGCAACCTTTAAAAGAAATCGTTTTTAAAACTTTTGCCTGAATTCACGCGCGTGTTAGAAAGAATACGCAAATTCAAGGTCTTAGCCGAAATTTGTTTATACCATAAACGCGTGTCAGACAAAGATTTTTATAACACCAAAAATAAAAGTAAGTGTTAATATTTTAGATAAATTAAAATTGTCCTGCAAAAATTTGTGCGATCTTAAATCCTTTAAAATGTAACGAAAAGTATTTATCTATTAGTTACAATAAGTATATATTTATGATTCGTAAGAATAATTATTAGGGAAATAGAAATTTATTCTTGGAAATTAGACTTAAACTCTTTTAAGTACAAGGGACCATGGTCAAGGAATAAAGTACTATAGGACATGACACATATTCCTATGGACCACACTTCATTCCTTACATTCTCTTAATTCAAAAACAAGAAAAAAACTTCTTCTTCCTCCTTCCTCACTCTTAAAAAATGGCCACCCTTACCACAACCTTCAAACCACCATCAAATCTCCATCAAATCCTATAATCTTGTGTCCTTTTGAGCTCCTTCTTGCATCTTCTTCACGGTTGTACATCCATTTTCAACTTTTATTCACTAAAACTAAGGTATGACCATCAAAACACACTTTAAACTTAAAAGAGCTTATTTCATGGAGTTAGCTAAGTTAGTAACTAAAAACTATAACTTTTCTTGGATACTTAGGAACTACATGCTACTATCACTTTTCTATGCTAGTTCACTTATGGTTGACTTTTCAAGTGAATGAACTTTGACCACTTTGATTATATAACACCCCCTCATTCAATATATCAATATAATATATATTTAAGTCGGAAGCGTTTATCAAAAGATATTTCATTAATGAACAATACATAAAATGTACATAATTTGTTTAAAACTTCGATACACAATAGTTTAAAACTATTAAAGCCATAATACATTTACTACACAAAACGGAGTGTTATAGGATTCCAAAACATTAGTTTATAACAAACTTTATCAGAGTTAGCAGAGCAGTCAAACATTCCTTAACATCTTCTTCCTGCCACCCTCATATTCAAAATATAACCTGCAGGAAGTAAAATGAGGGATTAGCACGAAGCTAAATGAATGAACTAGTTACACACAATTCAATATAGCATAACTATTAGTTCACACCAAATAACCATAAATACACATGTTTCAATGAGGATCGATGGTTCTTGGGATATCATAATACCCGGGGATTCCCAAAGAACACTTATCGTACATATCCGTATGATCATTACGGACGAGACCGATAGCTAATGTTTATTATAATCAAACACAGGTTCTACACACAACGAATGAATTAAGACCCTGTGTAATTCACACAATAACCAACTAGCCCAACGAACTTGTTGACCTCAATAACAACCTATGCCCAAAGGCCACATAGCACGTAGATTCATAATCAACAATCCAGACAAATAAGTCTAACAAATATATCTACGTTTACTTGTTGCAACCGAACAGTTACAACTAAATCAAAAGGTGAGTTTCTAATCCACTCACCGATACCTCTGTAGTCCCCACACTCAGCAGTCTTATATCACCAAGTCTTTGGATTATCTGATAACAAAATAATTAATAAGTTAGTAACTTACTCAATTATTAATTTAAATACCAAAATGTAATACTACTTGTTGCAACCGAACAGTTACAACTAAATCAAAAGGTGAGTTTCTAATCCACTCACCGATACCTCTGTAGTCCCCACACTCAGCAGTCTTATATCACCAAGTCTTTGGATTATCTGATAACAAAATAATTAATAAGTTAGTAACTTACTCAATAATTAAATACTACTTGTTTTCACATCAATTAAATTTTTGTGACTTAAAACACAGACACACAAAAAATCCAGTATCATCAACCATACCCGATCGGGTCACTGGCCATACCCGTTCGGGTCACTAGCCATACCCGTTCGGGTAACCATGAGAAAATGCCCAAGGAAACTTTATGGGGATTTGTTTCTTCCTAAGTTTGGTAACTTTTCTGTCAAGAAGTTCAACAGGTTCTTCAACTAACTTCTGACTTCTATCAACCCGCAAATCTTGCAAAGGAAGAATCTGAGACTGATCTTCAACGTTACATTTCCTCAAATAACAAATGTTAAACGTGTCATGAATACCCGCAAGCTCTGGAGGAAGATCTAATGAAACTGACTGGTCATTAACCACTTGGCGAATTCTGAAAGGACCAATGTATCTAGGAGCTAGTTTCCCTCGTTTTACAAACCGAATTACACCTTTCCATGGAGAAACTTTTAGATAAACAAAATCACCTTCAGAAAATAACACTGGTCGTCTACGTGGATCGGCATACTGCTTCTGTCTGTCACGTGTAGCTTTCAATTTCTCACGGGCAATCACCAGTTTGTCAGCTGTTATCTGCACAATGTTAGTTTCAGCAAACTGTTTCTCTCCAGCTTCTAACCAACACGTAGGTGTTCTACACCAACGCCCATACAACATCTCATAAGGTGGCATACCAATGCTGGAATGATAAGAATTATTATATGCAAATTCAACCAACGGTAAATGAGAATCCCAAGAACCTCCATATTCTTGAACACAAGCCCTCAACATATCCTCCAATGTCTGAATTGTACGTTCTGATTGACCATCAGTCTGAGGATGATAAGCAGTACTGAGATTAACTCTGGTACCCAACTCTTGCTGCAAACTCTGCCAGAAATGAGAAATGAACCGAGAATCTCTATCCGATACAATAGACAACGGAATACCATGTCGAGAAACAATCTCATTAACATACAACTGGGCAAGCTTACTCAGCGATGCAGTTTCACTGGTTGCAAGAAAATGTGCACTCTTGGTCAACCGGTCAACAATAACCCAAATCATGTCATTTCCTCGAGAAGTACGTGGAAGTTTAGTCACAAAGTCCATGGTTAAGTGTTCCCACTTCCACTCTGGGATTTCCAACTATTTCAATGACCCATACGGTTTCTGGTGTTCAGCTTTGACTTGAGCACAAATATGACAAGTACCAACAAACTGTGCTATATCAGTTTTCATTGTGGGCCACCAATACAACGACTTCAAGTCATTATACATCCGAGTACTGCCGGGATGAACAGATAATCGTGACTTATGGGCTTAAGTCAAAATCACATCCCAAATACCACCAATAAGAGGAATCCACACGCGAGAATGAAAAGTCTTTAATCCTCAAGAATCGTCAACCAACAAATCTTTCCTTTTCAACATAATTTCTGACTTAAGATTATGATCTAATAAAGCTTCCAACTGTGCATCTTTAATTTTAGCCACTAAGTTAGAAGAAACATCAACTTTCAAATAATAAATTCGGTCAGAGGTACCTTTTCGACTCAAAGCATCAGCAACTACATTATCTTTTCCTGGATGGTAACGAATTTCACAATCATAATCTTGAATTAATTCCAACCTTCACCTATGACGCATATTCAACTATTTCTGAGAAAATATGTACTGAAGACTCTTATGATCTGTACAGATAATACATCTTGTACCATAAAGATAATGTCTCCAGATTTTCAATGCAAACACAACAGCTGCCAATTCTAAGTCATGAGTAGGGTAATTTCTTTCATGCTGTTTCAACTGCCGAGAAGCATATGCAATAACTCTGTCTCTCTGCATAAGAACACTACCCAACCCAGCATAAGATGCATCACAATATACAACAAAATCTTCAGACCCATCTGGTAATGCCAACACAGGTTCCTGACACAATAGCTGTTTTAAAGTCTGAAAAGCTATCTCTTGTTGTTCAGTCCACAAAAATTTCTCATCCTTTCAGATCAATTTAGTCAACGGGCCGACAGTTTTAGAAAAGTCTTTAATGAATTTCCGATAATAACCCGCCAAACCAAGAAAACTCTTTATCTTTGAAGCAAATTTTGGAGCCTTCCAATTCATCACAGCTTCAATTTTAGAAGGATCAACTTTGACACCATTATTACAGATAATATGACCCAGAAATTGCACCTCCCGAATCCAGAATTCACATTAAGAAAATTTTGCATATAAGTGTTCTTTTTTCAACGTTTCCAACACTAATCTCAAATGCATTTCATGTTCTGATTCGGATTTAGAATACAGCAGGATATCATCAATAAATACAATAACAAATTTATCGAGAAAAGGCCGGCAAACCCGATTCATCAAATCCATAAAAACTGCTGGAGCATTTGTTAAACCAAAAGGCATAACCAGGAATTCAAAATGACCATACCTGGTACGGAAAGCAGTTATAGGAATATCCTGTTCACGAACGCGAACTTGGTGATAACCCGACCTCAAGTCAATTTTAGAATAACAAGAAGATCCTTGCAACTGATCAAACAAATCATCTATTCGAGGCAGAGGATATTTATTATTTATTGTTCGTTTATTCAGTTCCCGATAGTCAATACACATTCTAAAAGACCCATCATTCTTTTTCACAAACAAAACCGATGCACCCCAAGGAGAAGAACTAGATCTAATGAATCCTTTATCCAATAACTCCTGTATCTGATTCATCATTTCACGTATTTCAGAAGGAGCTAATCTATAGGGAGCTTTAGCTACAGGCGACGAGCCAGGAACAAGATCAATCTGATATTCCACTTCCCTAACCGGTGGCAAACCAGGTAATTCATCGGGAAATACTTCATAATATTCAGAAACAACCAGAACATCAGAAATAGATTTCTTTTCTAGTTTAGCATCAATCACATAGGCTAGGTAAGACTCACAACCTTTAGACAACGACTTCCTAGCTTTCATCATAGAAATCAAAGGTATACACCCACTATCCCTTTCTCCTCGAGCCACAACGCATGACTCTTCAGAAATTAGGATTCTAATCAACTTATTGTAGCAATCTATACTTTCTTTATACTGACTTAACCAAGCCATGCCAATAATCACATCAAAACTAGGAATTGGCATCAACAGAAATGAAATTGGGAAAGTCTGGCCTTCTATCACAATACTAGCTCCAGTCATCGAAGTGGTAACAGGAACCAAGTTGCCACTAACAATTTCTACTTCTAAGGTCTTAGTAATCACAGTAGGGTTCAAATTTAACTTATCACAGAAACACACAGATATAATTGAGCAGTTTGCTCCAGAATCAAATAACACACGTGCTGGTACAGAGTTTATAAGAAATGTACCAGTGATAACATCATCTGTGTGGACACCCTCATCAACTGTCATTTGAAACGCCCTACTTGCTGCTGGCGGCGGATTCTTCCGCTTTTGACCGAAAGATGATGAACTCATGACCGAACCCGAACCCTGTCTCCCCGCCTTAGGACATTGCCCAACTCGATGACCTTCTTTCTTACAATTCCTACACACAAAATTCGAAAACTTACAATTCTTAAATTCATGACCAAGTTCTCCACATTTAACACATTTATTTGTCTGAACTGTACATGGACCAGTATGTTTAGATCTGCAAGAACTACACCAATTGGAATTTCCAAACGAACTACTTTTACTGCCAAACTTTTTATTTTGTCTGTTACCTTGCCATCTAGACTTGCCTTTACTTGAAGAATCAGTTTTAAAACTCGATGAAGAAGTATCTTTAATTTGAAAACCTGAAGCTCTCATATCACTATCAACTGAACGTGCCAAAATTAAAGTCTGAGATAAAGAACCAGCTAACCTCACGGTAGTACGATAAATCGGAGGTAAAGTACCAACAAACTGTTCAACTCTGGTTTTCTCATCCGGAACCCATTGTTGAACAAACCTCAACTTTTCAGAAAACTGCGAAAATCAATTCATCAATCATCATTTTATCAGTTAGCTGCAAATTGGTAAACTCTCGTCTAATTCTAGCCATGTCAAAAAATGAACAATATTGATTACAAACTGCTTGATGAAAATCGGACCATCTAATGGCTTCTTTCTGTTGTTGAGTTAAATGACTAGTGATAGAATCCCACCAAACCATAGTTTCATCCTTAAGACATTGAACGACATAAGAAACCTTAGATTCTTCTTCACAATGTGTTACATCAAATTTCCGTTCCATATCTCTTAACCAATTTAATGTCACCGACGGATTGGTGCTTCCACAAAACTTCGGTGGTTTACTTGCCATAAATGTTTTAAATGAACACATTTTATTTGACTGAAAGGGACGAACAGTACCAAACACAAGTATTTGTTGTTGAGAACGTTGCTGAGATGATGCAGCTTCAGTTTGTCTTTTAAATTCTCTAACATTAATCACCTCATCTTCTAGTTGAAAAAGATAATCATCTCTACTGGATTCTTCATGAACCGGAATAGAAGTACCCTCATGATTATGTCTCTCATTATGAATATCCGAAGGAGGAACATCGATCCTGGAGGCATTTTTAGGGTTGATGGTCGGTGGCTCGTTATCTACCATATCTGTAATCAACACAACACTTGAACTTTGTTAATCATTAGTACCTATCTACTAACAATTTCATATACCATGCTAAATTCCATACCCAGGAATGTTTGACATAACACTGTCTAGATTTGGGATTGAACACTTTACAATGCTCAATTCACCCAAACCTATGCTCTGATATGAACTTATAACACCCCTCATTCAATATATCAATATAATATAATATATATTTAAGTCTGAAGCGTTTGTCAAAAGATATTTCATTAATGAACGATACAGAAAATGTACATAATCTGTTTAAAACTTCGATACACAATAGTTTAAAACTATTAAAGCCATAATACATTTACTACACAAAACAGAGTGTTATAGGATTCCAAAACTTTAGTTTATAACAAACTTTATCAGAGTTAGCAGAGTAGTCAAACATTCCATAACTTCTTCTTCCTGCCACCCTCATATTCAAAATATAACCTGCAGGAAGTAAAATGAGGGATTAGCATGAAGCTAAGTGAATGAACTAGTTACACACAATTCAATATAGCATAACTATTAGTTCACACCAAATAACAGTAAACACACATGTTTCAATGAGGATCGGTGGTTCTTGGGATATCATAATACCCGGGGATTCCCCAAGAATACTTATCGTACATATCCGTATGATCATTATGGACGAGACCGATAGCTAATGGTTATTATAATCAAACACAGGTTCTACACAAAACAAATGAATTAAGACCCTGTGTAATTCACACAATAACCAACTAGCCCAACGAACTTGTTGACCTCAATAACAACTGATGCCCAAAGGCCACATAGTACGTAGATTCATAATCAACAATCCAGACAAATAAGTCTAACAAATATATCTACGTTTACTTGTTGCAACCGAACAGTTACAACTAAATCAAAAGGTGAGTTTCTAATCCACTCACCGATACCTCTGTAGTCCCCACACTCAGCAGTCTTATATCACCAAGTCTTTGGATTATCTGATAACAAAATAATTAATAAGTTAGTAACTTACTCAATTATTAATTTAAATACCAAAATGTAATACAATTAAATACTACTTGTTTTCACATCAATTAAATACTACTTGTTTTCACATCCATTAAATTTTTGTGACTTAAAACATAGACACACAAAAAATTCAGTATCATCAACTGTTGAAGCAAGATTGTCTAAAGCTTGATTTTATTTGTTTTTGTAAAAACTGAAATGTATAAAATTTGTCTAAGTGTTTTTGTTTTTGCGACAATAGAATTCCGTGAATAGCATTGTCGTAAAAGTCATTCTGACAATAGCATTGTCGGAGTTGAGTAGGTCAAAGTGAATTGAGTATTGTCGCACAAATTAGCCTATATATATAGGCTTTTAGTTGAAATTTTGTCTAAGTCTTTTGTATCTATTGTCGCAGAACTCTCTGTGTTTGAAATACAAAAGCAAAGTTTGATATTGAATACTTCTTCTCTTATTCATATATTGAGTTATATCTTGTATTCTGCACTAGATATAAAGTTCTAATTGCGATTCATGATCTACGGCACATCAAAGTGGTATCAGAGCCGTACGAATAATAATTATAGCTGCGTGATTGAATTAGAGTTTGTATTTGAAGTATTTGATTGATTTGAAGGTTTTGGAAGAATTCAGATTGATACTGTTTGATTGATTCGAGGTATTGGACACTGTTTGATTGATTTGGATGATTAATTTGCTTTGAATTTGAAGAATTTTTCAAAATCTGAAGACTCTTGTTGCTGTATGTGATTCTGTGATCATAATTCATTCGAATTTGATCTGATTATCTTAGTTTGATCTTTTGAATTGATTACGACTTATCGTCAAATTGTACGGATTTGTAAAATTGACGGTAAAAGATCAAATTGATTAGTTACGAGTATCAGAAATTGAATTCCGAGCTGAGTGATATAAATTTTAACAAAAACAAGCTAAAATTGAAGAGTTTACAACATTTTTCATTTTCTGGAAATTTTTTGCGTGAATAACATCTTTCTGACAATAAGTATTACCATTTTATCCGTGATTGCACTTATGTGAATAGTAATCCGACAATAATCTATTGTCGCATGAACAGTAGTTATTGTCGCATGAACAGTAGTTGATTGACGGATTGACAGATTAACAGATTTTTTTAGTTTCGCATAAATAGTGTTAGTTGTGATTAACGGAGTGTTATTGACGGATTGTCATCATTCTCGGATTGATTGTTATTCTCGGATTAATCATTAATCTCGGATTGTCATTTACTCTTACTCACGGATTGATTATTACTCTTGGACTAATTGTTACTCTCGGAGTATTTTGAAGCTGCTATTCTCGGATTATCTGCTTATTCACGGATATTGGTATTTGTGAACTTTTCTAAGTGTTAAAATGGCTCATGTTAATTGGAAAGCTATGATGAAGAATGAATAAGAGACAGTAACTACAACCAAACTACCAAAGTTTTTATGTCAAAATGATTATGATGACTGGAGGTATCGGTTTGAGTCGTTTATTGCTCTATATGATCCAAATCTAATGATTCCTATCTCGGAGCAATACATTCATCCTAGAGCTGAAGGAATTTATAGAGATAATAATCCTCCTCCCAAGTCACTCAAAATGATGACTTCTGATGAATGGAAAGAACATGATCGAGACAAGAAAGCGAAATCAGTTATCTCTATGAGTCTTCCTAGTGATGTTCTTGCTGGATGGAAAGATTTGAATACGGCTTATGAGCTCTACAAAGCAATGGAGAAACGTTTTGCTGGAAATGACAAGTTGAAGAAAAGTAAACATGATTTGTTAAAGAAACAATGGGATGTATTCACATGCATGCCAAATGAATCTTTTAATGATTTGATTGTCCGATATTCCCAGCTAATCAGTGAGCTCAAAAGACATGGTTTGATTTTGGAACGTCTTGAAATCAATGAGAAGTTGATTGAAGCTTTACCTTCAAGATGGGATATTAAGGCTAACATTTTGATGGAAGATGAATCGTTGGGTGAATATGCATATGAAGATTTGATCAATAAGTTGCAAGTATATGATGTTTCTTTACAGAAGAAGGAGACTGGAAAGATGATGCAATATTCTCAATTCGGTTCTAAGAAAACTTCAGAAACAATAGCATTGTTCTCTGGTTCTGAGACATTCAATGGTTGGAATTCTAGTGGATCCACATGTGGATATTCTGGTTATGCATTTTATGGATCTGGAAGTGCTACAGCTACCAGCCATCAATAACCAAATTCCAACCAACATGTTTCAAAGATCACCGAAGATCATGCAAATGTTGTCACAGCTTTTCTTTCATCATATGAAGCGTTTATTGCTGGAAAGGTTGGTAATGTAGACTTGACAGAAGAAGATTACGATCAGTTACATCCTGACGATCTTGAAGAAATGGACCTCCAATGGAATCTTGCTATGTTAACAAGAAAGGTGAAAAAGTTTCTTCAAAGAACTTGAAAAAGCAAGTTGGGGGGTAAACCAGGTTTTGACAAGTCGAAGGTTCGGTGTTACAACTATCAGAATTTAGGGCATTTTGCTCGGGAATGTGAGAAAAGCAAAGCACCTACATCTGGTTTCACCAAGCCTTCCACATCCAAAACCTATTCTTCTGCTCAACCACAATCTTCTGGAAAAGATACAACTACTGCTTCCACATCATCAGCACTAATTTCAACAGCAGATGAATTTTATGATTGGAGTGCACACGTGGAGCAATATTCTCATAATCAAGCTTTCATGTCAAATGTCTGTGAGGTTGATTCTTCTCCATTTGAACAAATTTGTTCAAAATGTACTAACTTGAGTGATCAACTCAGTCTTTACAAAACTCAAAATCAACAACTTTTAACTGACATTGAGTTGATTAAAAATCAAAATAAGGAGTTGGTGGAAAACAACAAGCTTTTAAATAAACGTTTTGAGTCAACTGATGTTGAGACTCATGATTTGAAAGCTAAAATTTTAAATCAGCAATCCATCATAAACAGTTATTTGGTTGAGATGGATTTACTTAAACAAGAAAAATCTGAAGCTGATTCTAAAATTTTAGATCCTAAAAGACAATTGTTGAATGTTTCTACATCAGCAGTGGTTTTTGATGAAATTATCCATAAACAGCGTTTAGATACTAAATCTAAATATGGTATTGGATATCAAAATGATTTAAATGAAAAGGCCAAAGCATCAAAAGCAGAGTCTAATACTGGAATTGGATATCATTTTGTTCCACCACCAAAATCTTATTTTCAATTGCCAGTTAAAGATGAATCTGATTCCGAGTTTGTGTATGGGAAGGGAAAATTTGATGATTCAAAACCTCAGAAAGAAGCAACTCAAAAGGTTTATTCTAATGAGAGTTCTGAATCACCACATGAGAATAATTCATCAGATTTCTCTAATCAATCTTCAAAAATGAAGAACAATGATTGCGATGATTGTGAAAAGCTTAAGAAGTGTGTTTTGAATCAAAATGATAAAGAAAAATCTAAAGCTTGTGAAATTCCAAAACAAGTTACCAAGATTTTGAAAAGAACTTCTTCTCCACACAAATCACAATCATCTTCTTCATCACCAAAAGGTCAATATCATGCTTGCAAACCTGACTTTTCAAAATGTGAAGCTTCTACTAGTAAAAGCTCATATTCTAAATATGATGCTTCTACAAGTAAACCTTCATATCATGGTTCTCATAAAAGCTTTCATTCTCGGAGAAAGTATGAAACAGGAAGTTGTTTCTATTGTGGCATTCGTGGACATTCTTATGAATGATTGTCATAAACTTGCTAGAAAACGTTCGAGAGAACATTTGAAGCAAGTTAAATCTTCAAAGGACAAAAATGTTTCAAAATCATCTAATGAAAATCCACAAAAACCGGGAATTAATACTTTTGTTTCTTCCAAGAAGAAATTATCATCTTATGATGCGTCAAAAGATTTCAAAAAGGATTTCAAAGAAATTGACGTTTTCATCATAGATGAAATCACTGGACGACCCAAAGCCTCCAAGGCTTGGGTCTCCATTAGCAACTAATTGAGACGGCTGAGAAAATTAAGTATCTGATTTTATGATTAGAGACTTTATTTTCGTTGAAAGTAAAGAGGTTACGAAGTGATAATGGAACGGAGTTTAAGAACTACATCATGGAAATGTTCTATGTTCAACATGGTATTTCTCAACAATTCAGTGCTTCTCGAACTCCACAGCAAAATGGAGTTGCTGAAAGAAAGAACTGAACATTGATTGAAGCTGCAAGAACTACGCTTTCGGATGCAAAGTTACCAACAACTTTTTGGGCTGAAGCAGTTAATATGGCTTGTTTCGTATTAAATAGAGTTCTTGTGGTCAAAGACAAAAAGAAAACGAGCTATGAGTTATTGAATAATTGGAAGCCGAATATTCACTTTCTGGAACCTTTTGGATGCCCATGTTTATTGATGAAAACTAAGGATCCTATTTCCAAATTTGCTGAGAAATCTGAATCTGGATTTTCCTTAGGTTACTCAGCAAATTCTCAAAACAAAAGAGTTTATAACACGGCATCACATCGAATAGAAGAATGCTATGAGGTTGAATTCTTACGGTATTCCTCTCCATCCAATGGGATCGGTCCAGAATGGTTATTTGACTATGACTCATTCTTTTTCTCTTGCTCATTTTCAAAATGATGTGTCATCTCCTGTTGAGGATTCTGATGATTTTGTTTTCCCGGTTCTTTCTTCTCCTGTTGAGCCGATTCTTTCTTCTGTTCCACCAGTATCTACTTCTAATCTTTCTCCTCCTCAATCAACTGAAGAATCTTTTGCTCATGAACCTTCTCATCCTTTGTCAAATGATGAAGTTGACACAACTTCAAATCCTGATGATACTGAAGCTTTTCATGAACCTTCTACTGAACTAGAAGAATCAATTCATGATGATTCTAGTGATGAAGTAGTCAGTAATACTGAGGATTCACATTTAGGAACCAACTTGAATGTGGAATCTGTTCCTACTTTGTGGGTTGATTCTGAGCATAAACATCCACTCACAAATGTGATTGGAGATGTTTCTGAAGGGATCAAAAGTCGACATCAACACAAGTCTTCTACTTGTTTTTTTATCACAGATTGAACCAAAGAATGTTCAGATAGCTTTGTCAGACTCTTCTTGGGTTCAAGCAATGCAAGAAGAATTGCAACAGTTTGTAAAATTGCAAGTTTGGACATTGGTGAAACCTCCCAAGGATATTCATCCTATTGGCACGCGTTGGGTTTTCAGAAATAAGAAAGATGATCGAGGAATTGTGGTTCGTAATAAAGCAAGATTAGTGGTTCAAGGTTTCACTCAGATTGAAGGTTTGGATTATGATGAAGTTTTTTCTCCGGTTGCTAGACTTGAATCCATTCGAATTTTCCTAGCATATGCGTCTTTCATGAATTTCAAAGTGTATCAGCTCGATGTCAAGTGTGCATTTTTGTATGGGAAAGTGCATGAAGAAGTGTTTGTCAAACAACCTCCAGGTTTTGAAGATCCTAAATACCCAGATTATGTGTTTCGGTTGGATAAAGCCTTATACGGATTACATCAAGCTCCTCGAGCTTGGTATGAGACTTTATCTCAACATCTTCTTGCTAATGGGTTTTTACGGGGTCAAATTGATAGTACACTCTTCATTAGGAAAACAAAAGGAAATTTGCTCCTCGTTCAAGTATTATGGTTTACTTCTTACCAAAACTCTTTTGCATATAGACAATACTGCAGCCATAAGTATCATACGTAATCCCGTTCAGCACTCAAAAACTAAACATATTGAAATACGTTTTCACTTCATACGGGATTGCTATGAGAAAAACTTGATTATTTTGGTTCATATTAATACATTGAACCAAAGAGCTGATTTGTTTACCAAAGCTTTTTCAAAACCACGTTTTGAGGAACTCATTTCGATGCTCGGCATGAAACATCTGGATCAAATTAAGTAAACTTTGGATCTTTCATATTTTTATTTTCTGTTTGTTGTTTGTTTGTTTTCTTTTATAAACAAAAATACAAAAACATTTAAAAACAATTCAAAAACATTTGAAAAATAAAAAAATCGGGGGAGATTTTGTGTAAAAAGTTGGGAAATGATAGTACATTAGGAAATGTATTGATAAATATTACGTAAAAAAATGATTAGTACTATATTTGATATGTTAGTAGGTTTACATAGCATTTTTAAGCCAAATTTTATACTAATTAATTTTATATGTGATTTATTGGTAGGCATTTTTGCATTTAAAATATCTAGTCTAAGAAATTTTAATCATATATGCATATTATTAATAAAAATATTAATATATGACAATCAAAGGTCTAATCAAAATGATCAAAGGTCATCAAAATGATGATAAAATGTCTTAAATTTTGGGGAATTAGTATATTATGATTCATGATTTAGGGTCTTAATATTATGATATCTGGGGAAATATATTGACTATTTGTTGTACTGAGTACAGACCTTAGTTGGTATATTTTTATAAACGGACTTGAAAATATTTCGAAGTTTCATATATCAAAACAAAATAAACTCTATCACTTTGTTATACGATGTATAGACCTGTGATACAGTTTATAAGTCCGACCAGGGGTGTGACATGTGTGACTAAGTGTCATTCCAACATATGTGTGTACTTCTAAAGATATCATCATATTCTCACTATTTATATGAAAATACTAATATATTATGTACCTAAAAGTATATTTTTATTTAGATTATCTAAAGTAGTATCCATGCTAATAATAAAAGAATTAAAGATATTTAAATGCTAGAGTGTTTTAGAGTACAATAATACCAATAATTACATGTAGAATGATTCTTAGAAAGCATATTTTATTAATGCTAAGTAAATTTAAACAGGTCAAAAATACTAACAATCAAAATAGACTTTCATTTCTAAATAATAAAAATAAATACATTCATTTATCCCAATATGATCCCAACTCATGAGAATTACCCCAACAAAAATATTTTACTTTTATTTTGTTATGTTAAGTTTGTAAATATTTAGTTTAATGATTTTTCATTTTTTAAAGTTTTAAATAGTTTATCATTTTATCCAAAATATATTTGATTTGATCAAAATGTTTTATTACAAGTTATTGTCGGAACAATATTCTCGGAGCTTATTCACGGAATTTTCTTTATTCACGGATAAAGAAAAAGAAAAATAGTGTATAAGTATTTCAAATTTTGAAATTTTATTCACTTTTTCAAAAACCATCCGACAAACACCTTTTCCGACAATAACCCTTTCCGACAATACACTGGACTTTTGAGTTTCTTTTCGATTACTTGCTGTGTGCTTCATTTCTTTCGATTTTGTTCAGACAGACTTGAACGCCTTTTCATTACGCATCTATTGGTATAATTTTCCCTCTTTATCTCTCTGTAAATAAATTTTAATCGTTGAAAATGTGCGAAATACATTGTTCATGAACAATACTCCAAAATCGTCCGACAATACTTATTGTCGGATGAACAGTGTATTAGGGTTTGATGCGTGAATAGCTTATTCACGCATGAACAGTGTTCCGTGAATCTGACTTGTTGACTTTGACTTGTTTTAAATACTTGTTACGATAATTCATTATTATCGCATGAACAATACTTATTCACGCATGAATAGTACTCCGACAAATGTTATTCACGCATGAACAGTGTTCTGTATATAACTATTGTCGTATAATAATGATATTATCGCATGAACAGTGCTCAAAGTCCTTATTGTCGCATACTTTCAACACTTAGAAAATTTTCAGATTTTTTTAAGACTTGAATTTTTTTTCAAAAGTATGTTTAGGTTCTTTGCTTAACATATACTTTGTGCAGTTTGTATTTGTATATCCATGGCAGCTCTTGATCCTATCGCTGCAGAACAACCTGATGTGCTTCGACGACCTATTATTTTTGAAAAACAACAAAATGCCACAGCTTATCTACTTGAGGTACCGGATAAACCTGAAACCAGGAAATTCTTTCCTATGGTTAGGTTTCTTTTACGTTCAAGGATATCTCATGCCTTGACGGTTCCAGTGGCCAACATCTATGAGGATCATATGACGGATTTCTGGATTCTGCTGAATATCACACGGATGTTCAACCGTCTTGTATCACGGCCACAGTCGATGGAAGACCTCTGGTGCTCACTGAGGAATTAATTTGACATACTTTACAATTAGGTGATTCTGTGAATGCGTTAAATAATATTTCCCGCAATATTATTGATGATTGTCTTCACCAAATGGGTTGTATAAAAGGACCACAAGATGTCCAGATTATGAAGAATCATTTTTGCCCACATTGGAAATTCTTGGCTCACACATTGATTGGATGTATCTCTCCACGAAAAGCTGGATTTGACGCAATGAGTTACCACTTAGCTGGTTTAATGACAGCTTTGGTACTCAACATTCCGTATAACTTCTCAAGATATATTTTTGATAATTTGGTTGGGAATATCAATGAAGACGGATTTTTTATGTACCCACGATTTCTTCAGCTGGTCTTTGATCAACATATTCAAAGGATTACATATCATGGGACAATTTTGCATTATACTCCAATTCCCAAGAGAGTGTTCGCTGACTGTAACAGTTATCATGGTAAACCTACACCACCAACTGTTGATATCTTTGGGCATATCATAGATGATGACTTTCTTCCACCTCAGATTGATATACAAATGGAATCAGACGATGATAGTGAGGAAGCTTCAGCTGAGGGGGAGTCAGTTCAAGGAGAAGATGAATTTCAAATGGTTCATGAAATTGATGATATTGTTCAACAAAATCTTGATCATCCTGTTGAGATAGAATCATCTAGTTCTGAGGATGAGGAACCTATTCGTCCAAAGACTATTGAAGAATCTTTAGTTTCTCAACGACTTACTGAGGAAAATATCGAGAAGGAACGACAAGATTTAAGACGACAACGAGAGGAGGCACAGGATCCTAAATATATTCCTGAGTATAGACCTACTCAAAGAAGGAAGTTGTTTGTATCTTCTGAGGCTGGATCTTCTTCTTCTTCTCTACCAGTGACTTCTTCTGCAATATCTATTTCTGAATCTTTGCCGGTCACTTCTTCAGCAGTGCCTTCTTCCATATCAATGCCTGTTATGTCTTCTGCACCTGGTATTTCTACTTCTCTTCCTATTCCTTCAGCCATACCTGCTACATCATTTTCTACAGCTGCTGGAACTTCATCGACTACAACTACTCCTATTGTGAGTATGTCAGCTCTCGATGCTTCTCTTCAAAGAGCTGTGACTCCTTTGATGTCTTTGGTAGATAAATTGCGAGATGATTTATTTCATGCTCTGCAACGCATTGGCACCCAGGATATTCTTATTGCTAATCAAGGTCAACAACTTGCTTCTCAGACCTTAAGAATCGAGTCACTCGAACAAGAAGTCTTTCTTTTAAAAGAAAAATTAGGTGATCAGGGGGAGAATGTGCATGAAGTTGCTGATATTAATGATGATGATGATGTTGAAGGGCATGATGACAGTGATTCTGATGATTCTGGTGAAAATGGTGGTGATCAGCCTGATTTTTCTCAAGCAATGTTTTTAGTTCAGAATGTTGAAGAGGAAGAACCTTTGAATGTCGAACCAATAAGTTTTGTTCCTGCTTTGGTGTTGACTCCCGAAACAAATTTTGAAGATATGGAGTTTGATGATCTTGGTGAAACAGATTTAAATGATTTACATCTTGAAAGTCTGTTTGATGATATTGAAGAATCTTCTATATTTGAGTTTGGTGAATCTTCACGTAGATTTGATCAAGAGGAGTTATCGGATAGTATTGATAATGAAGAAGAGATTCTATGTCCTACTCCTTTGAATATCATTGTTGAAGATTTGGTTCCGTTTGTGGAGTTATGTAATGATGGTGAATATGATTTTGATGAATTTGAAGATCCACTATGTCCTCCAGGGTTTGAGCCTGATTTTGATGATGTACATGTTGAAGACTGGGAAGATTCCGAAAATGAATTGCATCCGGAAAAAGTTCAGTCTGATATGTGTTCTCAAGAAGGGTTTTGGGTTGACTCAGATGAAGAAAAAGAACCGGAACAAAAAGTTCCTTGGTGGTTTTCAAAGCAACCTGAGCCTGAGATTATTAAGACAAGAAAATTCTTCAAGATTCCAAAACATGAATGTGTGGGAAGGATTATTAGATGGAATTATGATAATGATAACAAAGTATTTATCATCAAGAGAACAGATGAGCTGCAATATTTTTATCTAACATTCAAAGCTCTTGAGAAACTTCCAAAGTGTGAAATAAATCATATTGCTTCAATTGATATTATCAATCATTCTAAGAATGGTTTGGTGAATTGGATGATTGAAGTTCTCTCCCGTGAATGCAATAAAGGAAAATACACTTGGGTTAAAGAAACGTTTCCAAGGAGAACTGTGGATTATTTCGACATTGAACCCATTTCAAATCAACCACGAGTAATCATTACTTATCCAAAGGTAGATTGTCTGAGAAAAATTCCACTTGAGAAACTTCCGATTAATTTTTGGAAATTCTTGAGTTATTGGAAGTATAATGGAAGCACAGGAGAAGCAGAGATTGCATGTTATGATCGAGATACCAAGGAAGAAGTTATGTGGAATCGCGAAACGATTGTATATGTGTTTGATCCCTTGAGTTTGATAAATCTCTCAAAAGATGATCTTGAAGTTCTTCTAGTAAATCCAATTATATATGATGATGCCTTTGATGATGAAGTCATGGCCTTGAAGTTTCAAAGAGTTGTTGAAGTTTGTTGTGCTCAAGGTGTTCATGCCGGATGTAATTTGCTTGGATATACTTAAAGTTTAAAGTTTCAAGAAATCAAGAATTATCCAAGGGGGAGTTTGTTGAAACAAGATTGTCTAAAGCTTGATTTTATTTGTTTTTGTAAAAACTGAAATGTATAAAATTTGTCTAAGTGTTTTTGTTTTTGAGACAATAGAATTCCGTGAATAGCATTGTCGTAAAAGTCATTCCGACAATAGCATTGTCGGAGTTGACTAGGTCAAAGTGAATTGAGTATTGTCGCACAGATTAGTCTATATATATAGACTTTTTGTTGAAATTTTATCTAAGTCTTTTGTATCTATTGTCGCAAAACTCTCTGTGTTTGAAATACAAAAGCAAAGTTTGATATTGAATACTTCTTCTATTATTCATATATTGAGTTATATGTTGTATTCCGCACTAGATATAAAGTTCTAATTGCGATTCGTGATCCACGACACATCATCAACCATACCCGATCGGGTCACTGGCCATACCCGTTCGCGTCACTAGCCATACCCATTCGGGTAACCATGAGAAAATGCTCAAGGAAACTTTCTGTCACCTATTTGTTCTAAATTATGCGATCGTCTAAATTTACGCGATCGGGTAGCTTTACATACCCGTCCGGGTAGCAAACATACCCGTTCGGGTGAGGTCAAAAACCCAGATATTACCATACACCTGCAACTCTTCCTATACGAGCTCAACTCCATTAACACTTTAAATCAGTTAACAATTTGACTTATAAACCTTTTTGACATCAAAGGAACATCAAGCATGAACATATATCATCAAATAACTTCATATAATCAATAATCAATCCAAATCACTAAGGTTACTATTTAACCTAATCTAACAACTTAGGTTCATCAAGAAATACAAACACCTTAATGAAGAAGATGATGATACCTTAAGAAGAAGGAGGTGAACTTAGAAGAATTATTGCTTCAATTCTTCACAACTCTTGATCATAAACTCAATCTAGGTTTTTAGTTCTTGTGTTTTGTAATGAGTTTGCAAAAGAGCATTCAACAATTTGGGGAAAGTCACCAAAGGGGGAGGTCGGCCCTTATTAAACCGACCCAATTATTTGGGTATTTTATACCCGTCTTAATTTTATTGTCTGGAACCTAAATACCAATTGCGAGAAACTTACTTTATTTTACCGTCAACTATAGTAAATTAAAACAAACCATAATTTACTATCCACAATAAATCATTGAACTTATTTATCTAAGTTTCGCAATTAAACAAATAATATCGAATAATTTCTAACACAATTAAATAAATCAATTTAAAACTAGAAATTACCAGACCGGTAAGGAGGATGTTATAGATTAGTCTAAGATTTTGCTTGAATAAGTGCTAGTCTCTAGGTATTTAAGCTTAAATATGATGTTTTGAATGATCACTTTATATTAATTGCAGAATGCGGTTGAATTATGGTTGAGATTTGCAAGTTTGACTTTTGAAGTCAACAAAAAGTCAACTAGCTAGGATGAATTGATAAATTGGTTAAAATTAGTTGGCAATTCTTGTTTGAATTGCTCACTAGGATGCTTCTAGTTGCTTTGATAGTCAAATTAGGCAAAACACTTAGTGAATCTTTATTTTGAGAATCAAAGTCTTGAACCAAACCGAATACATAAATATGATAACTATTTATGCATGAACTAGCTTGCTTGATCATGTTGCCCGAAGCGTCGGTGTCGTTGATGGTAACTGATCGGGTGCCAACATGGCTTTTAAAATTTATAAATAGTGGGACTTAAATTATATGTACTACCTACTCTGGTTAGTAAGCGGTAAGTATAACCTAAGATCGTTCTATGAATCAAAATGTGTGGGTGATTAAAGCTGGTGCTTTCGGTAGGGAAGTATTTAGGATGAAACAAAGTAGATAGGTTTGGGGGTTTTTGAACTGAAGACAAATAATTAAAGTACATGAAAGTAAATTGCAGGAAATTAAAATGAATATGTGATTGCTGAGATTTCGATAATTAATGTTTCGGGATGACAGACTAAATAGGGACAAAACTTAATATAATAAGTAAACTATTAGGTGTAAACTCTGGAACCCTACCAACTAAATTTCCCATTGGCATGTCACTAGGAACTGGGTTAGCATGATTCTGATCGGAGCAATACGCCCACTTCCAATACCTATCTGGTTAAGAGATAAGCAACCTATTTTGGTTTTATACCGAGGTGCATGAATCAGTGGCGTATCGTCTCATAGGTCCGACCGTTCTTAACCCCTAAGATAGTTTACTGTTCTATTAGCATGCATATTAATAACTTTGTATGTTTAGACCGCCAATTTTATAAGACCTGGAGGTTTAAGTATCCTAAATCACTTGGACATTCACTTTCATTCCTAAGTATTATTTATAATTCATTAGATTCCGGTTTCTTCGACTTATGCCTTAAATCTCTCCTTTTCAAGAAGTTATACATCCCAAGATTATTCGCAGTTTATTAAAAACGTGTTTCATATGCAGATCATGCCTTTCAGTAATTAGACCATGTACTTTACATGGTAGTTCCAACTTGCGGTCAAGAGTAATTGACAGTGAAAATGACACTCTAAACTAATTAAAAGTAAAGCAGTGTGGAAATGTAAACCTAATATATACAACGAGTGGTTTCACTGTGTCTTACTTATTGATTGTCATGGGCACAGATAACTACTTACCATAATTAAGGTTGATCAGGTCCTAATTACTAGGTTTCAGTCACATAGATAACCAGAAAGGGTACTCCATAGATTAAACTTAAGTTCATAAGGTCTTAACAGTACAAGGGTTATTAATTCCTATTTTGCCTGAACGTATTTTACGAACATTGCTTTGTAATGCATTGACTTTCGTAGGATATACCAGTTAGTTGTGAAGTTGTATTATCCTTTGGAATTCCAACTGTTAAACCAGAGCTGATTCCAGTTATATGACTACCTTCGGTGGTTTATGACATCCATACATTTGTACTTTGCTCGAAAGCATTTCCAGTACTATATCGATCAAACAGTCGAATAGGGGCCATCATATCACTTTACGATTATCGTGCACTAATTATATAATGTCATGCCTATTTATAATTATCTATATCATAAAAAATCACAATAATAAACTACTCGCAATTCATGGCAACAAATAAATCACATACCAAGTAATAATACATATTTAAAATACGAAATAAAACAAGTATGATAAAGGTTTAGATATCACCCGGAAATAAATACGTAGCAGCGTATTATTATGATTGACAACTCTTTCACACGTACAAAGGTTTATCTCCGAATCCCTATCGTTCGTTCTAGCTCCTCTATTAATCCGTAGATTAATTACAATATTTCTAGAATGAGAAAAACTATAAAATACAAGAGAATTGAGATTTGTGAGGAGTGTTTATGAGAGTGTAAGAGTGTGTGTGAGTGTGTCTTGAAATGAATCATGGAGGCTCCTATTTATAGGAGAAAATGGGTGCATCTTAGAAACTTGGGGCACATGTTAGCAAAAGGTGGAAAAGTTGCTAGCACATGTACCCTAAAGCGCGTAAACGTCTAGCACGTGTACCTTGAAGTTGCGGAAAAGGTCTAGCACGTATACCCTGCGAGTACGGGCGAGGACGGAAAAGCGCACGGGGGACGGGGGGTGGCCAGCCGGCGCCGCCACCATGGTGGCTGGCGTTGGCAGCCTGGTGTCCGGTGGCGGCTACCACCTGCCCGCCCCGATTCGCCGTCTTTTGCCTCGTTACTTGATTCGTGCGTATCTCCTTCGTTATGCGTCTGTTTGCATTGATTCTTTTTGCGTTGGATTCATTTTTCAAAAATGAAGATTTTGATGAAAAGAAATCCCAAAAATATATCCCTGATCTTTGGATGTCTTGTACGAATCGTTTGAATCTTCCGACGTACGTAGAATCTTCATTTTTCATCCGTTTTTGTTGATTCTTCTTCTGTTAGATTCGTATATTTAAAATGAATATCTTGGATAAGAGAAATCTCAGTGATGGGTACTTTTTCCTTTAAATCTTGTCTAGATGTCTTGAATATTCAAACGTGTGTAGAATCTTCATTTTTCGTCTGTTTTGCTTGATTTTTCTCGTGCAACTCTATTTTGACCTTCTTGGCAAAGTTTTATTGATTTGAACATTATCTGAGCTTATTTGCCAAGTATTGTCCAGAATGAGAGAGATATCGGTAGTAAAAACGTGACTTTTTACGCGATATCAAATATCCCACACCTAGAACTTTGCTTGTCCTCAAGCAAACTCATTCATAAAAGGCCTTCAGGAAGATTCTAGCTACACATATCTTTTAGAAGTACCATTTCCCAAGACATAAAGTTCCAATTATGAAAAAGTTTTTCTGAGAAACTAAGGGTTTATAAAAGTTGATATTTCTTCAAGCAACTTAAATAGTAATCATGACTAATCCTCGCAGTGGGTCACTCAAATCACTCAGGTGTTTAGGGTTCCTACTTGCTAGTGTCAATCACTCAGATAGCCAGTCATGCAGCATTCTCGTCATAGGCTTGATCAAGAATAAAATCTCAATCACTTTGGATGAGAACGGTACTAGTCTTTCTAGATTTCTTAGGAAGCAATCGGGTTTTTGGATTTTGGGGAGTTGAAGAAGGTGTGTGAAAGAGAAGATTATGGATTTTTTTTCTTTCCTTGTATCTTTCTTGAAGCTTGGGTTTTTTTTTTTTTTTTTTTTTTGAGAAAGTCTCTTTTGGAATTTCTCGGACTTGAAAAGACTTAACAATGTAACCCTTTTTCGGATTTGAATTTTTCCTTTTCCTGGACTTTTTGGGTAGTGTTGGAATGTATGTTTCTTCTTTTTTCTTTTCTATCTTTTTATCATGCCATTCCTATGGATATTTTGTCCGAAATGTTCTGTATGGTATTGGGTTGTGAGGTTGTATGGGCTTTTCTTGTGGGAAATTTGGGAAATTTTAGAGTATTTCTGAAAATATTGGAAGACGTGGCTTCCTTAGGTTCAGGAGGAAGATGTAGAGAGAAGTTTTTGTTTGGGTGTGAAGAGTGAGTAGTGAGTGGATGGTTGGTGGTAAGTAGGTGTTGGGATTCCTTAGAAAGTATCGAGATAGGTTGTACCTATGCCACGAGTGGCACTCATTGATGTGATCTCGAAATGCATTATAAGAGCAAGTTCTAATTCAAATGCATACATCGGCGCACACATGAAATGAAAAGTGAAGCATTTTAAAGATGAATGCTAATCAGGGCTCAAACCTCACGAATCGAATGTTTTGGTCAATGTGTGCCTAGCCACATTTTTCCCTTTTCGTCCGTATCTTATTCTAAGAAAACCGGTTTGTTTCTTTAAAAACTTGTTTCTTGCTGTAATTTATACTTTTGAAAAATAGAGGTTTATAAAGAATGTTTCTTTTGAATCCAAAATTTTTGAAAATTTTCTTTTTTTATCCTTTTTAATGAAAATATTGTTAATGTTACGGACAAGAGGTTAAACTTTCGGTTGCAGACTGTATATCCCACATTTAGAGGAGCATTGTCCCTAATGTTCGAATCTATGTATTGAACACCTCTTGTCAAAGTATCCCACACTTAGAGATTCTACTTATTTTTGTATTGTTACGTAAGTGTAGTGTGGTTTTGAGATCCCACACTTATTTTGGAATATCGGATGAGGTAATCAAGGCTTTAAACGGATAGAAAGTTGGAACGGGTTACCGCTTCGTGATACGTTGTGTGTACTTTCAGCTACTTGTAGTAGATTGCTGGGTTGCAGTGTTTGGCTTCCGTCATCTTTCATGGCGTGGTCGACAGCTTTCTCCGTTATGATCTTCAATCAATAGTGTTTAGATTCAACAAACATGCCACTCAATAATCAAATAATAGCTGCTAAAAGAAAAGGAAAGTGATAAAGTAATATTGGATAGTGGTGATGTCTTGCATCCACGGTACGTCAAATACAAATAATAATAATGTCTGGTAGAAAATAGTGAGAAGTCAGAAAGTGGAGCAATCTATTGCTCGGCTAGTGGTGCTCGTGATACTGCTGATGAAGATCCGATAGGTGCATAGGAGGTCTCATCTGATGAGGAGTCGTCTTCTAGATTATGCTGACATTGGGTTCCTTCATCTGATGCATCTGATGTTGCTCCTGCGTCTGTAAAAACTCCATCGTGTATCAACTGGTCAACGAATTTCCCTGCAGGCATACCAAAACTGTCAAGTGACATAACAGGTGATCCCTGCTGAGTGTGTCCCCTGAATAAGTTTGTATGTCCGTGGGAGGACACTGGGGCCTATAATACGATAGTGGGATCGGGTTGTCTGAGACTCCTGTGACTCTGGGCAGTGGCAACTTGCCTAGAAAATCTGGATCTGCCATTATCTTTCAAAGGTTGTCCCCTGACTAAACCAACTACTGAGGGGACAGGATCTCTCGTACTAGGAACTCGTGCTGGAGGTGGTTATGGTCTAGGTGGAACTGTCCAAGGAGGTAAGCCACGACCACGTCCTGGATATGGGTGAGGTGTCTGAGCAGAAACTGTAGGGGGATATATGTGTGGTGGTGCCCGGCCTAACCCGCATGATATATCTGGAAGTGGGTCTACCGGTATCCCTGCAATATGCTGTCTCATAGCCCTGTAACATCTGACCTGCATCTGCATGAGCCAATACCAATAGTCTGCCCCTGGAGGTGTTCTGTAGTGATAGATGTATCTGGGCATCTGTACTCTATGAGCCGGGATAGAAGGCGCCACTCTGACAGGCGGTAGTACTACTGGTGGTGGTGCAACTGGGTCTACAGCATCATCCTCATCCTCATCCTCATCTAACTCTGAATCTCAGGGTTTTTCTCTTTTTCGTCCCTCTTAGTATAACTAAATCTGGAACCAGGGTGTCAACACTATCGGGATCCGCTGGTCGTGCTCCAATATAAACTGTGTCATCTCTCAAAATTTTGATTATCCCCATCATCCTTAGAAACTCATAATCTATCGGTTGGGCACTCCAATTTGGTAGACTCTTGAATTTCTCCACTTCTGTATACATGATCTAGACTATTTTAGGTCAAAGCTTCCCTTAAAGTCAACCCTTACTAATGACCATATAAATTGTAAAGACTTCTCATTTCAGACTTGGGTAAAACCAAAGTTTGTGAATGACAAGGCTTTACGATAAAACTGCCGCCATCTCTTGACTTTACATTTTAATGTATTGATTCTAGACCACATTATATGTCACCTTAGTATGATTAAAACTAATTATTATGTGACAACTCTCCAAGTTAGGTACTGATTAACATTTAAGCATTTGCATTCTTACGCTAATTTCCTGATTAAGTTTAAAACCAAACTTTCGATGTGATGTAAGCCTAGCAAGCCCAATACTTTTAAACAAAAAGTATTACATATTATGTGATTAATAATAATAATCGCGTACAAACGTATCGGAATGAACCCGACAGAAAAATACAACAAAAGTTGATGACATGAAATAATTAATAATTCGATTATTAATTACGAGTACTATTATATCTATAACATATAGATAAAATGAGTTAAATATACGTTTATCATAAAACGTATTATAAAACGAACATAAACAATTTTAAAATGCACCCAGAGACAAAAATGAGAAAAGTTCAAATTTTCTCATTCATTCGAAAGCATTTGGAACATTACCTCAAACTATGAATCCGAAATTCGACTGAAATTTGGCACCCAATTGGTTATGAGCAATCCAATGTACAAATTTGTACAACAGTCTAGAATAATGAAAATCTCATTATTTTAAATTTAAATAACTAACCAGGAGAACATCTACAAAATAAAAATATAAAATGTTAAATTTTATATTGTACTAATTATACCCACACCCGAAATTAACGAGCTAAATATTACCACCAACCTCAAAATAATTGAGGAGGTAGTATCTATTACTAGCCTTACTCGTTTGAAATATTATACTCCCACCTTCTTCTTTCTGTGATCATTCACACACATACACAAAAGTCATCTTCAATCTTTTCTTTTTCTTGCTAAGTTAGAGCAGAAGCAGAGTAGCTCAAGTAGCAACATCAGGAAGCAACAAACATTAAAACATAAACAATAATCATCATCATCAACCTCGGTCTTCATCATCCTCATCAAAAAAGCATTGTAAGGAAACCTTCAATCTTTGAATTCTTTACCTAAATTTCGTATTCTAGCATGTTTATATCAAAATCCATGAATATATATCACAGAAATTTGATGATCGTATTGATTGTTCATGAAATGGAAGTATAAAACCAAAACTTAAAACCCAAGATTCATATGTGGGTACATGATTTATGTGTAAGGATAAGTAGTTGAAATACAATATACATGATGTTATGATATGGGAATGGAGTAAAAATGAGCTAAAACATTCGAAACAAAACCTGTATATATATGTATATATCACACAGACAACGAACTGAGTGCGAGAGGTTAGAGACGAACCAACCCGATCGGTTGGCTTGGGCCAGCCGATCGGCTGGTTGTGATGATCCGAACGGCTCAACTAACTGAGCCGAATTGCTAGTTAAGTTGAGCCGAACGGGTTGAAATCTCATGCCCAAACGGCTAGGTTATGTGTTTCGACATAAACAATATATGGATTAAGTACGTGGACTGGGCCGAACGGAAAGGAACTGGGCCGAGGCTCACAGCCGAACGGCTCATGGCCCAAGCCGAACGGCTGGGCTGGGCTGTCTCGCTGGACTGGGCAGTGACTTGGGCCTGGACCAAAAACTTTGGGTTTACATTATTGGGCCTTATGTTTAAAAAAATAGACCGGACTTAATGACCACCTAAATGGGCCAACTAATTAGGCCAAGCCCAATAATTTACAAAACATTTAAAACATAAAACGTGACCCGAGACGTTTAACGGCATGGGTATTTATAAAAAGAACAATGAATTTTATAATAATATGATGTAAATAAAATTTGTAAACTTTGAAATAGGTATCTCGACAACGATAAATTTCGAGACGATAACATATATTTATATTATAAACGGAAATCAATAGGATGGGAAGTTTTGTAACAAACCAAAACTTACAAGTATTTTATACGTAAACAACGTAATTAAGACTTATATGTATATATAGATATACATATATATATACCTACGACACTTGTAACTATATACATATATATATATATATGTATATATATATATATATATATATATACACATACATATATGGACCTACACGTTTAACAAATGCATGATTTAATAATATACAACAAGTATATTTACACCAGTATACATATATAGAACGAGTATATGTACAAAGGGAACAAAACGACGTTCAAATATATATATATATACGACTACATACGTGTATGTACATTTAACAAAGTATACGACGTGTGAAATAATAACAATATTTCAACACAACGTCACCAACAAATTTAACGACTTACATTATTAAGAAATCAACAATTTCTTCAAACAAACAAACCGTTAACATAAGTTGATTAAACAAATCAAACGTACTTATGTTAATACATTTATTTTACTTAGGTTAACATACCTTGGGCAATTATCGGTCGGCTGCTAGCATTCATACCGAGCAAACCACAATGAGTTTACAGCCCCTACTTTTAAATGTTTTCAGCTTTTAAACACAGGAGTGTTAAATATAGAAATTGCATGCCAACACATGCAATCAAACTATAAATGCTTTATTACTTTTATACAACTGTTGATTTGTGATATTACATATTCACTATTATTTTGAGAAGTATCCTAGTATGGACCCAGACTTGGAATGTGTGCATGAAAAGACCTTATGACATGCTACTGTAACCATTAGCTAGGTGACTCTAGCCACTGAGTATACGGATAGTACTATTACCGTGACGACCCTCCTACGGTGGAGCGTATACTTAAATGTCCCTTCAGGCAAACAACATAAGTTCTGGTTATGGTTTGGTTATAGGGTTAGGTCATGCTACTTTAACTTGTGAGGTTTAGCTCACCTCACAGGGGATCATAGTCTAAGTAAATTCCCACATACTTTTAGGAAGAACGAATCCTACAACTGTTAAATACCGGAAAACATACCGGCAACTTATTGTATATTGGTAAACAACCAGTCATATGTTTTAGGGTAACAACCCTACATAACTTGTATTTTATAAATGAATAACAAGTCATTTACACAAACTTGGTTTAACTAACCACATACATATACAAACCTGTATATTCACTCAACATAATTGTTGATGACTTTCTCTATGTTTTTCAGGAAATCAGCTGGGTAAGTAATCGCATGCATTCAGGATGGACAACCCTGGACTACTTAGGATGCCACATACTTTTGGGACCGCTTTTGAAGGATTTCCTCTGTATGACTGCAGACACTGTAGTCATACTTAGGAAATCTAGTATTTAACTTATGTATTGTAAAACTAAATGTTTTAAACTCTACTACTACTGTTACGACTTACATAGTCGTACTACTTTTGTAACAACTGTTAAACTTGGCATCCTTGATAAATAAAGTTGTGCGATAACCATATGCTCTGAGTATGTATGTATTTGTTGGTTGATTTACTGCTCGTAGCCCCGCCACGTCACCAAAGCTTCCGCATAATTATATAGTACTGATTGTAATTACCGTTTGGCGGGGTGTGACAGACTTGGTATCAGAGCCATTGGTTATAGCGAACTAGAAGTCTTTAAGTGACCTAAAACCTTAGAGACCTAGACTATAGTCTTGGCTAAAACATTCATTGCATGCATACATACTTTGCATACATCTAACATACGACTTACACGTCACCTACGACTTCTTCTGTCTCAGCATGTCGAGGCACAGTCCAATTTACTTGTATGCTTCTGATGCTAGCACCGGAGTTGTGAGTCCACCAGTTCACCCGAGAGCTCTATCTGATGACACCAGTGATGCTTACATCACCCCACCACCTACTGCACATGTGATCCCACCTACTACTACTCCCACTGACCCTACCACTCATATGTTAGGGTCTACCTTTATGACGACACGCCATATGACTTCTGGACCTTCCAGAGGACCGGTACCTAGGAGGACACCCCAGATGTGTGTCCGAGACTTTCCTAGAGGACCACTTGCGCCCCGTGACAAGGCGCTGATGGCAGAGGAGAGAGATATACATTGTGATGAGCCGTCACAGAGGGTACCTAGGCTTGCTCACTTGGAGTGGATGACTCCTATGTTAGGGCGGTGAAGGACGTTGGAGGGTTTTCCTTCTACTTTTGAGACCGGGGAGTCCTCCCGATCCTCTGCACCACTGCCTACTATTGGAGAGCCTATAGAGTTGACCCTCCCTACCATTGTGGCTGTGATTTGCACCTTGTTTCGTATTTCTGGTAATAGGGGTGTTCACCTTGCAGAGCTACAGAGTGATGTCTCCCGTCTAGATGGAGACATGATAGACATGCATGAGCGTTGCCACTTCTTGTTGAGCAACGTGGTTGCTGCCAGAGAGATAGCTGAGACCTCACGTGCTCGTGTCAGGGTACTGGAGAGACGTGCGAGGACAGCAGGGATGATGATTGGAGCTTGTGTGATGATAGCTATGCTGAGGACAGCTGTGGGACTGTTTGTACCTTATTTTCATTAGACCTACGTATGGCGGTTTGTGCCTACTAGGTGTTAGATTGACTACTTTTGGATGATGGATATATTAGTTGGTCCATCACGTATTGTATAGACATGTATCAGATGGGTAGGTGTATGTATGTACTAGACATGTACTAGATGGAAAACTGTTGTTAGAATGGGTGTATGTATAGGAAAACCCATTGTCTTTTGTATAGCGCTAACCGCTGATGGGGCATATTAGGGATCCCATCTTGTTTTGTATGAAACTATTGTATCAGCGCCACACATTTTGTTATAATATAGATTATGCTTGGTTGTATTTCATGTTCATTACATTCAACAACGACTATAGTATTATATCTACATTTATATACGTGCGTTAGAAATGATAACCAATCAATAACACTTGATCATTCCTTGAAAACCAAAAACCTACCACATGATTATTGATTTTTATCTTGATTTCCTTTGAACTTGATTGTGTTAAATGACAATGAAAAGAAATATGTATTTAGCATTATATAATGACGCCTGGCCAACGTGATTATATTGTACTAAGTACATATGGGCGTTTCAAAGTCGTGTTACATATGATGCAAAATCTTGTTCCTCAATCCTTCATATTGTTCCCTTGTTAAACAATGTGAAATCTTGTTCATCACATTCATTATCTTGGCATTGACTTCTGCATTTTTCATCGCAGAACGGAATCATGCTACCAAAATGACGGATGACTAAGAACAGTCGACGAATAACTCCTTCTTCCATTCCTGAAACTGTTCCCCCACCCAACAACAATGAAACTACTGAACAAATGATCGCACGTCGAATAACTGAAGGTATTTCTGAATATGAAGCAAGCCGAAATCGCGAGAATGGAATGAATAACAGCGGATCTACCCCTGTTAACACTGAGGCACCTGCAAATACTCGCCGAGGATGTTCATACAAGACATTCCAGGCTTGTAAGCCAGTTACTTTTCGTGGCACTGAGGGTACTATTGGCATTATACACTGGATAGAGAAGACAGAGTCGGTATTGGACATTAGTGACTGCTCACCTGACTGTATGGTGAAGTATGCCACCTGCACCTTGCTGACAAAGCTCTTACTTGGTGGAACAGTCAAGTCCAATCACTTGGACGACCAGCTGCCTACTCCATGTCATGGGAAGTACTAAAGAACATGATGTTAGAAGAATTAAGTCCCCGTAGCGAGATGCAGAAAGTTGAAACCGAATTGTGGGACATTAAAATGGTTGGTGCTGATGTCACTGGGTATACCACTAGATTTCACTTAGTGCCACATATGGTGACACCCGAATTCAAACGCATTGAGCGTTACATCTGGGGACTGGCACCTCAGATTCGTAGCCTAGTTACATCGTCAGAACCTGCCACATTCAGTAGTGCTATTACTCTAGCTCAGAGATTGACCGATGAGGCGGTCAGGATGGGAACTTTAACCAAAAAGGTTGTGACAGGAAAGGTTGAGCCAAGCAGCACTGAAGCTGGTAGTTCTGGGAGTGGAAAGCGTAAGTGGAACGGCACATGGAGCGACCGTCAGGGTCAAACTAATAAGAAAGGATCTGGAAACCTAAAGTCCTATGCTGCCACCACTGTGGAACCAAAACCATACCTGGGTAACAAACCAAGGTGTGACAAGTGTAACAAACACCACGAGGGTGAATGTTGGTTTTGTAACAACTGTAGAGGTTAGGGTCACAAAACCCAAAACCGTAAGGTTAACCCTATAACTAGGGAAAACCCGGAGCACCAAAATCAAGGGTGTTTTGAATGTGGCGACAAGGGTCATTATCGGAAGCGTTGCCCTCGACTTAATAACCAGAACCCCAACAATAACAACCGGAATAATCATAACCGCAACAACAACAACCGCAACAACAATGAGAACAACCGCGGTAACAACAACAACAATCAGCCAGCTCGTGGACGTGCGTTTGTGATAGCAGTAGCAGAAGCACGACAGGATCCTAACACAGTTACTGGTACGTTTCTAGTAAACAACCACTTTGCATCTGTGTTATTTGATTCTGGTGCTGATTTAAGCTTTGTGTCCACTGAGTTTAGACTACTATTAGAGATCAAATCCCTTAAGTTAGATAACAAATATAGTGTAGAGCTAGCCGATGGTAAGTTGATTGAATCAGGAGAAATAGTACCAGGATGCACCTTAATATTGGAAGGTCATTCTTTCAAAATAGACTTACTACCGGTAGAACTTGGGAGCTTCGATATAGTGGTTGGCATGGACTGGCTGTCGAAAAACCGTGCGGAAATTGTATGTTTTGAGAAATTGGTACGCATACCGTTATCGTCAGGTGAAACCTTGGAAATACAAGGAGAGAAAGGAAAACGTGCAGTAAAAATGATTACGTGCATGAAAGCAAATAAATTTCTACGAAAGGGTTACCAAGCATTCTTGGTACATGTGATCGAGAAGAAAACCGAGGAGCGACGCATAAAGGAGGTGCCTATCGTACGTGACTATCCGGGAGTATTTCCCGACGAGTTACCGGGATTACCACCCCCATGAAAGGTTGAATTTCATATCGACCTAGTTCCTGGAGCAGCACCAATTGCTCGTGCACCCTATCATCTAGCTCCATCAGAAATGCAGGAGTTGTCTGCACAACTGCAGGAACTCTTAGACTTAGGATTCATCCGCCCGAGCTTTTCACCTTGGGGAGCTCCGGTTTTGTTCGTCAAGAAAAAAGGATGGATCAATGCGAATGTGTATCGATTATCGGGAACTGAACAAAGTAACTATTAAGAATCGATATCCACTGCCTCGCATCGATGACTTGTTTGACCAGCTACAAGGGTCAAGTTTCTATTTGAAGATTGACTTGCGATGTGGTTACCATCAGCTGAAGGTTCGGGATGAGGATATCCCTAAGACTGCGTTTAGGACTCGATACGGTCATTACGAGTTCCTAGTCATGCCGTTTGGGCTGACAAACGCACCAGCAGTGTTCATGGACCTCATGAATAGAGTATGAAAACCTTATCTTGATAAGTTTGTGATTGTGTTTATCGATGACATATTGATATACTCACGAACGAGGGAGGATCATGAGAAACATCTGAGAATGATTCTTGAATTACTAGAGAAAGAGAAGCTTTACGCAAAATTCTCTAAGTGTGAATTTTGGATGCGTGAGGTTCATTTCCTTGGTCATGTGATCAATAACAATGGAATTCATATGGACCCATCCAAAATCGAGGCAATTAAGAACTGGTAAGCCCCGAAAACGCCATCCGAGATACGACAATTTCTTGGGCTAGCCGGCTATTACCGATGATTCATCGAGAACTTTTCGAAAATAGCCCAACCACTTACCGCTCTAACTCAAAAAGATAAGAAATTTGATTGGGGCGAGAAGCAAGAGATTGCTTTCCAATTGTTGAAACAGAAACTAAGTACCGCACCAATCCTATCACTACCAGAAGGAGTAGAAAAATTTGTTGTCTACTGTGATGATTCATATCAGGGATTGGGTTGCGTATTGATGCAAAACGACAAAGTCATTGCTTACGCGTCTCGATAATTGAAGGTTCACGAAAAGAACTACACGATGCATGACCTAGAGATAGGAGCAGTCGTTTTTGCACTTAAGATTTGGAGACACTACCTATATGGTACAAATTGTACAATCTTCACGGATCACAAAAGTCTCCAGCATATATTCGAACAGAAAGAACTCAACATGAGACAACGTCGTTGGGTCGAATTACTGAACGATTACGACTGTGAGATTAAGCATCACCCGGGCAAAGCAAGCGTTGTAGTTGATGCCTTGAGTCGTAAAGAACGAGTCAAACCCCGTAGAGTTCGAGCTTTGGGTTTGACGATCCATTCGAATCTCATTACTCAAATTCGTGATGCTCAACAACTAGCATTTATTCCCGAACGCCTTAAGGAAGAATCCTTGAAGGGAATGGAAAAACAACTTGAAACCAAAGACAACGGAGTGTTGTACTTCATGAACCGAATTTGGGTACCGTGCGTAGACGAATTGCGCCGATTGATTTTGGACGAAGCACATAAGTCCAACTACTCGATACATCCTGGTGCAGATAAGATGTATCACGATTTCAAAGGATTTTACTGGTGGCCTGGCATGAAACGAGACATTGCCACATACGTTGGTAAGTGCCTGACTTGTTCAAAAGTCAAGGTTGAATATCAAAAGCCGTCTGGACTTTTGCAACAACCCGAAATGCCCAAATGAAAATGGGAAAACATCACAATGGATTTTATCACAAAACTACCCAAAACAACATCTGGAATGGATGCCATATGGGTGATTGTGGATCGATTGACCAAGTCAGCTCATTTTCTAGCCATCAAGGAAACGGATTGTTGATACATTTTGATATGTCTATCAGTTGGTCTAGTTCGAGTTTGTAATTAGTTTTGTGTTTACTGATTTGTGCGACGTTGTATGTAATGTCGCATATGCAACGTCAGTTAGTTGGGCCTGCGACATTGGCTATGTCGCATGGGCCTGGACCTGCGACGTTGTGTGTAACGTCGCAGGATAGAGTGTTTAGTATATAAACACATTTTGTAATCAGTTTTAGGGTTGACGAAAAACCCTAAACACAATCAGTCGAAAATACCTGTAACCTAGTCGATTATTATCAATAAACAACTGTTTGAATTCGTTTATATCACGTTTGTTTTATTGATTCATTTGAGTGATTATTCAATTGGTGATTCCGCCATCAATTGATTTGTGTGACTTGATTCAAGATCGAGATTACGGACTTACAACTGGTATCAGAGCCACGGGGGCTCATTTTTAGAGCATCGGATCAAGTTTTGGTTTAAACTAACGATTAATATTTTTGTTTTTCGTGTGGTTTTCGTGTTTTTCTTGTTTACAGGTTAAAGATTGCGTTTTCTGGGCTATATTGAAAGGAGTGTTCGTTTGACATTCGTAAAAATCGATTAGGGTTTGATTTTTTACGAATTAGGATTTTTTTGGCCGTAGCTGTTTGCGACTTTGCGACATAAGCTGCGACATCATCTACGACGTCGCCTGCGACATTATTATTTCTGACCTAATTTGGTTTTTGCGAAGTAGTGTTGCGACATCATTAGCGACGTCCTTGTTTTGATCTTAAGTGATTACTGCGACATACTGTTGCGACTTGTCGTTGCGACATTGTGGTTATTCTGCGACAACAGTAGCGACGTTATACTCTACGTCGCAATTTTGATTCTTAATTGAATTCTTATCCTTTTTGTGACATTATTTGTTACGTCACACAAAACTTTTGCGACATTACACCTATCGTCGCAAGTTTCAGATTATAATTTAATTTGACTATTAAATGGCCGCTGATAAGGAAGATATTAGAGGAATTAGGGAAATGATATAGGTTCTAGCAATAAACCTCTGTTGTTTACAGCAGACATGGACTATGCATACTGGAGAGACAGATTTGAACAATTTGTAGACTTTCACTGTCCAGAACTTTGGGGTCCATTAAAACAACGATATGAGGCTCCAGTTGCAGAAGGAAACTATCGTGGAATTCCTCCAGCAAAAACGTACAATGCCATGACACCTCAAGTGAAAAAGGAACTAGAGATAGAAAGGAAGGCACATTCTGCTATATGCATGTGTTTAACAAAGGATGTTATGAGACTCTTTAAAACTCATGACACAACTTATGATTTGTGGAAGGCAATAGAAACGAGGTGTGGGGGGAATGAAAAATACAAGGAGGCTAAGTTGGAATTAATCAAGAAGCAGTATGATCTGTTTGACATTTTCCCTAATGAGACTACTTCTGGATTATTTACCCGATACTCACAGTTAGTTAGTGAGTTAATTGATGGAGGATACAATCTCACTGCACTTGAGAAAAACAAGAAACTGTTGGATGTGTTGCCAAGTGCTTGGGATGTGAAGGTCCAATTCTTAAAGGAGAATCAAGAATTAGCTATGAAAACTTTGGACCAATTGATAGGTGTTCTTCAAGCTCATGCTATGGAGTTGAAAAAGAAAGAATGCAAGTCAAGTGGATTTGTACAGAATCCCACACTATATGGAGGACAAGTAAACTCTGAAAAGAGTTATGGTGGAATGGCATTCATGACAGATACCAGTTCACCATCTTATTCAGCTGGGGCTCAACATGCAGCCTACATATCTGGTACATATCAAGGGTCACAACAGCAACTTTCAGTATCACCAGCTATACAAGAGCAAGCTGCAATTTATACAACTTTTCTAAGCTCTTACAAAGATTTGGTTACTCAGCCAAATACCACTTTGGAAATGACCAAGGAGGACTATAGTCAGCTGGATAATGATGATTTGGAGCAAATGGATTTGAACTGGAACATTGCTATGATCTCAAGGAGGGTACAAAAGTTCTTGCAGAGGACAGGAAGAAAGAGCTTGGATGGAAATGGGAGGAGCGGATTTGGTTTTGATAAAAGTAAGGTCCGATGTTATAACTGTCAGAACTTGGGTCACTTTGCAAGGGAGTGCAAGAAACCTAAGATGCCACCATCGGGTCTTACTAAGCCTGATCCGCCTAAGGCAAATGACAAAGAAGAACTCAAGTCGTTGGCTGTGGACAATGCTTTGGTCGTTTTTGAGCCAACCGCTTCTGACTGGAGTGTTCATGCTGCACAATTTCAGTGTCTGATGGCTCACATCACACCCGAGGTACAAAATGAACCAATTGAGCCTTTTAATTGTGCTACTTGTATTCAATTGACTGAATCTCTTGAGGCCTATCAAAAGGACAATCTAAGCTTGCGGGAAAAGGTTGTTAAACTTACTGAATCTAATAAGTTTTTGCTAGAAAATGAAAAGCTTTATGAAAAACATATTGAGGCTCACAAGTTAGATACTCAAAATTTTAAAGCAAAGGTATTTAGTCAGCAAGATGCAATTAAAAGTTATCTTACTGAAATTGAACTGTTGAATAAAGAACTATCTGATTTAAAATGTGAGTTTGATAATCATAAAAGTAAAATCTTAGGTTCTTCATCCGCAACGTTTGTCTTTAATGAAATCGTTAACAAACAAGGGACAAGTGGTAAAAAGAAGGAAGGACTTGGTTATAACCAAGTACCACCACCTTCTCATGCCGAATATTGTCCTGCGCCTGTTAAGGAAGACCTTGAAGAAATTCCCGTTGATTATACAAAGCTTTAGGGGATTAAAGCTAAAGAAGCTAAACAAAACAAACTGACAAAGGAGAAAACCAAGAGGCCAGAGTATCCTTTGCCTCAGTTTGTTAAGTCTAAATGTAAATCTTCAGTTTATACTGATGAGGTAGTTGAGATGGAGGACATTACTGATCAAGAGTATCCTGAATTTAAGAAGGTTGAAGTTAAACCTGAAAAAGTGGTTTTAAAAATTGAACCTATAATTAAGGTTCAAACTCAAACAGGAAAAGACAAGGTTTTAAATGCAAAATCACAAACTTTACAGTCACCAGTAAAGATTTTGCAACATAAAGTTTTAAATGATAAACCTTCCACTTCAATCCCTCCACCAAAACAAGCAGTTTCTAAAACATGCACGCAATGTTTATGCTCTAGAAATGCTTTACTACCTCCTATGGTAAGTCCTCAGCCTCAACCTTTTGTTGAGAGTCGTTCTTGTTTCTACTGCAAGAGACAAGGACACTTAATTTGTGAATGTCCAAAACTTTCTCATCAGCGCTATGGGAGAGAAATGCCTAGGACATCAGTTTATCGAAATTCATTTTCAAAATCACCTCTTAGGCGTTATTCAAACTCTCCCAAGCCTGCTGAGAAACAGAGTAATGCTGGGCAAAATTCTTTGTCAAAATCAAAGCCTAAAACTACTCCCAAGCCAAATCCCAAACTATCTAAAGTTTGGAAGCGAAAAGAGTCTATTGTGGACTCTAACGTCGTCAACAATAACACATTGGATAAAAATTTTGATTTGTTTAAAAATAAAGTTCTATCTGATGTGCTTATTGTTGATGATTTCGATAGACCTAAGTCTGTAAAGGCTTGGGTCACCGTTTCTCACTAATCTCCTTACTTTTATGTGTTGCAGCAGTCTGAACGTGTGAAAGATAGCGAATGGTTTATGGATAGTGGCTGCTCGCGACACATGACTGGTGATGTGTCTCTACTTGTGGATATTAAACCATACGCAGGAGGACATGTGGCCTTTGCAGGAGATACGGGAGGAACAATTTCTGGTAGAGGAACGCTAACAAATGGGAAGGTTAGCTTTGAGAACGTAAATTATGTGGCAGAACTTCAACATAACTTGCTAAGTGTTTCACAAGTTTGTGATAAGGACTATACCACATCATTTACAAAGACTGAGTGTGTTATACTGAAGCCAGGGTATGTTATTCCAGAGGAATGGGTGTTAATGCGAGCACCTAGAAGAAATGACACATATGTGATGAATATGAGAACAGTGGAGACTACAAGTGAATTTACTTGTCTACTCTCCAAGGCTTCAGAAAAGGAATCACTCCTTTGGCACAGACGGATGGGACATATTCATTTCCGTAAAATGAATTTTCTGATTAATAATGACTTAGTGAGAGGAGTTCCAAGACAGTCCTTTGCTTTGAAGGATGACTGTATTTCTTGCCACAAGGGCAAACTCCACAAGAAGTCTCATAAGTCTAAGGTAGTGAATTCCATTGATGCTCCGTTGGAACTACTTCATATGGATCTTTTTGGTCCTGTTTCTACAAAGAGCATCAGTGGTCGGTCTTATTGTTTGGTAGTTACTGATGACTACTCAAGGTTTTCGTAGGTCTACTTTCTTGCAACAAAGGATGAGACAACGGGAATTCTGGTTTATTTGTTGGATAAGTTGGCAAATTTGTGCAACTTAAAGGTTAAGAGACTGCAAAGTGATAATGGAACCGAATTCAAGAATTCAACTCTCGAGTTATTCTGTGCTTCAAGAGGCATTGACCATCAATTCAGTGCTCCAAGAACTCCTCAACAGAATGGAGTTGCAGAACGGAAGAACAAAACTATTATCGAGACAGCTCGGACTATGCTAGCAGATTCAAAGCTGCCTATTATTTTCTGGGCTGAGGCAGTTAATACTGCCTGTTATGTTCTGAATCGGGTGCTCTCAGTTAAGAAAAAGAACAAGACATGTTATGAGTTGTTCAATAACTGCAAGCCGAACCTGCAGTTTCTAGAGCCATTTGGGTATCCATGCATGATTATGGTTACTAAAGAACGTATCTCTCAGTTTGGGGATAAAGCTGTTGAAGGGATATTTCTTGGATATTCGGTTAACTCTCCAAACAAAAGATTTTACAACAAATCGACTAATCAAATAGAGGAACATTTTGAAGTAAAATGTTTAAGGTATACGGAACCTCCTCAAGGTACGGGTCCGGATTGGTTTTTCAACTATGGTAAACTCTTTAATTCTTTCAACATTCCGGAAGAAGATGATACGGAAGAGTTGGTTACCTTACTTCATGGAATCAATATTTCTCAAGAAACATTTGGTTCTTCTTCTAAACCATCCGATCCAAAACCCGATGCGACACCTAACCAACCTTCTCCAACACCTTTTCCAACACCTACTCCAATACCTGCATCTACTCCTTCACCTACACCCACACCTATACCTACACGACCATCTTCTGATATTCCTTCTACTTCAGGAAATATCAATGCAATGGATCTTCCTGATGATCAAGACATGCCTCCTTTAGAAGAAGATGGAGCAGAAGAAGAAATGGTTTCTTCTTATCTCTTTACTGATGACACAGATGAAGAAGCAACTCTTGTCAATGAAGGAGATTTGAACAACTTGGGATTGACTCTTGTGCCGGAGGTTATTCCAGTTACTCGTATACATAAGGATCACCCCATTGAGAATATAATTGGTGATCCTTACTCTAAAGTTCAAACGCGAACTCAAGCAAAGCAAATAGCTGAAGTCAAGCAAACTTCGGCTCAACAGGTTTTGGGCCTCATGGCAACTGTCGAATCATGCCATCTTTCTCAAATTGAACCTAAAAAGGTAGAGGAAGCATTGAACGATCCATCTTGGGTCGAGGCCATGCAAGAGGAATTGCAGCAATTTAAGAAGCTGCAAGTTTGGGATATTGTACCATTACCCAAAGGTGCTCATCTTACAGGTACTCGTTGGGTATTTCGAAACAAGATGGATGACCGAGGTGTGGTAATTCGGAATAAGGCACGTTTGGTGGTTCAAGGCTTCACTCAAATTGAAGGTTTGGACTACGATGAAGTATTTGCTCCTGTGGCTCGATTGGAGTCCATTAGGATCTTCTTAGCATTTTCTTCCTTCAAAGGCTTTAAAGTTTACCAACTTGATGTAAAATGTGCATTTCTTTATGGTGAGGTAGACGCTGAGATATACGTCAAACAGCCTCCAGGCTTTGAAGAACCTGCGCATCCTAATCATGTGTGCAAACTGAGCAAAGCTTTGTATGGTCTTCATCAATCACCAAGACTTTGGTATGAGAGGCTTACTACGTATTTGTTGCAGAATGGTTTCACGAGAGGCCAAATCGATAGCACACTTTTCACCAAAGGAGAGGGAGAAGATTTGCTACTGGTTCAAGTTTATGTGGATGACATCATCTTCGGTTCTCCAAATGAGGCTTTGTGCAAGGAATTCGAGGTTTTAATGAAGTCTGAGTTTGAGATGAGTGCGATGGGAGAACTTACTTTCTTTTTAGGTGTGCAAGTTGAGCAATCAGTCAATGGCATTTATATTCATCAGTCAAAGTATGTCAATGATATGTTGACTAGGTATGACTTGCTTGATTGCAAAACCTATGGTACTCCCATCGACATAAATCACAATCTTGGACCCGATGAGCATGAAGAAGACTGCAAGGAGAAAGACTATCGTTCTATGATAGGGTCTCTAATGTATCTTACTGCCTCAAGACCGGATATTGTGTTTGCGGTTTCGTTATGCTCGAGATATCAAGCGAAGCCTAAGGTGACTCATATGAAGGCTGTAAAGCGAATTTTTGGGTACCTCAAATATAGGCCAACTCTTGGTCTATGGTATTCAAATGAGAAATCATTCGCTTTAACTGCTTATTCGGATTCAGATCATGGTGGCTGCAAAATGGATAAGAAGTCTACCACTGGAGGATGTCAGTTTCTTGGATCGCGGTTGGTTTCTTGGCAGTGTAAAAAGCAGACCACGGTTGCAACTTCTACAGCTGAGGCCGAGTATGTTGCTGCTGCAAGCTGCTGTTCTCAAGTCCTTTGGATCCAGCATCAACTACGTGATTATGGGTTACTTCTTTCTATGACTCCTATTCATATAGATAATACTGCAGCTATTTCCATAACACGTAATCCCGTACAACATTCTAAGACCAAACACATTGAACTTAGGTTCCACTTTATACGGGATTGCTATGAGAAACATATGATAAACCTTGTCCATATAGACACCCTTAAGCAAAATGCCAATCTTTTCACAAAAGCTTTTTCACGCGCTCGTTTTAACGAATTGGTAAACATGATTGGTTTGAGGTTCTTTCAAACTAAAAAATGATTTGTGACTTGGCTGTGTTTTGTAAATGTTTGATTTTCTTTATTTAAAAAAAAATAAAAAATAAAAAAAAACCGCAACAGCCACTCTTTATATTTTTTAGTATTAATGAAATGCACCGTTGCTACATTTTAAAATAGACGTTGAAGTTGTGTCTGTAAACAACTTGGGATATGATAGTACATCGGATGACATGCATAAAATGGAATTTTAAGGTTTATCTTGGATGTGTCAGTAGATTTATCTGACGTGTTGAAAACAGTTTTTATAAACATTGTCTTCATCATACGATTTATTAGTAGGCATGTTATGCAAAACTCTTTGAGATCTCTTAAGAAGCCTAATAGTTAATTGTCTATTTCAAGCGGTACAACATCATTGGATGTATGACACAAGTCTTAATTTCTTACTTATGCTAGACATGTTTTCGTCAAAGAAGTTTATTTGATATCATTTGGGGGTATATATTGACAGTTTCCTCTGTTATACGTAAGTATAGACCTGGTCTCTGTTAATATACACTTAAAACTTAAGCAAACACAAGTCAAAGTACTTGCAAAGTCTTTAAAATTATGATACCTTACAAGGTCGCCAAAATGGTTTGACCAAGTCTGGTTTTGCTTAAACCTGAATCAAGCTATGTCGCTTTGTTGTACGTAAGTACAGACCTGTCACCACTGACTTGATTCTTAAATTTGATTTTCTTATATTCTCTCTGTAAATGAAAACATGGTCTCTGTCTTAAGTTAAGATGTATATCTATGGTGGGGACCACAGCGAAATGTACATGAGAATAATAATAAAATTAGCTCCTAGATGTGAGTGTAACATGTTTAAGTGGCCAAATATACTGATAATCGTTTTGAAATAATTTTTATAAAAAGTGTTTTTAACATGTCAAGTAAATTTAAAGTGGACAAATATACTGATGATCGAAATAACACTTATTGTTCCTAATAAATGCATGTTACTCCGATATGATTCCTAACCAGATTAAATCAACTCCGTCACCAAAAAGAATGTATTCATTATATATTTGTAAATTTGCATTAAGTTTGTGTTCACATATTTTCTTTTTTTTTCGTATTATTACACCAAGTTACAAGTTAGTTTTACAAATCGCGTGGCAACCATTTGAAATCAAAATTGAATTTGCTATTTCTGTCATCGATATCATGCGACATCATTATCGATGTCGCATGCGACGTCGCACGCCACGTCGCAGCTAGGGTTACACTATATATAGTTCTACCCCGCGACGTCCATTGGTACACTATTCAAATTATTTTGTGACGTAGACTGCGACATCGGCTTTGGCGAAAGCGACGTCGTGACCATCGATTCAATTGAGATTTCTGCCCTTTTTCACTTCAATTCACTTACGATTTCTTGTTCTACTCTACTTACTCGACTATTAGGTACTATTTTTACCGCCTTTAACTGTTTAAGTTTTGCGTATTGATTGAATATATATTGCGGTTTTTGGGGTTTTGGTTTACGGGTAAATTAGATATGTAAATGTGTGATGAATGTGGTAGACTTTGTGTTTTTACGTTCCCCTTGATAAGCCGCATCGAATGGTATAAGTGATTTCGTAAAAACCCAATTTTATTACTTAGGGTATTCTGGGTTGGGATGCAGTTCATCTTTGCGACGTCGGCTGTGACGTAGCAGCTGATGTCGCATTTCTTTGTTAATTTCATACCTGATTGCGACGTCCTTATGCTACGTCGCATACAAATGCGACATCACACGCTACGTCGCATCTATTGCGACGTCCGGTGCTATGTCGCAAATTTTTGCGACCTCACAGGCGACGACGTGGGCTACGTCGCATTTTCTAACTACTATGAGTAAATTCATAATTAATTACAAAATGCGACGTCCCCTTTAACGTCGCTCCCTTTTTATGCGACATTGGGCTCTACGTCGCTATTGATTTAGAGTTGATTTATGCGACGTCCTTGCATTTTGGTACTCTAACCTGCGACATCAACTGTGATGTCGCAGAACACAGAATGTTTTAATATGTTAAGTGCTTTTGTTTGTCGTTTAACCTAACGCTTTTCGAGTGTATTTGTTGTACTGTCTTTTACAGATATGGCTTTAGCTTACGAACCGCGACATAATACGGTTGCGTTTTTGGACGACACGCTTTCTAAGGCCGAGCCTTTTAGGCCAATGATTGTGTTTCTCAGACGCTCACGGATTTTTCACGCTATATCAGACTCAACTATCGTCTATAAGAATTTAGTGGGTCAGTTCTGGAGAAACGTGATGGTTGTGACTGAGAACGAGATACCACGTGTTGATGCATATTAGGTTGTCTGTCAGTTGGTCTATCGAGTTGTAATAAGTGTCGTTAGTCGTATAGTGAAATATATAGTTTTTTTTATATGCGACACTTAAGTTTTAGGTTAGGCGTCACTTGCCTTAGTAACGCACAGCGTCACTTAGGTAAGTGACGCATGAAGGCGGCCACATGCGACACTTCCACAAGTGACGCATGTCGGCTGACTTTTAGTATAAATACAAACCTACGGGTTTCCGGCTAGGGTGGACGAAACCCTAACACCATTTGTCGACTAAGCTACTTTGTAATCGTTCCCAAATAGTTATACAAGCTGATATACACGTTCTTATTGTTGAAATACATTTGTTCGGATTGTGTTTGTTAGCCTTACTTGCAATTGATTGATTCCGCTCTTCGATTGTAGTCAATAGTCATCTAGATCCAACGTCAAGGGGCACTCTCAACTGGTTTCAGAGACATTAGGTGATAATATTGACGTTTAGAAGTCGTTTTGGGTTCATTTCGGTTTTTGTTTGAATCAAGAATTAAGATTACATACGGATTTTGGGTTGCTAAGGTGAAATACAGTCGATATTCTTCACCATTTATAGGTTTCGTCCATTAGGGTTCAAGGAATTTTCGTTAGGTTTACGAAAGTTCGAGTTTTTTAGGGTTTTGGGATTTTGCAGTCGTTTTGCGACACTCGATCCGTCACTTGGACGCGTCACTTACAGCGGCACTACCTAATCCCAAATTAGGGTTTTAACCGTCACTTGAACGCGTCACTTGAAGCATCATTTGAGGTTTATACGACACTTAACTTAAGTGTCGTTCACTCTACGTGCGTCACTCCTGCACGTCACTTGTGTATCAAGCGTCACTCCTGTTAGAGACGCCTGTTTGATTTATTGCGTCACTTTTTCTAGTGACACCTACTTGTTTTAGTATGTCACTCAAGTACGACACTTGAGTGTGTCACTTGCCTGATTGAGCGACACTTACTCAAAGTGTCATCAGTCACTTCATCCGTCACTCGATAGCGTCACTTACCAAGTGACGCTAGTCGTTGCGACACTTGAGTGCGTCACTTACTAAGTGACGCCTTTAGTACTAATAAGTTTTCAAGTTTTTGTTTTTGAGTAAAATTTAAGGTATATCTTCAATGGCTGCTGTTGCGGATAAAGAAGATATTAGAGGAATCAGGGATATGTTAAAACAGAATCACGATGTTGGTTCTAACAACAAACCTCCTCTATTTTCGGCAGATATGGATTACGCATATTGGCGTGATCGATTTGAACAGTACATAAACTTCCACTGTCCAGAGCTATGGGGTCCACTCAAGGAAAGATATGTAGCTCCCGTAGCTGAAGGAATCTTCCCTGGCATTGCTCCGGCAAAGGTCTACAGGTCCATGACTCCGGAAGAAAAGAAAGATTACGATATTGAGAAAAAGGCACATGCGGCTATTTGTATGTGCCTAACCAAAGACGTATTAAGACTGTTCAAATCACACGAAACTGCGTACGAACTTTGGAAAGCTATCGAAACTAGATGTGGTGGAAATCAAAGATATAAAGAAGCTAAGCTAGAACTGATAAAGAAACAGTATGATCTGTTTGATTCTCTACCAAATGAAATGGCTTCTGGAGTTTTTACTAGATACTCACAGTTGGTGAGTGAGTTGATAGAGGGAGGTTATAATTTTCCTCCACTTGAAGTGAATAAGAAGCTTTTGGATGTCTTGCCTAGTTCGTGGGATGTTAAAGTACAGCTTCTCAAGGAAAGTCAAGAATTAGCTACCATGAATTTAGATGAGCTAATTGGTATTCTTCAAGCACATGCAATGGAAATGAAGAAGAGGGAATGCAAATCGGGCAGTTTTGTTCAAGACCCGTCTCTATATGGAGGAAAAGTCAGCACCGGCAAGACTTATGGTGGAATGGCTTTTGTTTCTTCTACGAGCTCTCCACTTCAAGCCCCATTGTATTCTACTGGTGCTCCTCATCCAGTATATGCTTCTGGACCCTCACAAGGGTCACAACAGCAGGTTTCTGTCTCTCTTGCTATTCAAGAGCAGGCTGCTATATATACAGCCTTTCTAAGCTCTTATAAGGATTTGGTTTCACAACCAAATGCTACTTTGGAACTGGCCAAAGAGGATTATGCTCAACTTGATGACGATGATCTTGAGCAGATGGACTTGAACTGGAACATTGCCATGATATCAAGGCGTGTTCAGAAATTCTTGCAACGAACTGGTCGCAAGAGTTTGGAGGGAGATGGAAAAACCAATTTTGGTTTTGATAAAAGCAAAGTGCATTGTTACAACTGTCAAAATCTGGGACACTTTGCAAGAGAGTGTGAGAAGCCAAAGGTTCCTCCGTCAGGCTTCACAAAGTCTGATGCTCCCAGAACTACTGAGAAGGATCAAGTGAAGCAAGCAACAGCTGACGCACTTGTCGTTTTTGAGCCAACCAACACGGATTGGAGTATCTATGCTGAGAATTATCAGCAGTGTCTCATGGCTCACATTTCAAATGAGGTACGCAATGAACCTGAAGAACCTTTGAACTGTATCTCATGCATTAAGTTAACTGAATCCTTAAGGTGCTTTCAAGTAGACAACGTAGACTTAAGAAAAAAGGTCGAAAAACTTAGTGACTCAAACAGATACCTAAAAGCAAATGAACAATTGTATGATAAGAAAATAGAAGCTTACCAACAGGACACGCTTATGTATAAGTCTAAAGTTTTTAGTCAACAGGATGCTATTGATAGTTATCTTGCTGAAATAGACCGTTTGAAAAAGGAACATTCTGATCTTAAAGATGAATATGATAAATATAAAAGTAAGATTCTAGGTTCCTCCTCGTCTACTGTTGCCTTTAATGAAATTCTTAACAAGCAAAAGACAGATCACAAAACAAAGACGGGACTAGGTTATAATGTAGTCCCGCCTCCTACTGAATACTGTCCTATGCCTGTTAAGGAAGGCACCGAAGAGATTCCGGTTGACTATGCATTGTTATACGGGGTCAAATCTAAGGGTAATAAAGTTAACAAACAGGTGAAGCAGAAAACTAAACGGACAGAGTATCCTTCACCTCAGTTTGTTAAATCGGAATGTGAATCTCCAGTTAGTAATGAGGAGATTGTTGAGATTGAGGATATTACCGATGAGGAGTATCCTGAGTTTAAAAAGAATGTTGAAGTAAAAGCTGAAAAAGTGTTAAAGGTGGAACCTACAATTAAGGTTCAACCTAACAAAGAAAAGAATAAGGTTTTAAAATCAAAATCTCAAACTTTACAATCACCTGTAAAGATTTTGCAACATAAACTTTCTACTTCAACCTCTCAACCTAAACAGGAAACTCCTAAGACGTGCACGAAATGTGCATGTTCTAGAAACGTTTCTTCAACTTCGGTGATAAATCCTCAACCTCAACCAGCTGTTGAGACTAGAGCATGTTTTTACTGCAAGAGACAAGGACATCTAATTCGTAATGTCCCAAATTGTCTCATCAGAACTACGGGAGAGAAATGCCTAGGACATCTGTTTTCCGAAATTCTTTTTCAAGATCTCCTCCTAGGCGTTACTCTGTCTCTCCCAAACCTGCTGTAAAAACGAGTAATGTTGGGCAAAAACCTTTGTCAAAACTAGAACCTAACATTACTCCAAAGCCAAATTCCGAACCATCCAAGGTTTGGAAAAGAAAAGAGTCTATTGCGGACTCTAGTGTCATCAATAATAACACATCAGATACAAAATCTGATTTGTTTAAAAATAAAGTTTTATCTGATGTGCTTATTGTTGATGACTATGGTCGACCTAAGTCTGTAAAGGCTTGGGTCACCGTTTCTCACTAATCTCCTATTTTATGTGTTGCAGCAGTCAGAACGCGTTAAAGACAGTGAATGGTTTGTGGATAGTGGCTGTTCGCGACACATGACAGGTGATGTGTCCCTTTTGACGGATGTTAAACCACATTCTGGAGGACACGTTGCATTTGCTGGAGATACAGGGGGAACCATTTCGGGTAGAGGAACGCTAACTAACGGGAAAGTTAGCTTCGAGAATGTGAACTATGTGGCTCAACTGACCCACAACTTGCTGAGCGTTTCACAAGTATGTGATAAGGATTATACAACAGCGTTCACAAAGACGGAATGTGTGATTTTGAAGCCGGGTTTCAATATGAATGGGTGCTTTTAAGGGCGCCACGGAGAAACGACACCTACGTTATGAATATGCGAACCGTGGAGACTAAAGATGAGTATACATGTCTCCTTTCGAAGGCTTCAGAAAAGGAATCACTATTGTGGCATCGACGAATGGGACACATCCATTTTCGTAAGATGAACTTCTTGATAAACAATGACTTGGTAAATGGAGTCCCTAAACAGTCATTCGCGCTAAAAGATGACTGTGTCGCCTGCCATAAAGGGAAACTTCATAAGAAACCCCACAAGCCAAAATTAGTGAATTCCATTGTGGCACCATTGGAGCTATTGCATATGGACCTATTTGGTCCTATTTCTACCAAGAGCATCGGTGGAAAATCTTATTGCTTAGTAGTCACCGATGACTACTCGAGATTTTCATGGGTGTATTTTCTGGGTGCAAAGAGTGAAACACCAGACATTCTGGTGTATCTGTTAGATAAGTTGGCAAACTTATGCAACTTAAAGGTGAAAAGACTGCGAAGTGATACGGGACTGAATTCAAGAACTCTACTCTTGAGTTATATTGTGCCACGAAAGGCATTGACCATCAGTTCAGTTCCCCTCGAACTCCTCAACAGAACGGAGTTGCTGAGCGTAAAAATAGGACTATTATCGAGACAGCTCGGACTATGCTGGCCGATTCTAAGCTTCCTATAATCTTTTGGGCAGAAGCAGTTAGTACTGCTTGCTATGTTTTGAATCGCGTGCTCACGGTTAAGAAGAAGAATAAGACATGCTATGAACTCTTCAACAACCGTAAGCCCACTTTGCAGTTTCTGGAACCTTTCGGGTGTCCGTGTTTGATTATGGTCTCCAAAGACAAGGTCTCGAAGTTTGGAGCTAAAGCAGTTGAAGGGATCTTCCTTGGATATTCAGTCAACTCTCCGAATAAACGAGTCTACATCAAATCAACTCACCAGGTGGAAGAGCATTTTGAGGTGAAATGCTTGCGATACACAGATCCTCCTCAAGGAACAGGTCCTGAATGGTTATTTAATTACAAGGACGTGTTCAATTTGTTCGACATACCCGAAGGACATGATGACGAGGATGAGATAGTTACTCTACTTCATGGTATAAGTTTGTGTCAAGACACCTCTACTTTAAAACCAGCATCAACACCTACTACTACACCCACTTCACCACCTCCAACACCTACTACTACACCCACACCACTATCTACTACATCCACACCATTACCTACAGTTCCACCTTCGGATGTTCCTTCAACTTCAGGAACAACTAATGCAACAGAACATCCAGATGATCCCAACATGCCACCATTAGAGGAAGACGAGGAAGAAGAAATGGTCCATTCTCATCTTTTCTCTAATGAAGATGATACGGAACCTCCTGTGCAACCTGAAAGTACTACTGCTCCTGCAACTAACACTGTTCCCATCACTGAAAGGGACATGAATAATTTGGAGTTAGTACTTGCACCTGATCGAATCCCAGTCACACGTGTACACAGGGATCACCCCATCGATAATATTATCGGTGATCCTAATGCTGTTGTTCAAACAAGGCACCAAGTACAGCAAAATCCAAATCAAGAAATTTTGAATTTGGTTGCCCGGATAAATTCCTGTCATTTATCCCAAATTGAACCGAAGAAGGTTGATGATGCCTTAAAAGATCCATCTTGGGTCGAGGCTATGCAAGAAGAGTTGCAGCAGTTCAACAAGTTGCACGTGTGGGATATAGTTCCATTACCCAAAGGTGCTCATTTAACTGGCTTTCGATGGGTGTTTCGCAATAAGATGGATGATAGGGGTATAGTAATTCGGAATAAAGCCCGATTGGTCGTTCAAGGATTCAGCCAGATCGAGGGCTTGGATTATGATGAAGTCTTCGCTCCTGTGGCAAGACTTGAGTCCATTCGGATCTTCCTTGCTTTTGCATCTTTCAAAGAGTTTCGCGTTCACCAACTCGATGTTAAGAGCGCATTTTTATATGGACAAGTGGACACTGATGTCTATGTGAAACAGCCTCCTGGCTTTGAAGACCCTGAGCATCCAGAATACGTCTGCAAGTTAAACAAGGCGTTATATGGTCTTCATCAAGCCCCGCGATTATGGTATGAGAGGCTTACTACCCATTTACTTAAGCATGGATTTGTTCGTGGGAATATCGACAGTACTTTGTTCATTCGCAAAGAACGGACTGGCGATCGAGAGGATATGCTACTTGTGCAGGTGTATGTGGATGACATTATTGTTGGCTCTACAAATGAAGCGATGTGCAAGCACTTCGAGGAGATCATGAAATCTGAGTTTGAGATGAGTGCGATGGGGGAGCTCAAATTCTTTTTAGGTGTACAAGTTGAGCAGTCTTCAAAAGGTATTTATATTCATCAGTCAAAGTATGTCAAAGACATGTTGACTCGATATGATCTGCTCAACTGTAAAACCTATGGGACTCCCATCGAGCTTAATCATAATCTCAGACTGGCTGACGATGAAGAAGATTGCAAAGAAAAGGACTATCGATCCATGATAGGTTCTTTGATGTACTTGACTGCGTCTCGACCGGATATTGTGTTTGCGGTATCCGTATGCTCTCGCTTTCAAGCCAAACCAAAGGTGTCTCATATGAGGGCAGTAAAGCGAATCTTTGGTTAGCTCAAACATAGACCCAATCTTGGTCTATGGTATTCAAATGAGAAATCCTTCGCTCTTTCCGCCTATTCGGATTCAGATCATGGCGGCTGCAGCATAGACAAGAATTCAGCCACTGGTGGATGTCAATTCCTAGGAACTCGAGTAGTATCGTGGCAGTGCAAGAAACAGACTACAGTTTCTCTTTCAACTGCAGAAGCTGGGTACGTTGCTGCTGCGAGTTGCTGCTCTCAGGTTCTATGGATACAGTATCAACTGCGTGATTACGGGTTACTTCTTTCTATGACTCCTATTCATATAGATAATACTGCTGCTATATCTATCACACGCAATCCCGTACAGCACTCTAAGACTAAACACATTGAACTTAGGTTCCACTTTATACGGGATTGCTATGAAAAACACCTGATAGACCTAGTCCAAATAGACAACTTAAAGCAGAATGTCGACCTCTTCACTAAAGCCTTTACGCGTACTCGATTTGACGAACTAATCAACATGATTGGTTTAAGATTCTTTCTCGCTAAAAAGTAATTTGTAACTTGGAACGTTATTTATTTTTGTGTGTTAAAAAAAAAAAAAATAGGCAACAACGCAACTGCCACTCTTTATACTTTCTAGTATTAAAGAAATGCAAGGTTGCTACATTTTAAAAATAGACGTTGAAGTTGTGTCTGTAAACAACTTGGGATATGATAGTACATCGGGTGACATGCATAAAAATGGAAATTTAAGGTTTATCTTGGATGTGTCAGTAGATTTATCTGACGTATTGAAAACAGTTTTTATAAACATTGTCTTCATCATACGATATATTAGTAGGCATGTTATGCAAAACTCTTTGAGAAGTCTTAAGAAGCTTAACCATTAATTGTCTATTTCAAGTGGTACAACATCATTAGATGTATGACAAAAGTCTTAATTTCTTACTTATACTAGACATGCTTTCGTGAAAGACGTTTATTTGATATCATTTGGGGGTATATATTGACAGTTTCCTCTGTTATACGTAAGTATAGACCTGGCTTCTATTAATATATACTTTAAAATTAAGCAAACACAAGTCAAAGTACTTGCAAAGTCTTTAAAAAATAAGATACCTTAGAAGGTCGCCAAAATGGTTTGACCAAGTTTGGTTTTGCTTAAACCTGAATCAAGTTATGTCGCTCTGTTGTACGTAAGTACAGACCTGTCACTGCTGACTTGATTCTTAAAATTGATTTTCTTATATTCTATCTGTAAATGAAAACATGGTCTATGTCTTAAGTTAAGATGTATATCTATGGTGGGAACCACAGCGAAATGGACATACCAACAATAATAAAATACCTCCTAGATGTGAGTGTAACATGTTTAAATGGACAAATATACTAATAATCGTTTTGAAATAATTTTTATAAAAAGTGTTTTTAGTATGTCAAGTAAATTTAAAAAGGACAAATATACTGATGATCGAAATAACACTTAATGTTCCTAATAAATGCATGTTATTCCGATATGATCTCTAACCAGACTATATCAACTCCGTCACCAAAAAGATTGTGTTAATTTTCTAGTTGTCAATTTACATTCTTGTATGTGTTTTATTTTATCTAAGTTAGTTTATTTTTAGTTACTATCCAACTTACAGTTACTTTGTCAAATTTGAGTACTGAAATCATAACGCGAAAAACGATAAAATCGCAACTTTTTCACAAAAAGTGAACTGCGCATCACTTTCATAAGTGACGCTGCCAGTGACGCATACGATATTGCATCACTTACTCTAGTGACGTAGTAAGTGTCGGGGTAAGCTACGCTTTAAGTGCCGGGTTGAGTGACGCATACTAGGGTCGGTGTATAAATACTCCTCCCCACGACACTCAACTTCACCACTTTTCAAATACTTATACCGTCACTTGCACTGACATACCGACACTCATACTGTCTCTGCGTCACTTCGGCTGTGCGTTTTTCTTTCGATCGATTCGTGATTTCTATGGCTTCTCCGTGCATTCCTGTGTTATATCTTTGTTCCCCTCATTCCTACGATCGATTTGGTACTAACCTTAATCTTTTTCTTTTGCTATTCATGCTGTATATTTAAATTAGGGTTACGGTTTGGGTTTAACTTTGAATTGGTTCGATTAAATGCTTGTATTGTTAATGTTTTCGTGTAATAAAGGGTGTGTAATACTCGTTTTTACCATGCGCACACCCTGGTAACTACGTTTTTCGAAAACCCCAAATTTGAAATCTGGGTATGAACAGTGACATGATGATCTTCATCGTTGCGTCACTTCGTGCGTCACTTACCTCAAGTGACGCTACTTGGTAATTTTGAAAGCCCATACCGTCACTTAATAAGTGACGCTTATTCTTGCGTCACTTCTTAAGTGACTCGTGTAGTGACGCATATACTTGCTTTAATTGTTAAGACCGTCACTCATCCTAGTGACGCCTCTAAATGCGTCACTTCCCCAAGTGACTGTCTAAGTGACGCCTATGTCTATACGTCACTTATACCGTCACTATGTTAACTGTCTCATGTTCTTCACCCGTCACTTCTTAAGTGTCGTATACTTTTAATCACTAAATACAAACGTCACTTACATCAGTGACGCTTGATAGCGTCACTTACCATAAGTGACGCTATACTTTAATTTTAATTTTGAACACTGTATACTACGACACTTCCTTAGTGACGGTAGTGGCCATGCGTCACTTACCATAAGTGACGCCTAAAGTCAAAATTCGTTTTTTAACCTATCTGTGTACGGGCTAACTCTATAACGATTTCGGTCATTTTTGTTTGTATTTTAGCTTACAGATGGCTGAACTACAGAACTATTATCGCCGTACCAACACCAGACACAACATTACGGCATTTCTTGAGTCTACGCATGCAAATTCGGCGCCTTTTAGGCCAATGATCGACTTTCTACGCAGATTACCGCATCGACCCCGTTTTATATGAACTAAATCGAGGAGTTCTATGATCATGCAGTCATCAGGGTTCAGGGTGATGTTCCAAGGATTGTATCTACAATGTTTGGTGAAGAGATCGAGATCACCGAGAATTCGATTAGACGAGTTCTCCAGTTTACTGACAACTCCATGATGCCCACTATGTTCCCTACCACGTTTATATATGGGGGACTTCAGAGGATGGGTTATCCGGCAAATCAGCTTTCGGACTTCAGGAAGCAGTTTCTCTGCAGAGTATGGAGGTACTTGTGCCATATTATTATCGTCTGCTTATCTCCGAGGAAAGGGGGATATGATGCTGCTAGCCACCTCACACTTTCTCTTATGTTGGCCCTGATTTACAACAAACCGTACAATTTCAGCGGTTATATTTTCGAGGTTTGTGCAGCTAGTGGAAAATATCCGAGCTGGTAAGGATAAGTGGCTGCAGTATCCGAGGTTTGTGCAGCTGTTACTGAATGATCTGAATCTCGAGATTGCACCGGATCAGAGGTCTCTTCTGGTACCGATGCCTATGCTTTTGCGAGTCTTCAACGACTGCAAGCTCGCGCCAAAGGGCGAGCCGGTTTTGGCGGATCGCGAACTCTTCGGGCACATAGTGAACGAAAACTATGTTGCGCCGCGCGATCATGGTTTTGAGGATGATGTCGTTCCTCCGGTCAATGAGGATGACTTGGTTGATGCTGATATAGCTCAAGACTTAGACGATATTGATCGTGTTGACCGAGTCGAGGCTGATTCTGATGATGGTGGGCCCACACCACCCGATTCTGAGGGTGACGTGCCCCCACAATCTGCTTTTGATGGTATTCAGCTTGCCGATCCTCAACGCTTTAAGCGTATACTGAGACGGATCTCTGCTGGCATGGTCCATGTCCCGAGGAATCCGGGCAAACGTCCTGCTGGGTCTTCACCCTCTTATGCCGATTTACCTCTCCGTCGACGCCAGCGGACGACAGTGGTTATAGAGGAACCGACCTCTCAACGACAACAACCACCACCACCATCTGATATGCCGTCATTACAAATGATTCTGGCTCAGATGGATCTTTTGCAGCAAAGGTTTGCTGACCAACAGGCTCTGATTGCTGCTCAGGCTTCTCGGATTAAAGATTTGGAGCTCAAGGCTGCTGAGGTTGACAATCTCCAGCTTCAGGTGACGAATCTGTCGTCTAGGGTCTTAGAGTTGGAGTCTGTTACAATAGTTTCGGGGGAGGATACTCCAAGAGAGTTAGAAACAAATGTAACTCCTCCTCCTAAACCAGAAAATGTACAATCTTCTGATATCAATGAAAACATCGCTTTAGATTATTTTGTTGATGTTCCGGGACAACCGACTCCGATTGCAGCTGACTACTCAAATGTCAATCTGACATATCTGCAGAGTTTGGTTAATAGATTTGATGAAATTGATAGATCTTTTGATCCCGATGATATTGAGATGGATGCTGAAGTTCCAGGGTCGGATGAGGAATACATGGATAATCCTAATCAAGAACCGGCACCTGAACGTGAACCGGAGCCAGCGTTAAGGCAACCTGCTCAAGCATTCCATTTTGATGCTCCGGTTATCGAAACAGATTCTTCCGAGGATGAGGCAGAACCTTCAATGGGACAATCTACTGCAGAATCAGTTCCTGCGTCTACATCTTCTAGAATTTCGAAACCGCAAGTGGTTTATAAGTCAATTGCACCTGAATTGAAAACGTGTAAAACTTATCTGGTTAGAGGTGAATTGACTGGGTTGATCAGAAGCTGGAAGTTCGATGTTGATAACTTTTTGATTCTGATAAAGAGAAGCGACGACGTGCAATACTTCAAACCGAGATTTAATCATATTAGCACTTTGCCGAAGGTTGAATTGAATCATCTTGCTCAGTTAAACATTGTCAATCACTCTGAAGATACTCGAGGAGTTCTTTTTCAGAGAATTTTGAGAAAAGAGATTTATAGCAAGAAATATTTGTGGATTAGGCCAGAGCTGGGAGTTCGATACTCATACAAGAAGAAGATTGATTTGAGAACTCAACAACCGATCGTGAAATATCATTATCCACCAGCTGCTAGTCTTAAGACTGTTCCCTTACAAGAGTTGCCACTGGATTTCTTACGCGATCTTAAGTATTGGTGGTTTGACTCTGTAACTCAAGAAGCTGTAATCGAATATTCTACAAAGACAGCTGTGGCACAAGCACAGGATGTTTGGGGAGAATGGCCGATTAAGGAATATATGGGAAATTCAATTCGTGTTTTTGATCCGATCAGCCTAATCAACTTGACAAAGAAAGATTTGAAAGCTCTCTACAAAAATAAACTTCAGTACAATCAAGATGATTTAGAAGAGGCTTCAAAATTCACAAGGGTGGTCGAGATATGTTTAAAGGTGGGAATACACGCTGGAGGTACATTCCCAGAAGGTTGGTGCTAAATGCTAAATTTGAAGTTTTTGAAGATTTTGAAGACCAAGCTGAAGACACGAGGGAGTTTGTTGATGTATATTAGGTTGTCTGTCAGTTGGTCTATCGAGTTGTAATAAGTGTCGTTAGTCGTATAGTGAAATATATAGTTTTTGTTATATGCGACACTTAAGTTTTAGGTTAGGCGTCACTTGCCTTAGTGACGCATAGCGTCACTTAGGTAAGTGACGCATGAAGGCGGCCACATGCGACACTTCCACAAGTGACGCATGTCGGCTGACTTTTAGTATAAATACAAACCTACGGGTTTCCGGCTAGGGTGGACGAAACCCTAGCACCATTTGTCGACTAAGCTACTTTGTAATCGTTCCCAAATAGTTATACAAGCTGATATACACGTTCTTATTGTTGAAATATATTTGTTCGGTTTGTGTTTGTTAGCCTTACTTGCAATTGATTGATTCCGCCTTTCGATTGTAGTCAATAGTCATCTAGATCCAATGTCAAGGGGCACTCTCACCACGTTTGGTATCTACTGTGTTCGAAACGCAGATTGTTATCACTGAGCAGGGAATTCGTGACCTGCTTCAACTGAACGATCATCCAGACATGCCTGTTCTCTTCGACAACGCTTTCATTACTGGTGGCATGCATAGGATGGGTTATCCGGGGATTCCAACAGATCAGTATCGCAAGGTGAATCTTACACGGGTCTGGAGATATCTTATGCACATCTTTATTGTTTGTTTAGGAAATCGAAAGGCTGGAATAGACGGTATCAGTCATCGTCTGGCGTCGGGTATGCTTGCATTGGTCTACAACAAGCCTTACAACTATTCTGGGTTCATTTTCAAAGCTATGGTAGACAATGCCAACGCTGGAACCAATAAATGGGGTTTATATCCATGATTTTTGCAACCGTTCCTCAATCATCATCACCCACAGCTTCAACAATAGGGTGATGTTGATAATGTTCTGAAGATCACGCCGATGATGAATCGTATCTTTGCGGTGTGCTCGGCTCATGAAAAGGGGGTTCAGGCACCACCGGATGTTCCTTTATTCGTTGCAGTTCTTGATGAGCATTATGTGCCGCCGCCAGATCCTGAGTTTATGGATGTTCAAGCACCCCAGCAACCGCAACAACCATTCGTTGATATTCCGGTTCATGATGCGGGGGAGGATATTGAGGATGTTTTGGTCCAGATTGAACAATTTGGACAGGTTCAGCAACCAGCTTCTCCTCAGGATATTACTGATGAATCATCTTCGTCTGATTATGTTTTTGAGACACCAAAGGATGGTGGTGAGACGCACACGGATTCCGATGGTGAAGTACCCCACCCATCACAAATGGAACGGATTAGGGTACACGAATCGGCTCGATATTTGAGAATTCAACGCCGTATTCGTGAAGGCAAGCGTTATATGGGCAAACGTCCCTGTGCCGATGATGATACTGACTTTCAACTACCTTCTCGTCGCGCACGTCGTTTTTCTACTGCTACGACTCCTCAACCATCACAAGAAATGGTTGTTGAGCCCACTCCTGCATTCCTGCAACAAATGATGGAAAATATGCAGAAGATGCAGCAGCAAATGCAAGAACAAGCTGAACGGATTGCTTCCCAGTCAGCAATCATAGAAGTCTAGTCCAAGCTGATAGCAGAATTGCAGACTAGGGTTTCCGTTTTGGAGGCTAGGTCTATTGCCTCGGGGGAGTCTGGGTCCGGGGTACCCAATGTTGAGTCAATAGGACCAGAGTCTGTAACTCCAACCCCTGTAATTGAAAATGTTATTAATGAAAATGTTCAACGTTTGGATTATTTCAGTGTTGATGATATTCCAGGTCAGCCAAGACCGTTAGCGGTAGATTATTCTTTTTCTGATTTGACATACATTCAGAGAATGGTCAATGATACTGGTTCGGAGACTGAACAAGGATATGTATTTGACATGGATGATGATGTGTCGGTTGATGATGAACATTTGGGTTCAGATGAGTATTATGATGATGCACCTGTTATTGAGACAGATACGAGTGATGATGAGGGGCCTGCTAAAACTTCTCATGGAGAATCTAGTTCAGCTTATGCAACGCCTACTCAGGATTCTACATCATTACAATCAACTTAAGAGGCATCTAAAAGTGAAATTGCTGAAGAATGAATAGAAAGAAATAAGCAGTGGTGGCCTCAAGGTAGATCTGCAGAACCAGTACCTGTGACTTGCAAAATTTACAAGGTTCGTGGAGATTATACCGGTTTGATTAAGAGTTGGAAGGTTCGTCAAAGAATGATTATGATTAAGAGAATGGACGGCATTCAGTACTTCAAGCTTCGGTTCAAACAATTAAGTACGTTGCCTAAAGGAGAGATCAATCGTTTGGCACAATTAAATTAGATTAATCCTTTGAAAGATGATTATGCAGATTACATTCAGAGAACTTTGCGTCAAGAGGTTCGAAGCAAAAGATATAACAAGATAAAGCCTACACTTGGTACGCAGTATACTTTCAAGAAGAAGCTAGATCCAATGACAGGGCAGCCTATGGTTAAAGTTCATTATTCGCCGGCTGACTGTTTGACAGAGATTCCTTTGGAATCAGTTCCCTATACTTTTCTCAGCAGATTCATTAAATGGGAGCTCGATTCCCATACTGGTGAAGCGGTGATTACTTTCGTTCCAGATTCTGAACTGCGATTAGAATTTGGAGGTATTTGGAACTTGTGACAAGCAACGTTAAGAGTTTTTGATCCTTTGAGTCTGATAAATATGCATGAAAAAGATTTAAGACGACTCTTCGATGATAGAATTCGGGTTAATGCAAACAATGAATTCAACAAGAAACTTGCAGATCAATTTCAGAATGTGGTAAAAGTTTGTGTGGCACATGGTATTCATGCCAATGGAAAGTTTACTGTTGGATGGGCTTAACTGAAGAAATTTGTGAAGACCAAGTTGAAGACACGGTGGAGTTTGTTGATACATTTTGATATGTCTATCAGCTGGTCTAGTTCGAGTTTGTAATTAGTTTTGTGTTTACTGATTTGTGCGACGTTGTATGTAATGTCGCATATGCGACGTCAGTTAGTTGGGCCTGCGACGTTGGCTATGTCGCATGGGCCTGGACCTGCGACGTTGTGTGTAACGTCGCAGGATAGAGTGTTTAGTATATAAACACATTTTGTAATCAGTTTTATGGTTGACGAAAAACCCTAAACACAATCAGTCGAAAATACCTGTAACCTAGTCGATTATTATCAATAAACAACTGTTTGAATTCGTTTATATCACGTTTGTTTTATTGATTCGTTTGAGTGATTATTCAATTGGTGATTCCGCCATCAATTGATTTGTGTGACTTGATTCAAGATCGAGATTACGGACTTACACGGATAAGATGGAGAAATTAACCAGAATCTATATAAAAGAAATTGTTTCGAGACATGGAGTGCCATTATCCATTATCTCTGACAGAGATGCTAGATTTACTTCTCGCTTTTGGCAAACACTGCAACAGGCACTAGGTACTCAACTTGATATGAGTATTGCCTACCATCCGCAGACCGACGGCCAAAGCGAGCGAACAATACAAATGCTCGAAGACCTATTAAGGGCGTGTGTGATAGACTTTGGAGGTAATTGGGATACACACCTACCTCTAGCAGAACTTTCTTATAACAACAGTTATCACACCAGCATACAAATGGCACCATTTGAGGCACTGTATGGACGCAAGTGCCGATCGCCACTCTGCTGGGCAGAGTTGGGCGACAGACAATTATCGGGTCCTGAGATAGTCCAAGAAACTACGGACAAGATATCTCAAGTGCTTAACCGATTGAAAACAGCACATGACCGACAAAAGAGTTATGCCGACAACAGACGGAAACCTTTAGAGTTTCAAGTAGGTGACAAAGTCCTACTCAAAGTAGCACCCTGGAAAGGGGTTGCACGATTTGGAAAACGGGGAAAACTTAACCCACGATACATCGGACCGTTTGAGATCATTGCGAGGATTGGTCCTATCGCCTACAAGCTCCAACTACCGCAAGAGCTTAGTAGTATCCATGACACCTTTCATATATCTAACTTGAAAAAGTGTCTTTCCGATGAAACACATATCATCCCTCCGGACGAAGTCTTCATTGACTCAAAACTAAATTTTGTGGAGGAACCTATTGAAGTTGTGGACTCGAAAACGCAGAAACTACGACACAAACGAATCTGGGAACGTGAGGATGAAATGCGCAAGAAGTATCCTAAACTATTTAAAACCGTGACCGAGACTCACGACATGAATTAAATCTCGGGACAAGATTTCCCTAACGGGGGGAGAATGTGACAACTCTCCAAATTAGGTACTGATTAAAATTTAAGCATGTGCATTCTTACGCTAATTTCCTGATTAAGTTTAAAACAAAACTTCCGATGTGATGTAAGCCTAGCAAGCCCAATACTTTTAAACAAAAAGTATTACATATTATGTGATTAATAATAATAATCGCGTACAAACGTATCGGAATGAACCTGACAGAAAGATAAAACAAAAGTTGATGACATGAAATAATTAATAATTCGATTATTAATTACGAGTATTATTATATCTATAACATATAGATAAAACAAGTTAAATATACGTTTAACATAAAACGTATTATAAAACGACAGAAACAATTTTAAAATGCACCCAGAGATAAAAATGAGAAAAGTTCAAATTTTCTCATTCATTCGAAAGCATTTGGAACATTACCTCAAACTATGAATCCGAAATTCGACTGAAATTTGGCACCCAATTGGTTATGAGCAGTCTAATGTACAAATTTATACAACAGTCTAAAATAATAAAAATCTCATTATTCTAAATTTAAATAACGAACCAGGAGAACATCTACAAAATAAAAATATAAAATGTTAAATTTTATATTGTACTAATTATACCCGCACCCGAAATTAACGGGCCAAATATTACCACCAACCTCAAATAATTGAGGAGGCAGTATCTATTACTAGCCATACTCGTTTGAAATATTATACTCCCACCTTCTTCTTTCTGTGATCATTCACTCACATACACAAAAGTCATCTTCAATCTTTTCTTTTTCTTACTAAGTTAGAGCAGAAGCAGAGTAGCTCAAGTAGCAACAGCAGGAAGCAACAAACATTAAAACATAAACAATAACCATCATCATCAACCTCGGTCTTCATCATCCTCACCACAAAAGCATTGTAAGGAAACCTTCAATCTTTGAATTCTTTACCTAAATTTCGTATTCTAGCATGTTTATATCAAAATCCATGAATATATGTCACAGAAATTTGATGATCATATTGATTGTTCATGAAATGGAAGTATAAAACCAAAACTTAAAACCCAAGATTCATATGTGGGTACATGATTTATGTGTAAGGATAAGTAGTTGAAATGCAATATACATGATGTTATGATATGGGAATGGAGTAAAAATGAGCTAAAACATTCGAAACAAAACCTGTATATATATGTATATATCACACAGACCACGAACAGAGTGCGAGAGGTTGGAGACGAACCAACCCGATCGGTTGGCTTGGGCCAGCCGATCGGCTGGTTGTGATGATCCGAACGGCTCAACTAACTGAGCCGAATGGCTAGTTAAGTTGAGCCGAACGGGTTGAAATCTCATGCCCAAACGGCTGGGTTATGTGTTTGGACATAAAAAAATATATGGATTAAGTACGTGGACTGGGTCGAACGGAAAGGAACTGGGCCGAGGCTCACAGCCGAACGGCTCATGGCCCAAGCCGAATGGCTGGGCTGGGTTGTCTCGCTGGACTGGGCTGTGACTTGGGCCTGGACCAAAAACTTTGGGTTTACATTATTGGGCCTTATGTTTAACAAAATGTACCGGACTTAATAACCACCTAAATGGGCCAACTAATTGGGCCAAGCCCAATAATCTACAAAACATTTAAAACATAAAATGTGACCCGAGACGTTTAACGGCATGGGTATTTATAAAAAGAACAATGAATTTTATAATGATACGATGTAAATAAAATTTGTAAACTTTGAAATAGGTATCTAGACAACGATAAATTTCGAGACGATAACATATATTTATTTTATAAACGGAAATCAGTAGGATTGTAAGTTTTGTAACAAACCAAAACTTACAAGTATTTTATACGTAAACAACGTAATTAAGACTTATATGTATATATAGATATACATATATATATATATATATACCTACGACACTTGTAACTATATACATACATATATATATATATATACACATATATGGACCTACACGTTTAACAAACGCATGATTTAATAATATACAACAAGTATATTTACACCAGTATACATATATTGAACGAGTATATGTACAAAGGGAACAAAACGACGTTCAAATATATATATACGACTACATACGTGTATGTACATTTAACAAAGTATACGACGTCGAAAATAATAACAATATTTCAACACAACGTCACCAACAAATTTAACGACTTACATTATTAAGAAATCAACAATTTCTTCAAACAAACAAACCGTTAACATAAGTTGATTAAACAAATCAAACGTACTTATGTTAATACATTTATTTTACTTAGGTTAACATACCTTGGGCAATTATCCGTTGGCTGCTAGCATTCATACCGAGCAAACCACAGTGAGTTTACAACCCTTACTTTTAAATGTTTTCTGCTTTTAAACACAGGGGTGTTAAACATAGAAATTTCATGCCAACACATGCAATCAAACGATAAATGCTTTATTGCTTTTATACAACTGTTGATTTGTGATATTACATATTCACTATTATTTTGGGAATTAGACAAAGTATCCTAGTACGGACCCAGACTTGGAATGTGTGCATGAAAAGACCTCAGGACATGCTACTGTAACCATTAGCTAGGTGACTCTAGCCACTGAGTATACGGATAGTACTATTGCCGTGACGACCCTCCTACGGTGGAGCGTATACTTAAATGTCCATTCAGGCAAACAACATAAGTTCTGGTTGTGGTTTGGTTATAGGGTTAGGTCGCGCTACTTTAACTTGTGAGGTTTAGCTCACCTCACAGGAGATCATAGTCTAAGTAAATTCCCACATACTTTTAGGAAGAACGAATCCTACAACTGTTAAATACCGGAAAACATACCGGCAACTTATTGTATACTGGTAAACAACCAGTCATATGTTTTAGGGTAACAACCCTACATAACTTGTATTTTATAAATGAATAACAAGTCATTTACACAAACTTGGATTAACTAACCACATACATATACAAACCTGTAAATTCACTCAACATAATTGTTGACGACTTTCTCTATGTTTTTCAGGAAATTAGCTGGGTAAGTAATCGCATGCATTTAGGATGGACAACCCTGGACTACTTAGGATGCCACATACTTTTGGGACCGCTTTTGAAGGATTTCCTCTGTATGACTGCAGACACTGCAGTCATACTTAGGAAATCTAGTATTTAACTTATGTATTGTAAAACTAAATGTTTTAAACTCTACTACTACTGTTACGACTTACATAGTCGTACTACTTTTGTAACAACTGTTAAACTTGGCATCCTTGATAAATAAAGTTGTGCGATAACCATATGCTCTGAGTATGTATGTATTTGTTGGTTGATTTACTGCTCGCAGCCCCGCCACGTCACCAAAGCTTCCGCATAATTAATTAGTACTGATTGTAATTACCGTTTGGCGGGGTGTGACATATTAGGTACTTGGGAACGTTGGATATTTAATGTAATATTTGGACTGTCACAAATTTAAAGCCCTTATTTTGAAAAAAATTTAAAAATTCAGGAGTGCTTTAGATTTTCTCTTTCTTTTGGAACCATTACTTTAAATCTCTCATGTTCTCAGGTACCATGCCAACAAAGAAGAAGTCAAAGCTAAACCTAGCATGCCCACTTATAGGTTCTTTAGCCTACCTTAGAGCCACGCCAGCACACGATCAGATGGCACATATATGGAGAGACAAGTCTTTTGGACGATTCAGATATATAGACTGGGATAAGTTACAAGTCTTGGGATTAAAGCAAAGATTGGAGGACATGCTCAGTTATTCAGTAGAGGGTCAACAGTTTGAGTCCTTTAAGAGACTATTTAGCATTGATGAGCAGGTATATATGGAGATGATTACCGAGTTCATGACCACCTACACATTTGAGCCACGGAGGACAGTTTGTGATAGTTTGATTACATTTCGGTATATGGGCAGCTTGTTCACTTTGTCATTAGCCCAGTTCATGCAGTACCTTGACCTTTACACTTCGGATGTGATACACTCTTCCTTGTTCACGGATGGAGCCACTTCGGTTTCCATTCCCATCTTAGCAGGTGATGCATGGAGTCGTTGGTCACTAACAACGTATTTCTGGGGTATTAAAGCTACCCAGCTTAGAGACCCAGTTCTGCAAATCCTGTACAAGTTATTAACTTGTTCTATTAATGGAAAGTATCCAACAAATGGGCGAGTATCTGAGTTTGATGTCACAATGATGACCTGTATCCTAGATAAGAAGAATATCCAGGTGGCCTACCTAGTTGCACAAAAAATTTTAGAAGAAAAAGGTTATGGCGCCAGACAGGTACTGTGGTCACGAGATTAATTAGAAAGATGGGATTGCTAAGGACAGCGGAGGTAGAGAGATTCAGGAGTCTACCTAGATGGAGTGCCCAGTCATTGGACTACGAGTTCCTGAGGAGTACGGGAGTACTCAGAGTTATGAGGGATGGCACAGTATATGTTAGGGAACGAGCAGCTAATCTCAATACTATAGATATTCTGGTTCCAGGATTGGTTTTAACCAGATGGATGAAGAAAAGAAAGCAGCAAGGAGAACCTGTTGATTCAGATTCGGATGAAGACATTGATGAGGATGAGACAGAGGACATAGTCGCATCACCACCATTATTACCACCACCCACTAGGGCAGGACCTTCTACCCCTACTCCCAGAGTTCAGGTACCTGGATACAGGTATCACTATGGGACTCCTCCGGGACCAGACTATTGGTACTGTCTTATGCAGATGCAGATCAGATGTTATAGCGCAACCAGACAGCAGGCTGCGGGGATGCCTATGAGTCCACTTCCAAACTTACCATGCGGATTAGGCCGAGCACCACCACACTTATATCCCCCTGCAGTCCCTGCTCTAGCACCTCCACCATTTCCAGGTCGTGGCCATGGCTTACCCCCTCAGATGATTCCACCCAGACCACAGCCACCTCCAACACAGGTTTCTATCATGAAACAGCCTGTCCTTTCAGTAGTTGGCTCAGCCAAAAGACAGACTTCCAGAAATAGTGGGAGATCCAGGATATCCAGACGAGTGATCACTGCTCAGAGTCGCAGGAGCCTCAGACGTGCCGATCCTACCATTCTGTCACAGGCTCCAGTGTCCTTCCACAGACAGATAGACTTATTCGGGGGACATGCTCAGCATGAGTTGCCTGCTATTCCACTGGAGAGCCTTGACATGCCCGCAAGGCCATTTATTGATCGATTGATACAAGATGGAGTGTTCACGATAGGTACACCAGATACATGAGCTGATCAGGTTGCATCAGATGCAGGCACCCGGTATCATAATCCGACAAGACTTCCCCTATCACAGCTCCAGCACCATGAGTATCACGAGCACCACAACCGAGCAACAGATTGCTCCGCTTTCTGACTTCTCTCTATTTTCTATTAGACTTTATTAGCTCTATTTGTATTTGATGTACTATGGATGCATAGACATCACTATTATCCCGTTATTACTTTATTATTCTATCACTTTATTTTTTTTTATTTAGCAGCTATTACTTGATTATTGAGTGGCTTGTTTGTTTGATCCAAACACTAATTATTGAAGACCGAAATGGAGAAGACTGTCGACCACACCGCGAAGGATGTCGGAGGATGCAGGTCGCAAACCAAACACCAGCAAACTTCCCACTAGTAGCCGATAGTACACATGGAGGACCACAAAGCGGTAACCCATACCAAACCTTCTACCCATTTAAAGCATTAATTATCTCAACCGTTATCTCAAAAACTAAGTGTGGGATCTTCAAACCACACTACACTTATGCAACAATCCGGAAATAAGTAGAATCTCTAAGTGTGGGATACTTCGACAAGAGGTGTTCAATACATAGATTCGAACATTAGGGACAATATTCCTCTAAGTGTGGGATATACGGTTTGCAACCGTAAGTTTGACCTCTTCTCCGTAAAATAAACAATATTCTTATATAAAGGCTAAAAATAGAGAAATTTTCAAAAAAAAAATTTGGATTCAAAAGCAATAACTTCTAGAAACTCTATTGTCCAAAAATTACAGCAAGAAACGAGTTTATACAAAGAAACAAATGGTTTTTCCTAGAATAAGATACAAACGAAAAGGGCAACACATGGCTAGGCACACATTGACCAAAACATTCGATTCATGAGGTTTGAGACCATAGTTAAGCATTCAACCCTAAAGATTTTTAACTTTTCATTTCATGTGTGTGCCGATGTATGCATTTGAATTAGAACTTGCTCTTGCAATACATTTCGAGATCACACCAATGAGTGTCATACGTGGCATAGGTACAACCTATCTCGATACTTATTAAGGAATCCCAACACCCCTTTACAACCAAACATCCACTCACTCTTCACACCCACTATCCTATCAAAACCTCCCTTTATATCCTCATCCTGAACCTACGGAAGTCACGTCTTCAGAATTTTTAAAGATACTCTCAATTTTCCAAATTTCCACAAGAAAAGCCAACACAACTTCACAACCCAATGCCAAAAGAAATCTTTCGGACAATAATCCATTGGTAAGGCAGGTATTATAAAAAAAATAGAAAGAGAGAAGAAGAAAAAAAATGAAAAAAAAAATGAAAAAAAGAAAGAGAAGAAGAAAACATATATGACGGCACTACCCAAGAAAGTCCAGAAAAGGGAGTTAAAATCCAAAAAGGGTTGCACTACCAAGTCTTTACAAATCTGAGAAATTCCAAAAGAGAATTTCTTGGAAAAACATCCTAGTTTCAGGAAGATACGAGGAAAGAAAAGTATCCTCTCTTTCCACACACCTTCTTCACACTCCAAAACCAAATCCCTCTAAGAATATCATTTTTTCACACACCTTCTCCACATCTCCAAAACCAAAAACCAGATTCGTCTCTAAAATATCTTGAAAAGTTAGTATCGTTCTCATTCAAAGTGATGGAAATCTGATTCTTGATTAAGCCTATGACAAAAATGCTGCATGACTGGCTATCTGAGTGATTCACACTAGCAAGTAAGAAACCCTAAACACTTGAGTGATTTGAGTGACCCGCTGTGAGGATTGCCTAGTCATGATTACCATTTAAGTTGCTTGAAGAAAGTATCAAATTCTATAAACCCTAGTTTCTCGTAAGAAAACATTCAAAATTGAAACTTTATATTCTTTGGAAATGGTATTTCTAAAACTAAATGCAATTAGAACCCCTCTAAAATCCTTTCATGAATGAGTTTGCTTGAGGATAAGCAAAAGCCTAAGTGTGGGATATTTGATATCGCGTAAAAAGTAACATTTTTACTACCGATATCTCTCTCATTTAAGACTAATACTTGGCATATAAGCTCACTTATCACATGAATCAGTGATATTATGCCAAGAAGGTGAAAAAACGGAAGCACAAAAAAAATCACTAAAAATGGGAGAAAAATGAAGATTCCACACACGTTTGAAGATTCAAGAAATCAAGAAAAAAATCCAACATGAAAGGAACACCACCATGGATTCTCTGCTCCGAAGCCTTCGTTTTCAAAATACGAATCTAACAAAAGAAGAATCAACAAAAACGGATGAAGAATGAAGATTTTGCATGCTAAAAAAGATTCAAATGATTCGGTAGAAAACATCTCAAGATCGGAGAAACATCTCATGGATTTCTTTACATCAAAGTCTTCGTTTCTGAAAATCAAATCCAACACAAAAAGAATAATCGAAAACGGGCACATGACGAAGAAAATACGTGCGAAAACGAGAAACAAACAAACGACGACGAACAAGGATGGCAGGTCATCGGTTGGCTCCCGGCCGCAGGCTGTCGCTCGTCCCTCGGTCCTTTTTCGTCCTTGCCTGGTACACGTGCCACACCTTTCATGCTTTTTCCGTACTTTCGAGTACATGTGCCACACCTTTTCGAGAATGGTACCGTACCGCCCCTCCAAGATTGCTAACGTGAGCCTCTAGTTGCTAACTTGCACCGGATTTCAAGAATAAATAGGTTCCTTTGGCTCACAAATGAGGACACACTCTTCGGAACAAACAATTCCACTTTCTCACTCTAGAAATTCTCTTGTATTTTATAGTCTTTCTCATTCTAGGATTATTGTAATTAATCTACGGATTAACATAGAGGCTAGAACGAATACTAGGGATTTGGAGATCAATCTTTGTACGTGCGAAAGAGTTATCAATCATAATAATATGCTGCTACACATTTATATCTGGGTGATATCTAAACCTTTATCAGACTTGTCTTATTTCATATTTCAATATGCATTATTACTTGGTATGTGTTGAGTCACTGGTCGCTGACCAACTCAATGATAACAAACTCGATGAAGAAAATGATTAAGTCAAAGCTGCTGTTGCTGATGTTATTAATCATTGGTCACTGATCGCGCTCCAACGGTCGGTTCGGAAATCCTTCTGGTCGTTGTGGTCCTTCCGCTGGCTGCGACGGTTAGTGTGTTTCTATTTATATTTTGTTGGGCCTAAGTATTCTAAAGCTATGGGTGAGTATAGCGATAGGTATGACCTAGGGTCGTTCTTCAAACTACAACGGGCATGGGATCTAGGACTTCAGTTATCCTTCAAGATTTAGCAAGGGTTTCTAGAGGTTTTGGTTGGTTTTAACTAACTAATTATCTAAAACTTCAAGTAAAGAAAGAGAGGTGAGGTGGCAACGAGAACTTACAGGTTAAGCGAGTGTTCACTATGATAATTACTCATGCTATTTAGGGGTAGTTATTAGGGTAAAGCCTTAGTTAAGATGATAGCTCCATAATTGAACCGACAAACTCAGAACTCTCAATTATGAACAAAGTAATATACCTACAGCCTTTCAGCTGTGGTATTTCCGTTGCTTAATCAAAGGTTCCTTATTTGTCTAACCTGGATATGGGTCATATATTTCCTAATGAGCCATAGCTCCTAGCCTATCATCTATCTAACGTAGAGTTGTCCGCAATCAGATAAATAATATGTCACATGGATAATAGCTATGGAATGTAGACTACACCGGAAGTTGTCCCAAATGTAGTAACCAATTTAACCAACGACCATCCTCGAGTCTTGTCCCCCAATCTCGGACATTTGAGATATCCGAATCATGACATGAATTGTTGAATAAACAAAAACATGAATAGGGGTTTCCTACCAGGATAAGCTGGGATGGTCTGGTCTAATGGCTAGTTAAATTATTCATCATTATTTCATATAAATCATCATAACTATTCTATGCATGTTAAACTGGTGTATGCAAGACCCAATCAAATATCCTATCAGCATAAATGATACAAACATGCAGACCCTAAGCAGCAATCAAATAAGAACATACAATAAGGTAGCATAGCAGGGATCAGTTTTAATCATGCAGAGTAACAAGATAATGGTTAAGTCACAAATGCCCCGAAAGTTCTCTCAAAGAGACTTGTTAAATGACTTGAATCCTACCTATCTCTAATCCTACGCTCCGTGTCTCCCTCCGGTTATATTTCAACCAGGAGAACACCATCCATGTCGAGTTCAAAGATCATCAGACACTGAATAATAAGCAGCATACTACTAGCAATTAGCCAAGCCTAGAAGGATGTTACTAACCAAAACATAAGTTGGATAGATAAACATTTGAGATTCAATTCATAGATTCAAATATATTTCAATAGCATATAGACAGAGTAACAACATGATTTAAGTATAACTACCCTAGCATGGCAACTATCATAGCAAACACAGTTTTGTTTTGCTTAGCATGGCAATAATTCTAGCCAAGTATTTCTAAATAAGCATAGCAATAGCACAACATTATTCAAAAATAACAAGATAGAGATTATAATAAAATCTGACGAAGCGTTATTACAAATCTTGCATAACCGCAGTCTCGGAGCACCTCCATTACAAAAGAGCTTAAAGCTCGTAACCTACTAGCTTAACTAATCTAACTACTTTATTCTAGAGAGAGAGTAGAGAGAGAAGTGAAGAATGAGATGTGAAGTGTGTAGTGTGAGATGGTATGTTGTGAAGTGTGTGGAAATGAGCATTTGAGCTTAGTATTTATAGGAAATGCATAGCCGTATCCGTCAACCGTATCCTGAACCTTAAATGCACAACCGTATCGCACAACCGTATAAAAATCTGATTTTTATCACCCAAATGCACTGATACGGCTGTCCTAGGGAAAATACGGCTGTCCTGGAGCAAATACAATTGGACACCACCCGTATACGGATGTCCTAGGCCATATACGGCTGGACACAGACTATACGGTCTGTGCCCAACCGTATACGGTCTGGGTCAGCCGTACACCACTGTGGACAGCCGTATCCTGGCCCCTTTGGTTTTTATTTCTTCATTTTGGCATATCTTCTTCGTCGTTTATCCGTTTTGAGCGATTCTTGCATCCACGCGTTCATATTTTCCTAACGAAGAAAATAACATAAGTTAGAGGTCATAACTCAGAGCGTAGCTCAAGAAGCAATGAAATGAGTGAACGTGAATGCTTGTGATCGTTTTCGTTAGATTTATTGTGTTTTTCGACCATTTTAGTTGATTTTTAAAATGTTTTCTATATTTTAGCCTATGTTATGAGTATTAGTGATAAAGTATCTATTTTGGTTAGTTTCATCACATATTTGGCTGATTTGACGTAAAAAGTCACGTTTTGTGCACCTTTTCAAGCCCATTTTGGTTCAAATCTTTTAATAAACATCAAATAATTAATGTTTTATGCTAGAAATGTAAAATGAACCAAAACTTAGACTTCCTTTCAAAAAATCACTTAAAATGCTCAAATAACGAACAAAGCAGAGCTAAAATGATCCACTTGCGATTCTGACGTATAATTAAGCTAGACTGGACTAATTTGTGTCATATTGATCTTCAGGAAAATACAAAACCACGGGTGCAAGAATCGTTCAAATCTGACAAATAACGAAGAAGTTAGAGCCAACCGAAGATCACAAGAACTACGACCAGTGCACAAGACTTACGATGCAGCACACAAAGAACAAGACCCAGGGTACACCACCCCCATAGGGGCCGTATACCACCCTAGAGGGCCATATACACCCCATTCAGAGCCGTATACCCCCTCTAAGGGTTGGTATACCCCCCTTTTGGGGTGGTATACCCCCTTTTTGGTGCCGGATACGCCCTATTTGCAACCGAATACGCCCTATTTGCTACTGAATACGCCCTATTTGGTATCGAATACGCCCCTTTTGGTGTCGAATTTCATAGCTCGATGGTGTATTTTAGTGTTAAAATGGGAGCGAGGGTGTTAAGTGTAAAATTGTAACTTGAAGCCTATAAATAGAGGCTTTCACCTCCTCATTTCTCATCCCTCACCATCCATCAAAATCCCTCATTCCACACACACTTTCTCTCTCTAGAATAATATTAGGAGTTAGTTAGCTAGTAGGAGTAGAGTAGCAAGCTTACTAGCTTTGTACGGAGTCGCTTCGAGACTATGGTTGCGTAGATTTGTTGTAACGCCTAACATGTTCTATTATATTATCCTTTCTTCTAATTTTTATATATGTTGTGCTATTGTCATGATTATTTAAGAATGCATGCTATGATAATTGCTATGTTAGGCTAGACAAATCTGTGTTTGCTATGATAAATATTATGCTAGGGTAGTATGCTTTAAACAATGCTATTACTCTGTTTGTCTGAAATTAGGATATGTTTGAATTTATGAATTAATTCTCTAATGTTTTATTAACCCAACTTATGTTGTGGTTTGAAACCTATTAATATAATCCGGCCAATTGTAGAAATAGGTCCCTCAACTATTCTATGTCTGAATGATTCAATGAACTCGGCATGGCCGCTGTTTTCCTGATTGAAACTAATCAGAGGAGACACGGAGCATAGGATTAGAGATAAATTAGAATTAATCCCATATATCGAATGCTTTTGAGAGAACTTTCGAAGCATCCGTGACTTAAACATTTATCCAGAAACTCTGCCTAAAATAAACTGATATTTATCCATGTTACACTACTGCATGTTCTTGTATGATTGTTGCTCTATGGTTTACATGCTAGTATCTGTTTATCTACTGCGGTTATTGGGTTTATGATTAGGTTTTCAAACATAGAATAATTACATACGACAGTTTAACATGCTAGAATAATTACAATGATTTGTATGAAATAATGTCGAACAATTTAACAGATCGTTAGACAGACTTTCCCAACTTATTCCGCGGGGTCACTCCTGTTCACTTTATTGTTTATTCAACAATTCGTGTCACGATACGGACGTCTCAGACGACCGAGACTGGGGAATAGGATTCAAGGTTAGTTGTCGGTTAAATTGGTACTACATTTGGGAGAACTTCCGGTGTAGCTTACACTCCATATCTGTTATCCATGTGACATGTTATTTATTTGATTGTGGACAACTCTACGTTAGATAAGTGATAGCATAGGAGTTATGGCCCATTAGGACATATACAGTAAAGATACAGGATCTCTGGGTGAGGCATCAAAAATACCGTAAAACGGCTCAGTACTTGGTATAGCGCTGGAACCACCTCTGGTGAAGTACAAATGCGTGGAAGCCACGAAAAGGTCGTAGGTACAGTACTATGTTGAACATCGTTCAGAGACCCAAAATCAGCATTGCTAGGATTCATTATAATTAGAGCCCCAATCCTCATAACTACCCCTAAATAGCATATACTGACATCATAGCAAACACTCACGTAATCTATAGATCTCTCAACGACTACACTCCTCATTTACCTTTTTGTTTTTAGTTTAAAGTAGAATAGAAAACAAAACCCCTCAAAAAGTTTTAATTCTCAGCTAAATTACCAAAGATAATTAATCCTCCTATGATCCCATGCCCGTTATGGTTTAAGAACGACACATGAATCATACCTACCACTTATACAAGTAGTGGTGTAACTTAGGCTTCCCAGCAAAATATAAATTTTTAAAACCCTCTGATCTGCAACCCGACTGGACAGTCAGCAACCACAAGGAAGCAATTCCTTGACCGACCGTTGGGAGGCGATCAGGTTTTTGGCGCCGCTGCCGTGGACTACAGCGACCGATTTTAGGAATTTAGTTATCTTAGTTATTTAACGATCCTTTCGGAAGATCAATATCATTCGAAAGTTTCCTTTTCTATCCTTAGGTTAATTTTACTTTTTCCATCCTTAGATTAGTATAGTTTAAAACTTTCCTTTCCAAAACCCTACTTTCTACCAACAAGCTATGTCGAACCGTATCACTCTCGCCTCATCAATTAAGCCACTGCTAGAGGGACGAGGAGGATCGATCGTAGCACCAACCGATGAAACCCTTGAAATTAAGCCTCACTACATTAAAATGCTAAAATCTGAGTGTCAGTTTCATGGTCTTTCGATTGAAAATCCAAACGCCCATCTCAACAAATTCATCAATCTTTCCGACTCTTTCACACAAATAGAAACCAATAGAGACCTTCTTCGCCTCCATTTGTTTCCCTATTCTTTATCCTCTCGAGCTTTAACATGGTTTTATGAATTCGAACCCAATTCGATTCATACATGGGAGGAGATGGCTACTAAGTTTCTAGCTAAGTACTTCCCTCCTTCCCTGCAAACCAAGCTTAAAAACGATATCACTAACTTCCATCAAGGAGTTAATGAATCATTAAGCACTGTTTGGGAACAATACAAGAAATTAATTGGAAGATGTCAGAACCATTAGTTGGATGAAACGAATCTGGTCTGTACATTCTACAACAGTTTGAGTCCTCAACACAAACAAACCCTCGACGCTGCTACATCCGGAAATTTCATGCTACATACCTCTAACGAAGCTTGGAAATTGATCGAGACGATTGCGACACATCAGCATAACTTGGAGTCAGATGAATCTACTTCAGAAATAAGGAGTACTTCTAACCAAACCTTAGACAAATTAAGATCTCAACTCGATTCTATCACTCAAATTGTCAAGGATTTGCAAGAATCTTCAAACCCTAAGCTAAAGAAGATACCTCAAAAGTTCCTCTCAAGCCGAAGGGCCAACGAAGAAATTCTTACAACCAGTAGAAACCCTAACCACTCTCTTCATTCAAAACTTTTCATTCAGCGGTTTACCACACAACCCATTTCTCAATCTTTAATTCTCTTTACTCCTTCCCCATTGACTTCTCGTCTAAACAACGAAAATTTCAAAAACTTCATTGTTGAACAAAATAATGTCAATAGAAAAATTGTTGATTTTCAAAACCAAATTGATTATTTGACTAGAATTTCAAACGATTTAATTAAAAACATGGAGGATAATGTTAAAAAGTTGTTTTTAAAAGTTGAGGAGAAGCAAAGGGAAGAAGCGATCTACAATTCTGTCTATCACTCATCCTATGAGCATGATGACATCCTTGTGGTCACTAGAGGAGGAAAAGAGACTAAGAACGAGAAATCCAAAGATATTCCTACAACTGAACCTTCTACTTCTCTGCCTAATAATTCAGTTCAAGATGACACCCCCATCACTTCTCCTGAACCAGAACCTTCTAAAGCCCCAAAAGATATTAGACCCACGCGTATACCTTTCCCTGGTAGGCTTAAGAAAGAGAAACAAGAAGTTCAATTTGGAAAATATCTAGAAATGTTCAAAAGCTTACACTTAAATGTTAGGCTTTTAGATGCTTTAGTTGAAATGCCTAGTTGTGCCAAATTCTATAAGGAACTCTTATCCAATAAAGAAAAACTTAGACAAATAGTTAACTTATCCTTAGATGCAGAATGTTCATTGATTATGCAACAAGGACTACCCCCCAAGCTAGGAGACACTGGCTGTTTCACTATTCCTTGTTATCTTCAGGATGTTCAAATAAGTAACGCCTTAGCTGACTTAGGAGCTAGTGTAAACCTTATGCCATACTCTCTTTTTTGGAAACTAGGATTAAGCGAACTATTACCAACTCGAATGACCATCCAGTTAGCCGATAGATCAGTTAAACTCCCTCGAGGAATTGCTGAAGATATTACGGTCCGTGTTGATAAATTCATCTTTCCTGTTGATTTTGTTGTTATGGATATTGAAGAAGACGCCCATGTTCCACTCATCCTTGGCAGACCTTTCCTAAACACTGCCAAGGCCGTCATTGACGTTAATGAAAAATCTTTAAAACTTCGTGTTGGAACTGAGGAAGTCACATTCAATGTTGATAAACTAATGAAACATCCTATGGGAGAAGATCTTGGTCTTGTAGATTCTTTGTAGGAAATCATTGAAGAACATTTGGAGGAAATTCTCACGATAAGCAGCATCAACCCCAACATCATCATCACAACAAGGAAACTATGTGAAGAAGGCACGGGATCATGCTCTGCTCTTTTAGATTCTTCCACCGCATCAAGAGAAGTTCTATGTCCTTTAAAGAACTCCAGCCCGTAGTTCAAGACAGTTATGACTGCTTCGCTTGGGCATGGCACACCAGTCACTCTTCTAAGAAGGAACCCGACTCCTGAAGTACATGATTCATCTCTCTCAAGGAAAGAAGTTCAAGGGATACTCAAGGAAATGGAATCAATGTTTTCACCACCTGAACCACAAAGAGAAAATCCAGAAATCACCATAAGCACTTCTTCATCAGCTCAATCTCAGAAGTTTGCACTCACTGAAGACAACGATATCATCACTGGAGAAAATGCAACTTCCACATCATCAACTGTCAAATACGAGCTGAGGAAGGATGCATTCTCTGATAAAATAGAACGGGTTGAAATAGCTTCAGCCAACGCATCAGATTCACCTCTTGAAGAGTCAGACTTCCAAACAGAGTTTGATGAACTCAAGCGAGATGAAATTGCAAGAATGAAGCCTTCCACTGAAGAACCGCTGGAATTGGAACTGAAGGAACTTCCCTCTCATCTGGAATATGCTTTTCTCGAAGGAACTTCACACTTACCAGTTATCATATCCAAAGATCTGAAGCCTGAGGAAAAAGCCAAGCTCATCCAAGTGCTTAAGTCAAATAAAAAGGCAATTGCTTGAAAAATCTCTGACATACAAGGAATCAGTCCAAACTACTACACACACAAGATTTTAATGGAGAATGACTTTAAGCCATCAGTTCAGAGACAGAGAAGAGTCAACCCGAAGATTCAAGACGTGGTTAAAAAGGAGGTTATCAAACTTCTTGATGCTGGCCTGATATACCCTATTTCTGATTCTCCATGGGTTAACCCCGTACTGATTGTTCCAAAGAAAGGAGGTATAACGGTGATTACAAACGAACATAATGAACTTATCCCAACAAGGACATGATTGAACAGTGTATGGAAGTATTCATGGACGAATTCTCGGTCTTTGGAGACTCCTTCACATCTTATCTTTCCAACCTAGACAGGATGCTAGCTCAATGCGAAGAATTAAACCTCGTTCTGAATTGGGAAAAATGTCATTTCATGGTGAAGGAAGGAATAGTATTAGGACATCAGATATCTAAAGCAGGAATTGAAGTAGATAAAGATAAAGTTGACACTATCTCGAAACTTCCAGCACCTACTTCTGTGAAAGCCATCCGAAGTTTTCTAGGTCACGCCGGATTCTACCGTCGCTTTATTAAAGATTTCTCTAAGATTTCTCGACCTATGACTCATCTTCTCGAAAAAGATACTCCGTTTGAATTTACAGATGACTGTCTTAAAGCTTTTAACTACTTGAAGGAACAGCTCGTACATGCACCGATGATGGTTGCCCCCGATTGGAGTTTGCCATTTGAAATCATGTGCGACGCCAGTGATTTCACAGTTGGAGCTGTACTAGGACAACGGAAGGAGAGACACTTTCAACCAACTTACTACGCCAGTAAAACTCTCACAGACGCTCAAGAAAACTATACAACCACTGAGAAGGAGCTGCTAGCGGTAGTATTTGCTTTTGATAAATTTTGTTCCTATATTATTTTGTCCAAAACTATTGTCTATACATATCATTCATCTCTTAAGTATCTCTTCAAAAAGCAAGACGCTAAGCCAAGACTGCTGCGCTGGATTTTGCTTCTACAAGAATTCGACACAGAAATCAGAGATAAAAAGGGAGTAGAAAACGTTGCAACAGATCACCTCAGCCGATTAGAAAATCCAGCATTGGAGAAACTTGAAGAAAAGAGATATTCAAGACCAGTTTCCAGATGAACAACTTATGAACATCGGAAAGCACCACCAGGGACTTCGATCATCATACGATCCCTGGTATCCTGATATTGCCAACTTCCTGGTGGGAGGAATTGTCTAGAAAGGAATGTCAACTTCTCGAAGATGAAAGTTCTTCCGCGACTCAAAGAATTATTTTTGGGATGATCCTTTCCACTTTAAGGTCTGTCCCGATCACATCATCAGAAGATTCGTCGACGGGAAAGAAGCCGAACATATCCTCTACCAGAGCCACCATGGAGCTAACAAGACCGCACAGAAAGTGTACGATGCCGGCTTTTATTGGCCAACCATTTTTCAAGATTCTTACAACTTGGTGAGACGTTGCGATGCTTGCCAACTATTTGGTAACATGTCCGCATGCAATGAAATGCCACTTACCAACATCCAAGCATGTGAAGTCTTCGACATTTGGGGATTAGATTTTATGGGACCCTTCCCTAAATCTAATGGTAAAGAATACATTCTGGTTGCTATTGATTACGTTTCCAGGTGGGCCGAAGCACAAGCTCTCCCAACAAACGACACCAAGGTCGTCACTAAGTTTCTCAAACAACTATTTTGTCAATTTGGAGCTCCAAGAGCCATAATCAGTGATCGCGGCACACATTTCTGCAATATTCACCTAATGAAAACATTGCAACAGTACGACATCACTCACAAAACTTCAACAGCTTATCACCCCCAATGGGCAAGCTGAAGTGACAAATAGGGCTTTGAAAGGAATCTTAGAATGAACGGTGTTCAGTCATGGGGAAAAATTGTCTGATAAATTAGATGATGCATTGTGGGCATTCAGAACGGCATATAAAACACTGTTAGAAACCACACCATATTGTCTGGTTTATGGTAAAGCATGTCATCTACCGATAGAGTTGGAATATAAGGCATATTGGGCGCTGAAGAAATGTAATTTAGACATTCCCACCATAAGATCCAATAGGAGAATGCAACTTAATGAACTGGTTGAGTTAAGAGATAAGGCGTACGATAGCTCCCTGAAATATAAAGAAAGAACCAAGATGCTCCATGATGCAAGACTCAAGCTATCAAAGTTTAAACCAGGGGATAAAGTACTTCTCTTTAACTCACGCTTCAGGAAGTTCTCTGAAAAATTCAAAGTCAGGTGGAGCGGGCCATTTATAGTCTCGAAGGTTTTTTCCTTCGGAGTAGTTGAACTCGAAGCCCCGGAAGGTAACTTTAAAGTTAATGGTCAACGCTTGAAACATTACATCGAGGACTTCCCCATTAATGAGGAAGTCTACATTTTCGAGCCACCTTGAATTATTCCCAGGTATCAAGAGTCAAGCTAGTGACTCTCTCTTAAACAAGCGCTCTTGGGAGGCACCCCAGGCTTATCTTAAACAAGCATTTGATTCCTGCTGCACCACAGTCTGCCCCAGCATCTGGGACGATCCTGACCTTGGATTATGGGATCACTACTGCTGACCCAACAACTGCTTGGGCGCTCTTTCAGACATTGTCCATTCATCATGATTCAATGGTTGAGATCCGTGAGGCAGTTGGTCTATCACGACTTCCGGACATCCCTTACAGGCTAGGGTCTGGTCCGAGAGCTTCTCGTCCACCACGGTCATTCTTTCCTCCTGCACCTAGCACTACTGATGCTCCGGTACAGGATCCGGGTCCTTCGAGTTCACACGTTGATCCTGTTGAGATGCTCGCAGCTACTGGAAGACTTGATGTACCATCACCTTCTTTTGTCCTCCAGGATGCTGCCCTTGCTGCCCTTTACCATGTTGTTGTTGCTGAGTTAGATCCTGATATGGATGATCTTCTAGATGATTAGATTATCTTTACTTTATTATGTTTATAACTTATCTACTTTAATTATGTCTATCATACTACTATTCTATGAGACCTGGTGATTATGACTCTATTTATGGCTATTTGCAGAACTCGGTATTCGTAGGAATGGATGATCTTAAAAGAAGTCTGGTCCAACCAAACTCTAGCAAATCACTCGCACCACTTCTTCATGAATCTGGTCCTACATCCAGTACCCACAAATCGTAGGGAAGTACCTGTCCAGTTCTTATGATCTTTATTATGATAATTTATGTTCATGCCCACTTAAAACTATAAGTGTGGGATTAACACCTTATAATTAGAAAACTTGAAATTTATAATTGACTTAATGCAAAACCCTAAGTGTGGGATTCTCCCTACTTAGTGTAGAAACATTGAGGATAATGTTTATTTTTAAGTGTGGGATAGCAGTATACTCTTCGCTCACTTGTTTAGGTCAAAATTTATCAAAAAATTTTGAAAATAGTCCTCAGTGAATAAATAGACCCTTATTTTGTCCAAAAATTTTAAAAAAATTTCTCTATAAAAACAGTCTTGCTTCGACAGTAGTCGAACTACTTATTTAGCAGACTGACTTTTCAAAAGATTTTTGAGTCAATAAGTAAAGAAAGAAGTACAGATTTTTTTTTGCAAGTATTCAAAAGTCGGTAAAAAGAGGTCGGAACATGTCAGACTCTAACTAATTTTAAAATGAAAGTCTAAGAGGGGCATCATGTGACTGGGCACATACAACCTATATTTGCGGTGAGGTAACTTGAGCCTAATATAAGCATTCATTTTTAATGCTTCACTTTCATTTGTTGTGGGTGACCGGTGCATGCATTCGGAATTAGAACTTTCTCCTAGTATGCATTTCGAGACCACATTGACAAGTGCCATGCATGGCATAGGTGCAATTAAATGACCTAGACATTTACTTAGGATAAAACCCGTTTTTGTCATATCTCTTCAAGCCTAACCCTGCCGATACTCACTTTTAGTATCGATGATCCGCCTATAAAACCCTGTTGAGCCTTAACCTTTTTGTTTCTTATAAACCCAAATTTTTAAACCCACTCACTTTCATACCCACCAAAACCTTATCTTAGAATTTTTTAAATTTATTGAAAAAAATGCTATTTAGATATTCTTTTTGCTTTTCCTCAAATTTCACAAATTTCGTGTTTACTTAAAACTTCTCGCGTACGTTCTCAATATTCAAAAAATCAAGAGTCGTATGGTGCGGAAAATTGACACCAAGTAAATTCGAAATTGTCAAAAGGATTGAAAAATGAAAGGATCTCAAAATGGGTAGAAAGAATATAAAATTCTCTTAGAAATTCCTTGGCAAAGAAGTTCTAAGCCAAAAAATATATAGAAAAAAGAAAAAAAGAAATAAAAATGTGTATGTGAAATAAAGCTAAGTGCTTCAAATCTCTCAAAAACTCCGATTCCTGAAAATATAAATCTTCGTTGCGTTCTTGAGGATAGAAGTCCATATAGCTATCTTCTTCCATTATTGATTATCCGTTTCCGTTTTCATTAAAAAGTGTATCTAAATAAAAAAATTCAAAAAGTTTAAAAATCCTAAGATAAACAAAAACCTTAAAACCTACAAAATTTGTTTCAAATCCGTTCCCTTTTTCTTTTATTAAGGACTCACCCATAAAATGATTTTTCTAAAAATTAAAGTTTTTGGCAAATGACGGTTTGGAGTTTGCTTGAGGACAAACAAAAGTCTAAGTATGGGATACTTAATTTAACGCAAAAAGTCACGTTTTTGTGCACCTTTTCAAGTCCATTTTAGTTCAAATCTTTTAATAGACATCAAATAATTAATGTTTTATGCTAAAAATATAAAATGAACCAAAACTTAGACTTCCTTTCGAAAAATCACTTAAAATGCTCAAATAACGAACAAATCAGAGCTAAAACGATCCACTTGCAATTCTGACGTATAATTAAGCTAAACTGGCCTAACTTGTGTCATATTGATCTCCAGGAAAATACAAAACCATGGGCTCAAGAATCGTTCAAATCTGACAAGTAACGAAGAAGTTAGAGCCAACCGAAGATCACAATAACTATGACCAATGCACAAGACTTACGATTCAGCACACAAAGAACAAGACCCAGGGTACACCACCCCCATAGGGGACATATACCACCCTTAGAGGGCCGTATACGCCCCCTTTAGGGTCGTATACCCCCACTAAGGGGTAGTATACCCCCTTTTTGGTGATGGATACGCCCTATTTGCTACCGTATACGCCCTATTTGGTGTCGAATTTCATAGCTCGAGGGTGTATTTCAGTGTTAAAATGGGAGCGAGGGTGTTAAGTGTAAAATTGTAACTTGAAGCCTATAAATAGAGGCTTTCACCTCCTCATTTCTCATCCCTCACCATCCATCAAAATCCCTCATTCCACATACACTTTCTCTCTCTAGAATAATATTAGTAGTTAGTTAGCTAGTAGGAGTAGAGTAGCAAGCTTACGAGCTTTGTACGGAGTCGTTCCGAGACTACAGTTGCATAGATTTATTGTAACGCCTAACAGGTTCTACTATATTATCCTTTCTTGTTATTTTTAAATATGTTGTGCTATTGTCATGATTATCAAAGAATGCATGCTATGATAATTGCTATGTTAGGCTAGACAAATCTGTGTTTGCTATGATAAATGTTATGCTAGGGTAGTTATGCTTTATACAATGCTATTACTTTGTTTGTATGAAATTAGGATATGTTTGAATTTATGAATTAATTCTCTAATGTTCTATTAACCCAACTTATGTTGTGGTTTGAAACCTATTAATATAATCTGGCCAATTGTAGAAATAGGTCCCTCAACTATTTTATGTCTGAATGATTCGATGAACTCGGCATGACCGCTGTTCTCCTGATTGAAATAAATCAGAGGAGACGCGGAGCATAGGATTAGAGATAAAATAGAATTAATCCCATATATCGGATGCTTTTGAGAGAACTTTCGAAGCATCCGTGACTTAAACATTTATCCAGAAACTCTGCCTAAAATAAAATGATATTTATCCATGTTACACTACTGCATGTTTTTATTTGATTGTTGCTCTATGGTTTACATGCTAGTATCTGCTTATCTACTGCGGTTATTGGGTTTATGATTAGGTTTTCAAACATAGAATAATTACACACGATAGTTTAACATGCTATAATAATTACAATGATCCGTATAAAATAATGTCGAACAATTTAACCGATCGTTAGACAGACTTTCCCAACTTATTACACACGATTGGTTTTAAAATTTATATTTTCCTGGGCTTAAATTATACGTACTACCTACTCTGGTTAGTAAGCGGTAAGTATGACCTAAGATCGTTCTATGAATCCAAACGTGTGGGAGATTAAAGCTGGTGCTTTCGGTAGGAGATATTTAGGATGAAACAAAGTAGGTAGGTTTGGGGGTTTTAAACTAAAGGTAGATAATTAAAATGCAGAAAAGTAAATTACAGGAAAGCAGATAAAGATAAACATGTGATTGCTGAGATTTTGATAATTAATGTTTCAGGATGACATATTAAATAGGGGCAATACTAATATAATGATTTAAACTATCAGGTGTAAACTCTAGAACCCTACCAATTAAATTTCCCATTGGTATGTCACTAGGAACTAGGTTATCGTGATTCTGATCGGAGCAATACGTAAACTTCCAATACTTATCTAGTTGAAAGATAAACAACCTATTTTGGCTTGACGCCGAGGTGCATGAATCAGTAGCGTATCGTCTCATAGGTCCGACCTTTCTTAACCCCTAAAATAGTTTAGTATTTTATTAGCATGCAGATTAATAACTTTGTATGTTTTGACCGCTAATTGTGTAAGGCTTAGTGTTTTAAGGTATCTAAATCACGAGGATGTTATCCTTATTCCTAAGTCTTGTTTTATGCATTAGGGTTTGGTTACTTCAACTTATGACTTGAGTTCTCCTTTTCAAACAGTTATACATCCCTAGATTATTCGTAGTTTATAAAAACGTGTTTCATATGCAGGCCATGCCTTTCAGTAATCGGACAGTGTACTTTACAGGGTAGTTCGACTGCTTCTTACATCAGACATGCGGTCAAGAGTAATTAACGGTGAATATGACACTCTAAACTAAATAAATGTAAAGCGATGCAGAAATGTAAACCTAATATGTACAACGAGTGGATTCACTGTGTCTTACTTGTTGCATGTCATGAGCACAAATAACTACTTACCATAATTAAGGTTGATCAAGTCCTAATTACTAGGTTGCAGTCACGTGGATAACCGGAAAGGGTACTCCATAAATTAAACTCAAGTTCATAAAGTCTTAACGGTACAAAGGTTATTAATTCCTATTTTATCTGAACGTGTTTTCGAACATTATTTTATTGTGCATTGACTTTCGTAGGATATACCCGTTAGTTGTGAAGTTGTATTATCCTTTCAGAATTCCAACTGTTAAACCAGAGCTGATTCCAGTGATGTAACTACCTTCGATCGTTTATCGACTTCCATACATTTGTACTCCGTATAAAACGTTTTTCCAGTACTATATCAGATAAACTGTCGAATAGGGGCCGTTACATCACGTTTACAATTGTTGTACACTTAATTATATAACGTCATCCTTACTTATAATTATCTACATCATCAACAATCACAATAATAGACTACTCTCAATTCATGGCAATAGACAAATCACATACAAGACAATAATACATAATTAAAATATGAAATAAAGCAAGTATGATAAAGGTTTCGATATCACCCGAAAATAAATGCGCAACCTCTATGTACAAAGATGAATCTCCAAACTCCTAACGTTCGCTCTAACCTCTATGTTAATCCATAGATTAATTACAATAACCCTAGACTAAAATATAAGAGACTTTTAGAGTGAGAAAGTGAAAATGGAAGAATGAGAGTGTAAGTATGAGTGTGTGTGTTTGTGTATGAGTTGGTGTATTGAAATGAGAGCTAGGGGCTGCCTTTTATAGAGGAAATTTGGCTCAAGTTAGCACCCCAAAGCTCATGATAGAAAAAGGTGAAAAAGGTAGTGGCACCAGGTACAAAAGGCGAAAAAGGTAGTGGCACCAGGTACGAAAAGTAGGAAAAGGTCTAGCACCAGGTACGAAAAAGGACAAAAAAGTGCAACCCGTGCGGGTGAGTGGCAGCCGGCGGCGGCTGGCTGGCAGCAGCCGGCGGCTGGCTGCCAGTGGCACCAGTCTGCTGCCGGTTGCTGCATTTCTCGATTCGTGCGTGTTTTCTTCGTTATGCACCCGTTTGCGTTGATTCTTTTTGCGTTGGATTTGTAATTCAAAAACGAAGCTTTTGATGAAAAGAAATCCCCAAAATATGTCTCTGAACTTTAGATGTGTCGTACGAATCATTTGGATCTTCCGGAGTGCGTAGAATCTTCGTTCTTCGTCCGTTTTAGTTGATTCTTCTTCTGTTGGATTCGTAATTTAAAAACGAACATCTTGGGTCAGATAGATGTTGGTGATGGGCTCTTTGGTCTTCAAACCTCGTTTTGATGTCTGGAATCTTTAAACGTGCGTGGAATCTTCGTTTTCTGCCCGTTTTGCTTGATTTTCATCATGCAACCTTGTTTTTACCATCTTGGCATAATATTACAGATTTGTAATGTTTTTGAGTTAAAGTGCCAAGAATTGTTCCAGAATGAGAGAGATATCTATAGTAAAAACGTGACTTTTTACGCGATATCAAGTATCCCACACTTAGAACTTTGCTTGTCCTTAAGCAAACTCATTCTTAAAAGCTTCTGGAACGATTCTAATTGCATCAGTTTTTTAGAGATACCTTTTTCCAAAGAATATAAAATTATAGTTATGAAAGAGTTTTTACCGGAACCTAAGGGTTTATTGAATTTGATACCTTCTTTGAGCAACATGATGATCATGACTAGGTAAATGTAGCATTCTCGTCATAGGCTTGATTGAGGAACAAATCTCCATCACTTTTGATGAGGGCGGTGCTAACCATTCGAGATATCTTGGAAGGAATCGGGTGTTTTCGGTGTGAAGAAGGTGTGAGGGTTTTCCTTGTATTTTCTCGAAACTTTTCTTGAGAGAGTTTCTCTGGAATTTCTCAGATTTTGAAAGGACTACATAGCCTTTTTCTTTGGAATTTTTCGTTTCTTGGCCCTTTTTTTCTTGATCCTTGGGCTTTTTTTTTTTTTTTTTTTGAGCAGCTTCTGCTGAATTTCTTTTCTTGGAGCTCCTTTTACGGATGATGTTCATCCTTTGGGGAATGCTCCGATATAAGCTTTTTGCTAAATTTCTTTTCTTGGAGCTCCTTTTACGGATGATGCTCATCCTTTGGGGAATGCTCCGATGGCTTTGTGTTAGGCTGCAGAAGTCTTGGAATATCTTTGAGAATTCGTTGGAAAATGAAACTTCTGTAGGTTCGGGACAAATGTTAGGAGGTTTTGATTGGGTGTGAAGAGTGAGTGTTGAGTGGGTGGATGTTTGATGGTGGAAGGGTGTTTGGATTCCTTAGAAGTTATCAAGATGGGTTGTACGTATGACACTCATCGGTGTGATCTCGAAATGTATTACAAGAGCAAGTTCTAATTCAAATGCGTATATCGGCGCCTAGCCATGTGTTGCCCATTTCGTCCGTATCTTATTCTAAAACAGTTTTGTTTCGTTGTCAAAAACTCGTTCCTTGCTGTAATTTATACTTTTGAAAGATAGGATTTCTAAAGAACGATGTTTTTTGAATCTGAAATTTTGAAATTTTATCCATTTTTAGCTTTTAAACGAAAATATTGTTTGACTTACAGACAAGGGGTAAAAACTTGCGGTCGATGGCCGTATATCCCACACTTAGAGGAACATTGTCCCTAATGTTCGAATCTATTTGTTGAGTACCTCTTGTTGAAGTATCCTACACTTAGAGATTCTACTTATTATTGGATTGTTTCGTAAGTGTAGTGTGGTTTTTATTATCCCACACTTAGTGTTTGGAATATCGGATGAGGTAATCAAAATGGGTAGAGGGTTTTGGAACGTTGTACCGCTTTTGCCGTGCACGTTATTGGCGCCTTGTTTGAAGTCTGCTGGTTCGTGGCTTGTAGCTTATGGCTCTCGGCATTCTTCATTGCGTGGTCCACAGTTCTCCTTTGCTTAGGTCTTTTATAGTTTTTCAAATAAACCACTCAACTCAATCAAGTAATAGCTGCTGATAAGAAAAGTAAAATAATAAAATGATAAAATAATAACTGGATAGATGTGATGTCTATGCATCCACAGTACATCAAATACACATAATAATAAAGTCTTGGTAGAAAATAGAAAGAAGTAAGAAGGCGAAGCAATCTATTGCTCGGCTGGTGGTGGTACTGCAGTCGAAGATGCTATGGGAGATGTCTCATCTGATGAAGAGTCATCGTGCTGACAGTGGGTGCCCTTATCTGATGCATCCCTATCATCCTCTGCGTTTGGTGTACCCATGGTGAATATCCCGTCATGTATCAACTGATCAACAAACTCCCCTGCGGGCATGTCAAAGCTATAGAGTGGAGTCTCATGTATTCCCTGCTGAGAGTGCTCTCTGAATAGATCGGTCTGTCTGTGAGAAGATACTGGAGCAATCGGTGCAGCTGCAGGGCTGGTGCTCCTGAGAATCCTATGACTCTGAACAAAAGTGGCTCGAGTAGGGGCTCTAGATATCCTACTGCTACTCGAAATCTGTCCTCTAGCTGAGCCGACGACTGAGGGAATCTGCTGTCTCTGAAGGGGGATCTGTGCTCGCGGTGCCTGTGGCCTGAGTGGGGCTGTCCGAGGTGGTAAACCATGGCCATGGACTGGATGTCGGCGAGGTGCTGGAGTAGGAGCTGCAGGGGGATATAAATGTGGTGGGGCTCGGCCCATCCCGCATGGTATGTCCGAAAGTGGGCTCACTGGTATCCCTGCGATCTACTGCCTCATAGCTCTGTAGCTTCTGACTTGCATCTGCATCAGCCAGTACCAGTAATCGGGTCCTGGGGGTGTCCCGTAATGGTATATGTAAGTTGGTATCTGAGCTCTAGGGGCCGGGACAGAAGGTCCTGGCCTAGTAGGCTGTGGTGGTGCAACTGGGATATCAGAATCTCGTGCACCCTCATCTGAATCAGAGTCTAAACTTCGGGCCTCTCTCGGTTGCTTCCTCTTTCTGGACTCCCTGGGTAGGACTAGACCTGCTACCAATGTATCAATACTCTCAGGGTCTGATGATCGTGCCCTGATGTAAACGATACCATCCTTCAGAATCCTAAGTATATCCATTTTCCTCAGAAAATCATAGTCTACTGGTTGGGAACTCCATCCTGGCAAGCTTTTAAACTTTACTATCTCCGTTATCCTAATCAATCCAATTTTCCTAATCAACCTAGTAATTACTGGGCCCATGAATGATCTTCTTGCACCAAACTCTTTCTCTTCCAAGATCCGCTGGGCAACTAGATGGGCAACCTGAATGTTTCTCCTTTCGAGGATACATGCCATCACGATAACATCAAACTCAGACACTTGGCCATTAGACGTATGTTTCCCGTCGAGCGAACAAGCCAATAGTTTATGCAAAATCTGCATAACTGGGTCCGTGAGCTGGGTAGCTTTAATACCCGAGAAATATGACTTTGGTGACCAATGACTCCATGCCTCTGCGGTGGTAGTCGTGAGAGACATCGTGGTGGCTCCATCAGTAAACAGGGGTGAATCTATCTGTTCTGGAGTATTGAGATCTAGGTGACGTGCAAACTGAGCCAATGACAAGGTGAATAGGCTCCCTATATATCTAAACGTGATCACCTCGTCTTCCACTCTACTCCCTGGCTCGAATGTATAGGTGGTCGTGAACTCAGTGATCATCTCCATATACACCGGTTCGTCAATGCTGAACAATCTCTTGAAAGACTCAAACTGCTGACCCTCTATTGAGTAACTGAGTAGACTCTCTAATTTCTGCCTGAACCCCAATATCTGTAGCTTTTCCCAATCTACATATCTAAAACGGCCAAAAGGTTTATCTCTCCATATTTGTGCCATCCGGTCGTATGCTGGTGTTGCACTAAGGTATGCAAGAGATCCTGTAAGTGGACGTGCTGGTTTTAGCTTTTTCTTCATAGTACCTGAGAACATGAGAAATTTAAAGTAATAGGTCTTAAGAAAGGTGGAATTTAAAGCACTTCTCGAATTTTCTAATGGAAAATTCGAGATAAGGGCTTTAAATTCTTGACAGTCCAAAGATTACAGTAAATATCAAATGCCCCCAAGTAACAATAGTGAGGCAATTATCAATGTGTAGAAACATATAGTCATGGGATGGCGGTAACTTAACTTGTGAAGTAATGTCGTTTACAAAGTCTGGTGTTTAGCCAAATTTGAAACGTCATTATTTCATAGTTTATAGTCTCATTGTAGGTTTTTGACTTTTAAAAGTTCAACTTGAAGTAAGGTTTTTGAATAAAAATCGCAATTAATTTATTTTTTTAAAAATACAATACTTCAAATTGACTTTTAGGTCAAAACTTACTTCGGATGATAATTCCAATTTGTCCGCATACCAAAATTATAACCTAAGCATGTAATCATTATTTTTAGGCATTTTCCTACTAGATAACAAGCTAGGTCATGCACAAAAATTATGTCATCCATGTGTTTGGTTTTATTCAAGACTTTTGTTTCTAGTAATAATTCTATATTGCCTATTTTGACTAGTCAAAAAAAGTACAAGTGTCCTAGTAAGCAAGAGTTTTCAAGTAAATTTTTAATTTACTACCATGCATGCTAGTTAACTTTTTGTTGACTTTCAAAAGTCAAATTTGCTAATCCTAATCTATCCGCATTATGCAATTAACATGGGGCGATCATTCAAAACACCACAATTACTTAAATATCTAAGAACTAGCACTTAATCAAGCTAAATTCTAGACTTAATCAATAAGTTAAAGTACATCTTCTTGAAAGGTCCAAACTAGTATGAATTAGCATGGGTAAGTGGTAGTAGCATGTAGTTTCTAAGCATTCAACCAAGAAAAAATAGCAATTTCCTAGTTACTAACTTAGGTAACTTCATAAAATGAGAAACTTTAAGCTTAAAGTGGGTTTCTTATGATCATACCTTGTTTTAGTGCGTTATGCTTCAAAATGAATGTACAACCGAGAATATCATGCAATGAGGAGTTCAAAAGGACATGAAATTGGAGAGGTTGGTGAAGATTGGATGGTGATCCATGGAGTAGTGATGGTGGCCGGTTTTGGGAGTGAGGGAGGAAGGAGAAGAAAAGTTTTTATGTTATTTTTGAATTATGGGATCAAATGGAAGGCGTGTGGTCCATGAGAATATTTGTCATGCTCCCATGTACCATATTCCTTACATGGTCCCCTATGTACATCTAAGTACTTCCCTAGATTAATTCCTAATGTCCCACTAATGATGATTACAAATCCTAAACGTATTTATTGTAACTAGTTACTTGTTAGTCTTTTGTTACGTTATAACCAATTTAAGACGCGCGTATATTTTTGTGGAACAATTAAAAGCAATCCTGAGATATTTAAACTTAAATTATTATTTTTTGGTTGTTTTAAAATTAGTTGTCTGACGTGGACTTGTTGAATGTACATGTTTCGGCTAAAAGCTTAACGTTGTACGTTCTTGTTGTCGCGCACGTGTTTTCAAGCAAAAAAAAAAAATTTAAAAACGTTTTTTTTTAATTTTATTAAAGGAAACTTTCAAAATTTTATTATATTACTATATTTATACTAAAATATGCTCATTTAAAGTCACGAGCTTCGACCTTTTTCGGAAGGAATTGTTTTAAGATTCGTTCCGATCCCTCCATAGGGAAAGGGTCGAGACTTGCTCCCTTAAGCGAACGTTTTTCAGCACAAAACATTTTGAAAGTTCCAAAATGGTGTTATAAACTAAATAGTAATGACGATTCTCAAATCCGAGGACTTCTCGTTCTTCGTATCCTAAATTGATAAGATAACCAATTAACTTATTGCACGCTTTCCTTATCTTTTTAGGGTTTGACAAACCGACGCGTGGACCTTGATCCTTGTAAATAAGTTCGTGAGTGAGTTTATTCATGACATCCAGAAACACGTTCTCTTCCTGTGAATCAGGGTCTCCGGTTGTAGACTTGACTATCCTGCAGAGTTCACTGATTGTGGATTTTTGTACGGAAGTGAAGGGGTATTTGGTAGAGGCAAAGATTCTAGTAAGCTTAACGTGAAGGTCTTTTCTTTTTGTGAAGAAAACCGTGTTGATTCTCTCCTTGGTGGAATCAGGAAAAACGTCTCCTAATTTTGAGATCAGGTAGGAGGCGGGGTCAATAAAGAAAGGAATTTTACCAGGAATGATGATAGAAATCATCGGATCTTGTTCTTCCCAGAACTCAAGTTTGTTGATCATTGCGGCGACACTGTGATTGATAATCATCATAGATGTTGGAAGAAAATCCATATCGGCGAATGATTCAAAAAGTAGATCTAAATCTGCTATAAACTTTAGTTCTTGGTCTCTGAAATTTGTGGAAGTGCTTTCGCATTCATGACTTGACAGGCGAAGAAGGAATTCTACTTGTTTTTCTAATGAGGCAATCGTTTCTCGTTGTTCGTAAGAATACGGGAGATCAGCATAGGTTAACTGCCTGACGAATGCTTTATAGACATCTACCATACGGGAAGGATTGAAAGAAGCACCGAGGTGGCTTTCTTCAAAACAAGGTTGTTCCGGCTCGACTGATGGAACCGTGTCCACCACTCGGTAAATGGTGTATTGGTGGTTGTGTGAAATGAATGGAAAGATGCCGTAATTCCGAGAATCGGGCATGGTTTGAGAATATACCGATGTTTCAGGAATGAGGGTGATTAATTCACAAGACTTCGGAGGTTTTTCTTCAGAATTATCTTCGGGAAAATAATCGAAGTGGGAAGAATTTGGTAAATCAGGTAGCTGTAAAGTTGGCGAGTGATCTTCTGGAGATGATGCAAGGTCAGGTAACTGGTCCGTGTCATCAAAATCCAGGCAATGTTTTTGAATTGAAAGTGAGGTCCTATATTCTTCTTGGGTGTCGGAGGTTTCCTTAGTTTTAGAGGAAGAAGGTGAAAAGAAATCAGATCCTAACTCTTTTTCTAAGTAATCGAAGAATTCCGTATCATCCATTGAAGTGAGGTAAGAATTGGATTTTCGAGTTGTCATTTTTAAAGTTATCCTAACTAAATAATACTTAATTAATACTAATTACTTAAATTAACTTTCGAAAGATTTCTAAAGAGATTTCAATCGGAAGGGTCTCCTAAATATTACTACTTAAGGCGGCTTTGAATCGTGCGTTTGTGATTCCCCGGCAGCGGCGCCAAAAACTTGTTGGGCCCGCAACTGTCGGTTCAGTGTCGTTGCGATTCCTGATGGTGATGCGGGCGCAGCAGGGGTTTTAAAATTTATATTTTGCTGGGCTTAGATTATATTTTGCTGGGCTTAAGTAGTAATTTTGCGGGCAATGTTTTTGAATTGAAAGTGAGGTCCTATATTCTTCTTGGGTGTCGGAGGTTTCCTTAGTTTTAGAGGAAGAAGGTGAAAAGAAATCAGATCCTAACTCTTTTTCTAAGTAATCGAAGAATTCCGTATCATCCATTGAAGTGAGGTAAGAATTGGATTTTCGAGTTGTCATTTTTAAAGTTATCCTAACTAAATAATACTTAATTAATACTAATTACTTAAATTAACTTTCGAAAGATTTCTAAAGAGATTTCAATCGGAAGGGTCTCCTAAATATTACTACTTAAGGCGGCTTTGAATCGTGCGTTTGTGATTCCCCGGCAGCGGCGTCAAAAACTTGTTGGGCCCGCAACTGTCGGTTCAGTGTCATTGCGATTCCTGATGGTGATGCGGGCGCAGCAGGGGTTTTAAAATTTATATTTTGCTGGGCTTAGATTATATGTACTACCTACTCTGGTTAGTAAGCGGTAAGTATGACCTAAGATCGTTCTATGAATCCAAACGTGTGGGAGATTAAAGCTGGTGCTTTCGGTAGGAGATATTTAGGATGAAACAAAGTAGGTAGGTTTGGGGGTTTTAAACTAAAGGCAGGTAATTAAAATGCAGAAAAGTAAATTACAGGAAAGCAGATAAAGATAAACATGTGATTGCTGAGATTTTGATAATTAATGTTTCAGGATGACAGATTAATTAGGGGCAATACTAATATAATGATTTAAACTATCAGGTGTAAACTCTAGAACCCTACCAATTAAATTTCCCATTGGTATGTCACTAGGAACTAGGTTATCGTGATTCTGATCGGAGCAATACGCAAACTTCCAATACTTATCTAGTTGAAAGATAAACAACCTATTTTGGCTTAATGCCGAGGTGCATGAATCAGTAGTGTATCGTCTCATAGGTCCGACCTTTCTTAACCCCTAAAATAGTTTAGTATTTTATTAGCATGCAGATTAATAACTTTGTATGTTTTGACCGCTGATTGTGTGAGGCTTAGTGTTTTAAGGTATCTAAATCACGAGGATGTTATCCTTATTCCTAAGTCTTGTTTTATGCATTAGGGTTTGGTTACTTCAACTTATGACTTGAGTTCTCCTTTTCAAACAGTTATACATCCCTAGATTATTCGCAGTTTATAAAAACGTGTTTCATATGCAGGCCATGCCTTTCAGTAATCGGACAGTGTACTTTACTGGGTAGTTCGACTGCTTCTTACATCAGACATGCGGTCAAGAGTAATTAATGGTGAATATGACACTCTAAACTAAATAAATGTAAATCGATGCAGAAATGTAAACCTAATATGTACAACGAGTGGATTCACTGTGTCTTACTTGTTGCATGTCATGAGCACAAATAACTACTTACCATAATTAAAGTTGATCAAGTCCTAATTGCATTGACTTTCGTAGGATATACCAGTTAGTTGTGAAGTTGTATTATCCTTTCGGAATTCCAACTGTTAAACCAGAGCTGATTCAAGTGATGTAACTACCTTCGGTCGTTTATCGACTACCATACATTTGTACTCCGTATAAAACGTTTCTCCATTACTATATCAGATAAACTGTCGAATAGGGGCCGTTACATCACGTTTACAATTGTCGTACACTTAATTATATAACGTCATCCTTACTTATAATTATCTACATCATCAACAATCACAATAATAGACTACTCGCAATTCATGGCAATAGACAAATCACATACAAGACAATAATACATAATTAAAATATGAAATAAAGCAAGTATGATAAAGGTTTCGATATCACCCGGAAATAAATGCGCAGCAGCGTATTATTATGACAGACAACTCGTTCACACGTACAAAGATGAATCTCCAAACTCCTAACGTTCACTCTAACCTCTATGTTAATCCGTAGATTAATTACAATAACCCTAGACTAAAATATAAGAGACTTTTAGAGTGAGAAAGTGAAAATGGAAGAATGAGAGTGTAAGTATGAGTGTGTGTGTTTGTGTATGAGTTGGTGTATTGAAATGAGAGCTAGGGGCTGCCTTTTATAGAGGAAATTCGGCTCAACTTAGCACCCCAAAGCTCATGATAGCAAAAGGTGGAAAAGGTAGTGGCACCAGGTACAAAAGGCGAAAAAGGTAGTGGCACAAAGTACGAAAAGTAGGAAAAGGTCTAGCACCAGGTACGAAAAAGGACAAAAAAGTGCAACCCGTGCGGGTGAGTGGCAGCCGGCGGCGGCTGGCTGGCTGGCAGCGGCGGCTGGCTGCCAGTGGCACCAGTCTGCTACCGGTTGTTGCGTTTCTCAATTCGTGCGTGTTTTCTTCGTTATGCACCCGTTTGCGTTGATTCTTTTTGCGTTGGATTCATAATTCAAAAACAAAGCTTTTGATGAAAAGAAATCCCAAAAATATGTCTCTGAACTTTAGATGTGTCGTATGAATCGTTTGGATCTTTCGGAGTGCGTAGAATCTTCGTTCTTCGTCCGTTTTAGTTGATTCTTCTTCTGTTGGATTCGTAATTTAAAAACGAACATCTTGGGTCAGATAGATGTTGGTGATGGGCTCTTTGGTCTTGAAACCTCGTTTTGATGTCTGAAATCTTTAAACGTGCGTGGAATCTTCGTTTTCTGCCCGTTTTGCTTGATTTTCATCATGCAACCTTGTTTTTACCATCTTGGCTTAATATTATAGATTTGTAATGTTTTTGAGTTAAAGTGCCAAGAATTGTTCCGGAATGAGAGAGATATCTATAGTAAAAACGTGACTTTATACGCGATATCAGCGCTTGAACCACCTCTGGTGAAGTACAAATGCGTGGAAGCTACGAAAAGGCCGTAGGTACTATACTATGTTGAACATCATTCAGAGACCCCAAATCAGCATTGCTATGATTCATTATAATTAGAGCCCCAATCCTCATAACTACCCCTAAATAGCATATACTGACATAATACCAAACACTCACGTAATCTATAGATCTCTCAGTGACTACACTTCTCATTTACCTTTATGTTTTTAGTTTAAGGTAGAACAGAAAACAAAACCCATCAAAAAAATTTAATTCTCAGCTAAATTACCAAATATAATTAATCCTCCTAAGATCCCATGCCCGTTGTGGTTTAAGAACAACACCTGAGTCATACCTACCGCTTATACAAGTAGTGGTGTAACTTAGGCTTCCTAGCAAAATATAAATTTTTAAAACCCTCTTATGTACAACCTGACTGGACAATCAACAACGACAAGGAAGCAATTCCTTGACCGACCGTTTGGAGGGGATCATGGCTAAAAAGGTGAGAATAATGCACGTAAAAACATGACTTTTTGCGTGTCATCAAATATCTCACACTTAGACATTTGCTTGTCCTCAAGCAAACTTTCTATCTTACCGCCAAAATTCCTTATTTAAAGGTTTTTATCTGACCCACAAAGAAGAATGCATACAGATTGAAAACAAGTAATTCGCCTGTTAGATAAATAAGAGATGTTCCTGTGAAATATCCAAAGGTTTTCAAGATGATTTCCTTAGGCAAACTTTCAATTCTCGGAATTTTGGAATATGCACGACTGGGCGATCTCACCGGTGGTCACTCACTTCACTCAAAGTGTATCGGGGTTCCTATTATCCTAAGCCAAATGAAATATCGCTCAATACCAGTCGTGCAACATTCTTCGTCATAGGCTTGCCCGAGGATCATATCTCCATCACTTAGACAAGAACGGTATGGATTATCCCAGGATATTCAGATGGGTTGTAATGTTTGGTGCGGGTTTAAAAAGGGTATGGATAAATTGGGGTATCTATGTTTTAAGGGGTTTTCTTATCTCAGGACTTTCAAATTTTTGTACAACTCTATCTAGATATCCTTTTTAACGAAAACGAAAACGGATAACGGTTTAGGGAAGAGATAGCTATTTTGACATCTATCTTTTGAAAACACACGGAGTGATATATTTTAGGAATCGAGTTTTTGAGAGATTTGAAGCACTTAGCTTTATTCCAACTATTTTTTTTCTTTTTCTCACTTTTTCTATTTCTATTTTTGGGCTTAGATTTTTCTTGCCAAGAAATTTCTAAGGGATTTTTGTTTCTTTTATTTCCCCTTTTTGAGATCCTTTCTAATTTTCATTTTCCAATCTTTTGACAATTTCGAATTTACTTTGTGCCAATTTTTTGCACCATATGACTCTCGATTTTTTGAATGTAGAACATACAATGCACAAGAGCAGTTTTTAGTAAACACGATTTTGTGAATTTTGGAGTGAAAACAAAAAAGAATACCTAAATATCATTTTTCAAAAACTTAAAAATATCAAGATAAGTTTTTGGTGGGTAGGAAATATGTGGTTTAAAAATGAGGGTTTACAAAGGAAATAGGCTAAGTCTCAACATGGTTTACTAGGCGGATCATTAACTGTGAGCGTCCTCAGATCAGGATACGCAAACCAGAACTTGTGTATATTCGTGCGGAATACAAATACACACAAACACAATGTGAGTTATAGTAAAGATAAAAGAGATAAAAGTGTTCAACAAGAAATCTTGATTATATTTCTGAATTAATCTCTCATATACAAGAGGTTATCATGTACAAGTGATTGTCTCTCAAAAGCTCTCAAACTTATATCAAAAAGCCACCTAAAAATGACTTCAACTACTTCTATTTATAGACAATTTCTACGACAATTCAAAGTATAATCCGTGAATAGCTATTCACGGAATTACACCGTCCGTGAATACAAGTCATTCACGGAATGCTTAATGTCGAATCCAATGCAATCACGGACCTCATCATTCACGGATACATCTATTGTCGAACCATTCTCATTCACGGATACAAAGACTTAGACGAATCCTTATCATTCACGGACACAAAGTATTGTCGAAGCTCATCATTCACGGATATCACTATTGTCGAATAAGCTTTCACGGATAGGCATTCACGAAGGGCATTCACGGATACAAAGATATTCACGAATTTAAACACTTAGACAAAATTAAGTATTTATTCAACTTTTGTCTCTACAAACTCCCCCTTTGATAATACTTGATTCTTTTCTTCAAATCTTCAAGCATATTCAGGAAGATTGCATCCAGCAAAAATACCTTTTGAGCAACACACTTCTACAACCCGTTGAAATTTCAATGCCATCTTTTCGTCATCATATGCATCATCATACACAATTGGATTCTCGAGCAAAACTTCAAGATCATCTTTTGACAGATTAATTAAGCTTAGAGGATCAAATACATATACAATCGACTCTCTATTCCACATCACTTCTCCATTCAAGTCTCTACCATAACAGGCAATTTCTGCTTCTCCGGTTGATCCGTTATATCTCCAATGACTCACAAACTTAGAAAAATTTACAGGCAATTTCTCAAGTGGAATCTTCGTCATGCATTTAACTCGAGGATATGTCAAAGTAACTCTTGGTTGATTAGAAATCGGATCAATATCAAAATAATCAACGGTCCTCAATGGGAAAGTTTCCTTAACCCATGTGAATTTCCCATTATTACTTTCTCTTGTTAAAGTATCAGCCATCCAATTTATCAAACCATGTCTTGAACGATTAATTATATCCACAGAAGCTAAATGGTTGATTTCACACTTAGGTAATTTTTCTAAGGCTTTGAACGTTGAATGAAAGTATTGAAGTCCATCAGTTCTCTTAATAATGAATACTTTGTTGTCATTATCATATTTCCATCTGATAATTCTACCAACGCATTCATATCTTGGTATTTTAAAGAACTTACGAACTGTAATCACTGGACTTGGTTGTTTAGGAAACCACTAAGAGACTTTTTGCTCAGGCTCTTTATCATCATCAGAGTCTTTCCATAACCCTTCTTGTGAACACATATCTGACTGAATATCTTCCGGATGAAGTTCATCTTCAGAATCTTCCCAGTCTTCAACGTGAACATAATCGAAATCAGATTCAAATCCCGGAGGATATTCTGGATCGAAATCTTCAAAATCATAATCGCCATCATTGCAAAGTTCAACAAATGGTATTAAATCTTCAATGATCACATTCAAAGGAGTTGGACAAAGCACCTCTTCATCTTCAATGCTATCCATTAATTCCTCCTGTTCAAAAGTATAAGATGATTCTCCAAGCTCAAACACTCTTGACTCATGTATCGCATTAATTGGATCAACTTCTAATGGTTCGGTTGCTTGAAATACAACTAATGCTTGTGAGAAATTTGGTTGATCAATATCATTTTCAGTATCATCAGCATTTTCAGTCATATCATCACCATGATCACCATCATCACCATTATTATCATCATCATCACCATGATCACCATCATCATCACCATCATTATTATCATCATCATCACCGTGATCACCATCATCATCACCATCATCACCATCATTATTATCATCATCATCGCCATGATCACCATCATCATCACCATCACTATCATTAACATCATTCTCCCCCTGATCAACCAACATTTCTTTCAAAAGAAAAACATCAAGTTCCAATTCTTCGATGCGATCATTCTGAGACAAGATTTGCTGTTGTTGTTCCTTGAGAAGAATGTCTTGAGAATTTATTCGTTGTAAAGCATTTAATAAATCCATTTGAAGCTTTTCAACAAGAGTCATCAATGGTTTGACAGCACGTTGTAAAGATGCATCAAGGTTAGCCATACTAACACTTGGTCCAGGTAAAGAAGAAGATGTGCCAGCTGCAACAGAAGCAGCAACAGGTATTGTAGAAGGTGCTGGAATAGAGACAGAAATACCTTGTGATGTCACAACAGGCATAGAGGTAGAAGCAATATCAGCAGATGAACTGGGTTCAGAAATTCTGCGTCTTTGAGATGGCCGAATATCAGGTATATATTCAGGATCTTGTGCCTCTTCACGTTGACGTCTCAAATCCTGTCGTTCCTTTTCAATATTTTCAGCAATAAGTCTTTGAGGAACTAAAGATTCTTCAACAGATTGTAGACGAAAAGATTGATCCTCTTCAGAACTTGAAGATTCCACTTCTTCATGATCAATTAAAGGCATCTCCTGCTCCCCCTCAGATGATTCACTATCAGTAGTAGAATCAGCAGGTTGTACAATCTGTGGTAATGCAAATTGTGGCGGTTGGAAATCAGCATCAATAATATGTCCAAATAAATCAACAGTAGGCGGCACCGGTTTGCCCCTATATCCATTACAATCTGCAAACACTCTTTTGGGAATAGGAGTGTAATGTAGAATGCTTCCATGATAAGTAATCCCGTTGACATGATTATCAAAAATATGCTGAAGAAACCTAGGATACATGAAGAATCCATCATCATTAATATTTCCAGCCATATTCTCAAAGATGTATCTCGAAAAGTTAAATGGAATATTTAGAACAAGAGCAGTCATGATCCCTGCAAGCTGATAACTCATCGAATCAAAACCAGCTTTCCTCGGAGAGATGCATCCAATTAGCATATGTGCCAAAAACTTCCAGTGGGGACAGAAATGATTCTTCAGAATTTGAACATCATGAGGTCCTTTAGTACACCCCATTTGATGAAGACACTGATCAATGACATTTCGAGGAATATCATTTGATGCATTCAAGGTATCTCCAAATTGGAGAGTATGACGAATCAGCTCTTCAGTCAGCAACAATGGTTTTCCATCAACCATAGATGTAATACATGGAGGATTGACATCTGTTTGATATTGAGCTGAAGTCCAGAAGTCTATCATGTGATCTTCATATAGATTGGGAACAGATACAGTCAAGGCATATGATATGCGAGATCGTAAAAGAAACCTTATCATAGGGAAAAATTTCCTATTTTCAGGTTTGTCCGGTTGTTCCAGAAGATATGCAGTTGCATTATGTCGTTTTTCAAACACGACTGCTCGACGTTGAACCTCGGGTTGAACAGCAGCAATAGGATCTAAATCTGCCATGTAGAAAATAAATCTGCACCAAGAGATTATTAGACACACAAACTAAACAGAAAGTTTATTTGAAATATTTTCAACACTTAGAAAAATTTTCAAATTTTCAAGTATCCGACAATGGCAAAATGAGTACTGTTCATGCGACAATGATTAATCTTATGCGACAATATGACTTAGTGATGTACTATTCATGCGACAATTCAAAATTAAAATAATATTTCAAATATTTTGTCCGTGATTCATATTGTCGTAACACTATTCATCCGTGAATAATATTGTCGAAGTACTATTCATCCGTGAATAAGTACTGTTCATACGACAATATGATTGTCGTAGTCAAATAGTCAAACAAGTCAATATAGTCAAACATAAGACGTAATCACGGAGTACTGTTTATCCGAGAATTCAATTATTCACGGATAACCATTACACTGTTCATCCGACAATACAGAATTGTCGGGTGGTCCGACAATTCGAATTGTCGGACGATTTTATTGAACAGTACCAAGTGTTATTTGAAGTGATCGATTAAGCATGAAATCTTTAACAAAAATAAAAGAAATTTATACCAGTCGATGCGGAATACAAAAACGAGTAAGTCTGTCGGATTGGTTTTTAATGAAACCAAGTAATCTGGAAGAAATCGAAGAAAAAGTAATTGTCGGAATATTTGGAATTGTCGGAATGATAATCACGGAAAAGGAAAAGTGTAAGTTTTTCAAATTTTGAAATTACTTATACTGTTTTATTTCATCCGTGAATACAAATAATTCCGTGAATATATATCTTTATCTGTGAATAAAGGTATATATTCATCCGACAATAACAAAAATTTTAAATAAAACATTTTTATCAATTTAAACAAACTTTGGATAAAATTTTGTAACCTATAAAAATGAAAAATGAAAAAATTAATTAAACTAAAATATGTACAAAAATAAAATCTTTTTGTTAGAGTAATTTTCGTGACTTGGGATCATATTGGGATAAATGAATGTATTTAATTTGTATTTTTAGAAATGAAAGTCTATTTTGATTGCTAATATTTTGACCAATTTAAATTTACATAACATTAATAAAGCATATTTTCTAAAAATCATTTTATATATGATTTTTGGTATGTGTTATACACTTTAAACATTTTGGTATCTAAAATATCTTTTTCTTTTTATTATTAATATGCATATCATTTTATATAACCAAAATAAAAATATACTTTCAAATTCATAATATATTAATTTTTTTCATATAGAGAGTGAAAATATGATGATATCTTTAGAAGTACATACATATGTTGGAATGACTTTTAGTCACATATGTCATACTTCGGGTTGGACTAATAAACTGTATCACAGGTCTATACATCGTATAACAAAGTGATAGAGTTTATTATGATAGATATTTATATCTTTATCAATATTTGTATGTCCGTTTATAAAAAATATACCGACTAAGGTCTGTACACCGTACAACAAATAGTCAATACATTTTTCCCAGATATCATAATATAAAGACTCTAAATCATGAATCATAATATATTAATCCTTCAATATTTAAGACTTTTATTATCATTTTGATAATTTTATTGTCATATACTAATATTTTGGAAGATATAGAATAATATGCAAAAATATTTAGACATTTCTTAGACTAGATATGATAGACCCACAAATGCTTACCAATAAACCATATTTAAAATTACATTTAGTAGAAAATTTGATTTAAAAATGCTATATAAACCTATTAGCATATCAAAAATAGTACATAACATTCCTTTTTCAGATTTATATGTAAATACAATTCCCAATGTACTATCATTTCCCAACTTTTACACAAAAATCTCCCCCTATTTTTTATTTTGCATATGTTTTTTTTTTTTTTTTTTTTTAATTTTGGTTTAAAGAAAAAATAAAAACTTAAACAACAAAGAAAATGCAAAAATATCCAAAGGTTATTTAATTTAATCTAAATGCTTCATTCCGAGCATCAAGATTAATTCTTCAAAACGAGGTTTAGAAAACGCTTTTGTAAACAGATCAGCTCGTTGTTTCAAAGTATCAATATGGACTAAGTTAATCAAGTGTTTCTCATAGCAATCCCGTATAAAATGAAAACGAATTTCGATGTGTTTCGTTTTAGAATGCTGTACGGGATTACGTATGATACTTATAGCAGCAGTATTATCTATATGCAAAGGAGTGTGGTTTAGAAGAAACCCATAATCTCTAAGTTGTTGTTGAATCCAAAGGATTTGGGAACAACAACTTGCAGCAGAGATATATTCTGCCTCTGCAGTAGAGGTAGAAACTGTATCCTGTTTCTTACACTGCCATGTCACTAGACGTTCTCCTAGAAATTGACATCCACCCGATGTGGATTTGAAGTCAATACCACATCCGCCATAGTCTGAATCAGAATATGCATAAAGAGAAAAGTCATCATCATGTGAATACCAAATGCCTAAATTAGGCTTTCCTTTCAGGTATCGAAAAATACGTTGAACGGCCTTCAGATGAGAAACTTTAGGATTTGCCTGATATCTTGAACAAATGGAAACAGCAAACATAATATCTGGACGCGAAGCTGTCAAATACATAAGAGACCCAATCATGGACCGATATTCCTTTTCATCGGTTGATTGATCATCAAGAGCAGGGCCAATCTTTTCAACAAGATCAATGGGTGTAGAAATGGATTTGACATCTGTCATCAGAAATTTCTTTTAAGATTTCAGTAACATACTTTGTTTGATGTATGAAAATGCCTGAATCAAGTTGCTGGACTTGCAACCCAAGAAAGAATGCCATTTCTCCCATTTAACTCATTTCAAATTTTGATTTCATAATCTGCTCGAACTCTCTGCATAAGCTTTCATTTATCGACCCAAATATGATGTCATCTACATACACTTGAACAAGCAACAAATTCCCTTTTACTTTTCTGATGAAAAGAGTACTGTCAATTTGACCTCTAGAAAACCCATTTGCAAGGAGATGTTGAGATAAAGTTTCATACCAAGCTCTAGGAGCTTGATGTAAACCATACAAAGCTTTATCCAACCGATACACATAATCTGGGAATTTAGAGTCTTCAAAACCCGGTGGTTGTTTGACAAACACTTCTTCATGCACTTTCCCATATAAAAATGCGCACTTGACGTCCAATTGATATACTTTAAACCTCATGAAGGAAGCATAAGCTAGAAAGATTCGAATTGATTCAAGTCTAGCAACTGGTGCAAACACTTCATCATAATCTAAACCTTCGATCTGAGTAAAACCTTGAACGACTAATCGTGCCTTGTTACGAACCACGATTCCTCGATCATCTTTCTTATTACGAAAAACCCATCGAGTGCCAATCGGATGCACATCTTTAGGTGGTTTCACTAAAGTCCAAACTTGCAATTTCACAAACTGTTGTAATTCTTCTTGCATTGCTTGAACCCAAGAGGATTCAGTCAAAGCAATTTGAATATTTTTTGGTTCAATTTGTGATAAAAAACAAGAAGAAGAATCAGACTTGAGTTGCTGCCGAGTCTTAATTCCTTCTGATACATCTCCAATCACATTCTTTAGAGGATGTCGATACTTAGAATTAATTCGCAATGTAGGAACCGAATCTATGTGCAAATTATTTTCTAAGTTAGAATCTTCAGGATTACTAACTACTTCATTACTAGAGTCATCAAGAATTTGTTCTTCTAGTTCAGTAGAAGGTTCCTGAAAATTGTCAGTATCGTCAGGATTGGAAGTTGTTTCTTCTTCAACAGTTGTCAAAGGTGAAGAAATCTCATGAGCAATTGAATCATCAGAAGATCGTGGTGGAGTAAGATGAGAAGTAGAAACTGGTGGAGCTGAAGTAATAATTGGATCAGCAGGAACAGATGTAACTGGAATAACAAAGTCATCCAAATCGGTAGCAGAAGAAGAAGACACGTCATGCTGAAAAGTAGCAAGAGAATTAAAGAATGTGTCGTAATCGAATAACCATTTTGGACCTATGCCATTAGAAGAAGAAGAATGCCGAAGAAATTCAACTTCATAGCATTCCTCTATTCGATGTGATGCTGTGTTATAAACTCTCTTGTTATGAGAATTTGCAGAATAACCCAAGAAAAATCCAGATTCAGATTTTTTAGCAAACTTAGGAATGCGATCCTTAGTCTTCAACAACAAACACGGACATCCAAAAGGTTCCAAAAAATGAATATTCGGTTTCCGATTATTCAGTAATTCATAGCTCGTTTTCTGCTTATCTTTGACCACAAGAACTCTATTTAATACGAAACAAGCCGTATTAACTGCTTCTGCCCAAAAAGTTGTTGGCAACTTTGCATCTGAGAGCATTGTTCTTGCAGCTTCGATCAAAGTTCTGTTCTTTCTTTCAGCAACTCCATTTTGTTGTGGAGTTCGAGGTGCACTAAATTGTTGAGTAATTCCGTGCTGAAGACAAAACATTTCCATTAAGTAGTTCTTGAATTCTGTACCATTATCACTTCTCAAAATTTTCACTTTCAGAGAAAACAAAGTTTCTAATCTCAGAATTAGATACTTAATTTTCTCAGCAACCTCATCTTTTGTACTAAGGAAGTAAACCCATGAAAATCTGGAATAATCATCAGTGATTACTAAACAATAGGATTTACCCCCAATACTCCGAACACTTACGGGTCCAAACAAATCCATATGGAGAAGTTCCAAAGGAATGTTAATCGAATTCATCAATTTAGGTTTATGAGACTTCTTAGTTTGTTTTCCCTTTTTACAGGAAAGACAGTGATCATTCAGTGAAAAAGTTTGTTTGGGAACCCCAATCACTAAATCATTCTTAACTAAGAAGTTCATTTTCCTAAAGTTAATGTGACCCATTCTTCTGTGCCACAAAATTGATTCCTTTTCTGTAGCTTTTGACAATAAGCAAGTATGCTCTGTAGATCGAGTAATGGTACGCATGTCTAAGACATACATATTCTTTACCCTTGGAGCTCGCATAAGAATCCACTCTTGAGGTATCACAAACCCTGGCTTAAAAATTAAGCACTCTTCATCGTTAAACCAAGTTGACAGTTTCTTGTCACAAACTTGGGAAACACTAAGTAGATTATGTTGAAGTTGTTCAACATAATTTACTTTGTCAAAGCTGATTTCCCCGTTTGAAACTGTTCCCTCACCAGAAATCATGCCACCTTTGTCTCCGGCAAATGCAACAAATCCTCCGTCTTTAACCTTAACATCCTCAAGCAGAGAGAGATTCCCTGTCATATGTCTTGAACAGCCACTATCGATGTACCATATGTTATCAATAGCTCGGGAAGACTGTAAGACATTTGATCAAAAACGGATTAGTTGCTAATGGAGACCCAAGCCTTTGAGGCTATGGGTCTTCCAGTAATGACATCCATGATGAAAACGTCAATTTGTTTCAAGTTCTTTTTGAAATTCCTTTTGATTGACGCATCATGAGATTTTGTTTTCTTCTTTGAAGAAACAGAAGATGTTACTTTCAGTTTTGATGATTTTTCGTGGATAGTTTTTAAATCATCTTTGATTTCAGAATGTTTAGCTTGCTTCGAATTATCTCTTGAACGTTTTTTAGCAAGCTTATGACACTCATTGATAAGATGTCCACGAACACTACAATAGAAACATTTTCTTGTTTCATATTGTTTTCGAGAAGTAACTCTTTTATCATAAACATGAAGTGAAGTCTTACTTGTAGAAACCTCACATTTAGAATGTGATTTTCTACTTGTAGACACTTCACTTTTAGAAACAAAGTGAGAAGAAGAAAGTTTAGCTTTTGATGAAGAAGTTGATGATTGTGATTTTTGTGGTGAAGAAGATTGTTTCAAAATCTGTTTAACTTGTGTTGATGTATCACAAGCTTTCGATTTTTCTTTTATATTTTTTAAAACACAATCTTTAATCTTGTCACTACACTCACAATCATGCTTCTTCATTTTGGAAGCATCAACTTTGGATTCATCAGCTTGTGAATCATCAACTTTGGAATCATCTTTGAAGGATGATTCTAGAGTCTCATTTGAAGACACCTTTTGAGGTGTGTCTTTCAAATCAACCTTTCCTTTTCCATAAGCAAACTCAACATTTGCTTCATTTTTAACTGGCAATGCAGAATAGGTAGTTGGTGGAGGAACAAAATGATATTCAACTTTTGAATCTTTTGTTTTTGAATCATTTTGATATCCAATACCAGATTTAGATTTAGTATCTAAACGTTGGTTATTGATTATCTTATCAAAAACAACAGCAGATGTTGAAACATTTAGCAATTTTCTTTCAAGATCTAAAAGCATAGAATCAGCATCAGATTTTTCCTTTTTTAATAAATCCATTTCAACCAAATAACTATTAATAATGGATTGCTGATTGAAGATTTTTGCTTTTAAATCATGTGTTTCAACATTTGTTGACTCAAAACGTTTATTTAAAAGATTATTATTTTCAACCAATTCCTTGTTCTGTGTTTTTAACTTTTCATTGTCAGTTAAAAGTTTAGCATTTTGAGTTTGATACATGCTGATTTGATTATTCAAATCAGTGCAATTTAAGCAAATTTGATCAGCAAAGGAAGAATCAACCTCAGAGACATTCACCATAAATGCTTGATTATGGGAATACTCATCCACGTGTGCGCTCCAATCATAAAACTCATCAGAAGTAGAAATGAGTGCAGAAGATGTGGAAGTAGCAGATGTTTCCTTTGTTTGAGGTTGAGCAGATGAAGAATATGTCTTGGAAATTGATGGCTTGGTAAAAACAGAGGTAGGAGCTTTATTCTTCTCACATTCTCTTGCAAAGTGACCAAGGTTTTGACAATTGTAACAACGAACTCTTGATTTGTCAAAACCTGGTTTACCTCCTAGTTTATTTTTACCAGTTCTTTGTAAAAACTTTTTAACCCGCCTGGTAAGCATAGCCATATTCCATTGCAAATCCATCTCTTCTAGGTCATCTGGATGCAATTGATCATAATCCTCTTCAACTAACTCAACACTTCCAACTCTTCCAGAAATAAAAGCTTCATATGAAGACAAGAATGCAGTAACAACATTTGCATGGTCTTCAGTCACTCTTGAAACTTGTGGATTAGAATTCTGTTGATGACTTGAAGTTGGAGAACTTCCAGAACCATAAAAACCAAAACTTGAATAACCACTAGATGTGGTTCCACTTGGATTTCCACCAGAATAAGTTTCAGATCCTGAATATAATGCCGTTGTTTCAGAAGATTTGGTAGTACCAAATTGAGTAAACTGCATCATTTTTCCTGTCTCCTTTTTTTGAAGAGACACATCATACACCTGAAGCTTATTGATTAAATCCTCAAAAGCATATTCCCCTAATGACTCATCTTCCATCAAAATATTTGCTTTGATGTCCCATCGAGAAGGCAAAGCTTCAATCAATTTTTCATTGATTTCAAGACGCTCAAGAATCATTCCATGTCTTTTTAACTCACTGATAAGCTGTGAGTACCTAACGATCAAATCGTTAAAAGACTCATTGGGAATACAGGTGAAAACATCCCATTGTTTCTTTAGTAAATCGCGTTTGCTCTTTTTCAATTTATCATTACCAGCAAACCGTTTTTCCATTGCTTTGTACAATTCAAAAGCAGTAGATAAATCTTTCCACCCTGCTAAAACATCACTTGGAAGACTCATTGAAATGATGGATTTAGCCTTGTTATCACGATCATGTTCTTTTCGTTCTTCTGAATTCATCATCTTTAATGATTTAGGTGGAGGATTATCTCGATAAATGCCTTCTGCTCTTGGATGTATATATTGTTCCAATATTGGAATCATCAAATCAGGATTATACAAAGCAATAAATGATTCAAAACGATATCTCCAGTCATCGTAATCATTTTGACAAAGAAACTTGGGTGGTTTTGTAGTTGTTCCGGTCTCTTGATCATTCTTCATCATCGTTTGCCAATTAACATGAGCCATCTTTCCAAGATGAAATCCGTGAATCACCCTAAAAATTCGCTAATCTTTCTTTGTGAATACACTCTCCGTGAATACTAACCAGATACCAATATCTGTGAATATTATTATCCGATAATACTAATATCCGTGAATATTAATATAAGTGAATACTAATATCCGTGAATATGAGTATCCGTTAATACACTTATCCGTGAATACAATATCCGAGAATAACAAAATATTAATATTCGTGAATATTAAAAAACAGTTAACAATATTTTGAAAATTTTAATCCGTGAATAAAATACCACTGTTTATGCGACAATAGTATAATTCACGGATACTGTTTATGCGACAATAGGAATATTCACGGAGTATATATATTCACGGAACTTTGATTTCACGGAAAGTGTTAATTCACGGAAAACAATTTCCAGAATTTTCAAAGTGATACAGATTCTTCAAAACAGGCTTGTTTTTGATGAAACTTGTTGCAATGAACTCGGAATTTGATTTCCGACACTCAGAAACAATCAATTTTAACTTTGATCGTCAAAGTTTCAATCATGCAGAAAAGAGACGTAAGCTGTTGTGATCAATTCATCATCATATAGTCGATGTGAATGAATTCAGAAGAGATTCTATATCAGAAATCACTTGTTAACACCTTCAGATTGATTGTGACGCTGTCTCAAATGATTGTAATACTACACATCACGTAACTTCTTCAAATCTTCATCTTCACACTTTTAAATCACAAAAATGTTCTAATTTCTTATCCTTTTGCTCTGATACCACTTGTGAGCGTCCTCGGATCAGGATACGCAAACCAGAACTTGTGTATATTCGTGCGGAATACAAATACACACAAACACAATGTGAGTTATAGTAAAGATAAAAGAGATAAAAGTGTTCAACAAGAAATCTTGATTATATTTCTGAATTAATCTCTCATATACAAGAGGTTATCATGTACAAGTGATTGTCTCTCAAAAGCTCTCAAACTTATATCAAAAAGCCACCTAAAAATGACTTCAACTACTTCTATTTATAGACAATTTCTACGACAATTCAAAGTATAATCCGTGAATAGCTATTCACGGAATTACACCGTCCGTGAATACAAGTCATTCACGGAATGCTTAATGTCGAATCCAATGCAATCACGGACCTCATCATTCACGGATACATCTATTGTCGAACCATTCTCATTCACGGATACAAAGACTTAGACGAATCCTTATCATTCACGGACACAAAGTATTGTCGAAGCTCATCATTCACGGATATCACTATTGTCGAATAAGCTTTCACGGATAGGCATTCACGAAGGGCATTCACGGATACAAAGATATTCACGAATTTAAACACTTAGACAAAATTAAGTATTTATTCAACTTTTGTCTCTACATTAACACTAAAAATGAGTGTTGCAAGGGTTCTGGGCTTGAAGAGATATGTAAAAATGGGGTTTAAATTCTAGGGAATGTCAAGGTCCTCTAATCGTACCTATGTCACGTATGACACCTGTCAATGTGATCTCGAAATCTATACCTGGGGCAAGTTCTAAATCAGAAATGCGTGCACCGTTCACACACAACAAACGAACAGTGAAGCTTTTAAAACGAATGCTTATAAGGCTCAAATTCCTCACCACAAAAATTGGGTTATATGTGTCCAGTCGTGCGATGCCCCTCTTAGATCCTTATCTTAAATTGTTTGGAATCCGACATGATTCGACCTCCTTTTTATCAACTTTTGAATACTTGTAAAAAAAATCTGTACTTTTTCTTACAGAAAATTTTGGCCAACTGAATGAGTGACAATTTCACTGTCGAAGTACAGATGTTTAAGCTTTACTGAATGAGTGAAAATTTCACTATCGAAGTTTTAACCAATTTTTCTTACCTTGTGACTCAAAAAGGTTTGAAATTTTTTGAGAATTTTGGCAAAAATAAGGATTGAAAAATTATTTTGAGGACTTGCATGTTTCTAAATCAACTTGACAGATAATTAGACGAGATATACTGTTATCCCACACTTAGAAATAAACATTGTCCCCAATGTTTTTACACCAAGTAGGGAGAAAATCCCACATTTAGAGTTTTGTTTTGGAAAAATGTGAATTTAAAAGTTTTAAATGAAAAGGATCCCACACTTAGAGATTTAAGTGGGCAATAGGCATATTGAAGTCATATATGAAAGGTTGAAGGTTTAGGAGAGGTTCTTCCCTACGGATAGTGGATACTGGATTCAGGACCAGGTTCGTGAAGGAATGGTGCGAATGGTTGCTGGAGTTTGTGGACCAGTCTCTTTTCAAAGCTCATCCATTTCCTACGAAGCTAAAGTCTGCAATTACCATAAAATACTGTCATAATCATTAGTTCAACAACATATCAAGTCTGAAACAAATAAAGATAAAATTAAAGATAAACATAAACTAAAAAACATCTAGTAAATCATCCATGTTTGGATCAAATGCTGCAAGTGCGTCATTGTCTGGAATGGAAGTAGGTGACGTAGAAATAGTGAAACTAGGAATTATAGGTGCAACAGGAACGTCTAGAGATATCTCAGCATCAACAAGAAGAGTGGGCTCTTAAGTGGGGGCAGCTGGAAAGAATGACCATGGCGGGAGAGGTGGTCTCGGCCATTGACCAAGTCTGAAGGACTGGTCAGGAAGTCTCGGGAGTCCAACCATCTCTCTGATGTCAGAGTGAGAGTCATGTTAGATGGAGAGCTCTCAAAGAATCGCCCAGGTCACGGCTGGATTAGCTGTGGTGAACCCATAGTCAAATACTGGCACAGATACTGGAGTGATCATCACATCTATCGCATGCTCATCTGGGATGGTGGTTGGCTTCTTCTTTCCTCTGCGGTTTTTCTTCTTCTTTTGTAGAGTCTGAGCAGTGTGTCCTAATGTCTCAGCTGAAGCGTCCATCCTGAAACATAAAGAAAAATAGGTAATGCTAAAGTTTATGAGGTTATACAAATGCAGCAGACTCAGATGACTTTTAAAAGATTTTTATAAAGTTTGAGTCATCTGAATGGTTGCATTTGTATAAGTCAAATAAAACTTATCTCCGATGTATATGTAAGTGTGCGGTGCTATCGGGTATCTAGCTTATCCTGCATTTATTAGTTCAGGGCTGATAATACTAAGAAAAAATAAACATAGGAATAAAACTAATCTAGGATAAGCAATGGGGTGCCTCCCAAGAGCGCTTGTTTAACGAGTCATTAGCTTGACACTTTTACCTTTTTTGTCGGCTCAAGGTGGTTTAAAGATATAGACTTCCTCACTGGAAGGAAAGTCTTCGATGTAGTGCTTTAAGTGGTCGCCATTGACTTTAAAATTACCGTCCGGTGCCTCTAGTTCGACTGCTCCCAAGGTAAAGACCTTTGATATTATGAATGGTCCGCTCCACCTTGATCTGAATTTTCCTAAAAGCTTTTTGAAGCGCGAATTGTAGAGAAGAACTTTATCTCCAGGTTTGAACTTAGAAAGTATAAGTTTTGCATCATGGATATTCTTGGTTCGCTCCTTGAAATGTAGAGAACTATCATATACTTGGTCTCTCAATTCGGCTAGTTCATTCAGCTGCATCTTCTGATATGATCCCATTACAGAAGGGTCTAAGTTACAATCTCTGAGCGCCCAGTAAGCTTTGTACTCCAACTCTATTGGTAAGCGACATGCTTTTTCATAGACTAGCCAGTAGGGTGTGGTTCCCAATGGTGACTTGTATGATGTTCTAAACGCCCACAGAGTATCGTCTAGTTTCTCAGCCCATCTCTCCCTATGATTAACCACGGTTCATTCTAATATTCTCTTGAGCGCTCTGTTAGTCATTTCGGCCTACCCATTCGTTTGCGGGTGGTAAGCCGTAGAGGTCTTATGGGTGACACCATAATACTGTAATGTCCTCATAAACTGCGCATTACAGAAGTGCGTGCCCCAATCGCTGATGATCGCCTTTGGAGTGCCGAAACGAGAAAAGATCTGCTTTAATAACTTTACCACTACTCAGGAATCATTGGTGGGAAATGCTTGTGCTTCGGCCCATCTGGAGACGTAGTCGACAACAACTAGAATATATTCCTTCCCGTAGGATTTTGGGAACGGTCCCATGAAATCCAACCCCCATATATCACAGATCTCACAAGCTTGGATGTTAGTAAGTGGCATTTCACTTCTCGATGAGATACTTCCAAACCTTTGGCAAGCATCACAATGTTTTACAAAGTCATGAGCATCTCTGAAAATGGTCGGCCAGTAGAAGCCGAAGTCGTATACTTTCCTTGCAGTCATATTTGCTCCATGATGTCCTCCAGTTGGTCCATGATGACTCTGATGAAGAATGTTCCTTGCCTCCCTCCCGTTCGTGCATCTTCTGATAATTTGATCCGGATGAGAGTGCCCCCTAGACGTGGACCTAGATGTCAATTGACAGCAATCGTAAGGCGGAATCAAACAATTGCTTGTATGGCTAACAAAACACAAACCGGACACAAGGAATTCAATAATGTAAACGTGTATATTAGCTTGTATAACTATTTGGGAACGATTACAAGTTGGTTTAGTCGACAAATGGTGCTAGGGTTTCGTCAACCCTAGCCGGAAACCCGTAGGTTTGTATTTATACTAAAAGTCAGCCGACATGCGTCACTTGTGGAAGTGTCGCATGTGGCCGCCTTCATGCGTCACTTACCTAAGTGTCGCTATGAGTCACTTAACCAAGTTTCGCTATGCGTCACTCAGGCAAGTGTCGCCTAAACTAAAACACGAGTGTCGCACTATACAAAAGCTATATTTCTATTAAGTAACTAACGACACTTATTACAACTCGATAGACCAACTGACAGACACTCAAAGATGCATCAACAAACTCCCCCGTGTCTTCAGCTTGGTCTTCAAAAATATTCAAGTCTTCACTTCCAGCCAGCTGGAAATACACCACCAGCGTGTACTCCATTGGCGACGCAGATATCCACGATCTTCTGAAATTTTAACGCTTCAGCTCTATCTTTCATCTTGAACTCAATTCTGTTTTCATGTAATCTTTTCATATCTTGAGCAGAAAGATTGATCAAACTTAATGGGTCAAAAACGCAAAATATTTTTCTCTTAAGACCCCATAATGACCTCTTCTTAGGCTGAACAGCATCCCAAGCTGTTTTCTCATTATTTCCCGTATCTGCATTAGAAGACTACGAGTCTGTAGCTGGTTCTGAATTTGGAATAAATACTATCACAGCTTCACCCGTAATATCATCATATTCCCAATATACCAACCTATTCTAAAAATCTAACGGGATGATCTCCAAAGGTATCTTCTGTAGACACTTTGCTGGTGGATAAATCATCTTCACAATAGGTTGTCGGGTGATCGGATCCAGCTTCTTTTTAAACTTGTACCTCATACCCAACGTCGGCTTTATCAAATTGTATTTTTTACTATTAATCTCACGACGTATAATCACCTGAAAGAAATCTGCTCTTGAATCTCTCGACCGGTTGATCAAGGGTATCTGAGCTAACCTTTGAAGCTCACACTTCGGCAAAGTACTTATTTTGTAAAACTTCATATTGAAGTACTGAATGCCGTCACTTCTCTTTATCATAAACACTGAGTTGTTCTCATCGAATTTCCAACTCTTAATCAATCCCGTGTAATCAGTTCTAACTTTGTAGCATTTACACGTAACCGGTACCTCGATAATCGGTTTGAGCACTATATCCGGTTTTGTTGTAGAAGTTGATGGCTCGTTTGTCTCCTTTTCTGATTCATCTTCAGACGAGTCCGATTCTATAATGGGAGCATCATCATAACATTCATCACTGTGCAATTGCTCCCCCTCAACTTCAATATCCTCATTTTCCTCAAAAAAATAATCCTCTGCTACAGGATCATCCATCACTTCTTCCTCAGGCATCGTGTTATTATCATTCATCAAGTTTTGCAGATATGTGAGATCTACAAATGAATAATCAACAGCTATTGGTCTTGCCAAACCTTGAACCTCAACAAAATAATCCAAACAGATATTTTCATTCATAGTTGAAGAAGGTTGTACATTTTCAGGTTCAGGGGGAGGAGTTACATTTGTTTCTATTTCCCTGGGATTATCCTCCCCCGAAACAAGTGTGACTGACTCCAATTCTAACAACCTAGAAGACATAGTCGTTATCTGTTGCTGGAGAGAGTCCACTGTAGCAGCTTTAATCTCTAAATCTTTAATCTGTGAAGCTTGAGCTGCAATGATCGCCTGTTGATCATCAAAACGCTTTGATAAAAGCTCCAGTTGAGCTAAAACCTGCTGAATAGAAGCAGTTGCAGGCTGAGGAGAAGTTTGTTGAGTTGGCTCCTCAAGAACAATCGAAGTCCGCTGGCGTCGACGTAGAGGTAAATCGGCATAAGAGGGCGACGACCCAGCAGGACGCTTACCAGGATTCCTCGGGATATGAACCCGACCAGCAGAAATCCGGCGCATAATACGCTTAAAGCGTTCGGGATCAGCTAATTGAATCCCATCTAAAGCTGATTGAGGTGGCACGTCACCCTCAGAATCAGAAGGAGTGGGCCCACCATCATCAGGCTCAACGCGGTCAAAACGCTCAATTTCGTCCAAATCGTGAGCGATATCAGTATCAACTAAGTCGTCCTCGTTGACCGGAGGAACGACATCATCCGCAAAACCGTGATCGCGCGGCGCAACATAGTTCTCGTTAACTATGTGCCCGAAGAGTTCGCGATCAGCCAACACCGGCTCGCCCTTTGGCGCGAGCTTGCAGTCATTGAAGACTCGCAACAACATAGGTGTCGGCACCAAGAGAGATCGCTAATCCGGTGCGATCTCGAGGTTCAAATCATTCAACAATAGCTGCACGAACCTTGGATACTGCAGCCATTTATCCTTACTCGCTCGGATATTTTCAACCAGATTCCCAAAAATATAACCGCTGAAGTTATACGGTTTGTTGTAGATGAGAGCCAACATAAGAGATAACGTCAAGTGGCTAGCAGCATCATAACCTCCCTTTCTAGGAGATAAGCAAACGATGATAATATGACACAGATACCTCCATACCCTGCAGAGGTACTGTTTCCTGAAGTCAGAAAGCTGGTTAGCCGGATATCCCATCCTTTGAAGTCCCCCGTAGATAAACGTGGTGGGGAAGATGGTTGGCATCGTATCATTGTCATTGAGCTGGAGAACCCGTCGAATAGAGTTCTCGGTGATCTCAATCTCCTCACCAAACATCGTTGATACAATCCTCGGGATATCACCCTGAACTCTGATCACCGCATGATCATAAAACTCCTCAATTTGGTTCATATAAACCGGAGTTTATGCGGTAATAGCGTAGTGAATCCTGGAACGGCGTAGAAAATCTATCATCGGCCTGAAGGGTGCCGAATTAGCATGCGTGGATTCCAGAAACGCCATGATGTTGTGACGGGTGTTGGTGCGGCGGTAATAATTCTGTAGCTCAGCCATCTGTAAGCTAAAATACAAAGAAAAATAACCGAAAGCGTTATAGAGTTAGCCCGAACACAGAAGGGTTAGAAAAGGAATTTTGATTTTAGGCGTCACTTATGGTAAGTGACGCATGGCTACTACCGTCACTTAGTGAGTGTCGTATTGTACAGTAATTAAAATTAAAATCAAATTATAGCGTCACTTATTGGAAGTGACGCTATCAAGCGTCACTGATGTAAGTGACGTTTGTATTTGGTGATTTAATTTATACGACACTTGCGAAGTGACGGGTGAAGAACATGCGACAGTTATCATAGTGACGGTATCCTAAAAGAGTCACTTAAGAAGTGACGGTGTAAGTGACGTATTGACATAGGCGTCACTTAGACAGTCACTTAAGGTAGTGACGCATATAAGAGGCTTCACTAGAAGTAGTGACGGTGTTAACAGTTAAAATAAGTTTATGCGTCACTACACGAGTCACTTAAGAAGTGACGCAAACAAGCGTCACTTATTAAGTGACGGTATAAGCTTTCAAAATTACTAAACAGCGTCACTTGAGGTAAGTGACGCACGAAGTGACGCAACGATGAAGATCATCGTGTCACTGTTCATACCCAGAATTCAAATTTGGGGGTTTTTGAAATCAAAGTTACCAGGTTGTGCGCATGGTAAAAACGAATGCTATGGATGTTTTAAAACCATAAAACACTAACAAATCAAGTGTTTAATCGAGCGATTTCAACATTAAACCCAAACCCATAACCCTAAATCAAAGTACAGCATGTATATCGAAGTATAAGGGTTAAAGTAAGTACCAAATAGTTCGTGTGAATGAGTAGAACAAGAAGATGGGACTGGAATGCGATGAAAAGCCACAGAACGCTCGAATCGATCGACGGAAAACGCACAGAGGGAAGTGACGCAGAGACAGTATAAGTGTCGGTGTGTCAGAGCAAGTGACGCTATAGTAATTTGAAAAGTGGTGAGGTTGAGTGTCGTGGGGAAGGGGTATTTATACACCGACCCTAGTATGCGTCACTCAACCCGGCACTTATAGCGAAACTTACCCCGGCACTTACTGCGTCACTAAAGTGAGTGACGCAATATCGTATACGTCACTGGCAGCGTCACTTATGAAAGTGACGCACAGTTCACTTTTAGTGAAAAAATTGCGATTTCATCGATTTTTCGTGTTGTGATTTCGGTACTCAAATTTGAAAATGTAATTGTAACATTGGATAATAACGAAAATTACACTAACTTAGAGAAAATGAGAATGTAAATTTATAACTAGAAAAATTAACACATTCTTTTTGGTGACGGAGTTGATATAGTCTGATTAGGGATCATATCGGAATAACATGCATTTATTAGGAACAGTAAGTGTTATTTCGATCATCAGTATAGTTGTCCTCTTTAAATTTACTTGACATACTAAAAGCACTTTTTATAAAAATTATTTCAAAACGATTATTAGTATGTTTATCCACTTAAACATGTTATACTCACATCTAGGAAGTATTTTATTATTATTGGTATGTGCATTTCGCTGTAGTTCCCACCATAGATATACATCTTAACTTAAGACATAGACCATGTTTCCATTTACAGATAGAATATAAGAAAATCAATTTTTAGAATCAAGTCAGCGGTGACAGGTCTGTACTTACGTACAACAGAGCGACATAGCTTGATTCAGGTTTAAGCAAAACCAGACTTGGTCAAACCATTTTGGCGACCTTGTAAAGTATCTTATTTTTTTAAAGACTTTGCAAGTACTTTGACTTGTGTTTGCTTAAGTTTAAAGTATATATTAATAGAAGCCAGGTCTATACTTACGTATAACAGAGGAAACTATCAATATATACCCCCAAATGATATCAAATAAACATCTTTCACGAAAGCATGTCTAGTATAAGTAAGAAATTAAGACTTTTGTCATACATCTAATGGTGTTATACCACTTGAAATAGACAGTTAATGATTAAGCTTCTTAAGACTTCTCAAAGAGTTTTGCATATCATGCCTACTAATACATCGTATGATGAAGACAATGTTTATAAAAACTGTTTTCAATACGTCAGATAAATCTACTGACACATCCAAGATAAACCTTAAATTTCCATTTTTATGCATGTCACCCGATGTACTATCATATCCCAAGTTGTTTACAGACACAACTTCAACGTCTATTTTAAAATGTAGCAACCTTGCATTTCATTAATACTAGAAAGTATAATGAGTGGCAGTTGCATTGGTTGCATTTTTTTATTTATTTATTTATTTATTTATTTTTTATTAAAAAAAAAAACATTACTGTAAAAACAATCCAAGTCACTAATTACTTTTTAGCAAGAAAGAATCTTAAACCAATCATGTTGATTAGTTTGTCAAATCGAGTACGCGTAAAGGCTTTAGTGAAAAGGTCCGCATTCTGCTTTAAGGTGTCTATTTGAACTAGGTCTATCAAGTGTTTTTCATAGCAATCCCGTATAAAGTGGAACCTAAGTTCAATGTGTTTAGTCTTAGAGTGCTGTACGGGATTGCGCGTGATAGATATAGCAGCAGTATTATCAATGTGAATAGGAGTCATAGAAAGAAGTAACCCGTAATCACGCAATTGATGCTGTATCCATAGAACCTGAGAGCAGCAACTCGCAGCAGCCACGTACTCAGCTTCTGCAGTTGAAAGAGAAACTGTAGTCTGTTTCTTGCACTGCCATGACACTAGGCGAGTTCCTAGGAATTGACATCCACCAGTGGTTGACTTCTTGTCTATGCTGCAGCCGCCATGATCTGAATCCGAGTAGGCAGAGAGAGCGAAGGATTTCTCATTTGAATACCATAGACCAAGATTGGGTCTATGTTTGAGATAACCGAAGATTCGCTTTACTGCCCTCATATGAGACACCTTTGGTTTGGCTTGAAAGCGAGAGCATACGGATACCGCAAAGACAATATCCGGTCGAGAAGCAGTCAAGTACATCAAAGAACCTATCATTGATCGATAGTCCTTTTCTTTGCAATCTTCTTCATCCTCAGCAAGTCGGAGATTGTGATTAAGCTCGATAGGAGTCCCATAGGTTTTACAATTGAGCAGATCGTATCGAGTCAACATGTCTTTGATATACTTTGACTGATGAATATAAATACCTTTTGAAGACTGCTCAACTTGCACACCTAAAAAGAATTTGAGCTCCCCCATCGCACTCATCTCAAACTCAGATTTCATGATTTCCTCAAAGTGCTTGCACATCGCTTCATTTGTAGAGCCAAAAATAATGTCGTCCACATACACCTGCACAAGTAGCATATCCTCTCGATCGCCAGTCCGTTCTTTGCGAATGAATAGAGTACTGTCGATATTTCCATGAACAAATCCATGCTTAACTAAATGATTAGATAACCTCTCGTACCATAATCGCGGGGCTTGATGAAGACCGTATAATGCCTTGTTTAACTTGCAGACGTATTCTGGATGCTCAGGGTCTTCAAAGCCAGGAGGCTGTTTCACATAGACATCAGTGTCTACTTTCCCATATAAAAATGCGCTCTTGACATCGAGTTGGTGAACACGAAACTCTTTATAAGACGCAAATGAGAGAAAGATCCGAATGGACTCAAGTCTTGCCACAGGAGCGAAGACTTCATCATAATCCAAGCCCTCAATCTGACTAAATCCTTGAACGACCAATCGGGCTTTATTCCGAATTACAATACCCCTATCATCCATCTTATTGCGAAACACCCATCGAGTGCCAGTTAAATGAGCACCTTTGGGTAATGGAACTATATCCCACACGTGTAGCTTGTTGAACTGCTGCAACTCTTCTTGCATAGCCTCGACCCAAGATGGATCTTTTAAGGCTTCATCAACTTTCTTCGGTTCAATTTGGGATAAATGACAGGAATTTATCCGGGCGATCAAATTCAACATTTCCTGATTTGGATTCTGCTACACTTGATGCCTTGTTCGAACAGCAGCTTCAGGATCACCAATAATGTTATCAATGGGGTGATCCCTGTGTACACGTGTGACAGGGATACGATCGGGTGCAAGTACTAACTCCAAATTGTTCATGTCCCTTTCAGTGACAGGAACAGTGTTAGTTGCAGGAGTAGTAGAACTTTCCAGTTGCACAGGAGATTCCGTATCATCATCATTAGAGAAAAGATGAGAATGGACCATTTCTTCTTCTTCCTCGTCTTCCTCTAATGGTGGCATGTTGGGATCATCTGGATGTTCTGTCGCATTAGTTGTTCCTGAAGTCGAAGGAACATCCGAAGGTGGAATCGTAGGCAAAGATGTGGATGTGGTAGATATTGGTGTTGGTGTAGTAGTAGGTGGTGAAGGTGACGGTGTGGGTGTTGCCGTAGGTGGGGATGCCGGTGTTAAGGTAGAAGTGTCCTGACACAAACTAATACCATGAAGTAGAGTGACAATTTCGTCCTCATCAGAAGTTCCTTCTGGTATGTCGAATGAGTTGAACACATCCTTGTAATTGAATAGCCAATCCGGACCCGTTCCTTGAGGAGGATCCGTGTATCGTAAGCATTTCACCTCAAAATGCTCTTCCACCTGATGAGTCGACTTGATGTAGACTCGTTTATTTGGAGAGTTGACGGAATATCCAAGGAAGATTCCTTCAACTGCTTTAGCTCCAAACTTCGAGACTTTGTCTTTAGAGACCATAATCAGACACGGACACCCGAAAGGTTCCAGAAACTGCAAGGTGGGCTTACGGTTATTAAAGAGTTCATAACATGTCTTATTTTTCTTCTTAACCGTGAGCACTCGATTCAACACATAGCAAGCAGTACTGACTGCTTCTGCCCAAAAGATTATAGGAAGCTTAGAATCGGCCAGCATAGTCCGAGCTGTCTCGATAATAGTCCTATTTTTACGCTCAGCTACTCCATTCTGTTGAGGAGTTCGAGGGGCACTGAAATGATGATCAATGCCTTTTGTGGCACAGTATAACTCAAGAGTAGAGTTCTTGAATTCAGTCCCGTTATCACTTCGCAGTCTTTTAACCTTTAAGTTGCATAAATTTGCCAACTTATCTAACAGATATACCAGAATATCTGGTGTTTCACTCTTCGACCCCAGAAAATACACCCATGAAAATCGTGAGTAGTCATCGGTGACTACTAAGCAGTACAATCTTCCACCAATACTCTTGGTTGAAATAGGACCGAATAGGTCCATATGCAATAATTCCAATGGTGCCGCAATGGAATTCACTAACTTAGGCTTGTGAGGTTTCTTATGAAGTTTCCCTTTATGGCAGGCGACACAGTCATCTTTTAGTGCAAATGACTGTTTAGGGACTCCATTTACCAAATCATTATTTATCAAGAAATTCATCTTTCGAAAATGGATGTGTCCCATTCGTCGATGCCACAATAATGATTCCTTTTCTGAAGCCTTCGAAAGGAGACATGTATATTCATCTTTAGTCTCCACAGTACGCATATTCATGATGTAGGTGTCATTTCTCCTTGGTGCCCTTAAAAGCACCCATTTCTCGGGGATAACGAAACCCGGCTTCAAAATCACACACTCTGTCTTTGTGAACACTGTTGTATAATCCTTATCACAGACTTGTGATACACTCAGCAAGTTGTGAGTCAATTGAGCCACGTAGTTCAGATTTTCGAAGCTAACTTTCCCGTTAGTTAGCGTACCTTTCCCAGAAATGGTTCCTCCTGTATCTCCAGCAAATGCAACATGTCCTCCAGAATGTGGTTTAACATCCGTCAAAAGGGACACATCGCCTGTCATGTGTCGCGAACAGCCACTATCCACAAACCACTCGCTGTCTTTAACGCGTTCTGACTGCTGCAACACAAAAAGTAGGAGATTAGTGAGAAACGGTGACCCAAGCCTTTACAGACTTAGGTCGACCACAGTCATCAACAATAATCACATCAGACAAGACTTTATTTTTAAACAGATCAGATTTTGTATCTGATGTGTTATTATTGATGACATTGGAGTCTGCAGTAGACTCCTTTATTTTCCAAACAGTAGATGGTTTGGAAATTTACTTTGGAGTAATGTCGGGCTCTTGTTTTGGCAAAGGTTTTTGCCCAACATTACTTGTTTTTGCAGTAGGTTTGGGAGAGACAGAGTAACGCCTAGGAGGAGATCTTGAAAGAGAATTTCGATAAACAGAAGTCCTAGGCATTTCCCTCCCGTAATTCTGATGAGACAGTTTGGGACAATCACGAATTAGATGTCCCTGTCTCTTGCAGTAAAAGCATGATCTATTTTCAACAATTGGTTGAAACTGAGGTTTTACCGCCGGAGTTGAAGAAACATTTCTAGAACATGCACATTTCGTGCATGTCTTAGAATGTTTTTGTTTGGATTGAGTGGTTGAAGTAGAAGGTTCATTACAAACATCATTTGCAAATTTAGATTTATTTTGCAAAATCTTTACAGGTGACTGTAAAGTTTGAGATTTTGTATTTAAAACCTTATTCTTTTCTTTGTTAGGTTGAACTTTAATTGTAGGTTCAACCTTTAACACCTTTTCACATTTTACCTCAACCTTTTTTAACTCAGGATACTCCTCATCGGTAATATCCTCAATCTCAACAATCTCCTCAACATTAACAGGAGATTCACACTTTGATTTAACAAACTGAGGTGAAGGGTACTCTGACCGTTTAGTTTTCTCCTTCACCTGTTTGTTAATCTTATCAACCTTAGATTTGACACCGTATAACAATGCATAATCAACCGGAATCTCTTCGGTGCCTTCCTTAACCGGCATAGGACAGTATTCAGTAGGAGGTGGGACTACATTATAACCTAGTCCCGTCTTCATTTTGTGATCTATCCTTTGCTTAGTAAGTATATCATTAAAGGCAACAGTAGACGAGGAGGAACTTAAAATCTTAGTCTTATAGTTGTCATATTCTTCTTTAAGATTAGAGAGTTCCTTGTTCAGACGGTCAATTTCAGCAAGATAGCTATCAATAGCATCCTGTTGACTGAAAACTTTTGACTTATACCTAAGTGTGTCCTGTTGATAAGCCTCTATTTTCTTATCATACAATTGTTCATTTGCTTTTAGCTATTTGTTTGAGTCATTAAGTTTTTCGACCTTTCTTTAAGTCTACATTGTCTACCTGAAAGCACCTTAAGGATTCGGTTAACTTAATGCATGATACACAGTTTAAGGGTTCTTCAGGTTCATTACGTACCTCATTTGAGATGTGAGCCATAAGACACTGCTGATAGTTCTCAGCATATATGCTCCAATCCTTATTGGTTGGCTCAAAAACAACTAGTGCGTCAGCTGTTGCTTGCTTCACTTGATCCTTCTCCGGAGTTCTAGGAGCATCAGGCTTTGTGAAACCAGACGGAGGAACCTTAGGCTTCTCACATTCTCTCGCAAAGTGTCCCAGATTCTGACAATTGTAACATTTCACTTTGCTTTTATCAAAACCGAAGCTGGTTTTGCCATCTCCCTCCAAACTCTTGCGACCAGTTCGTTGCAAGAATTTCTGAACACGCCTGGATATCATAGCAATGTTCCAGTTAAGATCCATCTGCTCAAGATCATCATCATCAAGTTGAGCATAGTCTTCCTTGGCCAATTCCAAAGTGGCATTTGGTTGTGAAACCAAATCCTTGTAAGAACTTAGAAAGGCTGTATAGATAGCAGCCTGCTCTTGAATTGCAGGAGAGACGGGGACCTGCTGTTTTGACCCCTGGGAGGGTCCAGAAGCATATACTGGATGAGAAACACCAGTAGAATACAAAGGAGTTTGAAGTGGAGAGCTTGTAGAAGAAGTAAATGCCATTCCACCATACGCTTTACCCGTGTTAACTTGTCCTCCATACAGGGACGGGTCTTGAACAAAACCGCCTGTCTTGCATTCTTTCTTCTTCATCTCCATTGCATGAGCTTGAAGAATGCCAATTAGCTCATCCAATTTCATGGTAGCTAATTCTTGACTTTCCTTGAGAAGCTGTACTTTAACATCCCAAGAGCTAGGCAAGACATCCAGTAGTTTCTTGTTTACTTCAAGTGGAGGAAAATCGTAACCTCCCTCCATCAACTCACTCACCAGTTGTGAGTATCTAGTAAAGACTCCTGCAGTCGTCTCATTTGGCAAAGAATCAAACAGATCGTACTGTTTCTTGATGAGTTCCAACTTGGCTGCTTTGTACCGTTGATTTCCACCACATCTAGTTTCTATTGCCTTCCACAGTCATATGTGGTTTCATGTGATTTGAACATTCGTAATACATCTTTGGATAGGCACATACAAATAGCCGCATGTGCCTTTTTCTCCATATCATAATAAACCTCCTCTGGAGTCATGGACCTGTAGACCTTTTTCGGAGGCATATTCATAGTAGGGAAAACTCCTTCAGCTAGAGGAGCTACATATTTTTCGGTGAGTGGACCCCAGAGCTCCGGACAGTGAAAGTTTATGTATTGTTCAAATCGAGCATGCCAATATACGTAATCCATGTCAGCTGTAAACAAAGGAGGTTTATTATTAGAACCAACATCGTGATTCTATTTTAACATATCTCTGAGTCCTCGAATATCGTCTTTATCAGCAATAGAAGCCATTGAAGATATACCTGAAATTGTACGCAAAAATAAGAACTTGCAAACTAATTATTACCAAAGGCGTCACTTAGTAAGTGACGCACTCAAGTGTCGCAGCGACTAGCGGCACTTGGAAAGTGACGCTATCGAGTGACGTACAAAGTGACTGATGACACTATAAGTAAGTGTCGGTCAATCGAGCAAGTGACGCACTTAAGTGTCGTACTTGAGTGACGTGCTAAATCAAATAGGCGTCACTAGTAAAAGTGACGCTATAGTTCAAAAGGCGTCACTAAAGAAAGTGACGCAGAAAAAATTGAACAGGCGTCACTAATGTAAGTGACGCTTAACACTCAAATGACGTGCTACAGTGACGCACTTGAGTGACGGTGTATTAGGGTAGACGACACTTAAGATAAGTGTCGTATAACCTCAAATGACGCTTCAAGTGACGCGTCTAAGTGACGGTAAAACCCTAATTTGGGATTAGATAGTGCCGCTATAAGTGACGCGTCCAAGTGACGGATCGAGTGTCGCAAAACGGCTGGAAAATCCCAAAACCCTAAAAATGTCGAATTTTCGTAAACCAAAAGAAAATTCCTTCAACTCTAATGGACGAAACCTGTAGATGATGAAGAATCTTGACTGTATAACACCTTAGCAACTCCAAAACCGTATGTAATCTCAATTAATTATTCGAACAAAGCCGAAATCAACCCAAAATCGAATCTAAACGTCAATGTATTCACCTAGCAGCTCTGATACCAGTTGAGAGTGCCCCCTAGACGTGGACCTAGATGTCAATTGACAGCAATCGTAAGGCGGAATCAAACAATTGCTTGTATGGCTAACAAAACACAAACCGGACACAAGGAATTCAATAATGTAAACGTGTATATTAGCTTGTATAACTGTTTGGGAACGATTACAAGTTGGTTTAGTCGACAAATGGTGCTAGGGTTTCGTCAACCCTAGCCGGAAACCCGTAGGTTTGTATTTATACTAAAAGTCAGCCGACATGCGTCACTTGTGGAAGTGTCGCATGTGGCCGCCTTCATGCGTCACTTACCTAAGTGTCGCTATGCGTCACTTAACCAAGTGTCGCTATGCGTCACTCAGGCAAGTGTCGCCTAAACTAAAACACAAGTGTCGCACTATACAAAAGCTATATTTCTATTAAGTAACTAACGACACTTATTACAACTCGATAGACCAACTAACAGACACTCAAAGATGCATCAACACCGGACACACTTTGAATAAGTGTGGATCGTCCCAATAGTAGTTTTAACATCTCTAAAGAATTTGCATCTTCTAGAGGTGGCCATTCCTTTTGGCACAATTCCTCCAACTAGATAATTAGCGTAGTCTATATACCAAGGGTTATGAGTGAATTGTGATCCCTTTTGGTAGCCTCCGATATTCATGAGTTGTTCTTTGGGAAACTGGTCTTGAATTTCTCTTTCATCAAGCTTTTCCATCGATGGGTTTTCCAATCGACTGAGGTGATCTGCTTTGACATTATCTGCTCCCTTTTTATCTTTGATTTCTATTTCGAATTCTTGGAGAAGTAGAATCCATCGAAGCAGTCTCGGTTTGGCATCTTGCTTTTTGAAGAGATACTTCAATGCTGAGTGATCTGTATAGACAATAGTTTTGGACAATATTAAATAAGAACGAAATTTATCAAAAGAGAATACTACCGCAAGAAGCTCTTTCTCTGTCGTAGTGTAATTCTCTTGAGCATCAGTGAGTGTCTTGCTGGCATAGTATATTGGCTGAAACTGCTTTTCCTTCCTTTGCCCTAAGACAGCTCCAATGGCAAAGTCACTAGCATCGCACATGATCTAAAATGGAAGACTCCAATCGAGGGTGACCATGATCAGTGCGTGTGTGAGCTGATCCTTCAGAATGTTGAAAGCTTTCAGGCAGTCATCTAAAAAGATAAACGGAGTGTCCTTCTCAAGAATGTGCGTCATAGGTCGAGAAATCTTAGAGATATCCTTAATAAAGCGACGGTAGAATCCGGCGTGACCTAGAAAACTGCGAATGGCTTTAACAGAAGTAGGTGGCGGAAGTTTGGCAATAGTCTCAATTTTATCTTTGTCAATTTCAATTCCGGATTTCGATATTCGGTGTCCTAAAACTATCCCTTCTTTCACCATGAAGTGGCACTTTTCCCAGTTTAAGACAAGATTTGACTCTTCACATCAGGCTAGCATTCTTTCAAGGTTGGAAAGACAAGATGTGAAGGAGTCACTGAAGAATGAGAAGTCGTCCATGAATACCTCCATACACTGTTCAATCATGTCATGGAATATCGCCACCATGCACCTTTGGAATGTTGCAGGTGCATTGCATAGACCAAAGGGCATACGTCGGTAGGCGAATGTGCCATATGGACATGTGAATGTCATCTTTTCCTGGTCCTTTGGATCGAGAGGAATCTAAAAATAACCAGAGAATCCATCGAGGAAGCAGTAATATTCATTCCCCGATAATCTTTCCAACATTTGATCGATGAATGGTAGAGGGAAATGGTCTTTACGAGTGGCTTCGTTTAATTTTTTATAGTCGATGCACACCCTCCAGCCGGTGACGGTTCGTGTTGGAATAAGTTCATTATCTTCGTTAGCGATAACCGTCATTCCTCCTTTCTTGGGGACAACCTGAACTGGGCTGACCCACACTGAATCAGAGATAGGATAGATCAAGTCAGCATCCAAGAGTTTGATAACCTCTTTCTTAACCACATCTTGAATCTTCATATTTACTCTCCTCTGTCTCTGTATGGATGGTTTGAAGTCGTTCTCCATGAGTATCTTGTGCGTGCAGTAGTTTGGACTGATCCCTTGTATATTAGAAATCTTCCATGCAATCGTCTTCTTGTGTGACTTCAGCACTTGGATAAGTCTTGCTTTCTCTTCGGATGTAAGAACTTTTGCAATTATAACAGGTAAATGTGAGGTTCCTTCGAGAAAAGCGTACTCCAGATGAGGGGGTAATTCCTTTAGCTCCAATTCTGGTGGTTCTTCAATAGAAGGTTTCATTCGAGCATCTCTTTGTAGTTCATCATACTCCTTTTAGAACTCTGATTCTTCTGGAGATGAATCGGCTGCCGTGGCTGATGCTATTTCTACTAGTTCTGTCTCTTTGGAAAGTGCATTCTTCTTTAACTCGTATTTGCTTGTAGAGGATGAGGAGGTTGCACTATTTTCAGTGAGGATAATATCGTTGTTGTCGGTGAATGCGAACCTCTGATATTGAGTTTCTGAAGAAGTACTTATGGTGATTTCAGGATTTTGTTGCTCACAACCTTCAGATAGTTGTGGCAAAATTGAAGTACCAGAATCCATCTCCTCGAAAGATTTAAGAATTTCAGCTACAGTCGGAGATGATTCGGGTATCGGTGCATGCTGATTTTTTCATAAAAGTGGAATAGGGATGCCTTCGCCTAAAGGAACAGCAACAACGGAGTTGTTCATGGAAGTGTAGTTAGGCGGTGCTAAAGGATACTTCATTTCAGGTAAGGTGTATAGTAGCTCTCCAGAAGGTGCTGGTTGGTCAGAGATAGACGAGCAGAGTTCAATGTTGTCCTGGCATAGCCTCCTTGTGGTGATGACTGTGTTGGAGAAAGGATCGTTGCTGCTAACTACTAGAATCTCCTCCAAATGCTCGTTGTATATTTCCTGCATTGCATCTACTAGACCGAGATCTTCTCCCATAGGTTGGTTCATCAACTTATCGACATTAAAGGTGACTTCCTCCGCCCTAACCCTCAGTTTTAAAATTTTTTCGTTTATATCTATCACAACCTTGGCAGTATTCAGGAAAGGTCTACCAAGGATGAGGGGAACGTGGGCATCTTCCTCAATATCCATAATGGCAAAGTCTACTGGGAAGATAAATTTACCAACTCGGACCATTATATCTTCAGCAATTCCTCGAGGGAGTTTAACTGATCTATCAGCTAATTGGATGGTCATTTGAGTGGGTAATAGTTCACCTAATCCTAGTTTCTTATAAACTGAGTAAGGTATAAGGTTGACACTAGCACCTAGGTCAGCTAAGGCATTACTAACTTGGATATTCTGAAGATAACAAGGAATAGTAAAACGTCCAGTATCTCCTAGCTTAGGTGGAAGGCCATGTAGCATGATTACAGAGCATTCAGCATCTAAGGGTAAACTAACTAGTTGTCTTAAGTTCTCCTTATTTGAAATAAGTTCTTTGAAGAATTTAGCACAAATAGGCATCTCTACTAAAGCATCTAATAATCTAACGTTTAAGTGTAGGCTTTTAAACATCTCAAGATATTTCCCAAATTGTGCTTCCTGATTCTCTTTCTTTAGCCTACTAGGAAAGGCTATTCTAGTTCGTGGAATAATTTCTGGGGCTTTAGAAGGTTCTGGATATGGTGTAGTGACAGGGGTGTCACTGGGCACTAGATCAGAGGTTGGTTTATTAGAGGTAATAAGTTGATTTGAAGAATTATCTAAGGATTGCTCAACCCTGGTCTCTTTACCTCCTCTGGTAACAACTAAGATAGTGTTATCGATCATGATTCCGCTTTGACTCTCAACTTTTAAAAGCAATTGTTTAAGACTAACTTCCAAATTTTTGATCAAATCTTCTGAAATTTTAAGTAAAGCATCAATTTTATCTTGAAAATCTATTACTTGCTTGTTTACGTTCATTTGTTCAACCATGAAGTTAGTCAAAGTTTCGTTATATTTTTGGGAGTCTAAGATAATGGGGACAGAGATTGAGTAGGTGTAGTATTAGGTGACCGCTGAATAAAAGGTTTATAATGAAAGTTCGATTCAGGGTTTCTGATAGTAGTGACAAGAATTTCTTTCGTACCTTTGCGAAGTTGCGGTGTAGAAGATTCTTGAAGATCCTTAAAGACTCTAGAGAGAATGTCCATTTGAGTCTGTAGAACTTCTAAGGATGGATTTGAAGCACTATCTTCTTCTTTAGTCGGTTCGCCAAACTCCCAGTCATGTTGATGCATTGCCATCGTCTCAATCAGCTCCCAGGCTTCTGCAGAAGTGTGTGACATGAAATTCCCTTGAGAAGTGGTATCGAGGGTTGATTTATGTTGAGGGGTTAGACCATTGTAGAATATGCAGATAAGGTTCGTCTTACCCATCCGATGATTCGGACATCTGTTAAGCAGCTTCTTAAATCGTTCCCATGCTAGAAATAATTTTTTATCAGTTCCTTGTTGGAAACTGACGATGTCATCTTTAAGCTTGGATTGCTTGGAAGGAGGGAAAAACTTAGCCATAAACTTAGTAGCCAACTCATCCCAAGTATGAATCGAATTGGGTTCGAGTTCATCAAACCATGCTCCAGCACGCGAAGATAAAGAATAGGGAAAAAGATATAGTCGGGTGACTTCTCTTGAAATCCCTGATTGCTCACAGGAATCAGAAAGATTTATGAATCTATCCAAATGTGAGTTTGGATCATCGAGCGGAAAACCATGAAATTGGCAGAAGGTTTTGAGTAATTTGATAATGCTAGGCTTAATTTCAAAGTTTCCGTTGGGTAGCACGATTGGTCCTCCTCTTCCCTCCAATAGTGGTGTGCAGTTCGAGGCGAGAGTAATATGGTTCGTCATGGCTAATTGAAGTTCGGGTTTGGTAGAAAGGAGAGTTTTGGAAAGGAAAGAACGGAAAAGGAACTTTCAGATGATATTGATCTTCCGAAAGGATCGGTAAACAACTAAGACAACTAAATTCCTAAATCGGTAATTGTAGTCCCCGGCAGCGGTGCCAAAAACCTGATCACGCTCCAACGGTCGGTTCGGAAATCCTTCTGGTCGTTGTGGTCCTTCCGCTGGCCATGGCAGTCAGTGTGTTTATATTTATATTTTGTTGGGCCTAAGTATACTAAAGCTATGGGTGAGTATAGCGATAGGTATGACCTAGGGTCGTTCTTCAAATTACTACGGGCATGGAATCTAGGACTTCAGTTATCCTTCTAGATTTAGATAGGGTTTCTAGAGGTTTTGGTTGGTTTTAACTAACTAATTATCTAAAACTTAAAGTAAAGAAAGAGAGGTGAGGTGGCAACGAAAACTTACAGGTTAAGTGTTGGTGCATTTTGTGTGTCAGTCACTTGGTCAACATTTGTACTGGTCAAAGTCAATTAGTCTTAGTATGTGATGTGATTAGTGTGTATATGCGAGTATGTAAATGAATAGTGAAATAACAATATACACAATATACTGTTCATGCGACACAAAGCTTGTGTCGCAAGGGTCACAATAGCGACACAAGTTGTGTCGCTAGTAGGTCTGAACATCTATAAATAGAGGAGTTAGAATTCATTTCAAGGTTGATCAAACCCTAGAGAGTGAGAGAGAGTTCGTGAGGCAGAGAGAAAGAGTCTGTAATCGATATACTTCAATTGTTAATACATACAACAGATTATAGATATTGTGTTTGTTAATTGATTAAACATTCAATATTCAATCGTTTGGATTCCGCACGTTTGATTGAAGTGACGATCTGATTAGGTCCGGCATAGGGGTCCTACAAGTGGTATCAGAGCCGTGAATCAGTTATTCAACGGTTACGGATCGTGATTTGAACGTTTTCGGTTTGATTCGCGAAGGTTTTATTGATTAATCCTCGTTTTCTGGGTTTAATTGCTTGAAGATTGTGTTTTCTAAAGGTGTTTTCTGGGTTAGTTCGTTGATCGGTTTTCAAAAATCCTTAGGGTTTCGAAAATTTTTGATTTTAGGGTTTTGAAATCTGCCCAACGCCGTTTTTGCGACACAACCTGCGACACAAGATTTGTGTCGCTAATTAGGGTTTCCTATTTTGCGACACAAGCTCGCGACATAGTGTGCGACATAACCTGCGACACAACCCTTGTGTCTCACCATTATTCATTGCGACACATCTTTTGTGTCCCATTACTGTAAACTGCGACACAAACATTGTGTCACTAACACCTGACCAAGGCTAAAAAAAAAAAAATTCATTTTACCGGGAAAGGTCGCGAAAAATTTTGTGTTTCCAAATTTTGTTCATAGACTTAACACTGTTCAATTTTAGCCTGAAAAAAATTTCATTTTACCCGGGCATTTTTGGACGTTTTCGGTTGAATTTTTGGCGGGAAATTCGCGAAAAAATTGTAGTACCAAATTTTGTTTTTGAGCTTAAAAGTTCATAATTCTAGTTTGGGAAAAGTTTAGTTGTGCTCGCCCAATTTTCAATATTTTCAAATCGAATTTTGGTGGGAGAATCTGGTTGTCTGTGTTTTGCTAAAGTTCTTGTTTTGAAGATGTCACTCTTGCACAGTGCTGGCAACAACCTTCCAATGTTCACCCAAAACACAAAATACTTAAGCTGGAGAAGAGATTTTGAAGTCTATATCTCTTCTAATGATCCAGACATATGGATTCCATTGACTGAGAGATATGAAATACCAGCCAGGGAAGGAACAAGAATTGCAAAATCATATAAATACTCTCGAAGAACGTAAAGCATGGGATAATGAACAGAAGACTTTCAAAGCAATTAAAGGATCTTTATCAACGGAGATCTTACAGTTGTTTAAGCATCACAAAAATGCGTATGATCTTTGGGCTGCCATTGAAAAGCGCTGTGGTGGTTATAACAAGGAAGAAGAACCTCAACATAGTGCATTTGTGGCTCAAACAAAAGAGGTTGATTCTGATGCATTTACATGTTTATCTTGCATTCAATTAACAGGTTCTAACAACATGTACAAGGATAACATTGAAACACTGCGATCAAATATCGAAAATTTGACAAAGGCTATTAAGGTTTTGAAAGAAAATGAATTAGCTTATGAAAAGAAATTCAAAGCCTATCAAGATGAGTCACAAGCATTCAAAGCTAAAATCTATAGTCAACAAGATGAAATAGATAGTTATATGAAAGAAATTTCTTTGCTTAACAAAGAGCTTGCTGACTCTAAATCTGAAGCTGATGATCTTAAACGAAAAATGTCAAATTTTGCTACGTCAAACATGATATTTGATCACATCCTTGATAAGCAAAGGACTGATACGAAAAGCAAGGCAGGTATTGGCTATAACCATGTACCTCCTCCTATGGACTATCTTCCAATGCCTGTTAAGGATGTAATCAAAGACTTTGTGTCTTCTTTCTCAAAAGTGGACACAAATTCTGTTAATGTGCCAGTTAATGAGCAAGTTAAACAGGCCGAGCTTGTTAGGCCTACATTTGTTAAAGCTGAAAATAAACCCCCGGTCAGTGTTGAAGAGGTTGTTATGGTAGAAGATATATCTGAAGTGTCTACCATTAAGGTTGAGAAACTAACTGTCAAACCAGACTGTTTTAAATGCAAAGGCAAAGCTAAAGTTGATAATGAATCTTTCAAAGTTAAAAATGTTAAAAAGGATTCTAAATCTACTAACTCAACCTCAGGAACATCTACTTCAACATGTTCACCTAAAAGTGCATTTTCAACAAATGTTCCTGTTAATAGACCTTCTGTGTACTGTCCTCCACCGAAACGATTTGAGGGCTCTCATTGGAATCAATCTTATGTTGAGAGACGTTCTTGCTTTCGTTGTGGTCAACAGGGCCATATTATTAGGGTTTGAAGGTTATTATCCCTAGATAGGTTTGGTAGAGGGATGCCAAGAACTTCTTCTTTTAAGAATTCTTTTTCTAAATCTTTTTCAAGGAATCATTCGTATTCGCCTGTATCTAGTTGTGCATCAAACTCTCCCCAACCTATGGCTAGAGTAAACGAAGTTGTGCCTAGTAGACCTCAAGTTCAACAGCACAAAATTGTTGAAAACAAATCATCTAAACCTAAACAGGTTTGGAAACCAAAATCCACAAACAACACATCTATGAAATCAACTGAGTTTTTAAAATATCATAAACTCATGGATGTGATGATTATGGATGATAATGGACAACCCAATTTTATCAAGGCTTGGGTGTCCCATAAACTTTAATGTTCGTTCGTTTGTGGTGATGCAGTCAGTTTCTTGTTAGCTAATATTTTTTGGTGACTGCATGGATGTGGGTATTGTTGGAAGAATGATGACTGGAATGATGAAATTTTTGAAGTTCGGGTGGTTAAAGTGCTAAAAAGGCATTTGATGTGACTTGATATGTGATTTTGAAACTTTTATTTTGGAATCTTTTATTTGTTAGAATTGTAACAGCCATTCTTTGTACTTTTTAGTATCAAAGAAATGCAATGTTGCGAAATATCTTAAATCAAAAATTACAAAAATATGTTTAATGTTTAAGGGGAGTACCTTTGAATTGGATTTTTGAAAAGAATTTGTTGTTCAGGGGGAGTAATTAAAATTCTGATTATTTGGATAAGAAATGTGAACAGCAAGATTCTTATTCCTCAAAAAGATATTAGATTGTGTCTATAAACAACATGGGAATTTTAATTTTTATGTTTGATGTGTCAGTAGGTTCATCTGGCATGTTTAAAATAGCTTTTATAAATATTAGCTTCATCATATGATGTACTGGTAGGCATGATACACACCGGTTTCTGGGTTCTTAAGAAGTAATTCTAATACGTGTCTATGATCTTGTGGTAAACACCATATGATGTACGACTAATGTCTTAATTCCTTAACGTAGCATGACATATTACTATACCAGAGGTTTATCTGAAATCATTTGGGGGTCTATACTGATTGTTTCCTCTGTTGTACGTAAGTACAGACCTGGTCTCAATTAGTATATGCTTAAAAGTTAAGCAAACTCAAGTCAATGAACTTGAAAAAGTCTTAAATCATAAGATACCTAACAAGGTCACCAAAATGGTTTGACCAAGTCTGGTTTTGCTTACACCTGAATCAAGTTATGTCGCTTTGTTGTACATTTGTACAGACCTGTCACCGCTGACTTGATTCTTAAAAATGATACTCTTATATTCTTTCTGGATTCGGAAGCTATGCTCATGTTTGGGTTACAGGGGTATGTCATAGGTGGGAACCACAGAGAAATATTCACACTAACAATAAAAGGTTAACTCACAGACCCGGATGTAACGTGTTTAAGTGGATAAACAATACCAGTAATCGATTTGAAATAATTTTTATAAAAGGTGTTTTAAGTGTGCTAAGTAAATTTAAAGTGGACAAATATACTGATAATCAAAATAACACTTACTATTTCCTAATAATTGCATGTTGGCCTGATATGATCTTTAAGCAGACCTAAAACAATCCTATCCCCAAATTTATTTTAATTTTTGTTCTTTACTTTTGTTTATTAAAGAAAAATACAAAAAGATTTTATTGTTATATTATTTTCTTCAATATCACATATCTTGTTAAAGTCAAATACTGAAGATGTAAAGGATGTCAGTTATTCTCCAAAGACTGTGAAGATAAATTCTATTGGAGAATCTGCTGGTGATTGATTGATGGTCACACAGTTTGAAGATCTTATTTTATGATAAATGTGTGTCAGTCACATGAATCAGGACATCAAGATTGTTTGAAGACCATGCTATCTCAATGGGGGAGTTTCTGATTCTGATTGCTGATGACATGAAGGAGTTTGTTGGTGAAGACTAATTGAAACTTATCTGACCAAGCTGCTGACATGGGGGAGTTTGTTGGTGCATTTTGTGTATCAGTCACTTGCTCAACATTTGTACTGGTCAAAGTCAATTAGTCTTAGTATGTGATGTGATTAGTGTGTATATGCGAGTCTGTAAATGAATAGTGAAATAGACAATATACACAATATACTGTTCATGCAACACAAAGCTTGTGTCGCAAGGGTCACAATAACGACATAAGTTGTGTCACTAGTAGGTCTGAACATCTATAAATAGAGGAGTTAGAATTCATTTCAAGGTTGATCAAACCCTAGAGAGTGAGAGAGAGTTCGTGAGGTAGAGAGAAAGAGTCTGTAATCGATATACTTCAATTGTTAATACATACAACAGATTATAGATATTGTGTTTGTTAATTGATTAAACGTTCAATATTCAATCGTTTGGATTCCGCACGTTCGATTGAAGTGACGATCTGATTAGGTCTGGTATAGGGGTCCTACATTAAGCGAGTGTTTACTATGATAATTACTCATGCTATTTAGGGGTAGTTATTGGGGTAAAGCCTTAGTTAAGATGATAGCTCCAGGATTGAACCAACAAACTCGGAACTCTCAATTATGAACAAAGTAATATACCTACAGCCTTTCAGCTAAGGTATTTCTGTTGTTTAATCAAAGGTTCCTTATTTGTCTAACCTGGATCTGGGTTATATATTTCCTAATGAGCCATACCTCCTTGCCTATCATCTATCTAACGTAGAGTTGTCCACAATCAGATAAATAATATATCACATGGATAACAGCTATGGAATGTAGACTACACCGGAAGTTATCTCAAATGTAGTAACCAATTTAACTAACGAACATCCTCGAGTCTTTTCCCCCAATCTTGGACATTTGAGATATCCGAATCATGACATGAATTGTTGAATAAACAAAAACATGAATAGGGGTTTCCTACCGGGACAAGTTGTGATGATCTGGTCTAACGGCTAGTTAAATTGTTCATCATTATTTCATATAAATCATCATAACTATTCTATGCATGTTAAACTGGTGTATGCAATTAATATATATCTGAAAACCTAATCAAATATCCTATCAGCATAAATGATACTAACATGCAGACCCTAAGCAACAATCAAACAAGAACATGCAATAAGGCAGCATAGCAGGGATCCGTTTTAATCATGCAGAGTAACAGGATAATGGTTAAGTCACAAATGCCCCAAAAGTTCTTTCTAAGACACTTGTTAAATGACTTGAATCTAACCTATCACTAATCCTACGCTCCGTGTCTCCCTCCGATTAGATACGCCTGATTTAAGAAACAAAGCAAAAGACTGCAAACCGGGGCGGGAGCATGGCACCCGCCGCCGGCCACCATGCAGCCGCCGCTGGCTGCACTCCCCCTGTCCCCCGGCCACTTTTTCGTCCTTGCTCGTACTCGCCTGGTACACGTGCTAGACCTTTTCCGCAACTTTAGGGTACACGTGCTAGACCTTTAAGCGCTTTATGGTACATGTGCTAGCAACTTTTCCACCTTCTGCTAACATGTGCTCCTAATTGCTAAAATGCACCAAATTTCATCTACATGGTTCATTTAAAAACACACCTTCCTAGATTATTTTCTCTCACTCTAGAAATAAGCTCCAACTTTCTCACTCTACATTCTTTCTCTAGATTAGTTTTAACTAGAACTTAAACTAGTTTAGAATTTAATTAGGAATAGAAGGAAAGTGCGGAATGCATTGTAATCTTTGGTGTACGCTCGAAATTGTGTCAATTAATTCAAGTCTATTCTCTCTCGCATTTAATCCTCGTTCTTTCTATCCTTATCTATCTTAATTAATTACGTTTATATTGATTATGCTAGATTTAGTTATTGCCATAATTAGAGTGTAGTATACTTGTTGTGTTTGCTTGCGATGTTAGTAAATTATGGGATGATTTATAATTAAATATTAAAGATCGGTAGTATTGCTTTGAACGTCTTATTGCATGTTCTTGTTTGATTGTTGCCTTAGGATCATCAAAGTAGGAAAATATAAACGGTCTTATATATCGTAAAGTAATATGATGGCCCATATTTGACTATTATTCGATATAGTATTGGAAACATTTCAAGGTGGAGTACAAATGTATGGAAGTCGAGGAACGAACGAAGGTAGTTATATTACGGACTAATATATAAAATGAGAAACCTAGTTTAATTAATCTTTCTAAGTAGACTTTTAAACTTTAAATTAATCAATCGCCTTTCCACCAATAAACGTGATTACAACACATTTTAACGACGTCTAATTAAAAGGTAGTCAGTCATTTGTGTCAATATAATTTGTCAAATGTATGAAACTATGGAACCGCAAGGCTACATGGAGGATTATCGTAGGACAAGACATGGCCAAGGTTTGAAGCGGCGGAATCACTTTAAGTGAGGAACGCTGTGGATAATTAGAGGATTTATTGGGTAGTCTTGAGCAGGGGCTGGTTTAAAGTCATAAATGAACTTCTTAAATATATGAATCTGTTAGGATGACGAGGAATCGTTATATGCTTCAGTTTTGTCTAGTACCTTTAGATTTTGTTCCTGTTCATATGAAAGTATTATTAAACCATAATTAAGATTTTGCTTATTATTCTATATACTTTGTGATGTTACCATAGCCTAGCTCCCGGTGTGACATACTAATAAAATTTTAATTAGTAGGGAATCTAGTGTTTACATCACAAGTATCCAAGAGTAAAAATTAACAAATGTGTTTTAAGACAGTTTCTCCAAACATCATCCCATAACTTAATTTACGAAATCTCAACAAACACTATATTTATTTATCTTCTTTAGCTTTTACTTTTATTTCGCTTTTATTTACTTGCTTAAGTTAGTTAATAGAAAAACCAAAACTTCCCCACTATTTTATAAACCCCCCACTAGTTTGAAAACCCTCATCTGCCACGCCTTAGTTTCAATTCAGTCGGTTTGAAGAATGACTCTAGGTCATACCTACCACTTGCTCACCCTTAGGATTAGCATTGTTAGATAAAACTTAGGCCCCGCAATTACAAATTTAAAACACTCACTGATCGCCGTCGCCAATAGTCGATGCAACGACAAGGGTAAAATCCTTACCGACCGTTGCTGACGCATCAAGTGTTTGGTGCCGCTGTCGGGGAACCAACTATACGATCCATAGGCATCAAGATGAACTTACTCGCTAGTGAACCTTTAGGATTAATTTTTTTCCTTAGACCCCTATGTCTTTCTTTATTTTTACTTCCTTTTACTACTTTCACCAATTACGTTATCCCTACCCACTCAAGTAGTCAACCACCTGCTAATGAGACTATGACAGCTACACGTATAACTCTTGCTGAAGACACTAAACCTTTGATTGAAAGTCGAGGAGGACCAAAATTCTATCCGGAAATTGGTAGAGGATCGTTCGAGTTAAAGCCACACATTGTTCAGTTAGTCCAAAACCTCTGTCAATTCCATGGCCTACCAAATGATGATCCCAAATCTCACTTTGAAAAATTCATTTCCTTATCCAACTCCTTTAAGCCGATTGGGGTTAATCAGGACATTATCTATCTATACCTATTTCCCTATTCACTCACTCTCAATGCAAAAACCTAGTTTGAGGAACTAAAAATTAACTCAATAACTTCTTGGGTAGAATTAGCAACCAAATTTTTCGCCAAATATTTTCCCCCATCAAAACAAGCCACGTTTAGGACCAACATCATAAACTTCCGTCAAGTGCAAGATGAATCAATCTACGATGCATGGGAACGCTTTAAGGTATTGCTTAAGAAATGTCCAAATCATCGATTTGAGCGCTCAGACCAGTTGCACATTTTCTACAATGGTCTCGTCTCACATCACCGTCCTTTACTTGATACCGCCTCTCAAGGTAGTTTCATAGACTGTACGGGTAATGAAGCTTGGAGCCTTATTGAGAAAATGACAATACACAACCATGACTGGAACAGTGAAAATCACTCCTCAATAGTGAATCCACCAACTACACTCAAAAATGAAGCTATCAAAACTCTCGCTCAGCAAGTGGCAGCCCTAACCAAGGAGATTAAGGAATTGAAAAGTCAACCACAACAAGTCTGTCAAGTTCAAACCTGCCTTAATTGTGCTAATCTGAACCACTCAGCCCAAATTCCTTAGTATCATCTAACTCCGCCCAATACTAACCCTTCTCTTAACCCACGTAGGAATAGCCCACTAACTTACCAACCTCAACCTTTGTAACTCTCTTCCTCACAAACCTCTAGTTTTGACGACACCCTGATACAAGTCATTCAAGGAATCTCGGCTAGAAAAGACCAAGATGATCTCATCTTAAGAGATTAGCTAACTTTGTTAAAAGCTTTCAAATCCCAATTAGGACAATTAGCGCAATGTATTAACCCTAAACCTCGGGATAGTCCAACTAGTTGCCATAAGGAGGCTTCTCATATTCAAGACTCTCAGGTAGCACATAGCCCACCTACGATCTCTTCTCCAGTTAAGGAACCACCTATTGTCCCATCGACAATGGATTTAGAGTCTACACCAAATAGAAAAGTAAGCATTCCATTTCCAGCTCGTCTTAAACAACGACAAGACAAGCTTAAGTCTTTTAAGCTTGATAGGAAATTCCTAGATACCGTATCTGAAGTTCCTTCTAAAAAGTACTTTAGAAGGCTTCTTACAACCAAGGATAAGATACCCGAAGTACACAATGTCCTGCTGAATGAGGAATGTTCATCTATCTTGAAAAATACCATTCCAGCAAAACTCGGAGACACCGGACATTTTACTCTCCCCTGTTCTATCTACAATTCAGGCATCATCTGTTCTCTTGCCGATTTAGGAGCTAGTGTTAATCTTATGCCATACTCGCTTTTCAAGAGGCTTGAGTTAGACAATCTTCGACCTACCAAACTGACCATACAGCTTGCTGACCACTCGGTCAAATACCTTAAGGGAATAGCTGAAAATGTTTTAGTTAGGATTGACAAATTTCTTTACCCAGCAGATTTTGTAGTAATGGATATGCAGGAAGACGTACATATCCCAATCATACTAGTAAGACCTTTCATGAATACGGCCAAGTCAATCATCAACGTCTTCGCACAAACCATCAGTTTGCAGTCTCAAGGAGAAACCATCACTTTCCATATCGACAATCCTAACGCTGGAGACCAAGCTGATATGTACATGATCTCCATGAACAAGACCAGAGAGGACAAAGAAACTGCAAGGTCAACTAGTGAAAGTAAATCTAGTAAGGAAATGGCAATCATGCCATATTTCCCAATTGACCTCCGATGAATAGGACAAAAGATGAAAAATGCATCTGCAAACAAACCAACGATGGAAGAAATTGGGATGAGAAAGATGGAAGAAGAAAACAAAAGAAGCATACCACCAACTAATCCGTTTACCACTGAAGAAATGGCGGGAAGTAACCATAACCATCCCATGAGAGGAGAAACCTTGGAGGAATATTCCAAACGCACAAGATACCAACCGAAACCATCATAGATCACAAAATGCTCGAAGAATTGTTCCAAATATTTGACAAAGTAGTAGGAGGAATAAGCGGCGTAGTCAACATTCTTGCTCTTTCCCCTGCTGAACTGCAATTCTGTCAACAACATAAATGGACTTACGCTAGGATCTACAATGCCCTTAAAAGATCAAACATCCTATTCACCTCAACGGAATGGGAGATGTTAGGATCCATTAGAGCGCATATAAAAGAGACTACTGAACATTCGAGCAGTCATGCCGATATCTTGACGATGAATGACCTCACATCATTGCTTGACTTGCTAAATAGAGAAGATCACCTTAGTTCCAAAGAAAGCGGATATATGGTTATCAACTCCACTATTGAAAAACAAGTTGAGTTATTGATTGAAGAACTTAGTGATCTCGTTTGGGAGGAGTCAAGGCGCAAATGACCTTTTAGGGCCACACATGAATCACCACTTGATATCGCTACTTTTGTTATGATCCATCTACGGGAGATTCAACAACGGAAAAGTAACTCTAGAACAAACTTCATATTCCACTCATGATGCAAAGAGATACTTCATCAGCTTATTCTAGTTTTCTCAGAATCCGACTTTCCACTAAAAGACCATCAGCACCGACAAATCAAGGACCTGTGCACATCCATCAGAAGATTCAATGGAGACCCCAAGACTGAGAATTCTGAAGACATAAAATTTCAATTCTTGGCGTTTGTATGCTCTCTCTGGAAAAACTCACTGCCAAGAGAGGTTGTTAAGACAGACACAACCAACATGACTGACCCTAGTGGGACTGTCACTTAAGCAGTCGATTACATCACCTTCGGACTTCACGGCCTTGCAAGGACAACTTCATAGCATCTTCTGAACTACAAGGAAAAATCGAGAAATAGTCCACTTGAATTGATTACGACAATCGTCAATCATTTCATAAGAATCTATCCACCTCGATACACTTTTCCACAACCTATGGCCCACAACATGAACACAGTGGATCCCATGGATGCATCCATCTCCATCTATCTAGGAGAAAAGAAGTCCAGCTCTCGAATTTAAAAAAGTGCTTCTCGGGAGGAAACCCATGTTTTTAATTTCCGCAATTTTACATTCCAAGAAGTGATGAAATCTCCGACTATCTTTCACACTTGGATATACAAAGAAGTTTTGAGAACTGTCTAACGCATCAAGTTTTCGACGTCAGAAATAAAGAATGTATATCCGATGTGTTCACATCTACGAGACCAATCACAAGAAGACTTGATCAAGAGTAAACCCAGCAAGATGAAATTCGGCAAACGCATACCATGGAACACTGCAAATACCGGGGGGCACTTCTATACCAGTCTCTTTTCGTTGTAAATATACCATATCCACTATGCTTATCATTTAGTGTGGGATTCAAACCCAACACACACTGCTAAAAGACACGTCTTAGATGTTTCAAATCTTAAGTGTGGGATTTTATCCCAGTCAGAGCTTATAATAACATCGAGGATGATGTTCCTTTAAGTGTGGAATAGCAGTATTTACACTACTGTAAAAAGGATAATGGTATATGTTTGATTCTAAGCTCGTTGCTTTTTAGACCATCCTTCTCCAATAAGTAAAAAAAAATATTCAAAATTGAGTTAAAAATATGTTGAAAATGAAAATTTTAAACAAAGAATGATTTACTTTGGGGAAGAAGGATAAATAAAATATGGATTGCTTTGGAAAATTAGTTTAGTAATCCCATAAAGAGCATCGCATGACTAGGCACACAACAATCCAACTTTCGATTCGTGAGGTATCTTGAGCCATATAAAGCATTCATTTTTAATGCTTCATTTTTTCGATTCTTGAGTGTGCCGACGTATGCATTTAGAATCAGAACTTGCTCCTATTATGCATTTCGAATCCGAACTAGTGAGTTATTCTTAAACCCATCCATACACCCAGAATTTGAAAATACGTTATCCCTACCCTCTCAAAAGCATCCCTCAAATTACATAGAAAGTTTCAAAGATGAAAGAAGAGAAGCTACAAGGATATGACGTCGAAAAAAAATCAAAAGAAAATAATTCGAAGAAAAGAAAGTCAAATGGAGAAAAAGACTCCTACCAAAAATTATGAAAAAGGGGCGTCGATCCTCTCAAAAATTCCAGCTTTCCTCTTCACAACAAAAAAATAAACCTATGAAAAAACCAACATAACCCCCTCTCATATCCCCAACACTCCACTCCAAAAACCCTACACCACTTCTTCTAGAATGATTGTGCCTAGATCGACTTCGCGCTCACTTAAAAGGTAATGATTTGATTCTCGATCAAGCCTATGACGATAAGCGATACATGACTAGCGTTCTGAGTGATTGATGATATTAGAATAGGAAACCCTAAACACTTTGAGTGATTGGAGTGACCACCTTGAGAGGATCTCCTAGTCATGTATCCACGATCCAAGATCAAAAGCATGCTCCCAAAGATTACAACCCTACTTTTTCAAAAGCACAAATATTTTATTTTTTTCCAAAACCCCTTCAGTAAAAAGTTCCGCCTCAAAATATTTCATTATCTGCTTATTTCTAACCATGCTTGAAATTCGACTTTGCTTGAGGACAAGCAAAGTTCTAAGTGTGAGATACTTGATATCGCGTAAAAAGACATGTTTTTACCACCGATATCTCTCTCATTCTGGAACAATACTTGGCATTTGGACTCAAATAATACACAAATCAATGAAACTTTGCCAAGAAGGTTAAAATGAAGTTGCAAGGGAAAAATCAAGCAAAACGGACGAAAGACGAAGATTTCACACACGTTTGAAGATTCAAGACATCAGAGACAATATTTAGAGGAAAAGTATCCATCACTGAAATTTCTCTTATCCAAGATATTCGTTTTCAAAATACGAATCTAACAGAAGAAAAATCAACAAAAACGGATGAGATACGAAGATTCTACATACACCGGAACATTAAAATGATTCGCACGAGACATCTAAGGATCAAAGAAACATTTCAGAGATTTCTTTTCATCAAAGTATTCGTTTTTGAAAAAAGAATCCAATGCAAAAAGAATCGACAAAAACGGATGCATAACGAAGAAGATACGCCCGATTTAAGAAATGAAGCGAAAGACGGTGAACCGGGGTGGGAGCATGGCAGCCGCCGCCGGCCACCATGCAGCCGCCGCCAGCTGCACTTCCCCCCATCCCCCGACCACTTTTTCGTCCTTGCTCGTACTCGCCTGGTACACGTGCTAGACCTTTTCCGCAACTTTAGGGTACACGTGCTAGACCTTTATGCGCTTTAGGGTACATGTGCTAGCAACTTTTCCACCTTTTGCTAACATGTTCTCCTAATTACAAAATGCACCAAATTTCATCTATAAATAGGAAACCCCATGGCTCATTTAAAAACACACCTTCCTAGCTTATTTTCTCTCACTCTAGAAATAAGCTCCAACTTTCTCACTCTACGTTCTTTCTCTAGATTAGTTTTAACTAGAACTTAAACTAGTTTAGAATTTAATTAGGAATAGAAGGAAAGTGCGGAACGCATTGTAATCTTCGGTGTACGCTCGAAATTGTGTCAATTAATTCAAGTCTATTCTCTCTCGCATTTAATCCTCGTTCTTTCTATCCTTATCTATCTTAATTAATTACGTTTATATTGATTATGCTAGATTTAGTTATTGCCATGATTAGAGAGTAGTATACTTGTTGTGTTTGCTTGCGATATTATTAAATTATGGGATGATTTATAATTAAATATTAAAGATCGGTAGTATTGCTTTGATCGTCTTATTGCATGTTCTTGTTTGATTGTTGCCTTAGGATCATCAAAGTAGGAAAACATAAACGGTCTTAATTATCGTAAAGTAATATGACGGCCCCTATTCGACTGTTACTCGATATAGTACTGGAAACACTTCAAGGTGGAGTACAAATGTATGGAAGTTGAGGAACAATCGAAGGTAGTCATATTACAAAACGATACAATATTATGAAGTAATATGATGGCCCTATTCGACTGTTATTCGATATAGTACTGCAAACACTTCAAGGTGGAGTACAAATGTATGGAAGTCGAGTAACGACTGAAGGTAGTTATATTACGAACTAATATATAAAATGAGAAACCTAGTTTAATTAATCTTTCTAAATACACTTTTAAACTATAAATTAATCTATCACCTTTCCTCCAATAAACGTGATTACAACACCTTTTTAACGACGTCCAATTAAAAGGTGGTCAGTCATCTGTGTCAATATATTTTTTCAAAGGAATGAAACTATGGAACCGCAAGGCTACATGGGGGATTATCGTAGGACAAGACAAGGCCAAGGTTTGAAGTGGCTGAACCACTTTAAGTGAGGAACGTTGTGGATAATTAGGGGATTTATTGGGTAGTCTTAAGCAAGGGCTGATTTAAAGTCATAAATGAACTTCTTAAATAGACGAATCTGTTAGGATGATGAGGAATTGTTATATGATTCAGTTTTGTCTAGTACCTTTAGATTTTGTTCCCGTTCATATGAAAGTATTATTAAACCATAATTAAGATTTTGCTTATTATTCTAAATACTTTATGATGTTACCATAACCTAGCTCCCGGTGTGACATACTAATAATATTTTTTAATTAGTAGGGAATCTAGTGTTTACATCACAAGTATCTAAGAGTAACAATTAACAAATATCTTTTAAGACAGTTTCTCCAAACATCATCCCATAACTTAATTAACGAAATCTCTGCAAACACTATTTTTATTTATATGCTTTAGCTTTTACTTTTATTTCGCTTTTATTTACTTGCCTAAGTTAGTTAATAGAAAAACCAAAACTTCCCCACTATTTTATAAACCCCTCTCTAGTTTGAAAGCGCTCATCTACCACGCCCTAGTTTCAATTCAGTCGCTTTGAAGAACGACTCTAGGTCATACCTACCACTTGCTCACCCTTAGGATTAGTATTGTTAGGGAAAACTTAGGCCCCATAATTACAAATTTAAAACACCCACTGATCGACGTCGCCAGTAGTCGGTGCAACGACAAGGGTAAAATCCTTACCGACCGCTGGTGACGCATCAACTCTCAATTGGTATCAGAGCCGAGTTGGTTTAATCTAATTAAACAGATCTGCAATGGAATTGGTAAAGTATAGTTGTGTTGATTTTGAGTATCAAAAGGGAAATGGTTCTACTACCAAACCTCCAGCGTTTGATCCCTTTAGGATTGAAACCTGGATGTTCTAAATGATGATGTTTCTTGATCTTGTTGATGATCGTCTTTGCAATATAATAACCAATGGTCCTCATATGCCAACGACAATTGTTCTTTTTGTTATAGCTACTGCAACCACACCTGCTATACCAGAAAAGGTTGTGCCAAAGGAAGAGGAACAGTGGTCTGATAAGGGCAAGAGGTTGGTTAGATTAGATAAACAAGCTAAAATCTACATAGGCATGTCACTTCCTAATAAAGTGTTTGAATCTATTAGGCTTTGCAAAACTGCTAAAGACATGTAGGATACCCTAAGAAATATATATATTGGAACTCCTGATATTATTGTCTGCAGGGAAGTAAATCTCACTCGCCAGTATAAGTTATTTGCAATGGAACCCAACGAGTCTCTTACCAAGGAAAATCTGGGGAACAAAATGGAAAAGGCTGGTATCAATCGCTGATGAACAAAATGGAAAAGGCTGGTATTGGAAAAGAGCAGAGATTTGTGGTTGAAAAGTTCCTGAAGCTCTTACCAAGGAAAATCTGGGGAACTATTGCTACCTGTACTAGACAAAGGAATAATTATACAACTCTTAATCTTACTCAATTCTATAGTATTTTTCTCAACTAGGAGCAGTCTGAAAAGCAAGTTGATCAGAGTGAGCACATTCGTGCAACACTTGGAAGTCAAAAGATATCGAATGCCCTTGTAGCCGAGCTTAAAGAAATTGATAAGAGGCAGAAATCAAAAGTCTCTAAGCTAAGCTCAAAGTCGCTGTTAGCTGATGAAGAAGGTGATCAGGCTGAAGAACAGTCAAAGTATGAATATGATGAGGGTCTAGAAAAGCTGGAAAGGGACATGGCAATGATGTTTGCAAATTTCAGAAGGAACACCGGATCAAAAAGATTTGTTGGTGCTCCATCATCTGATAATTTCAAATCAAAAGGTGACTGCTACAAGTGTGGTAAACCTGGTCATTTTGCAGCTGATTATAGATCAAAGTCAATAAATCCTATCCCTGAACCAAAGCCAAGCTTTAGAAATGAAAAGTACAATAAGTACAAAGCAAAGTACAAGAAGCTGAAGGCAATGTCCAAATCTGGAAAAAAGAAGGAAAAAGGTTTTGTCATTGAAGAGGGTTCATTCAGCGACTCTGACTCATCCTCATCATCTGATGAAGAAAAAGCAATGATCTGTTTAGATAAGGGTTAACTGTCTGATGGCTGATGATGCTGAATTCCATGAGGACATCAAAGAGGTTGCTCATAAATGTTCAACATCTGGATGGGATCCTGAAACTCTCTGCAAGGTACATTGTTTTAAGTCATATTCAGCTACAGAGAAAAATGATGTTTTTGAATCTTTGATAATTGCCTTGTCAAATTCTCATGACATTCAAAGAAATCAGAATTATGAGATCTGCAACTTGAAATCAAAACTTCTTGATCAAGTGGAAAATGTGTCAAAAATAAAAAGTTTGAAACTAGATCTTGAAGCACAATTACATGCAAATCAAGTATGTATTCAAGAGAAAGTAAAATTTGAGATACAATTTCTGGAACTCAAAAAGTTTATGAAATTTTGGTATGAGTCAAACATGAGAGTAAATCAGTGTGTAAATAAACAAATTCCAAAACAAGCAAAAGCTATTTTGAGAGGTGATTATGGATACGCTGCCTCACTTGCTGACTCTACAAAGATTGATCCCATTTTTAATTCTGATTGATATTTCTCAGAAACTATATTTGAACCTATATTGTGACACCCGACAATTTAGGGTTACTGGTTAACCTGCTAGAAACCCTAATTACGTCTGTTTAGTTTAGTATTAGGCTAAATACTTGTAATTACTTGTAACTATTTGCATATTTATGTGAATATACACTCCCGTAATTGATTTATATTACGCTACGTAATTAGTTGTAATTACGCTTACGCAATTTGGTGAAATTGTGCGAAACAACCAGATGGAGTCCGACAGAGTATAAATACGGACATTGGTGAACAAAACTATTAAATAATATGAAATTATTTAATAAACTCAAAAACTTACAAATATTATGGTGATAATATTTAGCGACTTTTTAATATCATATAAAGTAACACAAACGCAACGAAAATGCGTGAAACACGCCCGAAAACTGAACGAAAGTCAAAATATATTTTTATAATTTAAAATATATTATTTTGCATGAAATTATTAATAAAAAGATCCTAGAATAATTCATCAATAAAAATGTCTATTTAAAACATTACGCAATTTAGAATCCGTAAAATGCTCACGCAAATCGAGGCTGACAACCTAACAGAACATTTTTATAAATGTTTTTCGAGTATTTAGAATAAAAACTTCGAGTGAGAATATTGAAATTTAAATCGTTACTTAAATACGCATGTTAAACCTTTAACGTATATATAAACACCAAACTGACCGAGTAAACGAACGTAAAATGCAACAAATTAAATTGGGAACAAGAAAATGACCAAAATACCCTTGAGTGGGCCCCCTAGGCCGGCCCCCATGCCCCCCATGTGCCACCTCCACTCCACCACTAAACTCCCATGCAAGATAATGATGATGATGCTCTTACATGACCACCCACACTTTATGCACTCTTTTCATTCTAACACTCATCCTCCTTTTGTTTTCTCTTGATTTTCTCTCTAAGTTACTGAATTATTTTCAGTCCTAAATCACCACCATCCACCACCTACAACCACCACATCCACCACCATAATCCACCATCAACCACCAATTAATTACTTAACTTTTTATAATAATAAGGAGCTCAAGAACACAACCATCATCATCTCATCTCATCTCCATCAATATCTTTGTAAGGAGACTCATCTCTACTCTCCTCTATGTTATTTACATGTTATATAGTTCATCTAACACTAATATGTCCAAGTATCATACTAAAAATCATTTTTAAAGCTAATACATAAACATGCAAAAAGCTATCAAGAAAAGTCAGTTTATTAGATAAATCATATAAAATTGTATACTAAGAGTTAGACAACGATTTTTTTTTTGAAATCTTCGTATTGAAAAGAACTAAAACTTTCACTTTTTACACTTTTACCATATTTGTACGTATTTTTATGAATAATCCCGTGTTTGAGTCTGGTCTACACATATTCGAAAACCGAGTTCGGTTCCTTAGCAAAATTATTTACCTATATAATAAGACACTATAGTTGTTGTAAAAGTTATATGTTAGACTAGATACATAGGTGATCAGTTGGTAAAAATTGTGGACTCAAATTTGGACCAGAAGTTAGTAAGATCTATGGCGAAACAAACCGACAAAAACCAAAAACATAACTTAGGGGCTGTTTTAGAACTTTTATAAAACCGACACTTTTGGTTAACTCCGACATGAACCGAAAATATTTTTGAACTCTATAAACTGATATATAGGTTGCGTAAAAGTTTCAGGTCAAACCGAGTAGGTTGGACCAAGTCAACAAAAGCGGCTCGATTTCTAAAAACGTACTATATTTGGAAAATGGTAACAAAAATAGGTTTGGGTGACTTGGTTAGTAACTTGGACCAAAAACTAAACTTAGAAAGTTTCCCGAATGAAAAACCGACACTTAGAACATTTAGATTAAAAATTTAAAAGCTGACCCGACCCTTAGTGTCGCATGACCTGCGACACTACCTAAGTGTCGCTAACTATGTCGCTACTTAATTGAAATTGATTTGGACCTGTGACACAAGGCTCAGTGTCGCTATCTTGTGAAACTCACCTGCGACACTAAACCCAATGTCGCATACACTGCGACACTTATCCTAATGTCGCTAAACCTGCAACACTGACCATAGTGTCGTAAAAGACAGAAAACAAGAAACTTGTTTTTCACTAAGTATTGAACTTGGGTAACAACTTATAACCACACATGATACATATTATAAAAATGTATACAATGACACAAACTCGATAATAATGTCTTGAAGAATTATTATTATTATTATCACAAACTTTTACCAACGGACCATACATATTTTTGATAAACGAACTCGAACAACTTATTTGGACATACTAGTTGATGAACTATCTTTAAGTGGACATAAACCCCCCACCTACCCGATTGGCTTAAGTGGACATTAACCCCCACTTATACAATCTCTATAGATGGTATTTTGAGACATCTACTTATACAACCTCATACGTTTAGGGCGTTAGGAGGTTGCACACGGGACGAGAACACCCACTACTTGCTAATATTTGATATTGCTTGCTACCTGCTTAACTCTGGTGAGTTTCATAGCCCCTTTTTACTGTTTTTCACTGGGGTGAGAATACATACAACTATTTTATATAAACTGCTTTATGATCACAAGTACTGGCAATAACTTTTCCTACGGAATGCATGAGACCTTATGATAATCCACTAAAGTCCTCTACCCATCATAGTTCGTTAATATATGCGTGAATATTATTGGATAGTACTATCAGGGTTTGACAAACCTCATCCGGGCTAGTCGCGCTAGCCAACCCACGGGCGCAATATTATTTGTGAATTAGAAGTGTATCGGATTAGTACACTTACCGGAGGTAAACAACGTTAAGCTCGAACTATGAGACTCATGCAAATGGTATACTTATTGAAATATGCAATACTTTTACTTGTCGTTGGCTAACGATACTTTTACTTATCATTGTTGAATGATGCAAACTTGTGAAATCTTGTGGATCATATTAGCAACTGATTACTTAACAAATCTATGAACTCACCAACTTTATGTTGACCTTTTAACGACATCTCATGTGCCTATTACTCTCTTTCTTTTAGAATCATGGCACCGAAACGTCAAATGAGCTCAGAGGAAATCGCACAACTTGTCAACCAAAGGGTACAAGAGGCCTTAGAAGCAGCCAGGAACAATCCCAATCCAAACCAAGGAAATCCAGGAGGAGGAGCCAATGATCCACCTATAACCAAACCCTGCACATACAAGGACTTCAGGAACTGCCAACCTCTAAGTTTCGCAGGCACCGAAGGAGCCATCGGCCTGATGCGATGGATAGAAAAGATGGAATCCGTATTCCGTATCTGCAACTGCGCCGAGGAGAACAAGGTTAAGTTCTCCACTTGCACCCTCTCTAAAGGTGCACTCACTTTTTGGAACTCTTACGCCCAGACTCGGGGAATTGATGTCGCCTATCAACTTCCCTGGGAGGATCTCAAAATAATGCTTAGGGAAGAGTACTGTCCCAGGGAACAGTTACAACAACTCGAGCAGGAATTCTGGAACCTCACTGTCCAAGGAAATGATATCACCAGTTACACCACCAGATTTCACCAACTCGCCCTTCTTTGTCCATCCATGGTGGACCCCGAATACAAACGTATCGAGAGATACATTTGGGGGCTACCAGAATCAATCCAAGGTAACGTCACCTCTTCGAAACCTGGAACCATCCAAAGTGCCGTCCGTATGGCACATGAACTCATGGCGCAGATTGTCCGTCGTGGTACACCCGCTGAGAAAAGTGTTGGAGATAACAAGAGGAAATGGCAGGGAAACAATCAGGGTCAACAACAAATGAAGAGGTCGGAAACTGTCAGGGCCTATGCTGCTGGAACTGAAGAGAAACAGTATAAAGGGAACAAGCCTTTTTGCTCCAAATGCAACAGTCATCACGAAGGACCCTGTGGCACTCCATGTGACAAATGCAAAAATTTTGGACATTTAACCAAAGATTGCAGAGTGAAAACTTGTTTCTGTTGTGGAAACACTGGACATTTCAGGAACAACTGTCCGAAACTGAACAACAACGCCTGACAGAACCCATAACTCTTTTTCGGGTATGATACTTCCTGATAACTTAACTATTTCACTCTTATTCGCTACTGGACGAGTTTAGTCCACTACACGATCACACCCAACCAATTTAGAATTTGTACCATGAACTTAGCAAGCAAATTCTTCCATAGACCTTAGGGAATACGGCCTACGTTTTCTAATGACTTTTACATTACACTAGACCAATTGCAGGTCTCTTAACGGTTATGCATATGGGAAATCTGTTTCCAGCAATTCATATTGAATTTAATCCAACTAACTGTTCACACTCACTACGAACCACATAGGAATGTTTTCCTACTACGAACCACATAGGAATGTTTTCCTACTACAAACCATATAGGAATGTTTTCCTACTACAAAACACATAGGGATGTTTTCCTACTACGAACCTTATAGTAAATGACCTTACTACGACTGACTATCTAGGAATATTTGTCCTACTAATAGTACACGGAGATAATGCTCCAAACGTATACAAATGGATGTGTTGCATCATAACAACGAACTTTCCTTTAGTGAACTTAGTTAAACATCAAAATTACTCACACTTTCGCTAGATACCACACGAACTATGACTACGAGCAAATTTCGGAATGAAATTCTCCTAACAGGGGGAGAATGTGACACCCGACAATTTAGGTTAACTTTTAAAAATTAACCGAAACCCTAATTATGTGTATTTAAATGTGATTTAGGCAAAATACTTGTAATTACTTGTAACTATTTGTATATTTATGTGAATGTACGCCTACGTAATTGTTTTATATTACGCTTACGTGATTTGTTGAAATTACGCGAAACAACCGGACGGAGTCCGACAAACTATACGACGTTGGTGAAAACCTTTCTATAAATAACTTAAATCTATTTTTTATAAGTTATTTATCATATATTATTATTTGAAATAATAATACACGAAATACCTAGACGTTTCGATTAAAACGTCTCAAACGTAACGAAAACGCGCAAATTTAGTTCGGCAACCAAACGAACGTCAAAAATTTATTTGACAACTTAAATTAAGTATTTTAAATAATACTTCAATTAAAAATTACCCAAATTATATCGTTAATTAAAACGACTCAAAATAACGTTACGCGATTTAACGTTTAAACCCGAATAACGAACAAACAACCACAGTACGTGAATACAGTGTAAGTTCAACAATTAAAACACATCTGCCCCTATGGGCCCCCACCTTGTCCAGCCACCACCCAAGCCAACCAATCCCATGTCATGCAAAAACATGATTACTTATTCTCCCTAAAACCACTTAAGTCTCATGCATTTTTCATTTACCACTCAAACACATTTCACTTTCTCTCAAATCCACTCACTCTCTCTCCCAAATTCTGGAGTTTTCCAGCCCCTTTCACCACCTTGAACAACCACCACAACCACCATAAATCACCAAGAACCACCACAAGATTCTTCATCATTTTACAAAGGAGTTTCAAGATTTCAAGACAACAAGAACTCTCCATTTCATTTATGTCCTCCTTTCTTCAAAACACCATTGTGAGGATTATTTCTACTTCCTTTTACTCTTATTAACATGATATTGAAGTTCACTCAACATGTATATAACAAAACATAAATCAAAAACCACTTTTCTTAACGTGAAAACAACAAAAAGTGAGAAGAACATTCTGTCCAGAAAGTTTAGTCCATTTCTACGATTTTTATAAAATTTATTTCTTTAAGAAAATGGACGTTTTTATAGTCTAAAATCAATTTTAAGATGTTAACTTTCAAACCCCGAAAACTTCATATCTTTTTGAGCCCGAATACTATTTTTAATAATTTATATAAAAACACATATACAATCTGCTCTGAAAAGTCAGAAACTTTGTTCATATGGTTTTGAGTATATCTTGAGCTACACAACTCCAAATGACTTGAAACCACCGCCAAAATATTAAAAATATTGTTAGATAAAAAAGTTGTACTGATAGCCTTTTCTTTAAAAATTGTAGATTGTTCCCAAAAACCCAATCTTCATGCATGTGTCCAGATTGGTCAACTGTTGGACCTCAGAGAACACATGCAATTTTGATAAATACTTAGACTAATCTAAAATTCATGTAAAAATTACTGGAAGTAGGCAACATGTGGAGGAATAACTGGTATTTTTCTTGGGAGTAAATTCGAAATATAAAAATATATTAAAAATTCGACAAACAAGTGCATTTTCTGGAAAATGAGATAGTGGACTGATTTTAGTAGCACTTTAAAAATCAACACTTGCGGGTTTGCTATAAATGGACAAGCTAACTTTTTATGGTCCATAAACACATATAAGGTTTGAGTAAAAGTGTTGGGTCAAACCGAGAAGGTTTGACCAAGTCAACAAAAACGGGGCTCGATTTCGAAAAATTACAAACTTACTATTTTTGGCAAAACTTGTAAGCAAATGGGTTGGGTTGACTTAGTTGGTAACTTTGACCAACTTTGACTAGGTTTGACCACTTTTGACTAAGTTTGACCCGCTTTGACCAACTTTGACTAGGTTTGACCAACTTTGACTAGGTTTGACCAGCTTTGACTAGGTTTGACCAACTTTGACTAAGTTTGACCAGCTTTGACCAATTTTGACTAGGTTTGACCAGCATTGACCAACTTTGACCTACGGTTTGAGGTTTTTACGAACTAAATAATTTGTAAGCAACACACGATATATAATGAAACAAACTTAATAATAATGTCTAAACGAATTATTATTACAAACTTTCACCAACGGGTCATACTTGTTTTTGATAAACATATTTGAACAAATATACTTGGACATACTAGTTGAGTGAACTAGTCTTAAGTGGACATTAACCCTCCATTTACATAGACGGTCTTTAAGACATCTACTTACATACAACCTTATACGTTTAGGATGTTAGAAGGTTGCACGTTGGATACACACATTGCTTGCTTATTTGATTATTTGCTTGCTAATTGCTTAACTCAGGTGAGTTTCATAGCCCCACTTTTTACTGCTTTTTACTTTGGGGTGAGAATACATGCTCTGTTTTTAAACTGTTTTACATATGAACACAAGTAACGAAAACTCTTATACTGATTGCATGAGTAACTAAACCAAACTACGATGGCCCCTAACAAATATCATAGTACGTTAATACTAAGCGCGAACATTATGGATAGATCTATCGGGACCTGACAATCCGCCATCCGGGTTAGTCGCTCTAACCACTATACGGATGCATAATATTTCGTACAGCCGAGTGTACTGGTTACACACTCACTGGGAGTAAACAACTACGGTTAAGCTTCGGACTATGAGCTCATGGTAATAGTATACTATGATTTACTTTGGCATTCGTGCTACTTTGATAACTATGAAATCTTGTGGTTCATGCTATGATTTTAACTGCGTAAACCTATGAACTCACCAACTTTATGTTGACCCTTTTAGCATGTATTTCTCAGGGTCACAGACGCAGTAGGACTACCTACAGGAAACAAGGCAGTAGGATGCTTTTGGAAAGCATTAGCTTGAGTCGCATGTTTTCACAAACAACAAGAGATTAGATTGCATTACGATATTTTGTATCAACATCTATGTACTAGAAATCTCTAACGATTTATGCGAACTCCATATATTTTGTAAACATTTGAATTATGATAATGTAATATTTTTCAAACGTCTCATATAGAGGTCGTTTGCTTTAATCTTTGTGTGATGATATTTGATTTGGTCGGCGCCCCGTGACACCTCATACTTCCGCTGCCATGTGTTTCGGGGGTGCGACAGATGGTATCCCTGAAAATAATTATCGCTCTACTTCAGCTGAGAATAGTTCAGGAACATCATCTTTGCCTGATCAAAATCAATCATTATCAACTCCAAACAAAAATGATAATACTCATTGTTCCAATGCTGATCAGTCTTCTGGACAAACAATGGATAAAATAGACTCTGTTGAACCTCGGCGAATGACTAAATGGACAAAACATATTGATAATCAATTAATTATTGGTAATCCAAAATCCAAAGTCCAGACTAGATCAACAACTGCTAAGTTTTGTCTATTTGTTAGCTTTGTTTCACTAATGGAGCCAAAGAAGGTTGATGAAGCACTCACTGAACATAAATGGATAACAGCTATGCAAGAAGATCTTGGTCAGTTTGAAAGAAACAAAGAATGGAATTTGGTACCTCAGCCTGCTGGCAAAACAGTGATTGGAACAAAATGGGTGTTCAGGAACAAAATGGATGCTGATGGTATGGTTGTTAGAAACAAGGCTAGGCTGGTTGCACAAGGTTACTATCAGCAAGAAGGCATTGACTATGATAAAACCTTTGCACCAGTTGCCAGACTTGAAGCTATCAGGCTATTCCTAGCCTATGCAGCTCATAAGAAATTCAAAGTATATCAGATGGAGTGAAAAGTGCCTTTCTCAATGGCAAGCTGCAGGAAGAAGTGTATGTCAAGCAGCCACATGGATTCATTGATCCAAAGCATCCTAGTTATGTTTATAAACTAGATAAAGCCCTATATGGACTAAAACAGGCTCCCAGAGCCTGGTATGATACTCTCTCTGTCTATCTGATAAAATGTGGCTATGTCAGAGATAAGATTGACAGCATATTGTTTATCAAAAGAGATAAGAGAGATGTCATATTAGTCCAAATTTCTGTTGATGATATCATTTTTGGGTCTACTAATAGTGACATGTGTAAGGAATTTTCTGAACTCATGACTAAAAGTTATGAAATGAGTATGATGGGTGAATTAACATTTTTCCTTGGTCTACAAATAAAACAAACCAAAACCGGAATTTTTATAAATCAAGGAAAATATATTAAAGATTTATTAAAGAAATTTTAATTTACTAATTGCTCATCCCTTGCTACACCCATGTCACCTGCAGTGAAATTACATGCTGATTCAAATCTAAAAACATTACTACTTACAGAGGTATGATTGGATCACTGTTATATCTCACTGCTAGTAGACCAGATATTATGTTTGCTACATTTCTCTGTGCTTGATATCAAGCTGATCCAAAAGAATCACATCTACTGGATATTAAAAGAATATTCAGATATCTGAAGGGTACACCAAATCTTGGTCTCAGGTACCCATCTGGATCAGATTTCTCACTGAAGGATATTCGGATTCTGATCATACTGGATGCAAGCTGGATAGAAAAAGTACATCTGGTAGCTGTCAGTTTCTGGGAGAAAAACTTGTTAGTTGGTCCAGCAAGAAACAAAATTCAATTTCAACTTCAACTGCTGAAGCTGAATATGTCGCTTTCAGTGCCTGTAGAGTTCAAATTCTCTGGATGAGAAACCAACTTGCTGACTATGGCTTTGACTTCACTGAAATACCAATCTATTGTGATAGTCAAAGTGCCATAGCTATTGCAAACAATCCAGTGATGCACTCAAGGACAAAGCACATTGATGACATTGAACTGCATTTTATTCCAACGGATTATAAACTCGCTGATTTGTTTACAAAACCTTTCGATGAGAAAAGATTTAACTTTCTTATCAGCGAGCTTGGTATGTTAAACCTTAATGACTAAATTAGTTGTCAAGCTTGTTTAGTTATTCCTGTTTAATTTTTTTTTTATTTTTTTTTCAATAAAACAACTGTATGAGGTATAATTTTAGTAGAGCACATTCACTGATCAACTAACTTCAACTGATCTAATCAGCAAGTGTAATAATCAATTAGTTATGTTCATCTAATTTAATAACTTGTATAGTTACATGAATATTTACTTATGTCTCTATATTAAGTTTATATCATTGCTTTATATTACTTCTAGCTGATCTAGTTAGTATTCTAAGTTGTAACTTGATCGGTGAATCGTAATATAGAAATATGCTATACATTTAATATAATACATAATATATATTCATTGTTTTAAATAAAACAATCTAAGTATCTACAGATAATAAATCTAATGAATATCGAAACTGTTGCTACATCTCAATCATTCAGTCAGTAGTCTAAGTTGTGATTGAATCAGCAAGATAAGGCATCAGCTAGATATACAATTATGTTTATTTCCTTATGATATTTTATTGAGACATAGTTTGTGACAACAGATCTAGCTTGAAATAGGACTGGTGTAATTATTATCATGTTGATATATTGGTTTAGATTTGTAAATGAATATTTGTTAACTTTATAATAGACGAAATTTTGTAATTAACAAATACGTTTTCTACGAGTCGAGTTCTCAGGTCGCAAGTGTTGCGAGGCGAGATGAGACCTGAACTCGCAATGATCATAAAGAGCTTGGCGAGCCGAGTCTGTTTATGGGCTTGGGCTGCGTAGCGAGTCGAGTCAACTCGCAGGCCCAGCGGCTACGAGTTGAGACGACATATTTATATGTTTTCCTTGGTAAAAACTTAATAACTTTTGATTAACACTTTTGCCACTCTGTGTAAATTCCATATCCAGAGAAAAACAAAACCTAACGGCTAGGCTTTGACATTTATTTGTTTAAAGCTAAGTATTAGATTACCAAAAATGCGAACTTATTCGTTGTTAGTAAGATAACACCATATTAAGGAATTCCGCACCTTAATACTACATATAACGAAGTTATCGATCCTAGAACTAGGGACTTACAATTGGTATGAGAGCTTTCAGGCTAAATACGAGTAAAGTTCGAAGTTTTAGTGTTAATCGCGTTTGATTCGGATCGTTTATACGTGCATTAGTACATATTAACAATCAAAATCACTCTCTGGACGATTTAGGGTTTGTTTACGATTGAAATTTCCAGTTTCAATCATAAAAATACCTAAAAATTTTGTTTTCGGGTTTTTCAGCCATTTCGCGAGTTGAGATTAGGGTTTCAGATAAGTCTGCGAACCGAGTTGAACTTGCGAACTGAAGTGAGTTCTGCGAGTCGAACCTCTTTGCGAATTGAAATATTCTGCGAACCGAGATCTCCTGCGAACTGAGATCACTTGCAAATTGACATCACTGCGATCCGAACTGAGACTTGCGAACCGAGATTCTGCGAGTCGAGCTGAGATTGCGAGTTGAGTTGTTTTTCAGAATTCGCAAATACAGTTTGACTTTTAAACTTTTCGATGTCTGACCTTAGCAAAATGATTGAGATTGAACACGAGATTGGAAAATCTAATGTTCCACCTACATTGTTAAGAGTTGAGGATTATTATAGCTGAAGGGATAGGTTTGAATCTTACTGTAGATTCCATGATCTATCTATCTGGATGTGTATCAAGAATGGATACACGACACCTACACAAACTGTTGAGAATGCTATTGTGGTTCTCACTTATCAACAGATGAGTGAAGCACAAAAGAAGGAATTTGAGATTGAGAACAAGGCTCATTCTTCAATCAATATGAGTCTTCCTAAGGAACTTAATCATCAACTGAAGTCCTTCCAAACAGCTAGAACGTTGTGGACAGCTCTTGAGAAGAGGTGTGAAGGTAGTCCACAAGTTAAAGCAGGCAAGAGGAATCTCCTGAAAAAGCAGTTTACTGTGTTCAAAGCTTTGAAAGGAGAAGATCTTGATGCTTATACCACAAGGTACTACCATTTGCTAAGTGAGCTAGATGACCATGAGATTGTAACTACCGAGACTGAGAAAACCGACAAGTTTATTGAGGGTTTACCGTCTAAGTGGGTAATGCATGGCATAATGCTTAAAGACAATGATGAGAGGTATGCAACTATGACCTTAGAGCAGGCTATTGATAAGCTCAGAGGTTATGATTTCACCAAGAAGACTAGAGATACTGATTCTGATCAGGCTCAGGATCCGGGACTATATCACAGAAAATCTACTATCTCTACTGCTTCCTCGAGCTTGACCACTGCTTTGTTTGTTGGTAATGCTGATGGAAAGGGTGAAATGATTACTGATGAGTTGTGTTTCGTTACATCATCTGGTAGTGAAGCAAAGGGAAAACCAACTGAGAAGTCACCTCAGGAGAATCAAAAGATGCCTATGAGTGTGAAATTGTTGAACAACAATTATCTATTCTTGCTTCCTTTGTAGCTTCGTATGAAAACTACATTCAGGGTAAAATCAATGATCCAATTATGTTTGACGAAGATTACGATCAGATAGACCCTGATTATCTTGAAGAAATAGAACTTCAGGATCAACTTGCTATGTTGTCAAGAAGAGTAAAGAATTTCTTGAAGAAAACTGGTAGAAAGGTAGTTAGCAATCGATTAGGGTTTGATAAGACCAAGATCAAGTGTTTTAACTATCAGGGTTATGGACACTTTGCTCGAGAATGCCAAAGACCTAAGGTAGAAGCTGGCAATGGAAAACAAGGTTCGGGAAGCACTCTCGCTTCCAAAGCCTTGGTTGTGAAACAGTTGGATGGCTCATATGAATGGAAAGCTCAGTCTGAGGAAGCTTTCATGGCTAAGATTGATGAGTCTACATCCTACATGCCTACCGGATGCAGAGTGTGATGTAAAGGTGCCTGAGGTTGAAATGAAAGCAAGTGATGAAGACATGCTGTATATGGATTCAAATGAAAATATGAATCCTGAAGACTTTGTAGCACCCATGGCTGAAATTCAAACAGACAAGAAAAGGGTATGTATTGATATTCTTACTCTTGCTGATGTCTGTTACTTAGTTACTGATTTGCAGTCACAGGTTAGTGTTTTAACTGTAGCAAACAAAACCTGTCTTCTCAAGTTAGCATATTGACTGAATCTAATAAGACTGTTAGATCTGAACTTGAACTAGCTATGATTGATGTGCGTAGGTTAAGTGACGATAAACAGGACTTAAAAGATAAAATTAAGTCTGATGCTTCTGATAGGATTGCACTTAGAGATACAATTAATGAAAAAGCTGTTATCATAGATGGTCTCTATATGAATCTAAAAGACTTAAATCAGACAATTGCTAATAAGGAGAAAGAGTTAGCTGATTGTAAATTGAAGCTAGTTGAGCAAAACTGAAAGATAGAAAATTATAGAACCACTGAGATGGATAAGATGCTTGATGCTCAACGAAGTGTAAAGGATAAGTCAGGATTAGGTTACAATGAGACACCTCCTCCTTTCAATTCAAATTACACTAGGCTTCCAGAAGATACTGAGATGACTGAAGTATGTTCTGTAGAACCAGTAACTAAACCTGATCAGTCAGAGTCACAGAAGAATGTTATCAAGAATCCTTCATCTGATGATACTAAGAAAGTTCCTTACACCAAAGTAAAGTTTATACCGGGTGGAGTAATTAATGATACTAAGACTGATGAAGTGATTAATAAAGAACATGTGATTGATCCTTTAGTGCCTAAGACACCGACTGCGGATGCAAAAGTTCGTAAGTCACGAAAACAGATGTCCTGCTTCAAATGTCACCAAAAAGGACATGTGGCTTCTTGTTGTCCAAATAAGAAGTTGGAAGCATCACATAAGTTAGTGAATACTGAAAAGACACCGACAACTTCTAGTTCAATTGTAGACAGGTTAGGCTCCAAATCGGGATTAGGCAGCAAACCTGTAAACATTCTGAAAAGAGATGGTAATCATAGTGTCTCTCCACCTAAATCTAAAAGGCCTTATACTCTGAACGAAAATACTTTCAATAAGCCAAGAGATAAGACACCTTCGAGGTTTAGGTTCCCCAGTAGAAACCATAGTCAGTTTGAAAATGGTTCTACTTCAAGTGCACAAGGAACTAAGTTTGTGCCTAGGAGGTTTTCTACTCACTCTCCTCATAGGCCTAAGACTACAGATCATCAACAATCTCAAACTCCTATGAAAGTTACCAAGACTCCCGATGGGAATAGTTATGGTTACTTTAAGGAGGTTCAGATTGTAGATGATCAGGGACAAACCAAGACCGTAATGGCTTGGGTCCCTCTTGAAAACTAACTGTGTACAACTTGTTATGTGTAGGAGCAAACTATGAACAAAGACAGTTGGTGGTATGTAGACAGTGGATGCTCAAGGCACATGACAGGAGAACGAAGTCTACTGAAGGACTTCAAAGAAGGTTTCAAGCAAAAAGTTAATTTTGCAGGAGACAAAGGAAGAGTAATTACTGGGAAAGGAAAAGTTTCAAATGGAACTTTGACTCTAGAGGATGTGAATTATGTTGAAGAACTAACTCATAACCTAGTGAGTGTTTCTCAAGTCTGCGATAAAGGTCATCCAGTTCATTTTAATGAAAATGAGGCTTTAGTTCTGAAGCCAGGCTTCACAATTCCTGAAGAATGGATATTGATGAGGGCACCTAGGAAGAAGGACATCTATGCTATCAACATGGGTGTTTCTAACTCTTCAATGGTGTCAACATGCTTACTATCCAAGGCTTCAGAAGCAGACGTACTTTTATGGCACAGGAGAATTGCACATCTGAACTTTCAAAAAATGAATTATATAACCAAGAATGGATTAGTTCTAGGTGTACCACAGAAACGTTTTGAGTCTGAAGACAAGTGTGTTCCTTGCCTAAAAGGAAAGCAGCACAAGAAACCACACAGGTCTAAGACTGAAAACTCAATCTCCTCGCCATTTGAATTGCTACACATGGACCTCTTTGGCCCTATAAGCAAGAGAAGTCTAGGTGGCAAGTGGTATTGTTTAGTTATCATAGATGATTACTCTAGATTTTCATGGGTATTCTTTTTGGGATCTAAGGATGAAACTCCTAGCATCTTAATGGAGTTCTTAGATCTAGTAGAGAATGTCTATAAAACGAGAGTAAAGCATATTCGTAGTGATAACAGAACGGAATTCAAGAACTCAACGTTAAATATCTATTGCTTAAGCAAATGGATACAATATCAATTCAGTGCACCATATGAACCTCAACAAAACGGTGTTGCTGAAAGGAAAAATCGAACGTTGATTGAAGCTGCTAGAACAATGCTTGCAGATTCAAAGCTTCCGGTCATATTTTGGGCAGAAGCAGTGAATACAACATGTCATGTTCTAAATAGGGTTCTTACGGTCAAAAAGCGTAATAAGAAACCTAATCTGAAAGGATTTGAACCCTTTGGAGTTGCATGTACAATATTGAAAATAGGAAATCAAGCTAAATTTGGCGAAAAGGCTGACGAAGGATTTTTCCTAGGTTATGTGCCCAATTTGCCTAATAAAAGAGTTTTCAATAAAGTCACGGGACGACTGGAAATCGTTTATATCATTGAGGTTACGAGCTATGTACCTGCTGTACATAAGGGATTAGATTGGCAATTTGACTATTCAGATCTCTTTCAGTCATTTAAAGTTCCCATAAGTGACTTTGTCAGTGATTCAGAGATCTCTGAGCACTTATTGTATGAAGATTCGGACAATGGTCCCTCTCCAACATCGAGTGTTCCAAAATCTGGAATCAGGACAACGGATGAATCAAATGAAGCTTCTTCAAGTGGGTCACAACAACCTTCAAAGGATAAGTATCAAGAAACAGAAGATTCTGAGGATGATCTTCAAACAAAGTTTGATGATATACTTACTCCATTGAACCACTTAAGGTTATCTTCAGCTAGTTCAGAAGATATGCCTTCATTAGAAGAGATTGTTACTAACTTAGGAGATGAGTTAATAGTTGACCATATACCGGTTACAAGAACGAGTAAGAATCATCCCGTTGAAAACATCATCGGTGATATTAAAACTCCTGTTCAAACTAGGACTCAATCTAAAGCTAGTACATCTGAAACTTTAGAAATCTTGTATACTGCTATGAAAGAGATAGGGATTCCTAATCAATGTCTATATTCATGCTTTATCTCACAAGTTGAGCCTAAAAATGTGCAAATGGCCCTAAAAGAAAGCTAGTGGGTCGAAGCTATGCAAGAAGAACTGTTACAGTTCTCAAAACTACAAGTATGGGAGTTGGTTGACCTTCCAAAGGGAGAATATCCAATTGGAACTAGATGGATATTTAAGTGTAAGAGAGATGACCGGGGAGTCAATACTCACAATAAAGCTCGTCTAGTGGTTCAAGGGTTTTATCAACGAGAAGGAATAGATTACAACGAAGTGTTTGCAATAGTTGCTAGGCTAGAAGCAATTAGAGTATTCTTAGCATTTGTATCCTTTAAAGGTATAAAAGTTTATCAGTTGGATGTTAAGAGTGCCTTTTTGTATGGCAAAGTTGAAGAATTGGTGTATGTTTCACAACCACCAGGGTTTACTGATTCTGACTATCCAGATAGAGTATATCGCTTAATCGATTTTAGTTTCAACCCGCAACACCAGTTCATGTTGCGAGTTGAACACAGATTCAACTCGCAGATCTACTTTAGCGAGGTGAGATTCTGATATTTTGACTAGTTGACCATGCGAGTCGACCATGATCCTTTGAGTTGTTGACTTGCGGACCGAGTTGATTAGCGAATCGACTTGCGAGTCGAGCTGCGGATTGACTTGGTTAGCGACTTGACATGGCTGTGAAACGAGTTGCGAGTTGAGGTTCATTTCTGTGAATTAAAAATTTATTACTAACTCGTGACTTAAAATTTTGATTTAATAAGTTTTAATAATCATTAAACTTTCGACTTCAAAATTTATTATATGTTTCGACGTAAGAATTTTATATTAATACGTACTGACATATGTATTTATATATATATAAGACTTTGGTTTTAAATTAATTATAAGTTTTATATATATATATATATATATATATTATTAACTTATGACTTATTAGTAATAAGTTATATTATTATATACGACTTGAGACTGCGAAGTAACAAGTTATATATAATTTAAAGCTAAGATGTTTGATGAATTTTGATTCATAGTACATTATAGTTTAAAATTTATTAATGTGCGTTAATTGTTGTTGACATTTGTGTTTTTACAGATATGGCACGACAATTTGATAAAGGTCACAACATTCTAGTTGATCTTGATATACGAGCAAAGGGAGCTAACAAAGTAGCTTCAGTGCTTACATTTTTGGCATGTTCACGTATTCGGTATGCTATTACGGTGTCTCCGCCTATTTCTCAGACGATACTGCATGACTTCTGGGAAGGTATCGAGTATGATCAGACTGTTGTCCCTCCAGTTATTCGTACAACGGTTAATCAGCAACTGATTGTTTTTACTGCTGGAAATCTTTGTGAGATTTTACAGCTTAGGATGGAAGAACAGGAGAACGGAGATGTAGAGTTTCCCATGGATTTTATTGAAGGAGCTATAGGCCATATGGGATATACGGGTGATAGACGAGGACGTCAGTTCCAAAAACCTTTGGTTATTGGACAGTGGAGGTTTTTGTGGCACGTGATTGTCACAGTTTTTGCACCAAAGAAGGGAGGTTTCGATGAGTTGAGCCCTGCCCTCGTATCGGCTGTACTGTCCCTGGTTTATAATAAACCATACAGTTTTTGTGATTATATTTTTGACGAGCTGGTTAGACAGATTTCGGGTTCTGTCAGATCACGGTTTCTAGTTTACCCGCGTTTTTGTATGCTGGTCATTCGCGCTCATCTGCCAGCGCTTGCTATTCCTGAGCCGCACTTACGCGTAGATACTATCGGGCTCAGAGGCTACAATGCTATGTTTTTGCAGACAGTGAGGAAGGAAGGGGTAGTTAAGCCTGAGGAGAGAGAACTTTTTGGTTCTATTGTCGATCCTGCCTATGTGACTCCACCGAACAATGGTTGGCTAGACATTGATACTACTGCTGCTGTTCAAGACCTGATAGCTGATGTTGTTCATGCTGAAGATCCACAAGAGCTGATCGAGGATGTCTTGGAGCAACCTGGACATGTTGGGGAACAGGTGAACCCATATGTTGCTGCTCAGGTATTACAGGAGGTGCTTGTACATCATGATGATGCTACTGATCCTGTTCTACGAGCAATTGAGCAATATGTTGCTCCGGCTGAGGTATAATTTTAATTATATAATAATATAGGTACTTAGTTGATAAATTATTAATATAATTTTATTATATAACGATAATGATATAGATAATTAGTTGATTAGATAATATTTCTAATTATTAAATATAAATATCATTATGATCAGGGAGTTCAGACTGCAGAGCCAGAGGTCACTCTACTTGAGGGTGCGCAGGGACAGCTTGATAGATCTAAGGGTTTACCTTCTAAGGTAATATATCAGATTAATCTAAAAGATATATAGAACTTGTATGATAGAGCTTCTAGCTAATCATAAATGTTTAATATATTTAATATTTAGGATTCTGATGTTGGTCCATCTGGAGGCCGTGATGGTGAATCGGCTTCAGATGATGATAATGATAGTACTCCTTCTTCACCTCGAGATGCTGGTTATATTAGATATCGATCTAGGATGATTCCAGATCCAGCACTGAAGGAGAAGAGAAAGGCTAACGAAGTCGACCCAGACTTCAGTATTCTTCATGAAGGTTCTGAGGAAGAGGATACACCTCTTATCTCTCAACACCGTAAGCGTTCCAGGACTTTGACCATTCAGGATGGTATGTTTTATTTAGAGTTAGATAATCTTAACTTGTTGTTTATATGGAGTTCAACTGAGATAGTTAATTCTGTGACAGTTTCTCGAGATACACCACAAGTAGAGACGATGATACCGTTGTTACTGAACCAGTATCTGTACCATCTGAGGTATGAGATAAATGTTTAGTACTACAAGTGTTATATATTTAATTAGAGATTGAGACAGAGTTATCTGTAACAATTACTTCTTTAATTGTATCTAACTTTACAGGCTGAGAAAATGCTAGAGTCAGTGGAACCAGAAATGGTCTCCAGGACTATTGAGAAGGGAGTTGCTGAACTAGTGCGTGATGCACAGTTTCCAACTAAAAAAGCTACAAGATTTGCAGCTAGCCTTCTCACGAAAGCTTTATCTCATGCTATTCAACTGCTTACACCTGAGTCTCACATTGCTTCGCTTACACCACCTGGACCATCAACAATTTCTGTCATTCTGATGACTGATGCTGAGAGGATTACATCCTTAGAGTCAAGGAATTGGAACAGACTACATCCAAGATTCCAGGGTTGTTAGCTGAGAATGTTTCTCTTGCTCAGCAGATGGTTCATATCAGTGAATCTCACGTGACTTTGCTGAAGACTCATGATACTTTGCTTGCTGATTTTACTGCCCAAAGACTGAAGCTTGAACACTTAGAACGCTTAGTGTTAAGAGTGCATTCAGGACAGTCAGCTCAGGGGGAGATATTGATATATCAAGAAGCCTGCACAGAAGATGAGCTAGCAAAGAAGAGAAGAGATGATAAAGATGATGATCCCAGTGCACAGAAAGATAGTGAGCCGACTGGTCCTTCAAAGACTGGTGAGCAAACTATGATTCAGGGGGAGTCTGCTGGTGTTAGTGCAAGTGGTGATGGTGCTGGTACAAGTGTTGCAGGTACAAGTGAAGCTGGTAAGATAGCTTAGACTTGTGCAGTTATTTGTATTTAGGATTTAGTTAAATTATGATTGTAAATTATAATTGTAACTGAAAAATTGTAACTTAAATGTTTTGGTAATATATTCGACTTGAGATTATTATTACAAGTTAAATATATTAGAAATTGTTTAAGTTATTTGATTCTGAAAAGTTAAATAAATTAGTGATCGAAAGTCTTCTGACTCATTGAGAAGTCGAGCGGCGTGTTCTAATTTATTTCAGCGGTCAAAGTTTATTTTAACTTAGACATTTTAGACTTGAGAGTTTTTATAACTGATAGGTTAAATATGTATGATTTTTAACTAGACAAATGATATATAATTTAAAGATATAATTGAAAGTTAAGTTTTTATTATATAACAGTTCAATTAAGTCTTGGAAATTATATAAGTTAGTTAATTGTAAACTTAAATGTTTGGTGATTATTCACAGTACATTAGAGTTTAAATTTAATTAATGTTTGTTAAGTGTTTGATATAAGACTTAGGAAATCTTAGGTTGATTTAGGGTAATCAATAAAACATTTATAAGTTATATATTTCGCGTTTATATTAATTACACAAAAGAATTAACATTGGAATTTTTAGATTGATTCAGGGAAATCAATAAGAGAATTTAAATTATTAATTGATTTGTGTTTATTTGTTTTCTCTAGGAATGGAAATACTAGATCTATTAGATTCAGAAAATGATATCTTGGATGAGATAGATGAAGAGATTGATTATGATCTTGAAGAGGGAGAGTTTCAACCACCTACAGATTGGACTGCTGTTTCTGAGATTGTGCAAGACATGAGTGTAGATCTAGATGAACATATAGATGAACATCATGTGAGCCCATCTAGGACAAAGGTTGTTATAGATAATGATGAAGGTCCAACAGTTGTCGATATAGATGAAGATATCGATGATTCAACCGAGTCTAAAACTGAAGTTCTTATTCATACGAATAATCCTGCTGTGAAGTATAGGAAACTTCCGAAACAACAGAAGAAGATTGGGAGTTTCTGAAGTGGATATTACAGGAAAGCGAGAACCACGCAGAGGGATTATTGGATGGTACTTTGACTCTGAGCTGAAGCTTTTTACTATTAAAAGATTTGACGGAGTTCAAAATTTTGAGCGAAAGCTTGCAGTGTTTAGTTCTTTGCCTAGATTTGAAATTCGAGATTTGGCTCGATTACATTTGAAAAACCCAAGTGATTATTTTGTTGGGAGATATATTGAACATATAATCAAGACTGAGGTTCGAGCTGATAAGTTTGAAAAGATTAAGCCAAGAAAAGGAAAGACTATTAAGTTGGCAGAGAGAAGTCAAAGGACAGGAAGAAGAAGAAGAAAGAAGGTTTATCCATCTGTTAAGTGTGTACAGCAGATTCCGCTTAAGACAATGCCACGGGATATTTTGGGAAATATGAAATGTTGGTATGTGGATTCAGAAATTGGAGAAGCTGTCATGGTTGAAGCAGATGATGAGGTTGAAAGTGGTGAGCGTGAGATCTTTAAAGTTTATGACCATCGACACCTAATGAATATTTTGAAGAAAGATTTTCTAAAGTTACAAGAAAATAGAATCTTGACGACAGAAGCATGGGGTGATTTAGCACGCGATTATCAAATGATGGTTAAGACTTGTATTAAGATGAAGATACACGCAGGAAGTAAAATTTACAAATGAAAACTAAAGACAAGGGTGAAGATAAAGACACTAGAGCTATTGTCAAGGGGGAGTCTGTTGAGACATAGTTTGTGACAACAGATCTAGCTTGAAATAGGACTGGTGTAATTATTATCATGTTGATATTTTGGGTTAGATTTGTAAATGAATATTTGTTAAATTTATAATAGAAGAATTTTTGTAATTAACAAATACGTTTTCTGTGAGTCAAGTTCTCAGGTCGCAAGTGTTGCAAGGCGAGATGAGACCTGAACTCGCAATGATCATAAAGAGCTTGGCGAGCTGAGTCTGTTTATGGGCTTGGGCTGCGTAGCGAGTCGAGTCAACTTGCAGGCCCAGCGGCTGCGAGTTGAGATGACATATTTATATGTTTTCCTTGGTGAAAACTTAATAACTTTTGATTAACACTTTTGCCATTCTGTGCGAATTCAATATCCAGAGAAAAACAAAGCCTAACGGCTAGGCTTTGACATTTATTTGTTTAAAGCTAAGTATTAGATTACCAAAAACGTTAACTTATTCGTTGTTAGTAAGATAACACCGTATTAAGGAATTCCGCACCTTAATACTACAGATAACGAAGTTATCGATCCTAGAACTAGGGACTTACATATTTATATTACTTTTTGGTGGATAATCAATTTATTGATTATAAGCATCAGGGACTTCCTGTTGTAGCATTTAATGATGGTAAATAAATCGACAATATTCGTTATATTTAATACGTTTTGTATTAAATTAAACGGATTTCAAAATAAAGGTTTTATGGTATAATGGAAAAGTCGCATGATTTTGACCACTCCCCTCACCATTAATGCCACCATGTTCCACCATCATCACCCCTATACCGCTACCACTAACTACCACCATCATCCACGACTCCTCATTTTTAACCACATGATTATCAAATAGCGTACACTATAAATTCAGGGACTTAAATCATTTTTCATTTTACGCTATCTTGATTTTCATTTATCCAAAAACTTTCTCATTTTTCAAAACCCTAATCTTAAAAAACCTGCAATTTGATTTTTGATTGCAATGGCAAGATCAAAATTCTTTCCGAACTTGTATACACCTACTGCAGAGATTAAAGCTATTCGAGCCTCTGCAGTTAGTGAGGATCTTGTTATAACAGTCCCAAAATCTAATTATTTAGGAAATGTAACTTGCACAAAACCAGAGTATGCGGAGATTGTAAAATTTTTTAAATAATCACTTTATTCTCCCTGCTCTTACTTTATCTCTTTGTGAGATGAACCTTGAATGGTTGAGTGAGTCCTGGTTTACTTGTGCTCATTCAATTGTTAAGGGAGTCTCTCAAATTCAGGGATACATTGATAATGGGGCAACCAACATACTAATCACTGCAAACACCATTCACACTTTTTTGCAATTACCAGTGCATGATATTTACGAGTCGTTGCCTGACGGAGACGGTGTCAAGGGAGGCATAGTCAATCTCACTGAGATTGATTGTAAATACTCCGTTGATGCAAACGGTAATCGTAAATATTCCACTGTTCATAAATAAAATATGGATGGTGTTTGGAATGCTTTATTTTCAAATTTTATTCAGTGTCTTGGTACAAAAACAGGGAGCTATGATCAATTTAGCTCCCTTGAGGCTCAAATCAGTTGGTCACTGGTCAACTCTATGAAAGTTGACTATGCAAGTGTGATCTATGATGAACTAGTCAATAGATTCGCAGAGCCTACCAAGGCAAAATATGTGTCTTATCCTAGGTTTATTTCACTGATCTTCAAAAATTAGTTTGATGCCTATGATAGAGTACCTTTCACTGGATTTGAACCTTCCCTGGTAGGAAGTCAAATATATTCTAAACCAGTGACTGTGACTCTCCCTGATTTTATGAAACAAATGGGGATACCTTCACCCCAGCTTTTACAAAGTGTACATCCATCTGTTCTTGCCCCCACCCCAATCGACCACATCACTGAACTAGTTTATTCTCTTTCGCCTATCGGCCCTTACATTAGGCACTACCTTCCTGGTTTGGTTGGCTCCCTTCCTTGAACGATAGGAAGCTGGGAGAAGTCAATTCCTTTTTTTCATATTTTTCTATCAGGTGAGTCCATAGCTTAAGATTTCAGCACTTTACTGCCAAACGTCCTGCTTTCCTTTCCAAATTTTTTATTGAACGCCATACACCCCCAGTGACCTCCGCTGGTCAACCACCAATCAAGAAACCACCCACTGCTCCCAAAAGAAAATCCAAATTAGGGTCCCTGACATTAAAGGATCAGGGACAAAGCAAAAAGAAGACGTCTAAGGATGTCAAGGGTGAAGCAGTGACTTAACGTTCAGCTCCTGCGGACACCCTTGATAAACCCAAGCTTTCAACTGCTTCGTTGGACTCCCGAAAGTCTAGCGATTCTAAAAAGGGTAAACCGCAGACATCTCCAGTGGCTCAAACCATTGGTAGTAGTGACTTGGGTTCATCCCACACCCCTTCAGAGAGTCAAACCCCCAGCTACTTGTCATCCTCACAAAAGGATGACATTTCAGATAACGGGCTAGTAGCATAGGTGGGTGATAACATACCCATAGTTGATGTCACACTGACATGCCACCAACCGTCAAGCGTCGTCAACACGACCGTATGGCAGCACGTATGGGTTTAGTTTTAAAATTTATATTTTAGCTGGGGACCTAAATTCTACTAGAGCTGTATAGCTGAAGTAATGACCTAGGGTCATTCTAAAGAGTTAACCATAGTGGGAAACGACTTGTCAGGACGAACAGTTCAAATTAGCGATGGTTTGAAAATAGTTTTGAGTGGGGGTTTTATACTTAGGTCCGTAATTAAAATTTAAACTAATTAAAAATAGTAAATAAGAGTTGTAGGTTGAATCAGTATAAGGGAATGTGTTTGTCATGACTACGTTAGCTTTTACATGGGGTGATGCTGTATTGAGGTTTAATATTTGAAAACATCTTTTAAGATTTGTGTCTTACGTTCACGTAAATAACTTGTGGTGTAAACACTAGCACCCTACTGATCAGGATCAGTATGTCACTGAGTACTAGGCTGTCAAGATTCTAATCAGATCGGACTGTCTTGAAACCCTCCTCACTATCTCTTGTGACAAGACCAGGTGACCCTCCAAATTGGGTGCAGGAATAAGGCGATAGTCCGCAATTTATCCACTAATCTTTCTTCACACAGACAGAGATATCTAAGCTAGGCAAGGCATTTAAGATTTAAGACAGGTGGTGACTGATTAACATATACATTAATGGTTGTGATTGAGTTCAGAGATGTTTGGCTGTGATACAGTCTTCGACCCACAAGGTTATCCACAGTTTGTATGTAATTTTACTTCACATGAGGTGTTTCCAATGTTATATTGTGTATTCACCCGTATTATGGTCTTTCCTGGATCACATACTATGCCAGGATGTAATACAATATACAACCTTCGACCTTTTCATGGTTCCCACATTTTTGCATTCCACCAAAGGTGTTTCCAATGCTATACATGATACTCAGTCATATTAGGGCTTTAACTGGATTACATACTTTACAGCCATCTGAATTCAATTTATCTAAGTTTGTATTACAGTAAAACCATCTATGATAGCTAAACAACCCATTCACTTTAAAATACCAATCCAATAAATCCATGATTAATCCACAGTGTACTATATGATAGGTAAGCAGTATTTCCATTGCTTCGAAATCAGACCAGGTTAATTCAAGAACATAGATAGGTAGTGACCGTTTGACCAAGGTTCGCGACTCCTTGACATAAAGGTTCTAACCATGTTTATTGGAGGAAAAGCGATAGTTTAGTTTAAAATCATAAATGTATAGTTAATCAATGCACCGAGTTTTCAAAGTGTAACAATTGGTAACATTATTCCACAACGGATTGTGCCCACGACTTTCATAGCTTCCACGTTCCATACTCCACACATTCGTGATGTTTCTGGCGCTATACAAATGAAAGCCGTATAACGTTACCTCTGTTGTTTCATAACAATATTATCCCAATCGTATTTAAAGTAGCATCACCCTAAATATGAACAAGCTAACTACATCATAACAAACACAATAGCTAATCTACTCACTAATCGTGGCAATGTATCCTAAATCTAACATAATAAAAGAATCCACATTATGAAAGATAAGGATAGAAATAACTGAAAGTAATGCGTAGATTGAATAGTAGTTGAAAGATCGTACGGACAAAGCTCTGAAATATCCCGAACAATATTACAAAGGAGATCCTCCAAGAATTCCAACTCTATTACAAAAGCTACCCTTCGTTAGTCTTGGTTAAATATTAACCAAGATCTGACCTACAACTAACCTAACTAACTAGCTAAAACTTTAGAGAAAGAAAGTAGAGAGAGATCTTAGAGGGAGAAGAATGAGGTGAGAGGTGTGTGAAATGGTGGAAATGAGTCCACTATTTATAGGAGAAGGTTAGTGCTTGAGGTACAAGTCTTTAAGCATCAAGAACAAGCACAACAGCATCACAGGGGGCGAGCAAGCAACAGAGGGGGTCAAATGGTACCCCAGGTACCATTTACAAGGAAAAAAGGAGGCCAAATGGCACCCCAAGTGTCGTATACGGCACCTAAGGTACCGTATACTGTGACACCCCTCAAAATATTTATTATTCCAAACTTAATAATAATGTCTAAATGAATTATTATTACAAACTTTCACCAACGGATCGTACATGTTTTAATAAACGAACTTGAACAACTTATTTGGGCATAACTAGTTGATGAACGCTAACATGGATGGTCAACTACGACATCCACATACTTACACTTGTAATCTCATACGTTTAGGACGTTAGGGGATTATTGATTCGAAACATAATTGCATTAGAGACACTAGCAACCACAGGTGAGTTCACAGCCCCTACTATTACTGTTTTCAATACCTTTCTCTAACAGGGGTGAAGGACATAGCTACTACTTTACTGTTTTGATACAAGCGTACAACGATTATTATAAATGCTTTCATACTATTACTTGAACTGTTTACGAAATGACTTTTCACACTATTTTGGGAACATGACAACGAATCTTGGTACGGACCTAGGTTTACAAGAGGTAGTTGTGTACACAAAAGTCCCAGTGTACGTAGCCTATAACCATTAGCTAGGTGACTCTAGCCACTAGATATACGGATAGTACTATCGAGTTGACAACCCTCCCACTATTATAACTTGTTGGTCGTGCCAACCGCACGACGGTAGTCGTAACGAGGAGCGTATATTTAAAATGTTACTGTGGCAAAAACGTGAAACGTCGTGGATTGGTTATAGCACTAGGAGTCGTTACTATAACTCATAAGGTCTAGCTAACCTTTGAGGGATCACCGTCTAAATCTCCCAACTATTATGAACATCTTTGGAAATAACATTTTCCTATGCTTGATTACATAGGAATGCGTTCCTACTATTTATACAACTAAATTGTTTTCTTTCCAAACATATACAATTTGATGTGTTGACATCACTAAAACAAAGCGATACTTTTGGATGACGTTCCAACTAAAACGAAACATTATTTGACTTTTGAGTCAATGAACTTACAAACAAAAATTGGTTTTTTGAACCATACTTATAAAACATAAAACCGGTGAATTCACTCAACATTTTGTTGACTTTTTGTTATGTCTTTCAGGAAACTAGCAGCACCAGTAAGACTGCACACATTCTGGATTAGGCAACCCATGAAGAATTAGGATGCCACGTTTTGGGACACTAAGAATTTCCTTTGTATTACTGATTTCCGTTAGTCATACTTGTGAAATCCTCTTTTGAAATATGTAATCTTAAACTATTTGGATCTTGCAAATACTATTCCTACGACTCTGACGAGTTGTAGCTTTTGTAACAAATGCTTACTTAAATGGCATCTTAATTTACTGTTCAGCAATAATCATATGCTCTGATATGCGTGATTGTCCTACGTTCACGTCAGCACCCCTACTGTCCAAATGCTTCCTCTAACCACGATTAACGAATTTGGGGGTGCGACAGATTGGTATCAGAGCCATTGGTTATAGCGAACTAGAAGTCTTTAAGTGACCTAGAGACCTTAGAGACCTAGACTATAGCCTTGGCTAGGACACTCATGCATACATACACTTGTATACGTCTAGCTTGTTATACGACAATTATCGTCTCGATACATCAGCATGCGAGAACCCGTCTACCGATAACTTGATCGTATTGAACCATCCAACATTCGATTCGTTCGTTCTCACTTTGACATCATATGAACCTGATCGTATTAAACGGTTGATGAAAAGAAGTATGTATTTGGCATCATATAATGACGCCTGACCAACGTGATTATATTATACTAAGTACATATGGGTGTTTCATAGTCGTAAGATACGTGATGGGAATCTCGTTAATTCCTCTTAATGTTCGATAACTGAAATGTGTAAAACTTCATTCTTCACGTTCCTTACGTTGGCATTGACTTCTGCATTTCATTCATCGCATAACGCAAACATGCCGCCAAAGCAAAGGAAGACCAGAAATAGTCGACGAACGACTCCACCTCCTGTTGTAGAAACCAATGAACAAATAATTGAACGACGAGTCACAGAAGCTATTGCCCAGTATGAGGCAAGTCGCAACCGTGATGATGGCAGTGGATCGGGGGTAAGAAACACAGGGAATGAAGAACCCGTGAATAACCAATGAGGGTGTTCATACAAAACATTCTTATCTTGCAAACCTGTACCTTCAATGGAACCGAAGGAGCGATTGGCATTGTCCACTGGATCGAGAAGATGGAATCAGTGCTTGACATCAGCGACTGTGCACCCGAACGCATGATAAAATATGCTACATGCACGCTAGCTGAGAAAGCATTGACCTGGTGGAATGCTCAAATACAAACACTCGGACGAACAATCGCCTACGCCATCTCTTGGGAAGATTTGAAAAGAATGATCATGGAGGAATTCTGTCCCCGCAGCGAATTGCAAAAGATCGAAACTGAACTTTGGGACATCAAAATGATCGGTGCCGACATCACCGGATATACAACGAGGTTCCAAGAGCTCGCACGTCTTGTACCCCACATGGTGACTCCAGAGTACAAACGTATTGAGCGTTACAACTGGGGATTAGCGCCACAAATCCGAAATCTTGTAATGTCCTCCAAACCAACTACTTTTAGGAGTGCGGTAGACTTGGCACAAAGTTTGACGGATGACGCAGTTACGATAGGAACCCTGACAGTGAAAACTGTGTTGGGAAAAAGCGAACCGAACAGTACAAGTATTGGAAGTACTGGAAGTGAAAAACAGAAGTGGGACAATGAAGGAAATGACCGTCGGGGTCAACAGAACAAAAGGTATTCGGGAAACACCAGGGCTTACGCTGCCATCACCACTGAACCGAAACCATACCTTGGTAACAAACCAAAGTGTGACAAGTGCGGGAAACACCATGACGGTGAATGTACCTTCTACCAAAACTGCAAACGTTGGGGTCATGTAACCCAAAGTTGTAAAGCAAACCCTCCCACCCAAACAAACCCTGAACGACAAAACACTGGGTGTTTCGAATGTGGTGACCCAAAGCACTACCGAAATCAGTGCCCACAACTCAACAACCCCAACCCCAACAACAATAATCAAAACAACAACCGCAATAACCAAAATGACAACACTCGCAATGTCAACACGCAACCAGGACGTGGACGCGCATAAATCCTTAGGGCACCGGATGCACCTCAGGATCCCTACGCCAACATTGGTACGTTTCTAGTTAACCAATACTACGTCTTAATATTACATGATCCGAACACATTTTTACAACACATGCGTCTGACCCGCCGACACGATTTAAATCTCGGGACGAGATTTCTCCAACAGGGGGAGAATGTGACACCCCTCAAAATATTTATACGCGTAGTATTGCTTAATTCGTAATTAGTTATAATTACGCACAAAACATTCAGAACGAACCCGACAAAAGTACACGACCGTTGGTGAACAAAATATTAAATAATACGAAATTATTTAATAAACTCAAAAACTTATAAATATTATGCCGATAATATCTAACGAATCATTCGCATCATATAAAATAACTCAAACGCGACGAAAACGCGCGGAACGCGCCCGACAATCGAATGAGAACCCAAATATATATTATGAATTTATAATATATTATTTCAAGTAAAACTTTTACATAAAATATCGTACTTTGAATCGATAACGAAAAAGGTCTGATTAAAACATTACGCGATTTAACCACCGTAAAATGAACGTGCAAATCTCGACAGATATATTAACGGAACCTTTTTATAAATGTTTTCAAGTATTTAGAATAAAGATATCACATAAAAATATCAAAATTTAAATCGTTACTTAAACGCGCATATTAAACATTTAACGTCTAAATTAACGTCGAAACGATCGGATAAACGACCACGGGACTTAACGTAACTTTGGGGAATTAAAATTTGACCAAATCTTGTGTGGGACCCATGAGAAATCTGATGATTTCTCATCACATGCCACCCCATGTGCCACCTCCACTCCCACCCTATCAAATTTCATGCAATTACACCTTTTACACTTACCCACACTCACTACTTCCAACCTCCTGTCATTTTCATCTTTCCTCTCCACATTTCTCACAAAAATCCTCTCAAAAATACTGAGAAAAACCAGCCCTAAACATCATCAAAATCACCTTTCATCAACACCAATTTAGGAGGAAGATCAAGAACAAGCTCAAGAACACCATCTCCTTCATCATCTCTTCTTCATCTTCATCATTTCTTTGTATGGATCACTTGAACCCCTCACTTATTTAGTTAAATACTACTGATTTTATTATTTATTAGCTCATCTAACTAGATTATGTCCAAGATATATGTTAAAATACGTTTTTGAAGTTTTTATATAAAAGTGATGATTCTGTCTAGAATGTTACAGCTTACAAAATCGACCATAACTGGAGTTCTAGGAAGAGTTAGACAATGAATTTTTTTTTAAAAGTTGCGTATTGAAAAGATCTACAAAAAGTTCTTCTTTGGCTCTTCCAGAAATGTACGGATTTTTATATATAACAGATCTTTGAGCCTGGTCTGAAGGTTTTCGAAAACCGAGTTCGATTCCTTAGCAAAATTAGTTACCTATAAAAATGGACACTATAGTTGCTATAAAAGTTATATGTTAGTCTAGAAACCATGGTGATCAGTTGGTAAAATTTTTGAGGCTTGATTTGGACCAGAAGTTAGTAAGAACTATGGCGAAACAAACCGACAAAAGCTGAAAACATAACTAGGGACTGTTTTGGAACTATTGTAAAAACCGACACTTTTGGTGAACTCCGACATAAACCGAAAATTTATTTGGACTCTATAAACTGATATATGGGTTGGGTGAAAGTTTCGGGTCAAACCGAGTAAGTTTGACCAAGTCAACAAAAGTGGCTCGATTTCTAAAAACTTACTATTTTTGGAAAATGGTAACAAAAATGGGTTTGGGTGACTTAGTTGGTAAATTTGACCAACTTTGACCAAGTTTGACCATCTTTGACCAGTTTGACCAACTTTGACCAGATTTGACCAACGGTTTAAGGTTTTTACAAACTAAATAATCTGTTTGCAACATACGATATGTACTAATAAATGGTATACAACAAAACAAACTTAATAATAATGTCTAAATGAATTATTATTACAAACTTTCACCAACGGATCGTACATGTTTTAATAAACGAACTTGAACAACTTATTTGGGCATAACTCGTTGATGAACGCTAACATGGATGGTCAACTACGACATCCACATACTTACACTTGTAATCTCATACGTTTAGGACGTTAGGGGATTATTGATTCGAAACATAATTGCATTAGAGACACTAGCAACCACAGGTGAGTTCACAGCCCCTACTTTTACTGTTTTCAATACCTTTCTCTAACAGGGGTGAAGGACATAGCTACTACTTTACTGTTTTGATACAAGCGTACAACGACTATTATAAATGCTTTCATACTATTACTTGAACTGTTTACGAAATGAATTTTCACACTATTTTGGGAACATGACAACGAATCTTGGTACGGACCTAGGTTTACGAGAGGTAGTTGTGTACACAAAAGTCCCAGTGTACGTAGCCTATAACCATTAGCTAGGTGACTCTAGCCACTAGATATACGGATAGTACTATCGAGTTGACAACCCTCCCACTATTATAACTTGTTGGTCGCGCCAACCGCACGACGGTAGTCGTAACGAGGAGCGTATATTTAAAATGTTACTGTGGCAAAAACGTGAAACGTCGTGGATTGGTTATAGCACTAGGAGTCGTTACTATAACTCATAAGGTCTAGCTAACCTTTGAGGGATCACCGTCTAAATCTCCCAACTATTATGAACATCTTTGGAAATAACATTTTCCTATGCTTGATTACATAGGAATGCGTTCCTACTATTTATACAACTAAATTGTTTTCTTTCCAAACATATACAATTTGATGTGTTGACATCACTAAAACAAAGCGATACTTTTGGATGACGTTCCAACTAAAACGAAACATTATTTGACTTTTGAGTCAACGAACTTACAAACAAAAATTGGTTTTTTGAACCATACTTATAAAACATAAAACCGGTGAATTCACTCAACATTTTGTTGACTTTTTGTTATGTCTTTCAGGAAACTAGCAGCACCAGTAAGACTGCACACATTCTGGATTAGGCAACCCATGAAGAATTAGGATGCCACGTTTTGGGACACTAAGAATTTCCTTTGTATTACTGATTTCCGTTAGTCATACTTGTGAAATCCTCTTTTGAAATATGTAATCTTAAACTATTTGGATCTTGCAAATACTATTCCTACGACTCTGACGAGTTGTAGCTTTTGTAACAAATGCTTACTTAAATGGCATCTTAATTTACTGTTCAGCAATAATCATATGCTCTGATATGCGTGATTGTCCTACGTTCACGTCAGCACCCCTACTGTCCAAATGCTTCCTCTAACCACGATTAACGAATTTGGGGGTGCGACAGATTGGTATCAGAGCCATTGGTTATAGCGAACTAGAAGTCTTTAAGTGACCTAGAAACCTTAGAGACCTAGACTATAGCCTTGGCTAGGACACTCATGCATACATACACTTGTATACGTCTAGCTTGTTATACGACAATTATCGTCTCGATACATCAGCATGCGAGAACCCGTCTACCGATAACTTGATCGTATTGAACCATCCAACATTCGATTCGTTCGTTCTCACTTTGACATCATATGAACCTGATCGTATTAAACGGTTGATGAAAAGAAGTATGTATTTGGCATCATATAATGACGCCTGACCAACGTGATTATATTATACTAAGTACATATGGGTGTTTCATAGTCGTAAGATACGTGATGGGAATCTCGTTAATTCCTCTTAATGTTCGATAACTGAAATGTGTGAAACTTCATTCTTCACGTTCCTTACGTTGGCATTGACTTCTGCATTTCATTCATCGCATAACGCAAACATGCCGCCAAAGCAAAGGAAGACCAGAAATAGTCGACGAACGACTCCACCTCCTGTTGTAGAAACCAATGAACAAATAATTGAACGACGAGTCACAGAAGCTATTGCCCAGTATGAGGCAAGTCGCAACCGCGATGATGGCAGTGGATCGGGGGTAAGAAACACAGGGAATGAAGAACCCGTGAATAACCAATGAGGGTGTTCATACAAAACATTCTTATCTTGCAAACCTAGTACCTTCAATGGAACCGAAGGAGCGATTGGCATTGTCCACTGGATCGAGAAGATGGAATCAGTGCTTGACATCAGCGACTGTGCACCCGAACGCATGATAAAATATGCTACATGCACGCTAGCTGAGAAAGCATTGACCTGGTGGAATGCTCAAATACAAACACTCGGACGAACAATCGCCTACGCCATCTCTTGGGAAGATTTGAAAAGAATGATCATGGAGGAATTCTGTCCCCGCAGCGAATTGCAAAAGATCGAAACCGAACTTTGGGACATCAAAATGATCGGTGCCGACATCACCGGATATACAACGAGGTTCCAAGAGCTCGCACGTCTTGTACCCCACATGGTGACTCCGGAGTACAAACGTATTGAGCGTTACAACTAGGGATTAGCGCCACAAATCCGAAATCTTGTAATGTCCTCCAAACCAACTACTTTTAGGAGTGCGGTAGACTTGGCACAAAGTTTGACGGATGACGCAGTTAGGATGGGAACCCTGACAGTGAAAACTGTGTTGGGAAAAAGCGAACCGAACAGTACAAGTATTGGAAGTACTGGAAGTGAAAAACGGAAGTGGGACAATGAAGGAAATGACCGTCAGGGTCAACAGAACAAAAGGTATTCGGGAAACACCAGGGCTTACGCTGCCATCACCACTGAACCGAAACCATACCTTGGTAACAAACCAAAGTGTGACAAGTGCGGGAAACACCATGACGGTGAATATACCTTCTGCCAAAACTGCAAACGTTGGGGTCATGTAACCCAAAGCTGTAAAGCAAACCCTCCCACCCAAACAAACCCTGAACGACAAAACACTGGGTGTTTCGAATGTGGTGACCCAAAGCACTACCGAAATCAGTGCCCACAACTCAACAACCCCAACCCCAACAACAATAATCAAAACAACAACCGCAATAACCAAAATGACAACACTCGCAATGTCAACACGCAACCAGGACGTGGACGCGCATACATCCTTAGGGCACCGGATGCACCTCAGGATCCCTACGCCAACATTGGTACGTTTCTAGTTAACCAATACTACGTCTTAATATTACATGATCCGAACACATTTTTACAACACATGCGTCTGACCCGCCGACACGATTTAAATCTCGGGACGAGATTTCTCCAACAGGGGGAGAATGTGACACCCCTCAAAATATTTATACGCGTAGTATTGCTTAATTCGTAATTAGTTATAATTACGCACAAAACATTCAGAACGAACCCGACAAAAGTACACGACCGTTGGTGAACAAAATATTAAATAATACGAAATTATTTAATAAACTCAAAAACTTATAAATATTATGCCGATAATATCTAACGAATCATTCGCATCATATAAAATAACTCAAACGCGACGAAAACGCGCGGAACGCGCCCGACAATCGAATGAGAACCCAAATATATATTATGAATTTATAATATATTATTTCAAGTAAAACTTTTACATAAAATATCGTACTTTGAATCGATAACGAAAAAGGTCTGATTAAAACATTACGCGATTTAACCACCGTAAAATGAACGTGCAAATCTCGACAGATAAATTAACGGAACCTTTTTATAAATGTTTTCAAGTATTTAGAATAAAGATATCACATAAAAATATCAAAATTTAAATCGTTACTTAAACGCGCATATTAAACATTTAACGTCTAAATTAACGTCGAAACGATCGGATAAACGACCACGGGACTTAACGTAACTTTGGGGAATTAAAATTTGACCAAATCTTGTGTGGGACCCATGAGAAATCTGCTGATTTCTCATCACATGCCACCCCATGTGCCACCTCCACTCCCACCCTATCAAATTTCATGCAATTACACCTTTTACACTTACCCACACTCACTACTTCCAACCTCCTGTCATTTTCATCTTTCCTCTCCACATTTCTCACAAAAATCCTCTCAAAAATACTGAGAAAAACCAGCCCTAAACATCATCAAAATCACCTTTCATCAACACCAATTTAGGAGGAAGATCAAGAACAAGCTCAAGAACACCATCTCCTTCATCATCTCTTCTTCATCTTCATCATTTCTTTGTATGGATCACTTGAACCCCTCACTTATTTAGTTAAATACTACTGATTTTATTATTTATTAGCTCATCTAACTAGATTATGTCCAAGATATATGTTAAAATACGTTTTTGAAGTTTTTATATAAAAGTGATGATTCTGTCTAGAATGTTACAGCTTACAAAATCGACCATAACTGGAGTTCTAGGAAGAGTTAGACAATGAATTTTTTTTTAAAAGTTGCGTATTGAAAAGATCTACAAAAAGTTCTTCTTTGGCTCTTCCAGAAATGTACGGATTTTTATATATAACAGATCTTTGAGCCTGGTCTGAAGGTTTTCGAAAACCGAGTTCGATTCCTTAGCAAAATTAGTTACCTATAAAAATGGACACTATAGTTGCTATAAAAGTTATATGTTAGTCTAGAAACCATGGTGATCAGTTGGTAAAATTTTTGAGGCTTGATTTGGACCAGAAGTTAGTAAGAACTATGGCGAAACAAACCGACAAAAGCTGAAAACATAACTAGGGACTGTTTTGGAACTATTGTAAAAACCGACACTTTTGTTGAACTCCGACATAAACCAACAATTTATTTGGACTCTATAAACTGATATATGGGTTGGGTGAAAGTTTCGGGTCAAACCGAGTAAGTTTGACCAAGTCAACAAAAGTGGCTCGATTTCTAAAAACTTACTATTTTTGGAAAATGGTAACAAAAATGGGTTTGGGTGACTTAGTTGGTAAATTTGACCAACTTTGACCAAGTTTGACCATCTTTGACCAGTTTGACCAACTTTGACCAGATTTGACCAACGGTTTAAGGTTTTTACAAACTAAATAATCTGTTTGCAACATACGATATGTACTAATAAATGGTATACAACAAAACAAACTTAATAATAATGTCTAAATGAATTATTATTACAAACTTTCACCAACGGATCGTACATGTTTTAATAAACGAACTTGAACAACTTATTTGAGCATAACTAGTTGATGAACGCTAACATGGATGGTCAACTACGACATCCACATACTTACACTTGTAATCTTATACGTTTAGGACGTTAAGGGATTATTGACTCGAAACATAATTGCTCTAGAGACATTAGCAACCACAGGTGAGTTCACAGCCCCTACTTTTACTGTTTTCAATACCTTTCTCTAACAGGGGTGAAGGACATAGCTACTACTTTACTGTTTTGATACAATCGTACAACGATTATTATAAATGCTTTCATACTATTACTTGAACTGTTTACGAAATGACTTTTCACACTATTTTGGGAACATGACAACGAATCTTGGTACGGACCTAGGTTTACGAGAGGTAGTTGTTTGCACAAAAGTCCCAGTGTACGCAACCTATAACCATTAGCTAGGTGACTCTAGCCACTAGATATACAGATAGTACTATCGAGTTGACAGCCCTCCCACTATTATAACTTGTTGGTCGCGCCAACCGCACGACGACAGTCGTAACGAGGAGCGTATATTTAAAATGTTACTGTGGCAAAAACGTGAAACGTCGTGGATTGGTTATAGCACTAGGGGTCGTTACTATAACTCATAAGGTCTAGCTAACCTTTGAGAGATCACCGTCTATATCTCCCAACTATTATGAACATCTTTGGAAATAACATTTTCCTACGCTTGATTACATAGGAATGCGTTCCTACTATTTATACAACTAAATTGTTTTCTTTCCAAACATATACAATTTGATGTGTTGACATCACTAAAACGAAGCGATACTTTTGGATGACGTTCCAACTAAAACGAAACATTATTTGAATTTTGAGTCAATGAACTTACAAACAAAAATTGGTTTTTCGAACCATACTTATAAAACATAAAACCTGTAAATTCACTCAACATTTGGTTGACTTTTTGCTATGTCTTTCAGGAAACTAGCAGCACCAGTAAGACTGCACACATTCTGGATTAGGCAACCCATGAAGAATTAGGATGCCACGTTTTGGGACACTAAGAATTTCCTTTGTATTACTGATTTCCATTAGTCATACTTGTGAAATCCTCTTTTGAAATTTGTAATCTTAAACTATTTGGATCTTGCAAATACTATTCCTACGACTCTGACGAGTTGTAGCTTTTGTAACAAATGCTTACTTAAATGGCATCTTAATTTACTGTTAAGCAATAATCATATGCTCTGATATGCGTGATTGTCCTACGTTCACGTCAGCACCCTTACTGTCCAAATGCTTCCTCTAACCACGACTAACGAATTTGGGGGTGCGACATATACGGTACCTTGGGTGGAGGGGTGGGGGGGGGGGGGGTTGGTGCTCCATTTGTCCTCCGCTGACTTCTCAGTTGTTTGGTTCGTTTGTATCTTCTTCGTTTTAAGCCCATTTTGCTTGATTCTTGCGCCGTTGGATTCGTTTTTCTGTTACACTTCTAATGACACTAAGTTTTTCAAATTTGGATGTGTTTGACTTCTGCATGTCCTGGATGACGATCGGCGAGCTTCCAGACTGCATATCATCTCCTTCTTTCGTCCGTTTCTTCTGATTCTTTCACCTCCGGTCTTGTATTTTCCTATGGAATAATAAAATATGATATAAGATCTGAATTCATAACAAAATATAGAAGGGAATATTTAAGGTGACAATATTTTCCTTGTTTTGCATGATTAACGGATGTTTTTAGTGATTTTAGTAGTAGTGTCTATAATTGGACCACTTTGATGATTTTAAGTAAATAATGAATGTTTTATGATGTTTTCACCAAATATAAGCCTAATAAGTGTAGAATGATGTGCCTAAAAACATGACTTTTTAGATCACATCACACACCACTGGCAACAGACCCCAGCCAACTCTCATCGTACACTGCACCAGTTGTCAATGTCTCTCCCCAGTCACAGGGAGAGATACAAGCTGCAATTTCTGTTTCTGATGATCCATCAGCTAGAACACAAAGTTGGTGATGACGAGGAAGCCCAACCCATGGATACCTCCACTTCCACCACTAATGATGAACAACCATCACCACCACCATACAAATCATATACCATTCTTATCGTTGAAGCAAATCTGCCACCACTCACCACTACTCCACCAGCTACTGTTGTCACTTCACCTATACAAGAATTACACACCATCTCTCTTTCAAGTTACAGCATATCACAAGTAGCTGGTGATGAACCACCCACTACCACTGCTCAATCACAACTACAACCAACCCCACCAACATCTCCTATTACTCACCAAAAATCTCCATCACCACAACCATCATCATCTACAACCACTGATAAGCTGCTGCTCGAGTATCTTGCCTCTTCCCAACAACAAATCAAGCTACTCACTGATGAAAGGGATTCCCTAAGAGGTAATGTTACTGAGTTAACCAATAAAGTACATTCTTTAGCAGCTGTATTTGAAGCCATCCCTTCCTAGAGTGAGGCTATCAGCAAAAAAGTCAAAATCATAGCTGCAACTGAACTCAGCCATTCCCAACTGCTCCAAACTCAATCGAAGGCACTCTCTGACCTGGCTACATCAGCAAAGATCAGGCTGCACACCCATGATGAAGCTCTTACCACTCTCACTGCCCAGCAATTAGAAATGGCCTCGTCTATGGTAGAATACGTCACACATACTCACAAAATCATCGCTGGTATCCCTACAATGATGTTGATGTTGATGAAGTTGATGATGTTACCAGAATAGTTGATCATAATAAAATCATTTTTGATGACCATATTCTGAGACCCATGACTGAACGCCCTGAAAATGAAGCAAAGGTTATCGTTGAGCTAAATTGGGTTAGCATGGATACTGATGCTGATGCAGATGAGGATTTTGATCCTATTGAATTCCCTGAGTTTCATCCTGATGAACTCAGGATGTATGATTTGAAGATCAAAGGGTGGGCAGCTGATGAGGCAACTAGGGTTGAGGGGGAGTCAGTGAGTATCAAGTTAGCTCGCTGGGAGTGGATGAACAGGGAGGATGATGATGAAAATAACAATAATATGGATATGAGTAATGACGATGATGATAATGATGGTGATGATAAAGATGATGGAGCTTGATAACGTGTAAAAATCACATTTTTACTACCGATATCTCTCTCATTCTGGAACAATACTTGGAAAATAGACTCAAATATTATACAAATCAATGAAAGTTTGCGAAGAATGTCAAAATAGAGTCGCAAGGGAAAAATCAAGCACAACGAACGAAAAACAAAGATTATACGCACGATTGAAGATTCAAGGCATCCGAAACAAGATTTGAGATAAAGTACCCATCACTTAGATTTCTCTTATCCAAGATCTTCGTTTTCAAATTACGAACCCAACCGAAGAAGAATCAGCTAAAACGGACGAAGAATGAAGATTTTGCGTACGCCGAAATATTTAAATGATTCCTACAAGATATCTAAAGACTTTTCATCAAAGTCTTCTTTTTTGAAAAACGAATCCAACGCAAAAAGAATCAACGAAAACGGACGCATAACAAAGAAGATACGCGCGAAACGAAAAATGAGCGAACGGGCAACGACTTAGGACGGCCGAAAGACGGCCATCGCCGGCCACCCTCTAGCCGCCACCGGCCTCCCTCCAGCCACCACCGGCTAGCCGTCGCCCCTCTCCACCTTCTTTTTCCATCCTTGCTCATACTCATCTGGTACATGTGCTAGCACTTTTTGCAACTTTAGGGTACACGTGCTACGACTTTCCGCGCCTTTAGGGCACACGTGCCACCACTTTCCGGGCAAGTACCACCCCCCGAAAACCTGCTTACTTGCACCTTGGATGGCTAATATGCACCGGATTTCAGCTATAAATAGAGGCATCATGGTTCATTTCAAGACGCACCTTTCCCACCTTACAAAATCAAGAATACTTCTTCCATACTTTGTTAGTTTTACTTTCTCATTCTAATAGGCTAGTTTAGGGAACTTGTTTACAATAGAACGAAAGCAAGGAACGTGCTTGTAATCTTTGGTGTACGCTTGGAGTAACGCTTATTAATTCAAGTCTATTCCTTCTCGCATATAAATCCCAGTTCTTTCTATCCTAATCTATCTTAATTAAATATGTATGCTTTAGTTATGCTAGAGATAGTTTGTGCCATGCTTAGCGAGTAGATTACTATTGTATTTGCTGTGATGTAGTTAGCATAAATAATTATGGGATGACTTTAAATATGTCATGAAATAATATGACGGCCCGTATTCAACTGTTTACTCGATATAGTGCTGGAAACGCTTTTAGGCAGAGTACAAACGTACGAAAGTCGGTAAACGACCGAATGTAGTTGTATTATGGATCGACATTATTAAAATGGAAACTTTATGCAATGGACTTATCTTATCCTTATTATTTTAAAAATAAAACTTATATTCGCCTTTCGATTAACAAACGTGATTGTAACCTTGTAAAGAGGAGTCGCGAACCTTTTTCTTGGTCAATAATTATCTGTGGCAAAACTATGGTTTAATTGTAACATCATGCATTCATCATAAAATGCAATGTGGTTACGTGGAATTGTGATGCTGCCCGAAGCGTCGTATGAAGATGATGTACGGATCGCGATCGGTTTGTTTTAAATTTATATTTGCTGGAGTCTAAGTATGACTTACTAATACTGAACCAAAGGGTTAGTAGATGGTAAGTATGACCTAGAGTCGTTCTTAAAGAGAAACTGAATTGAAACGGAGGTGATCCAATCAATCTTTCTTTTCTAGTAAAAGTTTTAAAAGAGTGCGTTGGGGGTTTTGGTTCAGTTAACTAAGTAAACTAAATAAAGTGAATAAAAGTGTAATAATAAATCAGATAATAAAAGTAGTATTTGTTGTGAGTTCACTAGCTAATAATGTGGAATGATGACTCTTATGGGGAAACGATTATCTAAATTGGAAATGTTTAGTGGATTCAACACCCAATGGTATAACCAATAAGTTCCCTATTAGTCGGTTATCAACTAATATGTCATGAGGAACTAAGGTGTCATGATTCTGATCAGACAAACGATGCTCAACTCTCCACACTCTCCTGTGAGGGAGTCAGTGGCCCATATTATTGAACGTATTCGCTCGTGGGTGAAGGAATAGAGTAGCAGGTCATTACAAACCTGACCGTTCTTAATACCATGAAGATTTCAAATCCATTAAACTATTAACTTAGAACTTATGTTCGGACTCATTAACCAATTCCTATTAATGAAACTTAAGAATGATAAACAGGGGAAAGCATTCAAGGTTCTTGCGTATCTTACTTTTGGTTTCATATTTTAAGAAAAGGATATCAGTGTAATTAAGATTCCAAACTTGCCTTTCTTATTACAATTAACAAATCCCTAGGTTTTCGTAAATGGTTATTTAGCCTGTAGCCTACCTACTCTAATCTAATCTAAATTAACTAATCTAATTAAAACGCTAATTAAAATGCTGACGGCTTTTTGCATAAAGTTAAACCCAGACCATGTCGGAAAATGCTATGGTGATTCACAGTGTATTTAATCGTTTACCGATGTTTCCATTGTGAATTTAATTGCTTCGCCATGTTTACATGATAAGTACATTGTGATCGAAAGTGTACAATACTCATGGCAAGTCCATATAATCACATTGCATTTTATGATGCTTGCATGACGTTACAGTTAAAAACATAGTTTTTACACAGATAACTATTGACCAAGTATCAAGGTTCACGACTCCTCTTTACAGGGTTACAATCACGTTTGTTAATCGAAAGGCGAATATAAGTTTTAGGTTTGAAATCATAAGATAAGTCCGTTCATAAAGTTTCTGTTTTATAATGTCGATTCATAATACGACTACCTTCGGTCGTTACCGGCTTCCATACGTATGTACTTTGCTTAAAAGCATTTCCAGCACTATACCGAGTAAACAGTCGAATAGGGGCCGTCATATTATTTCACGACATATTTAAAGTCATCCCACAATTATATATGCTAACTACATCACAACAAATACAATAGTAATCTACTCGCTAATCATGGCACAGACTAATTCTGGCATAATTAAAGCATACATATTTAATTAAGATAGAATAGGATAGAAAGAACCCGGATTATAATGCGAGAAGGAATAGATGTTAATCCCTTATAGATCTTCAGTAAAAGTTTTAAGATATTATTAAGAATTGCGGAATAAGACTTAATAACAACCAAGAATAATAAGAATACTTGCAGAATACTAATTATTTGAAGAACACGAATTATCACCAAAAGCTTCAATATTATTAATGATTAATAATACGAATACACGGCTGTATTAGGGTTTACACCTTGAAGCTAATTGAGTTCTATCGTACGTACATATTCTAAGTATTAGGATCTCTATTTATAATGCATAGAGTCCTATTTACAATCTCCTACAATTATGGAAACAAGATAACTTCCATAACAACTCAAACTTATCTAGCTGACCTGTTATAAACATAAACAGTGCTAACAACCACAAACATACTAATAGTAGTAGTTTCTATCAAACAGTGTTAACTACTTGAACACTTAGACTCGGCTAATTACAAAAACTATAAACAGTGCTAACTGTTGTAAAACAAGCTAACATTTATAACACTTTACTACTAACAGTGGTAACTCTTTGTCTTCCTTAAATCTTCAATAACAGTGTTAATCTTCTGAAGACAGTGGTAACATTAACACTAACAGTGTTAATGCCTTGTAAGCTTTTCACCAACAGTTGTAGTAAACTTTAAATCCCAACAATCTCCCCCTAAACTTAATCTGTATCTCACAGTATTAAGTTTCTCTTGATTCTTCACTTTGAGCTCTTGCAGATGCTTTCAAAATACTTATTGCTTTTCTCTCTGTCTTCTCTCATACTCTTCCTTCTTATGAATCTGATTCAAAATCATATATACTAAATTTTCTGCCACATCATTGTTAAATGAAATAGACAATTTAGCACGCCTCAAACTTCTCAACAAACTCAGATTCATATCATATTCTCTATCTGTCAGCATCCACATCATTATACCATCTTCCATAATCACCTGATGCACACCTGGATTATTATGATAAACCCACTTCTTGACCTGTTGAAATGTGTTGAACTCAAAAATAAACTTCTCAGGTTCAAACATCATACTGATACACTTCCATGTACCCAATTCCATAACACTTTCAAACCTTTTTGAATTCAAGTCCTTTTCAGTCGCTATTCCGTACAATCTCGCCAAATCTACTCTTTGTATCACCTTAATCAGATCTTTGAAGGATCTCCAAAATGATAAGCTTCCATCAGCTCTTTCAATCCTTATCCTTTCACACTTGACAGGAATGGTAAACTTCTCTATTGACCAATCAATAATACCTGGCAAATCATCAGTTGGAATTTGTACTTGAAGTGGTTCCACCATAATAACATCTTTTAGATCAACTTGTTTTCTTGGTAAATCAGAAATTGATGCATATTCCTGTCTCAACTTTTCCTTGATCTCTACCCTTTTCCTTTTCCATTCTTCCTCTTGAGCCAACTCCTTCTCAATCTTTTCTTGCTTTTTCTTTTCTTTCTCTACCTTTTTATTTTAATTTCAATTCAGCTTCTGCTCTCTTCTGTGCTTCTAGATTTATAGATGTATCTCTATCCCAAATACCTTGCCGAGTTTCAAGAGACATAGCATTAAGCCTAGAAGTAGGAATATATCCTCCTCTTAGCTTTACAATCAAATTCTTTCTCTGCTGAGCTCTTGTAGGAGGTTTAGAAGCCTTTTTCTTTCTAGCTTCTTCTGCCTTCTTTCTTTTAACCTGATCAACTAAGAATTCAATATCATCTTCTTTTCGTTCTCTCAGATTCTGCTCATCCCATTCTTTTACTTGTTCTTTTATCATCATAACCCATTCACCAGGAGACACTTCAACCTTTATCAATCCTTGTCTTAAAACAGCAGCATCAAACTCTGCTTGTAATCTCCTAGCATACTCCTCATCATGAATAGTTGCTTCAATTGGCACTTGCTTAAACTTTTTCTTCTTTGGTTCTTCTTCCAAGATACCTTTTCCTTTATCATTTGGATCAATCTTAGGCAAAACTTTCTTTTTATCTGAAGCTGCAGAAGGTTCTCTTATTGAAACAGGTGGTAAAGTTGCAGACTTGAGTTTCTTTGCTTTAACAGAAGACACGGGAATTGATTTCTGTCTTTTAGATGCAATCTTTTTCTCTTTCTCTAGCTCTTTATCATCTGGATTCTTTTTATCTTCAGATTTGTCTTTCACAGTCTCAGTCTCATCAGGTGTTGGTGTTTCCATCTCAATTTCCTCATCAATTTGTTCAGAATTAGAACCAATTGGTACTTTATTCTGATCATCATCATCCTGATTATCACCAACATTCCAAAAATCATCAGCCTGCTCAGAAGTAGATTGATCACCTTTATTCTTGAAAACATCACCCAAATCATCAAAATGCACATTTCCTTTACTCTTCTTATCACCCTTATTACTCCAAATCATCTCCCCCGTTTTGAAAGCATCTCTTGGGGTCTCACCTTCAAGCACAACATACCCTTTTCCTTCCTTTACAACTTTAACCACAATCTTTTCCAATGAACTAACTCGTTCTTCCAATTCTGCTATTCGAACATCTTTTTCTTTATTCTTTTTCTTTTCCGCCTTGAACTTTTCCCAAACATAGTCAATCATTTTCGTTAATTCCAAGTTAGTTCTAGCCTCATCACCATCAGAATGTGACTCCCTAGGTGAATCATTGACATGTGTAGCAAAATCTGCATCATACCGAGTATGATCATCAGATTCTCCTCTGTTCTTGGTACTAGGACCACCAAAATCATCTACTGGAGTAGAATCATGTTCTGGTGTTGCCTCTGATTGGGTCTTATTTATGTTACTTCTGTCCTGCTCTGCCAGTGGGCTAGTAGCAGTAGAAGCAGCCCTCACAGAATGGTCTCTCTGCTCATTATTGACCACATGCTGTTCCTGACCACTGTCATGTGACTGAGATGATTGAGCAGCATGAGCCTCAAACACCTATTTTCTAGGCCTTTTGGCATGTCTATGATAGGTAGCTAGATTGGTCCCTTGTTTTCTAATGGTACCCCCAGCCACTGTAGGTTGAGAATGAATGGGTTGTTCCATTCTGTCAGCAACTGATTCAGCTTCAGTTGGTGGTACTGGAGCTGTGGTGGAAGGTGCAGGAAGCATTGTTGGAAACAAAGCTGTAACCCTCCCAGAAAACTTAATACCTTTTATTGAAGTATCTCTCTCCATATTAACAAAAACTTTTGGTTTTAAAGAAGAGATACCAATAACTCTATCCAAAGCAGGCAATTGAGCAATTTGTTCATTTAAAAATAATTGCACAAACCTTGGATACATCAAAAACTTAAGCTTTGGTTGATTTATATTTCTTAGCATACCAGTAAAAATAAAATTTGAAAAATTAAATCTTTGACCAGTATCTAAACAGACTAATGCATACCCTACATTACTACTGAATTGTTCAAAAGATGATCGTTTAGAAGATAAACAGTGTAATAATGTATGTACCAAAAATCTCCATTGATATGAAAATAAGGTTTTTTGAAAAACAAAACCACCCAAAATACCCTCATATCCCATTGCGCTTAAGTTGGTGTATAAAACATCATCAGAAAGTGAAGTAATACCTCCTTCATCTTCAAGACGAAGAGAAGAACGTAAAGAAGCCTCTGTAACCACCACTCGTTGCTTTGCAACTGTTGATACAATTCTTTGAATGCCCGCTTCTTCCTCTATTGTAGCATTAACCCAGAAGTCATTGATGTGGTCATGTGATATACGAGGATTAATGGTTAATGCATTGAAAATATGTGAAGCGCGCAAGAAATCAATGATTTCAACATAATCATTGGCCTGAATGGGTTTAACTAAGAAAGCGATCATATTATGATCTTTGCCAATTGGTAATTGAGTTTTAGATGAAGAAGAAGAAGCCATGATTGAAATTCAAAAAGAAACAGAATTGAGAAAGCAGTGGTTTGCAAGGAATACAATAGCAGTGATGATGAAGGCGTAATGAAAAAGTGCAAGTGTTTGGCGTATATATACTGTTAGGTTTAAAAACCTAATTTCAAAACAAGATTCCCAAATTTAACATCAATAGTGGAAACCATTTTAAAACAGTGGAAACTGAGAGTTAAATTAACAGTGGTTAAGTTGAACACTTATTGTTAATAATACTAACAGTGATAACTAGTTAATGGAAATAACCCCTGACCAAAGGAATTAGAACTCAACACTAGTATCTTAATTAGTATTATTAAAAAGAACAACATTTTATTTTTTTTTATTTTTTTATCACCGATGAAATAAACCTGCAAAAAGAAAACAAAGTAATTTCCAAAAGAAATCAAATTAACACCATAATGAATAGTTATTAATGAATAGTATGAACAGTGGAAACTGATATACTAACAGTGATAACTGTTGCACTAATAGTGAAACTACCAGTTATTACTGAGTAGTGAAAACAGTGAAAACCGTTTACACTAACAGTGGAAACTGTTTACACTAACAGTGATGGCCGTTTAACTGACAGTGATAACCTGCGAAGGGTTAATTTTAAAAATAAAAAGTGATAAAAATAAACTAACAGTGAAAACAAAGTTTACATATAAAGTGATAATTTAATAATAACAGTGATAATCAGTTGAGAAAAACTCAAAACAGTTATAACTAACACTGTTATTATCAATTACATCTATCAGTATCTAATCCTTAAGCATTACAGAGATCATATACAAAATATGTATGAGAAAACGATTTAAGAAGATTTAATCAGACCAATACTGGTGACCAAGTATGTAAATCTACTCACATCAAAACCTTTGGTGAACAAATCTGCAAGTTGATTATCAGTATGGACTTTTATAATCTGAATAAGTCATTTTTCATTACAATCTCTTATAAAATGATACCTGATCTCTATATGCTTAGTCTTAGAATGTTTAACAGGATTATTAATGATACTGATAGCAGAAGTATTATCAATAAAAATAGGAGTGTTTAAGAAAGTTAAACCGTAATCAAGCATTTGATTCTGAATCTACAAGACTTGAGCACAACAATTTGCAGCAGCTACATACTCAGCTTCAGCAGTGGATGTTGATACAGTCGTTTGTTTCTTACATTGCCATGAAATCAACCTTTCTCCTAAAAATTGACAACCTCCTGATGTTGACTTTCTGTCCATACTTGCTCCCCCGTAATCACTGTCTGAATATGCTAATAGATCAAAAGAAGAACTTTTTGGATACCAAAGGCCTAAATCAGGTTGTCCCTTTAAGTATCTAAAAATTCTCTTAACAGCATACAAATGTGATTGCTTTGGACATGTCTGAAATCTTGCACAGAGACACACATCAAACATAATATCTGGCCTGGAAGAAGTTAGATACATTAAAGACCCTATCATTGACCTGTACAGATGTACATCCACTTCCTCCCCCTCAAGATCTGCAGATAATGGCTTGTGTGCTTCCATAGGTGTGCTTGCAACCTTAGCATCAACATAACCAAATCTCTTCAAAATATCTTTCACATACTTTTCTTGATGAATGAAGATCCCATCTTCCTTCTGCTGCACTTGTAATCCTAAGAAGAAATTTAATTCCCCCATGGAACTCATGCTAAATCTGTTATGCATAGTTTCCTCAAATTCTTTACACAGACTGTCCTTTGTAGAACCAAAAATAATATCATCTACATAGACTTGAACTAGTAGGATATCATTCTTAACTCTTCTGATAAACAAAGTCTTGTCTATAGTACCTCTTTTGAATCCACTTTCCAACAAATAAACTGACAAAGTATCATACCAAAGCCTAGGTGCTTGATGTAAGCCATAAAGAGCCTTTTTCAATTTCCATACTTTATCAGGATATTCTGGATCTTCAAACCCTGGTGGTTGACATACATATACCTCATCATCAATCTTACCATGCAGAAAAGCAGTTTTAACATCCACCATGATAAAACTTAAATCCTTTGAAAGTAGCAAAGGCTAGAAACAATCTGATAGCCTCAATTCTAGCAACAGGGAAAAACACATCATCATAGTCAATCCCTTCCTCTTGAGTGTATCCCTGTGCTACTAGCCTTGCTTTATTCTTAACCACTATTCCTCTTTCATCTCTCTTGTTTCTGTAAACCCATCTTGTGCCAATTGCCCTTTTTCCTTTGGGCAGATCAGTCAAAATCCATACATCTTGAATCTTAAACTGAAGTAACTCCTCCTGCATTGCCTCAATCCAGCTTGGATGCTTCAATGCTTCAGTAATCTTCTTGGGTTCAACTTGGGACAGAAAACAAGCAAATAAAGAAGTATTGATTGCTTCTTCATTGTCTTGTATCTGTTTCCTTGTTAACACATATGAATCAATATTCCCAATTACATTTTCAAGAGGATGATCTCTATGAACATTGTAATGAGAAGTAGGAGTTACTTGAATCTCAGATTCCAAATTTGTATAATTCCATTGTGGACTGGATTCAATTGACACAGGCCTGGAGATTCGTTTAGTCAATGGTGTTGAACTCATGTTATCCAAATAATTTAACTGCTCGTGCCTAGATGCTGTCATATCTCCAAAATCATCTACCAGAACTCTTCTCACATCTTTTGTAATAGTATCAACAATATGTTTAGAAGACTTATCATTGATTGTTCTCTCCAAATCAGTGATTATCGTGGAGAACACTTCATCTACTTCCAAGGGAGGCATTTCTTGATCCTTCTCACCCTTTTCTAAGCTTGAACTTTGATCTGAAGTTGATAGAAAGACTTCAGGGGGATCAGGTGACCAAATGGGAAACAAAGCATGCTTAATTGGAGGCTGATGAGTCCCATTTGCACTAGATGAACATGTACCTGCATTAGAACCTGCACTAACAGAAACATCTGGATATCTAAAAGAATGGGTTAGTGCATCAATATCAAACAAAGACTCAGAACCTTTGCCTTGAACATTTGGTGTATGTTCATTAAAAGTTACATTCATTGTTTCCTCTATGACCCTGGTTCTCTGATTGAACACTCTATATACTTTCATTTGTGTAGAGTATCCAACAAACAGTCCTTCATCTACTTTGCTCTCAAACTTTCCTAAGTGGTCTCTGGTATTTAAAACAGTACAAGGACATCCAAAGTGTTTTAAAAAGCTAACCAATGGTTTTCTTTTAAAGAACAATTCATAGGGTGTCTTGTTATGAGGTTTTACTATTATTATCCTGTTCTGAGCATAATAAGCAGTACTGATTGCTTCTGCCCAAAAAGACACAGGTAACTTAGCATCAGCTAACATAGTCCTAGAAGCCTCAATTAGTGTCCTATTCCTCCTTTCTGCTACTCCATTTTGTTGAGGAGTCCTAGGTGCACTAAACTGTCTTTCTATACCTTTTAATTCACAGAACTTATCCATCTCATGATTTTTAAATTCTGTCCCATTGTCACTCCTAATGATTTTAACCTTTAGATTAGTTTGGTTTTCTATCTTAGTAATGAATGACCTAAGTATTTCACATGTTTCATCCTTGGTCCTAAGAAAAAATACCCAACAAAATCTGCTATAATCATCAATGACCACTAAACAGTATGACTTTTTCTCTATACTACTCACATTGGTTGGACCAAATAAATCCATATGTAATAACTGTAAAGGAGAGCAATTTGAGTTCACAGCTTTGGTCTTAAAAGAAGTTTTGTGTTGTTTTCCCTTTTGACAGGCAACACAATGTTCATCACATGCATAAAACTTATCTGGTAAACCTCTTACAAGTTTATGTTTCACAAGTTTATTGATAGTTTTAAAATTCATGTGACAAAATCTTCTATGCCATAGCTCAGACTCAGTAACAGAATTTTTTGAAATAAGACGAGATAATGAATTTTGGGGAATCATACTTGCTAAGTCACACTTATATACATTATCTGTTCTAGGAATTCGCATTAAAATCATGTTTTCAGGTATTTTAAATTCCTTAGACAGAATAAAGCATTCAGTGTCAGTAAAGTGAACTGGGTTCTTTTTATCTGTGATTTGACTTACACTTAGCAAGTTATACCTCAATTGTTCCACATAGTAAACATTATCAAAGCTTATCTTATCACTCTTGATGGTTCCCTTTCCTGTAATCTTGCCATTGTTGTTTCCAAATGCAACATATCCTCCATCAAATGGCTTGAAATTCTGCAGTCTCTTCCTGTCACTAGTCATGTGGCTAGAGCAACCACTGTCAATATACCATAAGCTTCTTGGCTTGCCCTGCACTCATACAAACAAAGAGAAAAGTTAATTTCTCTTGGGAACCCAAACCAATTTGGCTTTGGGTTTCCCATATGCATCAATATAATCAACTTTCTTGAAGATCATTGATTTTGATACATTGTTGGATCTTGGACCTCTATGTGGATTAGATTGAAAAGGTGTTCAAATCCAACTAATTTTAGATCGAACAGTGGGTTTTGATCTAACAGTGTTAACTGAAGGACCATAGTTATAATGCCTAACAGTGTTAAACTTATTAAAACTGTTATTATGTCTAGCAGTGTTGAAATAATTAACACTGCTAGTATTCCTTACAGTGTTATTTACTCTACCAGTGGTAACTGAAGACTTAACAGTTCTAACAGTTTTAAATGGTTTACCACTGTTTACATTATTCACTTTTTCCACTGTTTCAGTCTTATGACTGTTGGCTAAATCTGTAACTTTTGTTCCTGCAGTTGAAAACTTTGCAGCAGCTCTAGCTTGATTTGCCTTATAATACATCTTTCTGACATTAGCATTATGATTAACTTTAGATTTAAAATTTTGTTTATTAATCATATTAGCTGATGTCCATGGCTGGTTCACATTCTTTTGAATATTCATTGGATTATGAAAACAGTCATGTTGAAGATGATTATTCCTGCCACATATAAGGCATAGCTGTTCTCTAACCACTGTTACATTCTTTCACAGTTTTTGAGTTACCATTTGATTCCAATTTCTTTGATTACCTCTGGGAATTGGTTTTTGAAAATTTTGTGGTTGAGAAGAGCTAGCTTTACATTTGCAATTTTCACAGTTATTCATCACAAATTTATTACACAAAGAATCAACCAATTTAACTGCATTCCTAACATTCCTTTGAATATTCCTATGGTTGTTAGGTGTGGTTCTTTCATGTTCTAAGGCCTGTTTTTCCCTAAACAGTCTTTTACCCTCTTCTAATTTCTCACTATATAAATCAGAAACTAGACCAGTAATTGACTTCTTCCTGTTTTGACTTGATGTCTCAGATTTAGATGAATCAGATTCTGACCCAGATCTATCACTCTCCTCACTTTCATCTTCATCAGTCCACTCTCTTATCTCAACCTTATTAAACAACTCATCTTCTGCTAACTTCTTGACTGGATCAACCTGTTTAACCTCATCTGACATTCCTTCTTTTAACTTATTTATATCTAAATCACTTTTAGGAGGAAAGTAAACTTGGTTATAAGGTGGTGGAGTTTTGTTATATCCTAAGCCTTTTGTATGCTTTCCAGTCAGTTGATCATTAAACATCCTAACAGCTTTATCTAAAATATGCTTAAATTCTTGCACCTTTATTTTTATTCCCTCTTTCTCACATGTTACCTCAGTAAGTTTCTTATTTATCTCTTCTACCTTTTCTTTAGCAGAATCTCTCTCCCATCTAGCATATTCCAGATCATATTTATACTGAGTGACAACTGAATCAAAGGCCTTAATCTGTTTTTCTAAGTTTTCAATGGATGCAATGTATTGTTTACTTCTAATCTCCCATTGTTCACTGAGTGACAACAGTCTTTTTACACATATTAGAACACAATTTGGATTGTACCTCATAAGGAATGTCATCCTTCTTGTCAATCTCAGCAATGGCCATGTGACAGTGATTTGTAATGAGCTCCTCCTGATCACTCCAATCAATTCCAGGTCCATCCAAAGATACCATAGCATTTGAATTACTTCCTTGGATCTGCACTAATCTTCTATGTGGCCCATTTGAATTTCCAGTCCTTTGCCCATTCTGCTCAGCTCTTGGAGCTCTGCATTCTCTAGCAAAGTGTCCTAACTTATGACAGTTATAGCACTCTACTTTTGATTTATCAAACCCAATACCTTCATTCCTGATATTGGTGTATCCTTGTCTTCCAGTCCTCTGCATGAACTTCCTATATCTAAGAGTGATCATAGTCAACTGCCACTTGATATCCATCTCTTCTAAATCATCAGGATTCAATTATTCTACATCTTCATACTTCAGAGATGCATTCTGATGAGCAAAGAATGACTCAATAGCTTGATCATTAGAAACTTCAGCTGCATAAGCACTTCCAGATTGATTATTCTCAATCTGAGTAGTACTTATTGATGCAAAGGCAGCATTAGTTGTATAACCTCCAGCTTGCTTCCTTTTCTCAACCTCAGGTTCAAAATTTCTCAAGTTATTATAAATATCTTCCAATTCCTTTTCATCCAAGTCCTCACTCTGTCTCAAACCAACTGTATACATTGTCCAGTCATCACCCAACGATCTTAGAAACTTTGCATTAAGATCATCTTTATCTATCTTCACCTTATGATTTTCTAACTCACCAACTAGCTTAGAAAATCTATCAAAAATCTGAGTTAGAGTCTCAGTTTTAGCACCAGTGAAATTCTCATACTGTTGTTTGAGAAGAGATCTTTTGTTTTTCTTTGTGTTGGCATTACCTCCAAATCTCTTCTCAATTGCTTCCATAAGTACCTTGGCATCTTCACAGTTCTCGAATCTACTTTGATACTCATTAGGAATAGACAACAATAGAGTACTAAGAGCTTTCCATTCCGTAGCTCTTTCTTTCCTCTCTTGTTCAGTTGATGGTGTTGCTCTAGGCTGTCTTACACCATCAGCATTCACTGTATACCTTGGACCATTTACGACTACATCCCACATCATGTAATCTGTAAGCAATATATACTGCTTGATTCTGTTTTTCCATAGTTCAAACTCATCAGGTTTGAGCATGGGAATCTTAGTAACCTGGATCGTATCACTAGATTCTGAAGACATCTTGAATAACTTTGAATATTCTCTAAAACTTGATCTTCAATTTAACAGTATTCCCAGATCTTCTTGATTTCAAAACTTTTTCCTACAGCTCTGATACCACTTGTTAATCCCTTACAGATCTTCAGTAAAAGTTTTAAGATATTATTAAGAATTGCGGAATAAGACTTAATAACAACCAAGAATAATAAGAATACTTGCAGAATACTAATTATTTGAAGAACACGAATTATCACCAAAAGCTTCAATATTATTAATGATTAATAATATGAATACACGGCTGTATTAGGGTTTACACCTTGAAGCTAATTGAGTTCTATCGTACGTACATATTCTAAGTATTAGGATCTCTATTTATAATGCATAGAGTCCTATTTACAATCTCCTACAATTATGGAAACAAGATAACTTCCATAACAACTCAAACTTATCTAGCCGACCTGTTATAAACATAAACAGTGCTAACAACCATAAACATACTAACAGTAGTAGTTTCTATCAAACAGTGTTAACTACTTGAACACTTAGACTCGGCTAATTACAAAAACTATAAACAGTGCTAACTATTGTGAAACAAGCTAACAGTTATAACACTTTACTACTAATAGTGGTAACTCTGTCTTCCTTAAATATTCAATAACAGTGTTAATCTTCTGAAGACAGTGGTAACATTAACACTAACAGTGTTAATGCCTTGTAAGCTTTTCACCAACAGTTGTAGTAAACTTCAAATCGCAACAATAGACTTGAAATAATAAGCTTAACTCCAAGCATACACCAAAGATTACAAAATGTTCCCTAGCTTTCGTTTTACTTTGAACAAGCTCCTTAACTAGCTTAACACTAATTTTGAAGAAAATAGAATGAGAAAGTAAAGAGAGAAATATGCCTAATGCATATGGGACATCTACAAATGGAGGCTTAGGGGCTGTATTTATAGGCAAAATATGGCTCACATTAGCACCCATAGGCTCACATTAGCAAAAGTAGCGAAAGGTGGTGCATCAGGTACGAAAAAGTAGCGAAAGGTGGTGCACCAGGTACGAGCAAGGACGAAAAAGTGCAAGAAAGATGGGGGAGGGGTGGCAGTGCCGCCAGGCTGCTGGCCGGCGACGGCCAGCTACCACCCGTCTCGGTCCGTCGTCTTTCGTTGCGTTGCTCTATTCGTGCGTATCTTCGTCGTTATGCGTCCGTTTGCATTGATTCTTTTTGCGTTGGATTCGTAATTTAAAAACGAAGACTTTAATGTAAAGATATCCCAAAAATATCTCTCCTATCTTCAGATGTTGCGTACGAATCATTTGGATCTTCCGGCGGGCGTAGAATCTTCAATCTTTATCCGTTTTTGTTGATTCTTCTTCTGTTGGATTCATAATTTGAAAAGGAACATCTTGGGTGAGATGGATGTTGATGATGGGCACTTTTGTCTTGAAATCTCGTTTTGATGCCTTGAATCTTCAAACGTGCGTGGAATCTTCGTTTTTCATCTGGTTTGCCTGATTTTTATCGTGCAACCTTATTTTGACCATCTTGGCATAATATCATATATTTGTACTGGTTTTGAGTTTAAAATGCCATGAATCATTCTAGAATGAGAGAGATATCGGTAGTAAAAACATGACTTTTTACGTGATATCAAGTATCCCACACTTATAACTTTGCTTGTCCTCAAGCAAACTCGAATTTCAAGCATGGTTAAAATAAGCAGATAATAAAAATATTTTAGGGTAGGACTTTTTACTAAGGGGGGTTTTGAAAAATAAAATATTCGTTCTTTGAAAAAGCAGGGTTGTAATCTTTGGGAGCATGCCTTTGATCTTTGATCTTGGATACATGACTAGGCGATCCTCTTTAGGTGGTCACTCAAATCACTCAAAGTGTTTAGGGTTTCCTATTCTAATATTATTAATCACTCAGAACACCAGTCATGTATCGTTTATTGTCATAGGCTTGATCGAGAATCAAATCGTTACCTTTTTGGTGAGTGCGAAGTCGATCTAGCCACAATCATTCTAGGGGAAGTGATGTAGGGTTTTTCGAAGTGGAGTGTTTGTGGAGTGAGAGAAGGTTTTTTTGGGTTTTTTGATGGGTTTTCTTTTTGATGAAGTTGGAATTTTTTGGGGGGATTGACGCCTTTTTGATGTTTGCGGAAGGAGTCTTTTTCTCTTATTGATTTTCTTTTCTTCTGGTTTTTCTTTTTTGAATTTTCCCTTTCTTTTTTTTTCGACGTCGTCTCCTTGTGATTTTTCTTTGTTCATCTTTGCAACTTTGTTTCAAAGTTTGGGGGATGCTTTTGAGAAAGTAGGGGTAACGTATCTATTATTCTTTGGGAGTATGGGTGTACGGATGGGTTTAAGAATGATGTGATTCAATCTCCTTTTCACTAACCAATCTGGATTCGAAATGCATAACAGGAGCAAGTTCTGATTCTAAACGCATACATCGGCACACTCAAGAATCGAAAAAGTGAAGCATTAAAGTGAATGCTTTTTATGTGGCTCAAGATACCTCATGAATCGAAAGTTGGGTTGTTGTGTGCCTAGTCATGCGATGCTCTTTATGGGATTACTAAACTCATTTTTCAAAAGAATTTGTATTTTATTTATCATTCTTCCCCAAGGTAAATCATTCTTTGTCTAAAAATTTTCATTTTCAACATATTTTTAAATTAATTTGAAAAATTTTGTTTACTTATTGGAGAAGCATGGTCTTAAAGAGCAATGACTTAGAATCAAGCATATACCATTATTCATTTTACAGTAGTGTAACTACTGCTATCCCACACTTAAAGGAACATCGTCCTCGATGTTTATAATCTAAGCTCTAACTGGGGTGAAAATCCCACACTTAGGAATTTAAACATCTAAAACGTATTCTTTTAGTGGTTTGTTTTGGGTTTGAATCCCACACTAAGTACTCCCCGGTGGTTGCAGTGTTCCTTAGGTTGCATGTGCCGGATTCCGTCTTCCTTGGTGCATTCTTGATCAAGTCTTCTTGTGATTGGTCTCGTAGGTTTGAACACGTCGGATATACTATTCCTCTGGTGTTGATATTTTGTTGCAGGCTGGAGCATGCTTTGTGTGATCCGAGTGTGAAAGATAGTCGGAGATTTCATCACTTCTTGGAAAGTAAAATTGCAGAAATGTAAAAATAGGGGTTGCCTCACGAGAAGCGCTCTTTTAAAGTCGAGAGCTCGACCTAGTCCTTTCTTCTTCAGATGATGCTGGATGTGTCCGTGGTGCTAGAGTGGTCACTGTGGTTCCTAGGTAGGGCGTATCGTGGAGGAAAGTATCGCAGAAACTGTTCTATCATGTCAGTAATGAGAGTTGGTGGAGGTGTGGATTCCATTCTGAAGCTTTTGAAGTGATCAGTGGCTAATCTATCGAGGATTGCCATCCCATAGCTGATGTATCGAACTTTCCTTGTGACTGGTCCGTTAGGATCGATTCGAGAGCAGTTGTGAGTTTGAACAATTTCACGCTGTGGGTGGTTTCTGCCTATTGAGGTGATCAAAGCCATGAATTCAGTCTTCACTTCTTCAAAATCGTTGGCCAATGGGTCTCCTCCAAAGGATCTAGTGGCTTGGCATACTTGTCTGATGAGTTGATTTTGTTCACGGTTGAAGGGAAAATCCGAGTCGGTGCTGACACCGGTAGATTTACACTCCCTTGTTCTATTTACCAATCCAGATATATAAGCGCTTTAGTCGACCTAGGAGCTAGCATTAACCTTATGCCCTACTCCCTGTTTAAAAGGCTAGAACTTAAAATTTTGAAACCCACTAAGATGACCGTCTAGCTAGCTGACCAATCCGTTAGATACCTAAGGGAATAGCTGAGAATGTCTTAGTTCAAGTTAACAAATTCTTCTTTCTTACAGATTTCACTATAATGGACATCCACAAGGACATAAAGATCCTGATTATCCTTAGAAGACCATTCATGAATACAACTAGGGCAGTGATTGATGTGTATAACCATACGATTGTTCTACGATCACACAGTGAAAGCATCACTTACAAGATCGACGAACCGAAATGCACCCCAGAATAAGAAGATTGTTATGCTCTATCAACAGGCAGAATTATCCATGATGATGAATCAGAATCCGAAGAAGAACAACCTTTCACTCGGTCATCAGCCTTCATCTCTGACACTAAAACCGACCCAGAAAAGGAAGAAGAATACCAAGAAGCTGAGGATTACGAAGAATATAAAGAGGAAGAAGAAGAGACTGACGAAGAAGAGGAAGAAATGGACTAAGAAACCGAAGAACAGGAAGAGGAGTCTGAAATGGAGGAAGATGAGGATCAAATTGATTCACCACCGGCAATGGCTGAAGTCATGAGGATACAATACTCCGAATACAACACATCATCATAAGTAACAAATGAACCCGCCGATTGTCAATCCGTTCATCGATACTTCAGATCCTGTTGGTGCATTTTGTGTGTCAGTCAGTTGATCAAACATCTATACGTGTCAAAGTAAATTAGTCTGAGTATGTATTGTGTTTAGTGTGTATACGCGAGTCTGTAAACGAATTGTGAAATAGAAAATATACATAAAATTAAGTGTTTAGGAGACACTAATTAAGTGTCGCAACAGGGTGGTGATCTGCGACACTTTTCTAGTGTCGCAGGTAGGTATGGACAGACTATAAATAGAGGAGTCAAATTCAGTTTTAAGGTTGGACATTTGTGAGAGAGTGTGAGGCATTTTTGTGAGAGTAGAGAGGAGAGAAACGAGTTTGTGTTTTGCCATTGTAAAGCTTTACAATTCAATTGTGAATATATACAAAAACCTTATAGAAATCGTATGTTTGTGAATCAGTTATCGATTGTTTGTTATTCCGCATTTACAATTGTTTAAACGATCTGATCAGATCCTACGTAAGGGACTATCAACTAGTATCAGAACTTTCGGCTTTGTTATTTGAAGAATTGGATCATTGTTTCGAACGTTTTCGACTGATTCGTGAAGGTATTAATTGTTATTAATCATATATGAGTTGATCTGTGATATCGCGTAAAAAGTCATGTTTTTACCACTGATATCTCTCTCATTATGGAACAATACTTGGCATTTAGACTCAAATAATGCAGAAATCAATGAAACTATGCCAAGAAGGTTAAAATGAAGTTTCACGAGAAAAATCAAGCAAAACGGATGAAAAATGAAGATTCCACGCACAGTTGAAGATTCAAGGTATCTGAAACAAGATTTAGAGACAAAGTTCCCATCATTAAGGTTTATCTTATCCGAGATCTTCATTTTCAAAATACGAATCTAACAGAATAAGAATCAATAAAAACGGATGAAGAATATTCTACATAAACCGGAAGATTCAAACGATTCGTACGAGACATCTAAAGATAAGAGACACATCTCAGGGATTTCTTTTCATCAAATTCTTCGCTTTTGAAAAAATAATCCAATGCAAAAAGAATCAACAAAAATGGACGTATAACGAAGAAGATACGCACGAATCAAGAAACGAGCTAAAGACGGTGAACCGGGGCGGGCACAAGGCAACCACCGCCAGCCACCCTGCAGCCACCGCCGGATGCACCTCCCCCGTCTCTCTGGTGCTTTTTCGTCCTTGCCCTTACTCGCCTGGTACATGTGATAGACCTTTCCGCAACTTTAGGGTACATGTGCTACACCTTTACGCGCTTTAGGGTACATGTGCTACCACATTTTCCACATTTTGCTAACATGTGCCCCAAGTTACTAAAGTGCACCAAAATTCAAGTATAAATAGGTGCCTTTGGTTCATTTGAAACACACACCACACACCATTCTTATCACACCTTTCTTACACCACACACCTTCCTAGCTTATTTTCTCTCACTCAAGAAATAAGCTCCAATTTTATCACTCTACATTCTTTCTCTAGATTAGTTTTAACTAGTATTTAAACTAGTTTAGGAGTTTAATTAGGAATAGAAGGAAAGTGCATAATGCATTGTAATCTTCGGTTGACGCTCAGAATTGTGTCACTTAATTCAAGTCTATTCTCTCTCACATTTAATCATGGTTCTTTCTATCCTTATATATCTTAATTAATTACGTTTATATTGATTATGCTAGATTTAGTTATTACCATGATTAGAGAGTAGTATACTTGTTGTGTTTGCTTGCGATGTAGTTAATAAATTATGGGATGATTTATAATTAAAGATCGGTAGTATTGCTTTGATTGTCTTATTGCATGTTCTTGTTTGATTGTTGCCTTAGGATCATCATAGTAGTAAAATATAAAAGGTCTTAATTATCGTAAAGTAATATGACGGTCCCTATTCAACTATTACTCGATATAGTACTGGAAACACTTCAAGGTGGAGTACAAATGTATGGAAGTCGAGGAACGACCAAAGGTAGTCATATTACGAAACGGTACAATATTACGAAGTAATATGACGGCCCCTATTCGACTGTTATTCAATATAGTACTGGAAACACTTCAAGGTGGAGTACAAATGTATGGAAGTCGAGTAACGACCGAAAGTAGTTATATTACAGACTAATATATAAAATGAGAAACCTAGTTTAATTAACCTTTTTAAATAGACTTTTAAACTTCAAATTAATCTAATCGCATTTCCACCAATAAACGTGATTACAACACCTTTTTAACGACGTCTAATTGAAAAGTAGTCAGTCATCTGTGTCAATATAATTTGTCAAAGGTATGAAACTATGGAATCGCTAGACTACATGGGGGATTATCGTAGGACAAGACATGGCCAAGGTTTGAAGCGGCGGAACCACTTTAAGTGAGGAACGCTGTGGAAATTTAGGGGATTTATTGGGTAGTCTTAAGCAAGGCTGGTTTAAAGTCATAAATGAACTTTTTAAATATACGAATTTGTTAGGATGATGAGGAATCGTTATATGATTCAGTTTTGTCTAGTACCTTTAGATTTTGTTCTCGTTCATATGAAAGTATTATTAAACCATAATTAAGATTTTGCTTATTATTCTAAATAAATTATAATGTTACCATAACCTAGCTCCCGGTGTGACATGCTAATGGAACTTTAATTAGTAGGGAATCTAGTATTTACATCACAAGTATCCAAGAGTAACAATTAACAAATATCTTTTAAGACAGTTTCTCGAAACATCATCCCATAACTTAATTAACGAAGTCTCAGCAAATACTATCTTTATCTTATCTGCTTTATAATTTATTTTAATTTCGCTTTTATTTATTTACTTGCCTAAGTTAGTTAATAGAAAAACCAAAACTCCCCCACTTGTTTGAAAGCCCTCATATGCCACGCCTTAGTTTCAATTCAGTCGGTTTGAAGAACGACTCTAGGTCATACCTACCACTTGCTCACCCTTAGGATTAGTATTGTTAGGAAAAACTTAGGCCCCGCAAGTACAAATTTAAAACACCCACTGATCGCTATCGCCAGTAGCCGGTGCAACGACAAGGGCAAAATCCTTACCGACCACTGGTGATGCATCAATTTGCTTGATTAGAACGATTTCTGGAAGTGTTTTCGCGTTGGTTCAATGTTTGGATTTTGAAATTTCGTTAAGGTTTCGAAATTTTTTGATTTTTGGGGTTTTTGGTCGCTGCTGCACGATTTAGTGACACTTGCGCTTTCAGTGAAACTACCTTAGCGACACTTCCTTGAGTGCCGCCCATTAGGGTTTCAGCGACACTTGAGTTATTTAGCGACACTTGATAGTGACACTTCATCTAGTGTCGCCCTTTGATTTTCTGCGACACTACATAGCGATACTACACTAGTGTCGCGCAAAAAAAAAAAGTTTCATTTTCATAAATTTTCAAAAAAAAATAGCGGGAAACTCCGGAAAGTTTTTGCATTTTCAAAATTTTTCCATAGCCTTAAAACTGATCAATTTTAGCCTAGAAAATGTTTCATTTTACCCGGCCATTTGTGGACGTTTTTGAACGAAATTTTGGCGGGAAAAACGCGAAAAAAATAATTTAATTTCAAATTTTTTTAAGCTTAAAAGAACTTAATTTGTGTTGGAAAAGTTTCGCTATACTCGTCCAGTTTTCGAAAATTTCGTATTTCATTTTGGAGAGAAAAAGTCGCAAATGACTTTTGGTACGAAAATGCCTCCTTCTACATCCTTGTTCTATAGTGATTTTGCTAATCAGAAGATTAAGCTATGCAATTTCATTAAATACAAAGATTTCAACTTATGGAATTGGTTCTCAACAATTAAACGATACGAGAAACCACGACACGAAGGGGTGTTTAACTCAAGAACACAAATGTCAGTTAAGGAACGGGAAGAGTTTGATGAAGACAATAGAGCGTACGATATGAATACCATGTGCTTGCCTAAAGTTATGATTAACAATTTTATAAATCAAGCAACTTCTACAGATTTATGGCACGCTCTTATAGAGGCCTACGATCAAAAGGAAATGTTTGTAAATGAAGAAGAGGATCAACACGCCACAATGGTGGCTCAAATAAAAGAGGTTGATTCTAATGCTTTTAAATGTTTATCTTGTTTTAAATTAACTGGCGTGTTGACACATGCAAACAAGGTTTTGAAAGCAAGTGAATTAGCTTATGAAAAGAAATTCAAAGCCTATCAAGATGAGTCTAAAGCGTTCAAAGCTAAAATTTATAGTCAGCAAGAAGCTACAGATAGTTATTCAAAAGAAATAACATTACTTAGAAAGGAACTTGAGGGCTCAAAATCTGAAGTAGATGATCTTAATCGAAAAATGTCAAATTTTGCTACGTCAACCATGATATTTGATCACATCCTTGATAAGCAACAGACTGACACGAAAAGCAAGGCAGGTCTTAGATATAACCATGTACCTCCTCCTAAGGACTATCTTCCGATGCCTGTTAAGGATGCAATCAAATTGTCCTCCACCAATATGATTTGAGGGATCTCATTGGAATTGATCTTATGTTGAGAAACGTTCTTGTTTTCGTTGTGGTCAAAAAAGCCATATCATTAGGGATTGTAAGTTGTTATCCCTAGATAGTTTTGGTAGAGGGATACCAAGAATTACCTCTTTTAGGAATTCTTTTTCAAAAAAAATTTCAAGGCGTCATTCGTATTCGCTGTATCTAGTTGTGCATCAAACTCTACACAATCTATGGCTAGAGGAAACAAATTTGTGCCTAGTAGACCTTAAGTTCAACAGCACAACATTGTTGAAAACAAATCATCCGAACCTAAACAGGTTTGGAAACCAAAATCCACAAACAACACATCTATGAAATCGACTAAGTTTTTAAAATATCATAAACTCATGGATGTGATGATTATGGATGATAGAGGACAACCAAAGTTTATCAAGGCTTGTGTGTCCCCTAAACTCTAATGTTTGATTGTTTGTGGTGATGCAGTCAGTTTCTTGTTAGCCAATTATTTTTAATGACTGCATGGATGTGGATTTTGTTGGAAGAATGGTGACTGGAATGATGAAATTTCTGAAGTTCAGGTGGTTAAAGTGCTAAAAAGGCATTTGATTTGACTTGATATATGATTTTGAAACTTTTATTTTGGAACTTTTGTCTCTTTTTATTTGTTTGAGATGCAACAGCAATTCTTTGTACTTTTTAGTATCAAAGAAATGAAATGTTGCAAAATTTGTTAAAACTAAAAATAAAAAAAATATGTGTTTAATGTTTAAAGGGAGTACATTTGAATTGGATTTACGAAAAGAATTTGCTGTTCAGGGGGAGTATGTGACACCCCGCAAATTTAAACACGATTACATACACTAAACACTTGCATTATTAGGCTAATTCTCTACTTGAGTGAATTCACAGCACATTTTAGAGGTAAGTCTAGCAAAGCCCAACTAGTTAAAACGCGTAGTATTACATTTCGTAGTAAATTGTAAATACGTACAAAATAATAGGAACAAACGCGACAAAAATATACGACAGTTGGTGAAAAAAATTATTTAATAAAACAAAATTATTAAATAACGTTATTAACTATTAAATATTATGTCGATAATATTTACAAATATTTTGCAAACTGAAATCAACTCGAAACATCTCTGACAAAACAAAACAGAATAAATTTTTAAATTTTTATAACTTAACTAAAATATTTTTATAAAATATCTCTTTTAAAAATAGATTCAAATACGTATTTAAAAAGTTACTAAATTAAAATATTTGAACATTTAACGATCGGGTAAGCAAACACGGGCCAAATACCGCAAATTTGTTGTCCCTTAACCTAGGATCTAGAACAGATCACTTGAATCAATTGTGTGGCGGAATCACACAATTGGAGTAACAAGCATGAAATCTAAATCAATACAATGAGATATTGAATAAGAATGCTTTGTATTTCAATTACCAATGAATACTAGCTTGTTTATAGGTGTTTTAGTCGACAAGTTGTGCATAGGTTTTGTCCAACCTTTGCAATGAGCCATGATGGCTCTATATATACAAACAGATTGATCCTGCGACACTTGCTAAGTGTCGCAGATCATAACCCTAATGCGACACTTACCAAGTGTCGCCCAAAACAGAAAATTATCTATTTTCTAATCTAAGCTATTACAAACTCAAGACCGACTAACAGACACACTAATATGACTCAACAAACTCCCCCGTGTCTTCAGCTTGGTCTTTTAAAATATCTTCAATATCAGGTCCAGTCTGTCGGGAGATTCCCACCAGCATGAATTCCCTTAGCAATGCAGAGATCCACAACTCTCTGAAACTTTATAGCATCTTCTTGATCGATCTTATCAAATTGCAATCTATTACTGTGAAGAGCTTGAAGATCAACCTTTGACATGTTAATCAGGCTAAGTGGATCAAAAACTCTAAGAGTGTAGCCAGTAACATGTTTCCATTCTTTAGCATCACGTCCCGGTCCCTTTTCAAATGGGTCCAACTTCCCAGCTGTGTCATACCACCAGTAACTAAATTTTCCACCAGAACCTAAATTTCAATAACCGCCTTACCAGTAACTGTGTCATACCACCAGAACCTAAATTTTCCCAGCACATCAAATGGTAACTTTTCAAATGGCACTTGGGTAAGATTGTTGATTGGAGGATAATGATAACTGTATATGGGTTGGCGCGTCCTCGGGTCCAACTTCTTCTTATTTGAAAATCTAATTCCCATTACTGGTCGAATCCATTTAAATTTCTTCTTATTTATTTGTCGACGCAGTATTTGCTGAAAGAATTCAGCTTCTCGATTATCAGTGGGATTTATCATATTCAATTAAGCTAGTCGATTTAGATCAACCTTCGGTAACGTAGTTAAATGATCTAGCCTTGCCTTAAAATATTGAATGCCATCTTGCCTTTTGATGACAAAAAATCCAAAATCAGCATCGAATTTCCAACTTTTTATAAGCCCAGATAAGTCTCCACGAACAGAATATGCTCGGCATCTTTTCAACTCGGGCGTTGGAGGCAAAATCCATTCTGGATACTTTCTAGGTTGAGCAGTGGATGTTGAAGTACCAGCAGAATGGGAAGATGGTTCTGCAGAAGCTGCAGAAGAAGCAGCAGGAACGGTATCATCATCTGATTCTACCTCCTCATATGGATTATCCTCGAACTCATCTTCATCAGAAATCTCATCAGGTTCAAATTGTACATCATCATCAAACATGTTTGGACCCTCATTTTCAACAGTTGTTCCAAATACCAGACTTTGTAGATATTCAAGATTAGCATGCGAGTAGTCTACATTTAATGGTACTGGTTGGCCAGGTACGTGAGCTGACGATGCAAAGTAATCCAATTTAATATTTTCATTAATCTCATAATCATTGATTACATTTACATTATCATGGCCTGTGGTTTCAGGATCTAACTCCCCCGGAACCACAGCCAGAGATTCCAACTCTATCACACGATGCTCAAGATCCGGTACACGAGCAGCCGTGGACTCTAACTGCAAAAGTCTAGACGCTTGAACCTGAATGAGAGCCTGTTGATCTTGAAGCATCTGGTTCATTTGCGCCATATCATCCATCAGTTTCTTCAAAAATTCCGGTTGTGGCTGAAGTTCATCAGAAGCAGCAGTCGAGGTTCGTTGACGACGTTGTAGAGAAACGTCATTGGATTCTGTGTCTGAAGAATCCCGAACCCGCTTGCCCTTATCAGCAGCGGAAGTGGTAACAGCAGCAGCAGGAGAAGTTGTAAAATTCTCGATATCCACTAAAACTTCTTCCAAAACCGCTTCATCAACTTGCGGTGATGGAGCTGCAATATCCAGAAACCCATTATCCGGCGGAGCCACATACTCTTCATTAATCACGTGGCCGAATAACGGAACATCAGGTAGAACTGCCTGACCCTTTGGGGGTGTTGCACAATCCCCAAATACCCTGACCAGCATCAGAGTCAAGGTCAGAATCGACCTTGGGTCAGGCTGAATCCCTAGATTCAGGGAATTCAGGATCAACTGCAAGAAGCGTGGATACATAAACCACTTGTTGTCGCTAGCTTGTAGATTCTCCACTAGATGCCCAAACATGTATCCAGAGTAGTTGAATGGTTTGTTATAAACCAAACCCAGCATCAGAGAAATAGTTCCATAGCTCATTCCATCAAACCTGGCTTTCCGAGGAGATAAGCAAACAATGATTAGATGCGCTAAGTATCTCCAAACCCTGCTCAGATGTTGTTTCCTGTATAAATCTGGAGGAATAGCCGGATAACCCATACGCTGAAGACCTCCAACGATAAAACTGTTCTCAAACTGAGTTGAAGACTCAGAATTGTCATCAAATCCCAACACTTCTCGTACCGTATCCTCTGTAATTTCGATACGATGACCAAAAACGGATGATAAAATCCTTCGATATTCGCCTTCAGTGTTAATCACAGCATTTGCGTAAAATTCCTCGATTTGATTCAGGTAGATTGGACATGAAGCAGTGATAGCATTGTGAATCCTCGAGCGACGCAAAAACTGGATCATTGGATGAAAAGGAATCGAGTTGGCGTGCGTATCATCGAGAAAAGCCACCACATTATGTCGTGGCTGCGTGCGGCGAGCATAAATAGCTAAGTTTGCCATCTGCACAAAAATAAAACATAGATAATACACAAAGAGAAGTTATACCATTAGTACAAATAAAGTATAAACCGTTCTTTCAAAATTACTTTTAGGCGACACTTCAGTAGTGTCGCTAATTGAAGTAGCGACACTTGGGTGAGTGTCGCTCAGAAGCCTTAAAAATTATCATGCGACACTTAAGGTAAGTATCGCAGCATTACAAATCCAGAGGCGACACTCAGTGGAGTGTCGCATAGGTGCACACAATATATAAGGCGACATTTACAGAAGTGTCGCAACAAAAAATAGAATGCTAAGGCGACACTTAAAGACTACTGTAGGCGACACTCAAGTTAAGTGTCGCAAAAGACAAGGCGACACTTAATCAAGTGTCGCAACCAATTGATGTTCCTTTAAAGGCGACACTTATTCAAGTGTCGCATGGCAGTAAGGCGACACTCAAGTTGAGTGTCGCAGTTGGTGTTCGAATTACCAAGTTGCGACACTTATGGCGAGTGTCGCAAAGATAAACACGAGCCCAGAAACCATAAACCCAGAATTCAAATTTTTTTAAACTTCAAAACTAAGCTAACTTTGGGTAATAACTTGGTAGATACATGTATATCGATTATAATGCACAAGATATTAACCCTTTATACACCTCAATATATTCGAAATCATAAAAACTACCCAAACCCTAAAACCCGTAATTTCAACCTACAGTTTAACACTAAATAATGAAGGATTTCGATTCAAATTAGTACCTTAACGTTCGTGTGAACTAGAAGAACAAGATTCTAAGCACAGATCTCAAAAATCTTCAAGAAACCTTAGCAGAAATCGCAACAGAACAAGTGTCGCTTAAACGAGAGCGAGTGTCGCAGAATCGTATGTGAGTGTCGCAGGTAAATGTGATATAAATGTCGCAGGGTGGCATTTATATATTTCACATTGTAGGCGACACTCAGTGTGACACTCGAGGTGACACTCAGTGAGTGTCGCAGACTCAAAATTTTTGAAAATTTTAACCCTTTATAAACTTCTCTCGCTATTCGGTTTTGGCTATACAGCGACATGTGACTTTAAATATAAACAAAATACACTAAAGTAATTACAACTTAACTAAGAATTCAAAACAAATGCACTATTTTTGGTGACGAGATTGGTTTGGGTCTAGTTAGGGATCATATCAAGTCATCATACATTAATTTGCAAATATTTGCTGTTATTCCAATTATCAGTATATTTGATGTTAAATTAACCTGGCTCTGATACCATAACATATTTATAGTAAATTTAATAACACACAGTTCAAGACGATTGTTCATATCATTATCCACTTAAACAACTAACCTTCATTCATCTAAGATAACCTTTTATTGTTAATATGTTCAATCTTTTGCAGTTCACACATTTGAAATACTCCTAACATCTAGATATGGTTAATCTTTATATTAATAAAAATTATATGAAACTTATTTTTAAGAATCAAGACATTGGTGACAGGTCTGTACTTACGTACAACAAAGCGACTTAACTTGATTCAGGTTTAAACAGAATCAATTTCCGTCAAGTCATTGGTGACAGGTCTGTACTTCCATACAACAAAGCGACTTAACTTGACTTAAGGATATATTTTTATTTGAAGCTCTAAGATTTTGCTAGTCTGATGAACTTGCGGTTGTTTAATTTTAAGATATAATACCAGAGACCAGGTCTGTACCGACGTACAACAAAGGAAACCAATACTATATCCCCCAAATAAGTTGATATAAAATTTCAAAATACAAAAATTGTCCATATTAAATATAGAAATGAAGACACACAGTCGTACGTCATATGATGTTTACTACAAAAAAATTAACAGGTAGTTGATGTGACTGCTTAATATCTCAGAGAACCAATAGAGAGTTGCCTATGAACATATCATATGATGAAGCTGTGTGTTAAGAAATTTATGATAAATACATTAGATAAACCTACTGATACATCAGATATAACAGGGAACATTTGCATTTCATGAATGATACTTAATGTACTATCATATCCCAAGTTGTTTACAGACACAACCCAACGTCTTTTTATAGATGTAGCAATAATGCATTACTTTAATACTAATAAGTATAAAGTGTGGCTCTTGCGAAATTTATTTATTTATTTTTTATTTTTTTAAATTTACTAATATTACAAGTAAAATCAACGTCACTGTAACGATTTAAAAAATCGTAAGCCAAGCATAGAAACTAATTCATCAAAACGAGAACGGGAAAAGGCCTTAGTAAACAAGTCAGCCTTTTGCTTAAGTGTTTCTATTTGGATAAGGTCAATAAGGTGTTTCTCATAGCAATCCCGTATAAAGTGAAATCTAATCTCTATATGTTTTGTTTTAAAGTGTTGTATGGGATTGCGTGTGATAGATATGGCTGCAGTGTTATCTATATGTATAGGAGTAAGAGTTAAGATGAAACCATAATCGCGAAGTTGATGCTGAATCCCCAGAACCTGTGAGCAACAGCTGGCAGCAGCAATATATTCAGCCTCGGCTGTGGAGGTTGAAACGGTTGTCTGCTTTTTACACTGCCATGACACTAAGCGCGGTTCAAGAAACTGACATCCACCAGATGTGGACTTCTTATCCTTGTTTCATCCACCATAATCTGAATCTGAATACGCAGTCAGAGTGAAGTCGTCTTCATTTGAGTACCATAGACCAAGAGTGGGTCTATATTTGAGATACCCAAAAATCCGCTGAACTGCCTTCATATGAGAAACCTTCGGATGAGCTTGGTACCTGGAACATAAAGAAACAGCAAAAACAATATCTGGTCTTGAAGCAGTAAGGTACATGAGAGAACCTATCATTGAACGATAGTCCTTCTCGTTACACGCATCATCTTCCTCAGCTGGTCCAAGTTTGTGAGATACCTCAATGGGGGTGCCATAAGTCTTACAATCATGCAAATTATACCTAGTCAACATGTCATAGACATATTTTGACTGATGGATATAAATGCCTTTGGCAGATTGTTCAACTTGGACACCTAGAAAGAATGTGAGTTCTCCCATTGCACTCATCTCAAACTCAGACTTCATAAGTTGCTCAAATTCCTTGCAGAGAGCATTACTTGTAGAGCCAAAGATGATGTCATCCACATATACCTGCACAAGTAACAAATCGTTTTTGGACCTTTTTGTAAAAAGAGTGATGTCAATCTGTCCTCTTGAAAATCCATGCTTGAGTAGATGTGTAGACAGCCTCTCGTACCATGCTCGTGGTGCTTGGTGAAGACCATACAAAGCCTTGTCTAACTTGCAGACATAATCCGGATGTACCGAGTCTTCAAATCCAGGAGGTTGCCTGACATAGACTTCCTCCACAACTTGTCCATAAAGAAATGCACTCTTTACGTCTAGTTAATAAACCCGAATACCTTTAAATGAAGCATAAGCCAAAAATATGCGAATAGATTCCAATCTAGCTACAGGGGCGAATACTTCATCGTAGTCTAATCCTTCAATTTGTGTAAATCCTTGAACTACTAATTGCGCCTTATTCCTAACCACTACACCGCGGTCATCCTTCTTCACACGATATACCCAACGAGTTCCAATTGCATGGACACCCTTGGGTAGAGGAACTAATTCCCAAACTTTCAGCTTCATAAATTGATGCAGTTCTTCTTGCATCGCTTCGACCCAATGCGGATCCTTTAACGCATCAGCTGTTTTATTTGGTTCAACTTGAGATAGAAAACATTCTTCCATCTCAGTTACAAGACATTCCAAGGAGGCTGTAGGAGGTGCTTCAGAAGTTGAAGCAGACATTTCGATCACGGCCAATTGATGTCTAGTTTGAACACCTTTACTTAACTCACCAATGATATTATCAGTGGGGTGAGTTTTATGAATCCGAGTCTGTGGAATTGAGTTAGGCACAATAACTAATTCCAAATTATTAAGATCTCCTTCAGTAGCATTTTTCTCGGATGGAGGATAATTGGCTTCATCATCATCCTCAGAAGGACTAGCCATATCTAACGGTTGAGGTGATGGAGGATCTGTTGTTAGAATTGGTGCATCAACTGATGGTGTTGATGCAGAGGTGGAAGATGTATTAGGTTGGACAGGTGGTGCAGATGGAGTGTGATCTACATTAATATCCAAACCATGTAGAAGAGTGACAATAGTTTCTTCATCATCAACATTCTCAGGTGTTGGAATATTGAATGAGTCAAAGAAACTATCATACTGGAACAGATTTTCTGGTCCTTTGCCTTCGGGAGGAGCTGTATAGCGTAAACACTTGACTTCATAATGCTCCTCAATACGCTTTGTGGATAAATTGTAAACTCTCTTGTTAGGAGAATTCACAGAATATCCCAAGAATATTCCATCCATTGATTTTTCACCAAACTTGTCCTTTTGAGTTTGTGACATAATGGTGCAAGGACATCCTAAGGGCTCCAGAAATTGTAAGTTTGGTTTACGGTTGTTAAACAGCTCATAGCATATTTTGTTTTCCTTTTTAACCGTCAAAACCCTATTTAAAACAAAACACGCGGTATTTACCGCCTCTGCCCAAAAAGTGATTGGAAGCTTAGAGTCGGATAGCATAGTACGCGCAGTTTCAATGAGAGTCATGTTCTTGCGTTCAGCGACACCATTCTGTTGAGGTGTATAAGCAGAGCTGAACTGATGATGAATACCCTTCCTTAAACAGTACATCTCAATTTTTTGTTCTTGAATTCCATTCCATTATCACTTCTAATCCTCTTGATTCTCTTTCCACACAAGTTTTCTAACTTGTCAAACAGATATATTAAGATCTCGGGGACTTCATCCTTTGTAGAAATAAAGTAAACCCAAGAAAAATGAGAGTAGTCATCGGTGACTACCAAGCAATAAGAACTTCCTCCCATACTCCTCTTATTAACCGGCCCAAATAAATCCATGTGCAATAGTTCTAGGGGTGATACATTGGAATTCACCTTCTTCAACTTATGGGACTGCTTGTGTTGGTTTCCTTTGAGACAGAAGACGCAGTTATCATCCAAACTGAATGTGAGTTTAGGCACACCAGTAACAAGCTCATTTTTTACAAGATAGTTCATCTTGCGAAAGTTTATGTGTCCCATTCGCCTGTGCCATAGAAGGGAATCCTTTGGAGTAGCTTTGGACAACAGACATGTATGTTCAGATGTTGTTGTTAACACAGTACTCATGTCAAGGACATACGTGTCCTTTGTCCTTGATGCTCAAATGAGTACCCATTCCTCAGCTATTTGAAAGCCTGGTTTGAGTATTAAGCACTCCGTATCCGTAAACACCGTTGTGAACTTTTTGTCACACACTTGTGATACACTAAGAAGATTATAATGCAATTGTTCCACATAGTTCACATTGTCAAAACTCACTGATCCATTAGTGAGAGTTCCCCGACCAGTAATTTCTCCACCCTTATCACCCGCAAATGCAACATATCCTCCTCTAATAGGTTGAACATCGGAGAGTAGAGATATGTTGTCGGTCATGTGCCGTGAACAACCACTATCTACATGCCATTTGCTCTTGATTACTTCCTCGGATGGCTGTAGGCACACAAAAATAGAGAAATTAGTTTGAGTGTGAGACCCAAGCCTTGATGGACTTGGGTCTACCAGAATCATCCATAATAACCACATCAATGAGTACATGGTTTTTCAAAATTTCGGGCACTTTAATTGATGGGGTATTATGTGATGAAGAGTCTTTTTTGGACTCTTTGACTTTCCAAACCTGCAGAGGTTTAGATGGTTGCTTTTTGACAAGAGTTTGCTGATTACAAGTAGGTGTAACCGACATTATCTTGTCAGTTTTCTTGACAGGTTTGGGAGACATGGAACTGTGCTTAGGTGAAGATTTTGAAAAATTTCTGTAAACTGAGGATCTAGGCACTGTCCTTCCAAACGTTGTCTAGAAAGCAACGGACAAACACTTATCAAATGACCCTATTTCTTGCAGTAGAAACAGGATCTTCTCTCAACAACCGATTGAAACTGAGGTTGCACAACTGATGAGGATTTGATATTTCTATTTATTGAACAAGCACATTGAAATGTGCAAGGTGAATTGGCACGTGAAAAAGATGTTGATTTACTTTGGTAATTATTTGTGATTGGTTTAGAAGAAATTGATTTATTATTAGCAAAATTTTGTTCCTTCTTAACCTTGGGAATAGCCTTAGATTTAACCTTTAGTGAAGGGATTTCACTACACGATTCATTTGTAATTATAAAATTTTCAAGCTTTACGTCCAATTTAATAACCTGTGTATCAATCTCATCAGTTACATCCTCAATTTCAATTACTTCCTCCTCAATAGTAGGAAGTACAGGTAATGCCTTTGCTTTCTTTTGGGAGATAGGTTTATCTCCCTTCTCAGATGGAACCAAAATAACTGGTTCTTTAACAGATGACTTGCCTTCTTTAACAGCTAAAGGCACAAAGTTTTTAATGTCATCCTGCGATGGCATAGGTTCATAGTTAGCTGGGGGAGGTACCGCTTGGTATCCTATCCCCGACTTACTTTTTGTATTGATCCTTTGCGCTTGAAGGATCTCATCAAAAACAACGTAGGATGTACTGAAATTTTTGAAACTTTTCGTTTAAGATCAATAACCTCGGTTTTAGATTCATCAAGAGCCTTTTGTAATTCGACAATTTTCTTAAGATAACTGTCAATAACATCTTGTTGACAATAAATCTTAGCCTTTAAATCTTTTCTTTCAGTCATAGTGGCATTAATTTTTTTTATCAAAAATCTTTTCATTTTCTTTTAACAATTGGTTCGCCTGTTTAAGTTTATCTAAATCAGAATACAGGCGAGCATTATCCTCAGAGTATCTATTAATTTTACCAGTTAATTTGATACAATTAACACAAGAAAGAGGTTCATCAATTTGTACCTCATCTGAAATTTCTGCCATAAGAGATGTGTTATGAATGTTCTCATCTGTATCACTCCAGTTGTGATATTCATCATTAGTAAGGAGAAGAGCTTCATTGATAGATTCCTTAAGCTTATCAGCATCCTTAGCAGTTGACTTCTTTGAAGCAGATGGCTTTGAAAGACCAGAAGCAGGTTGTTTAGACTTCTCACATTCTCTAGCAAAGTGTCCAAGATTGTGACACTTGTAGCATTTAACCTTGCTCTTATCAAAGCCCAAACCCGAATCACTATCATCATCCAAGTTCTTTTTTCCAGTTTTTCGCAAATATCTCTTTGTTCTCCTAGTCGACATAGCAAAGTTCCATCTAATATCCATTCTCTCGAGATCATCAGGATTTATTTGATCAAAAACCTCATCAGTTAAATCAATGGAACTAGTTTTCTGGGATAGAAAACTGTCATAAGCACTCAAAAATGCTTGAAAATGCTTGAAATACAGCAGCATTCTCCTCAGTAGCTGGAGAAGCTTGATTAGCCTTGGATCCACCAGATGATGAAAGTGATCCACCTGAAAAGATATATGATCCACTGGAGGCACCACCACTTGCAATTGAAGTTTTAGTGGCGGATGACAAACCTCCTCCAGACAAAAGAGCAATCCCTGAAGATGAAGATTTACTCCCATAAATGCTTGGATCTTGAATATGAGCACTAGATTTTGTTTCTTTCCTTTGCATATCTAGTGCATATGCTTGCAATCGTCCAATGAAATCATCTAGAGACATAGACATCACGCCTTTGTCTTCTTCCATCATCATCACACAATGATTCCATTTCTTTGGTAACGCACTTAACAATTTCTTGTTAATATCCTCTACCTGCATTTTCACTCCCCCGTCAGACAGCTCACTCACTAGATGTGAATAATGAATAAACAAACCATTTAAGGATTCATTTTCTAACATATCAAACAACTCATATTGTCGTTTGACCAACTCCAGCCTACTTTTCTTATATTTATCACTACCACCGCATCTTCTTTCCAGGGCTCCCACATATCATATGCGATGTCATGATGTTTAAACATTTTGAGTACATCAGAAGATAAGCTCATAACAAGAGCTGAATGGACTTTCCTTTCCATATCCCAAGATTTCTTTTCATCCGCATTCAACGCACGAATAGACTTAGGAGGTGCGATTCCCTCAAATACCCCCTCTTGCCTCGGATGTTCTTACCTTTCAAGCAAAGGAATCATCATATCCGGTTCATTATAAGAAATAAAAGCTTCAAATTTTTGTCTCCATTCAACATAATTTGTATTAGCTGTAAAAATTGGAGCCTTATTTGTACTACCAGCTTCATTACTGGTTTTAAGCATTTGAGCAAAAGCTTGCATCAACATTGTAAATTAAACCCCCCCCCCCTTTTTTTTTATTTAAAAAAATCTGATTTAAAATGTTTAAGCGACACTAAGGAAGTGTCGCAATCTAACAAGCGACACTAAGACAAGTGTCGCAGAGAGTGTAAAATTAAACCACAGGCGACACTAAAGGTAAGTGTCGCAAAGAAGTGTCGCTAGTAAGTGTCGCTAGCTAAACAGGAGTTACTGTTGCAGTAAGTGTCGCTAAACTCTTAAGGCGACACTGAGGTAAGTGTCGCTTGAAGTGTCGCAAGATAGTGTTGCAAAACCCTAGAGGCGACACTGAGAAAAATGTCGCTAGAAGTGTCGCAACGAGTGTCGCAGAAACGCGCAGCAACAAACCCAAAACCCTAAAAACCGAATTTTCGTAAACCTAATGAAAATTCTCTTTCCCAGATGAACAAGACCTGCAAAAACACGTTAATAACAAGAATTTGAAGACCAAACACTCTTTAATCAATAAAATAAGCTAGTAATTTCCCGATTTCAACCGAAACAAGCTAGAAACTTGATCAAATCTGTCACAAACAGCCCAATGGCTCTGATACCACTTTGTTGTCCCTTAACCTAGGATCTAGAACAGATCACTTGAATCAATTGTGTGGCGGAATCACACAATTGGAGTAACAAGCATGAAATCTAAATCAATACAATGAGATATTGAATAAGAATGCTTTGTATTTCAATTACCAATGAATACTAGCTTGTTTACAGGTGTTTTAGTCGACAAGTTGTGCATAGGTTTTGTCCAACCTTTGCAATGAGCCGTGATGGCTCTATATATACAAACAGATTGATCCTGCGACACTTGCTAAGTGTCGCAGATCATAACCCTAATGCGACACTTACCAAGTGTAGCCTGAATGCGACACTAGACAAGTGTCGCCCAAAAAAGAAAATTATCTATTTTCTAATCTAAGCTATTACAGACTCAAGACCAACTGACAGACACACTAATATGACTCAACAAAATTAGGGACAAAGTCCCTCTCCTTTTGGGCACCAAAACCGGCACCCACCCACCACCATCACCCTCATTTTTCTCTCTTTCACTCTCTCTCTCTTCACCTCCCTTTTCTCTCATCTCTCTCTCTAAACACAACAAAAACCACACAAATCACTCAAAAATTACCACGAAAACTCATCGAATCACCTCGCTCCTTTAGAGAAAAACGACCACAACAACGAGATCTACATTTCTATCTTCTCGGATTTTCACGGTGACAACTTTTTAAGAACCCGACAATCCCGCAAACTCTTAGATTTTCGCTATTTTCTTTGATATTCATGTTTATAATACTTAATAAATCATGTTTAAGTGTTCTATCAACTGAATATGTCCAAAAACCGACTCAAAATGCGTTTAAAACTCGATTTGTCACAAACAGCGAGGTCTGCGAACTGAGCTGCGTCTCAGTCCGCAGATCGTGCTGCGAACCCAGATCTCACGAACTGACCTGCGAACCGAACTGGCTTGCGAGCTGAACTGAGAACAGAATCTACCCTGCGAGCCCAACTCGGTTCGCATCCCACCTTGCCTTGCGAAGCAAACTCAGTTCCAACCAGGAGCTCTGCCCCTTGGACCCTGCCAGGGGTTGCCACCCCTTGGACCCCGCTACCAGGGGCGCTGCCCCCGGACCCCCGTACACAATTTCATACTTTATGAAACACAATGAAACAATATGATAATACTTTCAGAGATTATTATTACCAACGAGTCGTATACATTTTCAAAACTTCAAACATGAACATCGAGCAAACAATTGGACATAACTTGGTTGTACGAACACTAGCATGGATGGTTAAACTTAGACCTCCACGTACTTATTAAATCTCATACGTTTAGGGCATTAGTAGATTTTGACTAGACTTCTTGGGCTTTAGGCTTTGCTAGCACTCGAACATACTTGACTCAACAGGTGAGTTCACAGCCCCTACTTTTACCGTTTTAACTGCTTTTGAACAGGGGTGGAAAACATACTCAACTACTTTATTAATTGCCATAACTGCTTTTACTACATGATTGTATACGTGTTTACTCGAACGATTAGAGTACTTTGAACTGTTGAACGATTGTGAGAACTAATGTTTATGAGATAACCCTTTCATACCATAAACTAAAACAAACGTGGTAAACTAATTGATAAACTGTTTTGTTTGAATGGGAGAACGACCCGTGCATCTTTTGACCGGAGAACGACCGGTACTTTTTATGAAAACGCTGGAGAACGACCAGCAACGTATTTTAGTGCCAGAGAACGACTGGCCAAGTGGACAGGAGAACGACCCGTTCATTTTTGGATGGGAGAACGACCCGTACTATTTTGTAAACACTGAAGAACGACCAGCAACGTATTGCCAACTGTGTTTTGGGTAACATCCCACGCAAACGGTATTTTGGGTAACATCCCACGCAAACTGTATTTTGGATAACATTCCACAAAACAATTACTTGACTATTATGGCAATAACTATTTGTGAACGTATTGGTTTTAACAACTGTGCTTACAAACTTGACTCAACTATTGCAAACATAAAACCTGTGAATTCACTCAACCTCGTTGTTGACTTTTACTATATTTTTCAGGGAATTAGCTGCGCATGTAAGAACCGCCTGCACGTTGGAACATAGGCGACCCACGATGAATAGGATGTCAACTTTTGACAACTGGATTTCTTTTATATAACTGAAACTGTTTAGTCATATTTACGAAATCTACTTTTGTAAACTTAATACTTTTAAACTTGTATGATTCGAGGAATCGTAAACTTTGTAACTAATACTTTGGCATCTTAATATATTTGTTCTGTTGTAATCATATGCTCTGATACGTATGCATGTATTGTATATTGTGGCACTCCCCATACTTAACTAAATGCTTCTGCTAAACTAAATCAACGAATTTGGGGATGTTACAGAGTAATTTTATTCTGATTATTTGGATTAGAAAGGTGAACAACAAGATTCTTATTCCTCAAAAAGATGTTGGATTATGTCTGTAAACAACTTGGGAAATGATTGTACATCAGATGACATGCACAAAATGGAAATTTTAAGGTTTATGTTTGATGTGTCAATAGGTTTATCTGGCATGTTTAAAATAGCTTTTATAAACATTAGCTTCATCACATTATGTATTGGTAGGCATGATACACACCGGTCTCTGAGTTATTAAGAAATAAATATAACATTTACGTATTAATTTGTGGTAAACACCCTATGACGTATGACACAATGTCTTAATTCCTGAATGTAGCTTGGCATACTTCTATATTTGAGTCTTTATATGAAATCATTTGGGGGGTATTCTGATGGTTTTCTCTGTTGTGCGTAAGTACAGGCCTGGTCTCCATTAGTAATATCTCAAAACTAAGCAAACGTAAGTCAATATACATAAAAGTCTTAAAATCTTAAGATACCTCATGCGGTCGCCAAAAGGTTTGACCAAAATTGGTTTTGCTTAAACCTGAATCAAGTTATATCGCTCTGTTGTATGTAAGTACAGACCTGTCACCAATAGCTTGATTCTTAAAAAATGAACTTCCTATATTTCTCTAAATATGGAAATTATGCTCATGACTGGGATTACAGGAGTATGTCATTGGTGGGAATCATAAAGTGACATTCATACTAACAATAAAAAGGTAAGCTCACAGATATGGATATAACATGTTTAAGTGAACAAACAATACCAATAATCGTCTTGAAATAATTTTTATAAAAGGTGCTTTAAATATGCTAAGTAAATTTAAAGTGGACAAATATACTGATAATCAAAATAACACTTACTATTTCCTAATAATTTCATGCTTTAAATATGCTAGGTCAAAAGACGGCGAACTGGGGTGGCAGCATGGCAACCGCTGCCGGCCACCATGCAGCCGTTGTCGGCAGCATGGGTGGCGGCGCTGGATGCCTTCCCCCCGTCCCCCGGCCGCTTTTTTGTCCTTTCTCGTACTCACCTGGTACACGTGCTAGACCTTTTCTGCAACTTTAGGGTACACGTGCTAGACCTTTTCACGCTTTAGGGTACATGTGCTAGCAACTTTACCACCTTTTGCTAACATGTGCTCCTAGTTGCTAAAGTGCACCAAATTTCAAGTATAAATAGGTGTCTTGGGTTCATTTGGAAGACACACCTCAAAAACCAACTTCTACAGCATACACCACACCTCTCACCTTGTTATTTCTTTCATACTTTGTCAGATTTACTTTCTCATTCTATTAGGCTAGTTTAGGAAACTTGTTTAGAATAGAACGAAAGCAAGGAACGTGCTTGTAATCTTTGGTTTAAGCTTGGAGCTACTCTTATTAATTGAAGTCTATTCCTTCTCACGCATTAATATAGGTTCTTTCTATCCTTATCTATCTTAATTAAATATGTATGCTTTAATTATGCTAGAGATAGTTTGTGCCATGCTTAGCGAGTAGATTACTATTGTATTTGTTGTGATGTAGTTAGCATCAATCATTATGGAATGACCTTAAATATGTCACGAAGTAATATGACGGCCCCTATTCGAGTGTTTACTTAATATAGTACTGGAAACGATGTTAAGCAGAGTACAAATATATGGAAGTCGGTAAACGACTAAAGGTAGTTGTATTATGGATCGACATTATAAAAATGGAAACTTTATGAACGAACTTGTCTTATGATTTTAAACATAAAACTTATATTCGCCTTTCGATTAACAAACGTGATTGTAACCTTGTAAAGAGGAGTCGCGAACCTTAATACTTGGTCAATAGTTATCTGTGTCAAAACTATGCTTTAATTGTGACGTCATGCAATCATCATAAAAAGCAATGTGATAACGTTGAATTGCCATGAGTATCGTACACTTCTAATCACAATGTACTTATCATGAAAACATTGCGAAGCAATTAAATTCACAATGAAAACATCATTCAACGATTAAATACATTGTGAACTACCATAGTATTTTACGATATGGTCTGGGTTTAACTTTATGCAAAAGCCATCAGCATTTTAATAAGATTAGATTAGTTTAGATTAGATTAGATTAGAGTAGGTAGGCTATAGGCTAAATAACCATTCACAAAAACCTAGGGATACCTTTTAAAATGATATTGAGAAAGGCAAGTTTAAAATTCAATTTAAAATGATACCTTTCCTTAAACCATGAACCCTAAAGTAAGGTACGCAAGAAACCTAAACGCTTTCCCTCGCTTATTATGCTTGAGTTTCACTAGTAGGAATTAATCAAGTAAGTCCGAACATATTTTCTAAGTTAGTTGTTTGCCGGATTTGTAGTCTTTCTGGTATTAAGAACGGTTAGACTTGTTATGGACTTGCTATTATGTTCCTTCGCCCACGAGCGAATGCGTTCAATAATAAGGGCCACTGACTCAGCTATCAAATCTAGTAAACAGTCCAAATTTAGTTAAACATTTTTTTCCCTAAAAGTCATCATCCAATATTATGAGCTAATGAAATCACAACAAATACTACTTTCCACTATCTGATTTATTATTATCTTTTATTCGCTTTATTTAGTTTACTTAGTTAACTAAACCAAAACCCCCAACGCACTCTTATAAAAACCTATACTAGGAAAGAAATATTGATTGGATCACCTCCGTTTCAATTCAGTTTCTCTTTAAGAATGAATCTAGGTCATACTTACCATCTACTAGCCTTTGGTTCAGTATTAGTAAGTTACACTTAGACCCCAGCATTTACAAATTTAAAACACCCACTGATAGGCGTTATGATCACTCGTGCTTGCGACGATTTGACACCCATCAGGGGGAGGTTCCGATTGTTGAAGGCATTAAGAAGTTTGTTGGTTCAGACTAATTGAAGACTTATTTGACCAAGCTGCTGACGTGGGGGAGTTTGTTGGTTCATTTTGTGTGTCAGTCAGTTGGTCGAACATCTGTATGTGTCAAAGTAAATTAGTCTGAGTATGTATTGTGTTTAGTGTGTACATGCGAGTCTGTAAACGAATAGTGAAATAGAAAATATACACAAAATTAAGTGTTTAGGCGACACTAAGTAAGTGTCGCAAACTTGTCTAGTGTCGCAGGTAGGTATGTACAGACTATAAATAGAGGAGTCGAATTCAGTTTTAGGGTTGGACATTTGTGAGAGAGTGTGAGGCGTTTTTGTGAGAGTAGAGAGGAGAGAAATGAGTTTGTGTTTTGTGATTGTAAAGCTATACGATTCAATTGTGAATATATACAAAAAGCTTATAGAAATCGTGTGTTTGTGAATCAGTTATCGATTGTTTGTTATTCCGCATTTACAATTGTTTAAACGATCCGATTAGATCCTACGTAAGGGACTATCAGATCCACCCATCTCCGAAATATGGAAATCCTTCTTGAATCCTGTCTCGACCCTTCGAAACCTTTCAATCGAACCCGACTCCGAAAGTTAAACAATTTTGAAAGTGAACTCTGATCATCAAGCTACCCAGACTTATAGGCTAAATTCCTAAAAAGAATCGTTGCATATAGGATAAGTAAATTGGGTGGTAGTGATGAGGGATACTCTCAGGGTTCAACCACGGAAGCCAGACCATCGAAATCGACAGCTCTCAACCTTTCAATAATGCGCCATCAAATGAAGAATGTCACCAATTTCCAGATTTGCGCGACGCAGATTCTGGAAGTGAGAACAATGATGAAGATGGTTACATCAACATCCCTCTTGAAGAACGCTTTATTCCATCAACTCCCCCTGCTACAACAAATTCTCCTACCTCCTCAACTGAGATAATACGAGTCCCCCTCGTAGATAACCACCAAGAGATGATTGACTTGATTGATGAATACGACAATGTCCACATCATCGTAGAAGCTATCAGAGAATCAACCAATGACTACAGCACCACCCAGAGGCACCTGATAAGGGAGATCGAACGAGAATACGATTCATACATCGCCAGTTATGGAGCGCAAGAATCTTGCACTCTACGCAGACATATCCAAGAACTATCGGATTCCCTTCAAGCCCAAATTACGATAGAAGCTCAACAGCCAAAAAGGCCCCACTACCCGATGGGAGAAGTCGAATTCTGCATCAACCAGAGGCAAATATACCAAAAAGTATATTGTGCCCTAGCCGGATAAGCTTTTCCCTACTCATCGATTCAAAAGGATACGCTTGCGTCAATGAGAACCCATCTGGAAAGAGCTACTGGAAACCCACAGAATTATGCTGATATCAGAATGGTGGGAGATCTTAGAACCCTTCTAGATCTCGTCGAAACTAGAAAACACCTCACAGCCTCATAAAACTACATTCACTCCACCATTGGTCATCATGTTGAGCTGATAATTAATGAACTAAACCACTCAGTATATGAAGAAGAAACTCTTGAGGTAACAAGATTCATTCCACACTTGTCACAAATTAACTTAGCAACCTACGTGACAACTCGACTACGCGGAATGTACACTGACGAAGATGTAGAGCTTGATGTTTATCGCAATGGATATCATAAAATATTCAGCAAGCTAATCTACGTCTTCACAGACTCGGACTTTCCCTTCACCTGTGAGCAACATCAACACATTCGACGAGTATGCCAAGCAACCAGATCCTTCGGAGGAGACCCTTTGGCTAGTGACTTTGAAAAAGTGAAAATTCAGTTAATGGCCTTAATCGCCTCGATAGGTCGAAACCACCCCCAGTGTGAGATTGTTCAAACTCACACCTGCACAAGAGTTGACCCTAATGGACCAGTCAAACGGTCAGTTAGATACATCAGCTATGGGATGGCAATTCTTGACCGATTAGCCACTGATCACTTCAAAAGCTTCGGGATGGAATACACTAACCAGCCGACTCTAATTGCTGACATGATAGAGCAATTCCTTCGATACTCCTCCAGGATACGCCCTACCTAGGAGCCACGGTAACCACTCCAACTCCCGGGACGCATCCAACATCATTTAAAGAAGAAAGGACTAAGTCGAGCTCTCGACTTTAAAAGAGCGCTTCTCGGGAGGCAACCCGTGTTTTACATTTCATCAAATTTTACTTTCCAAGAAGTGATGAAATCTCCGACTATCTTTCACACTCGGATATGCAAAGAATACCTCCACCTTCAAGGAAGTATCCGCATCCAAAGAATCTTATATCCGACGTGTTCACACCTACGAGACCAATCACAAGAAGACTTGATCAAGAGTGAACCCAGCAAGATGAAGTTTGGCAAACGCATACCAAGGAACATTTCAACTACTGGGGAGTACCTCTATACCAATCTCTTTCCTTCGTTATAAATATACCATATACGCTTATCACTAAGTGTGGAATTCAAACCCAACACACACTGCTAAAGAATATGTCTTAGATGTTTCAAATCCTAAGTGTGAGATCTTTACCCCATTCAGAACTTAAAATAACATCGAGGACGATGTTCTTTTAAGTATAGGATATCAGTAGTTACACTACTGTAAAATGGATAATTGTATATGCCTGATTCTAAACTCGCTGCTCTTTTAGATCATCCTTCTCCAAAAAGTAACTCGAAAATTTTACAAAATTCTTTACAAAAGTGAATTAAAAATATGTCGAAAATGAAAATTTTTAAACAAAGAAAGATTTACTTTGGGGAAGAAGGATAAATAAAATATGAATTCCTTTGGAAAATTAGTTTAGTAATCCCATAAAGAGCATCGCATGACTAGGCACACAACAAAACAACTTTCAATTCGTGAGGTATCTTGAGCCATATAAAGCATTCACTTTTAATGCTTCACTTCTTCGATGCTTGAGTGTGCCAATGCATGCGTTTAGAATCAGAACTTGTTCCTGTTATGCATTCCGAACCCGAACTGGTGAGTAAAAAGGAGATCGAATCACATCACTCTTAAACCCATCCGTACACCCAAAAAGAAATACGTTATCCCTACCCTCTCAAAAGCATCCCTCAAACTTCATAGAAAGTTCCAAAGATGAAAGAAGAGAAGCTACAAGGATACAACGTCGAAAAAAATTTAAAGAAATTCGAAGAAAAGAAAGTCAAATGGAGAAAAAGACTCTTTCCAAAAATCATAAGAAAAGGGTATCAATCCTCCCAGAAATTACAGCTTTCCTCTTCACCAAAAAGAAACCCATAAAAAACTAACACAACCCCCCTCTCATATCATCAACACTCCACTCCAAAAACTTTACATCACCCCCTCCTAGAAAGATTGTGGCTAGATTGACTTCGCTCTCACCTAAAAGGTAACGATTTGATTCTCGATCAAGCCTATGATGATAAACGATACATGACTAGCGTTAATGGATTGATTGATAATACTAGAATAGGAAAGCCTAAACACTTTGAGTGATTGGAGTGACAACCTTGAGAGGATCGCCTAGTCATGTATCCAAGATCAAAGATCAAAAGCATGCTCCCAAATATTACAACCCTACCTTTTCAAAAGCATAAATATTTTATTTTTCCAAAACCCCCACAATAAAAAGTTTCACCTTAAAATATTTCATTATCTACTTATCATTAACTATGCTTGAAATTCGAGTTTGCTTGAGGACAAGCAAAGTTCTAAGTGTGGGATAATTGATATAACGTAAAAAGTCGTGTAAAAAGATTTGAGATAAAGCACCCATCACTGAGATATCTCTTATCCAAGATCTTCGTTTTCAAATTACGAACCCTACCGAAGAAGAATCAGTAAAAACGGACGAAGAATGAAGATTCTGCGTACGTCGAAAAATTCAAATGATTTGTACAAGACATCTAAAGATCAAAGATACATGATCGTGCTCCAACGGTTGGTCAGGGAATCGCTTCCTTGTCATTGCGGACCTCATGCTCGAGGCCGGCGATCGGTGGGTGGTTTTAAATTTATATTTTGTCGAGGGCCTAAACCTTTCCGAACTACCTACTATTACTGGGTACGAATACCTTATATTAATATACGGTAATGATGATCTAGGGTCGTTCCTCTCGACGGTAGAATTGAAACGGAACTCGTTCGGATAACTTAGTACTTAAGCTGAGGTTTTGGATAGCTGGATAGGTATTTGTTTTTGGTGTTTTCTAAATTAACTACAGTACAGAAAAATAAATACTAAACTACGGATAGGGTAAGCAGATAGATAGAGATTGTGATTGCTGAAGTTTCAATATTCCAGTTTCGGGATGATGTTCATTATAAAAGATAATTGGAGACTTTCCTTTAATAAAATTAACAGAGGTTTGGTGTCAACACTAGCATCCTACGATTTAAGTGGAAACCCTAAGTCGCATGTCACTGAATACTAGGTTATCTTGAGTCTGATCAGATCAGGCTGCTCAGTCCCCCAACACTGTCCGATGATGACTAGTGACCCATCTTGGAGTCAACTCCTGGGCGCATGAATAAGACAACAGATCGATATTTGATTTCTGACCTTTCTTAACACCTAATTCTAATTGATTTTATTAAGGTTCGTACTAATTGCTTTCTAATGTATGTTAAACTGTCAGATCAAGGGGTTTAAGCATCCTACACTACAGCTGAATGTTTGCTTTCTTTTCAAGATATCTTAGATTTAATCAAGGAGCACAAATACTTCTGTCAAGGTGTAGACCCTCCTTTCTGATCAAACGTTCATCCCTAGGTTCGTTTCTCGGTGTATACTATGTTTTTCAGCAGTTCCACAACTTTTATATATACCTAGACCATTATTAGGAAGGGTGACTTCCAGTATCCACGGTGTCATATGCTTACGACCGGTCGGTAGCTTCCACGCATTTGTACTCCACCAGCGGTGTTTCCAGCGCTATACTAAGTATTGGGCCATTTTACATCATGTCCACAGCTTCATACAAAAACACAGATAACTATCTACCGATACTAGGGTTAGCTAAGTCCTAATACAAAAGTAATAGCCACGTGAAAGCTTGGAAAGGGTGGATTGGGTGGTTTAGATCTACCGCTTGAAAAGTTTAACCCGATACATAGCATAACAATTTCCAATCACATATTTAATTAAAGATTAATTTAACATCATCCCTACTCCTAAATATCTACATTTCAACAATCATAATATTACACTACTCAATAAACATGGCAATAAGTAAAGCACATACCATAATATTACGCATGGATAAATCAGACATAATAACATCATGAGGTAATAGATATCACTGGATAATAGAGCAGCGTAATAAGAGAATAGAACTTGTAATCCTTGAATAAAAGCTTGAACACCAATACTCCTTGATTACAAAAGCTAATCTCTACTCTAATCTACTAGCTACCCACTAATTACTCTCTAACTTCTCTAGAGAGAGAAGTTAGAGAGAGAAACTAACTAAGAAAGAAAATTACAAGTGTGTGTGAAAGTGAATTGTGTTGTGTGTTGAATGGATTGATTTTTTTGAATGGTTTGAATGGTTTAAGCCTCTATTTATAGGATTTCAAGATATGATTTTACACTTAACACCCTCGTTCCAATTTAACACTGAAATACACCCCCGAGCTATGAAATTCGACACCAAATAGGGCGTATTCGGTAGCGAATAATGCGTATTCGGTAGCAAACGGGGCGTATCCGGCACCGTAGAGGGGGTATACCACCCCTACAGGGGGTATACGGCCTCCACGGGGGCATATACGGCCCTTGTGGCGGTGGTGTACCCTGGGTCGTGGTCTTGTGTGCTGGATCGTAAGTCTTGTGCACTAGTCGAACTTCGTTTGGCCATAACTTCTTCATTCTTGATCGTTTTCAGCGTTCTTTATATCCACGTGATCGTAATTACCTGAAGATCATAATGAACTAATCAAAGAATAATTTCAAGGTAATATGCTAAAAAGTGCTCGTAGAACGTGACCGTATCGTTTATGCTTTGTTTTGTACGTTATTTAGCCATTTTACTTGATTTTTGAAGCAATGCCTTATTTTTAGATTTAATAATGAATTATGATGAAAAAGTATTGATATTTAATGATTTTATCCATTTTGAGGCTAAAAAGGTGGAAATTATGTACGCAAAAATGTGACTTTTTACGTCAAATCAAATATCCCACACTTAGACATTGCTTGTCCTCAAGCAATACTTCAACTATCCTCACTTTAAAAAGATATTTTAGGTCCGATTTTTGCGAATTAAAATATTTCTTAGAACAACAATTCCTCATATGGATAACCTGTTTCAGAAAATTGAGATAAATAAGATAATTGTTCTAGAAATAAGAAAGGAATATCTTTGGGCATGCTTCTGATTCTCGTGATCTTTAGCATACACATGACTTAGGCAATCTCACCGGTGGTCACTCAATTCACTCAGAAGTGAATCGGGTTTCCTATCATTCTAAACAAATGAAATTGCTCAAAAGCCAGTCATGTAGCATTCGTCATCATAGGCTTGATCAAGAATCAAATCTCCACCACTTAGGTGAGGACGGTGCTAATTATCCCAAGACATTCATCGGGTTGTAGTGTGAAGTGAGGGTTAAGGGTATGGATAGTGGGATGTTTTTAGTTTTAAAGGGGTATGCTTATCTCAGGACTTTTAAACTTATGAAAAACTTTATTTAGATACACTTTTTAATGAAAACATAAACGGATGACGGTAAGGAAGTAAAGATAGCTGACTTCTATCTTTGAAAACACACGGAATATATATATTTTTTAGATCGGAGTTTTTGAGAGATTTGAAGAACTTAGCTTTATTTCTATGACATATTTTTGGCTTAGAATTTCTTTGCTAAGGAGATTCTAAGAGATTTTTATTATTATTTTTTCTGCCTTTTGAGATCCTTTCTTACTTTCATTTTTTCAATCTTTTGACATTTCGAATTTTACTTGGTGTCAATTTTTCACACCTTCAGACTTTCTCGATATTTTTGAGATTTTGATTATTGAAACGCACACGAGAAACTTTGAGTAAAACACGAGATTTATGATTTTTTAGTGAAAGCAAAAGGAATACCTAAATAGCATTTTTCAAAAATTTAAAATTCCAAGGTAAGGTTTTGGTGGGTATGGAAGTGAGTGGGTTTTAAAACTTGGGTTTTCAAGAAACGAAAAGGCTAAGGCTCAACAGGGTTTACTAAGCGGATCATCGATACTAAAAATGAGTATCGGCAGGGTTAGGCTTGAAGAGATATGAGAAAATGGGTTTATTTCCTAAGGAATGTCAAGGTCATCTAATTGCACCTATACCACGTACGGTACTCACCAATATGGTCTCGAAATGCATACCAGGAGGAAGTTCTAATTCAGAAATGCATACATCGGCAGACACAACAAATGAATAGTGAAGCATTTAAAATGAATGCTTATATAGGTTCAAGATACCTCACTATAATTAATATGGGTTGTATGTGCTTAGTCATGCGCTGCCCCTAAGATTATCATTTCTTAATTTGAGAAATTCCTACCTTATTTACACTACTTTCCAAAATAACTTACTCATATTTAAAATGGCTCCTCTTAGAAATATTAAAATTCAAAGAAATAGCAGAGCTAACTGAATGAGTAGCTATCTACTATCGAAGTTAAGCTCATGCTTTTCTTTGTTTTATGCAAAAAATTTAAAATTTTTGATCAATTTTTAAAGTGAGGAACATTTTCTGAGTTGCTATTTGGACACAAAAATCTATCTAAGGTATTCTATACCGCTATTCCACACATAGAGAAACATTGTCCCTAATGTTCTCTTCAGTGGAGATTTTATTGGAAGTAAAATCCCACACTTAGAGTTTAAACATATAAGAAAATGTTTCTCAAGTGTTTGTTTTGGGCTGGAATCCCACACTTAATGATAAGTTTAGGATATGGTATAGATTACTTTGATTAAATAACAGTACTAAGTAAAGCAAAATGATAAAAACGGAGAAAGGATAAAGAAACTCCCCAGGTAGCTAAAGTTGAAGGTCTAATTATGCCGCGAGAAGAATTCCTTGAAATCTTCGTTAGGTGGCAGCTCCTTTAGCTCTAGGGGTTTGCTTATAAATACGGGCTTCGCCTTTCATTTCATCCAAAACATTTGTGAAGTAATCTCGTAGGTGTGTACATGTTGGATATACCTTTCCATTCAACTTCATATTTTTGCAATCAAAAGGATTCACTGTCTCAGAATGAAAAGATGTTTTCTACTACAAAGCTTTCTATAGAACATATATTTTTAAACGAGTTCGAGCATAATGCATGAAAGTAGTATGCAAGTACCTCAAATGCTCGAAACACGTGAACTAATTTTCATTAAAAACTTTTCTATTTTTCCGAGACAAGTGATTTTGCAAAAATTGAGTTGAAATATTTTGAAAATAATTTTTGGTATATCCAAGTATGAAGGATATTCAAAGATTTTCTTCACTTATCAACACACTACTATCAACACGTCTTATTGCACGGGTTGCCTCCCGAGAAGTGCTATTGTTATAGTGAGAGCTCGACTTGGATAGATTGTAGAAAATAAAGCGAAGTGATGGCATCCTCCGGATACTGGAAAAGTGATGGCCTCTCCTTGATGAACTAGTCATAGACAACTAGAAATCATATACGTGTCTGAAAGCACCATCTCTTCCCCTGCAAGGTAATGCTCCAAAGATTTCCAAATTTAATAAACTGTAAGCTCCCCTTATTGCCTTTCCATCATTCTCAAAGATTCTTTATCCATAGGCGTCAATCCTTGCTTGTTAGGCATTTGTACAGGTAGAACCAGCAAACGTGATCTAACAAACAAGTGATTATCCTCCAAATCAAAGATTCACTAGTTTGCGAGAAAAAAAAACTATCAAAGTGAGTACTTTGAAGATAAAACAACCAGTGTATGACTTGGAGTCTAATCTCACACTAAAAGTGTTAGTTGCCCAAAACTTCACCGTAGCAGATATGGAAATACTAGTATTATTAGTTGAATCAGGTAGCCAAGAATAGAGATATCCAAAGCACACATTTTTAAACGAGTTCAAGCATAATACACATATTGACATACAGATCAGGATATCAGATTAAGCATTAGTATCTCATGTATGTTCACGTAAATATATGTAGGTACCTCAAATGCTCGAAACATGCCAGTGGGTATGTAAGATGACTAATGCTCCTAACTCCTAGTAGGTTTCCATGAGAGTGAAAGGGATACTGAGAACTTGAGATCTTAGATAATGGTAAAAATTGGATTTTACAATAAAGCTCAAACAAGTGGGAGTAGGAAGTTTTAAGGTTTTGACAAAAATTTCAATGAAGTAACTTCGCAAACCATCCTTTTTGTTCATAAAAATAAAGAAAACTTGGAACAATTTTTAGGGATCATTTTCTACTTATTTGGGTTAGCTTACTACTTATCCTACTACGTTAGACACGGGTTACCTCCCGAGAAGCGCTTGTTTTTGTTCGAGTCTCTAGCTTGACTCCATCACTATTTATTAGGCAATCCTAGCGGCCTCTGTGCATCCATCAGTAGACACAAGGGGTAATATTGGTACATACCTAAGAGTTTAAGTCAAGTTAGGGTTAGGGTATGTCCAATATAAGGAGATGTTTCAAAGTGAGGGAAAGGTTTTACCGTAGGTATAACAAATCTCTCAACTTTTAATACCTCCGTAGGTCAGGTTGACAGAATGGGTTGGTCAAAGGAATCCTCACCTCTCAATGATGTATAAGACATTATATGGTGGAGAGATAGTTTGAAGGGAAACCATGACGGAGATCCCTCCTTGCTTCCTATGGTCTTTTGGTCAATGATAATGTTGTACTCTGGGCATGGAGGTGGGACAGCATCCGTTTTCATCTCCAATCTTGTAGCAACATTCTCATCGACTACTTGGGTGACAGGTTCTCTGGCATTTGAAAGTTCAACTAGGTCAGGGAGTGATTCATTCGAAAGGATAGTTGGGACATTATCAACCACAAAGTGTTGCGGGATGCTGTCAACCACGTTGGCTAGAATAGGAATGAGATCACTTCTCAGAGTTGGCGTGTATTTTTCCGGTCCTTCTGAAGCTGGGTCTTCTGTGTAAATCTCCATCTTCGGGCTTTCTAATTCTATCTCTTCGTCCACCAAGTCATACTCGTCACTTCGGCCAGAAGTTTCAAGTTGAAATGACTCGGAAAGTTCCTCTAGAATGAACTCCTCAGTGGTTTCGGATGTAGATAGGTTAAGAATGGGTGGAAGTGAGGATTTAGAAGATTGGTTAGGTGTAGGGTTTGAAGGAATTTTGCCACCAAACTCATGAGAATGAAAGTCTGTCTCAAGTGTAGATGTGGTGTATGGGTGCCTCTCATCTTCCTGTAGCTTATAATCAGTTGTAACTTTATCCCTAGTTTCATTACTTCTTGCTTCGACTAGTGCTTCTATTTTAGACATCTTTTCAGTACATCTTCTAAGCATGTCTTCTTGGTCTTTAAGTGCTTGTTCAAGTCGATTGCCAAAAAGTGAAAGAGTAGCATTATTGCTGAGATAAGCTATGGGCATATTTCTCAAGTTAGAATTCTCGTATGGTTGTGGTTCGTATACAGGGTAAGATGAGTGTGGGTAGACATTGAATGGTTCAGGATAGTAAGTTTGGTATTGATGTTGTTGGACAACATAAGGGTCATACTAGTATTGAGAATCTAAATACCCTATGTTATCTGAATAAGTCGTACTATACCTTTGACATTCATTATCTATGTGGGCATCACTCCTACGTCTATCTTGGATTGATTTAACAAGACTATCTAACTGATCACTTAATTATTGTAGAGTAGCCATCTCCAAGTTATCAGTAAAGACGGCACACGAAGAAGGTTTTAGAATTTAAGTTGGGGTGAGAAGGGAATTTAAACTATGCTAATCTAATCTAACTACACTAATAAACGGGTGGAAAGTAACTTCGGATAGGGATGGTGAATCCCAATCCAAAAGGATAGCTTAAAAACTAAATTTGTCCAAACAAGCTCTAAATCGTACTACCGTCCCCGGCAGCGGCGCCAAAAATCTGATCGTGCTCCAACGGTCGGTCAGGGAATCGCTTCCTCGTCGTTGCGGACCTCACGCTCGAGGCTGGCGATCGGTGGGTGGTTTTAAATTTATATTTTGTCGGGGGCCTAAACCTTTCCGAACTACCTACTATTACTGGGTACGAATACCTGATATTAGTATGCGGTAATGATGATCCAGGGTCGTTCCTCTCGATGGTAGAATTGAAACGGAACTCGTTCGGATAACTTAGTACTTAAGCTGAGGTTTTGGATAGTTGGATAGGTATTTGTTTTTGGTGTTTTCTAAATTAACTACAGTACAGAAAAGTAAATACTAAACTATGGATAGGGTAAGCAGATAGATAGAGATTGTGATTGCTGAAGTTTCAATATTCCGGTTTCGAGATGATGTTCATTATAAAAGGTAATTGGAGACTTTCCTTTAATAAAATTTACAGAGGTTTCGTGTCAACACTAGCATCCTACGATTTAAGTGGAAACCCTAAGTCGCATGTCACTGAATACTAGGTTATCATGAGTCTGATTAGATCAGGCTGCTCAGTCCCCCAACACTGTCGGATGAGGACTAGTAACCCATCTTGAAGTCAACTCCTGGGCGCATGAATAAGGCAACAGACCGATATTTAATTTCTGACCTTTCTTAACACCTAATTCTAATTGATTTTATTAAGGTTCGTACTAATTGCTTGCTAATGTATGTTAAACTGTCAGTTATGTTGGATCAAGGGGTTTAAGCATCCTATACTACAGCTGAATGTTTGCTTTCTTTTCAAGATCCCTTAAATTTAATCGAGGAGCACAAATACTTCTGTCAAGGTCTAGACCCTCCTTTGCGATCAAACGTTCATCCCTAGGTTCGTTTCTCGGTGTATACTACGTTTTTCAGCAGTTCCACAGCTTTTATATATACCTAGACCATGTTCAGGAAGGGTGACTTCCAGGTATCCACGGTATCATATGCTTACGACCGGTCCGTAGCTTCCACGCATTTGTACTCCACCAGCGGTGTTTCCATCGCTATACTAAGTACTGGGCCGTTTTACAGCATGTCCACAGCTTCATACAAAAACACAGATAACTATCTACCGATACTAGGGTTAGCTAAGTCCTAATACTAAAGTAATAGCCACGTGAAAGCTTGGAGAGGGTGGATTGGGTGGTTTAGATCTACCGCTTGAAAAGTTTAACCTGATATATAGCATAAAAATTTCCAATCACATATTTAAATAAAGATTAATTTAACATCATCCCTACTCCTAAATATCTACATTTCAACAATCACAATATTACACTACTCAATAAACATGGCAATAAGTAAAGCACATACCATAATATTACGCATGGATAAATCAGACATAATAATAATATGAGGGAATAGATATCACCGGATAATAGAGCAGCGTAACAAGAGAATAGATATTGCAATCCTTGAATAAAAGCTTGAACACCAATACTCCTTGATTAAAAAAGCTAATCTCTATTCTAATCTACTAGCTACCCACTAATTACTCTCTAACTTCTCTAGAGAGAGAAGTTAGAGAGAGAAACTAACTAAGAAAGAAAATTACGTGTGTGAAAGTGAATTGTGTTGTGTGTTGAATGGATTGATTTTTTTGAATGGTTTGAATGGTTTAAGCCTCTATTTATAGGCTTCCTAGATATGATTTTACACTTAACACCCTCGCTCCAATTTAACACTGAAATACACCCCGAGCTATGAAATTCGACACCAAAAGGTGTATATTCGACACCAAATAGGGCGTATTCGGTAGCAAATAGGGTGTATTCGGTAGCAAATGGTGCGTATCCGGCACCGTAGAGGGGGTATACCACCCTACAGGGGGTATTCGACCCCAAAGAGGGGGTATACGGCCTCTACAGGGGCGTATACGGCCCCTAGAGGGTGGTATACGGCCCTTGTGGGGGTGGTGTACCCTGGGTCGTGGTCTTGTGTGCTAGATCGTAAGTCTTGTGCACTGGTCGAACTTCGTTTGGCCATAACTTCTTCATTCTTGATCCGTTTTTAGCGTTCTTTATATCCACGTGATCGTAATTACCTGAAGATCATAATGAACTAATCAAATAATAATTTCAAGGTAATATGCTAAAAAGTGCTCGTAGAACGTGACCGTATAGTTTATGCTTTGTTTTGTACGTTATTTACCCATTTTACTAAATTTTTGAAGCAATGCCTTATTTTTAGCCTTAATAATGAATTATGGTGAAAAAGTATTAATATTGAATGATTTCATCCATGTTGGGGCTAAAAAGGTGGAAATTATGTACGCAAAAATGTGAATTTTTACGTCAAATCAATACATCTCAGGGATTTCTTTTCATCAATGTTTTCGTTTTTGAAAACAAATCCAACGCAAAAAGAATCAACAAAAACGGACGCATAACGAAGAAGATACGCGTGAAACGAGATACAAGCAAACGGGCAACGACCCGGGATGGCAGGAAGCAGGCCACCGCCGGCCACCCTCCAGCCGCCGCCGGCCTCCCTCCAGCCGTCATCTCCCGTCTCCACCTCCTTTTTCCGTCCTTGCTCGTACTCGTCAGGTACATGTGCTAGCACTTTCTGCAACTTTAGGGTACACGTGCTACCACTTTCTGCGCCTTTTGGGTACATGTGCCACCATTTCCGGGCAAGTACAACCCCCGAAAACCTGCTTACTTGCACCTTGGATGGCTAATATGCACCGGATTTCAGCTATAAATAGAGGCATCATGGTTCATTTCAAGACACACCTTCCACAACTTACAAAATCAATAATACTTCTTCCATACTTTGTTAGTTTTACTTTCTCATTCTATTAGGCTAGTTTAGGGAACTTATTTACAATAGAACGAAATCAAGGAACGTTCTTGTCATCTTTGGTGTACGCTTGGAGTAACGCTTATTAATTCAAGTCTATTCCTTCTCGCATATTAATCCTGGTTCTTTCTATCCTAATCTATCTTAATTAAATATGTATGCTTTAATTATGCTAGAGATAGTTTGTGCCATGCTTAGCGAATAGATTACTATTGTATTTGTTGTGATGTAGTTAGCATAAATAATTATGGGATGACTTTAAGTATGTCGTGAAATAATATGACGGCCCCTATTCAACTGTTTACTCGATATAGTGCTGGAAACGCTTTTAGGCGGAGTACAAATGTACGGAAGTCGGTAAACGACCAAACGTAATTGTATTATGGATCGACATTATTAAAATGGAAACTTTATGCAACGAACTTATCTTATCCTTATGATTTTAAACCTACAACTTATATTCGTCTTTAACTTAACAAACGTGATTGTAACCTTGTAAAGAGGAGTCGCGAACCTTAATACTTGGTCAATAGTTATCTGTGTCAAAACTATGGTTTAATTGTAACGTCACGCAGTCATCATAAAATGCAATGTGATTACGTGGAATTGCCATAAGTATAGTACACTTCAAATCACAATGTACTTATCATGCAAACATCACGAAGCAATTAAATTCATAATGGAAACATAGGTTAACGATTAAATACATTGTGAACTACCATAGTACTTTCTAATATGGTCTGGGTTTAAGTTTATGCAAAAAGCCGTCAGCATTTTAATTAGATTAGTTAGTTTAGATTAGATTAGAGTAGGTAGGGTATAGGCTAAATAACCATTCACGAAAACCTAGGGATTTGTTAATTGTATTGAGAAAGGCAAGTTTAAAATCCAATTTAAAATGATACTTTTCCCTTGAGCTCCGAAACCTAAAGTAAGCTACGCAAGAAACCTAAACGTTTTCCCTCGTTTATCATTCTTGAGTCTCACTAATAGGAATTGATCAACTAAATCCGAACATATGCTCTAAGTTAGTTGTTTACCAGATTTGTGATCTTTATGGTATTAAGAACGATTAGACTTATTATGGACTTGCTACTCTGTTCCTTCGCCCATTAGCGAATGCGTTCAATAATAAGGGTCACTGACTCCCTCACAGGAGAGTGTGGAGAGTTGAGCATTGTTTGTCTGATCAGAACCATGACACCTTAGTTCCTCGTGATATATTAGTTGATAACCGACTAATAAGGAATCTATTTGTTATAGCATAAGCTATCATATCTAGTAAACATTCCCAATTTAGTTAGATGTTCCCCCCTAAAAGTCATCATCCCATTTTATGAGCTAATAAAATCACAACAAATACTACTTTCCATCATCTAATTTTCTATTATCTTTTATTTGCTTTATTTAGTTTACTTAGTTAATTGAAACAAAACCCCAACGCACTCTTATAAAAACCCCTTTTACTAGAAAAAGAAAGATTGATTGGATCACCTCCGTTTCAATTCAGTTTCTCTTTAAGAACGACTCTAGGTCATACTTACTACCTACTAGCCTTTGGTTAAGTATTGGTAAGTCATACTTAGACCCCAGCAAATATAAATTTAAAACTTTCCACACCACACCGATCGGTTGGCGTTGTGATCGCTCGCATCGCCAACAGAGCTGATAAAGGAAATAAGAAAGAATATGATGATGATGAAATGGAGGATCAATTACATATCTCTTCTATTCTTACGAAAAGGAAAAGGACCATTGAAATACCTACATCTAGGTCCACCTCCTCTAAGCATCAAAAGAAAACATTCACTGAGGAGGATATATCAGCTACCATGCATCAGCTACAAACAATTTTGGAAATTCCTAAATCACCACCAAAGCCTCAATTAGATATTGTCATATCTGAGGTAAACCCAACCCCAACAACACTAGTAACCTTACAAATCACTTACCAATTCCAAACACCAGCAACCCAACAAAAGCAATAATCATAACAACAACAACAAAAGCCACAAATCCATTTGAAATCACAATACCAGCTACTTCTGCCCTAGCTCTCCTTCTCTCTTCTGATTCTACAGCTGGAAGCATTCACATAAATGAAACAAGAGAGGAAAGAATAGCAAGAAAGATCAGAGAGAGAAAAAATATGGAGCGAAAAATGATATTAAAAATTCAAGCTGAGGTAGAAGCAACAGAAGAAGAAGAAAGAAAAAGGAAGCTGAAAGAACAATCAGATGCTGACAGACAATATTTGTTAAAATTAAGTGGAAAGGAGGCTAAGGAAAGAGAAAGGTCTCTTAAATCGAAAAGAGATCAGGAAGAAGGTGATGCAGTGTTCATTCGTGTACTGCAAGAAGTAGAAGAAGCATAACAACAACAAGAAAAGGCTGATGTTGTTTCTAAAAAGAAAAGAGGAGATAAAGCATTAGTGGATAAGTTATGGGATAAAATTGATAGAAAGAAGTATGCAGCTAGGATGATTGGTAGATCAAATCCTACTCCTATCACCAAGGTCTATCTGACAAAAGCGAAAGAATCAATCTCAGGCTCAGCTACTGATTCACAGAGGTTCGGAGACTTAAGCAATCAATCTTGATCAAGTCTGCAAGCTACATAGAGAAGAATGGAATGAAATCAAACTTGCTATCAGTCACTCCTCTACTGCTGCAAAGAAAGAGGTGTTGAATGAAATTGATAGGCTATTTCAGAAGATGGTTAACTTGCAGCTACTCAGACCAGAAGATACTATCATACATGGTGAAGAGATAGTGCAGCCACCAAGGCCAAGGTATAGGTCAGGTACCAGCAGCATATACCGTATCCCAAACACTTCAAAGTTAAATCTGAAAATCCTTGATGGTGTGCCAAGAGTTGAAGGCACTAAGGTAACTGAAGGAGAAAAAGGCTTGGTCTACAAAGACTTAAAAGGTGCTTTAAGATTTCAGAGAGAAGCTGAGTTGGAGAAAATAGATCATGAGCAACTTGTTCATCTGATCAGGTGTTCTAGCATGCTTGAAAAGAACTCACACATGAGAAAAGCTATCATTGAAGAAGCCTTGGCCAGACAGTTTAGATACCTTCCTTCTACAGAGAAATACGAGCTAGCTAATGAGCTTGGTATTGTGAAAGAGGAAGAAATATGGAGCAGCCTATAATAAGTTTTGTAATAGATTAGATTTATTGTAGCTTGAACCACTTATAATATTTATATTTTTCAGTTCAATAATATCTGATCTTTTGAGAAAAGCAAAGTGCAAAACTCAAATGATATCAAAAGAATCCAAAAAGAAAAATGAATGGATCACATGTACAAGTCACTGAATGCTAAAATTCTTAAGCACTAACTATAAATTTCTACAGTAACAAGTTTGTTTAGGGAGCTTCGATCACAATTATTTAGGGGGTGATTGTTGAGTCACTAATAGCTGACCAACTCAATGATAACAAACTCGATGAAGAAAATGACTAAGTCGAAGATGTTGTTGCTTATGTTATTAATCATTGGTCGCTATTCATTCTACTCGAGGAATCTGATATGCTGAGAAAGATTAAAACTCAACTTGGTGTGTCGCTGATACTAGCAGCGAGAGTCTTACATCTTTAAATGAATAAAGGAAAAAATCACTGCCCAAATAAAAGTTAGTTGCTGAAGATATTCAATTCAAGTCACTCTACAAGAGCACGATAGTTCGCAGTGAGTGAGAAGGATTATCTCATCTTCAGTGACTACTCTAATAAGTTTCTAATCAAGTGCAAGTTGCTCTTCAGTCTTATGTCAGCAAGTGTCTTTCATATCTTCATAAATATCTGGGGGATTACATGGCAGCAAGTGATTGGTGTTAAGGAAGATGCGATATTTGAGGTAACAGAAATGAGACTACTAATTTAATCAAGACTCAGAGATCAAACCAATCAAATAGCGACACGTGTCATTCCAAGATCATGATTTGAAGGAAATGTTTACAAGACATCTACACTATAAATAGAGTAATACTATCTACTTAGAAACTTGCCGTTTGTACGTGTTAATCACGTGTTCGTTCAGTGAGTAGTTTGTCTAAGCATGTAGCAGCGACCAACGAGTAAGCAGTTAGCGTGTTTGTCCACTACTGCTCAGCTCATTTTTAATAGTTTAGCTAGAGTGTTTGATTTGAATTAGCCTTGTCTAGTTCATTCTGCAATCAACACTGAATAATACTTATGAATAATAAAGATCACAGTTCAGCTGCTATTTAGCATTTGACTTAACTGTCATATCTATATCTGTTATACTATGTTTATATATCAGAATAAAAACTTGGAAATAAACTTGCATATAAATCATAAAAAGTTTTTAATTGTATTCAACCCCTCCCCCCTTCTACAATTAAACTTTACTTATTGTGATTCCATTTCACTTCGTAATAGTGATTACGAGACTCTCGGTATGTTATTTATTTATTGCCATGAATTGCGAGTAGTTTATTATTGTGATTGTTGATGATGTAGATAATTATAAGTAGGGATGACATTATATAATTAGTGTACGAAAATCGTAAAGTAATATGATGGCCCCTATTCAACTGTTTACTCGATATAGTACTGGAAACTGATGCGTCACCAGCGGTCGGTAAGGATTTTACCCTTGTCATTGCACCGGCTACTGGCGACGACGATCAGTGGGTGTTTTAAATTTTTAATTGCGGGGCCTAAGTTTTCCCTAACAATGCTAATCCTAAGGGTGAGCAAGTGGTAGGTATGACCTAGAGTCGTTCTTCAAACCGACTGAATTGAAAAGGCATGGCAGATGAGGGCTTTCAAACTGGTGAAGGGTTTATAAAATAGTGGGGGAGTTTAAGTTTTTATATTAACTAACTTAGGCAAGTAAATAAGTAAAAGCGAAATCAAAATAAATGATAAAGCAGATAAGATAAAGATAGTGTTTGCTGAGACTTCGTTAATTAAGTTATGGGATGATGTTTGGAGAAACTGTCTTAAAAGATATTTGTTAATTGTTACTCTTGGATACTTGTGATGTAAACACTAGATTCCCTACTAATTAAAGCTCCATTAGCATGTCACACTGGGAGCTAGGTTATGGTAACATTACAAAGTATTTAGAATAATAAACAAAATCTTAATTATGGTTTAATAATACTTTCATATGAACGGGAACAAAATCTAAAGGAACTAGACAAAACTGGATCATATAACGATTCCTTGTCATCCTAACAGATTCGTATATTTAAAAAGTTCATTTATGACTTTAAACCAGCCCTTGCTTAAGACTACCCAATAAATCCCTTAATTATCCACAGCGTTCCTCGCTTAAAGTGGATCCGCCGCTTCAAACCTTGGTCATGTCTTGTCCTACGATAATCCCCCATGTAGCCTTGCGGTTCTATAGTTTCATACCTTTGACAAATTATATTGACACAGATGATAGACTACCTTTTAATTGGACGTCGTTAAAAAGGTGTTGTAATCACGTTTATTGGTGGAAAGGCGATTAGATTAAGTTGAAGTTTAAAAGTCTATTTAGAAAGGTTAATTAAACTAGGTTTCTCATTTTATATATTAGTCCGTAATATAACTACCTTCGGTCGTTACTCGACTTCCATACATTTGTACTCCACCTTGAAGTGTTTCCAGTACTATATCGAATGACAGTCAAATAGGGGCCATCATATTACTTCGTAATATTGTACCATTTCGTAATATGACTGCCTTCCATCATTCCTCGACTTTCATAGATTTTGTACTCCATCTTGAAGTGTTTCCAGTGCTATATCGAGTAACAGTTGAATAGGGGCCGTCATATTACTTTATGATAATTAAGACCGTTTATATTTACTACTATGATGATCCTAAGGCAACAATCAAACAAGAACATGCAATAAGACGATCAAAGCAATACTACCGATCTTCAATATTTAATTATAAATCATCCCATAATTTAATAACTACATCGCAAGCAAACACAACAAGTATACTACTCTCTAATCATGGCAATAACTAAATATAGCATAATCAATATAAACGTAATTAATTAAGATAGATAAGGATAGAAAGAACCAGGATTAAATGTGAGAGAGAATAGACTTGAATTAATTGACACAATTTCGAGCATAAATCGAAGATTAAAATGAGTTCCGCACTTTCCTTCTATTCTAAACAAGCTCCTATACTAGCCTAAAACTAATTTAGAGTTAGAAAATAGAGAGAGAAAGTAGAACTAATAACTAAGTAGAAGTATTATTCTAAGAATGGTGTGTGGTGTGTTTCCAAGAGTGTGTGTTAAAATGAAGCCTAGGTGCTCCTATTTATAGTTGAAATCCGGTGCACTTTAGCAACTTGGGGCACATGTTAGCAAAATGTGGAAAAGGTGGTAGCACATGTACCCTAAAGTGCGGAAAGGTCTAGCACATGTACCCTAAAGTTGCGGAAAGGTCTAGCACGTGTACCAAGCGAGTACTAGCAAGGATGAAAAAGCGGCCGGGAGACGGGGGAGGGGCAGCCGGCACCGCCACCATGGTGGCCGGCGGCGGTGGCCTGGTGGCCAGCAGCGGCTGGCAGGCTGCCGTCCCGGTTCGCCGTCATTTGGTCATTTCTTGATTCGCGCGTATCTTCTTCGTTATACGTCCGTTTTCGTCGATTCTTTTTGCGTTGGATTCGTTTTTCAAAAACTAAGACTTTGACGAAAAGAAATCCCTGAGATGTGTCTATTATCTTTAGATGTCTCGTGTGAATCGTTTGAATCTTCCGGCGTATGTAGAATCTTCATTCTTCATCCGTTTTTGTTGATTCTTCTTCTGTTAGATTTGTATTTAGAAAACGAAGATCTCGGATAATATAAACCTTAATGATGGGCACTTTGTCTCTAAATCTTGTTTCGGATGCCTTGAATCTTCAACAGTGCGTGAAATCTACGTTTTTCATCCGTTTTGCTTGATTTTTATCGTGCAACTTCATTTTGACCTTCTTGGCAAAGTTTCATTGATTTGTGCATTATTTGAGTCCAAATGCCAAGTATTGTTCTAGAATGAGAGAGATATTGGTGGTAAAAACATGACTTTTTACGCGATATCAGAAACGCTTGTAAGCAGAGTACAAATGTATGGAAGTCGGTAAACGACCGAAGGTAGTCATATTACTGGAATCAGCTCTGGTTTAACAGTTGGAATTCCGAAAGGATAATACCACTTTGCAACCAACTGGTGTATCCTACGAGAGTCAAAACACTGTAAAATAATGTTCGTAAAACAGTTCAGATAAAATAGGAATTAGTAATGTTTGTATCGTTAAGACTTTATGAACTTGATTTTAATCTATGGAGTACCATTTCTGGTTAACCACGTGACTGCAACCTAATAATTAGGAACTGATCAATCTTAATTTAGGTAAGTAGTTATCTGTACCTAGTTCATGAAAGTGTAAGACACTGTGAGAACACCGACCTGTACATATATAATTTTTGTGTAACCTCCCAGCTTATTACTCAATATAAAACATGACAGAGGTAAGTAACCTTGGAAATGCTTTTGAGCATATTACAAGTTGAATCATTGAAAGGTATGGTCTGCATATGAAACATGTTTTAACAAAATGCAAATAATCCAGGGATGTATAACTGTTTGGAAATGAGAGATTTAAGTCGTAAGTCGAAGAAACCGGAATCAAGTTAATCATAAACAAGTCTTTGAAATGAAAGTAAAAGTCTAAGTGACTTAGGATACTTAAGCCACTAGGTCTTACAAAATCGGCGGTCTAAACATACAAAGTTACGAATCTGCATACTAATAGAGTAGTAAACTATCTTAGGGGTTAAGAACGATCGGACCTATGAAATGATACGCTACTGATTCATGAACCTCGGTTGTAACCAAAATAGGTTGCTTATCTTTCAACTAGACAAGTATTGGAAGTTTGCGCATTGCTCCGATCAGAATAACGATAACCTAGTTCCTAATGACATGCCAATGGGAAAATTAGTTGGTAGGGTTCTAGAGTTTACACCTGGTAGTTTAATTATTATATTAAGTATCATCCCTATTTATTCTTTCATCCCGAAATATTAATTATCGAAATCTATGCAATCATATATTTATCTTTATCTGCTTTCCTGTAAATTACTTTCCTGTACTTTAATTTCCTGTAACTTACTTTCCTGCACTTTAATTATTTATCTTTAAAACCCCCAAACCTACCTATTTTGTTCCATCCTAAATACTTCCCTACCAAAAGCATCAGCTTTAATCACCAACATGTTTCCATTCATAGAACGATCTTAGGTTATACTTACCGCTTACTAACCAGAGTAGGTATGATATCGCGTAAAAAGTCATGTTTTTACCACCGATATCTTTCTCATTTAAGACTAATACTGGGCATACAAGCTCAATTATCATTTAAATTAGTGATATTATGCCAAGAAGGTGAAAACACAGAAGCACGAGAAAAATAACTAAAAACGGATGAAAGACGAAGATTCCATGCACAATTAAAGATTCAAGGCATCCGAAACAAGATTTAGAGACAAAGTACCCATCACTAAGATTTCTCTTATCCAAGATCTTCGTTTTCAAATTGCGAATCTAACAGAAGAAGAACCAGCAAAAACGGACGAAGAATGAAGATTATGCATACGCCGAAAGATTCAAAAGATTTGTACAAGACATCTAAAGTTCAAAGACACATCTTAGGGATTTATTTACATCAAAGTCTTCGTTTTTCAAAAATGAATCCAACTCAAAAAGAATCAACGAAAACGGACGCATAACGAAGAAGATACGCACGAAACAAGAAAAAAGCGAACGGACGGCAAACCGGGGCGGGCGGCCGCCAGCTGGCAGTCTAGCGCCTCCGGCTGGCTGCCGGTCGTCCCCTCTCCCTTTTTCTGTCTTTGCGCGTACTTGTCTGGTACATGTGCTAGCACTTTCCGCAACTTTAGGGTACACGTGCTGCCACTTTCCGCGCCTCTAGAAATTCTCTTGTATTTTATGGTCTTTCTCATTCTAGGATTATTGTAATTAAACTACGAATGCTAGGGATTTGGAGATCAATCTTTGTATGTGCAAAAGAGTTGTCAATCATAATAATACGCTTCTATGCATTTATTTATGGGTGATATCTAAACCTATATCATACTTGTTTTATCTCGTATTTTAAATACGCATTATTACTTGGTATGTGATTTACTTATTGTCATAAATTGCGAGTAGTTTATTATTGTGATTGTTGATGACATAGATAATTATAAGTAGGGATGACATTATATAATTAGTGTACGATAATCGTAAAGTGATATGATGGCCCCTATTCGACTGTTTATTCAATATAGTATTGGAAATGCTTTCAAGCAGAGTACAAACGTATGGAAGTCGATAAACGATCGAAAGTAGTCATATCACTGGAATCAGCTCTGGTTTAATAGTTGGAATTCCGAAAGGATAATACAACTTCACAACTAACTGGTATATTCTACGCAAGTCAACACACTGTAAAGTAATATTCGTAAAACACGTTTAGATAAAATAGGAATTAGTAACCCTTGTTCTGTTAGGACTTTATGAACTTAAGTTTAATCTATAGAGTACCCTTTCTGGTTATCCACGTGACTGCAACCTAGTAATTAGGACCTGATCAACCTTAATCATGGTAAGTAGTTATCTGTGCCCATGACATGTAATAAGTAAGACACAGTGAAACCACTCGTTGTATATATTAGGTTTACATTTCTGCACTGCTTTACATTTAATTAGTTTAGAGTGTCACATTCACTATCAATTACTCTTGACCGCATGTTAGATGTAAGAAACCGTGGAACTACCATGTAAAGCACATTGTCTATTACTGAAAGGCATGGTCTGCATATGAAATACGTTTTAATAAACTGCGAATAATCCAGGGATGTATAACTGTTTGAAAAGGATAGGCTTAAGTCATAAGTCGAAGTAACCAAAGCTTTAATAAATAAAAGCAAGGCTTAGAAATAAGAGTAAAGTCGTAGCGACCTAGAATCCTTAAAATACTAAGTCTTACAAAATCGGCGGTCTAAACATACAAAGTTATTAATCTGCATGCTAATAGAATAGTAAACTATCTTAGTGGTTAAGAACGGTTGAACCTATGAGACGATACGCTGCTGATCCATGCAGCTCGGTATAAAACCAAGATAGGTTGTTTATCTTTCAACTAGATAAGTATTGAAAGTTTGTGTATTGCTCCGATCAGAATCATGATAACCTAGTTCTTAGTGACATGCCAATGGGAAAATAAGTTGGTAGGGTTCTAGAGTTTACACCTAATAGTTTATTTATTACATTAAGTATTGTCCCTATTTAGCCTGTCATCCCGAAATATTAATTATCAAAGTCTCAGCAATCACATATTTATCTTTATCTGCTTCCCTGTACTTTAATTTCCTGCAATTTACTTTCCAGCACTTTAATTATTTATCTTCAGTTTAAAAACCCCCCAAACCTACCTACTTTGTCCCATCCTAAATACTTCCCTACTGAAAGCACCAGCTTTAGTCACCCACACTTTTTTGATTCATAGAACGATCTTAGGTAATACTTACCGCTTACTAACCAGAGTAGGTAGTACATATAATTTAAGCCCCGGTATATATAAATTTTAAAATCCCTGTTGGCGCCTGAATAGTTACCACCAACGACGACGACGCTTTCGGGTGCTATCAAGGTAATACATATAATTTAAGCTCCGCTATATATAAATTTAAAACCCCTGTTGTGCTCGAATAGTTACTACCAATGACACTGACGTTTTCGGACCGCAACAGGTAGTATAATTGTGACACCTGCCAAATTAGGACTAGCAATTAGTACCTATTTATTTTATAATACATGTAATTATTTCTGTTTAGGCTAATTGTATATATCATTATGTATATTGTTATATATACACATACGCAATTTAATTAAATCGTGCATTTTCGATTCGGATGGAATCCGAACACCTCAAATATGGAACGTTGGTGACAAGTTTTTCATAAATAATGTAAACCTATTTGATAATTAAATAGTCATTATTTACTATATAATATTATTTCATAATAATAAACTAAAACTGTTACGTTTGGTTTAAAACGTAACATGTCGGGGGAAACACGTAAATCGAGCACGGCACCCGAACGAAATCCAAAACATATTTTGTAAACTTAAAACAAGTATTTTAAAATACTTAGCCATCCCATATACCAATTACATACTAAAAATGTATACGAGAAATCAATCGTTTAAACTTAACATTAAAACACACACGATTTAACGATTTAACGACAAGTAAACGTAACCCGAAGTCTAAGAACTAAACTACGGGCCCAACCCATGTTTGGTTCAGACCCAAAAACGACCCAATGGCCCATTTCAAACCCAAAAATCGGCCCAAAAATCCCATCAACCAACCCTAACTATTTAATAGGGTTAAACCTCACTTTTACCATTCCATTTCATTTTAACCACCACCCTATCCTCACTTTTCTCTCTGGTCTTCACGAATTTCAGCCACACCACCACCTCCACCACGACCAAAAATCTCATCCAAGAAGATCTAGTCTCTCTCCATCACTGTCTAACAACATCTTGACCACTAAATCGCAAGGAGAAGCCAGGAGAACAAGAACCGAGCAGCAGCAGTCCATTCTCTTTGTTCCAGCTCTTAGACCACGACTTTGTTGTAAGTTCTCACAATATTTTCGTGGTTTTTCCTTGGATAATGATTATCTTCATGTTCATGCTTCGTTCCTGCTGATTATGTTAAAGATCTACTCGAAAAACTGAAAAAGAAAGCTAATAACCACTGGATAATAACATTACCCACTGGACAATAAATTAGATCGACTTAAATCGGAAATATCTAACCCATAACTTAATGAAATTTTGTGTTTCTTAGCTCTAAACTTAAGTTCATGATGTCTAGTTTCATAATCGGAAAACCACATGAATTTTGGAGATCATTTACTATTTTAAATTAAAAAAATAAAAGTACATAGGCAGTCTGTACCTTCTGATCAGAACTTTGGGTCAAATGTAACAGAGCATATCTCATAAAATACACAATGAAAATAGATGAGACCACTTGGAAAAGACCACAAATGTTTTTAGCTTTAAATCCCCTACTTGAACGTTTTGTGAAGTGTTGGGAAATAAGATTTCTGCTGTTACTAATGTTGTTGAAGAATGCACAAGGTATTAACACTGTTAGTGTTATTGTTACTACTGGTATTACAACTGTTAGTCTGTTGGTTACCACTGTCTTCAGAGTTAAAACTGTTAGTTGAAGTCTTCATGGATTACCACTGTTGGTGAAGTGGTTACCACTGTTAGTAGAAGATCAACTGCTATTGAAGATTGAAGACAAGAGTTACAACTGTTAGTAATAGTTTCAACTGTTAGTGTTATCACTGTTAGCTTGTTTACAACAGTTAACACTGCTTAGGCTAGTTACCACTGTTGGTATATTAGTCTAGTAAATTGTACAAGTGTTAACACTGTTATAGAAATTACCACTGTTTGTATAGTTGTGGTAGTTAACACTGTTTATATCTAGAATAGGAGGGAAGTTAGAGTTTGAATAATTATGGATTGTAACTGCTTCCATAATTATAGGAGATTGTTTAGCAGGACTCTATGTGTTATAAATAGAGATCCTTAACATAGATTAGGTTATGAGTTTTTGCGCATCTTCAAGGTTTTGTAACCCTAATACAACTCAGTGTATTCGTCTTATATCATTAATAAGATTGAAGCTTTTTATTATTCTGTTGTTGATATATTGTTATTGATCTTCATTTTATTACTAAGTGTTATTCCGCAAACTTCTTAGTAATCATTCAAAACTGCATTTATCTAATAGTTTATTAGATAGATCTTGGATAAACAAGTGGTATCAGAGCGGGTTTTAGTTTTGAATCCAGGAAGATCATTTTCACTGTTTTATTGATCATTTTTATAATCAATAAATCAAAGCAATGGCAGAAGGTAGTGAAGGAATTCAGGTCACTAAGATCCCAATGCTTAGACCTGATGAGTTTGATCTGTGGAAAAACAGAATCAGACAATATATGCTTCTCACAGATTATCAGATGTGGGAAGTAGTGGTTAATGGTCCTCCAGTGACCCTCAACAGTGATGGTGTTCCACAGCCAAGATCACCACCAACATCTGAGGCAGAAAGAAAAGTCAGATCTATAGAGTACAAAGCTTTAAGTACTCTATTGTTATCTATTCCTAATGAATATCAAAGGCGTTTTGAAGCATGTCAAGATGCTAAAGTTTTAATGGAAGCAATAGAGAAGAGATTTGGTGGTAATGATAACACCAAAAAGAATAAAAGATCTCTGTTGAAACAACAATATGAGAACTTTAATTCTGCAAAGTCAGAAACTCTGACTCAAACCTTTGATAGGTTTTCAAAGCTTGTAGGAGATCTGTAAAATCATCAAGTGAAAATTGACAAAGATGATTTGAACAGGAAGTTTTTGAGGTCCTTAGGTGATGAATGGACCATGTATACTGTTGGTTTGAGGCAGAGTACAGATCTGGAAGCAAAGGACTTAGAAGATATATACAATGATCTGAGGAATTTTGAAGCTGAGGTAGAGATCAAGAAGGTGGGATATGGGAGCAACAACAATAATTCAGCTTGTATGTCTATGGCAGGGTCTGGATCAAAGGCTGAATCAAGTCAGAAAGGGTCATCCTATGGGACTAGAGGAAGTGGATCTATTACTAATCATTCTAATGATCAAGTCTTAGAATCTTTCTTTGCTAGTAATGTGAATTCATCACTTACTAATGAAGATCTAGATCAGTTTGAAGGAGATGATCTAGAAGAGATGGATATCAAACTCCAGATTGCTTTAATCACACAAAGAGCAAAAAGGTTTATGCAAAGAACTGGTAGGAATAACTTTGCACAGAAGAGGAGTGATGCAAGCTGGTTTGATAAAAGCAAAGTTGAATGTTTCAACTGTCACAAGATGGGACATTTTGCTAGGGAGTGCAGAAGTCCTAAGGTTGATCAGAATGAGAGAGGAACTGTCCAGAGAAGTGGAGGAAATGTTGGTCAGACTAAGAATGTGCCAATTCAAGATACTTCATCAAATGCACTGGTATCTGTTGATGGATGTGGATGGGATTGGAGTGATCAGGAAGAGCATGAAGTAAAAAATCAATGCTTCATGGCAACAGCAGAATCTGACAAGCAATCTGAAGTTCCTTATGAGGTACAAATAAAATTGTGCTCAACTGTGTGTAAACAAACTGTGAAACATTATAGAGATCATAACCAGAAAGTGTGTGATGAGCTAAAACAGTGTGAAATCAAAAGTAGACACACAATCTCTGTAATAGAAAATTTTGAAAAACAGATTCAGGCATTTGAAGATAATGCAACACAGTTTAAATATGATATTGAGTTTGCTAGGTGGGAGAGAGACACTTTTAAAGATAAAGTAGAATTATTAACTAAGAAACTTGCTGAGGTCACATGTGAAAGAGATAGCATAAGACTTAATGTAAGTAACTTAGAAAATGCATCTAAAAGTGTAAATAAACTTATCAATTCTCAGATTCATGATAAACTCAAGACTGGGTTAGGATACAATAATGTACCTCCTCCTTATAACAACAAATATTTTCCTTCAAAAACTGAATTTGATTTAAATTTACTTAAAGAAGGATTAAATGATGATGTTAAAAAGGTTGACCCAGTTAATAGTTTAAAAGAAGATGTAAACATTGATGAAGTTGAAATTCATGAGTGGACTGAGGAAGATGATGAAGAGTGTGATACATCTGAATGTAATGTTAATATGTTCAATAAATCTGATAAATCATCTTGTGAAAGCAGCAATAGTATTACTGGTCTAGTTACAGAACTAAAAGTTAATAAACTAGAAGAGGGTAAGAAAATGTTTGAAGAGAAGGAAAAACATCATGAAAAACATGAGAAAATCACACCTAACACACCTAGGAATTTTCAAAGGAAGGTTAGGAATGCTGTGAAAACAACTGTTTCTGTGAATCATACAACTGCTGTGAATACATGTGATAAGTGCAAGTGTAAGGATAGCTTTTCTAAATCCCAAAAATTTCAAAAACATATTCCCAGAGGTAACCAAAGGAATTGGAACCAAATGGTGACTCAAAAACTGGGGAATAATGTTACTGTGATTAAAGAAAAGTTATGCCTTATATGTGGCAGAAATAATCATCTTCAACATGAGTGTTTTCATAATCCAAAAACATATCAAAAGAATGTGAAAAAGCCATGGACAGCAGCTAATATGGTTAACAAACAAAATTTTAAATCAAAAGTTAATCATACAACTGCTGCTAGAAAGATGAATTATAGGGCAAATCAAGCTATGGCTGCTGCAAAGGTTTCCACTGCAGGAACAAAAGCTAAAGATTTAGCCAACAGTTTAAAGACTAAAACCGTGGAAAAAGGAGTTAAAGCAAACAGTGGTAAACCTTTTAAAACTGTTAACACTGTTAATTCAACAGTTTCCACTGGTAGAGTAAATAACACTGTAAGGAATACTAACAGTGTTAATTATTTTACCACTGTTAGACATAATAACAGTTATAACAGGCTTAACACTGTTAGACATAACTTTGGACCTTCAGTTAACACTGTTAGCCCAAAACCCACTGTTAAGTCTAAAATTAGTTGGATTTGGACACCTTTTCAATCAAATGTTCCCAGATGTTCAAAATCTAACAATGCATCAAAATCAATAATCTTCAAGAAAGTTGATTACCTTGATGCATCAGGGAAACCCAAAGCCAAATTGGTTTGGGTTCCCAAGAGAAATTAATTTTCTCTGTGTTTGTTTGTGTGCAGGGCAAGCCAAGAAGTTTATGGCATATCGACAGTGGCTGCTCAAGGCACATGACTGGAGATAAGGAAAAGCTACAGAACTTCAAATTATTTGATGGTGGATATGTAGCATTTGGAAGCAATCCAAAAGGTGGAAGGATCACAGGCAAAGGAGTTGTTCAAAGTGCCAAGTTAAGCTTTGAAAATGTTTATTATGTGGAACAGTTGAGGTACAATTTGCTAAGTGTGAGTCAAATCACAGATAAAAAGAACCCTGTTCATTTTACTGACACTGAATGTCTTATTCTGTCTAAGGAGTTCAAAATTCCAGAAAATATGATTTTAATGAGAATTCCTAGGCAAGATAATGTCTATAAGTGTGACTTAGCAAACATGGCACCTCAACCTGATTTAAACTGCCTGATTTCTAAAGCAAATTTAAATGAGTCTACTTTGTGGCATAAAAGGATGTGTCACATGAATTACAAAACCATTAATAAACTTGTCAAAAACAAGCTTGTTAGGGGTTTACCTGAGAAGGTCTATTCATGTGATGATCATTGTGTTTCTTGTCTAAAGGGGAAGAACCACAAAACTTCTTTTAAGTCCAAAGCAGTGAATTCAAACTGTACTCCTCTATACTTATTGCATATGGACTTATTTGGTCCAACAAGTATAAGTAGTATGGGAAAAAGATCTTATTGCCTTGTTGTAATTGATGATTATACCAGATTTACATGGGTTTTCTTTCTTAGAACAAAAGATGAGACAGGTGAAATACTTAGATCATTTATAACTAAGATTGAGAACCAATTAGATAAAAGAGTCAAAATAATCAGGAGTGATAATGGAACAGAATTTAAAAATTATGAGATGGATAAATTCTGTGATGAAAAAGGCATTAAGAGAGAGTTTAGTGCTCCTAGAACTCCTCAACAGAATGGAGTTGCTGAAAGAAGGAATAGGACACTAATTGAGGCTGCAAGAACCATGCTAGCTGATGCAAAACTACCTATGTCTTTTTGGGCAGAAGCAGTTAGCACAGCTTGTTATGTTCAGAATAGGGTAACTGTAATTAAGCCTTATTTCAAAACCCCATATGAGCTGTTGTTTAAGACAAACCACTGGTTAGTTTCTTAAAATCCTTTGGATGTCCTTGTACTATTTTGAATACCAAAGATCACCTAGGAAAGTTTGAAAGCTAAGCAGATGAGGGTGTATTTGTAGGATATTCTATTCAGAATAAAGCATATAGGGTTTTCAATCAAAGGACCAGAGTCATAGAAGAATCAATGAATGTCACTTTTAATGAGAATATCATTAATCTCGATAGAATAGGTCCTAAGTCTTTGTTTGATATTGATGCTCTTAACACTGCTTTTAGATATACAACTGTCAATCCTAGTACAGGTACATGCACAGGTACCACATCAAGTAAAGCAGATAGAGTTTGTGAGGATACATCAGATATGTCCTCAGAAAAGAATAAAGAGTCTTTGGAGTACATTATCTTTCCAATCTGGACTCCTGATCCTCCAGAGGTATTTTCTTCTGATCTGCCACAGTCATCACAGCATTTGGAGACAGAAGAACCACCAGAAATATCATCTCAGATTATGGAGGATTCAGAACAAATTGAAACACCTTCCAATGAAAGTTCAGAGCAGAATGGTAATCTTACCAATTTGGAGGAAATCATTCCAGAGACATCAACATCTAATTTTCATGTGAACAAAAATCATCCTCTGGAACAGGTGATTGGGGATGTTAACAGTGGTGTACAAACAAGACAGCAAACTACTGTCACTGAAGAAGAAATACATACATCTCTATATGTGTGTTTTCTTTCTCAAGTAGAACCCAAAAAGGTAGTAGAAGCTCTTAAACACCCTAGTTGGATTGAGGCAATGCAAGAGGAGTTGTTACAGTTCAAGATTCAGAATGTATGGACACTAGTAGATCTGCCAAAGGGAAAAAGGGCAATTGGCACCAAATGGATCTTCAAGAACAAGAAGGATGAAAGAGGGATTGTAATCAAGAATAAGGCAAGGCTGGTGGCACAAGGTTATACACAGGAAGAAGGGATTGATTATGATGATGTCTTTGCTCCTGTTGCAAGGATAGAAGCCATTAGACTATTCCTAGCATATGCTACATTTAAAGGTTTCACAGTCTATCAAATGGATGTCAAAAGTGCTTTTCTGTATGGCATGATTGATGATGAGGTGTATGTGTGTCAACCACCTGGATTTGAAGATCCTAGCTATCCAGATAGAGTTTGCAGATTGGATAAGGCATTATATGGACTGCATCAAGCCCCCAGGGCTTGGTGTGAGACTTTATCTGTGTATCTATTAGAGAATGGGTTCAAAAGAGGTACTATTGATAAGACTCTGTTCACCAAAAGGAATCAAAGTGATATTTTACTGGTGCAAGTCTATGTTGATGACATCATTTTTGGGTCTACAAATGATGGTATGTGCAAGGAGTTTGAAAAATTAATGCATCAAAAGTTCCAGATGAGTTCAATGGGGGAACTCACTTTCTTTTTGGGACTTCAGGTCAAGCAGAGTTCAGATGGTACTTTCATAAATCAGAGTAAATATGTCAAAGACATACTTACTAAATTTGGATATTCTGAATCAAAAGTGGCTAGTACACCAATGGAGACACACAAGCCACTATCTGCAGACCCTGAGGGGGAGGAAGTTGATGTACATCTGTACAGATCAATGATTGGATCATTGATGTATTTAACTTCTTCTAGGCCAGATATAATGTTTGCTGTTTGTATCTGTGCCAGATTTCAAACCTGTCCAAAACAATCACATCTGTATGCTGTCAAGAGAATCTTTAGATACTTAAAAGGACAATCTGATCTAGGTCTTTGGTATCCAAAAGATTCCCCTTTTGACCTAAAAGCATATTCAGATAGTGACTATGGGGGAGCTAGCATGGACAGAAAGTCAACATCAGGAGGATGTCAATTTCTAGGAGAAAGGTTAATCTCATGGCAATGCAAGAAACAGACAACTGTATCAACATCTACTGCTGAAGCTGAGTATGTAGCTGCTGCAAGTTGCTGTGCTCAAGTCTTATGGATTCAGAATCAGATGCTTGATTATGGTTTAACTTTCTTACATACTCCTATTTATATTGATAATACTTCTGCTATCAGCATCATCAATAATCTTGTTAAACATTCTAAAACTAAGCATATAGAGATTCGTTATCATTTTATCAGAGATTGTAATGAAAAACGACTTATTCAGATTATAAAAGTCCATACTGACAATCAACTTGCAGATCTGTTCACCAAAGCCTTTGATGTGGGCAGATTTACATTTCTGATTACAAGTATTGGCCTGATTAAATCTCTTTAAGTTGTTTTTCCATAACTATTTTATCAAACATCTCTATAATGCTTAAGGATTAGATGCTGGTAGTTGTAATTGATACTAACAGTGATAATAGTCTTACAACTGTTTGGCTTTCCTAATTATCACTGTTATTATTCAATTACCACTGTATGTGTTAGTTATTTTATTTTCACTGTTAGTTATTTTGTTTTCACTGTTAGTTCTATTGTTATCACTGTTTGTGTTGAACTAACTCTTTGTAGGTTATCACTGTCAGCAGAAACAATTATAACTGTTAGTGTAAACAGTTTCCACTGTTTTCACTATTCAGTTATAACTGTTAGTGTAACCAGTTTCCACTGTTTCCACTATGTCCACTGTTAGTGTAAATCTTAACACTGTTAGTATAATCAGTTATCACTGTTTATACTATCAAGTTGAAATTTCACTATCAGTGTTTATCTTTCTGTTCTTTCAAAAAAAAAAAAAAAAAAAAAAAAAAAAAAACAGTATAAATACTAATGCAGTCACTAGTGTTGAGTAATAATTCCTTTGGTCAGGGGTTATTTCCATTCACTTAGTGTACCAAAGTTAGTATTATTTACATGTATAATACTGTTAGTTCTTATTGTTTCCACTGTTTTAAAATGGTTTCCACTGTTAGTGTTCAAATTAGGTCATTGAAACTAACAGTATAAATACCCCCAACACTTGTACATTTTCTTTTACGCTTTCATAACCACTGATTTCATAAACCCTATAACCACTGCTATCGCAAATCATACACAAATTCTTCATGGCTTCTTCTTCATCAACCACACCTCAACTCGCTTTAGGCAAGGATCATAACATGATTGCCTATCTGGTAAAACCCTCAATAGCCAATGATTACGTAGAAATCATTGATTTTCTGCGTAATTCTACCATTCACCATGCGCTGACTGTTGCACCCAGAATTTCATATGATCATATTAATGAATTCTGGGTTAAAGCAAAGATTGAGGAAGAAGCAGGTGTTCCAAAAATTGTTTCTACAGTTGCTGGGCACCAAGTGGTTATTTCTGAAGCATCCATTCGTTCTTCTCTTCATCTTCAGGATGAAGAAGGTATAACTTCAATTTCTGATGAAGCTTTATACTTTAATTTACAACGAATGGGATACGAGGGGAACTTGGGTGGGTATGTTTTTCAGAAAACTATGTTTTCATACCAATGGAGATTTCTAATCCATACATTACTGCACTGTTTATCATCCAAACATTCATCTTTTGAACAATTTAGCAGTAATGTAGCATATGCATTGGTATGCTTAGCTACTGGTCAAAACTTTAATTTTTCCAACTTTATTTTTGCTGGTATGCTAAGAAACATTAACCAACCTAAAATTAAATTTTTAATGTATCCAAGGTTTGTGCAATGTTTTCTAAATGAACAAATATCTGATTTGCCAGCCTTGGATAAGATAATAGGTATCTCTTCTTTTAAACCAAAAGTATTTTCAAATATGAAGAGAGATACCTCTATCAAAGGTGTTATGTTTTCTGGGAGGGTAACAGCATTGTTTCCAACAATGCTTCCTGCACCCTCCACCACAGCATCTGTACCACCAATAGAAGCTGAACCAGTTGTTGAAAGAATGGAACAACCCATTCCTTCTTATCCCACAACATCTGGGGGTAACAATGAACAACAAGGGAACAGATTCACTACAACTTACACCAGAAAAGCCAAAAGGGCTACACAACAGGTGACTGAGGATCATGCTGCTCAGTCATCTCAGTCCAATGACAGGGGTCATGAACAGCATGTGGTCCATGAGGAGAGGGGTGACCATTCTGTAAGGGCTGCTTCTACTACTTCTAGCCCACTGGCAGAGCAGGATAGAAGTAACATCAATAAGACCCAAGCAGAGGCAACACCAAAACATGATTCTACTCCTATAGATGATTTTGGTGGTCCCAGTACCAATAACCAAGGGGAATCTGTTGATCATACTAGGTATGATACAGGTTTTGATGCACCTGTCAATGATTCACCTAGGAAGTCACATTCTGATGGTGATGAGGCTAGAACTAACCTGGAATTGACAAGAATGATAGACTATGTGTGGGAGAAGTTTAGGGTGGAAAGGAGAAACAACAAAAAGAAGGATGAACAGATTGCAAATCTAAAGCAGAGGGTTGCTCAACTGGAGTATATTGTTGTTAAGGTTTTGAAAGAAGGGAAGAAGTATGTGGTAGTTGAAGGTGACTCTGCAGAGACTGCTTTCAAAAAGGGGGAGAAATATTGGACAAATAAAGGTGATGAGGAAAAGAAAGATGATGGTAAGAAGGGTGATGATGAACAGAATGATGATGGTGTTGGTGATCACATTGATGAGGATATAGAGATGGAAACACCAATTCATCAAGAAACTGAGAAGGTCAATGAAAATCCTGAAGGTGAGAAACAACAAGAGAAAGAAAAGACTTCACAGGCTAAAAGGCAGAAATCAATTCCTGTGCAGTCTGTCAAAGCTAAGAAGCATAAAACCACCACCTTACCTCTAGTTCAGATTAGAGAACCTACTACTGCACCTGCTGCTGCACAAGCTATGCCCAAGATTGACCCTAAGGATAAGGGTAAGGGTATCTTGGAGGAAGAGCCAAAATTGAAAAAGCAGAAAACCATGCCTCCTGAAGCTACAATGAATGATGATGAATATGCACAGAGATTATTTGCTGAGATAAATGCAGATGTGCTAGCAGAGGAAATGATTGATGTTGAGATAGAACCTGATAAATTTGTGAAAATGACTAAGGAACAGGTTGATGAGTGGGATGAAGCACAGCTGAGAGAGCAAAAACAAGATGATATTGAATATCTGGTGGAACAGCTTAAGAAAAAGAAGGCGGAAGAATTGAAAAAGACTAGAGCTGCCAAAGCTGCTGCTAAGAGGAATAAACCTTTGACAAAAGCTCAACAGAAAAGAAATCTGGTTTTGAAGTTAAGAGGTGGTAATATTTCAACTGCAAGACTTAATGCCATGTCTCTTGAGAATCTACAAAGAATCTGGGATAGGGATACATTTCTAAACCCTGAGGCTGCTAAGAGAGCAGAAGAAGATAAGAAAGCCAAAGAAAAAGCAGAAAGAGAAAAGAAAAAGAAAGAAAAATTTGATAAAAAGATAGAAGATGAAAAGGAAAGGGAAAGAATAAGTACTGAGCTTAAACAGAAGAGGAGACAAGAACTTGCATCAATCCCTGATCTGCCTAAGAATAAGTTGAATTTGGATGATTTGATTGTGGTGCAACCTTTACTGGTACATCTTCCACCTGATAACTCTCCTGGAATCATTGATTGGTCTGTTGTAAAATTTTCAATTCCAATTAAATGTGAGAAAATTAGAGTTGAAAGGGCAGATACTTCTGTCTCATATTGGAGGTCATTTAAAGAGTTGATCAGGGTGATTGTTAGAGAAGACTTGAACAGATTATATGAGATTGGATCTGAGAAAGGACTAAGCACCAAGAAGTTTGATAGTGTTTATGAATTGGGTGTATGGTCTGGGATTTCAATGATGTATGAGCCAGAAAGATTCAGGTTTGAGTTCAATACTTTCAGAAATGTAAAGCAGTGGATCTATCTCAGCAATCCAGGTGTTCATCAAGTTATTTTTGATGATGCTACTATGATTTGGATGCTCACTGACAGAGAATATGATATGAGTATGAGTTTGTTAAGAAGCTTAAGGCATGCTAAGTTATCTGTTTCATTCAACAATGATTTAGCAGAGAATTTAGTATATATGATCTTGAATCAGATTCATAAGAAAGAAGAGTATGAGAGAAGACACAGATATCAAAAATAGTTATTTTGAAAGAGTTTGAAAAGAAGTCAACTTGAAGAATCAAGAGAAACTTAATACTGTTGGGGACAGATTAAGTTTAGGGGGAGATTGTTGGGAAATAAGATTTCTGCTGTTACTAATGTTGTTGAAGAATGCACAAGGTATTAACACTGTTAGTGTTATTGTTACTACTGGTATTACAACTGTTAGTCTGTTGGTTACCACTGTCTTCAGAGTTAAAACTGTTAGTTGAAGTCTTCATGGATTACCACTGTTGGTGAAGTGGTTACCACTGTTAGTAGAAGATCAACTGCTATTGAAGATTGAAGACAAGAGTTACAACTGTTAGTAATAGTTTCAACTGTTAGTGTTATCACTGTTAGCTTGTTTACAACAGTTAACACTGCTTAGGCTAGTTACCACTGTTGGTATATTAGTCTAGTAAATTGTACAAGTGTTAACACTGTTATAGAAATTACCACTGTTTGTATAGTTGTGGTAGTTAACACTGTTTATATCTAGAATAGGAGGGAAGTTAGAGTTTGAATAATTATGGATTGTAACTGCTTCCATAATTATAGGAGATTGTTTAGCAGGACTCTATGTGTTATAAATAGAGATCCTTAACCTAGATTAGGTTATGAGTTTTTGCGCAGCTTCAAGGTTTTGTAACCCTAATACAACTCAGTGTATTCGTCTTATATCATTAATAAGATTGAAGCTTTTTATTATTCTGTTGTTGATATATTGTTATTGATCTTCATTTTATTACTAAGTGTTATTCCGCAAACTTCTTAGTAATCATTCAAAACTGCATTTATCTAATAGTTTATTAGATAGATCTTGGATAAACATGAAGTTTAGTAAAACTTGATTTATGATTAAATCTTTGAACATATGTATTGAAAAATAGCTGTTGGGCCCATTGTACTTCACAAATTTATTTATCGACTTGTGTTTGGTTTTAGACTTCATAAAAATATGTTCCAGAAACCTAAGACATAGGAGAATGTGTGTGAATTTTCTCAAGTTCTATTGTCACCATTTTGGTTGTTAGAACGCATAGACAAAAACGGGTATTTCTAATAAACATAGACGTAATTGGCGTTTTTAAAATTTTAATAAAAACAACACTTGTGGGTTACCAAAGGTCACGAAACTTGTTTTCTATAAGTTTTATAACATAATAGAAGTTGTGTAATAGTTTTGGGTCAAACCGAGCATCTTTGACTTAGCCCTCAACAACGAAAACCATCTCAGCCCGATTCTGCGACACAACTACTTCATGTCGCACTCGTGCAACACAATACTGCGACACAAACCATTATGTCGCATCAAAATCCGAAATCCTAATTTGCAACACCAATCCTTATGTCGCTACACAATTTATGTCGCAACATGCAACACAGACCTCTACGTCGCATACTTAATTTATTTTGCTAAATTGCGACACTGCTTTTATGTCGCCATAATAACTAGCGACACAACCATTGTGTCGCATATCACAGATTGTTGTAAACACCTATTTTCACTAAGTCTCGATTTCATACAAAATTGTTTAACTATATACGACACCTCAAGAACATACAACAATATATACTCAATGAGTATACAAACCTAATAATAATATCCTTTTGAATTATTATTACAAAACATCATCAACAGGCCACACATATTTACTAAGCACAACGATAACAAACCTTGGTCATAACTAGTTAAGTGAACAACTAGCATGACTGATCTTTTGAGACATTCACTCATACATACAACCTTATGTGCTTAGGGCATTAGAAGGTTATGGATTCGAAGAACCTACAGATTATCTATATCGGATACATGTTTATTGATTTAAACGCCTGCTTTCAAGACTCAGGTGAGTCTCATGGCCCCTCTTTTACTGTTTTTCACTCAGGGGTGGGATACATTGCTCTATTTGTTTTACATATGAATGCAAGTACTAAAACCTCGATATGTACTACATGAGTTTCCACACTAATCATTTTTAAAGCCCTTCATAGCATAGTTTGGTATTACTTTTGTAGCGTGAATGTTAGTGTATGGTACCATATGGGATTGACAATCCCCATCCGGGTTGGAAGCCCCAACTGGTCAAACGGACGCATTATCATTTGTTCATACAAGTGTAGATTAGGCACTCGCGGGGAGACACCCTCGATCAGGCACTTAATTGTGATCCTGACATCTCAGTTAAGCTCAGACTATGTGCTCATGGTTGTATATACACTCATTTATTTATTTTCTTCGTTGCAAATCATGATACTAAATCTTGCGGTTCATACACATTGCTTTATTATACAAACCTGTGAGCTCACCAGCGTTAGCTGACCTTTTTAGCATGTATCTCAGGTACACAGTAATAGATTTGGACTGCCCATCAGGATGCATATTAGCTCGAGTCTCCATGCAAAAACCTCAGAGATTTCATTGCATTATTAGATTTTGTATAACTAATTATGTTTTTAAATCTCTCATATTACGAACACGAGCTAATGTAACTAGCTTAATTGATGTAAACTTTTGTTTCATCAATGTAATGTTTAAAACGATGCATATAGAGTCGTTCATTATATACCTTATGTGTTTTGATTATTGATTAGTAGCACCCCAAAGTATGCTTCTACCCAAACAGTAAATTTGGGGGTGTTACAATAATATTACATAAGTTCAAGCTAAACAAATAAGTTAGTCAAGTTAGTTAAGTTAACTAAACTATAAGTTAAGTGGTGTAGAAGGACTATTTATGTCAAAATAGTTAAAGAAGGGTCACATATGAAAAAAATTATCAAACAAAACTCCCCTTCATCTTTCTTTTTTTTGGAAAAATCAGGAAGTGAGCGGGGGGTTTTGGTGGTTGTCAACCCAAGAAGAAAAAAAGAGAGAAGAAAAGATCGAACAAATCAAAAATTGGTGTTAATCTTGTTAAATCGAAGCTTCTTAATTCGTTTTTAGCAAGGTAAGAAATCACTCCCCAATATCTCTAATCTCAAATTTTTAGCCAAGTGATATCGCGTAAAAAGTCACGTTTTTACCACTGATATCTCTCTCATTCTGGAGCAATACTTGGCATTTGGACTCAAACAACGCACAAATCATTGACAATATGCTAAGAAGATCAAAACAAGGTTGCACGAGCAAAATCAAGCAAAACGGCCAAAAAACGAAGATTCCACGCACGTTTGAAGACTCCAAACATCAAAACGAGATTTCAAGACAAAAGAGCCAATCAGCAACATCTATCTCATCCAAGATGTTCGTTTTCAATCTACGAATCCAACAGAAGAAGAATCAACAAAAACGAACGAAGAATGAAGATTCTACATATGCCGGAAGATCTAAACGATTCGTACGACACATCTAAAGTTCAGAGACATATTTTTGGGATTTCTTTTCATCAAAAGCTTCGTTTTTGAATTACAAATCCAACGCAAAAAGAATCAACGCAAACGGACGCATAACGAAGAAAACACGCACGAATCGAGAAATAAGGCGACGGGCGACGAACCGGTGGGGGGTGCCAGCCGCCGCCGGCCAGCCACCCCACCACCGCCGACTGGCACAGGGCCGCCACCGACTACACCCGCACGGATTGCGCTTTTTTGTCCTTTTCGTACCTGGTGCCACCACCTTTTCCACCTTTTCGTACCTAGTGCCACCACCTTTTCCACCTTTTCGTACCTGGTGCCATCACCTTTTCCACCTTTTGCTATTGTGAGCTTCCACTTGCTAAAATGCACCAAAACTCTCCTATAAATAGGAGGCATGAGTCTCATTTGCAAACACACCACACACCTCAACACACCTAGATACAAAGACACTAAAAAAACCTACATTTCTTTATTGTAATATTAGTAATTCTTCCTAGTTAATTAGACTAGCTAATTAACTAGTCAAGGAAGATTTGTACGGAGGTGCTCCGGGACACATATTTTAGCTACGAGTTGTTGTACTTCTTTCCAGGTGTTAACCTATCTTTCATATTTAATATGCTTGTCCTTTCTTTAATAATATTAAATATGCATGATAGAACTACCATGATTAGCTAAATAACTCAATTGTCAGCTATGATAGTCATTTAGAAAGTATTAAATATGTGACTATGTGGTATGTTATGAGATTGCGGATGGTTTACTCTACAAATAGATATAGGAATTAAATCTTTATCGTTTATCTGCCCAACTCATTTTATGACTAAAACTTTATCCAAAAATGAACGTAGCTAACTCATAGGATACATGTCACTTAGTTATACTATGTTAGATTGAATCATTGAGCTCGGCATGGCCGGTGTTCTCTAGACCAAATTAGGATCCAAGAGACACGGAACATGGGAGTAGAGGTAGACTAAGATTAAATTCATATAGATGGTATTTTTGAGACAATTTTCGGAATATCCTCAACTTAGATAATACTTTTGTATGCTTAAATTGAACTGTGGCTTTGATCGTCCTATTGCATGTTCTTGTTTGATTGTTGCCTTAGGATCATCATAATAGTGAAATTTAAACGGCATTAATCATCGTGAAATAATATGACGGCCCATATTCGACTGTTCTTTGATATAGTACTGGAAACGCTTACGGCGGAGTACAAATGTATGGAAGTCAAGAACGACTGAAGGTAGTTGTATTATGAATCGAATAACAAACGTATTACTTAGGTTTCTATTTGTGGCATAAATCATCCCTGTTTTGTTGCATCCCTGAGTAATGATGATAACTCGTACGAATAAGTGATGACATGTTATCCGGCCGTCTAGATCAGTTAGCCCAACCTATTCCGGTGAGGATAATCCTCGTTCATAAAGTTGTTTATTCAACAAACTATGCCATGATTCGGGCATCTTTGACGACCGAGATTGGGGAATAGGATTCAAGGTTAACTGTCGGATAATGTGGGTGTACATTTGAGAGAACTTTCGGTGTACACTTTAATATATTTTGCAATCCACGTGACATTCTGTTTGCCTGATTGTGGACACCTCCGCGTTAGCCCGATAGAAGGATTGTAGTAATAGCTCACATCAACTTACGAACTTATCTTCATTAGAACTCTCCATATTTAACAACTTCTAAACCACGTTATAGTAGACAACCGCTTTAATTGCTGAACGCCCGAAGTAACCTCCACTTTTTAATTCAGTCTAGTTTAATTTAGGATCGAAAATCAAAACCAAAACCAACTCTTTTAACCCTAGCTAACTACATAAAAGTTTCTAAAGCCCCTAGTTTCAATTTGTCGCACGTTGAAGAACGATCCTAGGTCATACTTGTCCTTTGCTAGCCCTTTCATTAGCATTATAAGTAACCCTAGGCCCCAGCCTTATAAATTAAAAACCTACTGCTGTGTCACGTCACCATTAGAAATCCCAACGACCGGTGCGTGTCGTAACACCAAGAAGAAGAAAAGAGAAGAAAAGAGAGAAGAAAATATCGAACAAATCAAAAATTGGTGTTAATCTTGTTAAATTGAAGCTTCTTAATTCGTTTTTAGCAAGGTAAGAAATCACTCCCCAATATCTCTAATCTCAAGTTTTTAGCCAAATTATTATGAACCCTCAAATGAGTATTTAGAGTTTATTAAGTTTTTGGAGATATTAATGTTAGCTGATGGATATTGTGTATATGGAAGTTATATTAAAATAAAATTTCTGAGTTTTTCTTGTAATACTTGGACTTTGATGAATTAGTTAAGTTAGAGAGATTTATAAGTGATGTTGAGATGATGAATTGTAGTCTATGGGTTTTTGTTGTTGTAGTGTCATAAATTTCACTATACGCATGTTATATTTCTTAAAAGAATGGGAAGTTTGTAGTTGGATTAATAGTGTAATTTTTGATGAATGAGAACTTGAGGGTAAGAAAGTGTTCTTTAATTCGTTTAAAATTACGATCGATTGATTTGAACATGTTTGAGAACATTTTTACTTATTAAAGTTATATTAAATCTTTTGATATTTTGAAAAAAAATTATATTATTTAAAACCCTCGGATTAACCGCGACCCACGGGTCGCGGGTATGGGTGTAAAAATAAACCCGCTAGCGGGTATTCGCGAATTTACGGGTCCAAAAACCCATCGTGGGTGGGTGATGGGTTTGGCATATCTGTACCCACGACCCGCGAGTGTCATCCCTACGTAAGTCAGTGTAAAACCGTTTGTCATCACAGTTGATTTTTCCCCTTTGATATGTGATCCCATTACCTATTTTGAATCATCTATGTATGAGTAACTTTGGTGGTTGTCTATAATTCAAATCAAGTTCAGTTTATATTTAATCTCTATGAGTTTGATCATTTGTTTTAGTTATGGGACATTATAAATTAATTTTGTAAAAAGAAAAATTGGAGCAGTGAATTTTTGTATTCAATTATAGTAATTAACATTTAATATTTTGAATTTTTTGTTAATTTTTTAATCACTCTCTAGTTAATGATAGACTTTTTTTCCAACTTTCTTAATATATTAATATAAGGTCAAAGTCAAGGGTAAGGTTTTATTAGTAATAATTAAGTAATTAGAAGGGTTAATTATTGGCTAATCAAAAAACTAATCCTTCGGACGTAATTAAATATGTTTGCTTATTGGATGATCAAGATTGGCCCATTTAAAATTATTTATTTTTTTATTAGACTAATATGTTTCTATTTTAATAGATAAGAGAAGAGATAAGTATAGTTGAAACCCTAAAATCAAGATCCCATTCACACATAAACGAAACAGTTAATTTGACATTTTAGATTTCCATTGACACGTAAATTAAATTTAACAGTTAAAAGGAAACCATGGAGATCATGCCAGCTCTATGAGTGAAAAAAATTTGAATTGTAGGCCGTAAAAAATAGAATCCTTTATTTTGAAGAGAAAAGAAGAAATGAATATTTTCACTTGTACCTCATATATAATCATATTTGATTTGATTATGAGCATGTTTGGCAGAGAGCTTTTAGGAGCTTGAAACTTTTTGTTTGAAAGATAAAGCTCTCGTCAAATAAAAAGATTTGTTTGGTTGTAATTTTTGGTGCTGTCAAAAAAATTTAGAAGCTCATCAAAAGCTACATACGAGGAGTAATGCTAAATTAGGTAGACCTAAAAATAGATCTAACTTTTTAATTGGTTATTTTTTCTATTTCTCTTGATCTCATCCAATAATATTTTAAACCCACAAATCACATCTTTAGGTCTAAATTTAGGCTATGTGTAACACCCGTCAAATTAGGACTAGTGATTAGTGCCTAATTAATTGTTAATACATGTAATTAGTTTTGTATTAGGCTAATTAATGTATCGAATTATATGCTGATGAATATATACAATTATGCGATTTGATTAAATCGTACGCGACCCAAATCGAATGTAATTCGTTCAATTTATACGGACATTGGTGAACAATTTTATTAAATAATGTAATATTATTTAGTATAAACATTATATCCAAAATATTATTTTGATAATATTTCGTAATTAGTTTGTATCGTACAAATAAACGTCCACGCGATTAAAATGTTAAACACACAAACAAACGAAATCATTTAAGTTATTAAGTATTTGGTAAAATACTTCAACAAAAATATTGAATAAACATTCGTATTTTAAAACATATATTTAAACGTATAAAATAATTATTTAACGTTAAAACGATCGGGAAAAACGAACACCGCACGGAGCGCAAACGCGGGGATTAAAATTTGGGAGATTCCCCTCCCCCTTCTTCCCAAAAATCTGCCCCTTTCCCCCCATTTCCCCTCATTTTTCATTTATCATCTCTCTCTTCCACCTCCTTTCTCTCTTTTCTCTCTAACCATAACCACCACACCACCACCACTTAAATCACCAAAATAACACCACCAAACAACATTAAATCATCTAGCTCGTTTGGAAGAAAAGTTCACGGAGTCACGATCTACATTTCCCTCTTTTCGGATTCCTCCGACGTAAAGTTTGTAAGTTTCCGACAAAACCCAAAACACTCCGATTTTACTCATTTTCACTTGTTTATGGGTTATTTAAGCTTAAAATGTCCAAATATGGGTTGGGTAAAAGAATCGGACCAAACGGTTGCCGAAAAACATGTTTTCGGCTCAATTTCCGGCCAACAGCCCGTTGTGTCGCAGAGGCTCCAGGCCACCTGCGACATAAGCCCTTATGTCGCAAAACCCCCAATTATGTCGCATATAGCGACACAAGTGACTATGTCGCAAACCCTTCGGATGTCGCATTTAGCGATACAAAACACTATGTCGCAAAACCTATTTCCGTAGCAAATAGCGACACAACATGTTATGTCGCATTAAATTACAGACGTCGAACTTAGCGACACAAAGACTTGTGTCGCAGACATGATCTGCGACACAAAAGACTATGTCGCATCTAGCGACACAAGCCTTATGTCGCACACTATGTCGCATGAAACAGAACCAAGAAAACACAGATTTTACTAAATGTCGAGACCAAAAATTTTATCACTTGAAAATTTTTTACTAGGGGCGCTGCCCAGGTTGCCACCCAAATTCAAGTCCAGGTTGCCACCCTTGGGACCCCGCTTACCAGGGGCGCTACCCCCAGACCACCATCACCTAAAGTTTATAAATACTTTTAAGTATAACACCTTTCGAAAATCAAAATAATAATGTGGGATTATTATTACAAACAAATCACCAACTGGCCGTACACATTTTCAAAAAATAACCAAATCATAGTAAGTTGGACATTCTAGTTGAAAAAACAACTACAAAGGTAGTCTTTATAGATACCTTCTCACATTTATAACCATCGCGTGTCGTGGACACCCTCAGGTTACAAGTCTTCGGACATCGATTCTCGGCTAATCAACTCAAGTTTAATTAGCTAAACTCTCCAGACTCAGGTGAGTCACATAGCCCATATTTTACTGTTTTACTCAGGGGTGTGATATACTTCTCATTTTATTTTAACTATATGAACGCAAGTACGAAAATAAACGATTACTACATGAGTTATCTCACTAATCTTTCAAAGCCCTCCTCAACATAGTTTGGTAATACGTTGTAGCGTGAATATTAGTATATGGTACCATATAGGATTGACCCTCCACGTCTGGGTTAGCATGCAGTAACTGGGTAAACGGATGTACTAATATTTGTTCAGACGAGTGTAGATTAGGCACTCGTGGGAGGCACCTCGATCAGGATTCATTAAATGTGGACCTGACACCTCGAGTTAAGCTCAGACTATGTGCTCATGGCTGTAAAACTTTTATTTTGCTTAATTGCATTTTAAATTTGACTAAATCTTGCGTTTCATACGATATATGTGTTGACATACAAACCTGTGAGCTTACCAGTGTATCGCTAACCCATTTTAGCATGTATCACAGGTACTCAGCAGTAGGTTGGACTGCCATTCATGATATCATTAGCTCGAGTCATCATGCAAAACATTCAGAGATTTAGCTGCATTATTATATTTTGTATAGATTAATTATGTATGTAAATCTCTCAATCCAGGAACTGAGCTAATATAAACTATATTTTGATGTAAACTTTGATTTTATTAATACAAATTGTAAAACGACGCATATAGAGTCGTTCATTATATCTTTGAGCTGTGATTATGGATTAGTCGCGCCCCGACCCGATTCGCTTCCGCAACCCGAATTTGGGGGTGCGACAGATTGGTATCAGAGCCTAAGGTTATAGTAAACTAGGTTGCATTTAGTGGGCCTAGACTATGACCGTTAGGCAGTATTCCTTATTAAGTATGATTAGGTTCAGTGACTGCATTGTATTGGTTTAATTTAACATAGCCTGACCACGAGAGAAACCGGGACTCAAACATGTCTGTGATTAGACACTTTAGGCTATTATGTGATATATATATATATATATATATACATAGATAGGCCTCACTCTCGCTCAATATCATAGGCTATATTATATATGCATTATATAAATATAGGCCTCATTCTTTCTAACGCTTTGTCTCAGAATGACAAACACACCACCCAACTCGTCACGCTCTCATCCGTATAGATCACGAAACCCAAGGGTGGCTAGGAGGAACACCAGGTTGCCTCGAGTTGACCCATATCCCACTCATTTCACTTTGTCGGACTTAGCCACTAGGCTACATCGACACGAACGACGACTTGATACAATGGATATCGAACTCCAAGAAACCAACGAAAACTGGAGGCTCACATCATTCGAACGTATCAATCAAGTCTCCGAAGATCACGAAAATACCGTCAACCACATGGACACCCTTGACAACCGTCTGGGTGAAACCATCGAAACCATGGAGGTTGTCCACAACCAAGTGATTGGCAACCGAAACAAAATCTCCATCCTACAATCAAGACTAAATCAGTGCGAGACACGTCTAAGGGAAACCGAGGACGCTCTCTGAATGGTTAGCAGACTTGCAGAATCTGTGGACCATCTCCCGCACTGCTCCCATAACTCAATATACGTCAGGATTAGCCTAGGTTAAATCTATACTTTATCATGCTTTCGTAGGACCTATGTAATTTGACCGGATGTAATAATTCCTGACACTTTTGTAAAACTTTTAAGTCTGTGACTTTTGAAACTCCTGACTAGAAATTGTATGTAATCATTCGACTTCGTATTATGAATTGACAATTTCTCCCGTTATTTATACATTGTGATTTTACCATGTGATGTTGTATATTACCAGTTTTATATATGTACATCTATCGTGCTTATTATTCTAGTACCACCTCTCATGTACCTTTTATTTCTCTCTTGAAGAATCATGCCTCCAAAGAAGAAAAGTTACAGTGATGCTGAAATTGATGCCATCGTTTCCTGAGCTGTGGCCAAAGCCCTGGTTACTCGGGATTCACCACAAAACTCCAGGAGGAGTAATGATACTCCAGTAATTACTCCTGTCATCAAGCCTTGTTCCTACAAGGATTTTCTCAGCTGCAAACCGCTAAATTTCAAGGGCACGGAAGGTGCCATCGGTCTAATCAGGTGGATCGAAAGGATCAAATCTGTCTTCGGTTTGTGAAACTGTACGGAAGACAGCAAGGTCAAATTCGCTGCTTACACCTTTCAAGAAGGTGCACTCACATGGTGGAATACTCATGCCAGTTCTGTGGGCATTGATGTAGCAAACCAACTCCCCTGGGCAGACCTGAAGAAAATGCTAAGGGACGAATATTGCCCCACCGAGGAACTCCACCGGTTGGAGGAAGAATTCTGGCATTTAACTGTTCAAGGCAATGATATCGCTGGTTACACCACCAAATTCCAGCAACTCGCCCTTCTATGTCCGGGTTTGGTAGACACGGATGAAAAACGCATCAAGAAATACATCTGCGGCCTCCTAGTGAACATCCAGGGATATGTCGCCTCATCCAAGCCAACCACCATCCAAAGTGCTATCCGGCTTGCACATGAACTCATGGCGATGATTGTCATCCGTGAAGCATCCACCACCCCTTCCAACAACAAACGCAAATCTACTGAACATTACGACCAAACAAACAAGAAACCCAATGCCATCCAAGCTTACACCTCCAACACTGAACCCAAACGCGGGTATACTGGGAACAAACCTTATTGTTTCAAGTGTAACCGCCACCACGAGGGTCAATGCAATACCCCTTGCAACAACTGCAGGAGGCACGGGCACTCGACCAAAGATTGCCGAGCCCCCAAATCCAACAACAATACCTCCAACAACAACAACACCAGGCCGCCTAGAGCCTGCTTCGAATGTAGGAACACCGGGCACTTTAGGAATGAATGCCCGAAGCTGAAGAAAAACAACAACAGCAACAACAACGCTAGAGGTAGAGCCATCGTACTCAACTCTGGGGACGCCCACGAAGACCAAAATGTGGTCTCGGGTATGTTCCTCCTCAACAACTTAACTGCTTCTATTCTATTTGATATTGGTGTCGATAGAAGCTTTATTTCTGATGAATTTTACCCATTGATTGACATCACCCCTTATGCTCTAGATGTTAAGTACACTGTAGAACTAGCGAACGGTAAACTCATAGAAACCGATAGTGTGATACCTAATTGCACTTTAAACCTAGCCAACGAAACCTTTTCAATCGATCTTATGCCCGTTGAAATTGGAAGTTTCGACGTCATCATAGGAATGGACTGGTTGTCCAGACACCGAGCCGAAATCGTTTGTTATGATAAGATCGTTCGCATCCCTCTCACCGCCGGTAGAACTTTGATCATACAGGGGGAGACCAGTAGGACGAGACTAAACATCATCTCTTGTTTGAAAACCCGAAAAGGGTATCCGGCAATCCTCGCACACATCATGGAGAAAAAGTCGGAGGAGAAGCGACTTGAGGATGTGCCCATCGTTCGAGACTTTCTAGAAGTCTTTCCCGAAGAACTGCCTGGTCTGCCACCGCCAAGACAGGTCGAGTTCTCAATCGATCTCGTGCCAGGTGCTGCACCCGTGGCTCGAGCACCATACCGATTAGCCCCATCCGAACTTCAGGAGCTGTCCACCCAGTTACAGGAACTCCTGGATAGAGGATTTATTAGACCGAGTTCTTCACCCTGGGGAGCTCTGGTCTTGTTCGTGAAGAAGAAAGACGGTTCTTTCCGAATGTGCATCGACTACCGAGAGTTGAACAAATTGACCGTAAAGAACTGATATCCACTCCCTCGCATCGATGACCTCTTTGACCAACTACAAGGGTCGAGCATTTATTCAGAGATCGATCTTTGGTTAGGTTATCATCAACTTCGAGTTCGCGACACCGAAATCCCGAAAACTGCTTTCCGAACTCGTTACGGGCATTATGAATTTCAGGTGATGCCCTTCGGTTTAACAAACGCACCGGCTGTATTCATGGATCTTATGAATCGGGTGTGCAAACCTTACCTCGATAAGTTTGTCATTGTCTTCATCGACGACATTCTCATATACTCGCGAAACGAACAAGAACACGCGTAACACCTCAAAACCATCCTAGAACTACTCAGACACGAGGAGTTATATGCCAGATTCTCCAAGTGTGAGTTCTGGATACAATCCGTTCAATTCCTTGGATATGTTGTTAATAGTCAAGGAATCCATGTCGATCCATCGAATATCGAGGCTATCAAGTGCTGGCAAGCACCAACATCTCCAACCGAAGTACGCCAATTCTTGGGTCTTGCTAGGTACTATCGGCGATTCATTGAAAATTTCTCGAAAATAGCCCAACCACTCACGGCACTGACTCAGAAAGACAAAAAGTTTGATTGGACTGACAAACAAGAGTCAGTATTTCAACTTCTGAAACAAAAGCTTTGCAGTGCTCCAATTCTATCCTTACCCGAAGGCACCGATGACTTCGTGGTATACTGCGATGCTTCTCATCAAGGTCTCGGTTGCGTGCTGATGCAACGAGACAAAGTTATTGCTTATGCTTTGCGACAGCTCAAAGTTCATGAAAAGAACTACACCACCCACGATCTCGAGCTAGGATCTGTCGTCTTTACCCTCAAAATCTGGAGACATTACCTTTATGGCACTAAGTGCACAATCTTTACCGCCCATAAAAGTCTCCAACACATATTCAATCAGAAGGATCTCAACATGAGACAACGTCGATGGGTCGAATTGCTCACCGACTGCGATTGTGAGATCAAGTACCATCCGGGTAAGGCAAATGTTGTTGCCGATGCCCTCAGTCGAAAGGAACGAACGAAACCACTTCGAGTCCGAGCCCTCAGTATGATCATTCACAATGATCTAAACATTCAGATTCTCACTGCTCAACTCGAAGCTCTAAAACCCGATAACATCAAAAACGAAGCCTTGTGAGGCATGGATAAACAATTTGAAATCAAACCTAACGGAGTTAGGTACCTCTCTAACCGAATCTGGTTGCCCAGTTTTGGGAACCTGCGAGACTTGGTGATGGATGAAGCTCACAAGTCTAAATACTCTATCCACCCGGGATCCGACAAAATGTATCACGACATCAAAGAGTTCTATTGGTGGCCGAACATGAAAGCTAAAATCGCCACATACGTCAGCAGGTGCCTTACTTGCTCAAAAGTCAAAGCCGAATATCAAAAACCTTCTGGTTGACTCCAACAGCCCAACATTCCTGAATGGAAATGGGAACAAATTGCCATGGATTTCATAACCAAACTACCCAAGTCAACGAGCGGATGCGATACCATTTGGGTGATCGTTGATTGTCTCACAAAATCTGTCCACTTCTTGGCAATCAAAGAAACCGACAAAATGGAACGCCTCACACAAATCTACATCAAAGAGGTTGTTTCTCGACACGGTGTTCCAATCTCAATTATCTTCGACAGGGATAGTCGTTTCACATCTCAGTTTTGGCAATCGCTTCAAAAATCATTGGGTACCCGTCTCGATATGAGTATCGCATACCACCCTCAAACCGACGGCCAAAGTGAACGAACAATTCGAACACTGTAAGACATGCTACGAGCTTGCGTATTTGACTTCGGTGTAAACTAGGAAAAACATCTACCGTTGTGCGAGTTTTTGTACAACAACAGTTATCACACCAGTATAAAGGCTGCACCCTTCGAGGCACTCTACGGTCGTAAGTGCCGCTCACCGATTTGTTGGACCAAAGTTGGAGACAGTCAACTCACTGGTCCTGAGATCATTCATGAAACTACTGAAAAGATCTTCGAGATCTAAAACAAACTCAAAGCCGCACGTGATCGTCAGAAAAGTTATGATGACGTGAGACGCAAACCACTCGAGTTCCAGGTTGAGGATCGAATGCTACTCAAAGTTTCACCTTGGAAAGGTGTTATCCGATTCGCTAAACGCGGGAAGTTAAATCCCAGATACATTGGACCATTCGAGATCCTCGAGAGGATTGGTTCAGTGGCATATGGATTGCAGCTGTCACCCGAACTCAGCAGCGTGCATCCCACTTTTCACATTTCTAACTTGAAGAAATGCCTGTCTGATGAGACACTCATTATTCCACTCGACGAGATTCGCGTCGATGACAAACTTCACTTCGTTGAAGAACCCGCTGAAATCATGGACCATGAGGTCAAACAACTCAAACAAAGTCGTATTCCCATTGTCAAAGTCAGGTGGAATTCGCGGCGTGGGCCGGAATTCACCTGGGAACGGGAGGACCAAATGCGACACAAGTATCCTCAGTTATTTGCTGATGCTACTTCAAACACGACTTCAAGTTAAATTTCGGGACGAAATTCTCCTAACAGGGGAAGAATGTGCACCCGCCAAATTAGGACTAGTGATTAGTGCCTAATCAATTGTTAATACATGTAACTAGTTTTGTATTAGGCTAATTAATGTATCGAATTATATGTTGATGAATATATACAATTATGCGATTTGATTAGATCGTACGTGACCCAAATCGAATGTAATTCGTTCAATTTATACGGACGTTGGTGAACAATTTTATTAAATAATGTAATATTATTTAGTACAAATATTATATCCAAAATATTACTTAGATAATATTTCGTAATTAGTTTGTATCGTACAAATAAACGTCCACGCGATTAAAATGTTAAACACACAAACAAACGAAACCATTTAAGTTATTAAGTATTTGGTAAAATACTTCAACAAAAATATTGAATAAACATTCGTATTTTAAAACATATATTTAAACGTATAAAATAATTATTTAACGTTTAAACGATCGGGAAAATGAACACCGCACGGAGCGCAAACGCGAGGATTAAAATTTGGGAGATTCCCCTCCCCCTTCTTCCCAAAAATCTGCCCCTTTCCTCCCATTTCCCCTCACTTTTTCATTTATCATCTCTCTCTTCCACCTCCTTTCTCTCTTTTCTCTCTAACCATAACCACCACACTACCACCACTTAAATCACCAAAATAACACCACCAAATAACATTAAATCATATAGCTCGTTTGGAAGAAAACGTTCACGGAGTCACGATCTACATTTCCCTCTTTTCGGATTCCTCTGGCGTTAAGTTTGTAAGTTTCCGACAAAACCCGAAACACTCCGATTTTACTCATTTTCACTTGTTTATGGGTTATTTAAGCTTAAAATGTCCAAATATGGGTTGGGTAAAAGAATCGGACCAAACGGTCGCCGGAAAACATGTTTTCGGCTCAATTTCCGACCAACAGCTCGTTGTGTCGCCGAGGCTCCAGGCCACCTGCGACACAAGCCCTTATGTCGCAAAACCCCCAATTATGTCGCATATAGCGACACAAGTGACTATGTCGCAAACCCTTCGGATGTCACATTTAGCGACACAAAACACTATGTCGCAAAACCTATTTCCGTCGCAAATAGCGACACAACATTTTATGTCGCATTAAATTGCGGACGTCGAACTTAGCGACACAAAGACTTGTGTCGCAGACATGATCTGCGACACAAAAGACTATGTCGCATCTAGCGACACAAGCCTTATGTCGCACACTGTGTCGCATGAAATAGAACCAAGAAAACGCAGATTTTACTAAGTGTCGAGACCAAAAAATTTATCACTTGATTTCACCCAAATTCAAGTCCAGGTGCGTTTTTCACCAAAGCAATATAGTAGAAATAAAAAATTTTACTAGGGGCGCTGCCCAGGTTGCTACCCAAATTCAAGTACAGGTTGCCAACCTTGGGACCCCGCTTACCAGGGGTGCTGCCCCAGGACCCCCATCACCTAAAGTTTATAAATACTTTTAAGTATAACATCTTTCGAAAATCAAAATAATAATGTGGGATTATTGTTACAAACAAATCACCAACTGGCCGTACACGTTTTCAAAACATAACCAAATCGTAGTAATTTGGATATTCTAGTTGAAAGAACAACTACAAAGGTAGTCTTTATAGATACCTTCTCACATTTATAACCATCGCGTATCGTGGACACCCTCAGGTTACAAGTCTTCGAACATCGATTCTCGGCTAATCAACTCAAGTTTAATTAGCTAAACTCTCCAGACTCAGGTGAGTCTCATAGCCCCTATTTTACTGTTTTACTCAGGGGTGTGATATACTTCTCATTTTATTTTAACTATATGAACGCAAGTACGAAAACAAACGATTACTACATGAGTTATCTCACTAATCTTTCAAAGCCCTCATCAACATAGTTTGGTAATACGTTGTAGCGTGAATATTAATATATGGTACCATATAGGATTGACCCTCCTCGTCCGGGTTAGCATGCACTAACTGGGTAAACGGATGTACTAATATTTGTTCAGACGAGAGTAGATTAGGCACTCGTGGGAGGCACCTCGATCAGGATTCCTTAAATGTGGACCTGACACCTCGAGTTAAGCTCAGACTATGTGCTCATGGCTGTAAAACTTTTATTTTGCTTAATTGCATTTTAAATTCGACTAAATCTTGCGGTTCATACGATATATGTGTTGACATACAAACCTGTGAGCTCACCAGCGTTTCGCTGACCCATTTTAGCATGTATCACAGGTACTCAGCAGTAGGTTGGACTGCCATTCAGGATATCATTAGCTCGAGTCATCATGCAAAACATTCAGAGATTTAGCTGCATTATTATATTTTGTATAGATTAATTATGTATGTAAATCTCTCAATCCAGGAACTGAGCTAATGTAAACTATATTTTGATGTAAACTTTGATTTTATTAATACAAGTTGTAAAACGACGCATATAGAGTCGTTCATTATATCATTGAGCTGTGATTATTGATTAGTCGCGCCCCGACCCGATTCGCTTCCGCAACCCGAATTTAGGGGTGCAACACTATGTTTGGATGACAGACTTTTAGAGGTTTTTAAGGGCTTGAACTTCTATTTTTTATAAGCTCTAGCTATAAGTCTTGTTAACAACATAAAAATGTGGAGCTTCTTGAAAAAATAAGTCCCATCAATCATTTTCCCCATATAAGACACTGATGTGAGTAGCTTTTAGGATTTGAGTAACCATTTTTTATCCCAAATTATACTACTGATCCACGTTTCACTTGTCTGACATTTTCTATATTGATTGTGTGTTCTTTCATTTTTCTTTTTGATTATTTAATTATTATAATTATAATATAATAATAATGTTTATATATATCATTTCCTCATAAATAAATAGGGAATCAAAAAAATTGTCCTTTTTTAGCACGTATGTTTCGTTTTTCCCTCTAAAAACATACGATTTGTCCTACCTGAACGCAAATCGCAAATTGCGACTTGTGACCCGAAACTTACAACTTGCGACATGCGTATATCCAAGAAAATGATCGAGCGATGAACGAGTAACCATGACAAAGTCAACCGGACGCAAGTCGCAAGTTGCGACCAAGTCCTTTCGACTTGCGCCCGCTCAACAGTTATTCCAAAGCCACTTTCTTTTATTTATATAAATTATTAAATAATTTCAGTTCAATGATGGAATATGCATGCAAACAACACTTTTGATTATCGGGCGCAAGTCGCAACTTGCGACTTGCGTCCGGTTGATTTTGGATTGGTAACTCGTCATCAATCGATCATTTTCTCGGACATATGCAGGTCGCAAGTTGAAAGTCTCGAGTCGCAAGTCGTAATTTGCGACTTGCATCCGGGCAGGATAAATCGTCAAATTTTTATGGAGGGCAAAACGAAATATATGTGCGAAAAAGGGCAATTTTTTTAATTTCCCAATTAAATAAAAATCTTTATGCAAATTACGAAATTAGTTAAAAGATAAAATAACAAATATTATAATACACTTCTCATATAGTCAAATGTATTACGATAAACACTATGTTAAATTTTTATTTATGCACTTTTATGTCATTTTCTATGTGTATAGCTTCATCTAGTTTGTCAAACATCAATTACACAAATAAAATTAGGTTTTGAGTCCGTACGATGCACGATCATTTATAAAATAATAATTATATTATTTTACAAGTTTAATGATGTTAATCAAAATATTAAGCCCATATGATGCACGACCATTTAAAAACATATAGATGTATTATTAATTTGTAAGTAGCCCGATAAATTAAATTTGTTAACATAAATGTAGAATTGATTCTTGTGTTAATCAATGCAAAACATACATATAACACCTCTCTTTCTGTATATGAATATTATATAATTTAACTCGGAAGCGTATATATTTGATAGATAAAACGAACTTTATTAATATACATTATAAAATGTACATAATTTTTCAAACTTTAATACACAATAGTTTTATTGCATAACTGTTTTAAAACCAGACACAATACAGTTCAGAATGTATTCAAAACCACAACCCTAGTCGAGGTGTTATATAATACTAACTTCTTTAACTTTATTACAAAAGTTATATCAGAGTTCGCAGTTGTCAAACATTCCTTGTGAAAGACTTCAGCTTCCTGCTACCCACATATTAAATATAACATGTAGGAAGTGTAAATGTGGGGGATTAGCTCAACGCTAAGTGAGTAAATCAATAAATAACAGCTCAACTTAGCATAACAAACTTGTGTACAACTAATAACCATATGCACACAACACCTGTTTACAACTTATCACATCACAAACAACTGGTGTCAAAGAGGACCGGTGGTTCCTGAGCAACCTTCTCAAAGAACACTTTAAAACCAACTGCAGGCCCATACAGAGGTTTAACCGACTACTTAGTACTATTAACCCAAACAACACAGGCTACGACAATAATGATTGTACTAAAACCCTGTGTTATCCAAACAACAGCAAACCAAGCCCAGCTCCATGTTGGCCTCTGAATCATCAATGCCCAAAGGCAATACATCAATGCACAACAACAATATAATAAGTGATCACATATTTATATACTCATCATGTCATCATATCAAACTAATAGTCTATCCACAGTATTATTACTAATAAACCATAATAATCATGGCAACTAAAACAATAGTAATAATACAATTACCCGTTGTAACAAGCATGTTACAACTAAATCACACTGAGGGTTATCGATCCACTCACCAATACCTCATTCGTCCACTCAGTAGTCTAATGTCACTGAGTCTTCTGTTTATCTGAAACACAATAGAACAACACAAGTCAGTAACTTGTCTCATAATTATCATTCTAACATATTTATTCAATCAGGTAATCCCTGAAGTCTAAGCAAACAAAAGTTCAATCCAAAATGAAATCAGAAAATCCTAAAACGAGGTTCAAAAATTGAAAAATATCATTTTCGACCCTTAGATGACCCCGAATGACCAAAAACTACCTAGGCTCTTAGAATAGAGTCGGGATCATTAGACCGTTTCCGAGTGACCATGCGAATTTCAACCCAATCCGAGTTAATGAAATTGTCACTTATCCGGGACCCCGAAAAGACTTCCGCATTCTTAAAATTTGCGAAACAAAAATTTTTAAAATCTCAACTCGGAAAAGATCTCAGTTCGCAGAGTCAACTCAGTTCGCAGAAACTCGGTTCGCATCGCAATATGTGGGTTCGCGAATCTCAGTTCGCTTCGCAATATCTCAGTTCGCACCGCATGCAACTCGCTTCGCAGCATCTCAGTTCGCACCGCATGCAACTCGCTTCGCAGAAAATCCTAAAACGAGGTTCAAAAATTGAAAAATATCATTTTCGACCCTTAGATGACCCCGAATGGCCAAAAACTGCCTAGGCTCTTAGAATAGAGTCGGGATCATTAGACCGTTTCCGAGTGACCATGCGAATTTCAACCCAATCCGAGTTAATGAAATTGTCACTTATCCGGGACCCCGAAAAGACTTCCGCATTCTTAAAATTTGCGAAACAAAAATTTTTAAAATCTCAACTCGGAAAAGATCTCAGTTCGCAGAGTCAACTCAGTTCGCAGAAACTCGGTTCGCATCGCAATATGTGGGTTCGCGAATCTCAGTTCGCTTCGCAATATCTCAGTTCGCACCGCATGCAACTCGCTTCGCAGCATCTCAGTTCGTAACGCGACATCTCAGTTCGCAAGACAAACTGAGACTGCAAACTTAGCTGCTGTTCAAACCCAGACTCGATTTACAAACTCAAAATCATAAAAACTCAGGTTTCTAATACTTCAATACATCAACAAACATCATATATCATGATTTCAATCATCAATTTCACATATACAACACTAACCCTATGATTTCAATATAATCAAGTTAGAACACTTACTCTTTGATGAAGAACAAGGTTATGATGATGATAATAATCTGCCGGTGATGAAGCTTATGTGGTAACGAGAATCACATCCTACTAATTTGTTTATGTGTATCAACTAATTTGTGTGTTTGGTTTTGCTATTGTGAGGAAATAAAAACATCAGGGAATAAGAGAAAACCAAGTCGGTCTCCACCACCGTCTTCACTTTTAAAACAGTATAATTTATCCCCCTTCTAACCCTATTGTTTGGAACCCAAAAATACCCGTAAGTCTAAATATATTTTTTTTATTTTACCACCGGGTTCAATAATTTAAAACAAATAATATTTCATTAGTCACAATAATTCTTGTGACTCTTTTACCTATTTATTTTCAATTAAACTAAACAATATTATTTCCTAACATATTAAATAACTATTTAAATTCATGAAATATTAAAATATACTAGACTCCAGAAGAGGGTGTTACAATACCTAGTCAAAATAAACTTAAATGATTAAATTTTGGTTAACCTATAATTTAGGTTGTTTAAACGTTTAGAAAAAATGTTAGAAGGGTTAAAACGAAAAAAATAAAAGTGTGAGGATTAAATTATTATTAACCTTTATTTAAAATTTATAATAATAGTAAAATTATTAAAAATGGAAAGTCACGTGGCATCTTTAAAATTTGAATAATAATTTAGGAGTGATTATAATACAGACATGTCATCATCTAATGGTTAAAAAGATAATATATAAGCAAAAAAATATTTGTTTTATATATATGAAATAGATAGATAGATCTATACCTTCCGGTTTCAATTAAAAGCTACAACTTTCAGCTACAGCTTAAGGGTATGTTTGGCAAAACTAGCTGTAGGTTGTAGCTGTTGATTGTAGCTGTAGGATGTAGCTGTAAGTTCAAGCTGTAGGCTGTAACTTTGTTGCTGTAAAATTGTTTGGCAAACTAACTGTAGCTATAACTTTGAAGTATAAAATAACTTAAAAGGAGCTTTTCATTTAAATTAAAAGCTACAGCTACTACACACCAGCTTTTCAATTTGGAGCTTTTTATTTATATTAAAAGCTACAGTTATTACATATCAAACAAGGCTTTTATTATTTTTGAAGCTTTTATTTTTAAAATTAAAAGTTAAAACTCCTAAAAGCTCCTCATCAAATAGACCCTAAAGCTTTCAGCAACTTAAAGCTTACATCTAATTTTGTCAAACAACAATACTTCATCTATTCTATTTATAACTTACAAGAACTTTTGGATATATATATATATATATATATATATATATATATATGTTATTTAGTTGTCGTATGAATTCATGAAGGCTGATTGCACTGATGAATTTAAGAATTTCACATGATGCTACCATCGAATCTCTCTTTCTCTGCTTTGATGTTTCAAAACTTTATATTCCCTTTTCGATTTCTATTTTTATTTTATTGGGCACCCCCAATTTTAAGTATGACGGTCCAAAAGCCATATAGTTGCGGATGCTTGAAATTAGGTTAGGGTTCAATTTCTTTATCAACGTCATCTCTGATCATGGACTTAGTCAAGTAGTAAATTTACCAATTTTTTAAGTTCAAGGTATCACGATGTACCCTTAATAATTCAGGGTAGTATAAGACTTATAATTAACTAAATTGGAGGTACTGAAGTGTATTTTTGCATAAAATAGTTAAACCCTAAATTAATTTCAATCAGAAACTAGAAAACGTATATATATATATATATATATATATATATATATACTAGCCGATAACCCGCGTAATATAGCAGTAATATATTTGAAATTCGTTAAAAAGGTGGTGAAAGAGCAGTTGAAAAATTGATATAAAATATATGGGTTTAAATCAAACAAATAATAATAATACGAACTAATATGATGAACAACACTATAAAAAATTAAAAAAAAAATGCATGTCTAAAATATGTGCATTATAAATGTCATAATCATATGATTATGTGAAAAATTACATAACAAATAGTTGAAAATAAATTTAATCTTCAAATAGCAAAATCCAAATGCACATGAATAGATTGGTATTTTTTTTCATGAGTGCAAGTGTGTTTATATAGTGTTAATTTTGCTATATATTTTTTTGTGTAATGATTTTGTAATTGATTGAGTAGTGAATATTTTGATGTAATTGATTTTGTAGAGTTATTGTATAGTTTTTTTTGAACGGTTGAGTTATTGTATAGTTGACTTGTCAAAATAGGTTGACATGTTAGGTGATCAAAGAGAAGGGCATTATGGGAATTTTCCATATGACATAAGGTCAACATATAAGAATGCTTAATAAAGGGTTATATATATATATATATATATATATATTATATACGGCAGATGCATGTAACACGTTCCGGTCTTAAACTTGTTAAACCCAGAAGAGAAAAGCGATCAACATTTGAATATCTAGCTAGTTAGATATCTTTGTTCCAGTTTCAATATCATAATCATAATCAAATGGCAGATCGCTTAACACGTATCGCAATCCTGAAAGAAGACCGTTGCAAACCAAAAAAGTGTGGTCAGGAGTGCAAGAAATCATGCCCTGTTGTTAAAACTGGTATCTTTTTTATCTATTCATATTTTATCGAATTTTAGTCGTGTACTCTAGTTTTTGTTGTGAATCCATGTACGTATACGTTTCCGAGATGTCAATGTACTGATTTGGTTACTTTGCGATCGTTATTTATAGTGAAAATATAATATAACTATGTTGCGATCGTTATTTGGTTACTGATATGGTTACGTCAATCATGTAAACATGCAGACTCGTGATCTCATGCAAAGGGCACGAGTTGAACTATAACATAAAAATAAAAATACTACTCCGTACTTTATTATTGACATACATAAGAAGCGGTCCTCTGACTGAATCGTGGATACTCGTTTACGTATCAAATTGCTCTACTGATCTTGTCTTGATTTTGCTATGGTTTGTTTGATTTTTAGGTAGCTAGTGATTTAAAGTGATCGATATATAATTATATATAGTGAAACACTGAATCATATTTGTTCTGTTTGATATATATTGATTTAGGATAAAATAATATTAGAATCTGTAATAAACAAGTTATGTAAGCATATACTAAGGTATGACTTATGAGTACTAAGAATTAGATATCACGATATTTTGGTTAATTCTTAATCTCGTTGTGGTAACTTTTTACTCAATAAAATCTGTTGTGATGGTGCTAACGGTGAAAGTTTCTTTGAGATCCCACTGACCTTTTAATGATTATGCACTCAGTATTTATTTCCTTTATGCAGGTAAGCAATGTATTGAGGTCACTTCTAAATCCAAGGTGGTGTATATCTCTGAGGAGCTTTGCATAGGGTGTGGTATATGTGTTAAGGTGTGTACGTGTACGTTGTGTTATTAGTCTGCATCACTCTATATTTCCATAGAGTAAGGTTCAAATGAGTCAATAATTTTTGAGTGAGACTAATGAAACCAATAATATCATGTCACATGTACAAAGAGAATGTTCCATACTACAAAACTCATTTACCCCAAACATCAATTATCTCACAAACGACAAATCGAAAAATCATGAAACTTGCACCATATTTTTCAGCGTTTTATCCTCTTCGATTTGCCGTCCCTCAAGGCATACTTTCGATAAAAAAAATTTTTGGTTTTTTGGTGGGTTTTATAAATTAGTAACACGTGTGTTAGTGATTGATTGTACATTTTATTTACGGTCATGATAGGGTTTAGGGTTAGGATTTAGCTGGGTTCATGGTTTAGGGTTTAGATCTTATGTTTTAGTAGGGTTTAGGGTTTATTAGGGTTTAAGGTTTAGTATGATTTAGGGTTTGGAGTTTTATAAAGGGTTTAGGGTTTAGGGTTTGTGGTTTAGGGGTTAGGGTTTAGGGTTTGGGTTTTGGGGTTTCGGGGAGAAACCCCAAAACCCAAACCCTAAACCCTAACCCCTAAACCCCAAACCCTAAACCCTAAACGCAACACTCTAACACATGTGTTAGTAACATATGAAACCCACCAAAAAAATGAAAAAAAAAAATTCATCGGAAGTATGCCTTGAGGGACGGAAAATCGAAGAGGATAAAACGCTGAAAATTATGGTGCAAGTTTCATGATTTTTCGATTTGTCTGTGAGATAATTAATGTTTGGGGTAAATGGGTTTTGTAGTATGAAACATTCTCTTTGTATATGTGGCATGATATCATTGTTCCGTTAGTCTCACACAAAATTTTAGTCTCATTTTAACCTCACCCTATTCCTATACCAACAAGAATTTAAGATGATCTTCTCTCTTTTGTTAATGTAGAAATGCCCATTTGAAGCAATCCAAATCATCAATTTACCTAAAAATTTGGATAAAGATACAACTCATCGTTACGGGGCCAACAGTTTCAAATTACACAGGTTAGCATAGCAAACCGTTCTGCTTTGTTATAATGGTCTTGGACTCTTGTTTGTTTGCTAGAGGTGGCAACTTCAGCACACTATATGGGTCTTTTCTGTTTCTGGGTCAAATTGCTAGAATTAGCTATAAACGGAAGTGGTCAAATGGGTTTAAAGTGGCAAGTGGCCCTAGATTGTAATTTTTAATCCACAAAATATCGTAAAGTTTGATTAATAAATGTGAATTATTATTGAATAATAAGATTTTTGGACTTATATTTGACACACTAGTTGGATTGTTGTTACACAGTAAGTGTTTCTGATCAACCCAATTTGACCTGTTTGACACTTTGACCCTAACTCGTTTTGACATGTATTTTGACATATCAAAATACTAATCGCAGGTTGCCTGTCCCGAGGCCAGGAACAGTTCTTGGATTGGTTGGAAAGAATGGGATTGGGAAGTCTACAGCCCTTAAAGTTCTGGCTGGAAAGTTGAAACCCAATTTGGGGCGTTTTAATGTAAATCTATGGATCCCTTAATCACTTTTATTGCAGGCATGAGTATTTTTTCCTTTCGTTGCACTTAGCTCATTATGTGTTTTCCCAGAACCCTCCTGATTGGCAAGAAATATCAACCTACTTCCGATCTGAGTTTCAAAACTACTTTACACGTATTCTTGAAGGTAATTTTAAGGTGCGTTTTACATTTTGAAGATAATTAAAATGGAACAATTTATTTTAATTTTAGTATAGTCTTTTAAGTAGTCTTCCTTTGTTAAATATAGGCGATCATCAAACCACAGTATGTTGACCACATTCCAAAAGCAGTTCAAGGGAATGTTGGACAAATACTTAAACAAAAAGACGAGAGAGATGTGAAAGCAGAGCTATGTGCTTCTCTGGAACTGAATCAGGTTCTGGATCGTAATGTCGGAGATTTATCTGGTGGAGAGCTTCAGAGATTTGCAATTGCTGTGTTGCCATACAGAATGCCGAGATGTATATGTTCGACGAGCCCTCAAGCTATCTTGATGTGAAACAAAGGCTTAAAGCTGCCCAAGTTATTAGATCCTTGCGTAGAACCGACAGGTTTTTTTATTAATTGTGTTTCATTCTTTCATTAATCCTTCTTATTCATGGGCATGGCAAGTCGGTTTGGTAATCAGGCAAAATTTGTTTGGTCGAAATGGGCCATTTTAGGGTCCACCATTTTATTACAGCTTGGTCAGGTCAGGTTGACCCACATGCTATTATGTTGATTGTTAACATCCCTTGTAAAAATAAAATATTTCAGGGACCAAAGTCACAACTGATATAACATGAACTGTGACTTGAAAACTCAAATGTCCACTTCACATTCTTATATGTCTACATTCATCATTCACAACAAAAGTAATATTGTTATGGTAATAATTTAGAAGGTTGTAAGAGAAAATTACTAAGGCAAGATTTGACCCATTTGACCCGTTCTCTTTCAGCTGAACTTCTGATATGACCCACTTGACATATAACAATACCAAAATCGTTTTCATAAGTTAATGTTCCAAATTGCTGCTTATTCTAAAATTGATACAATTTCATCTGACTCTTTTATTTTCAGCTATGTGATTGTTGTTGAGCACGATTTAAGCGTGCTGGATTACCTGTCAGACTACATTTGCTGTCTCTATGGGAAGCCTGGTGCATATGGTGTTGTGACACTACCTTTTACTGTAAAAGAAGGCATTAATATCTTCTTAGAAGGGTATGTGCCCACAGAAAACCTTCGTTTTCGTGATGTATCTCTTACATTTAAGGTACTTCTTTCACGAATTCTTCATCATCACAATTATAATCTCATAAGCAATTTCTGTAGTGACTTATTATAACTCATTATCATTATGCTTTATGGGAAAAAGGTCTCTGAGACACCACAGGAGAGTTGTGAGGAAACTCGAACATATGCACGGTATAGATACCCCGCTATGTCTAAAACACAGGGTGTTTTTAAACTTAAGGTGATGGAGGGTGAATTCACAGACTCTCAGATCATAGTAATGCTTGGTGAGAATGGAACAGGGAAGACAACTTTCATCCGTATGCTGGTAAGACATCATCTATTTTTAAAAGAAGATTTAATTGTCATTAGAGGTGACAAACATGTCCGTTGGATAATGAGTCAAAATTGGTAATTTAGGAGGATCACAAAACTTTTGTTAAAAGAAAGTAAACATTATAAATATTCAGTGTGCAGAGTAAGATTACCAAATTATATTATATCAATTAAATATCATTGGAATCTTAAAATACAGTAATTTAGGAGGTTTTATGCATTAAAAATAACTCTTTGGGCCACTTACACCCTTTTGACGTGTTTCCTAAATTTCTAAGTTATCATATCTGTAGGCTGGAAAACTGAACCCTGATGCTGAAGAAGACTCTGTGGATATACCCGCGTTTAATGTCTCTTACAAGCCCCAAAAGATAAGTCCTACGTGCCCTCACTCGATCAGGGGTTTGCTACTTGAAAGAATCCGTGATGCATGTACGCATCCTCAGTTTGTTTCGGATGTCATGAAGCCTCTTCAAATTGAGGAGCTAATGGATCAAAAAGTTATGAATCTTTCTGGTGGTGAGTTACAAAGAGTTGCATTGACTCTGTGCCTTGGCAAGGTAATTAATCCTCACGTTTATTTATTTTAACTCAGATGGATATATTTTTATTCTATAACACATAGGTTCATGCGAACGTTACCTTTGACTCTCTGTATCTACAAAACATATATAGAATTTTGGGTCAGACCACTATATTTTAAATAAAATAATTTAAATATAAATTATCATATTAATTGATATAACTATAACTATAAACTAATGAAAACACAAAGTTCAAATCATCTATATCGATGAAATTGAAAATTACATTTATTTGGAATCACATAAATTTGTACAATCACCAAGTAGTCAACTCAAAAGAAGTTAATTTTGGCCAACAACTTGCCAGTGAGTTTTGAAAATAAGTTTCCCAAAAAGAAAAAAGAGCGAATATACTTTCCATAATTTGTTTTGACATTCTGTATGTCTTGTTATATTGGAGTGGCCATATATCTCTCCCTGCAGTTTTCTAACCAGAGTGGGTATATATGAAACCAAATTGACACATGGGTACCTTTGAATGATGTGGTCTTGTTCTAACCTTTTGTACACATTATCCTTTAAATGATCTTCTACAGAACAAGTGATTTGATTTGTTTGCTGTTGCTGAAATTAAACAACAACCATTGAATATTATGTTCATAATTGTACAAGTTTGCTTATAATTCAGATGATCTCACTTGGCACTTTCTGTTTTCATTTTTAGCCTGCTGATATCTATCTGATAGATGAACCAAGTGCATACCTTGATTCTGAGCAGCGAATTGTTGCTTCAAAAGTTATAAAGAGATTTATACTGCATGCTAAGAAGACTGCATTTGTGGTCGAACATGATTTTATAATGGCAACTTATTTAGCAGATCGGGTTATCGTTTATGAAGGAACTCCGTCTGTAGATTGTGTTGCAAATGCACCTCAGTGGTTATTGACTGGAATGAATCTATTCTTATCCGTAAGTCTCACGCTGTTTCTATTAAGATATTAATGCTATGTTTTAGATCGAGCAAATTGGATATAAAGGGTAACAGGATTGACCTAGAAAGCTTCTAATATAAATTTGGTTTTTGTTTTTGTTCTTTGATAATAATAATCAAGTTTGTGAATAATATCAGTTGGATGCATTAATGCTTGCACGTAGATAACTTTTAGCCTGTTTTATTCAACGCCATTTTCGGTTCATAAGTAATGGGTCGAAATTGCCACCTTTGATACTTAAATGAAAAGATGTTAGCATCTCTTTGTGTGTTATGTAGTGGTCTTCTACTTTTTGGATGGGTTTTGTTTACTTCTTAGTTTTTTTGTCATTATTTATGCGATTTCATGTCGACAAATGCTGGAAACTAATTTTTGATATGTGGTACAGCATCTGAACATTACCTTTAGGCGGGACCCAACTAATTATAGACCAAGAATCAACAAGCTTAATTCAACAAAGGACATAGAGCAGAAACTTGCTGGATCTTATTATTACCTGGATGACTAACTTCTTGTAACATGTTGATTACAATTCCAAGCTACCCCACATGACTTTTGTCCTGAACGTTGCACTAAATAGAAACTGTAAAAGCAGAATCTGGCTCCAAAATTAGCTGCGAATGGCTGTGTTCATCCCAGTCAATATGGCTACGTCATGGTTGATATTAATCTTGTTTGAAAGATTACCTGCAGACATGCAATTATGTTTTATAGATGGTTGGACCCAAGAGTGTTTCAATCGCCTTTTGGGGATGCGTCAATTGTTTGCTAGTTGAAATTTCTGGCTAATTAGTTTGTCAGTTACTGATACACGAAGGCATTTTTTTTGTTGGTGATTTTGAGCAAGAGTTTAAAATATGTTCCTTTAAGCTGTTTGCGGTGCTTTTTTAGAAAAAGATCTACTTCTTGACTATGATATGTAAGCTACAACGGCGCTTTCAGTTTTATTTGATTAGATTTGTTATTTTACGTGTTAGGAAGCTTGTAGTTGACATGGGACTGGGTCTAAAGGGCCTGGAACTGAATAGGTTTGTTGGTTTGATGTACGCTTGTTATTTCGTATAAATCATGGTTAACGTTTTGGATTGGGTCAGGGCAATTGACCAAATTCGCCTGAAATCAAGTTGGGGCTCGTTGGAACTCCACCGGGCCGAGCCTAAGCCAGTTTTCCTTGCAGTTTTCAAAATCTCACCGACTTTTTGTATAGGAAGTTATGTTGTGGTTTCTTAGAAAAGTTATTTTAGTAGCAGTTATTGTCCTAGGTCTTTTTATAACTTCTGATCTTTATGTGATGAAAGTTATGATTTTAGTAGGCAAAACGACTCGAGTGAATGTGTTGCAGGTTATGGATTATATTATGCTCAAAGACCAGATCAGTGAGTTCAGTAGATACCGTTCTAATTAACTTTGCAAGTTACAAACTTGTAAAGAGGTTGAAATAATAAACATTATCATTTCATATGCCTTACGAAGACAATTTCACACCAAAAGGCTTCAAGAAGAAACTTTTTACTCAAAAATGGACTATTAATATTAAATATTTCTTTGATACTTAGATAGTAGGTATCTACTTATATAATAATAAGATAAGAAAATATAAAATTAAAAGAATCTTTCACTCATTTTTAAATGAAGAAACTCTAACCATTTAATTCGAAAAGTCAACATGAAACACTGCACGTTTGTTTATTTGCTGACGTCATAATTCTTTCTATTTTGCCTAAAAAGATATAATTAACCCTCCTAATTTTACTCTAATTCTTTCAATTCAATTTCAACTAGTTTAAGACCCGCAAAATTTGCAGGTTGACTTTATGATATGTCTTATATGGATGTTTTATATGGATGTAATAAGTTTTTTTTGGCGGTGTTGGTATACAGTATATCGGTTTGTATTGTTTTAATTTTAAATGGAAAATGTATTAAGAATTTGAATTGTGATAGATTTTAGATCGATAAATCCAAATAAATAAATTAATTAATAGGGATAATATTGTGTATGATATCACCTTGTTATTTGTATTAATATTTGATGATACTATATTATTTAGAATCGTACAGATATTTTTTTTCCATATAAACAAATTTAGCTGTTCAATAATTAAATACTATTTTGTATCTACAAAATAACGCTCTTTGCAGTGCATTGATAATTTTAGTCCATCTAAGTTACACTCTGTAATTTAAATCAACAACCTATAATGCATTACTTTATGTTTTTAACTTTTACGAAAGATGACAAAACATGACAACTCAAATGCAGACTCTACTGACCCGAATGACGTTAACATAGCCTTAGAAAATTAAATGGTTAATTATTTTAGGGATGTAAATCGAGATATAGAGAAATTAATGGCAAAAGAGTAAATTAATTAATCAATTATTGATAATACTTTGCATGATACCACTTACTTTTCTGTATTTGTATTGTTCTTTAATAATTAAACTACATTATGCACCGAACCTTTTAATTAGTTAATTAAAATATTAAATTGTTAGCTTTAAGATTTCAAATCTTGTAATTCGGTATAGTTTTTTTTCGTGTTTCAAATTTGTATTGTATTTTCAATAACTAACTTTTTATGTTTCGCCAAAGTTACATACATGAGGATAACCGAAACTCGTGAATAAATATGAAAAACCGATGGGTAATACTAATTGAGTACCCAACGGGTATTGAGCCGGCTATCAGTAAGAATATTATAAACCGGTATGTGGATAGATACACTAAAACCCGTCAGAAACCGAACCGTTAGCATCCATAATCCAAGCATCGTAAATTAGAAATTGCTAAAAAAAATTAATTTTTTATCAGAATTGAAAATAACTTGTTGGGGGGTTTTTGCAGAAATTTTAAAACAAAAAGATTTTAGGAAGAACTTGAATTATGAAAGAAATATTAAAATAGTTATTAAATTTAAATTTTCATAAAATATTTTGAGTATTATTTACAATTAAAGAAAAAATAGATGATTTATATTGTAAATATTGAATGGTGTATATTGTAAATATAGAAGGGTATAGTAGTCTTTTAGTCACATAAAAATAGAATTAATGATGTCATTAAATTATGTCGCACCCTCAAATTCGGGTTGCGGAAGCGAATCGGGTCGGGGCGCGACTAATCAGTATACACAGCACATAAGATATAATAAACGACTACTAAATGCGTCGTTTTACATTGTATTGATAAAAACCAAAGTTTACATCAAAATACTGTTTACATTAGCTCAGTTACTTGGAATTGAAAGATTTACATTACATAATTAATCTATACAAAATATAATAATGCAATTAAGTCTCTGATTTGTTTGAATGCAGACTCGAGCTAATGATTCCTGTTTGGGCAGCCAACCTACTGCTGAGTACCTGTGATACATGCTAAAATGGGTCAGCGAAACACTGGTGAGCTCACAGGTTTGTATGTCAACATATATTTGTATGAACCACAAGATTTAATTGAATTTAAAATGCAATTAAGCAAAATAAAAGTTATACAGCCATGAGCACATAGTCTTAGCTTAACTTAAGCGTTAGGTCCAATTAAGGAAACCTAACTGAGTTGCCTCCTACGAGTGCCTAATCTACACTCGTCTTCCCAAATGCTAATACGTCCATTTGACCAGTTAGTGTGTGCTAACCCGGACGAGGATTGTCAATCCTATATGATATCATATACTAACATTCACGCTACAGATGTATTACCAAACTATGTTGTGGAAGGCTTTGATATGATTAGTGAAAACAACTCATGTAGTATTTGATTTGTATTGTACTTGCATTCATATTGTAAAATAAAACGAGCAATGTAATCACACCCCAGATGAAAACCGTAAAATAGGGGCTATGAGACTCACCTGAGTCTGGAGAGTTTAACTAAATAAACTTGACTTGATTAGCTGCGAATCGATGTCCGAAGACTTATAACCTGAGGGCGTCCAATACGCGCGATGGTTATTAATTGCATAGGTATCTTAAAAGACTACATTTGTAATTGTTTGTTCAACTATGATGTCCAAATTACTACGATTTGGTTGATTAACTTGTCCAAGGTATTACCACTTGGTTGATTCGATTGTGTTTTGAAAACGTGTATGGCCCGTTGGTGATTTGTTTGTAATAATAATCTCACATTATTTTGATTTTCGAAAGGTGTTATACTTAAAAGTATTTGTAAACTTTAAGTGACGGGGGTCCGGGGGCAACGCCCCTGGTTAGCGGGGTCCCAGGGGGTGGCAACCCCTGGCGGGGTCCAAGGGGCTGGCTCCTGGTTGGGGTCGAGATGCCAAGTCAGCTCGAAAATTTTTTATTTCTATTAAATTGCTTTGGTGAAAAACGCACTCGGGTTTGAATTCGGGTAAAATGGGGTGTCAGATTTGAGCCTCAATACTTAGTGAAATATGGATTTTAAATTTTCTGTTTTTAGCGACACTTGATGCGTCACTTCCAAAATTTGGGCGACACTTAGGAAGTGTCGCATAAAATGACGGTTTCAGAATTATCAGCGTCACTTGGAGAAGTGACGCATAAGGGGGGGGGGCACTTAGTGAGTGTCGGGTTCGAGTGTCAGTTTCTGATCATAGGCGACACTTAGGAAGTGTCGGATAAAGGTGTTAGGCGTCACTAGGCAAGTGACGGTTGGAGTGTCGGGAAAAAGGGGTTTTATGCGGCACTTAGGCAAGTGACGCAAATTTAGGGTTTTATGCGTCATTTAATGCGGCACTTAAGTGACGCACGAAATGACGCTATACTGGTCTAGCCTATGCGACACTTACGTCTGTTCGACGGATTTTAGGCCAAAAACGAGTTTTCCGATTTCCGTTTGGTCCGATTCTTTTACCCAACCCTTAGATGGACATTGTAAGCTATTACAAACAGCAAACAAGTGAAAATGAGTAAAATCGGAGAGTTTCGGGATTTGTCGGAAACTTACAACTTCACGCGAGAGGAATCCGAAAAGATAGAAACGTAGATCGTTGCGAGATGGTTCTTTTTCTTCAAACGAGCGAGATGATTCAAGGGTGTTTGATGGTAGTTTTTGTGGGATTATGGTGATGGTGGTGTGGTGGTGAAATGAGAGAAAAGAGAGAGAGAAAAGAAAAAGAAAGAGGGAGAGGTGGTGAGAAATAAGAGAAGGGGGAAAGGGGAGGGGGGTGATGTCCCCTCCTTGGGCCGGTTGGGTGGGGGTCCACCGGAGTGTGGGTCTCTAACTTTTAATCCCGTGTTTTCGCGTTCCGTGCGGTGTTCGTTTTCTCGGTCGTTTAAATCATTTTTCGTACATTTAATTATAGGTTTTGAAATACAAATATTTATTCGATATTTTAATTGAAGTATTTCATCAAATAATTAATAATTGAGTTATAAAACATAACTTAACTAGTTTCGTTTTGTTCGCGAGTTTATTATTTTAATCGCGTAAATGTTGTTAATACGATACGAATTTGAGTTGAAATATTATCTAAATAATATTTTGGATAAAATAGAGTTATTAAATAATGTCATATTATTTAATAAAATTGTTCACCAACGTCCGTATTAATTGAATCGAATTGCATTCGATTTGAACTTGTACGATTTAATCAAATCGCATACTTGTATATATTCAACAATATTGTTAAGTCACTGATCGCTGAACTCAAGTGGTCACTGATCTCAAGGATTAAGGGGGAGATTATATAAGAGATTGTTAAAGTCATTATTCGCTGATGAGTGAAGTCACTGATCATGCTATCTGTTCACAGTCTCTGATTTCTCAATAATGCTCCATGAAGAAAATGACTCAAGTCAAGCTCCTGTTGCTGAAGGTCTCTAAGTCGCTGAATATATGTTAAACCAGTAGATGAAGATCTTATCAAGATAAAAGACTCAACTATGTGTGTCGCTGATACTCATCTATCAGCGAGAGTCTCCAAGTCTTCTTAAGTTCTCTCTTCTGCTGAATAAAAGAAGTCACTGAAGATTAGTTATTCAAGTCATTCTTTAGAGCATGTTAGCTCGCATCGAGAATGAGGAGAATTGTTGTCTCTATCAGTGACTGCAGCATTAAATGTCGCATTAAATAAGAAGTTGACATTCGGCGTTATTACGGCGCAGCACGTGTTCCTCGAAACTTGAAAAGAGTAACGTGGAAGCATTTGATTGGTCTATGGTACAAGGTGATATTTCCCAAGACAGAATGTCGTGCCATGATACATCACATCTCAACTACCTCTCCAATCAAGCAGCGACACGTGTCGTTCAGATCCGGAAATTAAGGATTTCAGTGTCTATAAATAGCGTAGTATGTTGTACTTCATTGTGTGTCGATTACTTGTATTATCACTTGTTTGTCAGTGACTAGTTTGTCTAAGATACAAGTAACACCAGCGAGTGAACTAGTAGCGTGTTTGTCCACTACTAGTTTACTTCAGCGAGTGAGCAAGTTAGCGTGTTTGTCCACTACTGCTCATCTCCTTTGTAATAGCTGTATTGTTTGATTTGGATTAGCTTTGGCTAATCTATTCCGCAATCAACAAGAGATAAATTTTAGTAATAAAAGAATTTATCTTTCAGCTAGAATTGCATCAGCAACTGAACTGCTTATTATATATATATACATTTGTATTCATTTTGCTGTTATCTTCATATGGTTAAAACTTGCTAAACAAGCTAACACATTATAGAAGAAAAGTTTTAATTGTATTCAACCCCCCCTTCTACAATTAACGCACTGTTAACGATTCACAATCACTAACATAATAGTGATTAGGGACTCACAATTGGTATCAGAGCAGAGTTGGTTTAAAATATAATTTAACCAGATCTGCAATGGAATCCGTTAAATACAGTTGTGTTGATTCTGAGTACCAGAAGGGAAATGGCTCCACTACAAAACCTCCAGCATTTGACCCATCAAGAATTGAAACCTGGATGTCCAGGATGATGATGTTCTTAGACCTTGTTGATGATCGTCTTTGTTCTATAATAACTGACGGTCCTCACACCCCCACTGTCATTATTCCTGCTGTTGCAGCCACTGCAACCACTCCTGCATTACCAGAAATGGTTATGCCAAAAAGGGAGGAACAATGGACAGATGAGGACAGGCGCATGGTCAGGCTGGATAAACAAGCTAAAATATACATAAGCATGTCACTTCCTGATGAAGTGTTTGAGTCCATTAGATTGTGCAGTACAGCGAAACACATGTGGGACACTCTAAGAAATATATATATTGGAACCCCCGACATTATTCGCTGTAGAGAAGTAAATCTGACTCGTCAGTATGAACTGTTTGCCATGGAACCCAATGAGTCACTGGCCTCCACCTATACTAGATATCAAGCTTTAATAAATAAAATGGAAAAGGCTAATATAGGAAAGGACCAAAGATTTGTTGTCGAAAAATTTCTAGAACTGTTGCCTAGAAAAGTTTGGGGAACCATTGCAACATGTACTCGACAACGTAATGATTATACTTCTCTCAATCTAACTCAAATTTATGGTATATTGTTAAATTGGGAACAATCTGAGAAACAGGCTGATCAAAGTGAGCACATTCGTGCTGCACTAGGTAGTCAAAAGATTTCTAATGCCCTTGTAGCTGAGCTAGAAGAGATTGATTAAAAGCAGAAGGTTAAGATCACCAAGTTGAGTTCAAAGTCACTGATTGAAGATGAGGAAGGTTGTGCTGCTGACAGTCAGTCTGAAGTCAGCTATGAAGAAGGACTAGAGAAGCTGGAAAGAGATATGGCCATGATGGTTGCAAATTTCAGAAAGAACACAAGGTTCAACAAATTTGCTGGTACATTATCAAGTGACATCTCAAAGTCAAAAGGCGACTGCTACAAATGTGGCAAACCTGGTCACTTTACAGCTGACTGTAGATCCAAAGCTGTCAATCCTCTCCCTGAGCAAAGGCCCAGCTTCAGAAATGACAAGTACAACAAGTACAAGTCAAAGTACAAGAAGCTGAAAGCTCTGTCTAAAGCTGGCAAGAAGAAGGGAAAAGGGTTCGTCGCTGAAGAAGGATCCTTCAGCGACTCTGACTCAACCTCATCATCTGATGAAGAAGAAGCTATGATTTGTTTAGATAGGGATTACTGCCTGATGGCTGATGATGCTAACTTCCATGAAGACATCAAGGAAGTAGCTAAGAAATGTTCAGCATCCGGCTGGGATCCAGAGACTCTCTACAAGGTACATTGCTTTAAATCAGCTTCAGTGACTGAAAAGGAGAATATCTTTGAGACTTTGATAGTTGATTTATCAAATGCTCATGATATTCAGAAAAGGCAAGAATGCATGATCAATGACTTAACATCAAAACTTAAACTTCAAGAAGAAAACTTGTTGAAAATGAAAGACCTAAAACTTGAACTTGATGCACAAATACATGCAAATCAAATGTGCATTCAAGAGAAAGTAAATTTTGAAACCAAATTTTCTCAACTAAATGAAGTTATAAAGTCATGGTGCAAATCTGCATTAAACGTAAATCAGTGTGTCAATAATCAAATTCCAAAACAAGTGAAAGCTATTTTGGGAGGTGATTATGATACAGCTGCTTCTCTGGCTGATGCAACAAGCATTGATCAAATATTCAAGCCTGATCAATCCTTTTCAAACTTCGTTTTTGAGCCAATGTCAGTCTTCAGCGAGACTAAACCAAATCACTTTGTTAAAAGCTCGCTGGTCACTGACAATTGTGATATAGCTGCAAGTATTGATGAACTGAAAGACTTGAGCATAAATAAGTCAACAACTAATCCAGTTTCCATCAGTCTTACTGCTATTAATCAAAAGTTATTCAGCAACCTCACCTCTGACACCCCAGTGACTGATGATCTTGTCATCAGTGACTTGGAGTCAAAGAAACAAACTGAGATAGTAAGTCTGAACTCTTTTAAATCTAAATCAAATCAGCATACTGAGCAAAAGAAGTCTAAAGCCACAAATAAAAAATGCTATAAGTGTGGAAATAGACAACATGTGTCAACAGATTGTTCATCAGTACAAGGTTGTGTCCAACCAACCACCAGCAGTGAGTCAAATGTCTTGCTGATCAGTGGAAGCCAAGTTCAAGGCTTGTCCACTATGAACCCATCTCAGGATGGGTTCATAAATTGAACTAACATTTTACTCCTGATGTAGGGCATTCTTAGAGAGACAATCTGGTATCTGGATAGTGGGTGTTCCAGACATATGACTGGATGTAAGTCCCTGCTCAGCAACTACCAGGATGAAAGAGGTCCTGATGTAGTTTTTGGTGATAACAACATTGGTAAGACCAGAGGGTATGGGGTCTTGACCAATGGAAATGTCATGTTTAAAAGGGTGGCATATGTTGAAGGACTGAAGCATAATCTATTAAGCATCAGTCAGTTCTGCGATGCCAAAAATAAGGTGCTATTTGATCATGAAGCTGGAGTTGTTTACAACAAGAATGGAAGTGCTGTCCTGGGTGCTCAAAGGAAAGGAAATACATATGTAGTCAATATGGACTCAGCACAATCAGGAACATGCTTTTATTCCAGAACTGTTTCAGAAGAAAAATGGTTATGGCATAAGCGTCTTTCTCACCTGAACTTCAAGGCCATCAGCAAGCTCAGCAAGAATGACTTGGTAAATGGTCTTCCAAAGCTTACTTATGACAAAGACAAGCTTTGTTCAGCGTGTGAGAAGGGAAAGCATCACAGCTCTTCTTTCAAAAGCAAACAAACATCTTCAGTGACAGAATGTTTTCAACTGATGCATATGAATCTGTTTGGTCCAGTGAGTTCTCCCAGTCTTGGTGGTAAAAGGTATTACTTGGTAATTGTGGATGAATATTCCAGATATACTTGGGTATTCTTCCTCAAAGCCAAAAGTGATGCAACACAGGAAATCATATCCTTTATCAAAAAGATGGAAAACTTAAATGATTGTTCAGTTAAACATTTAAGAAGTGATAATGGCACTGAATTTAGAAATGTTGACCTTGAAAGTTTCTGTGATTCAAAAGGTATTTCTCAAAACTTCTTTGCACCAAGAACACCTCAACAAAATGGTGTTGCAGAGAGGAGAAATAGAACCTTGATTGAATCAGCAAGGTCAATGCTCATAGATGCTGGTCTTAAGACCCACTTCTGGGCTGAAGCAGTTAACACTGCCTGCTACACTCAGAATAGGTCATTGATTGTCAAGAGACATGATAAGACAGCCTATGAGGTGTTAAGGGGGAGAAAACCTGACATAAGTTTTCTTCATGTTTTTGGCAGTACCTGCTATGTCTTAAACAAAAGAGATCACTTAGGAAAGTTTGATCCCAAAGCTGATGAAGGTATATTTGTTGGTTACTCAATCATTTCAAAAGCTTTCAGAGTTTATAATAAAAGAAGGGAATGTATTGAAGAATCAATGGATGTTACCTTTGATGAATCTTATGATGAATCACTCACTGATCCAAAAGACTATGAAAATCTTATTTTTAATACAATCAGTGATGACCAGCATGAGGTTCATCCATCAGATTCTGAAAGGGAAGATGATGTCCCTGAAGGTACTTCTGGCTCTACTTTAGCTAAGAATGATTCAGGAACTTCATTTTTGCCTATTGATATCCCATCATCATCATCATCTCATCATGTGCATCAAAATAATAACACTCACTGTCCAAATCAAAGCTTAAACATTAATCATGCTTCTAATGCTGATGTGTCTGGTGGATCATCTCTGAATAATCAAGTCACTGCTGAACCTCAGCGAGTGACTAAATGGACTAGACATATTGATAATCAATTGATTATTGGTGATCCTCAATCCAAGGTCCAGACCAGATCAGCATCTGCTAACTTTTATTTGTTTGTAAGCTTTGTGTCACTGATTGAGCCCAAGAAAATTGATGAGGCACTCACTGATCATCACTGGATAGCTGCCATGCAAGATGAGCTATCTCAGTTTGAAAGGAATAAAGTGTGGAAGTTAGTACCTCAAATAGTTGGGAAATCTGTGATTGGAACAAGATGGGTGTTCAGAAACAAGATGGATGCAGATGGTGTTGTAATAAGGAATAAGGCTAGACTGGTTGCACAAGGTTACTGTCAGCAAGAAGGAATTGATTACGATGAAACCTTTGCACTAGTTGCTAGGCTTGAAGCAATCAGGTTGTTCTTAGCATATGCAGCTCACAAGAAGTTCAAGGTATATCAAATGGATGTGAAAAGTGCCTTCTTGAATGGAAAGCTGCAGGAAGAAGTGTATGTGAAGCAACCACCTGGATTCACTGATCCCAAGCATCCAGGTTATGTCTATAAGCTGGAGAAAGCTTTATATGGACTAAAACAAGCTCCTAGAGCTTGGTATGACACTCTCTCTACCTTCTTAACTAACTGTGGGTATGTCAGAGGTAAAATTGACAGCACACTCTTTATTAAAAGGGATAAGAGAGATGTTATATTAGTCCAAATTTATGTTGATGATATTATTTTTGGGTCTACTAACAATGACTTGTGCAAGGAATTCAGTGACCTCATGACTAAAAGTTATGAAATGAGCATGATGGGTGAACTAACATTTTTCCTTGGTCTGCAAATAAAGCAAACCAAGACTGGTATTTTTATAAATCAAGGAAAATATGTTAAAGATTTATTAAAGAAATTTGAATTCACCAACTGCTCATCCCTTGCTACACCAATGTCATCTGCAGTAAAATTACATGCTGATCCTGATGGTAAATCTGTAAACATCACTGCTTACAGAGGAATGATCGGGTCACTGCTGTATTTAACTGCTAGTAGACCAGACATTATGTTTTCTACTTGTCTATGTGCTAGATATCAAGCTGATCCAAAAGAATCCCACTTGCTCGCTGTCAAAAGAATATTCAGATATCTGAAGGGTACACCAAATCTTGGTCTCTGGTACCCATCTGGTTCAGATTTCTCACTAAAGGGATATTCAGATTCTGATCATGCTGGATGCAAGATGGACAGAAAGACTACCTCTGGTAGCTGTCAGTTTCTTGGAGAAAAGCTTGTAAGCTGGTCAAGCAAGAAACAAAATTCAGTCTCAACTTCTACTGCTGAGGCTGAATATGTCGCTGCTGGAGCTTGCACTGCTCAAATTCTGTGGATGAGAAATCAGCTTGCTGACTATGGCTTTGACTTTGGCAATGTTTCAATTTATTGTGACAGTCAAAATGCTATTGCCATAGCAAATAATCCTGTGATGCACTCAAGGACAAAGCATATTGATGTCAGATATCACTTCATCAGAGACCACGTCATGAAAGGTGACATTGAATTGCATTTCATTCCAACTGACTACCAACTCGCTGACATATTTACAAAACCTTTAGATGAGAAAAGATTCACCTTTCTCATCAGCGAGTTGGGAATGTTGAACTTAAATGATTAAAACCTGATTGTTTAATAAAAGGTAATTACAGAATATATGGTTTATAATTTTAACTTGCTGGCCTATTATTCTCACTGATGTAATCAGCAAGAACAATAAGTTAGCATAGTTATGATCTATAAATTATGCACTTTGTAACTGCACATGAAAACTCTTTATATCACATAAATAAAATATATCTTATGCTTCACAAACTTGACTAGCTGATTAGATTAGTATTCTAAGTTTTAATCTAATCAGCAACATCAAATATGAAACATAATATTTATTTTATTTTAAGATATAACTTATTTTCATCTCGCTGAGACATAATGTATCAGCGAAAGTTTGTTATTATTTAATATAATATTTATTTCGACATATATTCCTTACAATTAATACATTTTGTATTCAATTTTTAATGATTTATATTCTTAATAAATGCCTTATTAAAATATCTCATAGGAACTTGAAAAGGTACACTTTTTCTGACACCTCGTATACCTTTCCGGCGCACCACTCCCATCACCATTTAATGTTACCACTCATCACCATCATCACCCTACTCCCCTACCACCAACCACATTTTTTTTTTACTTTTTGACCACGTATATACTCGTTTTGACCACACATTCTGCACCTCAGTAACCGTATATAAGCAGCGAAACCCTTACCTTTTCATTCTTTACGCTTTCTAATTTTTCAAACTTCATCTTCTTCATTTTCTCTGCAAATATCTCACATTTTAAATCTTCTACTTTTTCTTTTTCAAAAATGGCAAGAACTAAATTTTTCAACAACGCTTACACACCGACCCCAGAGATTAAAGCTCTTCGAGCCTCTGCGGTCAGTGAGACGCTTGTTATTACAGTTCCCAAATCTAACTATTTGGGAAATGTAACTTGCCCTAAACCTGAGTATGCGGAGGTGATAAATTTTCTTAAAAATCACTTTATCCTCCCTACTCTTACCTTGTCTCCTGGGGAAATGAACCCAGAATGGCTTAGTGAGTTCTGGTATACCTGCACTCACTCTGTCGTCTCTGGTGTTTCACAACTCCAGGGATTTATAGACAATGGTACCCAAACCATCACCATAACTGCCAACACCATCCGCTCCATTTTACAACTGCCGACCTATGAGTCGTACGAGTCGCTGCCAGAGAGCGACGTTGCCAAACAAGGCCTCGTCGATCTTACTGAGATTGAGTGTAAATACTCAGTCGATGGCAGTGGCAACCGTAAGTACTCTACGGTCCACAAAACAAAAATGGATGGTGTTTGGAATGCTATTTTTACAAACTTTATCCAATCTTTGGGTACAAAATCAGGGAGCTATGATCAATTCAGCTCCCTGGAGGCCCAGATCAGTTGGTCACTGGTCAACTCTCTACGAGTTGACTATGCAAGTGTGATCTTTAACGAACTGATCACCAAAGTCGCTGAGCCTACCAGGGCAAAATATGTACCTTACCCTAGGTATCTCTCACTGATCTTTAGGGATCAGTTTGCTGCCTATGATAGGGTATCTTTTCAGGGATTTGAGCCCACTCTGGTAGGATCTCAAATTTTCGCTAAACCAGCGACTGTGGTGTTACCCGCTTTTATGAAACACCCGGGATCCTTGCACCCCAGCCTGTAACTTCTGTACAAATGTCAGTTGCTGCCCCCCATCGACCACGTCACTGACCACACCCCCAGTGACTACTGTTGGTCAACCACCAGTCAAGAAACCACCCACTGCTCCCAAGAAAAAATCCAAATTAGGGTCCCTGACATTAAAGGATCAGGGACATAGCACAAAGAAGACATCTACGGATGCCAGTGGTGAATCAGTGACTGTACGTTCGTTGCTGAGGGCACCACTGCTAAACCCTCAACTTTACCTGCTTCACTGGACTCCTGAAAGTCCAGTGACTCTATCACGGGACAACTACAGACAGCTGCCGTGGATCAAACCACTGTTAGCAGTGATTCGGGTGCACCCCACACCCTCAGATTGAGTCAACCCAGCCACTTGTCATCCTCATAAAAGGGTGACATTTCATTAAAAGGGCAAGTGACATCAGTGGGTGATAACACACTCATAGCTGATGTCACACCACTGGCTACAGACCCGGGCCATCTCTCATCTATCACTGCACCGGCTGTCAATGTCTCACCACTGACCCATGGTGAGATACAGGTCGCTACCTCTATTTCCAATGAACCACCAGCTAAATCACAAGCTGATGATGAGGAAATCATGCCCATGGACACCTCAGAGGACACCTAACCCATTCCTCCACCCACATCCAACTCTCCCATCAGAGAGCTTACCCCCACCTCTTTCTCCAGTGACAACATCCAAGTTGCTGCTGATCAGACCACACCCCCTGATCATGTAGCCCAATATACACCTACCCCCATTATTGTTACCCAAACTACTCCCCCAAACACCTCCACTCACTCTACATCAGATCAGCTACTGATGGAGTACATTGCCCAATCCCAAACCCAAATTAAGATGCTCACTGAAGACCGTGAGGCATTTATTGGCAATGTCTCTGTCCTACAGAAAGCCGTTACTGCTCTCACTGATGTCTACAACTCCATTGAACCATGGAGCACATCTGTTAGTGAGAGAGTACAAACAGTAGCTGATGCTAGTGCTGCAATAAACCATGCAGTCCACCTCCACCACCAACTTTACCAATCATGCCACTGCCATTGCCCAGCTCACCACCAACTAAAATGACTTAGCCATTTCTGTATCTAACTACCTGTATAACACTGACAAAGTTATTAAGGTACTTCCATAGGTTGTCTCACAGCTTACAAAGACAAGAGCTGAGGTCACTGCCCTGCGAGAGGAAAATGCTGATTTCACTGATCAGATACTTAGGGCAGTTGATCAGTTTGAGCGAACCAGTCAGGGGGAGAGTGAAGAAGAGGACTTTGTCTCTGATCCTGAGATGCCCCGAAAGATGACTGATCCGCTATCAAACAAAGCTCACAGGGATATTGTGCTCAACACTTATGCACTTCGTCCGATCGCTGAGCAACCGAAATTGGAAGCCCTTGCAGTTGCTGAACTGTATTGGGTAGATATGGAGATAGCCACTGATGTGGTGGATATAGCTGAGAGCTTTCCTGAGTTCAGTGCTGAAGAGCTCAGGAACTACAATGGGCTGGTGCATCAATGGGCAGTGGATGAGGCTGCTAGGTTAGAGGGTACCTTAGTGAGCTATGAACTGGCTCGCTGGGAATGGATGAATAGGGAGGTGGTAGATGATGTATCTGATGATGAGGAAGATGATACCATCATGCATGATGCTGATGATAATGATGATGATAACAATGATGATGGCCAGGGAGGTGGTCATGGAAATGGTCAGGGTTCAGAAGATGAAGATGATGTAAATATGGAAGATCAGCAACCCATATCATCTGTCATAAAGAGAAAAAGGACCAGTGACACCTCTCCTGCATCTACTCCTCCATCAAAGAAACAACAGGTCAGTGACCCTCAATTACATATTGTCATATATGAGGTAGCTGTACCTTCATCTCCACCAGCAACCCAAAACCTACCCTCACCCACAACAACTACTACCCAAACAACCCAAATAACCACACCTACCCCAGCAACAATAATACAAATCTCCACAGCAACTCCCTCCAACACTACCACTTCAGATACCTCCCCTACAGCATGCCTTTCCTCTGACTCAACCTCAGATACCCCCTGTCCTGATGAAACAAAAGAACAGAGAGTTGCCAGAAAAATAAAGGCAAGACAGGACAGGGAGCAGGAGATGATAATGCAAATAACCTTTCAGGCTGAGATAAGAGAGGAACAAGAAAGGAAAAGGTTGCTGAAAGAGCAATCAGATGCTGACAGAGCATACCTACTGGAATTGAGCTCTAAAGATGCCAATGAAAGGGCCAGACTTCTTAAACAAAAGAAAGATCAAGAAGAGTCTGATGCTGCAATTGCCAGGGTACTTGCTGAGATAGAAGAGAGTGAGCTAGAGCAACAAAAACTGAAAACATCAGCTAGCAAGAGCTCTAAAAAGAAAGGGGGAGCTGTCAGAACAGCAGTGGATAGGAAATGGGATGAAATAGATAGAAAAAGGTTTGTTGCCCGAATGACAGGGAGATCAAACCCTGCACCTATTACCAAGGTTAAATTGAAGAAGTCTAAGAATCAATCTCAACCTCAGCTGCTTATTCAAAGAGGTTCAGAGACTCAAGCCATGCTACTTGATCAAGTATGCAAGCTGCACAGAGAAGAATGGAATGAGATCAGGCTTGTTATCAGCCACTCAACAAGTGCAGCTAAAGCTGATGTCCTGAAAGAGATTGATAGACTATATCAAAAGATGGTGTCACTGCAACTTCTCAGACCAGAAGATACTGTCACATTTGGTGAAGAGATTGTTCAGCCACTAAGCCCAAGGTATAGGTCAGGCACAAGCAGCATCTATCGAATCCCCAACACTTCAAGGTTAAATCTATCTATCCCTGCTGGTGTGCTAAAGCTTAAAGGACATGAAGTCACTGAGGGGGAGAAGGGTCTGGTATACAGGGACCTAAATGGTGCCCTTAGGTTTCAGAGAGAAGCTGAACTTGAGAAGGTTGATCAAGAACAACTCATACACCTAATCAGGTCAGCTAGCATGCTTCCTACAAATTCAAAGATCAGAAAAGCTACTCTCGATGAAGCCTTGGCAAGAAAATTCAGATACCTGCCCTCCAAAGACAAGTATGAACTTGAAGCTGAGCTTGGCATAGTGAAAGAGGAGGAGATGTGGAGAGATAAATAATTTAGATATTTTGTAATAGTTAGCTTCTGTAAATATTTATTCAATGATATAAATGAGGCTTGACATAGAAAATCTACAAGTACAAGTCACTGGGCGACCTACCTACTGTCAGAGACTTAAATCTCTTCAACAACAAAAAATTTACAAGTACAAGTCTCTGTCCAACCAACTTATCTTCAGAGACTAAAACTTTCCTGCAACAAGTTTGTCTAAGGGAGCTTTGACTTAAACCATTTAGGGGGAGATTGTTAAGTCACTGATCGCTGAACTCAAGTGGTCACTGATCTCAAGGATTAAGGGGGATATTATATAAGAGATTATTAAAGTCATTATTCGCTGATGAGTGAAGTCACTGATCATGCTATCTGTTCACAGTCTCTGATCTTCTCAATAATGCTCCATGAAGAAAATGACTCAAGTCAAGCTCCTGTTGCTGAAGGTCTCTAAGTCGCTGAATATATGTTAAACCAGTAGATGAAGATCTTATCAAGATAAAAGACTCAACTATGTGTGTCGCTGATACTCATCTATCAGCGAGAGTCTCCAAGTCTTCTTGAGTTCTCTCTTCTGCTGAATAAAAGAAGTCACTGAAGATTAGCTGTTCAAGTCATTCTTTAGAGCATGTTAGCTCGCATCGAGAATGAGGAGAATTGTTGTCTCTATCAGTGACTGCAGCATTAAATGCCGCATTAAATAAGAAGTTGACATTCGGCGTTATTACGGCGCATCACGTGTTCCTCGAAACTTGAAAAGAGTAACGTGGAAGCATTTGATTGGTCTATGGTACAAGGTGATATTTCCCAAGACAGAATGTCGTGCCATGATACATCACATCTCAACTACCTCTCCAATCAAGCAGCGACACGTGTCGTTCAGATCCGGAAATTAAGGATTTCAGCGTCTATAAATAGCGTAGTATGTTGTACTTCATTGTGTGTCGATTACTTGTATTGTCACTTGTTTGTCAGTGACTAGTTTGTCTAAGATACAAGTAACACCAGCGAGTGAACTAGTAGCGTGTTTGTCCACTACTAGTTTACTTTAGCGAGTGAGCAAGTTAGCGTGTTTGTCCACTACTGCTCATCTCCTTTGTAATAGCTGTATTGTTTGATTTGGATTAGCTTTGGCTAATCTATTCCGCAATCAACAAGAGATAAATTTTAGTAATAAAAGAATTTATCTTTCAGCTAGAATTGCATCAGCAACTGAACTGCTTATTATATATATATATATATATATATATATATATATACATTTGTATTCATTTTGCTGTTATCTTCATACGGTTAAAACTTGCTAAACAAGCTAACACATTATAGAAGAAAAGTTTTAATTGTATTCAACCCCCCCTTCTACAATTAACTCACTGTTAACGATTCACAATCACAAACATAATAGTGATTAGGGACTCACAAATATATATATATATATATATTGATACATTAATGAGCCTAACACGGAACTAATTACATGTATTACACTTGATTAGACACTAATTACTAGTCCTAATTTGACGGGTGTTACAAATTAATTAAGGGTTAGATCTTAATTATTGATCTCAATCTAATGGCTAATATTTTTTCAAGATTTTTCTTTTAATATATAAGATAGATTAAACTTTTAAATCGAAAACGAAACAATGCCATTTAACAATTAAATTAACAATAAAAAAGATAAAATTAAAATAAAATAACTTGAACAATGATTCTTTCTATTTGTATAATAAAATAGTAACAGTTACATAAATGATTCTTTCTATAAACCGAAGATGTTTAAAAAATTTATTTCTTCAATATTTTGTTATTTATACTTTAGCGTCTTAATCATTTATGAATTGATTATAGAAAAATAGAATCCAAACTACAATACGAAAATGGTGCTGATTGAATTTGACAATCTATTTCGGGAGGGAAAAGTTTTTTATAATACAAAATTCCATATTTTTATATATACATGGCACATAAAATCATATATTAAAAATTAGCCATATAAAATCTATTTATATGGTTGAACATGTGTTAAACTTATCAAGATATTTTTGGGTTCTAAGTATAGTTTCAATCTTTGTTATTTCGAAGATATATTTTCAGTTGGGGTGGGTTATATTATTTACATATAAATGCATTCCGATATATATTGCATGTTGGTGTGTTAAACATATGTTGGTTCTCTAACTTTCAAAAAAAATTGATTTGTAGACTTGATTGGACATATGAAGTTCTTTTCTATGTGGAGCACTGTGAAGTATGGGAATGAAACACAAAGGTTGGAAGTTGATTTTTGTAATTACATGTAAGTACTCATGCCTATGTCATTCAATTGTCATAGGTTATAAAATCATCTAAAGATCTGGTTTCTATTTTTGAATTTCATTGTGTCACCCTTTCAAGCTTCTCAGGTTATTATACTAATATTTCAAGTTGACAAATTTCGCTTATATAAAGGTTTGAATTTACCCACAATTTCATAAATTATTTTCTTACCTAATATTTGCAATATCAATAAAATGCATTTCATTACTTTATAATTAATATATGTTAGTATTACACAAGTGAACTTAGTGCATCCACAATGATAAAAAGCTTTGCAAAGCTAGCCACCTCACTAATTTGTTAAAAAGCTTTTATAAAAAGCTTTGTCTCCAATGATAAAAAGCTTTACAAAGCTTTTCTATTCAAAAACAACACACACAATTATCCTAAAAAGTTTTTCATTCAAGACTTGAGATTTATCAAGTTTTCCATGAAAAAGGCTATTCCTCCAATGATGAAAAGCTTTTCCAAAAGCTTTTTTGCATAAAAAAGCTTTGAGAAAAGCCTTTATTGGAGTTGCTCTTACTATATCAAATTATTAAATAGTCACAAGAATGTTGATTAATGAGGATATTTAAGAAGTGGATGACTTTGTATCGGGGTTGTATATTTACATATTTACCTAATTAATGATTTCATTGGAGTTAAATCGTACTTATACACCGGGCGCTTAGTTCAAACTTAGGAATTAAAAAGAGAAAGATAAAGGGTACATTATATAGTAGTATTACATTCGTCATTAATATAGTGTGGTTTATTCAACTAATACATTTTATATGTATAACGGTAAAAGAAAAATACTATCATGAATATTTTATTGTACATATAATATCAAAAATATAGGAGGTGATGGATACAACATCCATATTGATTCATACAACACAGTGTACAACAGTTAAAGCAAATAGTACAAGTGTATAATACTACTACTTTGGTGTATGAATGAATTTGTATGTTGTTTTTATCAACACCCAAAAAATATACATTATAAACAATTAATTATTATACTTGATATATACTCGTAATAATTAACATACATGTAACGTTGGTATGTAAAATGTTTGTTAATTATGAATAAGCATAAAATGACTTATAACTTATGTTGGTTTAGTTGATAAATATTTTGATGAAATAGAACAATGATATATGTGATGATGGTTGACAAATAGACATGGTGATATATACAACAACCTTCGATAAGGTGTTATTTGTATTTAAATAATTCGTAAATTCAACGATGGCAATATCGGATTAGGATTACAAGTGCTCAATTGTTAAGTAGATCCAAAGAGACAAAAATAAGAGTCGTAACAATACGATATAATTAATTTAATTAATGCATTACTTGAAATTTGATGGTAACGATGGATTACTTAAAAGTGAGTAACGATATAATACCTTATAACAAACTAAGCACCATCAATCATTATCATACCCATTTCCCACCTTGACTATAAAATGACTTTAAGAACTTAAAATACGAGATAGTGTTGGAATTGAAAACGCAACGATTTAAATAAATTACTCTTCAATTTTAATAACACCTGAAATAGAAATACAAATCACATATATACATCACGATTATTTTTATACAAGCAAACATACATATGCACACAAAGTATGTTGCTACGATGTCAATAGTGTCCAGCTCTTAGAGCACGGATAGTAGTGACACTATATTTACAGTGTTTTTACGAGAACACATTATTCTTACTAGTGGCGGATCTAGAGCATAAATTCACAAGTTCATTAATACATTACTCAATAACATGATTGAGGTTGGATTGTGACCTATTACTAATACCGAACATAAATGTATCATACCGAACATAAAACAGAGATTCTTTAATAATATTAAAAAGTTAAGGTTGTTACAAATTGTCCTCGACGAGGTTTTATAGTTCATACCTTTAAAATGAATCATAAGTGACTCACTACTGTGACATAATCAGGGAAAATTATATTCGTGTTATTGCAATGAGAGGTGAAAGACCTCTATAAATACAAGATTAGAAAAATAGGAAACAAGACAACTAGCAAATAATAGGATTAATAAACTAGGAAACTAAATAAACTAGACTAATAATTGATCATATCTTTAACACTCCTCCTCAAGTTGGAGGAATGATGCTAATCATTCTCAACTTGCAAAACGTCAGCTCCTCCTAAACGTCAACTTCTTGAACTGCAACTACAATTTCATCATGTACTGATTCATTTGGAAGCGGTCTCTAGAATGAAATGGAGCTAGGGTAAAGACAAGAAAATGAACCGAGAACAAAGGCAAGGCAGGAGCTGCAAACAAGAACGGAATCAAGAAACTTGTGAACATAACAAGACCATAATTGGAATCGGAACTAGGTCTTGAGCAGAACATGAACTGAACTTGAAGAGGAAAGAGAACAATATCAAAAACAGAAAAATTTTGGCAAGTGACCAGGTCCAGGAAATGTGATCAGGAAATCAGGCAGGGAACAAGATCAGAGCAGGAACATAAATCATGAAAAAGATCTGGATCAAGGTAGGAACATGATCGGAAAAAAAGGAAAACAAGAAAAAACCAGAAAAATTCAGGGGCGGTACCATAAATGTTTTCATATGGGGGTAAAGTTTGAGAGTATACTAGTGTCATATCTTGAATTAGCATTCATCTTACAAAAGAATGTAAGTAATGTAAGTAATTTTTGTTTGAATACAGTGTAAACGTTAAACAAATTGAGACCGATTTTTATATTGCTCCAAAATTTTGATGCAAGTCTCAAGAAAGTTGCATAGTTTTAAAATTTAGAAAATTTATAACCTTATCAAAAGCCTAAGTTTTCTTTGTGTTGTCTTTCACGAGTTTTTATTTTTACACATTTCTAATTCGATGCTATTAGAAAGTATTCGATAAACTTGTTTAATATCTATATGACATAAATAAAATAAAAAGTTTTCATTATATTATGTAATTTAAATAAAAAAGTTGGAAAAGCTATACATTTGGAAAATAAAAAGATTGAGAAAAAAGATGGATTGTAGATCTTTTATTTACAGAAGAAAAATGAAATGAGGACAAATCTTTTAAGCGTAGGAAAAAAAGGCAAAAACAAGGAAATAAAATACCATGTTGTATAGTAAATAAAAATGTATTAACAAAAGAAAGATATAGAATGTTAAGTTGAGATTCGAACTCACATCTCCATCCGATTGAGAGTTGTATGCTAACCGCCAGGCTCAAAAGAAAAATACGACACATTACTCAAAAATATACTTGATAACCTATGTAGGCAAAGTAGAAGAACATCGTCTTCTTCCGAAAAATTACAGTAGTTATGGAAAAACTTGTGGGAGCGGCTGCCCACACTGCCCCCATTGTGGTACCGCCACTGCTTAATTTTATCTTTTCATTTTCTTTTCCTTTTTCCAGACACATACACATACATATATTAATTTAGAATACCTTAAATAAATTTTGTGAACGCTATAAACTCAATATCTTTCACTCGTTCCGTCGTTCACTTTTTGAACATTAGTGATCTCTTAAGAACGGACCCAGATTCACATCTTAACTACATGGGTCAAATGAACTACCTTTATATTTTTTATCCGTCCATTAGTAGTCCATATTGTATTAATTTATTTGGCCCATAATTTAGCCCACATTTTTATAATCCTTGAAATAAAAAGAAATATAAAATAAGATTGTATTGACAAAAACATCAAGGTAAGGTAGATGTGCAACTCTGTCTCTTTGGGCAACTTGCTCCTCTCTCTCTCTCTCTCTCTCTTCGAATGAGTTTCCAACAACAAAAGATCTTGGAAAAGTTGAATTGGAACTTCACATGGACGATGTACATGGCGATGGACGTTTAAATTAAAGGGTGATGGATACCTTGCAAAGATGATTAATTTCGAAACAAAAAAAAACATATAATTTATTCGAAGGTATATCTTCTTTTGAAATTCTCTTTATTTTGCCTACCTCTCATTGCAATAACACGATCTATTTTACCGATTCTGTCACATGGTATCAGAGCCCCACCATAAACTTAGACAGCTTTCAGCCTCAACCAGATTTCATTCCTTCAACGACGGTTCTGCTTTATTTTGAGTTGTTCCAAATAAGTGTCTACGTTCATATCTTAACCATTTGAAAGAGACTATAGTGGGTAGATTTGTTATTTAATTGGTGAAAAATGTAGTTAGTGGAGAATTCTAAAACTGTGTGCAAAGTCAAAGTCGATACTTTGACCAAGAAGGAGGGAGTAACATTTATGAAAATGGTCGATTATTCTAAAAATATCATTAAGCTAAAGTTCAAAATATAAAATTAAACTAAGTTAAACTACAAAATAGTAGTAGTACATAAACACTAAAAGATTTATTTTTTGTTTAGAGTAGATTATTAAAAGTTAAAAAAGATTAGAATAGTGAGATAAAGTTCTTTTATAAGGTGAAAGTATTTTTAAGTTAAACTACAAATATATAAAACTCGAATTAATCTAGATTAAAAAATATATATATACTCAAGAATATACTTATTTTTGTTAAAGAAAAATTATTAAGAGGGGGAATAATATATAAAAAGAAAAAATTGGTAAAAAAACAATAAATATATAAAAAATAAAAAGTCTGTAATTTTGATTGTGAAGAAAAAAGTTGAGCATTAGAAGGGAATGCCTCACCAATTCAGCCGCCTAAAATCTTCGATGAAATTTGCATTACATATTATAAAAACGTTAAAAGAGTGTTTTTCTAGGTCAATAGAAAAGATCCACGTGCATTTTATGTGGCAACTTGTCAATCTGCTACAGTAAAAACACCACCCTTTCTATAAACTAGCGTTATATCCGTACAATGCAATGGTAAAAATGGTGACGGTGAGCAGATGTGCAAATAAATGTTTTAAAATAAAAACATATTGTAATCCGTCTGTCCCATTATTCATATTACTATTTTGTAGTGTCCCATTATAAGTTCTCACTTTAATATTTAATCAATCAAAAAAGACTTTAATGGGTAAATTTAATATTTGATTGATAAAAAGTGTAACTGATGGAAAATAGTATTAAATGTATTATATAGTAGTATGGATTAACTATATTAGGATAGAACATAAAATAAAAAAGAAATAAAGAAAACATATGAAAGGAAAAAAAGTTGAACTCCATCGTTTCGAACCATAGATCTCAATCTCAAGATTAGACTCTTCTCTCAACTGCCATTGGATTTAGAGATGCAATGTACCTGTCTTCCATTATTATTAATATATATATATTCAAACATCTATGATGGACCAAAAGAAAATTGACACATGGTGGACTCTTACGCAGTTAGGCGTGTACCACTGAATAGGTAATAGGTGTTGGAATACTCCCTATATCCCAAATTTATTGTCCATCTTTTCATTTTGAGATTTCTCAAATTTATTGTCCATTTTGTTCTTTCAACCAATCGAAACATTTAAATGTGATGAGAGGTTAAATCTTATTGGTTGTATAGTACGACCATTACACTTTTCTTAAATTGCTTGTTTTTGTCTGTGAACAGTAAAATTGAGACGGGGGAGTATTAATGATGAACAGTAAAAATAGATCTCTGTACATAAGTAGGAAGATATTGCCGGTTCACCACCTTTAATACATCTTTGATTTTGATACACGTGAAATGTCTAACTACTTGGCAAAAGTTCCAATTAATTGGGTGGCAACATGAGACGGTGATCATATCGATCACCGAGTCATTTCTGCTATAAAACCATCACTCCCAACTAGGCGTGAACAAACCGGGTTTTTTTGCGCAACCCGACTCGACCCGTTACCCAAACCGGGTTTTGGTCAACAAAATGAAAACCGGGTAGTTGACCTACCCGACTCGAATCAACCCGGGTTTTTTGGTCCATTTCAACCGGGTTTTTACTGGGTTTTCCGGGTTTTTTACCGGGTTTTCCAACCCGACCCATATTCAACCCGGGTCCAACCTGATTTTGAAATTCAAAACCTCAAACCGGTTCCCTACTCGTCAGGTAGTGAAAAAATCCGAACCGGGTTGAGTTATACCCGGTTCTTACATGGTCGGTTTTTCGGGTTTGGGCTGAGTCGGTTTTAATAACTGGTTTTTTTGTTCTTGTCTATTCCCAACTCTCTTATTTTTCCCAATAAATGAAACAACAGATCATATAAATATTACAAGTAGTAGTAGTATCTGAAATTTATTACGCTGTCTAAACCAAATCATCCCCATCTCGATATAATAAAGTGAAATGAAAAAAATTATGTTCAAATTATTTTTTTTTATATATAAAATATGTCTTTATCACGCGGTTAGGTGGGTATATAGTTGTCATATACTTGAAGTCGATAGTCTAATCGGCTAAGCAATTTTGTACATCGATAGCATGATTAAGACCTGTGTAAATGATTCGTATGCCATCAATTCCAATCCTGTTAATGTCACAGCCAAGTCAGCCGCGTTGTATATCTGACGGAGTGAGCGACGAAGGGTGTGAGGTCGGTGCATTAAAACTACTTTTTTATTGTTTTTGTTTTGTAGTGTATAGGATTACGTGTATATTGGTAAATTTAGAGCTGAATATCCAAAAATAAAGTGACAGTGTCAATGTTGCCACCGTTTGTATGAGTTGTTAGTCGGTTTGCGAAGTGCTTATGACGTTGGGTTGTCATAACTGACGGGTAAGTGACTCACTAAAAGTATCATACAGTGACACATTTATTAGTAACACTTATTAAAAGAGTAAGCAAAGGTTATGTATTACCAACATTTAGTGTGTTGGAATACATAACCTTTACCACTTTTTTTTATAAGTGTCACTACTAAAGGCGTTACTATAGGGTATTTTTTTAGTGTCTCATGTACTTGTGACTACAAATCGTGGCTGTTTGCCACGTCATCACGACGGATCACAACTGGTATCATCAAAATTGGTTCTAGTGACAGACAATTACTAAGTAGATAGATAAGAGAAAATAATTTGTACAAACTATGTTTTGAAATTGAGTCTTTATATATATATATATATATATATATATATATATATATATATATATAATTAAAAATGTTTCAAAAAGTTAGACTTTAGTTTAGGCGTGAACAAAAACCGAGTTTTGACCGACCCGACCCGACAACTCGAACCGGGTTTTGGTCAAAGTCAAAAAACCGGTTCCTTTAGAACCCGACCCGAACCCGACCCGGTTTTGGGTGGGGGAAAACCCAACCCTATAGTACCCGGTTTGTACCGAGTAGGAACCGGTTCGGGTCTAATACCCGGTTCCAAACCGGGTACGATGTACCCGCCGGGTATAAGGTGTTCCAGCCGGGTACTAACGGCCTCCCAAGTTCTGTTTCAAATTTCCATAGAGTACCAGCCGGGTACAACTGCCATGATCCATCATTTTGACCATTTCACACCCAAATTTACATAAATTCAATCATCATCCCTAGTCAAGCATTTCAAAATATCCAAACATACCCAAACATCATCCCTAAGCTAGCATTTCAAAATATCCAAACATAAAATTAAAAGTACTTAGATAAACCGTTATCAATTTGTGTAGAAAATTGTCTGAATCACATGAGGCACGCAAACACTCAAAATGGGGAATAGTCATAGGGGAATCCACGCTCCTCCTGCTCTCTCTCCTGCTGCCTTCGATACTCTTCCAGCAGCTCTGCCAAGGCGGCACCCTCATCATAAACCGGTGGTGGATAACTTGCTCCAGGCTGACCCTACATGGGTGGGTAGTTGTAGGCTGTAGGCCGGTAGTTGGGCACCACTTCAGAAAGTCTTTGTGTGTTGTGTGCCGACCAAGCGTTGTGGTAGCGCTGTGCTCCAAACTCATACCTGACTTCCTGCGAAAAATCATTATGGCTAACCTGAAGGCCCTGAATACCTTGCATAAGATTAAGCATGGATGGTTGTGCTGCGCCCTGCTGCTGGAAACCTCCCTGGTCGTATGCAGCTTCTTCCTCGTGATGTTGTTCCTGTTCCACTTGCTGATGTCTTCTTCTTCTCGGTGGCTGAGCAAATTGCTCCTCTGGTGGTTCTTGATAGGGCATGAAATTATTATTGACAACTGAGATAGCTTGTGCCCCCTGAAACTGAACTAACCCAACTGTTTTCTGCCTAGCCGTCACTCGCTCTAAATTTGCAAAACTAATGTTGAAGGACTTGGCAATCCTTGTCACAAATTGTCCCCCACAGATAGGGGATGACCCTCTAATCCCGCTGGCATTATGATGTAAATACTAGGCAACAGCGTATGGCACATTGATATTCTCCTCCGCTACAAACTTCCTCAAATACCATAAGTCGGCGAATCCGACTCTCTCTGTGTTCTCCCTTCTATGCGAAATGGTGTGCGCAAGACATCGTTGGATTACCCGCAACTGCATGTTATCCATGTCTTTGTATGAACTTCCACCTCTAGCATATGGTTTTGTTGAAAATTCGTGCCACACATCCTTGGGATAAAATTCCGTCTCGATCATCTCACTAGCCATCAAGTAATTCACAAAATGATCTGCATCTAGCTGTTCTTGAGAATAAATGCCTAGACAGGCAGCAAGGTCCATCATACTCATTTTCCTTGGTTGACCTCCCAGTCGGAAAGTCATGAAATTTTTATCAGTCGCCATCTCAACATCCTCTTTCATTTCATATGTGCAGTGAAATTCCACACATAACTCCTTGTATACCTGCTCTCTAATTTGAAAAATTCCTTCACATTCTTCATACTCAAATGCTATGTGATCCACGAAATAACGTTGCCTAATGATATCCTTGATTCCGTTGGCTAGTCCTGCTTGTTCTAGTGGTTCCCAATCGACCACTCTAGATAAATCACATTCTTTCCCTCTCAACAAGTTCAGTTTTTGACAGTATGTATTGTACTTTGTTAACTTGTTACTAAACCTGAGCCATGGGTGAATTGTCTCGGGAACAAGTAGAGCATCAATGCTCATCGGTTGAGGGCGGTCACCCTCTTCATCGTTAGCAGTCCTAGAGGTTGTGCCTTTTTGTCTCTTGCTTCTTCCCTACAAAACACAAATGAGAGAATTACCATGAACAATCCAAATGAGAGAATTGCCATGAACAATTCATACAAAATACTCGTTTTCCCCAAAATGTGTTTCATCGAGCCCTAAATTTATCCAAAGCCATGAACAATTCTAAACAATTCATCCATTACAATTCTAAACATATCATGAGAGAATTACCATGAACAATCATGAGTATTATTTAATGGATAACAATTCTAAGCATATCATGAGTATTCTTGAAATTTCTCCAAAATGTGTTTCAAGAACCCTAAATTTGCAATTTTGATAATTATGTAAACTAAACACGAATTCATGCTACCAGAACATGTGACTACATATATCACACAATATAATCAGAAATATAAACAACTATAACTTTCCCACATTCAATTTGAAGAAAATCTAAATTTGAAAGCTTCAATCAATCCATGAAAATTAAGAGCATTGAATGAAAAAGTTGTTAATCATACCTTAAACATGTTGTAGAAGTGTTATGTCGGTTTAATTCACTAGTTTTTGCTTGAAAAATGGTTGATTTGGGGGTTTGGTGGTGTTACTCACGGTTTTTGGAGAGAGTTGTGAGAATAAGGTATGAGGAAGAATGCCTGGGAGGCGCCTTATTTTGACCTGGCAAAACAGAGTACCCGACTGGTACTACTGTACCCGGCGGGTACACTACTTTGGTTCCCGGACAAGTATGAACTACCCGGAGTAAACTCACACGGGTAAACAAGTTGTACCCGGCGGGTACTTCTGTACACGGCGGGTACTAACTACCACTTGGTTTCTGTTGCCGGATAAGCATGAGTACCCGGTGGGTATTATTGTACACGGCGGGTACTCATGCCATCCAGGTTTGTTAATAGCGAAATTTCAACGCGCATAACTTTTTACTCGTAAATACTTAATACATGAAACTTTGCAGGCACCTCCACTATAACATAATAAAACTTTCCATTTTGATACTTTTTCAAATTTCACGTTAACGAAGAATTCAGACATGTGACTAACTTTTGAACCATTTGGACACCTTTTGACCCGTTTACCATAACAACAACACTTCGACTTATTTCTACATAACTTGACAACTACTTAAAACAAAGTCTTCTAAATCGTCATAACGATATTCTTGAAACAAATAAGTCTTGATAATTCTTCAAAATCTCCAAGGTTTATTAATATCTTCGAAATCTTCATTCTTCAAAGGTCGAAATCTTCATCGGTGATGATCTCCCGTGAAGCTTCATCGAGAGCAATTTCTTCATCAGAAAGTGATATTGCCATACCCGCTTCCACCTCGACATCGTGTATATCTCCTTCGTAGTCCATTTCACCTTCAAGACTTGAAATGTGTTGTATACGTTCCGCGGCGTCTAGGTGATCCTTCAAGCAAATGCACATCTATAACGAGGCCGGTGTGAGTCTTGTTCTTCGAATAGATAGTACCCTGCCACTAAGTGAAAAAGCGGATTCCGAAGCTACCGTAGAAGCTTGGACGGTTAGTAAATCTCGGGCCATGATGGTTAGAACGGGAAATTGAGGTTCCCTCCCTTTCCACCAAGCCAAAATATCGAATTGTGCAAATTCATCGGGTTGTATAGTGTTTAAAAAATCGGTTCCGGTATATCTCCCATACTCACTAGTGTTCGTTTGACTACCATCACCCCTTGCCCGTTTATGATTTTCTTGTCTTAAACTATTATATAAGTTAATCATTGGATCGCGAGAGGAAGATGAACCAAATATTGTAGAAGCCGAACTAGAACAAGCATTTGTTGAACCATATTTTTGAAAATAATGACCAAATAAATCTTTGAAACATTTGTTAAAATGGTCTTTTGTATTTTGTGCAAAAAATGGATCCTCGTCATTCAATTCCAAATCTTGACAAATGTTATCGATAAGCAATTCCACCCCGAAAACGTTCAAACATGGGTTTAATGCGGCGGCACAACTAATTACCGGTGGCATTTCTTTAAAATATTTTCTTAGTTTTTCTTTCATGGGAGAGACCATTATTGCGTATGCATTCCCAACAAATTCGTATTCGCTTAGCTTTGAACACATTAAAAAAAGTTGGTTAAGTACCAAATGAATCGTGGGATAATAAACACCCGATAACAAAGTAGTGGCCGTTTTAAAAAGTTTGAGCAATTCGGTTATCTTTTGAATAATGTCCCAATATTCGATTGGAAATTCGTTAGCATAACCCCTTTGGACAAGCTGAAAATGAAAAGCTTGTAAAGTCTCACGTTGGCGTAAACTACATACAAACATATTGTAAGTCGAATTCCATCTTACGGGCATGTCCCAATTAGGGGTTAAAAAAATGAAATCCGTTTCCTTACACAATTTCATGTAATGTTTGTATCTAGCCTTACCCTTGCAAAATATATCTTGTAACATAGTTTTATACGCGTCTTTTACTACACTTATTTGTGGAACCGCTAAACCGTCTTGCACAACCAAGTTAATGATGTGTGCAACACATCTACTATTGTAGAAAATTCCTTTCAAAGGTGGTGCGTATTTTGTGTTATTACTCGCGTTATCAAACGAGATAGAAAAAACCTTTTGTTCTAATTTAAACATTTTCATTACATCTCGTAACATGCAAAATAGATTTTGACCCGTGTGAGGATAGTCAAAGTTTTCAAACGCAATGGTACGTTTCATCATTTGCCAAGTTGCGGGATCAACCCAATGCGCGGTAACACAAAGGTACGAACCGGGCAAACCATGAGGAGCCGACCAAACATCGGTTGTTAATGATACACTTGTAGTTAAGTTTTCAAAACCGGTTATTAGTTGAATTTTAGCTTTTTTCCACAACTTAAGTGCATCACGTCTAAGGGTAAGACGACTTACATGATTATATCGGGGTTGGAGAGTATTTTGAATAACCTTAGTAAACCGAGGGTTGTCGAAGTGGTTGAACGGCAAAACTTCTTGAATCACAAAGCCGGCAAATGCTTCTCGACACCGATCCGCTTGGTATGTGAAAATACCTCCATCATGTGAAATGGTTGCTTGACCTTCCTCCGGATTAGTTTTTACAATACTTTAAAGTATGTTTGTTCAACGTTGAGTTGGAGTCGGCTTTTAAAAAAATCCCACATCGTTTATAATGTGCCTTAGTCGAATCATCCGACAACAACACTTTGTCAAAGTTACACCAAATCTCCGGATTACATTTTGTTTGCAAAACTTGAACAATAGTTGGTGCATTTGACGAACCAACAAAATCGTTAGTTGAGGAACTTTGAGTTGCCATTTTGAGAACGTTTTTAGAGGATGAGAGTAATGTTTTGAGAGTTTCGTATGTAAATCGCAAGCATTTTGAGTGTTTTTTCACTAGAATGAGTGAGTTTGAGTGTTGTAACTGACCCAAACTCAAGGTATCTATTTATACTAGTTTTAGGATGGCAAAATGGTAAAAAAAAAGCAAAAAAAACGGGTATAAAACGGCTAGGAAGGTCAAACACAACGGCTAGTGAAAAAACCTGGTTCAAACCAGGTTTAAAAACCGATTTTTGGAACCGGTTCGGGTACAACCCGGGTACAACCCGATTTGCCGTGTCTGGGGTCGTATCCGGTTGGGTACCCGCCGGGTACTAGTAAAACCCGAACCGGGTACTGCCAACCCAGGTATATATCGGGTCGGATTTCCGGGTACTAACCGGGTCGGTTACCCAACCCGGTTTTTTTTTTCACGCCTACTTTAGTTTAACATTTTTGGGCCTCAATAAAAATTAAACCCATTGGGCCTCTCTCCCCCATTTTCTTAAAACAGCACCAGGCAGGCTTACCGCTTACCAACTTTCTTGTTCAGCTGCTTTCGTGCCTTCTTTTTTAAATATTTTCACTCTCGATCATCTTGTTTTCGTCGAGCAAAACATAGAAAGAAACTGTGATATAATTCTTAATTTTTGGAGTATATATTTATAATAAATCCTTATAAGTGGACAACGTAATTAACCTTATAAAATGAATAAGGTACAATTTGAAATTATATGTGTTTTGTTTCATCTACTGCAAATACTATCTAATGTGTTAAAAATTACTAGCTTCCATAATTGATACTTTATTTATCGTAGAAAACTTCATTAAAGTTTTTATCATGGAATGCTAATGAATGTGTGTATATATATAGGCTAAAGCATCGTGGTCCGGATTGGAGTGGTCTATAGCAGCACGGGGATTGCTATATCGCTCATCAACGACTAGCCATTGTCGATCCAGCATCCGGTGATCAACCACTCTACAACGAAGATAAAACTATCATTGTAGCGGTATATCACGTAGTTTAATTTAATCATCCGTTCATTTTTGTTCATAAAAACTAGCATAACGTTCTCCGAAAGTACAGGTTAATGGTGAGATATACAATCATGAGGACCTAAGTAGCCGTTTGCCACGTCATAAGTTCAAAACCGGCAGTGATTGTGAAGTTATTGCACATCTTGTGAGTTCTTCAATTAATATATGTTGATATATACGATCTTTTGTAGTTTCATAATGTATTGAACTTAACCGGCGTATGCCTCAATGAGCTTTTGTCACGAGACGAGCTTGCTGTATTAGCTAGTCATCGTTACAAACATGATATGTCATGTTATGCATCAAGAGTGGAAGAATACTAAGGGCTCACAACAAATAATCAACCTTTTTATCTCTACACAAAACGCATAATATTACATATCATTAAACAAAACAAAAAACAGAGAAGATCTTAATCATTTATCTAGGGTAATTAAAACATTTGAAGCACCCATAACATACACAAGCTAACCGACTATATTTTTATAATAATTGATATTATCATCCGATGCATTTTTGTAGTACGAAGAGTATGGAGAAAACTTTGTGGACATGTCGGACGGGATGTTCTCTTTTGTATTATTCGATACCCATGATAACAGCTTCATAGCTGCTCGTGATGCTATAGGGATCACATCTCTCTACGTTGATTGGGAAGTCGATGGTAATCGTCGTATGCTTTTGTTCATCGTATTCTAATTCACATTACATGTATAAATCATATGTTTTTCTTTAGGTTCTGTTTGCATATCATCTTAATTAAAAGGGTTGAACGATGAATGTGAGCATCTCGAAGTGTTTCCACCTGGACACTTGTATTCAAGCATAATAAGGGGTTTGAAGAGGTGGTACAACCCACCATGGTTCTCAGAGGCGATACCATCCGCTCCTTATAACCCTGTTGTTCTAAGACACGCTTTAGAAAATTTTAGAGTTGCTGACTTTGGTTCTAACATTTGAAAATCTAATACCTTTTAATCTAAACAATAATGTTGGTAATGTCTAAATTGTAGGCCGTGATCAAAAGGCTAATGACCGATGTACCCTTTGGCGTTCTCCTATCGGGAGGTTTGGACTCATCACTGGTTGCATCTACCATGGCTCGTCACTTATCTGGTACAAAGGCAGCCAAACAATGGGGACCTCAACTTCATTCCTTCTCTGTTGGTCTTGAGGTAGCATTAATCTTGAATGGTACTCTTGGACCTTGGTTGATTAGTACTCAGCTATGTAGGGACAAGCCAATGCGTATGCCGTAGGATCAGTTGAATCCACTCAACGAATATTCTTTCCTTTTAACTGTAGTGTAACGTTAGTGTAGCATTAATATAACTCTAGTTATGATCCGCCGATTTTATACACAGATATCAGAAATTTTAATTATGAACCAACTTGAGAATTTTTCTGGCTCCGTCCTTGGCTGATTAACTAACCCTTCCCCTGATGTGCATGTTCCGCAGGGTTCACCAATGGAAGTAGCTAATTATTTGGGTACGGTTCATCATGAGTTTCACTTCAGTGTTCATGTACAACTTTTCAACATCTGATTGTCCAACTGTATTATGATTAACGTTACTAGGGTTTAATATATATTAAATTATTAATCATTCATGGTAGGATGGTATTGATGCAATAGAAGATGTGATTTACCATATCGAAACATATGATGTGACAACTGTTAGGGCTAGCACGCCGATGTTTCTAATGTCCCGCATGATCAAGTCCCTTGGAGTGAAAATGGTGATCTCTGTTGAAGGTGCAGTTGAGGTTTTTGGAGTGTTGATGGAGGCTCAAGTATTGAAGATCGAGCCCACGTGTTTCTGGAGGCCTACGAGCGTGTAACTAAAAGGGCTGCATGAAAAAGGGCATAACTTAGGCTACAGGGCTCCGTTTCAGGCCCATGAGCAGGCGAATCGAAGCTCAGTTCGAGGTCCACCAAGCCGTTAACCACCGTAGGTGGTTAGGCCCATGCTCGAAGCCCAAAAATGGCCCCGTTTGGAAGATACGGTCCATTCTATGTTTTTTTCTGTTCATTTTGGACTTTTGTTTTGGGCTTTGTGTTTGGCCCGTTATGTTTTTTAGGTCTATTTAAAATTCCGGATGTTATTTAGGGTTCCATGTACATTGTTTGGGATTCAGTTTTGATTTTGAAGAATTTCGATTTTGCTTTCAATTTTGTGAATCAAGGTTCCAATCTTGTGAATCAAAGCATACCCATTCACGGTATTCTTGGTGAATCAACGTGCTTGGAAGAGTTTTTCCTGGTATTCATAAGAATCAACAGGTTTAAACTATTTATCATAATGTACTTGTACTTCTGTAAAGCTCCTAACAAGGAAGAGTTTCATTGTGAAACTTGTCGCAAGGTATTTAATTTATGCTGTCAATTAGTGACTGAATAAAAGAGTAACAGACTAGAAGATTTAGATCACCAACTGCTAGTAACTAATGGGCTAATGATTGGTCTTTTGAGGAATCTATAAGTTAATATTTCATATACAAGTATCGCTCAGATAAAAGCTATTCATATGTATGATGGCTTGAGATCAAATAAGTCAACATCTGCTTGGGGATTGGAAGCACGAATGCCGTTTCTAGATAAGGAATTGATCAACGTTGCGATGAGTATCGACCCTGAGATGAAGATGGTAAGATTTGTCTCTACAAATCTTTTTTGTTTACTTGGTTTATAAAGATTAATACTGACATCTTTGAGTTTCATAGATTGATATGAAGAAAAACCGCATTGAAAAGCGAATTCTTCGAAGGGCTTTTGACGATGAAGATCATCCTTATTTGCCAAAGGTATCAAAATTTATCAATGATGTTATATGTGGCTATATGGCTTAACAAGTTAATCGCATCATTGATAGCATAATCATTTTTGGGCAGCATATTTTGTTAGGCAGAAAGAGCAATTTAGCGATGGAGTTGGGTATAGCTGGATCGACGGATTAAAAAGCCATGCTGAACTTCATGTAAGAGCTTACTTTCTCATTCCATGGATGTTAAGAACATGACAAATGATCGATTTCTTGAATTACAGTACTCGACTTTGTTTTTCGGAGTCCACTATAATCGTTCATAAAATCAATCAGAAGACAGATTCTTTTATTATGATTTGAAAAACAATCTGTGGATCCTGGATAAGATGATGCTTAACACGGTACATATCTTCCCACACAACACACCAATGACAAAGGAAGCATATTACTACCGAATGATCTTTGAACGCTCTTTCCCTCAGGCATGTCCTCCGTGCACTTTTTGATTGTACATCACGCTTTAATTCAAGTACTGTTTCTAACTAAATTTTCATTTCAGAATCCAGCAACTTTAAACGTGCCCGGTGGTGCAAGTGTGGCTTGCAGCACTGCTAAAGCAATTGAACGGGATGCTGCTTGGTCCAACAATCTCGGCCCTTCAGGAAGAGCTGCTTTCGGAGTCCATGATTCAGCGTACGAACTTAACCTAGTTTGTGTAGCAAATGACACAAAACTTGCTGAAGATGGGCCGAGAATGACAGATATAACGGTCCCAGAGCTAAAAATCCATAGCTAGAATTTAAAAGTATCGAAACAGAGGGTCAACCTTTTGTCAACCCCACGTGTATAATAATTAAGACTGGGTTATCAGTGGTACATTTTGTTAAGTAAAATAAAGCAATAAATAAAGCTATCCTATCTCGAGATTTTGTGATTCTAAATTGGTACCTACGTAAGACAACTGCAAAACGATCGGAACCCAAAAATGGGGCGGTTCAGTTTTAAAAGAACAGGGCAGTGTAAAAGAGTTGGTTCCATGTGTCGGGCAGCCCAGGAAGACACCAATGGGTGCAATCAGGGATACCATTAGGGTTGGCCTTTTGTCCGGTACTTGTATCTCCACTATAGATTGATGGGTGAGCATCTTTCCTCATAGCTGAAAGAGTCGTGATATCAAGTACGTAAATTGGGGTCTGCATTTCTCGTAAAACTGCATCCACCACCTTCATCTCATTTGGGTACACTCCCGAGAATACTGATGCGCTCACCGGAGATGTCTCCCCATAGCAGTTCTTACTAGTGGTTGCGCCTCCTCCGCTCCATTCCTCGGGGCTGCAATTTATTTTGCTATATTAGAAACTAAAGTAACTAGTACAACAGATATGTTAAGTTCAGAGTTGATGATTCCAGAAAACTAAAAAAAATTATATATATATATATATAGGGGAATCATATGTGCTACTAGCAGCACATAATTTTAGGAGCAGCCAAGTATTTGAGGAGTTAAGTGTGTGTGAATAGAAATTCAGAGAGTTATATATGTAAATATTATGTTTGTATTACGCCTTAGCAGCACATAAGATACATGCTGCTATGTTACCCCGTGGAAATATTGGTAAAAGAAAGCATGTTTATGCTGAAAAAATAGCTCCAAGATCTAATCAGAGATGAAGCTAGAAAATTTTTCCACCATGCTAAAAAACTAAAAATAAGTAAAATACTAACATTGGTATATACATGCAGCTGGTGCGCAAATATAATTTTACTTGTAACATACTAACAAGTTATTTATTCATATATATATATATATATATATATATATATATATATCATATGAAGATGCGTATCGAGGGGAGTCAGAAGGCTGTCTAATTACTTGTAATGAGTAGGTGAGAAAGACTGGAAAAAAACTCTTGTTTTCGAAGTGTCGATATTGGAATCGACCCATCGGCCCCACGTCCTTACGGCAGTTTCCATCGCAACCATACGATCCATGTCCTGGTATAGCGACCCTCCAGATTCCATCACGTCCCACCTGCATCATGTATATGCATATAAATTCTAAGCATGTACATTGTAACTCCAAACTTTTTATTATTGATCAATCATTGTAACTGCAAACTAGTATGAATAACATACAGTACAATATCATTATAAATCAGATGTTTTTCTTACTGTATCCTTTTTTTCTCCAGCAGTAGCTGGATAAATGTAGCACAAAAACTTGTTTACTAAAATTATAATTATAAGGTATTTGGGCCTTTTATCTAAAGCAAGTTGAACACTTTTTAAGTAAAATAAGCACTTCTTTTAAAACTGATCAAGCATTGGTTGCTTGAGTGCGGATGATTGGAAATAACTTGTTACTCTCCGGTTGACGTGAATAACCCTTGGACCGCTAGGGTGGTAAGAGCAATGCATGTGTTTGAATGATGGCATTTACCGATTTATGGGCCAATAAGTAAGCAGTTATGGTTTCGCACGTCTTCCAACAAGGTGATGATTTCGTGGGTTAACCATGTTTCTGAGGACATGGTCTACGTGGAGCACTAGAAAAATAGGAAGTACTTTAGATGGGAGGCTACGTGTGATAACTGATACATTCGCACCAATTTGAGCTGCTAACAGGTCTGCTATGCAAACTGCTTTGAGTGGTTCAGCTTAGAGTGTAACTATGCAGAGTTTGTATATTGTTAAGTCCCCCTAGTTTGGTTTGGAGCTCTGCGAAGAGAAACAAGGCGAACTATTACATGGGCGACGACACATTGATAATAGTTTGGTTCAGCTTAGTGTGTGTATTATATATAATAGAACAATAGTTGGATAATGAATTGTTCTATAGAACACTCACATGAATATGATGTACATAATTCCCAACCTTGTGTGAGATGCATATGTTCCATGAATGCATCTACTTGTCCACATAGTACTCTTTGTCAAGGTTGCAAAAGTCGCTAGTCGGGGTCAGGTCGAGTCGGTCGGGACCTCGAAAGGACTAGTCGGTCAAGTCAGCTCTAGCCGGGTTTTGACTCTTTTTGACTTTTTATATATTTAAATAATAAATTTTAAAATTATGTGTAAATATAGATATATTTTAAAGATAAGGAACTAGAAATCTAGAATGTAAATTTCTTTTAACTTTTTCATAAAAACTACAACACTCTCTCTCTCCTTTTTCCCTTTTTTTTCCAGATCTAAAATCAGATCTCATTTCATCTTCTTCTTCTTCTTCTTCTTCTTCTTCATCATCTTCATCTTCATTATCTCTTACTCTATTCTACTACTTTTTCCTCTATTTTCTTTCATTTTTAGCAACAAAAAGCAATGGAGAAATACATCCAAGCCATAGACCGCACGACTTAGACCTGTTGACCGCCGTTGACTGATCAATTTGAGTGACTTGGCCCTGGTCGAGTCGTGACTCGTGACCTTCATTGGAGCCGACTAATTGCCGACTAGTCACCCTAGTAGGCCGAGTTTTGCAACATTGCTCGTTGTTCTTCATTGCTTGTTCCACCATGAAAATCAACTTTCAAACGTAGCTTTCTTTTTTCCATTGTGTTAGACAAACCTTCATTAGGAACAAAATTTGGTCATTCTAGTCTTGGTTCGGAATTTTACTCTTGCATCGTAAATGTAGTTGAATAGTTGCATTACAACGAAGATATAATTCTTTATAATTATCAAGGTTGCAAAAGTCGGAAGTCGGGGTCGAGTCGGTCGGGATCTCAGAAGGACTAGTTGGCCAAGTCGGGGACTGGTCGGGGTTTGACTTTGTTGACTTTTTATACATTTAAATAATAAATTTCAAAATTACGTGTAAATATAGGTCTCAAGCAGGCTCCTCGTGCCTGGGTTCATCGATTTGCAGGTTATGCCCCGCGTGTTGGCTTTCAGCAAAGTAAATGTGACTCATCTTTATTTACTTTCAGTCGTGGGTCTGAGATTGCTTATCTTCTCCTTTATGTGGATGATATTGTTCTTACAGCATCATCAACGGCTCTTCTGCAACGTGTGATATCTTCTCTTAATCAGGAATTTGCTATGACTGATCTCGGCCCTCTCAACTATTTTTTGGGCATCTCAGTTCTACGCAACAACATCGGGATGTTTCTTTCTCAGAGAAAGTATGCCACAGAAATCCTTGAACGGGCTCACATGCTTAATTGCAACCCTTGTAAAACACCCGTGGATACCGAGACCAAGCTTGGCCCAGATGGTCCCCCTATTCCTGATCCCACTTTATATCGTAGTCTTGCAGGTGCGCTTCAGTATCTTACTTTCACGAGACCAGATTTGACTTACGCCGTTCAACAACTATGTCTTTTTATGCATGACCCACGCGAACCTCATTTTAGCGCTTTAAAGCGTGTTCTTCGTTATGTTCGTGGAACGATTGATCATGGCTTACAGTTGTATGCGTCACGCACTTCCCAACTCACGGCTTACTCTGATGTTGATTGGGTTGGGTGTCCTACTACGCGTAGGTCCACCTCAGGATATTGTGTGTTTCTTGGTGATAACCTTCTGTCTTGGTCCTCAAAAAGACAAGTCACCGTTTCTCGTTCCAGTGCCGAAGCCGAATATCATGGAGTTGCTAATGCTGTTGCCGAGACTGCTTGGATTCGCAATCTTCTTCGAGAACTTCATGCTCCTCTCTTTACAGCTACTTTAGTCTATTGTGACAATGTCAGTGCTATATACATGTCTTCTAATCCAGTGCAACATCAATGGACGAAACATATTGAGATTGACATTCACTTTGTTCTGACAAAGTAGCTACGGGACAAAGTAGCTACGGGACAGGTTCGTGTTCTTCATGTACCATCTCGTTATCAGTATCCAGATATCTTCACCAAAGGCCTTCCTTCATCATTGTTCACCGAGTTCCGATCCAGTTTGAGTGTTCGAAGACCTCCCGCTCAAACTGCGAGGGAGTGTTAATGGACATTTTGGCCCATCGTGTCTAGATAGGGCTCGACCCATTTATAGATTAGGGTTTCAGTTTTCCTCTATATAAATGTATTGTGTCTATGATATAATTCAATAAGAAAGAATACCAATCTTTAATACTTTGATAGTGAAACACTTAGATCATGAGACACACAAGGAACCATAGCTTTTTTCCTATTTTTGTTGTTGTTGTTGTTGTTGTAACAACTTGGAAATCTGATGTATGGTCTTTCATGTTTACGAGCTAATGATGTGACGTAGAGTCATACACCATTGATATAACTTTGGTATTCAAGGACGTAGTTGCATGGCAAGGCACGTCCACCGCCGTTATTATCGTGAGTGAAAACATGTCGAATTGACTCTAAAGAATCACGAGAAAGTCTTTTGGTATTTTAAGCGTTGTTGGGATTCATAGTGCTGGGAGACTCACTTTCATCTACATTTAGGTAACTTTCTATTTCACTAGTCGAAAATGCTTAATAAACGACGCGGTCATCAAAATTAATCTAAATCTTACGAATTTTGTTTACTTATTTGATATGTTTCAGTAATCTACAGAAGGTATTGTCTTCTTTCGACAACATACCTACTTAAAAACTTATTTTTCAAGTGAGGAATCGCAAGGATTTTTTTATCTTCTTGGCTTGACCTACTTTAACCATTTTCGTTGCACGTTTTTTCTTTGTTTACGTGATGGTGTTTCAATCAAATTGGTTTGTTCATCAATATGTTTTTAAACTCTTGATTTTCCTCCTTACAATTCTAGAAGTGACAACCTCCTCCCACCTTGTTTTCCATTTAAACGCTTGTTTTAAACACTCAACCTCCATGTTGAAAGTATGATTAGAGCACTTAAGGATCAACTCAGTCGCCCTCGACCTCTCCAATTCCACTTTCAAGACATTATAATCCACCACTTTTGTTGTATATTTGTTTTCAGCTATTCTAACTCCTTATTTCGACATATATTATTATTTAACTTAAGTTAAGTATATATGTAATTTCCCCAAACAATATCACCATTATTTTTATATGTGACATTTATAATAACTTTTTGGGTAATCAAATTAAACATCATGACATTTAATTTTCTATTCTGTTAGTATCATGTACGAGTATCATCAAAAATAAGTAAAGAATAATGTGAAATGTGAAATGAGAAAACTAACCCTTGGGTGGCCCCTGTGTGGCTCCACCAATGACCGGTGTTAAAGGAAAGAATATCAACACCCTTCCATGCCCGAGCATTCTCCGATATATCCTCCAGTTTTAACACCCTTCTCCCTCCCACTGAATCAATATCCACCAAGTATTGTGCTTTGTAATACGACATCGTTACATCGTAATCCTGCCCCCCAAAAAAAAATTTATAATAACGCATTTTACTCATTGGGACCCACTTTACAATTATTTGCTCAAGATCTTATTACAACTTTCCCTTTATATAATATTTAAACAAATTTAAAATTATCCCAAAAGAAATCTTTGAATTTACTTTAAGAATTATGAATAAATAAATTTGAAAGGCAAAATATACCCATACCACTAATATATACAAATATAGTCTCAACCCATAATTTGAAACCACAAACTCAATATTGATGAGTTACTGGCAGACCAATTGCCCTTTAGTTTTACAAACAGTACATATAAAGTAAAGAAATAAAATTAAAAAAAAAAAGTATATAAGATTTAATATTATAATAATAGTAATAATACTCCCTCTCGCATTACAAATGTTCACTATGACTTTGCACGTAATTTTAGGATTCTCTACTATTTACACTTTTCACCAATCAAATACTATATCCACCCACTAAAATCTTTTTTGATTGGTTAAATATCAAAGTGGACACTTATAATGGAACATCCCAAAATAGTAACGTGACATTTCAAATGGGACGGAGGAAGTAATAAAAATAACATTTTTAGGATTAATTATACCAAAAACTTGAATGTAGAAAGGGGATACGCTCTGATGACTTGAGTAGCGACACGTGGCACAGATGACCACGTCAGACAAATCAACGACTCCCATTGGTTCCTCCCTAACGAGTCTCCAACAAACATCAAAGTCTTCCCTTTTAATTTCTCCAAAAACTGGAGACCGTCAAACCTAAAGACAAACATTACAACTATCAATGCACAAAGTACAACAAACTTCAATTATCAACTATTATTGTATAAAAAAAATAAAACAATAATTAAAAAGATACTTTTCTGACCTAGGGAGTTCACAGTTAGCGGGTTTCCATCTGTACTTGAGGTAATCCGAATCGGGTCGACCGTACATTTGGCAATTAAAATCCGGGTCAATAACGGGGCAGTTGGAAGAAAGGTAAACCGGGTATGAATCGTCGTGGATCCATGAGCCCATGAAGAGAGAACACTGAGAGTGATTGTTGGTTTGTAAGATGTGATGATTGTTATTATTATGATTATTATTATTGTTATGCTCATTCTTATGAAGATGATGAACTAACATATAACAAGATGAAGGTAACAATAAAAAGGCAAAATTGAATGATAAAATTAGAGAAATAGAGTGTGGAATAGATTGAAAAGCCATAGGAGCAGAAATGTTTTTTTTTTTTGGGGGAGAATAAAATTTTGGGGAGAAATGATATTTAGAGTCACAGTAGTAGGGAGGTGTTGTCTTTTTTATTTTTTGTTTGATGTTGGAAGGTGTGGAGAAAATGGGTTCATTTCACGTGTGTCGGATCGGGTCGGTTTTTATTATTATTATTATTATTATTATTATTATTATTATTATTATTATTATTATCCTATGCAAAACAAGAACTTTGAAGAATCTCTACATTTTTATTTTGTTTAAAGAACTAACGTGATACAATAGTCATTTTGTTTTTTTTGTTTATATCAATATAATAATAATTGAATATAGTGATGTAGGTTTAGGGCAGCTATGCACAATCTCATTAAAAAAATTATATATATAAAACATAATTAAGATTTAATTATTTTAAAACTATAAAATAAATAAAAATGATTTTTTTTCATACAGTTCATTTGGATTACCTTCACTTAGTTTCACCCAAACTTCATCCTCATCATATATAAATACCCAACCTCTGCCCCTATGTATGTTTATGATGATTAAGATTACTATAATCCGTGACTAAAATCTACTGAAAATGACTAGACCACTTAGCATCACATAAGTTTTTTCAAAAACTAATGGAAACTGTAGACCCTTACCATCAGTAATACCGTCACTTTAATTTTTTGGTTACACATTTACCAATTTACCTTTATTTATACACATGAAATAAAAGAAGAAGAAAAAGACACACGTCAGTTTTTCGACGGACCGAACCGACGTTGCGGTGCCATCGATGTCGGTTCTGTTGGCTTTAACCGACGGAAACTGATGATTGTTGATGGGAGTTGTTTAATGTGGTAAATTTTATTTTTCTTTGTGTAATTTATTGTTTAATACATTGAATATCCGGATACCTTTGTTTATCAAATATAACTTATTAGAGTATGAGAAGTGGTGTGGCACACGACAAATTAGGGCATTTAATCATGCCTAACTACGATATAATTACGAGTATTTAGTCCTACGATAGACTAAATAACCATAACATTTTGTATATCCATAAATATTTCTGTCGCGATTAATTTTAATCGTGCAAATTCGAATCAGATCAAATCTGACAATTCTAAATACGGACGTTGGTGGCAAATTTTATAAATAATGTGGAAATATCCAGACAAACATTATTTACTTTATTATCTTACGAAAATATATAACACGAAATTAGAAAGATACAAAACGAGAACACGCGAGCCCGAGATCCAAATGGGTCGGCTCAAACTGCGAACCCAAACCGACCCACCCACATTCCCCCTTTTACTTCATTTTCTTCTTCACTTCATCTCATTTCACACACACACCCCACCTACATTTCTCTCTCATCTCTCTACCTTACTTCCATCTTCCTCTCTCTCTCTAAATACCACCATAACAACAACATCTTCATCATCACAATCGGATATCATCATCAACAACAACAAGATCAAGCTCAAGAAATCATCTCGATTCATCTCATTTCTTCATCAAGAACAATTTGTAAGAAAACTTCACTTTTACTTGCTAAAATTACTTGTAATAGGTTTATAATCATGTTATAGTGCTCACTCAACTAAAATGTGTCCAAAATCTAAACCGATTTGCGTTTTAAAAATCAAAACCCTCAAACAGCCATATCTGCGAACTGAGATGGATCTCAGTTCGCACATTGAACTCAGATCGCATATCCAACTCCAGCTCGCACATTTTTGCTGCGAACTAACCTGTCCTGCAACCGACCTGGCCTGCGAACCGACCTGGCCTGTGAACTGACCTGGAGAAGAAATTGCTTGTGACTTGGATTGATACTTGTTTCACTTTCATCTTCAATATCAATTTGTAGTTCTTCTTGTTCAGATGCAAGTATTTACTTGTTGTGTTTATGAAATTGAATTGATTGAAACTAGTTAGGTTAGCAAGTGATTTTGTTTAGAATTGGTGTTGAAATGTTGTGGTTGATGTTGCAAGATGTTATATAAAGTTTTTACGAAATTAGACTAGCTTAAATCTGGGTTTAGTGCTGTGTTTGGTTGAATTTCGGAACTTGAGTTTGTGTAGAAACGAACTGCAGGTCACCTGTGGGCGTTATCCGGCGGGTACTCTGTTACCTGGTGGGTAACCTGGTAAAAATCAGTAAATTGGGTAATGAAATTACCCGGCGGATAACACCCAATCCGGAAGGTAAAATGGGTTTTGGAACCGGGTAATATGTTATACGGCGGGTAACTAAAGTAAGTTTTTGTTCCAAGTTTGAATTCGGGTAACCAATGGTACCTGACGGGTAACCAAGGTACCTGGCGGGTATCCAAGGTACCCGGCGGGTATCCAAGGTACCCGGCGGGTAAATCCCCTTCAGGGATGACTTTTGCTTACAACAAATACTTATTTCATATATGCATTGTATACGTATAATAAGTATAAGAAATGTTGTTTTAATGTTGTGTAAGCTGAATTAAGTTATATAAGATCGATTACTGATTTATAATCGGTTTTGATCTCAAATCAGCAGAAGACTCAATAAAATAAGAACTTTGAGTTGGAGATTGATAGAGACAGGTGAGTGGACTGTTTCTCACAGTGTAATTGGTGGTAACGTATTTGGTTACATCAATTAAAAGTAGAACTTCTGTTGATAGATTATTTGTTGAGATAATTTCCATGATAGTTTGAAATATATGATTTCGTGATACTAGAGGTCAATTGCGGTTGGACTTAATTGCTATAGGTTAGTCAATATATGATTGGTGATCATTCGTTGTGAATTCGATCCTATGTTGACTAAAGATAGCAATAAGTTATCGGTAATACCACTGTGATGGCCTGCAGTTGGTTATAAGTGTTCTTGGAGGGCCACCGCGGACTAGGGGCGCATCAAGAACCACCGATCCTCTGTGTTGATTATGTGTTTATTATTGTAAGTAGATTATGTTATGCTAAGTTAGATTGTTAGATTCAGTCTATTCACTTAGCTTCGTGCTAATCCTCCACATTACTCTTGGAGGTTAAATTTTTGGATGGAATCTGGGCAAGAGGTTTTGCTGGAAGGAATGTTTGACAGCTGGGAACTCTATAGTTAATAACTGTTTTCTTATATAACACCCAGCTAAAGTACTTTATTAGTAAATATAAAACTTAATACTGGTACGGTGTAATGTATAATTATGACTTGATGTTTTATGTATATAAAATATGTTGTATGGGATTGCGCTTCCGATTTGTTTTAAAAAAAAATGTGTGTTCTAAATTCTAGGGTGTTATTAGTTGGTATCGGAGCTTAAGTTTAGGTGAATTGAACATTAGTAAAGTGTTCAATCCTAAACTTAGATTTATGTTGGTCAAACATTCTGATATCGCGTAAAAAGTCATGTTTTTACTACCGATATCTCTCTCATTCTGGAACAATTCTTGGCATTTTAAACTTAGAAACAGTACAAATCAGTGATATTATGCCAAGATGGTCAAAACAAGGTTGCACGACAAAAAAATCAAGCAAAATGGATGAAAAATGAAGATTCCACACATGTTTGAAGATTCAAGGCATCAAAACAAGATTTCAATACAAAAGTGCCCATCATCAACATCCATCTCATCCAAGATGTTCGTTTTCAAATTACAAATCCAACAGAAGAAGAATCAACAAAAACGGACTAAGAATGAAGATTCTAGGCACGCCGGAAGATCCAAAAGATTCGTACGAGATATCTAAAGATGGGAGACATATTTTTGGGATATCTTTACATCAAAGTCTTCGTTTTTGAATTACAAATCCAATGTAAAAAGAATCAACGCAAACGGACGCATAACAAAGAAGATACGCGCAAATTATGCAACGCAGCGAAAGACGACGAACCGGGACGGGTTGCAGCCAGCCGCCGCAGGCCACCTGGTGGGCGGCGCCGGCCACCTGCCCCCTATCTCGTTTCCTCTTTTTCTTCTTTGTGTGTACCCGGTGCGCCACCTTTCCATGCTTTTTCGTACCCGGTGCGACACCTTTCGCTACTTTTTCGTACCCGTTGCACCACCTTTCACTCTTTTTATAATGTGTGCCTTGGAATGCTAACATGAGCCATATTTCACCTATAAATAGCAGCCCTAAGGCTTCATTTTCACACACACCGTTCTTAGAACAATATACTTCTCTTAAGATATTGCTTCTACTTTCTTTCTATTTTCTTACTAAAAATTAGTTTTAGGCTAGTTTAGGAGCTTGTTTAGAATAGAAGGAAAGTACGGAACGCATTGTAAATCTTCGGTGTAAGCTTGGAATTGTGTCAATTAATTCAAGTCTACTTTCTTCCGCATTTAATCCTGGTGCTTTCTAATCCATATCTATCTTAATTAATTACGTTTATATTGATTATGCTAGATTTAGTTGTTGCCATGATTAGAGAGTAGTATATTTGTTGTGTTTGTTTGCGATGTAGTTAATTAATTATGGGATGATTTATAATTAAATAAATAAAGATCGGTAGTATCGCTTTGATCGTCTTATTGCATGTTCTTGTTTGATTGTTGCCTTAGGATCATCATAGTGGTAAAAATATAAACGGTCTTAATTATCGTAAAGTAATATGATGGCCTCTATTCGACTGTTATTCGATATAGTACTGGAAATACTTCAAGGTGGAGTACAAATGTATGGAAGTTGAGTAACGACCGAAGGTAGTTATATTACGGACTAATATATAAAAATGAGAAACCTAGTTTAATTAATCTTTCTAAATAGACTTTTAAACTTCAAATTAATCTAATCGCCTTTCCACCAATAAACGTGATTACAACACCTTTTTAACGACGTCCAATTGAAAGGTAGTAAGTCATCTGTGTCAATATAATTTGTCAAAGGTATGAAACTATGGAACCGCAAGGGTACATGGGGGATTATCATAGGACAAGACATGGCCAAGGTTTGAAGCGGCGGAACCACTTTAAGTGTGGAACGCTATGGATAATTAGGGGATTTATTGGGTAGTCTTAAGCAAGGGCTGGTTTAAAGTCATTAATGAACTTTTTAAATACATGAATCTGTTAGGATGACGAGGAATCATTATATGATTCGGTTATGTCTAGTACCTTAAGATTTTGTTCCCGTTCTTATGAAAGTATTATTAAACCATAATTAAGATTTTGCTTATTATTCTAAATACTTTGTGATGTTACCATAACCTAGCGCCCGGTGTGACATGCTAATGGGATTTTAGTTAGTAGGGAATCTAGTGTTTACATCACGAGTATTCAAGATTAATAATTAACAAATATCTTTCAACACAGTTTCTCCAAACATCATCCCATAACTTAATTAATGAAATCTCAGCAAACACTATCTTTATTTTATCTGCTTTATCTTTTATTTTTATTTCGCTTTTATTTATTTACTTGCCTAAGTTAGTTAATATAAAAACCCAAACTCCCTCACTATTTTATAAAACCTTCACTAGCTTGAAAGCCCTCATCTGCCACGCCTTAGTTTCAATTCAGTCGGTTTGAAGAACGACTCTAGGTCATACCTACCACTTGCTCACCCTTAGGATTAGCATTGTTAGAGAAAACTTAGGCCCCGCATATACAAATTTAAAACACCCACTGATCCCCGTCGCCAGTAGCCGGTGCAACGACAAGGGTAAAATCCTTACCGACCGTTGGTGACGCATCAAGTTTTTGGCGCCGCTGCTGGGGAACCAACTGTACAATCCTTAGGCGTTCAGACGAACTTACATACTAGTGAACCTTTAGGATTTCTTAGACCCCTACATCTTTCTTTATTTTTCCTTCCTTTTACCACTTTTAGAAATGACCACCCCTATCCATTCAACTAGTCAACCACCTGTCGATGAGACTATGACAGCCGCACGTATCACTTTGGCTAATGACTCTAAACCACTGATTGAAGGTCGAGGAGGACCAATCGTCTATCCGAAAAATGATAGAACTTCATTTGAATTAAAGCTCCACATTGTTCAGTTAGTCCAAAACCTCTGTCAATTCCGTGGCCTACCAAATGATGATCCCAACTCCCACCTTGACAAATTCATTTCCTTATCCAACTCCTTTAAGCCGATTAGGGTTAATCAGGACATAGTCTATCTATACCTATTTCCCTATTCACTCACTCTCAATGCACAAACCTAGTTTGAGGAACTAGAAATCAACTCTATAACCTCTTGGGTAGAATTAGCAACCAAATGTTTGGCCAAATATTTTCCCCCATCAAAACAAGCCACATTTAGGTCCAATATCATAAACTTCCGCCAAGTTCACGATGAATCAATCTACGATGCATGGGAACGCTTTAAGAAATTGCTTAAGAAATGTCCAAATCATCATTTTGAGCGCTCAGACCAGTTGCGCATTTTCTACAATGGTCTCTTCCGACATCACCGTCCTTTACTTGATACCGCCTCTCAAGGCAATTTTATGAACTGTACGGTCGATGACGCTTGGAGCCTTATTGAGAAAATGATAATACACAACCATGACTGGAACAGTGAAAATCACCCCTCACTAGTGAATTCACCTACTACAATCGGGAATGAAGCTATCAAAACCCTCACTCAGTAAGTGGAAGAACTAACCAAAGAGATCAAGGAATTGAATAGTCAAAAACAACAAGTCTGTCAAGTTCAAACCTGCCTTAATTGTGCTAATTTGTACCACTCAGCCCAAATTCCTCAGTCTCATCTAACTTCACCCAATACTAACCCTTCTCTTAACCCTCCTAGGAATAGCCCACTAACTTACCAACCTCAACCTTTGGAACCCTCTTCCTCACAAATCTATAGTTTTAACGACACCCTGATACAAGTCATTCAAGGACTCTCAGCTAGACAAGACCAAACTAATATCATCTTAAGAGATCATTTGACTTTGTTAAAAGCTTTAGAATCCCAATTAAGACAATTAGCACAACGTATTAACGCTAAACCTCAGGATAGTCCAACTAGTTGCTGATATCACGTAAAAAGTCACATTTTTACTACCGATATCTCTCTTATTCTGGAACGATTCTTGGCACTTTAACTCAAATTCAGTACAAATCAATAGTATTATGCCAAGACGGTCAAAACAAGGTTGCACGATGAAAATCAAGCAAAACGGATAGAAAACGAAGATTCCACGCACGTTTGAAGATTCAAGGCATCAAAATGAGATTTCAAGACAAAAGTGCCCATCACCAACATCTATCTCATCCAAGATGTTTGTTTTCAAATTACGAAACCAACAGAAGAAGAATCAACAAAAATGGACGAAGAATGAAGATTCTACGTATGCCGGAAGATCCAATCGATTCGTATGACACATCTAAAGTTCAGAGAAATATTTTTGGGATTTCTTTTCATAAAAAGCTTCTTTTTTGATTTACGAATCCAACGCAAAAAGAATCAACACAAACGGACGCGTAACGAAGAAGATACGCACGAATTAAGCAACGCAGCGAAAGAAAGCGAACCGGTGCGGCAGGGTGGCGTACCAGGCCGGCTGGCAGCCTCCCACCGCCGGCCACCAGGTGCCCACTGCCGGCCGGCACCCCCCTGCATGGCTCCCGCTTTTTGGTCCTTTCGTGTACCCGGTGCTAGACTTTTACGTGTTTTTCGTACCTGGTGCCACCACCTTTTCTACCTTTTCGTACCTGGTGCCACCACCTTTAGCACCTTTTGCTAATGTGCTCCTTGAAATGCTATCTTGAGCCAAATTTCCACTATAAATAGCAGCCCTAAGCTTTCATTTTAACACACACCTTCCTAGCTTATCTTTCTCACTCTAGAAATAAGCTCCCACTTTCTCACTCTATATTTCTTTCTTTAGATTAGTTTTAACTAGTATGTAAACTAGTTTAGGAGTTTTATTAGAAGTAGAAGGAAAGTTCGGAATGCATTGTAATCTTCGGTGTATGCTCGGAATTGTGTCAATTAATTCAAGTCTATTCTCTCTCGCATTTAATCCTGGTTCTTTTTATCCTTATCTATCTTAATTAATTACGTTTTTATTGATTATGCTAGATTTAGTTATTGCCATGATTAGCGAGTAGTATACTTGTTGTGTTTGTTTGCGATGTGGTTAGTTAAGTATAGGATGATTTACAATTAAATATTAAAGATCGGTAGTACTACTTTGATCGTCTTATTGCATGTTCTTGTTTGATTGTTGCCTTAGGATCATCATAGTAGTAAAATATAAACGGCCTTAATTATCGTAAAGTAATATGATGTCCCCTATTCGACTGTTACTCGATATAGTACTGGAAACACTTCAAGGTGGAGTACAAATGTATGGAAGTCGAGGAATGACCGAAGGTAGTCATATTACGAAACGGTACAATATTATGAAGTAATATGATGGCCCCTATTCGACTATTATTCGATATAGTATTGGAAACACTTCAAGGTGGAGTACAAATGTATGGAAGTCGAGTAATGACCGAAGGTAGTTATATTACGGACTAACATATAAAATGAGAAACCTAGTTTAATTAACCTTTCTAAATAGACTTTTGAACTACAAGTTAATCTAATCGCCTTTCCACCAATAAACGTGATTACAACACCTTTTTAACGACGTCCAATTGAAAGGGTAGTCAGTCATCTGTGTCAATATAATTTGTCAAAGGTATGGAACTATGGAACCGTAAGGCTACATGGGGGATTATCATAGGACAAGACATGGCCAAGGTTTGAAGCGGCGGAACCACTTTAAGTGAGGAACGCTGTGAATAATTAGGGGATTTATTGGGTAGTCTTAAGCAAGGGCTGGTTTAAAGTCATTAATGAAATTTTTAAATACATGAATCTGTTAGGATGACAAGGAATCGTTATATGATTCAGTTATGTCTAGTACCTTAAGATCTTGTTCCCGTTCATATGAAAGTATTATTAAACCATAATTAAGATTTTGCTTATTATTCTAAATACTTTGTGATGTTACCATAACCTAGCTCCCGGTGTGACATGCTAATGGGATTTTAATTAGTAGGGAATCTAGTGTTTATATCACGAGTATTCAAGATTAATAATTAACAAATATCTTTCAATACAGTTTCTCCAAACATCATCCCATAACTTAATTACTGAAATCTCAGCAAACACTATATTTATTTTATCTGCTTTATCTTTTATTTTTATTTCGCTTTTATTTATTTACTTGCCTAAGTTAGTTAATAAAAAAACCAAAACTCCCTCACTATTTTATAAAACCTTCACTAGTTTGAAAGCCCTCATCTGCCACGCCTTAGTTTCAATTCAATCAGTTTGAAGAACGACTCTAGGTCATACCTACCACTTGCTCACCCTTAGGACTAGCATTGTTAGGGAAAACTTAGGCCCCACAATTACAAATTTAAAACACTCACTGATGCCCGCCGCCAGTAGCCGGTGCGACGACAAGGGTTGAAATCCTTACCGACCGCTGGGGGCGCATCAAGTTTTTGGCGCCGCTGCCGGGGACCCAACTGTACGATCCTTAGGCTTTAGGATGAACTTACTTACTAGTGAACCTTTAGGATTTCTTAGACCCCTACATCTTTCTTTATTTTTCCTTCCTTTTACCACTTTTAGAAATGACCACCCCTATCCATTCAACTAGTCAACCACCTGCCAACAAGACTATGACTGCTGCACGTATCACTCTGGCTGATGACTCTAAACCACTGATTGAAGGTCGAGGTGGACCAATCGTCTATCCGGAAACCGATAGAACTTCATTTGAATTAAAGCCCCATATTGTTCAGTTAGTCCAAAACCTCTGTCAATTTCGTGGCCTACCAAATGATGATCCAAATTCCCACCTTGACAAATTCATTTCCTTATCCAACTCCTTTAAGCCGATTAGGGTTAATCAGGACATAGTCTATCTATACCTATTTCCCTATTCACTCACTCTCAATGCACAAACCTGGTTTGAGGAACTAGAAATCAACTCTATAACCTCTTGGGTAGAATTAGCAACCAAATTTTTGGCCAAATATTTTCCCCCATCAAAACAAGCCACGTTTAGGTCCAACATCATAAACTTCCGCCAAGTTCACGATGAATCAATCTACGATGCATGGGAACGCTTTAAGAAATTGCTTAAGAAATGTCCAAATCATCGTTTTGAGCGCTCAGACCAGTTGCGCATTTTCTACAATGGTCTCTTCCCACATCACCGTCCTTTACTTGATTCCGCCTCTCGAGGCAGTTTCATGAATTGTACGACCAATGAAGCTTGGAGCCTTATTGAGAAAATGACAATGCACAACCATGACTGGAACAGTGAAAATCACCCATCACTAGTGAATTCACCTACTACAATCGGGAATAAAGCTATCAAAACTCTCGCTCAGCAAGTGGCAGACCTAACCAAGGAGATCAAGGAATTGAAATGTCAACAACAACAAGTCTGTCAAGTTCAAACTTGCCTTAATTGTGCTAATTTGAACCACTCAGCCCAAGATTTCCAATCTCATCTAACACCACCCAATACTAACCATTCTCCTTACCCACCTACGAATAGCCCACCAACTCACCAACCTAAACCTTTTGAACCCTCACAAACCTCTAGTTTTGACGACACCCTGATACAAGTCATTCAAGGACTCTCGGCTAGACAAGACCAAACTGATCTCATCTTAAGAGATCATTTGACTTTGTTAAAAGCTTTCGAATCCCAATTAGCACAACATATTAACGCTAAAAATCAGGATAGTCCAACTAGTTTCCATAAGGAGGCTTCTCATATTCAAGACTCTCAGGTAGCACATAGCCCACCTACGATTTCTTCTCCGGTGAAGAAACCACCTATTGTCCCATCGACAATAGATTTAGAGTCCACACCAAATAGGAAAGTAAACATTCCATTTCCGGCTCATCTTAAACAACGACCCGACAAGCTTAAGTCTTTTAAGATTGATTGGAAATTCCTAGATACCGCCTCTGAAGTTCACTCCAAAAAGTACTTCAGAAAACTTCTTACAACCAAGGTTAAGGTACCCGAAGTACCCAATGTCCCGCTGAACGAGGAATGTTTAGTTATCTTGAAAAATACCATTCCTGAAAAACTCGGAGATACCGGACGTTTTACTCTCCCCTGATCAATCTACAATTCAGGCATCATCTGTTCTCTTGCCGATTTAGGAGCTAGTGTTAATCTTATGCCATACTCGCTCTTCAAGAGGCTTGAGTTAGAAAATCTTCGACCTACCAAAATGACCATACAGCTTGCTGACCACTCGGTCAAATACCCTAAGGAATAGCTGAAAATGTTTTAGTTAGGATTGATAAATTTCTTTACCCAGCAGATTTTGTAGTAATGGATATGCAGGAAGACGTACACATCCCAATCATACTAGGAAGACCTTTCATGAATACGGCCAAGGCAATCATCAATATCTTCGCACAAACCATCAGCTTGCAGTCTCAGGGAGAAACCATCACTTTCCATATCGACAATCCTAACGCTGGAGACCAAGCCGATATGTACATGATCTCCATGAACAAGACCGCAGAGGACGAAGAATCTGCAAAGTCAATAAGTGAAAGGAAATCTAGCAAGGAACTGGCAATCATGCCATATTTTCCGATTGACCTCCGACGAATAGGACAAAAGATGAAAAATGCATCAGTGAAAAACTCAACGATGGAAGAAATTGGGATGAGAAAGATGGAAAAAGAAAACAAAAGCAGCATACCGCCAATTAATCCGTTTACCACTGAAGAAATGGCGGGAAGTAACCACGACCATTCTACGAGAAGAGAAACACTGGAGGAATATTCTAAACGCACCAAAAACCAACCACAAACCATTGCAGATCCCGAAGTACTCGAAGAATTCATCCAAAGATTTGACAAAGTAGTAGGAGGAATAAGCGGCGTAGTAAACATGCTTGCTCTTTCTCCTGTTGAACTGCAACTCTGTCAGCAACAGAAACGGGCTTACGCTAGGATCTACAATGCCTTTAAAAGATCTAACATCCCATTCACCTCAACGCAATGGGAGATGTTAGGATCCATTAGAGCACATATGAAAGAGACTACTGGACATCCGAGCAGTCGTACAAACATCTTGACAATGAATGACCTAACATCATTGCTTGAATTGCTAAATAGAGAAGATCACCTTAGTTCCAAAGAAAGCGGATTTATGGTTATCAACTCCACTACTGAAAAGCAAATTAAGTTATTGATTGAAGAACTTAGTGATCTTGTTTGGGAGGAATCAAGGCGCGAACGACCTTTTAGGGCCACACATGAATCACCACTTGATATCGCTACTTTTGTTACGATCAATCTACTGGAGATTCAACAACAGAAAAGAAACTCCAGAAGAAACTTCATATTCCACTCAGGATGCAAGGAGATACTTCGTCAGCTTGTTCTAGTTTTCTCCGAATCCGACTTTCCATTCAACAACCATCAGCACCGGCAAATAGAGGACCTGTGCACATCCATCAGAAGATTCAATGGAGACCCCAAGACCGAGAATTATGAAGACATAAAACTGCAATTCTTGGCGTTTGTATGCTCTCTCTGGCAAAACCCACCGCCAAGAGAGGTTGCTAAGACAGACACAACCACCATGACCGACCCTAGTAGGACTGTCACTAAAGTAGTCGATTACATCACCTTCGGACTTCACGGACTTGCTAGGACAACTTCAGAGCATCTTCTGAACTACAAAGACTCATCGAGAGATAGTCCACTCAAATTGATTACGACAATAGTCAATCATTTCATGAGAATCTATCCACCTCGATACACTTTTCCGCAACCTAGGGCCCACAACATCAACGGGGATCCCATGGATGCATCTATCTCCATCTAGCTAGAAGAGAAGAAGTCGAGCTCTCGACTTTAAAAGAGCGCTTCTCGGGAGGCAACCCGTGTTTACATTTCTGCAATTTTACATTCCAAGAAGTGATGAAGTCTCCGATTATCTTTCACACTTGGATATACGAAGAAGACCGACGCATCAAGTTTTTGGCGCCACATCACACATCAAGTTTTTGGCACCGGAATTAAGAAAAGTATATCCAACGTGTTCACACCTACGAGATAAATCACAAAAGACTTGAAGAAATCGGAGCACACAACAACAACGAAGGGACACTATGGAAAAGTCGACAATCATGTGCTTCGGAGCACCCCTCATCATCACCAACAAGCCATATATATAAATGGGGAGTACTTCTATACCGTAGCTTTCATTCGTTATAAATATACCATATCCACTATGCTTATCACTAAGTGTGGGATTCAAACCCAAAACACACAACTAAAAGAATACGTCTTAGATGTTTTAAATCCTAAGTGTGGGATTTTACCCCAATCAGAGCTTAGAATAACATCAAGGACGATGTTCCTTTAAGTGTGGGATATACCACATCCGTTATAAATATACCACATCCATTATGCTTATCACTCACTGATGCCCGCCGCCAGTAGCTGGTGCGACGACAAGGGTTGAAATCCTTACCGACCGCTGGGGGCGCATCAGTTGCCATAAGGAGGCTTCCCACATTCAAGACTCTCAGGTAGCACATAGCCCACCTATGATTTCTTCTCCGGTGAAGGAACCACCTATTGTCCCATCGACAATAGATTTAGAGTCTACACCAAATAGGAAAGTAAACATTCCATTTCCGGCTCATCTTAAACAACCACCCGACAAGCTTAAGTCTTTTAAGATTGATTGGAAATTCCTAGATACCGTATCTGAAGTTCCTTCCAAAAAGTACTTCAGAAGGCTTCTTACAACCAAGGATAAGGTACCTGAAGTACCCAATGTCCCGCTAAACGAGGAATATTCAGCTATCTTGAAAAATACCATTCCAGAAAAACTCGGAGACACCGGACGTTTTACTCTCCCCTGTTCTATCTACAATTCAGGCATCATCTGTTCTCTTGCCGACTTAGGAGCTAGTGTCAATCTTATGCCATACTCGCTTTTCAAGAGGCTTGAGTTAGAAAATCTTCGACCTACCAAAATGACTATACAACTTGCTGACCACTCGGCCAAATACCCTAGGGAAATAGCTGAAAATATTTTAGTTAGGATTGACAAATTTCTTTACCCAGCAGATTTTGCAGTAATGGATATGCAGGAAGACGTACACATCCCAATCATACTAGGAAGACCTTTCATGAATACGGCCAAGACAATCATCAACGTCTTCGCACAAATCATCAGGTTGCAGTCTTAGGGAGAAACTATCACTTTCCATATCGACAATCCTAACACTGGAGACCAAGCCGATATGTACATGATCTCCATGAACAAGACCACAAAGGACAAAGAAACTGCAAGGTCAACAAGTGAAAGTAAATCTAGTAAGGAACTGACAATCATGCCATATTTTCCGATTGACCTCCGACGAATAGGACAAGAGATGAAAATGCATCTCTATCAGTGAAAAACTCAACGATGGAAGAAATTGGGATGAGAAAGATGGAAAAAGAAAACAAAAGCAGCATACCGCCAATTAATCCGTTTTCACTGAAGAAGTGGCGGGAAGTAACCACAACCATCCTATGAGAAGAGAAACACTGGAGGAATATTCAAAACGCACAAGATATCAACCGCAAACCATCATAGATCACAAAGAGTTCGAAGAATTGATCCAAAGATTTGACAAAGTAGTAGGAGGAATAAGCGGCATAGTCAACATGCTGGCTCTTTCCCATACTGAACTGCAATTCTGTCAACAACAAAAACGGACTAACGATAGGATCTACAATGCCCTTAAAAGATCTAACATCCCATTCACCTCAACGCAATGGGAGATGTTAGGATCCATTAAGGACATATGAAAGAGACTACTGGATATCTGAGCAGTCGTGCCGACATTTCAATGATGAATGACCACACATCATTGCTTAACTTGTTAAGTAGAGAAGATCACCTCAGTTCCAAGGAAAGCGGATCTATGGTTATCAACTCCACTATGGAAAAACAAACCGAGTTAATGATTGAAGAACTTAGTGATCTCGTTTGGGAGGAATCAAGGCGCGAACGACCTTATAGGGCCGCACATGAATCACCACTTGATATCGCTACTTTTGTTACGATCCATCTATGGGAAATTCAACAACGGAAAAGTAACTCCAGAAGAAAGTTCATATTCCACTCAGGATGCAAGGAGATACTTCGTCAGCTTGTTCTAGTTTTCTCAGAATCCGACTTTCCATTCAACAACCATCAGCACCGGCAAATATATGACATGTGCACGTCCATCAGAAGATTCAACGGAGACCCCAAGACCGAGAATTATGAAGACATAAAACTGCAATTCTTGGCATTTATATGCTCTCTCTGGCAAAACCCACCGCCAAGAGAGGTTGTTAAGACATACACAACCACCATGACCGACCCTAGTGGGACTGTCACTAAAGCAGTCGATTACATCACCTTCAGACTTCACGAACTTGAGAGGACAACTTTCGAGCATCTTCAGTACTACAAGGCAGAATCAAGAGATAGTCCATTTGAATTGATTATGACAATAGTCAATCATTTCATGAGAATCTATCCACCTCGATATACTTTCCCGCAACCTAGGGCCCACAACATCAACACAGCGGATCCCAGAAATGCAACCATTTCATCTAGCTAGGAGAAAAGAAGTCGAGCTCTCGACATTAAAAGAGTGCTTCTCGGGAGGCAACCCGTGTTTACATTTCTGCAATTTTACATTCCAAGAAGTGATGAAGTCTCCGACTATCTTTCACACTTGGATATACGAAGAAGACCGACACATCAAGTTTTTGGCGCCGCATAAAACATCAAGTTTTTGGCACCGGAATTAAGAAAAGTATAACCAACGTGTTCACAACTACGAGAAAAATCACAAAAGACTTGAAGAAATCGGAGCACACAACAGCAACGAAGGGACTCTACGGAAAAGTCGGCTATCATGTGCTTCGGAGCACTCCTCATCATCACCAACAAGACACATATATAAATGGGGAGTACTTCTGTTCTAATCTCTTTCTTTCGTTTATAAATATACCATATCTACTATGCTTATCACTAAGTGTGGGATTCAAACCCAACATACACCGCTAAAAGAATACGTCTTAAATGTTTCAAATCCTAAGTGTGGGATTTTCACCCCAGTCAGAGCTTATAATGACATCGAGGATGATGTTCCTTTAAGTGTGGGATAGTAGTAGTTACACTATTGTAAAACGGATAATGGTTTATGCTTGATTCTAAGCTCGTTGCTCTATAGACCATCATTCTCCAGTAGGCAAACAAAATTTTTCAAAATTGAGTTAAAAATATGTTGAAAATGAAAATTTTTAGACAAAGAATAACTTACTTTGGGGAAGAAGGATAAATAAAATACAAATTCCTTTAGAAAATTAGTTTAGTAATCCCATAAAGAGCATCGCATGACTAGGCACACAAGAAACCAACTTTCGATTCGTGAGGTATCTTGAGCCACATAAAGCATTCATTTTTAATGCATCATTTTTTTCGATTCTTGAGTGTGCCGATGTATGCGTTTATAATCAGAACTTGCTCCTGTTATGCATTTCGAATCCGAATTGGTGAGTGAAAAGGAGATCGAATCACATCATTCTTAAACCCATCCGTACACCCAAAAATAAATACGTTATCCCTACCCTCTCAAAAGCATCCCTCAAACTTCATAGAAAGTCCAAAGATGAAAGAAGAGAAGCTACAAGAATATGACGTCGAAAAAAAAACAAACAAAAGAAAAGAATTCGAAGAAAAGAAAGTCAATTGGAGAAAAAGACTCCTTCTGCAAACACCAAAAGAAAAGGGCGTCAATCCTCCCAAAAAATTCCAACTTCACAAAAAAGAAATCAATGAACAACCAACAAAATCCCCTCTCACATCACCAACACTTCACCCCAGAATCCCTACATCACTTCCCTTAGAATGATTGTGGCTAGATCGACTTTGCGCTCACCAAAAAGGTAACGATTTAATCCTCGATCAAGCTTATGACGATACACGATACATGACCGGCGTTCAGAATGATTGATAATACTAGAATAGGAAACCCTAAACACTTCGAGTGATTGGAGTGACCACCTTGAGAGGATTGCCTAGTCATGTATCCAAGATCAAAGATCAAAAGCATGCTCCCAAAGATTACAACCTCGTTTTTCAAGGAACAAATATTTCATTTTTTCCAAAACCCCCTTTAGTAAAAAGTTCTGCCTCAAAATATTTCATTATCTGCTTATCTTTAACCATGTTGAAATTCGAGTTTGCTTGAGGACAAGCAAAGTTCTAAGTGTGGGATACTTGATATCGCGTAAAAAGTCATGTTTTTATTACCGATATCTCTCTCATTCTGGAACGATTCTTGGCATTTTAAACTTAGAAATAGTACAAATCAGTGATATTATGCCAAGATGGTCAAAACAAGGTTGCACGACAAAAAATATCAAGCAAACGGATGAAAAATGAAGATTCCACGCACGTTTGAAGATTCAAGGTATCAAAACAAGATTTCAAGACAAAAGTGCCCATCATCAACATCCATCTCATCCAAGATGTTCATTTTCAAATTACGAATCCAACAGAAGAAGAATCAACAAAAACGGACGAAGAATGAAGATTCTAGGCACGACGGAAGATCCAAAAGATTCGTACGAGACATCCAAAGATGGGAGACATATTTTTGGGATATCTTTACATCAAATTCTTCATTTTTGAATTACGAATCCAACGCAAACGGGCGCATAACGAAAAAGATATGCGCGAATTAAGCAACGCAACGAAAGACGATGAACCGGGACGGGTGGCAGCCAGCCACCACCGGCCACCACCACGCCGCCGCTGGCCACCTGTTGGGCGGCGCCGGCCACCTGACCCCCGTCTCGTTTCCGCTTTTCCGTCCTTGCTTGTACCCGGTGCGCCACCTTTCTATGATTTTTCGTACCCGGTGCGCCACCTTTTCATGCTTTTTCGTACCCGGTGCGCCACCTTTCGTACCTTTTTCGTACCTGGTGCACCACCTTTCACTCTTTTTCTAATGTGTGCCTTGGAATGCTAACATGAGACACATTTCACCTATAAATAGCAGCCCTAAGGCTTCATTTTCACACACACCGTTCTTAGAGCAATATACTTCTCTTAAGATATTGCTTCTACTTTCTTTCTATTTTCTTACTAAAAATTAGTTTTAGGCTAGTTTAGGAGCTTGTTTAGAATAGAAGGAAAGTACGGAACGCATTGTAAATCTTCGGTGTAAGCTTGGAATCGTGTCAATTAATTCAAGTCTACTTTCTTCCGCATTTAATCCTGGTGCTTTCTAATCCATATCTATCTTAATTAATTACATTTATATTGATTATGCTAGATTTAGTTATTGCCATGATTAGAGAGTAGTATACTTGTTGTGTTTGTTTGCGATGTAGTTAATTAATTATGGGATGATTTATAATTAAATAAATAAAGATCGGTAGTATCGCTTTGATCGTCTTATTGCATGTTCTTGTTTAATTGTTGCCTTAGGATCATCATAGTGGTAAAAATATAAACGGTCTTAATTATCGTAAAGTAATATGATAGCCCCTATTCGACTGTTATTCGATATAGTACTGGAAATACTTCAAGGTGGAGTACAAATGTATGGAAGTTGAGTAACGACCGAAGGTAGTTATATTACGGACTAATATATAAAAATGAGAAACCTAGTTTAATTAATCTTTCTAAATAGACTTTTAAACTTCAAATTAATCTAATCGCCTTTCCACCAATAAATGTGATTACAACACCTTTTTAACGACGTCCAATTGAAAGGGTAGTCAGTCATCTGTGTCAATATAATTTGTCAAATGTATGAAACTATGGAACCGCAAGGCTACATGGGGGATTATCATAGGACAAGACATGGCCAAGGTTTGAAGCGGCGGAACCACTTTAAGTGAGGAACGCTGTGGATAATTAGGGGATTTATTGGGTAGTCTTAAGCAAGGGATGGTTTAAAGTCATTAATGAACTTTTTAAATACATGAATCTGTTAGGATGACGAGGAATCATTATATGATTCGGTTATGTCTAGTTCCTTAAGATTTTGTTCCCGTTCTTATGAAAGTATTATTAAACCATAATTAAGATTTTGCCTATCATTCTAAATACTTTGTGATGTTACCATAACCTAGCTCCCGGTGTGACATGCTAATGGGATTTTAATTAGTAGGGAATCTAGTGTTTACATCACGAGTATTCAAGATTAATAATTAACAAATATCTTTCAACACAGTTTCTCCAAACATCATCCCATAACTTAATTAATGAAATCTCAGCAAACACTATCTTTATTTTATCTGCTTTATCTTTTATTTTTATTTCGCTTTTATTAATTTAATTGCCTAAGTTAGTTAATATAAAAACCAAAACTCCCTCACTATTTTATAAAACCTTCACTAGTTTGAAAGCCCTCATCTGCCACGCCTTAGTTTCAATTCAGTCGGTTTGAAGAACGACTCTAGGTCATACCTACCACTTGCTCACCCTTAGGATTAGCATTGTTAGGGAAAACTTAGGCCCCGCATATACAAATTTAAAACACCTACTGATGCCCGTCGCCAGTAGCCGATGCAACGACAAGGGTAAAATCCTTACCGATCGTTAGTGACGCATCACATTCCTATTTGTGGGATTAGTTATGATAATAGATTTGTTTGTATGTTAGTACTAACAATTAACAAGTTTTGAGATGTGATGTGATCACAGATATGGCAGACAGTGAGCACCCGAACTATACTCTTAATAATGTCTCTAGAACTGATGCTCCTCCAAAAAATCAGAATGAGAGACAAGGTCCAGCTGGCACTTCATTTTCAGCTGGGGAGATTCAGACCGCGATGATTATGTATTACAATTAGAGGATGAACTAATGGCACTTGGAGGGTTTCGACATTATGTTTTACAGGAGCAGCAGCAGTCTCACGGTACATATCATCAAACATCGTTTTCTATGCCTCAACAACCGAAAAAGACTTGTTCTTTTAAAACCTTCATGTCTAGCAAACCTTTTGAGTATTTAGGAAGTAGTAATCCTTATGTTACCTTTGACTGGTTACGAGATGTTGAGAGGAAGTTTGAAGTTTGCCAGTGTGAGGAAGAATTTAAGGTGCCATATGATGTACAGTTATTAAAAGGTCAAGCCATGTCTTGGTGGGATTCTGTTACGACTACTTTATCTCCACAACAAAAAGAGTTGATTAGATGGATGGATTTTCGTAATGAGTTATGTAAGCAGTTTTGCTCAGAATTTGATATGTCCAGAATTAGAAAGGAGTTCATGGATTTGCACCTGACGGATCAGATGTTTATGGATGATCTTATAAAGCAATTCACTAAAAAGCTGCGATTTGTTCAACAATGGGTTCCTGACGATCCAACGAGAATTGATCATTATGTTGGATGTTTGCCTCCCGATTATCGCACTACAGTGAGATTAGCAGGTACTCTTCCCAAGCTTTTAACTTGGCACGTGTTGTTGATAGTGATATAAGAGCACGAAATTTAAAAAACAAGGAAAGGTCGTTACAAAAATCAAAAGGTGGTTCTTCTTGTCGAGGCAAGCAGAAATGGCAAAATACTCAGCAGAATAGAAGGTCTAATTTTGGTGGTATATCCTCCGATAGTTCTTATCATAATAGGTGTAAAGCTAAACATACTGGACCTTGTACACCTCAGACATCTAAATGTGTTAAGTATGAGATTTTTGGTCACGCGGCAAAGGATTGTACTTATCCTAACGGTGTATGTTGAAACTATCATAAGGAAGGTCATAGAGCCGGTGACTGTCTAGAGGCAAGGAGACAGAGTATGGGTATGGCTAAAGGTTCCTCATCTTCTGTCCAAAAGAGGAAGAATCCACCAACAGTTGCTAGTAGACCTTTCCAGAAACAGTTGATGATGCTGTCACTACTGAGGACGTCATTACTGGTACTTTTCTTATTAATTCTGTACCAGCCCGTGTATTATTTGACTCTGGAGCAAATTGCTCATTTATAGTTGTGCATTTCTGTGACAAGTTGAATTTGATTCCCTCTGTAATCTCGAACCCTATAGAAGTTGAAATAGCTGATGGAAAAGTAGTTCATGTTACTACATCGGTAACCGGAGCTAGCATATCGATAGAGGGTCATAATTTTCTAGGTCTCTTTCTTGTTAATGCCAATTTCTAGTTTCGATGTAGTCATTGGTATGGATTGGTTGAGTCAGAATAAATCTAATATTGATTGTCACAAAAAGATAATAAAATCCCCATCTCTGATGAGTCGTACGTCATGGCTCGAGGGGAACGAGAAAAAGGTAGTATTCCTCTTATTTCTGTAATGAAAGCTAGAAAATCTCTAGCTAAGGGTTGTGATTCTTATTTGTCTTATGTGATAAATGCAAAATTAGAAAAGAAATCTATTTCTGATATTCGGGTAGTTTCTGAATACCCGGAAGTGTTTCCTGATGAATTGCCTGGTTTAACCCTATAAGAGATGTAGAGTATCAAATTAATTTGATTCCTAGTTCGACTCCTGTGGCTAAGTCTCCCTATAGTTTAGCCCCTTCTGAAATTCGAGAAATGATTAGTCAAATTCAGGAATTGTTAGATAAAGGGTTTATTCGACCCAGTTCTTCTCCTTGGGGTGCTCCTGTTCTGTTTGTTAAAAAGAAAGATGGTACCCTCCGTATGTGTATAGATTATAGGGAGTTGAATAAAAGAACTATTAAGAATAAATATCCTTTGCCTCGAATTGATGAATTGTTTAATCAGCTACAAGGATCATCTTATTTCTCTAAAATCGATTTGAGATCAGGATATCACCAGGTACGGGTTGATGAAGATGATATTCCGAAAACTGCATTTCGTACCAGGTACGGCCATTATGAATTCTTGGTAATGCCGTTTGGTTTGACTAATGCTCTCGCTGTTTTTATGGATATGATGAATCGGGTGTGTCGTCCTTTTCTTGATAAGTTTGTAATAGTCTTTATTGATGATATTCTGATTTACTCGAAGTCTAAATCTAATCACGCAATGTATTTGCGTTTGGTTCTTGAAACATTGAAAGGAGAACGCCTCTATGCAAAATTTTCCAAATGCGAATTTTGATTGCGTGAGGTACAGTTTTTGGGGCATATTATTTGTAAAAATGGGGTAAAAGTGGATCTTTCTAAAGTTGCAGCTGTTATGAATTTGAATGTTCCAAAGACTCCTTCTGAGATTAAAAGTTTTCTTGGGTTAGCAGGTTACTATCGAAAATTTATTAAAGATTTTTCTAAAATTGCGAGCCCGTTGACCAAGTTGACACGTAAAAATGTTAAATTTCAATGGGATGATCAGCAGGAAATAGCTTTTCAGACTTTAAAATAATTATTGTGTCAAGCTCCAGTTTTGGCGTTACCTGATGGTTCTGAGGATTTTATTGTTTATTGTGATGCTTCTCATGCTGGTTTGGGCGCCGTTTTAATGCAACGTGATCCGGTAATTGCTTATGCTTCTCAACAATTGAAAAATCACGAAAATAATTATCCTACTCACGATCTAGAGCTGGCTGCTGTGGTATTTGCGTTAAAAATTTGGAGGCATTACTTATATGGTACTAGATGTGTGATTTGTACTGACCATAAGAGTTTTCGGTATATGTTTTCCCAGAAAGATCTGAATATGCGTCAGAGGTGGTGGTTATAGGTAATTAAAGATTATGACTATGAAATCCGTTATCATCCCGAGAAAGCAAATGTAGTTGCTAATGCGTTAAGTCGAAAGGTATCTTCTGACCGAGTTTATTTTATGCGTATAGAAGTTACTTCTGATTTAATTGATAGATTAAAAACTGCTCAGTTAGAAGCTTTGTTGAATCATAATTTAAAATCTGAGATAATGTTGAAACGAACAGATCTGTTAGTTGATGATTCACGCGGGTTAAAAACCTTTCAGTCTCGAGTTTAGGTTCCATTGATTAGGGGACTTCGTGATTTAATATTGACTGAGGCACATAAATCGAGATTGTCTATTCATCCAGGAATTACAAATATGTATAACGATCTAAAACCTTTGTACTGGTGGCCGACAATGAAAACTGACGTGACACGAGTTTTGGAATCTTGTCATATTTGTTCCCAGGTTAAAGCAGAACATCAGAAACCTTATGGTTTATTGAGACAGCTTGAGATACCAGAGTGGAAATGAGAACATATTACTATGGATTTTGTAACTAAACTACCTCGTACACAAAAAGATAATGACAGACTGACAAAAAGTGCTCATTTCCTGGCTACTAGTGAGACTGCCTCTTTGACTCGATTAGCTTAGTTGTATATTCATGAGATTGTTTCAAGACACAGGATTCCGGTATCGATTGTGTCAGACAGAGATTCTAGGTTTGTATCTGGGTTTTGGCAGAGTTTACAGCGAGAATTGGGTACTAGAGTTAATCTAAGTACGACATACCATCCTCAGACAGACGGCCAATCAGAGCGTACTATTCAGACTCTCGAGGATATATTGTGAGCTTGTGTATTGGAGTATGGCGGTTCTTTGGATTCTCACCTGCCATTAGTGGAATATGCTTATAATAATTCATATCATTCCAGTATCGGCATGCAACCTTACGAGATGTTATATGGGCGACGTTGTAGAACACCGACCTGTTGGTTAGAAGATGGGGAAAAACAGTTTGCGGGCCCCGATATCGTCCAGATTACCACTGATAAGGTTGCCATTGCTCGTGAAAAATTAAAGGCGGCCCGAGACAGATAAAAACAGTATGCTAACCCACGTAGACGACCAGTTTCATTTTCTGAAGGTGAACTTGTTTATTTGAAAGTTTCTCCTTGGAATGGTGTTATCAGATTTGGTAAGCGTGGTAAACTGGCTCCCAGGTATATTGGTCCATTTAAAATTCTCCAGATAGTTAATGATCAGACTGTTACTTTGGAACTCCCTCCCGAATTATCTGGTATTCATAACACCTTTAATGTCTGTTATTTGAGAACATGTAATGTGGATGATCAATTACAAATCCTTCCATTACAAGATCTTCGAGTTGACCAAAGTCAAAATCTAGTTCAAGAACCCATCGAATTGGTTGATAGAAAGGTGACTAAGTTGTGAAAGAAAGAAATTCCGATGGTTTTGGTAAAATGGAGACATAGTTTGGGGGCGAACTTGACATGGGAGACTGAGTCGAGTATGAAATCACGTTACCCTAGTTTGTTCGAGTCTAGTGAGATTTCCGGGACGAAATCTTCCTAAGGAGGGAAGATTTGTAACATCCGTCCTAGGGGCCTAGTGGTAACTGCTAGTTTCTTAATTTTAGTTTAATTTAAATAAGTTAGAAAATAATTTTATATGATTGTTTTATTGTGAAAAGTAGGTAAAAGAGTCTTATGACTTATTGTGGCAAGTAAATTAGTAATTGTGTTAAATTGTACTAGTTAACGGTAAAATAAAATAAATTTCTCGCAATTAATTTTAGGTTCCAGATAATAGATTGAAAATGGGAACTTAAATTTAATGGACATTAGGTCGGCTTAGGTGTAAACAGATTTCCCCCTTTTAGAACTTTTCCCAATTTAGCTTCACTTTCATCTATTTCACCAAATATTACTAGAATCAAAATTAAAGGAGAAGAAATTGCTTGTGACTTTTGATACTTGTTTCACTTTCATCTTCAATATCAATTTGTTGTTCTTCTTGTTCAGATGTAAGTATTTGTGACACCCGCCAAATTAGGACTTGTAATTAGTACCTAATCAAGTGTAATACATGTAATATGTTCTGTGGTAGTCTAATTAATGTATCTATATATATATTGTTGAATATACACAAGTATGCGATTTGATTAACTCGTACAAGTTTCAAATCGAATGCAATTCGATTCAATTAATACGGACGTTGGTGAAGAAATTTTATTAAATAATATAACATTATTTAATAACTCTGTTTTAACAAAAATATTATTTAGATAATATTTCAACTCAAATTCGTATCGTGTAAACTACAATTATGCGATTTAAATAATAAACGCGCGGACAACCGAAACAAGAATAAGTTATATTTTATAACTCAAGTAAAGTAATTGATGAAATACTTACACACACACACACACACAAAAAAAAACCCTTAGTAAATATTCGTATTTTAAAATAAATATTTAAACGTTTAAAACTATCGGAAAATGAACACGCACGTAGCGCGAACACGAGGGATTAAAAAGTTGGAGAGGCCACACTAGGTGACCTCCCCCATAACTGGCCCCCCCTCCCCTCTCTTTCCCCTCATTTTCAACTTTCATAAAACACACACCTTTCACTTTCTCCTCTCTCTTTTTCTCTCCACCTCCACCACCTTAATTTACAAAATAACACCACCAAACTCGCTCGAATCATTTTACTCCTTTGGAAGAAAAGAACCGCGGTACCACGATCTACATTTCTATCTTTTCAAAACTCTCCGGCGTTAACTCGTAAGTTTCTGACAAATCTCGAAATACTCCAATTTCCATTATTTTCACTTGTTTGATGTTTATTTAAGCTTGAAATGTCCAAATATGGGTTGGCTAAAAGTATCGGACCAAATGGTCGCCGGAAATCATGTTTTTTGCTCAAATTCTGGCCAATAGCTCGTTGTGTCATAGAGGCTCCAGGCCACCTGCGACACAAGCGCTTATGTCGCAAAACCCTTACTTATGATGCATATAGCGACACAAGTGATTATGTCGCAGAACACATTCCCATCGCACATAGCGACACAACACCTTATGTTGCATTATATTGTGGACGTCGCACTTAGCGACACAAAGACTTATGCCGCAGACATGATCTGCGACACAAAAGAATATGTCGCATCTAGCGACACAAGCCTTATGTCGCACACTGTGTCGCATAAAACAGAACCAAGAAAACACAGATTTTACTAAGTGTCGAGACCTAAAATTTTATCACTTGATTTCACCCAAATTCAACTCCAGATGCGTTTTTCACCAAAGCAATGTAGTAGAAATAAAAATTTGCGTTTTTCACCAAATTCAACCCCAACCAGGGGCCAGCCCCTTTGACCCCGCCAGGGGTTGCCACCCCTGGAACCCCGCTTACCAAGGGCGCTGTCCCCGGACCCCCGTCACTTAGAGTTTGTAAATACATTTCACACCAAGTGTCAAACTTGTATAACATCAAACACGAATACGATACGACTTCTAAAACACATTGGAACATACCTTTTAAGTATAACACTTCGAAATCATAATAATAATAATAATAGTTGAGATTATTATTACAAACAATCACCAACGGGCCGCACGCATTTTCAAAACTCAAGATCAATCAACCAAATCGTAGTCATTTGGACATTCTAGTTGGACGAGCAACTACAAAGGTAGTCTTTTAAGACACCTAATCAATTAATAACCATCGCGTGTCGTGGACACCCTCAGGTTACCAAGTCTTCGGACATCACTACTCGGCTAATCAACTCAAGTTTATTTAGATAAACACTTCAAGACTCAGGTGAGTCTCATAGCCCCTATTTTACTGTTTTACTCAGGGGTGTGATATCATTGCTCGTTTTAATTTAACTATATGAATGCAAGTACGAAAATAAATAATTACTACATGAGTTATCTCACTAATCTTTTAAAGCCCTCCTTAGCATAGTTTGGTAATACGTTGTAGCATGAATATTAGTATATGGTACCATATAGGATTGACCCTGTAACACCCACTTTATGGGTCCAGTATTTTACTATTATTTCCTGACTTGAAATGGTTAATTGAAATGTTAGGAAATATTGTAAATTGGTAATTGAAAATAAATGGGTAAAAGAGTCAAATAATTTATTGTGGTTAATAAATTATTAACTTTTTTAATTTATTTCAGTTGACAGTAAAATAAAATAATATTTCCCCGCAAATGATTTTTAAGTTCCAGACAATAGATTTAAAAGGGGACAAAACTAGTACACATATTATCTAATATATGTGTTTAATACGTATGAAATATCCAAAACATTCCAGAGAGATCGATACATCGGGAGAGAAAAATCATAAACCCTAATTCATCAACAATCATCAAAATTTCTGAACTAAATCACATTTGATTGTTGTGTTCTTCTCCTGGTCGCACGTATTAAACCACAGGGATGATTGATAATTTGCAAAACAAGTCTTGGAGTGAAATTGACGCTAAGGAACTTTGAATTAAGCTTCAAAAACGTAATTAAATCATCTCTTTATCATTCTAATCATCTTGTAAGTGTTGATTTCTTGATTTATATAAACCCTAGAAATTGGGTTTTTGTGTATTTGATTTAATTAGCATGATTAAAGTGAAATTGAAGCTTGAAATGATGATATTATTGTTAGTTGATAGTTAATCCATGATTATAGGTAAAGCCCTAACATAGAAATGAAGAATTTGATATTTGTTCATGAAGAAAGTTAGGGATTTGAGTGATTATTCCTGAATAATGGTTTTAAAGCGTGGAATAATGATGTATACATTGATAAGGGTTGATTAATGATGATGATAACCATTATTCAAGTTAAAAGTTATAAATTGATTAAAGTGTTCTTGAGAATTATAGTAATTATGATGATATTCATAAGTTATATGAGAAATTCGGTATGGATTATGATTTAGAATACTTGATTGATAATCAACTAGTAAAGTTAGAACTTGTGTGACTAAGTATTCATTAAACCTTGTGTTAGGGGTTTTGAATGAATTAGTGATATTTGAAGCTAATGATCCTATAATGGTTCGATCATGTTAATTTGTGATAAGTAAAGTGATTAAAGTGAAGTTGTGATCATAATAATCATAACTTGATAAATGATCGTGATTGGTTAACTATGAAGTTTATAGTTACTAAATGTGTTGAATATTGATAATGAGTTTAAAATAGAAACACTGATATGATATAATGATTAGAGTGATAACTCATTGAGATTTGGATTATGAACCATGTAATATAATAATTAACATGAGTTGATGATTATGAATGAGTTACTAACTCATTTTGTTTAATTGTAATTCCAGATAAACAGAAGACTCAGTGACATTAGACTACTGAGTGGGCAACTGGTATTCGGTGAGTGAATCTTAATCCTCAGTGTAATTTAGTTGTAACAGGTTTGGTTACAATGGGTAATCGTATTATTACTGCTTTTGGTTTGCCATGATTAATTTGTTTTGATAGTAATAATACTATTGATAGACTGGTTAGTCTGATACGTTGACTTGATTGAATATGTGAATACGTGATCACTTGATATTTGGCCTTCGGGCATCAGTATTGAGGTCAACATGTTGGTTGGGTTTGGTTACTATTGTAAGACGACAGGAATTTCCTTGTACATATCGTTAATAGGAAATTAGGTTGTATGAGATTAGTACCAAACTATCGGTCTATTCTGTATTGGCCATACAGATTGACGGTAAGTGTTCTTGGAGAATCCCCGGGTATTATGATATCTCAAGAACCACCGATCCTCATTGATATGTTGTGTATTGAGATGTTATCTCATTGATATTATGTGTACTGTTGGTATTCTTGGCTGAAGGTTTCCCCAAGAACCATCGATCTACTTGATATTTTTGTTTACGGTTAATTATTGTAAACAAAGTTGTTATGCTAAGTTGGGTTGTTGGTTATGTATTCACTCACTTAGCGTTATGCTAACCCCACCACCCCACTTCTTGCATGTTATGGTTTTGATATAAAGGGATTAGCAAGAAACTTGTTTGGGATGGAAAGTTTGACCAGACGGCTTACTCTGATATTGGATTTGGAATAAATCCAAATTGTATTTGGAATTAAATAACACCCATTTTAGATATACTATAGTTTTGAAATATTATGGTTTATTTGCATAATGTGTTATAACTTAATTGTTAAAGTTTGTTTGGACTTACGCTTTCGATGTAAAATACATTTAAATAATGTTGTAAAAGAAGGGGGTGTTACAGACCCTCCTCGTCCGGGTTAGCATGCACTAACTGGGTAAAAGGATGTAGTAATATTTGTTTAGGCGAGTGTAGATTAGGCACTTGTGGGAGGCACCTCGATCATGATTCCTTAAATGTGGACCTGACACCTCGAGTTAAGCTCAGACTATGTGCTCATGGTTGTAAAACTTTTATTTTGCTTAATTGCAATTTAAATTCAATTAAATCTTGCGGTTCATACAATATGTGTTGACATACAAACCTGTGAGCTCACCAGCGTTTCGTTGACCCATTTTAGCATGTATCACAGGTACTCAGCAGTAGGTTGGACTGCATTCAGAAATCATTAGCTCGTGTCAGCATGCAAACATTCAGAGATTTAGCTGCATTATTATATTTTGTATAAATTAATTATGTATGTAAATCTCTCAATTCAAAACTGAGCTAATGTAAACTATATTTTGATGTAAACTTTGATTTTATCAATACAAGTTGTAAAACGACGCATATAGAGTCGTTCATTATATCTTTGTGCTATGACTATTGATTATTCGCGCCCCGACCCGATTCGCTTCCGCAACCTGAATTTGGGGGTGCGACAGTATTTACTTGTTGTGTTTATGAAATTGAATTGATTGAAACTAGTTAGGTTAGCAAGTGATTTTGTTTAGAATTGGTGTTGAAATGTTGTGGTTGATGTTGCAAGATGTTATATAAAGTTTTTATGAAATTAGACTAGCTTAAATCTAGGTTTAGTGCTGTGTTTGGTTGAATTTCGGAACATGGGTTTGTGCATAAACGAACTGCAGGTCACCTGCAACTGGGCGTTATCCGGCGGGTACTCTGTTACCCGGCGGGTAACCTGGTAAAAATCAGTAAATTGGGTAATGAAATTACCCGACGGATAACACCCAATCCGGTGGGTAAAATGGGTTTTGGAACCGGGTAATATGTTATACGACGGGTAACTTGGGCGGGTAACTAAAGTAAGTTTATGTTCCAAGTTTGAATCCGGGTAACCAATGGTACCCGACGGGTAACCAAGGTACCCGGCGGGTAAATCCCCTTCAGGGATGAATTTTGCTTACAACAAATACTTGTTTCATATATGCATTGTATATGTATAATATGTATAAGAAATGTTGTTTTAATGTTGTGTAAGCTGAATTAAGTTATATAAGATCGATTACTGATTTATAATCGGTTTTAATCTCAGATCAGCAGAAGACTCAATAAAATAAGAACTTTGAGTTGGAGATTGATAGAGACAGGTGAGTAGACTGTTTCTCACAGTGTAATTGGTGGTAACGTATTTGGTTGCATCAATTAAAAGTAGAACTTCTGTTGATAGATTATTTGTTGAGATAATTTCCATGATAGTTTGGAATATATGATTTCGTGATACTAGAGGTCAATTGCGGTTTGACTTAATTGCTATAGGTTAGTCAATATATGATTGGTGATCATTCGTTGTGAATTCAATCCTATGTTGACTAAAGATAGCAATAAGTTATCGGTAATACCACTGTGACGGCCTACAGTTGGTTATAAATGTTCTTGGAGAGCCACCGCGGACCGGGGGCGCCTCAAGAACCACCGATCCTCTGTGTTGATTATGTGTTTATTGTTGTAAGCAGATTATGTTATGCTAAGTTAGACTGTTAGATTCAGTCTATCCACTTAGCTTCGTGTTAATCCCCCATATTACTCTTGCAGGTTAAGTTTTGGGATGGAATCTGGGCAAGAAGTTTTGCTGGAAGGGATATTTGACAGCTGGGAACTCTATAGTTAATAACTGTTTTGTTATATAACACCCAGTTAGAGTACTTTATTAGTAAATATAAAACTTAATACTGGTACGGTGTAATGTATAATTATGACTTGATGTTTTATGTATATAAAATATGTTGTATGGGATTGTGCTTCCAATTTGTTTAAAAAAAATATGTGTTCTAAATTCTATGGTGTTATATTGGCCCCACCAGAGGTTGCCACCCCTTGGACCCCGCTACCAGAGGCGTTGCCCCCGGACCCCGTACGATATTTTCACACTGAGACATAAATGGTAAACATACTGGAAATACTTTTTATAAGTACACAATGAAACAACATGATAACAATACTTTGAAATTATTACAAATCATCACGTTCAAACTACAAACGAAATACTAAACAAACACTTGAACATTAACTAGTTAAGTGGACGACTAGCATAGATGGTCTGTTGAGACATCTACTTACATAATAACCTTGCGCGTTTAGAACGCCCGACAGGTTACAGTCGTTGGACGACAATCATACTCTGTGACAACATCATTGGCTTATTGCTACATACTTATCAGACTCAGGTGAGTCTTATATCCCCACTTTTACTGTTTTTTACCATTGGGGTGAGATTACATGCTCTGTTTTTGTGAACACAAATAACTGAAAACACTTATACTTATTGCATGAGTAAAACTACGATTTCACTACGATTTGCCCTCTAACAAATTTCATAGCTCCGTTAATACTAAACGCGAACATTATGGATAGATCTATCGGGAAATGACCTTTCATCGTCAGGGTTAGTTGCTCTAACTACTATACGGGTGCATAATTTTTCGTAATTGAGTGTAGAGGGATGCACTTACTAGGGGCACCAATTGGTTAAGCTTCGAACTATGAGCTCAGGGCAATAGTGTACTACTTTGGCAACTGTGCTACTACGATAACTCTGATACATTGTGTTCAAAATTATGATTTTACTATGATTTCAACTATCCAAACCTATAAACTCACCAACATTATGTTGACCCTTTTAGCATGTAATTCTCAGGCTTACAGGTGCAGTAGGATGTTTTTGGGAAGCACTAGCTCGAGTCGCATATTTTACAAACAACGAAGATTTTCTTGCATTATTATTTTTGTACTACTGATTATGTACTAGAATCTTCGAGCCTAATTGTGGACTCGCAAACGATATTTTGCAAACTTTATATTTTATGAAATGTATTTTCTAAACGTCCCATTTAGAGGTCGTTTGTTATAACTTTGTGCTTTGATTATAAATTAGTCGCGCTCCGACCCGAACTGCTTCCGCAACCAGAATTTAAGGTTGCGACAAGTGGTGATATTCTTCTTTCACAATTCTCATCAGTATTGATGATGAAAAAGTGGAAAGCATTGAGTTTTTAGTGTATTAAAATTTTTAGTTGTTTTAATCAACATCATCATTTCAAGGTGGATCAAGTTCACCATCATTTTTAAAGTTCTATTAATATCAATCAAAACAACTCAATTACAATTCTGTTGCGATTGATAAGACGTGTATTTTATTATTTTTATATTTAATTTTAAAATCTATATGGTTGTTAAACTTAACCTAGATTTCTTTTTCTATATAAACTGTGAATAAAATTAAGTTAGACTATTAATAGAATATTATTTAATACATTTTTACCTTATGATATGCAGGGACGGAGCCAGGATACCCAAGTAGAGTGAGCGAAATAAATTTTTATTATTTTTTTTGTTGTTTAGTGGGGCGAAAATTTTAAAATGTAATAAATATCTTATAAGAATTTCATTTTTACTTAATTTGAAAATTCTTCTTGGGGCGGCTGCCTACGCTGCCCTGCTCTGTCTCCGCCACTGATGATATGTGTATTAAGATATTATATTTTTGTAATCGTACATCTTATGGGATTAACGCTAGTTACGCTATTTTTGTATATGTTCGTGAATGCTACATATATCAATCAATTTGATGCTGTGTTGCCGTTTACCTGAATTATTTATATTCATTTTTACATTCCGTGGTTTTTTAAGGTGTTTGGACCTTAATTATATGTTGAGTATCCATATATGTTCCATGCCAATGTTTTACAACAAGTCATATGTGATGTTTAAAATTTAAACAAACAACTCATATGTATGATAATCTTGACCGACCCACACGATATTGCAAATATAACATGTGAGTGGCAATAAGCACAATCTTAACCTTCTTAGATAAGCAAAGATTATTTGGTGTGAACCAATTATAGGTAATACATTCACCATATTAACACAATTTATTGCAGTACTTGCTATCAGACCTATCACATTAGCACAGTGGCAGATATAGAAATATTAATTAGGTATGCAATATGGAGTGATTTGTACATCACAAAAAATTATCCGTATACAACTTTAGGGTATTGTACAGTACAACACTTTAAAATATAGTTAGTGGTGTATGGATAATTTTTATTAGTATACGGATCATCGACCATGGAAGATTTAGCTGATAATTTTTTTTTATTAAGGTTAATTTAATAAACTATTCACTCCAAATTTTACGAAATTGGGTCTTTGATTCTAACTTGTTTAATAAACGTGTATTCGAGAGTAATGTTTAGTGTTAGATACTTAGAAGAATCATTTCATGATGTAATCCAGATAAGGTCAAGAATTTGTTATATAATCAAAACGAATACGTTTTGAGGAGCGAATAACATATGCTTTAACTACTTTAAAATCTACTTATTTATGTTCTGATATTTATTGTATGTAATAAAGTATTAGGACTTTCATTTTGTGTAAGAAATTTGTTATTCAGTGCTATTATATGCAACTTTTGGTACTTTTACATATGTGTCAATCGCGTGAGATACCACGTCGTGGCATCATTACAAGTTGTCATGTCACCTATATACATACAATCAGAACAAATAAAAAGTTTGTTACACATAATGGAAGTCCGAGTATTTTGACCATAATAATTACATTATGAAATACTTAACCCAAAACATATTAATATGGTTGAAAAGTAGATGGATTATATATAATAAAAGAAAATAATAAAATATATACAACACAATTTTTCTTGAACACATGAAATCTATGGCAGACTGTACTTTTATAATTTGAGAGGACATTTGAAGTGAAAAATAGGGTAAAAATTTGAGAGGACATTTAAAGTGATTGGTCAACTTATGACCGACTATACTTTTATAATTTTTTTAGTATTAGTAGTAAGATCTTCTTTAGAAAACTATCCAAGTTAAGCATGTACCATTTCTCTAGAGGCTATGCACTTTAAGTGCTTTTACCAACAAAAGTTTAAAATATAATATTTTTTCTGTTGGTCAAAGAGTCTTTAAAGTATCCAAGTGCACATCCTCACTTACACACAGGTCCGCCCTGCATTAGCATCATGTCCGGTGACTATTAGACAATGACGCCTTGACCACGCATGCAGCACATTCAGTGGTGCAGCGTGGTGACTTGTAAAACGTCGCAACGACATTTGAAAATAATGGAATAAGTTTTGAATTGATAATGTGTTTCTTTAAAACGTATAACTTCTGTAAAATTTACGGACCAGTGGGTTTTGTTGAAAATTCTTCATTGTTCAGAATTTAAAATTTTAAAATCTGTATTTCGATTTCAATTACTCCGTACCTCTTTAACTTTAAAATTTCAAACCTCTAGGTAGAAAATGGTAGTTTTATGTTAAGCCATGTTGTCTCACTTTTGTTGCACATATTGAAAAGAGAATCTGGAAACCCATGCCTTTTAGTTATCGGTACAACTAGGGGTGCTCATGGACGGTTAACCGGATGATCGGTTAACCGGATCTCCGGTTCGTCATTTTTTTGAACCTAAACCGAAACCGAAAAGTTCAGTTAACCGGTAATCGGTTAACCGGCTTTTCCGGTTCGGTTATACGGTTAACCAAATTAACCGGTTGCATTTACCAATCACTTAAAATATAAATATCAAAACACAAATACACACTCATTTGTTGAATATTTGTTATAAATTCAACACGTTGATCATTTTAACAATAAACATAAAGCTTTTCCATTAGGTACAAAACATGAATGTATAAACGTTGAACTAAGTTAGTCACGAAATCAAATATTTAACTACTAAAAATGCAAAAAAGTAAACACTCATACTAACATAGATACAAAACTATAAGAATCACATTATAAATTAGAAATATTTAGTAATATTATCATATATCTATATATAAAACATATTTAAAATAGCAAAATAAAATTTTCGGTTTTTCGGTTAACCGGTTGAGTCAATATCGTGAACCGAAACCGAAAAACCGAAATTATACCGGTTCGGTTAACCGAAACTGAAATATAAAAAAAAATTGGTTCGGTTAATCTAAAATTCGCTACGGTTCGACAATATTCGGTTCGATTTTCCGGTTTCGGATAATTATGAACACCCCTAGGTACATCAAAGGGTGTTTGTGCATAGATTAAACACTAGTATTATACCCGCGCAATGTAACGGTGAAAGTGGTGACGGTGGATGGAGGTGTGAATGAATGTTTTAAAATAAAAACATATTGTATTCCGTCTGTCTCATTTAAAATATCCATATTACTATTTTAGGATGTCTTATTATAAGCGTCTACTTTGATATTTAATCAATTAAAAAAGACTATAGTGGGTAGATTTAATATATGATTGATGAAAAATATAGTTAGTGAAGAATAAATAGTAATAGATAATAGATAATGGGACCCACTTTATTTAGTCTTAAAAATTTTTTAGAAGAGAGAAGGTTAAATGTATTATATAGTAGTATAGATTTATGTTGTTATTCAATTCTAGTTCTGGTAATATTTGATGAAACAAAATAAGAATATATGCATGAGTAACAAATTTTTTAAAAATGAATATCATATCTTAAGGAAGAAATTAAGACGTAATAAAACGAATAAGAAATGAGATTTTTTGGGATCTAAATCTCTTGTTATGCATCTATTACTTGAGAAATCTCTTTTAAATTTGTAGTAAGGTGATATTTGTCGTGAGGGAATTTGTATATGTATTAATATTAGACTTTAGTTTTAATTTCTATAAAGGAGTTTTTGTTTGGAAGAATTTTTGTGTGACAAACCGTACTAAAGGGTAGTCATTACCCTAAGTTATTAATGCTAATACATGTAATTAGCATCACATTATGCTAAATACTTAAAACATTTCGTATATTATATATATACGCGTATGTGATTAACTATAATTATGCAAACCCATCGGATGGATTCCGACGCACACGGCCGTTGGTGACACATTCCATAAATAACTTAAATCTATTTTCATCATAAAATAGTCGTTATTTACCTTGAAATATTATTTCATAATAATATTAACAAAAAAAAAACTATTACGTTTTAAATGAAACGTAACATACGCGTTGAAAACGCGTAATTCGAGCCCGATAATCGAACAAGTCAAACATTTTATCTTTGAAACTCAAAAAAAGTATTTATAATAATACTTCAAAAGATATTAACGTATTTAGGGCGTTAACGAATTAAACGAACTAAAAATATTTTAACAGTTACACGATTTAACGATTAACCGACTACGATTCGTAACGAGCCCAAGAGCCACGAATTGAGCCTAACCCAACCCAAGTCTTCGGCCCCAAAAGGGAGCCCAAAAATCGGTCCAAGTATATATACATACTCCCCTTTGTTAATTACCTCCACTCCCCTCACAATTACACTCACATCTCAAGAACCCTCTTATCTCTCTCTCTCTAAATTCTGCTATCTCTCTCTCTAAAACCACATAAAACTCACCTCCGACCTCATCCCCCACAGTTTCCAAGCTTTCCTCAAAGAACACCAACATAATCTAGCTTCATATGGTCGCGGTTTTACAAGGAAAAGGCGAGCAAAGACAGCAGCAGCACCTCCACCCACTTCAGCCCCAAAACCCACGTTTTCGCTGTAAGAACTCCTTCTTTTCCTTTAGATCTTCATGGATAACATACATCTACATGTTAGTGGTCGATTTTGTTAGTATATTGTCCAAAGACTTGCTGAAAATCGGATTGTAGTTACGATTAACCATTGGATTATAGCATTACATGTTGGGTAGTAAATTAGCTCGACTTAGATCGGCCATAACCGAACCATTTCTTGATGAAATCCTGTGATTCTTGAGCCTAAAGTGTAGTATTTTGTGTCTAGTTTGCAGATATGAAAGCCTCACGAATTAATTTGGTTGTTTTCTAATTTTAATAAAAGATATAAAAGTACATGTCTAATCTGTTATGTCAGGGCATAAATTAGTCAAACTTCACAGCCTTGTATCTCGAAATCCATGAGGCTTATTGTGACACCCGATGATTTAGGGTTACTGATTAACCTGCTAGAAACCCTAATTACGTGTGTTTAGTTTAGTATTAGGCTAAATACTTGTAATTACTTGTAACTATTTGTATATTTATGTGAATATACACTCCCGTAATTGATTTATATTACGCTTACGTAATTGGTTATAATTACGCTTACGCAATTTGACGAAATTGTGCGAAACAACCAGACGGAGTCCGACACAGTATAAATACGGACGTTGATGAACAAAATATTGAATAATATGAAATTATTTAATAAACTCAAAAACTCATAAATATTATGTTGATAATATTTAACACGTTAATTATATCGTGTAAAGTAACAAAAATGCGACGAAAACGCGCAGAACGCGCCTGACAATTGAACGAAAATCAAAATATATTTTAAGAATTTAAAATATATCATTTAGTATAAAACTATCAATTAAAATATCGTGTCTTTAATCAATAACGAAAAACGTCCAAATAAAACGTTACGCGATTAAACTTCCGTACAACGAATGCGCAAATCGAGACCAGTAAATTAACGGATCATTTTTATATGTGTTTTCAAGTACTTATATTAAAATTTTCAAGTGAAAATATCGAAATTAAATTTGTTAATTAAAACGCGCATATAAAACATTTAACGTCTAAATAAACGTCAAACCAACCGAGTAAACGATCACGGGACTTAATGTAACTTTGGGGGAGTTAAATTTGGACAAAAACCCAGCCCTTGGGCCCTCCCAAAACTGGCCATAGGCCATCCCCACCACCCCATGTGAATTTATTTGACTAAACTCTCAAAACTCGCTTTACACTCAAACACACTTCCATTTTCACACTCCAAACAACCACCTCTTTTCCCTCTCCCCTTCCCCTTCCCCTTCCCCTTCCCCATCACTTTCATCAATCATCAACACCAGAAATCAGTCTCCCACCCATCTAATATCATCATTCATCATCATACATTAAGAAGAATCAAGAACAAAAACAAGAAGGTGCAAGAATACAAGCTCAATCTCACCATCCTCCTTTCACTACTACAAATTTGGATATCAAGACCCCTTTATTTAGACCGGGTATATGAAAAACCGGTCTAATAGAGTTGCCCCGCCAAAACAAAATACAACTAGACCGGTTCTTTCCTAAAATATTTTTGTTCCCGCTCTTATAGCCCAAAAATTTCAGTACTCCCCCAAAAATTTCATTATCTCCCGCCTTTGTTTTTTCCTCAAATCAAAACCCTTCCTTCTTCACCTTCCCCCCCAAAAATCCCTCATTCGTGTCTCCCTCCCCTCATCGCAAAATAAATCATCCACCATGACCACGTCACTACTTGTCGTCGACTTGTAACTACAGCTCCTTGGAAATTCCTTCAACTCTACAGATGTGAGATAAGTCCCTACAATTCTTTTGAATTTTGTTTTAGTCTTGGTATCTTTGAGATCTGAGGGTAAGTATTTGGTGGCTTTTAATAATTCCTATCAATCTCCAGTTTCAATACATTGTTCGATCTTGGAAATTCTTGGAAATTCCTTTAACTCTACAGATGTGAGATAAGTCCATACAATTCTTTTGGATTTTGTTTTAGTCTTGGTATCTTTGAGATCTGAGGGTAAGTATTTGGTGGTTTTATTTTAATTCCTATCAATCCCCAGTTTCAATACATTGTTCGATCTTCGACTTATAGATATTGTTATACTTTTCTCTGTTATCTTCTATCTTATCTATAGTATCAATTTCTAATGGCAATTATTACAATACTTGTAACTGAAATCATTCACCGATTACCAGTTAAAGATCCTCATCGAGCAATAAGGATCTAAATATCGTGTGTTTGCAAGGTATGTATATACATTTACATACAATTATTAGTTAAATTATTTGATTATCTATATTATTGTATGTATATATGATATATGATTGTTTGCACATGTATTCGGAAACAGGCACCTAAATCATTTGTGTGACTAGAATGTGTGTTTGGATGATTTTGTTCTAGGGTATAGCAATTAGGCGTTTATTTGTGCAACCTTAATCTATTTCATATATGCATTTGTGTAGCCTACAGCTATTACATTTTAATAAATCTTTAATATCTAAAATCATTGATGAGGAAGTATTACACATCAACTAGAGGCATGTAAACATTGCTCTGACAGTTTTGATAGTAATCGCGTTGTTCCGTTTTTCTGAAATCACTTCCAGGTGTCGTATGAATGAGACTATATGGTTTGGTTATCGATGATAATATAATCTTACAAAGGCTCTGCTAACTACATTCCTGCACAGCAAAGTAATTTTTTTTCTTCTCTATTTTACATTTTTACATGTGTCTTTGTATATAATGTGCATTGACTAGATGCCCATTAAGTGATACATATTATTGTGTTTGGAACAGGGGAATTCATGCTTCCAAATGAACCTTGACCTTTTAATTTCGCTCAAGGTTTTCTAATCCTTACTCTAGTTTTATTTTAATAATTTGCTTCGACTTTGATTGATGATGATTTAATTGTCTTAGTGGCAACAATTCTCTATTGGTTTTAATGATGTGAAATAGTGCTTTAAACGCATGTCACTGAATTATTGTTGTCGGTTATTGGTTTTGTAGCCTCCATCCTGTAATATGCTGCTTAATGCAGTTGTAAAATTGTAAGTTTTGATGAATAACTTAATAGAAGTATAGGACCACAAACAGAAAACTATGTTTGACACTTCAAGTACTGTACAACAGTTGTAGATATGTGGTTTTGTTCAACTACTTTTGTTATATGAGTTCAAATGTTAAAGTTTTTTCAGCACAAATCATTTGCTTACGAGAATCCACATGTTGTACTTATGTAGAACTCTTTGGAGCAATAAGTTTTTGGAGCATTTACTGATGGCCGAAATCAATTTCCATTGCCAGTGCCTACAACTTTTTTATGTTCCAACAGCTCAGGTATTTCCAAGAAAAGTAGGTCTTTGTAATTTTTTGATACAATTTTTCTGTTGGAGTGTAGAAAAAGGTCAAAGCAATGGCAACTCTTGTAACATCCTCTCCAGTAGTCTGGTAATTTCTAATTTCTAATTGATTATTTAATGATTTTAGAAATTACACGATATTGTTATTTAATTGTGAAACTTAGAGAAATGAGTTACAGAACTTATTGTGAATTGTAAAATATTACTTGTTTTAAATTATTATAATTGACAGTATTATAAAGTAATATTTCTCGTGAAAGAATTCTAGCTTCCAGACAATAGATTTAGGACGGATATAAAATACTCAATAATGTGGGTCGGTTAAAAGAGGCCGACCTCCTCTTTTAATTTGTCATTTTTCCCAACTTCCTCACATCACTTGTTAGTTTTAAACTTAAAATCTCCAAGAACATACATACATACTTGCTGAAATTGTGTCTAAGATTTAATAAATTTGGAGCTGTGATCATTGTACAAGCTTAGCTTATTCTCCATAATCATCATCTTGTTCCTCTAATTGGTAAGTATGTTAATTATAGTTTCATGAAATTGGTACATTGAAATTAAGTTAGTAATTGATTTTAGTAGCCAAATGATGCTTGGAACGTTGATAAGTAATGATATGGGAAGTTATCTGAGTTATTAATAACCTTAGAATTGAGTTTGATCATGGTTGAATGGTTGAATAGAGTTTTGGTTAGAGCTATGCATTTGCAGGTCTGTTTTTGAGCTGAAGAACAGCTCAACGCGATCCCAAAACCCTAGCCCGGATCGCGTTCATTAGTTATGTTTTGAGTTGGACGAGTTTTGTTCTTGGGAACGCGATCCCAAGCTGTCACCTGGATCGCGTTGCCAAGTGCAAATCGGTTACAGAAAGTTTTCCAAAGACGAACGCGATCCAGCTCTTGTATCCGGATCGCGTTGCTCAGTGTATTTTGATAACAGAAACTTTTCTTAAGGAGGAACGTGATCCCACCAACCCTGACCCGGATCGCGTTTTCCTGTATAATTTTGATAATTAAGATAGTTTGTAAACTCAAAGTGTATGTGTATGATTATATCATATTGTTACTTATGTATGAGATAAATTGAAATGTAATTACTTGTGTAAGGTGACCATTTACATAAGTACTATTGTTGATGACAAGTTACTAACTTGTGTGTTATATGGTGTTTCAGATAAACCAAATACTCAGTGATTAGAAGCTGAGTGTTGCAACTTCTGAGGTATCGATGAGTGGATTTGAAACTCACAGTTTGGTTCGGTTGCATCAGTTTGATTTTCAATCAGTGATTATAGGATTACTATTGATAGAATATTAAATTGAAATGATATGCCATTGGATTGGTTGATTGATTAGCCTGTGTGCTGGATTGTTGAATCCAGAGGTCAACTAGATTGTTGGTTGGACTTAATTACTATTGTTGGTCAACACAGGGTTGCGTACATGTGTTGATGAAGATTAGTAATAAGTTAGCGGTTAATCACTGTTTTGGCCTACAATTGATTTAAGTGTTCTGATAGGGCCACCCGACACAGGGTCCTTAGGAACCACCGTTCCTCTTGACGATATTTGTTACACTATTGATTGTGAACAAATTGCTAGCTAAATTGAATTGTAGTTGATTATCCATTCACTTAGCTTTGTGCTAATCCCTCAATTTACTTCCTGCAGGTTATGTTTATTTTGTGGGTAGTCAGGAAGGATAGTTTTGATGCTGGGAATGTTTGAAACTTGCGACTCTGATCAAGTTCGTCATAAACATTGTTTTGTAATCTATAGCACCCATTTTGAAAACAAGTTAACTGTATTTGAATTAGCAGTAAACAGATTGTATAAATGTTTGTGGAAATTTCTGGCAAAGTATTAGTGAAATATGTATAGTAAAGTATACGCTTCCGTGGTAAATAATTGTTGTATTTAAAGGAAGGGTGTCACAACTCTGCATCATGATAAACCTTAAACTGTAAGCATCATGAATTAAGCTTCAACAATTTGAAACTTATGCATGTGTCATCTTAATTTTTTCAGGATATGCGACTAACTTGTCCTTGTACAGGAATGGCTATGGCAAGTGGCATGATCCACACATCGACTTGTTCAATAAAGATTTTAGTTAGTTAGAAAAGCTTAATGATTTTGTTTAGTTGCTGAATTAAATGGCACCATAGGTGTTGTTAGAAATTCCAATCGGTTGTATAGTCGGGTTTTTCTCAAAAATTCTTGTATCATTAATTTGTGATTTTGGTTATAAATTTCAATTTGTGATTTGTTATTTTGAATCTTGTATACAGGTAAATTAATCTGTTGTATATGATGTATGTTAATCACAATTCAGGTTTAGAAGAGGTCTACAAAACTTATGTAGACCGGTTAGGAAAGGGGGGCTAATTGATATGTAGACCGGTTTGGAAAAAGAGGGGTCTAATTAGAGGGTCTAATTAATCATATGTAGACCAGTTGGGGACATATAGAGGTGGTCAAAAACCGGTTTAGATAAAATTTTCAACCGGTCTAGATGGTGCGTTATGTAGTAGTGTTTGTTGTTCATCATTTCTTTGTAAGAATCATCAAACCCTTATTTATTTCACTTTCATGCTACTTATCTTGATGTTACATAGCTCATCTAACACTAATATTTCCAAGTATCATAATAAAAATCGTTTTTAAAGCTAATACATAAACATGCATAAATCTGTCCAGAAAAACACAGTCCACTAAAACGGTCGTATCTCGAGTTCTACGAAGAGTTAGATGATGATTTTTTTTTACAAGTTGCGTATTGAAAAGAGCTACAACTTTCGTGTTTTACAGCTTTTCCAGATCTGTACGGATTTTTATGAATAATCCCGTCTTTGAGTCTGGTCTGCACATATTCGAAAACCAAGTTCGGTTCCTTAGCAAATTTAATTACCTATGTAAATGGATACTATAATTGCTGTAAAAGTTATATGTTAGACTAGATACATAGATGATCAGTTGGTAAAAATTGTGGACTCAAATTTGGACCCGAACTTGGTAAGATCTATGGCAAAATAAACCGACAAAAAACCGAAAACATAACTTAAGAGATGTTTTGGAACTTTTGTAAAACCGAAACTATTGGTGAACTCCGACATGAACTGACTAATTCTATGGACTCTATAAACTGATATATGGGTTGGGTAAAAGTGTTGGGTCAAACCGAGTAGGTTTGACCAAGTCAACAAAAACGGCTCGGTTTCTAAAAACTTACTATTTTTGAAAAATGGTAACAAAAATGGGTTTGGGTGATTTATTTAGTAACTTGGACCAAAAAATAAACTTAGAAAGTTTCCCGAATGAAAAACCGACCCTTAGAACTCTTGAACTAACACATGTGTCGCCATACCTGCGACACTAACACATGTGTCGCTAAAAACATAAACTTAAAATTTGATTTTCTCTAAGTATTCGACTTGAGTACCTACGAATAACCACATACGATAACAACACAATGTCACGAGATAAATATACAAATGTATAGTATACAACAAAACTAACTTAATAATAATGTCTAAATGAGTTATTATTATGAACTTGAACAGCTTATTTGGACATACTAGTTGATGAACTAGCTTTAGGTGGACATAAACCCCCCACCTATCCGATTGGCTTAAGTGGACATTAACCCCCACTTATACAATCGCTATAGATGGTATTTTGAGATATCTACTTATACAACCTCATACGTTTAGGGCGTTAGGAGGTTGCACACGGGACGAGAACACCCACTACTTGCTAATATTTGATATTGCTTGCTACTTGCTTAACTCTGCTGAGTTTCATAGCCCCTTTTTACTATTTTTCACTGGGGTGAGAATACATTCAACTGTTTTATATACACTGCTTTATGATCACAAGTACTGGCAACAACTTTTCGTACGGATTGCATGAGACCTTATGATAATCCACTAAAGTCCTCTACCCATCATAGTTCGTTAATATATGCATGAATATTATTGGATAGTACTATCAGGGTTTGACAAACCTCGTCCGGGCTAATCACGCTAGCCAACCCACGGGCGCAATATTATTTGTGAATTAGAAGTGTATCGGATTAGTACACTTACTGGAGGCAAACAACGTTAAGCTCGAACTATGAGACTCATGCTAATGGTATACTTATATTTCAATATGCAATACTTTTACTTATCATTGTTGAATGATGCAAACTTCTGAAATCTTGTGGATCATATTAGCAACTGATTACTTAACAAACCTATAAACTCACCAACTTTATGTTGACCTTTTAGTATGTATTTCTCAGGTAACCCACCGCAGTAGGAAGCTTTTGGAAAGCTTAGCTCGAGTCGCATTGTTTTCAAAACATCAAGAGATTACATCGCATGTAGCTGTATTTTGTAAATTCAGTAATGTATTAGAAATCTCTAAACGGTTTATGCAAACTCTAGATATAATTTTTAAACATTTGAATTATTGTAATGTAACTATTTTTCAAACATCTCATATATAGGTCGTTTGCTTTAATCTTTGTGTCGTGATATATAATTTGGTCGGCGCCCCCATGACACCTCCTACTTCCGCTGCCACGTCTTTTGGGGGTGCGACACTTATGAACCTGAAACCATTGGAAAAGCTGTGTATTTTTGTTACCTTTAAATTCCCTACTTGCTCGTTTTCTGAAGTGACATAGAACTTGAGTTATGAATTAAAAACCGAGCACGTGTCGGAAAACATAGCTGCTGGACACATGTGCAAACTTTAATTATTTAAACGACTTCCATTTGTCTAAAGATTACATAAAAATATATTTTGGAAAGCTAAGACATAACACAAACACATATATTTTTCTTGGATTGTATTTCGGATGAAAACATGGTTGAAACGAGCCCCGATCTAGACCAAAATTCTGAGCAACGAAACCAAGGAGCTGTTTTTGTAACAAACATAAAAACGACACTTCCGGGTATACAAAACTCATGAAACTCATTTTCCATAAGTAATATAACATTTTAAGTGTCGTGTAAAAGTTTCAGGTCAAACTGAGCATATTTTGACCAAGTCCCCAGTTTTGAAACTCAACTCAGCCCGATTCTACGACACAAAACCTTGTGTCGCAAACCACACTAGCGACATTAAACTTATGTCGCAACATCCTATTTCCATCAACACCTACAACACGAACCTTATGTCGCATATCAATTGGAAACCCTAATCGACGACACAGACTTTGGTGTCGCACACAATTTGATTTTCACGTTTAGCAACACAATCATTATGTCGCACTCATATTCGAATCGCATATCTTGCAACACGGACCTCTGTGTCACAGCCCATTTTAATGTCGCATTTTGTGTCGCTACACGGTGTGAATGACAAACACTTTTAACTCTAAGTGTCGGATTCGCGCAACGATTTTTAAACATTGTACAATATTATGAGTACACACGATACATATACTTTTATAAGTATACATGGAAACACAACATAACGATAACCTCGGATTATTAATACATAATATCACCAACGGGCCACACACGGTATAATTAAACAAACGATTGACCATTTGGACAATACTAGTTGAGTAGACAACTAGCATAGATGAACTGTAGGGTCATCTACTTACATTATAACCCCACATGTTTAGGACACTAGGAGGTTACTTTCGGGATAACACGCGTATCTAGGGATCGCTAGCACCCACAGGTGTGTTCATAGCCCCACTCTTTTAACTGTTTTACTATTTTCGGGGGGAGACGCATGCTCAATTACTATTTTTGAATTATAATGATACACTTCTATAAAACACTTAACTATATGACTGTTTTGTAATACAAACCGTGTAATACTTAGGAATTACACCCACTATATTGTTGTAGAACAATGTCACTGCTCAACCTAGATAGGTTACCATTGTACACTACCATATTGTTGGAAGACAATTACCATTACATAACTTGATTAAGTTATCACTATACATTGGCCATATTGTCGCGAGACAATATTATCGAATATACCGGAACTAGTTAGTTCTACATACATTGGACAACAACTAGACTTTTTACAGGATTAGTTTTCCTTTTAGAAACTAAGACTGCCTTTACATTCCATTATTACTAGAATGGAATTATGCTTAAGCAAACATTACTCAGAGACCTCAATATACTTGCTAGGCTGGTGGCTAGAAGTATACGATAGTAACATACGTTAGTATAGTTCCTTATACTAATACCAAGTGACTAGGTGATGATTGTTCATACCTAGGCTTCTTGTGCAACACCTAATATCTAAGTATCGTATATACATATTTAGATACAATAAATCACTTTCATGTGTTACATGATACCCTGTTAGATGTGTTTGTTGATTTGACTTATCTCTCTCTCTCTCTCTATATATATATATATATATATATATATACATACTCGTACTCTATCTCGCACACTTGGTGCTACCTACAATTTACTTATGTATATTGATATACATACACTTATACAAACACAGTTACTCTAGTCGGGCATGTCGTAGTACTGCCGGCTCTCAAATACATACATTGCTTGCGAGCAACATTGTTCGATATCACGGTTAGAGTGATACAAAATGATATCACGGTAAAATGATACAAAACGAGATCACGGTAAAGTGATTCAAAACGATATCGTGGTAAAGAGATACAAAACATGGATAAACATATGAGTTGATACTCACACTCATTAACGGATCAACGAGCTTATACTCGAGGTCGTTAACTCAGTATTTGGCTAAATACTCAATTATAGTTCTGCGGGACTACACTTACATGTTGCTTGGAGGCAACACACTAGGCCAGGTGGTATACTATTATCTTACTACTGGATAAGTAATGTTATTACTTGTTATCATATGACGTGGTCATACGCTTACTCGATAGTACTTAGGCAGGCACTGCCTCACATTGGTAGACTTACTCATACCTGATTGGTATCTAGGCACGGATTGCCACTTCCTCGATATGACTAGGTCATACACTTACTCGATTAGTACTTAGGCATGTAATGCCTCACTTATTTAGACATACTTATATCTGATAGGTAACTAGGCATGGAATGCCATTTTCTCTTGATGTACTTAGGTACACACCACAACTGTATAATACTGTAAATCTAAATCGTAGTTTCTGAACTACTCTTCAAACATACACAGTTTATACTTCATGTTTTCAACTGACAAACCTATGAACTCACCAGCTTTATAGCTGACTCGTTTTAGCATGTGTTCTCAGGTGCCCAGCAGGATTAGGATTTGCTACAAGATTATGCTAGCCCGAGTTGCATGATTTCAAACACTTGGATTACCTTGCATAACTTTTGTACTACAACTTATGTATTGGAATTATTTTGCGAACTCGCAACAATGTAAACATTTATTTTGGAAATGTAACAATTATTTTTCAAACGTCTCATTTAGAGGTCGTTTGCTATACCTTTATGCTTTGGTAATTGATTAGTCGCGCCCCGACCTGACCGCTTCCGCAACCCGAATTTGGGGGGTGCGACATTTTTTTTCCTTGAACGGCACATATGAATTTCGCTAGCTACTAGTAAGAAAGAAACTAGAGCAGATAGAAAAGTTTTACAAAATTATGGATTTGGATCAACTTGGAGTTCATGTGCAAATCATCGAATCAAGTGTTTCATTTTTTTTTCCTACTCGATAGCCAAGTATAAGAAAATAGTTTGACTTTGTCCCCCAAGAGCTTCTTAACGAGTAATCACTTTTGCGATAAGCGAATCCCCGTTTCTATATCTCCATAAGATCCAGAGAACTGTGCACGCTACAACTTCAAAGTGATTCATGCTCCTATCTAAGAGTTGAAGGTAGTCCGACGTTTTTAAAATGCAATTGATTTTAGAAATGTTGGAAGTTGTAAGTTCCACCATTTAAAGATGCAACTCCAAACTGTTGGGATATGATCACGTGATAAATAAACGTATGTCTGGAAAATGTTTAAGCCTATAAGGTCACACGCGTTAACACGTAGATGCCGCTCTTATAACCAAGTTAAGTTAATTATAATAACTAGTTGATTTATTTAATTAATTTGTGATCATTTAATAAAGGTTATTAAATTGAAGGATCTAAAGCCAAAAGTAATTAGGGATTAAATTGTTTTCCAATACTAGTACATAACCCGCGTAAAACGACGGATAACATATATCAATTGACGTAAAAAAAACTTCTTTGATGACTCGATTCACACAATATCTCATTTTTCAATACTCAATTTTAAGGTATCTATTGTATACCCAAGAAATAGTTTAGTATTGATTAGTTTTATGTATTTAATTTATATTATTCATGTGTTTAATTGAATGTTGATTTATAGATTTAGATACCTATTTAATTATAGAATTTGTAATAAGTATTTGAGGGGCATGAGAGTAATTTCTCATCTTACTATTTTAATGTATAGATTGAGGGGCATCTTGGGGATTTCCCATATCCCCTTTACTAAGTTTAAGTCAAAAATATGAAATACTTAATAAGGGATTAAGATAGTCAAGGGATCGGGTGAGAACTAAAATTTTGTGAGAACTATGAGAACCTTATCTGCTCAATGTTTATAAATCAACCGCTAGAGAAATTATACGCTCTCATTACGTGTCCGTCTTTCTCATTACACCTCAAATCCACTATCAGTCCATCCCATCTCCTCTCTTCTGCAAATTATTAATTATTTTGAATCGGTCAAAAAAAGTAGACCATGATTAAAAGGTTATGATTTTTCCCTTGTGATCTCGAATGACCTACAGTTCTGTTTATATAAATTAAATATTCAATACAATTATTTCATGTTATCTTCTAGTCATTTTTTACGCCTTTTTTGATTTTAAGATAGTTTATTTTCAATTACAAACATATGAATGCATAATTTGAAATTACTTATCGGTTTTGTTTTAAAGAAATTGATGCATCTGTAAATGCATGCTAGGATGCATCCATAATTTTAGATGTATTTTTATGTTATTGTATTTAGGGCAAATAGTTCAATAAGGTAACATAAATGTTAAAATTTCCCAATAAAGAGAACATGAACAATTTTTTTGCCTAGAAGGGACCCATTTTTTCAATTTGATGCAATTGAGGGAGCCCGTATCTGATTCAGCATATAATCCTTGTGTGGCACTCCATGTAAACTTCCACTTAAGAATCAATTACACGTGTTTGCTTTCATGGCATCACATCTCATCTTTAACATAATTTTCAATATCATTTTCTAGTATTTAATGTTCGATTTTCTTGTTAATCCAACTAAGCTTTTATAGAAAGTGGATCAATCTTTTACGAATAAAAACGCTTTTTAAATAGTAAATCCTTGAGCAACAACATTAAATAGATTAAACATAACATTAAGATTCAGCTTTTATTTGAAAAATCTGAATCAAATATATTTGGAACAACAATTTGAGATTAAACTTCAACCACAAACGAAAAACACTAATACTTTTCGAAATTCAAACATACAAACACAAATATGAAAAATTCATATTCGTAATGTAAACACAAGCTCTAAAATAGATCTAGATCCCCAATGATCTAAGAGCACAAAAAGACAAAAATAAACCCTACATCTAAGATATAAATGAAACAATATATGTAGTGACCGGTTGCTGCGGTGGAGTTGTGGTGACCAGTGGGGATGCGGTGAGAGGAGAATGACGGTGGGATGCCGTGGGAGGATGACGGTGGGTGGCTGCTGTGGGGTTGTAATGGCCGGTGGCTGCGGTGGATGTGGGCAAGGTAATGGAGGAAGGATGAAGATGGGCGGCTGCCGTGGGGTTGGTGGGCAACGAAATGGAGGAATGATGACAGTGCGACTGTGGTGACCGGTGTTTTTGAGCTTTTTATGTTGTTGAAGCTTTTTTGATGACGATGAACATGGAGAATCGATTCTTTATTGTTTTTGTTGAAACTTTGATAATCTGAAGAATCAATATTTTGTTGTTGTTATTGCTTCCGTGAGTTTAGTTTTTTTTCTTTTGAATTTCAAAAAAGATGATCATGGTGATGGTTTGGTAAGAGCAGAAGAGTGAGAAAGATATTTAGGAAGATTAAGATTTGATGGTTTGGTATGAGTTTGGAAATATTGACTTTATTTAATCCACATAAGCTTATTTAGTTAAATAATATTCCATGTAAGCATTTTTATACACATCAGCATACCCGGTTCCCTCAATTGCGTCAAATTAAAAGAATGGATCCTTTCTTGGCGAAAAATTGTTCATGTTCTCTTGATTAGGAAATTTTGACATTTATGTTACCTTTTTAGGCTATTTACCCTAGTATCTAATTACGTCCATTTACTTCTTTTTATCAGTTTATATCAAATTATGTGTGTTTCTCATTTTTTCATTATATTTTTGTGACATAATATAGCAGATGCATAACATAAAATTAGATGCATTTAAGCACTATGGTATTCAATTACCTCCGGTTACATTCATTAATCAATCTATGTAAAATTACATCTATTTCTTATCATTCTTTTTTCTTGAATGGCGTAACAGATTAAAAATACATTATGCATCCATTTATTTAGGAAAGAAATCGAAAGCAGGGCCTAGGCCACGGAATTAAAGAAAACAAAAGAGTTGCAGGCAATAACATAATTTGTTTGGTTAAAAATTCTTAATTTTGTGGTTATTTTGATTTGAAAGATATGGTTTTTTATTTCATTCACTTTAAAGATGACTATAATGAAGAAGATTAAGCGCGTACAAGTTATTGTCCAAAACTTTATATTTTAGCTTAGTTCTTATCAATATTGAGTTCTCACTGGATCCTCACCCATATATATATATATATATATATATATATATATATATATATATATATATATATATATATACTAGCTGGTAACCCGCGCAATGCGGCGGGAACATATTTGAAATTTATGATGACACATAATGAAATATCATTTGTAAAATGATTTAAAATATACAACTTAAATCAAACAAATAATAATAATACAAAGTAATATGATGAACAACATTTGAACAAAAACTCATTGCAAATAAAAAAAACACCGCATGCCTACAATATGTGCAATATAAAAGTCCTATTCATATGATGACGTGAAAAAGTACATAAATGGTTGTTGAAAATATACTAAACTTCAAATAACAAAATCTAAGCGCACATGAATAGATTGGCTTCACATCGTCGAGTAGAAAATCATCTACAATAATAAGATATATGTTAGTTTACGGATAATGGAATAATATAAAAACCATACATATATGTATATATATATACCATAATAATAAGAATTTTAAAATCTATATGGATTAATGTAATTTGAAAAACATCTCCATATGATGCAAGCATATTAAAATGTCATTATCTTGGTGACTATGACCCTTTCAAATCTTAAGTCCATAGGCCTGCCTTTGTGTAGTCAATGTTGGTCTACTAAATAACTCTATCATTTTTTATTGAGTGAATTGCACGGATGGTTTTTACTGAGTAAACTTTCATTAATAATGGTCTTTATACTTAAAATAATTCTAGATAATTCCCACATAGTAAAGCTTTTATGTTTGAGCTATGTTATTCATAAAAGTTTGCAAGTATAGATGAGCAAGAAAAAGATAAAATATTCTATCAGTAACTATGAACATTAAAACATTCTATCAAATCATATCAACAATTATGGACGTGCACATGTAAAAGAACATCAACGAAGTTACACCTGATCACCCTATATACAATAAAACTATTAGTTCAAGTCATCATAAGTAAGGTATATTGAGGATAAAAAGATCATATTGTCACATAAGCTACTACCATCAATTTATATAAAATGCTTCAACAACTCTATACAATCACCAACTCACAAAACTGCATCATTGTTTTTAATATTAGGATAACATTATCAGTGTCATATATTAGTCAAATACAATCCACATACCATGAAACCACATCACTTAACACCTGAGATATAGAGTATCTATTAAAACTATAATTTTGACTGAATTCAAAAGTTGTTATTCTTGTTTAAGAGGAGATTATATTATACTAATCCAACTACGTACGTACTAAACTATATACCATTTCATATGAAGTAAAAGGAGAGGTAGGGTAGGCATACATCACTACGCGATAGTACCAAAGTAGCATTGATATCCACTTTTTATAAAAAAAAAATTACAGTACAGCCAACTTGCGACCCGTATGATCCATTAGTCCATTTCCTTTTAACCTGTGTGTTTGGCATAAAGCCATAAACCAACAGACATGTATCAACTCGTTCATCAACAAATGGGTCGAAAAGGTAAACTTTATTAGCAGTGCAATGCATGCCCTTAAAAAGGGTAAAGAAAATATATTATAAAAGAGAGAGATCAAACATATGCTTTTACCTGGTAATTGAGCATTCTCAAGAAAACATAGGTAGCCTAATTGCTCATTTTCCGTTTTCTCAATCTGAGAAGCATGCTACTTTCCTTTATTTCAGTATGGGATATCATAATAATTAATAATCATTTATGTAATTATTTTCATATCAAGTAGGTTCAGATTCTTTCCAACTAAAGTTTGACATACCTTTTAATTATCAGTTTGTGTGTTTTTCAACTTCTTCTCATAACCAGCCATCTCTTTCTACATAAATTTTAATATGGTTACCTTAAAATGTTAGTCTCGCATATATTGTGTCTGATAACAACATATAAGATGCATTCAATCTTGTGTTTTATGAGTCCTAAACTAACATGAATCATTTTATGAAAATACAATTAGAATAAAACAACTCCACATGTCACTTGATGGTTAAAAGTGAATGACATGTTTGAACATTTAAACGACAAAGAGCTATTAAACATCATGAACAATTTTGTTTCCATCCCAATGTCCTCCAATTTATTTTCCAAACCACTTAATCAAGTTCCCAATTCAAATTGGTCCTAAACAATTAACTAAGAGCATTCATTTGATTTCTAAACCATAATTTCTTATTCACAAACATCACCGAAATAATTTCTTATTAGTTATTCCTCACTACCAATGCTAATGAATCTCAAACAAACAGTAGTTTGAATTTTTTGTTTTAATGAAGTCAACAAAATACTTTTTGCAGTGAGTGAGCTAGTCATGAGCTAGTCATAGAGCTTTTGAGTGTTATCAATTTGTATTTGCAACATAGCAACTTAATCAATCACGATGTTGATTACCATTTCAAATTTAATTTCGTAAAATTCCTATAAATTGAATAATGGAATGCGTAATAGGAAACAAATCATAAAATTTTACCCAATCAAGGGTGTGAAGGAGCAGAGTAAGAAGAACTATGATTTTCCATGATAAAGATCTGCAACAAAATTCCCCGAATACATTTACAAATACTATTAATATAGGTATGGACTTACTTAGAAGAAAAGGAAGAAAAATCACCAATCATGGTAACCATTTAGATGAATGAGTGCGAAGAAGAAGAGGTTCACCATTTTTTGGGAGAAACAGACGTGATATAGATGTGATAAAATCCCAGATAATCAGGGATTTTAAAGAAAAAGCAAGATTGCCCATACCTAATGAGTTGCTACAGATAGTTGCTGAATTAGTACAAGTTAGGTACAGGGGAATCACCTTTTGGTGATTGTAGTAGCGTCAATTTAAGATTCAAGAAATTAATTTACATGAATAAAAGTCAAACATGCTAATAGATATTTACCTTTCTATACGGCAGCAGATTAGTATCGGAAAGAGCCTTGAAGATCCATCGGCCAACAATGGTGTTTTATATCAAAAAGCCTTCAAGATCTAACAAAAAACATACCGTAAACATATATCTATAAGAAATAAAAATCGGATTACTTTCAGATCTAACAAAAAAAACTCAAATAACCTTCTTTTTTTTGTGCGTCATTCAAAAGTTTTTAGATGCTAGCTAATGACCTTGGTGGAAATGGTTGGTATGCTGGCGTCGGTAACGATGGTGTATGAGAGAGAAGATTATATGTGTATGTGTTTAGTTGAGGTGGAGAGGGTTATGAAGGCATGTGTTTAGTTGTGTATGTGAGAGAGAAGATTATTTATATAATACAGAAGGAGAAATAGAGGAAGGTAAGGGGCGAGGGGTATTTTGGGTATTTCGGATATCTCTCTACTAAGGCAATTAAGCCAAAAATTGGAAATGAATAATAAAGGGGTGTGTATATATATATATTAACCCTTTGAAAATGTGAGACATCCCAATTATATAAGGATCTTGGCATCTGTTTCTTTTCTCTATCACCCGAAGAACGAAATAAAAAACCCCAATAGGGTTGTGTATTTTTGTCGAAAAATACAAAGGAGAACAAGCTATTAAGTTAGGTTAATTGAACAAGCATTCGGGTGGTGATCAACAACGTGTTGTGTGTGAAACCATAGACGGTTTTTATTTATAGTTCATTCGTTCTGTTAAACCCTAACTATATTATTATAGTATTATTGGAGATTCGATAAAAGGTACACATCTCAATATTAACTAATTATAAATACGTGTTTATATGTTTCCGTAATTGTGTGACAATTTGATTATATCTGTTAACATCTTTTGCGATTTTACGCTTGACTAATATATGATTTCAGTTTCTTGATCATCATTACTTAAAAGACATCTTGTTGAATGTACGTCGAATCCCCCATGGTCAAGATTGGAAGTCTCTTGTTACAATATACAAATCAAGATATCGACTTTGATCGGAAGGCTTTTGTTCCAATTTAAAGTAATATCATGCGAATTATTTTCTCCCAAGTTAGACGTGATCGAGTTTTCAATCATCAATTTCCGTAAGCTATTGACTTTAAAGCATATCGATGGATCAATGATACACATCCACTTAGGGGTGCAAAACCGAAACCGGTTTTTTTCAAAATCGAAAAAAAACCAAAACCGGTTTTTATAAAAACCGGTTTTTTAAAACCGAAACCGATTTTCAATACCCGAACCGGTTTTACCGGTTTTCAGTTTTCCAAATAATCGATTTTTTTCCGGTTTAAAAACCGGTTTTAACCGGTTTTTTTAAAAAACCGGTTTTAACCGTTTTTTTTTCAAAAATTTCAAAAATGGCTTCCAGCCGTTGGAGGAGCGGGTTTTAATATTTTTTGGACTTTTTTGGGTGCTTTTGCCCCCTCAATGACATTATAAATACATGGGGTTAGTTTAGTTTCAAAACACACCAATTTCTATCCATTTCTCTCATATTCTATCAATTTCTTACATATTCTCTTAAAAACTCTCTCTCTCTCTCTCTATATATATATATATATATATATATATATATATACTTTTCGTTTGCGAAAAGGAAAATATACAATCTCAAGCTTCCGGTTCCGTTTCCGCTAGTAGCAATGTACGAAACAAAGTTTACACAAATGATGATATCGTGCAAATTATAACAACGAAGCAGAACCCGGATGTTTGGGTGAATTATGAATTGTGTGTTATGAATGATGGGGCGAAAAAGGCTCGTTGCAAGAGATGTGGGCATTTTTATAACTCCACATCAAACTCCACATTACGAGCTCACATGAACTCGTCTTGTAGAGCGATTAGTGGAGATCCCTCACAATCGACACTTGTTTCAGATGGTGGGGTATTTATATACGACGAGGATGCTCTTCGAGAAGATTTTACGAAGTTTGTCATCCAAGAGGCGCTTCCATTCAACCACTTCGACAACCAACGACTTACGAGTATCATCAAAAAGAGACTACAACTGCGATACCAACAAGTAAGTCGTACTACCCTTAGAAACGACGCGTTTAAATTATTGAAAAATGCTAAAAAAGATATAATTGATGGTTTTCTAAACTATAAACATGGCGTTTCTATTACTTGTGATGTTTAGACCGCACCACATGGTACGACAAATTCTTATTTAGCCGTTACGGCCCATTGGTTTCATCCCAAGTCTTGGTTATTGATGAAACATACAATTGCTTTTAAATTGTTTGGTTATCCGCATACGGGATGTAACTTGCGAAAAAATTTAAATGACACTTTAATTGAATATAATTTAGACGATAAAATTTTTACAATTTCACTAGATAATGCGTCAAATAATACGAGAGCTATGAATTTACTAAAATTACGTGTAAAACCAATTTTAAATGGCGCTTTTTTCATTCTCGTTGTGTTGCTCATATTATAAATTTGTCCGTGCAAGCGGCATTAAAAATATGTGATACTTTACGTAAAAAAATTAAGGGTTTATTAGTAACTATATATAATTCTAGTAACGAACGTCAAGCTAACTATAGACGTTTTCGTGTACAATGTGGTGAACCTCCCATAGGACCGTGCTATGATAATAATACTAGGTGGAATTCTACTCATGCTATGTTTGAAAATATTTTAAGACAACGTGATACTTTAAATGCTTTTAATGAATTGTTAGTTGATAAAAATAAGTCCGTAGCTATAACCGATTATGAATGGGATCTACTTTATGATTTAACTTCTTTTTTAGTAGTTTTTAAAGATGCTACTACTATGCTTTCGGGTGTATATTACCCAACTAGCCCTTTAGTTCTACACCAAGTTTACGTCATCACCGAAAAATTAAAACAATTTGAATTTTCGTCATTTCCAATTTTTAGAAAAATAATTAGAGCTATTAAACAGAAATTTGTAAAATATTTTGGTAGCATGCCTATGGTTTTTACTTGTGCCGCCGCACTAAACCCAACTATAAATGTTGGCGGCGTACAACGTATACTCACAACAATTTTGGAAAATTTAGACTTAAACTTAACCGACGACACGAACTATATTACAAATGAAATTTCCAAATTTGAAAATGGTTTTGCACAATTATTTGAGATTTATGCAACAAAAATTGGTTACCAACCAAACTCAATTGTTGACTCCATGCGGGCGGGAACATCTCGAGCATCATCGAGTGACATAAGCATAAACCTTTATAATGCTTTACTTGAAGACACTACAAAGCGTCAACGAACATCGGCTCCAACAAGCGAGTTGAGACACTATAAGTCTACAAACTTTTTAACCACTTTAAGTGTTGATGAATTTCGTAATTTTGACATTTTGAGTTGGTGGAAAGAAAGAGAAGTACAATTTCCAATTTTATCCTCTATGGCTCGTGATTTATTTGTCGTCCAAACTTCGACGGTAGCTTCCGAATCGACATTTTCTACTAGCGGTAGAATCATATTGGAAAGAAGGTCAAGACTAACAGCTGAATCCGTGGAAGTATGTGTATGTTTGAAAGATTTTTTGGACGGGGTTGATAGGATACAAAATGTAACAACGTTGGAAGGCCCACTATTAGCTAACGTTGAAGAGATTATCGAAGATGAAGAAGTCGCATTAGGGATATCACCTCCAACGACCGAATTAGATGAAGGTGAATTCGAAGAACTTGAAGTTGAATCCATGGATGAAGATGAAGTTTGGGACGACATAAGTAGTTAAGTGTATCCGGGTGATGGCCATGCCGAAGCTTGATATACTTTGCTACACAATTACATTTTCGGGTGATGGCCATGCCGAAGCTCGAAATGTATTCGTGTTTGTATTTTATATTTTTAGTTGTAATTGCATTATTCAAATAAAAGTTATGTTTGTATTTTTTTCATTTGTATTATCTAAAATTTGTTATACAAGTATACCGAATTCGAATCTGGAAAAAAGCCGAAAAAAACAACCGATTAAAACCGGTTCAAAACCGAAAAAAACCGATTCCGAACATTTAAAAACGAAAAAAACCGATTCCGAAAAACCGAAAACCAAAAAAACCAAAACCGATAAAAAACCGATTTTTTAAAAACCGAAAACCGGAAAAAACCGATTTTTTCGCACCCCTACATCCACTCGTCGTCGTGCTCTCCGGCTCATGCAATTCGACCCATTCAATATATGATCTTGGATACCTTCTCCAGGCTCAGGAAGGCCTTAAAAGCCCATCAATTGGATTTCCTTGAGAACAAGATCTCACACAACAATGGGATTGTATTTGTTGAATCATGTTGGACTAAACCTCCATATAACTAAATCATGTATTGAGTCTTGCACTAGTCGTGAACAAAAAGCCCGAACCCGGAATCGAACCCGAAAAAAAACCCGAAACCGGTTTTTTAATAGATCATTTTTCCTGAACCCGGTTCGGGTTTTTTTAGTACCCGGCGTGTAGGGACCCGGGTTAGGCTTTTGAAATTCTAAATCGGATTGGAACCCGGTAAACTAGGGGTCGGGTTGAAAAAACCCGGTATAAAACCCGGTTTAAAACTGACCCGGTATAAAACCCGGAAAACCCGGTTTAAAACCGGTATTCCTGGGTCAAAAAACCCGGTTCGGGTTCGGATCGGGTAGGGAAAAACCCGATTTCTCATTTGGGGAGTGTACCCGGTTCGGTTATCGGGTAGGGGTCGGGTTTTGCCCAACCCGATTCTTGTTCATGCCTATCTTGCACCATCACGCATTGTATGCAATTTTAAATCTTCACCACCATATAGCTAGTAAAGCATGATTCGATGCTTTTAATAAAACAACTTCTTGCATGAGTAGTTGAAATATGTAAACTAAAAGTAATGGTGCATTTAGTTCCAGAAAAATTTCTCTATTTTTCTTTTCCCATTTATCTAGCAAATAAGAAGTGTTTTACTTCTTAAAAAATATATTAAAAATCAAAAAAACGTATTTAGTTGTAAGGGGTAGAGTTTTCCTTTTCCAATGAAGAGTAGAGATGAAAAACTTACAAAATCATCAAAAGTAGTTTTCAAATATGTAGTTATAAAAAGAAAAACAAGAATTTTCCTTTTCTTAGAAATGTTTGTTAAAAATTTCGAATTTGAACCACGTTTTCTATTTTTATTAGAATTTTTTTCAGAAAAAGTTGGGAGATTTCTGTAACTAAACGCATCATATACCATGCTATAGATTTCCAATTCCCAACACCCAATCTTTGATTTTAGATGATCTATACGATCTTTCTATTTTTCAAAGCCTCCCAAAGAAATGTTCCTACTCAAACTCTCCCTAGAGTTTTTTAAATTTTATGGAGCCTTATTTAAATTTTATGGAGCCTTAAAAAGTGAATAGTAATACGTACCAAGGCTTCCGAGCACGGAGGTGATAAGCATTTGCGGACCTCCATACTTTATTGAAAAATAGAAAAAATTCATCCCTCACATTTGAATATATTTTTCAAATTTTCAATATTTTTAGAGAAATCAAACACTACATTTCCTAAAAAAACAGAAAAAGAATGTGAAATTTTCTCCATAACTAAATGCACCCTAACATCCTAAATAGAGGCAAGATCGCTAACTTACCAAGGGAAATGGCAACACCAAATAATTTACTTTTTGAATTAACAATTTGTATGGAAAAACTTAATCCACAGTAGTTTTACAAAAATCATTACTTAATCTAAATCCTCTAATATCATAAAACAAACACATTTTATTAAATAGTCGTAGCTAGTTTTATCCCTTTCTTCAAATGTGTACATGTTGCATACAAGCCTAGCCACAATTCCAACTTCAGAGGGGCTGCCTTACTTTGGGTGCGCTAACTACACCTCTATCACGATCCACAATCCGTCAACCATGATCCAATATAGCTGGTTCACAACACGAACACAGATGCCCCCAAATGCCAGCCATTAAAGCTCAAAAAAACCCGGTCATAACGACATGGTAAAACCAAACAAAAGAAAAATTAGAAAATGTTTTGACTTAAAACACGACTTCCGTCTCATTATTTTTCATACCAACCGTAAGCACCAACAGATCCAAAGGAAAAACCCCAAAATTTGGAACCTTACGGGAGGGCATCTACTTACACAGGCAGTAACTAACTAGCTCTACATATATATAAACAGCTAGTTGGCTACTACATTGTTCGATATAATTTACATATTTCAATACTTTACTTACTTTTTTCAAATTGCAAATGGGAAATCTGCTCATATTTACTTTATTATTTTATCTCCAAAACTGAAAGATGAGTCAGCTCCCGCAAGCAACTATTTTTCTCCGTTGATAGCATTTCAGATGGCCATGGCCATTATTCTGATTGTTGTCATTTTCATTCGGATTTGAAACTTCCATGACGGAACACGCTACACTTGTTTCACTTTGACATTCAAAGTGAGATGGTGGATCATTTGCCTACAATCATCAGGTTTTTTGTTTAGAGTTGACTTTGGCTTATTAGCTGTCAATTTACGGTAATAAAAACAGTCAGATGGAAAGTTACCAAGATTTCAAGAGGATCTGAGCCACTGCCGTTCTTGTTCTGGTTGTCTCGAGCAATACTAGCAAAATTAAAAGTGATCGGTAAACCAACATAATATAATAAGAAACCTACAGATAATTAATTCGGTAATAAGGTTTGATGACATACTTTAAAGATTGCAGATCCAGCATTGTACCACTCTCCTCAATTCTGTCTGCTTGAGACACTTCTGAAACGGCACTAATACTATCTAACTCAATGATGTTACCATTAATAGTATCATAATTGATCCCTGCATCAATTTTGTAGAATTTAGTTCCATTTCCATTTACTTATGAGTGGATCATATAATTGTATAGGCTTACTTTCTTCGTATCTTTAATGGGTCAAGTAAATTTAACTATAGCTTGAAAGGAAACGGGTCAAAAGGGTTGAAAGTTGCCCAAAAGTGTATTTTTAATGCATAGAGCCTCATTAGTATTCCTCCAAAATATAGATTATCATTGAAATGATATAAATTTTGTAACCGTATCTAACACACTAATTGCAAAAAGTGTTTCAAGGTCAACCCACCCCACCCCAGATATAGCCATTACAGGAACCGCACCTCTTGATATGCTTGATTCTGCAGAAAGTTGATCCTTGGAAAACAAGTGTTTTTGACACATATGTGTGCCTTGGAAATCAAGAAATGTGTAGCCAAGAAAGTCTAATTTCTGTGCTTCGGTCATCACGGAGAAACCAAATGACGAGGTCCAAGTCTGTAGTACACTTGGGACAGCAGGCAAAACTAGTCTCTCTACTCCTAATTCCACAAGTTTCTGAAAAACCCAAAGACGAAAACAACGCAAATGACTACATACATGCTAGGTAATGATATAATACACTCAAGAATCTCTTCTAATGCAGAAATTCACTTGAATTTATTGCACATCGTCAGAAAGAAACACGATTTTACCTTCTCAAGCAAGCTCATAAGAGCATGACACATGCCACTTCTACGGTACCGGAATCTTGTGCCAATAAGCGGGAGCTCTGCTACCTTTTCTCCATAAATCCTTTGAATGGTAACGACAAAATATGAAAAATCTATGAAATAATTAAAATAAAAGGAGCTGAACAATCTAGCTCTATAATTATAATATACCTTATCGAAGCTGCTGAAACTAGTTCGTCGTCTTTCTCTAAAAGAACCGTATAGAATCCCTTGAAGTTCAAACGGTTTAGCTCTGACCTGCAGTTAATTATATATAACAACCAAAAGTTAGTAGGGCTAAAAAACAGTATTTTGTTAATTCTAAAACTTGATATTTGAAATATTAATACTAGTAAATAGATAAACGTAAACAAAAAACACTAAACTTACCATCGACAGAAAATAACATCTTCGACTATATCTCTTTGGGTGCGAGGTTCCTTGACAGGCTCAAAACACTCATGCATCACACTAATGGCAATGTTTAGCTTGCTATAGCTCTCAGCCATTTCCTCTGTAGTTGAGGGGTCATGATCCGCGCCATCAGGTCTTTTGTGTTTCAATATGGTCCATGTTAGATCATCCCTCCCCACTTGAATCGGCTTCCCCAAGAGCTTGTTAATGCCCGTATGTATCTGTAAGAATGTCATTATTTTTAAGTAAACTAGATTTAAAACTCCTAAACCTAGCAAGAAGTAAATCTTAGGTAGTAGTCACCCCATCCCAGAATAACAACCATTGCATCAGCACACAATTTAAAAGTAAATCTTTACTCAAATGATTAAAACATCCTTTACTGATGACAAAAATGGGGGAAAACACAGATTCTGAGGATCAAATCCAAACAACATCAATGTAAAAGTTTGAAACTTCACCAATAAAACGAAAATAGTAAGATCATTACAAAATAGTCTATAATCAAAATATTACAGAATTTTAAGACATAAAAAGTAGATGATTCCCTAATGAATATGACTACACATACCTCTTCGCATCTCAGACTACAAAACCAATTTACTTGAGAATAACTCTCCAGTTTCAAGAAACCTTCTTTTCTTTTTAAGCAGCCAATATGATCTGCAGCAAAAATTGCTCATAGATTAGAATAGATATAAAGGCTGCATACTTAGTTTCACAAACAAAACAGAATTTGAGTGTACATACATCTTCTTTCACACTGTTCACAGTTCAAGATATTACAGTCCGTATCAAGCTCACACTCATCAATAAATTTATTTTGGTTACAGATTCGGCAACAACATGATGGGCAGAACCAATCACCATCCGGGACCTCCTAAACAAAAAAAAAATGACAGTAAATAAAAATTCCGAATTAAGTATTAAACATATAATATTTACAGAAAAGATAGCACATATTATTACCTCTAATCCTAGGCATCGAGTGTGAAAAGAAGACGGACATTGGTCACATAGAACTAATTCCCCGCCATAATGACAAACAGAACATATATAATCGTTGTCATTAATTATTTTTTGTCTATTACCCTTTAATTTACGAGGTTCTGTTTTGCAAACTTTTTCATTTTGATAACTTTTAAGCTGCAATTGACAATCTAGTAACGAGCGACCATCTTCAAGGAATATGTTAGCTGAAGGTCGTTTATTTGAGCTTCCAGCATGAGATTCAAACTTTGAAACACTAAAAAGGATTTGACAACAACTACATTTAATCCCATCACGATTTACCCGGCCTTCTTTCATTGTATGCCCATCTTTCTTACAGCGGTATTGAACTTTTGATCTTGGTACAATAACATTATTATCTACCAACCAAGATAAAACGGTTCGGGGGGTTTGGTGCATTGGAGAAATCTCTTCACGAGCCCTTTTACTAGACCTTAATACACGTGTCTTTCTCAAAGAACTTTCCGTTTCTTCAGCTAATTTTTTCAAAAGAGATTCTTTTCTCTTCGCCACTGCTTCAATACTATAATGACCGTTCTTTTTCTTGATTAAAAGTTTCCCAACACCCTTTTCTTTGTCCTTTTTCACATGGTCATTTTGATTTTCTCCTCCTTCACTTCCCTCGATATTTACCTCAAAAACATTCTCAGAACCATTATTATTCAGTATATAATATATGCACGCTTGACGAATAGAGTGGAACTTTTTTCCGTCTGGTGACGTGTACATAGGTCGTCTACACATCACATCGGCATAACCAATCAACCATCCAACTGCACGCAAATGTTTCTTTGCCCTACTCTGTAACTTCCTAAAGTCAACATCTTTCCTTCGCCTCCAATCATTGTTTTCATCTAAGGTAGCAGAATAATAGTCAACCACGGCCTGTGGACAATATACAGGGTCAACCTCCACTAATGGTCGTGGTGGTTTATGTGACGTATATTCAGATGAACAGTTACATATATCCTCACATATAACATTCAGTGAATGGTACTGCCTCCCGTTGGGAGTGGTGTAACGATATCTAGAAGCTTCCCTCTTTTTTGACACATTATAATCTCTTCTAAATTCGATTCTCCAACCTAGATACAATAAATGTTGCCTAACTTTCACTGCTAACGTTTGAGGAGGCCTGCCATTAGTATACTCATAGTACTGAAATATTGAATCGGGACAACACTTGGGTTCAACAGCCAAATCTTCAACCAGACAAAATTCGTTCACTTGAGTCCATCCATTAACAACTGTACTTTGATTGTCATTTCGTGTGCTAACAACTTTACTTTTTGAAAATCCAGGAGGACCCATATCATCGTCATCGTCATTGTCATCAAGCTCATATTGCATGGGTGACATATTAGAATCTACGGGTAGAACTGCAAGAGAATCAAAGAAAGACGGTTTGACTTTTATAATCGAATCAATAAACTGTTTGTTTATATCCAGGATTTGATCACCTTCCCCCTGCAATCTACCAAAAAAGTCAACCATTGTTAACTTTAAATTATCTAAAATCACTTCCTTAATAGTTTCTTTCCATTTATCCGTAACCTCACACGTCCACTCCTTAATATCTTTCCAGAAACGTTTCTTCATCCTCAATTCATACCAAATTTGTTTAACAGAAACAAGAACCGGCCATTCTAGCTCTAATTCCTCAACAACTTGAAAAAAAACCCAATCCCCACGAAACTTCCATTCGTCAGTATCTATATTCCAGTCACGAGTCATACGTATGCTGTTAACTGAAGCCTTAAGTTCATCACCAATATCGGGAAAGAAGACAGATCTTTCATCAGACAAATCATTATAGTCAAAAATAACACCTTCCCACCATGCATCCTGATGAAACACATCCACACATTGTCCATAATGAAGACACTTCAGATTATCTTTAAACCGAGGAGGCACTGGCCTTATTCTTCCACGATTACGAAGAAAAACTGGGACAGATTCCACCACATTGTCGGAACCATCATCACATAAGATGTGATCAAATTTGACCACGCGATTCTGGTTTTTAATATCAATCACAGTTGCAGAGTGCCATGAGCCTTCAAAACCATCTTCAAGACTCCTTACCTGATGTAATTCATAAGAACTTTATAATTACACACACAAAATATGATTTAAATAAGCTAAGGGGGTGTTTGGGGCGGCTGTAAGCTTTTAGCTTATGGCTGTAAGCTGCAGCCCAAAAATTGGGGCTTTTTAGCTTTTAGCTTTTTAACCCTTTAAAACCCCTAAAAGCTTCGTATATCCAAACACTAAAATAGAGCTTTTTAACGTTTACATACCGCAAAAGCTAAAAAGCTCCCCCTTACCGCTCCCCCAAACACCCCCTAAAAGCAAGTATTCTGACGCATAGAATATACTGCATGACCAAAAATAGAACAAAAATTAAGAACCCCCAATTTTCTTACCATTGTATACATAAATTTCAGAATCAATTCAAATTCTTGAAAATGTACTAAATCAAACAAAAAAAACCCCAACATTCTTCATCTTATAAAATTCAGTGATCAAGAAATTGCACAAAAAAATTACCCTAATCCGATTAACAGCTTCTACCAATACTAACTCAACTCAAATAATCAACATTCCACTTCAAAACCCCAAAATTAATGATCAAATCAACCACTGATCATGATCAAGAGACGAGGTAAAACAATACAATGTAGGCAAAATCATAACATGCAATTAGTCAAACAAAACAAATGACAATAATAAATGAAAACCCATATAAAATTTACGATTTTTAACAAACCCCATATAAAGAAACACACAGATTCTAATGATTTTAAATGATCTGTAGAGCAAAAAAAAAAAAAAGTAAAAATTGGGGAAGAAACAATTACTTCAACTTTTTGGTGTGGCAGAAGCTTGTGAATGGGTGTAAGTTTTTTTCTTTTGCTTGAAGGTTCAATGTCGTCGTCCGCCATTGATAAGGTTTTGGGGATTTGAGACTGATCTTTTTGATTCCCAGTTTTGTGTTTGGTCAAGAAACACACCAACAACACCAACAAGGGTTTTAGTTTTACTACTTCTCACTCATCAATTTTTTATTTTAAAACCCCTTAAAAAAAATTATAAGTAAATGAATATTTATTAAATGAGGAGAAATTGTTTATTGCCGAAACGTTGTGGCCAAGTAAGTACGAGCCTTTCTCAAAAGAGAGAGAAAAATAAATTAATTGATAAATTTATGTCTTATTATGCCCCACAACCACATGAGGTTTATTGTGTTTGTCACGTGTTTTCTCAGGGTGTTTGGATTAGCTTATTTATAAGCATTTATATTTAAAAAATAAGTATATGACTTCTTATTTATTTTTAAGTGCTTATTTTTTAGTAAATAAGCTTATAAGCAGTTTTCAGAAAAGTATTTGGATCTACTTTATCTACTGTCAAAATAAACAAATAAGCAAATAAGTGCTTATTTTTGCTAATCCATTCACCCCCTTTTCTTCTTTTTTTTTTATGGATGTTTACGAAAAGATAAAAAAACATTGGGTGAGGTTTCTGGGAGAAGGGGTAAAAGCGAGGGAAGGGAGAGAAGCCAATGAGGAGGTGACACGTGTCTCCTCATTTTTCCACCTTTTTTATTCATTTCCCCGCCTTTTTTTATTTCTCCACCTTTTTTTATTCAATTTTCTCTCTTTCTTCATTTCTCTACTTTCTTTTTTTTCTATTTCCTTTTTTTAATTTATTTTTATTAAAAAAATTTATTATAAAAAAAAGATTATAAACTTAAAAAAAAAATCTTAAACATGTAAAAACTTCAATAACACTTTTGTTAAAAAAATAATTAAATAAATTTTGATAACATTTTTCTAGAAAAAATTATCACTTTAAAATTCGAAAAATTAATTTTTAACCTTTATTCCTGTTTAGTTTTTTCTTTTTCTTATATAATTTTCAAATATGTGACGCACCAGATATTATATATAGCGATGTACATGAATATAAAAAACAAGATGCAATAAAACTAAATTATTATTGTGTTCACCAACATTATAACTATGATACACTGATTTTCTGAATATGATGCATCGAGTATTTAAATATCATGCATCAACTTTCAAAATATACTATAAAACATCGTTATTGAATTAAAAAGTGGTGCATCATATTTATAAAACATAGTTCATCATAGTTATAAAACATAGTTCATCATAGTCATAAAAAATTGTGCATCGATTGTTTAATAATATCATGCATTGACTTTCACAATGTACTATAAAATATCGTTATTGAATTAAAATTGGTGGTCCACCATAGTTATAAAATATGGTGCATCATAATTATAAAATATGGTGCATCATAGTTATAAATATGACGCTCCTACTTTTAGATATACGATAAATATCATTAGTGTATAAATCTTGGTGCATCATAGATATAGAATATGGTGCATCATAGTTATAGAATATGGTGCATCATAATTTCAAAAAGTGACGCATCATAGTTATAAAACATGGTTTATCATAGTTATGGTGCATCGAGTGTTTAAAATATCATGCATTGACTTTCATAATATACTATAAAACATTATTATTAAATTAAAAGGTGGTGCATTATAGTTATAAAACATGGTGCATCATAATTATAAAATATAGTGCATCATAGTTATAAATATGACGCTTTGACTTTTAGATATACGATAAACGTTATTAGTGTATAAATCTTGGTGCATCACAGTTATAAAATATGGTGCATCATAATTTTAATTGTACGATACATTAAAATTATAATTTTATTATATTAGAATTTATTTTATTAAAAGTATGAATACGGTGTATCACATAAGTGTTTTTTTTGTTTTGTAAAAGTATATATAAAATTGTATTTACATATAATAATTTGAGGTAAAACAACTACAGAAAAAAGGTTGAAAACGCAAAAAAAACAAAAACAATTATAAATAAGTCGTGAAAAAGGTTAACTGAAAAGGCTGAAAAACGCAAAAAAAAAAAAGAAAGAAAAAAGAAAGAAGACACAATAACAAGAACTCTAAAAAATGCAAAAAAAAAAAATAAATTATTTTTTTTTAAATACGAAAAAGTAAAAAAAATTAATATAAAAAATAAAACTAAAAAAGTTTAAGAAAAAATGGAGGAGAAATGATAATGATGGAGAAATGAAAAAGGTGGCGAAATAAAAGAGGTGGAGAAATGGATAATGACACTTGTCACCTCCCATTTGCTTCTTTCCCTTTCCTCCCTAAACCTCTTTCTTACAAGAACCAATATCAAAAACATTCTATCTCATGTAGAATGAATGATTTAGATAAGGAAAAAACGTATAGTTAGATTGTCGTTTAGATTTTGTTTTTCTTTCTAATTTGTGATGTTATTATTTTTTGATTATAATTGTTTTTATATAAAGTAGATTATGTATCTGGCTGGACTCATTTTGGATAAAATGAAGTTGGTTTGATAACTTGACGGTTTCTCACGCTTAGCTCTAAAATCTCAAATTTTAAATAAAATTAATTGTTTATATTCAAAGTTCATTTAATATTAGGTTTAACCAAAAATAGTTCAAATTACATGATTTGAAGAATCCATGAAAAATATTCAAAAGTAATGTAAAATGGTTAACAATAATAGAATCTAATAAGAATATCATTCACAAATTCATCATTAGACTTCGTAAAACGGTCTCAATATTAGCTTACTTAAAAGATCGAACATGATTGGATTGATATTTCAAGTTTAACTATATAGTTCGAGCACCGGGCTCAAAGTCAATGAAAACTTTATTGGATCAAACTTTAGTTCGAGCCAAGTTAAAGTTGTTTGATGTCTCGACATGTATACAGGCTTACTCGTTTAAATAGTTTAATAAACATTTGACTCGTTTGGGGTCATCCATACCTTAATACATGTACAAGTGTTGAAAAAATTGTGTTTTTTTGTTTGTGACATGTTTTCTCATTACTTTTATTTATAGTATTAGATTTTGATTACGAGAATATAAAAGATACTTTGTCTCATTGTAACATTTATGATTTAAATAGAGGTAGAACGTATGCTCAGATTATCGTCTAGTTTAAATTTTTATTTTTATTTTTTGTACTAAATATGTGCATGGAACAAATTCATTTCATTTGATATCCATGACAATCTCAAAAACAAAAGAACACATGTTATATCAAGGATTTATCAAACTTGTGCCTTAAGAGAATATTTGAAGGGTCAATTAATTAATGAGGTTAGATTTCCCATAATTAATATACATGTATGATAGGAAATTATTGAATTTAACAATGATTTTATGATATATTTGAAAGGTTTTTTAACATCCCAAAATTTGAAATACTATTTTAATAAGTAAAGAATACTATTTTAATAAGTAAAGAAGGATTATTGTGGTAAAAGTAAAATTTATTGTTTTAAGTTATTATGATTTTAACACCCTAATATTCGAAGTATTATTTTAGTGTACGCAGAAATATATTTATTATGAAGTAATTCTATTTAAAAGATACAATATAATAGAAAACGTAAATGTTTTTAAAGTTCCAGACAATGATACTCACGAGAATAAAATTAAAACACACATATACCTATTATATGTGTAAATACGTATCATATATCATCTTTATTAGCTTCAAAAGTCAGAAGCTTCACGAAGTAAAAAGAAATCACGTACGAACCTTAAACCCTAACTTGAAATCGAATCAAACCACAAAATTGAAGCTCTCCAATTCGAATTCAAGCAAGAATCATCACTTTTAACATCATGTAAGTATTTGAGAGTCCCGAATTCACTATTGATTAGTGAAATGGAATCGCAATAAGTAAAGTTTAATTGTAGAAGGAGAGTTGAATACAATTAAAAACTTTTCTCTGGTTTTAATCAAGTTATTTAGACAGTTTTTAATTATTTTAACAAGAACAAAGTATGTAATAAGAATGATATGACAATATCAAAGTACGAGAGTAATAGTAGCTGAATGGTGAATATTATTAAATATAAAAATTCACAAGTGTTGATTTCGGAATGGAATAGCCCAAGCTAATCCAAATCAAACACTCAGGCTAATCTATTACAAATGAGATGAACAGCAGTGGACAAACATGCTGACTGTTCACTCGCTGATCGTTATGACGTGCTTAGACTAACTACTCACTGACAAACAAGTGATTAACACGCGTAAATGACTAGCCTCTAAAGTACAATATACTGGACTATTTATACTACAAGAGTTTCCTAGAATATCTCCTACAAAATAGGATCTTGGAATGACACGTGTCGCTGCTTGATTGGCTTAATCTCTGATAAACCGACATTCTGCGGGTTCCAATTCTGTTACCGCAAATATCTCGTTTCCTTAAAACCAATCACTCGTTGCCATGTTATTCTTTAGATATACTTTAAGTACAAGAAACTCTTGCTGATGTATATAAGTACAATACTTTTGCACTTGTAGTTAAAGAGGCTTTAATGAATAGTCACTGAAGAAGCAGCATTCCTCCTCACGCACTGTAAGCTAACACGCTCTGTAGAATGTCTTGAATTATTGTTCTTCAGTGACTAGCTGTTATTCGGGCAGTGACTTTTGCCATTATTACATATGAAGATGTAGAACTCTCGCTGCTTAGTATCAGCGACACACCAAGTTGAGTTCTAATCTTCCTCAGCATATCATATCCTTCAGAGTAAGGTGAATAGTGATCAACAATGTTAAACTTCAGCAACAGCAGCTTTGATACAATTCATTTCTTCATCGAGTAGTGTATAGTTGAGTTGACCTGTGACCAGCGACTCAATCATGGTCAGCGACCAGTGACTCAACAATCTCCCCCTAAATGATTGTGATCGAATCTCCCTAGACAAACTTGTTACTCTGAAAGTTTATAGTCAGTGTTTAAGAATTTAAACATTCAGTGACTTGTACTTGTGATCCATTCATTTATCTTTTTGGATTCTTTTGATATGATCTGAGTTTTGCACTTTGGTTTTCTCAAAAGATCATATTTCATTTGAATTGTAAAATGATATGAATTACAAAGAGTTTCAGTTACAATAAACCTAATCTATTACATACTTTATTACAAGCTGCTCCATATCTCTTCTTGCTTTAATAATTCCGAGCTCATCAGCTAGTTCGTATTTCTCTGTGGATGAAAGGTATCTGAACTGTCTGGTCATGGCTTCCTTAATGATAAATAGAACAAGTTGTTGTAGATCATCTTGTTGTGCTTTAAATTACTATCTTCAATTTATCATGAATTGTAGCGACTCTTGACATATCAAACCTACTATCTTCAGCGATCATGAATTGTTGATGGCACCCGAAAGCGTCGGTGTCATTGATGGTAACTAATCGGGCGCCACCAGGGGTTTTAAAATTTATATTTAGCGGGGCTTAAATTATATGTACTACCTACTCTGGTTAGTAAGCGGTAAGTATAACCTAAGATCGTTTTATGAATCCAAACGTGTGGTGATTAAAGTTAGCACTTCTGGTAGGGAAGTATTTAGGATGGAACAAAATAGGTAGGTTTGGGGGTTTTTAAACTAAAGACAAGTAATTAAAATGCAAGAAAGTAAGTTGCAGGGAATTAAAGTACAGGAAAGCAGATAAAGATAGAGATGTGATTGCTGAGATTTCGATAATTAATATTTCGGAATGACAGACTAAATAGGGACAAAACTTAGTATAATAAGTAAACTATTAGGTATAAACTCTAGAACCTTACCAACTCAATTTCCCATTGGTATGTCACTAGGAACTAGGTTATCATGATTCTGATCGGAGCAATACGCCAACTTCCAATACCTATCTGGTTGAGAGATAAGCAACCTATTTTGGCTGTATCGATTCTTTCCTTGGCGGAATCAGGAAAAACGCCTTGCAATTTTGAGATCAAGTAAGAGGCGGGGTCAACAAAGAATGGAATTTTACCAGGGATGATGATAGGAGTTTTACTTGTTCGTCAAGATTGGTAATCTTTTCTCATTGTTCATATGAAAAAGGAAAGTTGGAGGAGCTTAATTTCCTAACGAATGTCCTATAGATGTCTGTTCTACGAGAAGGATTGAAAGATGCGCCTAAGTGGCGTTCTCTGGAACAGGGTTTTTCTGGCTCGACTGAGGGAACCTTATCCACCACTCGATAAAGGGTGTGTTTGTGTTCATATAAAAAGAATGGGAAGATACCGTCATTACGATAATTTGACAGAGTTTTGCCATACACTGAAGTTTTGGGAATGAGGGTAATTAGGTCACATAATTTTGGAGGTTTTACTTCATAATCTTCTTCGGGAAGATATTTGAAGTGGACAGAATTTGGTAATTGAGGCTAATGCAAAGTTGGAGAATGTTCTTCTGGGGATGATGCTAGGTCAGGCAACTGATCCGTGTCATCCAAGTCCAGGCAATGTTTTGGAATGGAAAGTGAGGTCCTAAATTCTTCTAGGATTTCAGAAGTTTCTTTAGCTTTAGAGGAAGAGGGTGAAAAGAAATCAGATCCTATTTCCCCTACTAAGTAGTCAAAGAATTTCGTATCGTCCATTGCCATCAGTTCATCCTTCGAAAGGAGGCAAGAAGTGGGTTTTTGAGTTGTCATTTTTGAACTAATATTATCCTAGTTAACTAATACTAAATTAACACTAAATTACTTAAATTAACTTTCGAAAGATTTCTGAGAAGATTTCGATCGGAAGGATCTCCTAAATACTACTACTTAAGGTGGCTTTAAATCGTACATTTGTGATTCCCCGGCAGCGGCGCCAAAAACTTGATGGCACCCGAAAGCGTCGATGTCGTTGATGGTAACTAATCGGGCGCCACCAGGGGTTTTAAAATTTATATTTGGGGCTTAAATTATATGTACTACCTACTCTGGTTAGTAAGCGGTAAGTATAACCTAAGATCGTTCTATGAATCCAAACGTGTGGTGATTAAAGTTAGCACTTCTGGTAGGGAAGTATTTAGGATGGAACAAAATAGGTAGGTTTGGGGGGTTTTAAACTAAAGACAAGTAATTAAAATGCAGAAAAGTAAGTTGCAGGGAATTAAAGTACAGGAAAGCAGATAAAGATAGAGATGTGATTGCTGAGATTTCGATAATTAATATTTCGGAATGACAGACTAAATAGGGACAAAACTTAGTATAATAAGTAAACTATTAGGTATAAACTCTAGAACCTTACCAACTCAATTTCCCATTGGTATGTCACTAGGAACTAGGTTATCATGATTCTGATCGGAGCAATACGCCAACTTCCAATACCTATCTGGTTGAGAGATAAGCAACCTATTTTGGTTTTATACCGAGGTGCATAAGTCAGTGGCGTATCGTCTCATAGGTCCGACCGTTCTTAACCCCTAAGATAGTTTACTGTTCTATTAGTATGCAGATTAATAACTTTGTATGTTTGGACTACCGATTTTATAAGACCTAGAGGTTTAAGTATCTTAAGTCACTTGGACTTTCACTTTCATTCCTAAGTCTTATTATTTAGATTCCGGTTTCTTCGACTTATGACTTAAATCTCTCCTTTTCAAACAGTTATACATCTCTGGATTATTCGCAGTTTATTAAAAACGTGTTTCATATGCATACCATACCTTTCAGTAATTAGACCGTGTACTTTACATGGTAGTTCCACGGCTTCTTACATCCAACACGCGGTCAAGAGTAATTGACAGTGAAAGTGACACTCTAAACTAATTAAAAGTAAAGTAGTGCGGAAATGTAAACCTAATATATACAACGAGTGGTTTCACTGTGTCTTATTTATTGCATGTCATGGGTATAGATAACTACTTACCATAATTAAGGTTGATCATGTCCTAATTACTAGGTTGCAGTCACGTGGATAACCAGAAAGGGTACTCCATAGATTAAACTTAAGTTCATAAGGTCTTAACAGTACAAGGGTTATTAATTCCTATTTTGTCTGAACGTATTTTACGAACATTACTTTGTGATGCATTGACTTTCGTAGGATATACCAGTTAGTTGTGAAGTTGTATTATCCTTTTGGACCTCCAACTGTTAAACCAGAGCTGATTCCAATGATATGACTACCTTCGGTCGTTTATGACTTCCATACATTTGTACTTTGCTCGAAAGCATTTCCAGTACTATATCGAATAAACAGTCGAATAGGGGCCATCATATCACTTTACGATCGTCGTGCACTAATTATATAATGTTATCCCTACTTATAATTATCTACATCATCAACAATCATAATAATAAACTACTTGCAATTCATGGCAATAAATAAATCACTTACCAGGCAATAATACATATTAATATATGAAATGAGACAGGTAAAATAAAAGTTTAGATATCACCCGGAAATAAATGCGTAGCAGTGTATTATTATGATTGACAACTCTTTTGCATGTACAAAGATTGATCTCCGAATCCCTAGCATTCGCCCTAGCTTCTATATTAATTCGTAGATTAATTACAATAATCTTAGAATGAGAAAGACTAAAGAATACAAGAGATTTTCTAAAGAAAGTATGTAAGACTTGTAAGTTGTGTTGAAAAAGAGTGTTTTCAAATGAACCAAAGCTCTCCTATTTATAAGAGAAATCCGGCTCATGTTAGCATCTTGAGGAGCACTTTAGCAAAAGGTAGAAAAGGTATTGCACCAGGTACGTACTTTCGCGCAAAGGTGTGGCACCGGGTACGTACAATCGCGTAAAGGTGTGGCACCGGGTACGTACAAGGACCAAAAATCGGAAACGAGACGGGAGGGGGAGGCCGGCGCTGCCCACCATTTGGCCGGCGGCGGTGGATGGTTGGCCGGCGGCGGCTGGCACACCCCCGCCCCGGTCCGCCATCTTTCGCTCCGTTTCTTAGTTCGTGCGTATTTTCTTCGTTATGCGTCTGTTTTCGTCGATTCTTTTTTCGTTAGAGTCATTTTCAAAAATGAAGACTTTGATGAAAAGTAATCCCAAAAATGAGTTTCATATCTCCAGATATTGTGTACGAATCATTTGAATCTTCCGGCGGACGTAGAATCTTCATTCTTTATCCGTTTTTGTTGATTCTTCTTCTGTTAGACTCGTATTTTGAAAACAAACATCTTGGATAAGATGGATGTTGATGATGGGCATTTTAGTCTTTAAATCTTGTTTTGATGCCTTGAATCTTCAAAAGTGCGTGGAATCTTCGTTTTTCATCCGTTTTGCTTGATTTTTATCGTGCAACCTTGTTTTGACCTTTCTGGCAGATTCTCATTGATTTGAGTGTTATTTGAGTTCAAATGCCAAGAATCGTTTCAGAATGATAGAGATATTGGTAGTAAAAACGTGACTTTTTACGCGATATCATCTGTAGTGACTCTTGACATATTAAACCTTCTATCTTCAGCGATCCTTGATAACAGAAGTCATCTTTAGACTTGCTACACATTCAGGGAGGATTTCGAACCCACTGAGTGTGAGAGATTTGTTGCTCAGGCATTCTTTGACTTGGAGAATGCAAACCAGAGCCTAAGGATGAACATGTTTCTAGTGGTTTCTACATCCAAGGTTCCAAATTAGCATTTCTGGTAATATCAACAGCTTTTGCTCATGAGCAACATTGGTTTTTGTATTTATTTACACGTTTTCTCCCCCTTGATGGTAGCACGAAATGCTTTTGTTAATAACTTGTTGAATTATATCATTAGATTGGGTATCCTCGTCATCACCAGCATGTATTTTAGCTGATGGATCATCAGATACAGAAAGGTCAGCCTGTATCTTTCCCTGTGACTGGGGAGAGATATTGATAGCTGGTGCAGTGGTAGATGAGAGGTAGCCCGGGTCTGTAGCCAGTGATGTGACATCAGCGATGGGTGTGTTATCACCCACTGATGCCACTTGCCCTTTGTTTACAACACCATCCTTTTGTGAGAATGATGAGTGGCTAATGGGTTGACTCGATAAGGGGGTGTGGGTTGCACCCGAATCACTGCTAACAATGGGTTGAGCCATTGTAGCTGTATGTAGGTTTCCCTTTTTAGAGTCATTGAACTTTCGGGAGTCCAGTGAAGCAGTTAAAGGTTTAGGGTCAGCAAGAGTGCCCGCAGAGACTGAACGTTCAGTCTCTGTTTCATCATTGGCGTCCTTAGACATCTTCTTTTTGCTATGTCCCTGATCCTTTAATGTCAGGGACCCTAGTTTGGATTTTCTTTTGGTGGTTGGTGGATTTTTCTTTGGTGGTTGACCAACTGTAGTCACTGGGGGTGTTGTCAGTGACATGGTCGATTGGGGGGCATGATTTGACAGTTGTTCAGCAGTTACAGGCTGGGGTGCAAGTATCCCCTGTGTTTTCATGAAAGCAGATAGAGACACTATCACTGGTTTAGAAAAGTTTTGACTGTCTACCAGGGTTGTTTCAAAAAATGTTGAATGAAACTTTATCATAAGCCTTGAACTGATTTTTAAAGATCAACGAAAGGAACTTAGAATAAGGTGCATATTTAACCCTGGTAGCCTCAGTGACTCTATCGATCAGTTCTTCAAAAGTCACACTTGTATAATCAACTCTAAGAGTGTTGATTAGTGACCGGTTAATCTGTGCCAAAAGAGTGAATAATATTTGAAAGCAGGGCATTGGTGATTTGTAAGAGCAGGGATAGTAAAATGTTTGTTCAAAAAGATTAGTATCTCCACATACTCTATTTTTGGGTACAGATGATTTTCCAAACAATATGATTTTGATACCGTAATGACAAAATCCTCACACACTGCAGAAGCTCGTAGAGTTTTAACTTCTGCAGTGGCACTAAGTGTTGTTAGAAGATTTTGATTTCGTCATTACAGAAAAGAAGAATATCCGCTTAAAGTTTTTGAAAGAAAAAGTTTTATGAAAATCAAGAAAGCGTAAAGATTAAGATGGGATTAAGTTGCTGATTTATTGAAGCGCCTCTTGATTTTCTTGTGGTTAAAACTTAATCAACATGGTCGATGATGGTGGTGAGTAGTGGTGGTAGTGGCGTAGGGGTAATGATGGTGGACTGGTGGCATTAATGGTGATTGGAGAGGTGTGCCGGAAAAATGCACTGACGTAAGAGAGAGAATGTCAGAATGTGCGACTTTTGCGTTGTACCTCAAAATAATTATTTCTGAAATCCGTAATCTAACCGCCATTAGCCAATATATCAGGGAGTCACTGATATATATAATCAACAAGAGTTGATTATCTACCAAAAAGAAATGTAAGTATCAAAGAGAAATAAAAATAATCTTCTATCTGGCTGAGAGTCTAACTCGCTGATTTAAACACAACTTAGAATACTGAATAAATCATTGAGATGTAGTCACAGCATTGATATAAATCAAATTTATCATTTTTGAATACTTACATTATTTATTAAGAAGAAATAAGTATAGATTATGTTGATTATAAATTGTATAACATATTACTGCATTAACTTTCACTAGTCTAGTTACAACTTAGAATACTAACAAGATCAGTTAGAGAAAACATAGATCAATGATATAAAACTCATATAAAAACATAATAAATACTCATGCGACTGTCTAAATTATAAAATTAGCTGAACATAACTAACTGAAAATTACACTTGCTGATCAAATCAGTTGATGTAAATCGATCAGTGAATGTGCTCTGCTAAAGCTATATTTCACACAGTCATTTTATTCAAAAGCATAGAAATAATTTAAACAACAATAAATAAATGAACTCAGGTAGTTCATTTATTCATTGAGGTTTAACATACCAAGCTCGCTGATGAGATAAATAAATCTTTTCTCATCCAGAGGTTTTGTAAACAAATCAGCGAGTTGGTAATCAGTTGGAATGAAATGAAGTTCAATATCACCTTTCATCACATGGTCCCTGATGAAATGATATCATACATCAATGTGCTTTGTCCTTGAGTGCATCACTAGATTATTGGCAATGGCTATGGCACTTTGACTGTCACAATAGATTGGTATTTCGTTGAAGTCAAATCCATAGTCAGCGAGCTGATTTCTCATCCAGAGGATTTGAGCTGTGCAGGCACTTGCAGCAACATATTCAGCTTCAGCGGTTCAGGTTGAAACTGAATTCTGTTTCTTGCTGGACCAGCTTACAAGCTTTTCTCCAAGAAATTGACAGCTACCAGAAGTGCTTTTTATTATCCATCTTGCATCCAGCATGATCAGAATCTGAATATCCTTTCAGCGAGAAATCTGAACCAGATGGGTACCAGAGACCAAGATTGGGTGTACCCTTCAGATATCTAAATACTTTTTTAACAGCGAGTAAATGAGATTCCTTTGGACCAGCTTGATACCTAGCACAGAGACATATAGCAAACATAATGTCTGATCTACTTGCAGTTAGATACAACAGCGACCCGATCATACCTCTGTAAGCAGTAATGTTTACAGATTTACCATCAGGGTCAGCATGTAGTTTCAATGCAGGTGACATGGGTATAGCAAGGGATGAACAGTTGGTGAATTCAAATTTCTTTAATAAATCTTTAACATACTTTTCTTGGTTTATAAAAATTCCAGCTTTGGTTTGTTTTACCTGAATACCAAGAAAAAATCTTAATTCACCCATCATGCTCATTTCATAACTTTTTGTCATAACGTCAGAGAACTCCTTGTACATGTCACTATTAGTAGACCCAAAAATGATATCATCCACATAAATTTGAACTAATATGACATCTCTCTTATCTCTTTTGATAAATAGTGTGCTGTCAATCTTACCTCTAACATAGCCACACTTTATCAAATAATCAGAGAGAGTATCATACCAGGCTCTAGGAGCTTGTTTTAGTCCATAAAGAGCTTTTTCAAGTTTATACACATAACCAGGGTTTTTGGGATTGATGAATCCAGGTGGCTGTTTGACATATACTTCTTCCCGCAGCTTGCCATTCAGAAAGGCACTTTTTACATCCATTTGATAGACTTTAAATTTCTTGTGAGCTACATATGCCAGAAATAGTCTGATCGACTCAAGTCTAGCCCTTGGTGCAAAGGTTTCATCATAGTTAATACCCTCTTGCTGACAATAACCTTTAGCAACCAGCCTTGCCTTGTTTCTGACCACGACTCCATCAGCATCCCTTTTGTTCTTAAATACCCACAATGTTCCAATCACTGATTTACCAGCAGGTTGCGGCACTAGCTTCCAGACTTTGTTTCTTTCAAATTGTGCCAATTCTTCTTGCATGGCAGATATCCAGTTGTGATCAGTGAGTGCTTCATCAACCTGCTTTGGTTCCATTATAGACACAAAACTAACAAACAGATAGAAGTTAGCAGTTGCTGATCTCGTCTGGACCTTGGACTGAGGATTACCAATAATCAATTGATTATCGATATGTTTTGTCCATTTAGTCATTCGTTGAGGTTCAACGGCGACTTGCCTATCCATTGATGGTTCAGATGGCAGATCAATATTAGAATTGTGAGAATTATTATTACTTTGTGAACTTTGCTTTTAACATGGAGGTGGTGATGGTTGATTATCAGCGGGTAAGGGTGATGTTCCTGAAGTATTCTCAGCTGAAGTAGAGCTAGAGATGTTTTCAAAGACATTACCTTCATCCTCAGAATCAGATGAGATGTTTTTGTATTTCTCATTGATTGACTTTCCCTTGACTGATGAGTCACTATCCATTTCATTAAAAACAAGTTTTTCATATTCTGTTGGATCAATGAGTGACTCATCATATGACTCATCAAAAGTAATATCCATTGACTCCTTAATGCATTCTCTTCGTTTATTGTAAACTCTGAAAGCTTTAAAGATGATTGATTAGCCAACAAATATTCCTTCATCAGCTTTTGGATCAAACTTTCCTAAGTGATCTCTTTTGTTTAAGATGTAGCAAGTGCTATCATAAACATGGGGAAAACTTATGTCCGGTTTTCTCCCCCTTAACACCTCATATGCTGTCTTATCATGTCGTTTGACAATCAGTGACCTATTCTGAGTGTAGCAGGTAGTACTCACTGCTTTAGCCCAGAAGTAGGTCTTAAGACCAACATCAATGAGCATTGACCTGGCAGATTCAATCAAGGTTCTATTTCTCCTCTCTGCCACCCCATTTTGTTGGGTGTTCTAGGTGCTGAAATTTTTTGAGAAATACCTTTTGAATCACAAAAACTTTCCAGGTCAATATTTCTAAATTCAGTACCATTATCAGATCTTAAATGTTTCACCAGACTACCATTTAAGTTCTCCATTTTCTTGATAAAGGATATGATCTCGCTGGCAGCATCACTCTTGGCTTTAAGAAAGAATACCCAGGTGTATCTGGAATACTCATCTACAATTACCAAGCAGTATTTCTTCCCACCAAGACTTGGAGTACTCACTGGACCAAACAGATCCATGTGAAGTAGGTGGAAACATTCTGTCACTGATGAGACTTGTTTACTTTTGAATGAGGAGTTGTGATGCTTTCCCTTCTCACATACTGAACATAGCTTATCTTTGTCATAAGACAATTTTGGAAGTCCAGTGACTAGTCCATTTTTGCTTAATTTATTGATAGCTTTTAAGTTCAGATGTGAAAGTCGCTTATGCCACAACCATTTTTCTTCTGAAACGGTTCTGGAATAAAAGCATGTTCCTGACTGAGCTGAGTCCATGTTGACCACATAAGTATTCCCTTTTCGGTTAGAAGCAAGTAAAACACTCCCCTTCTTGTTGTAAACAACACCAGCCTCATGATCAAATAGTACCTTATTCTTGGAGTCACAAAACTGACTGATGCTCAATAGATTGTGCTTTAGTCCCTCCACATATGCCACTCGCTTAAACATCACATTTCTATTGGTCAAGACACCATACCCTCTCATCTTGCCAACCTTGTTGTCACCAAATACTACATCAGGACCTTTTTCATCCTGGTAGTCGCTGAGCAAAGACTTATACCCGGTCATGTGTCTGGAACATCCGCTGTCCAAATACCAGATAATCTCTCTAAGAATGCCTTTATAAAGAGTTTCAGGATACCATCCAGATGTTGAACATTTTTGAGCTACTTCCTTGATATCTTCATGGAATTCAGCGTCATCAGCCGTCAAATAGTAATCCTTGTCCAAGCAAACCATTGCTTCTTCATCGTCAGATAATAAGGATGAGTCAAAGTCACTGATTGAACCTTCTTCGGTGACATAACCTTTTCTCTTCTTTTTCCCATATATAGACATTGCCTTCAGCTTCTTGTACTTTGCCTTGTACTTGTTGTACTTGTCATCTCTGAAGCTTGGCTTTGGTTCAGGGATTGGGTTTACTGACTTTGATCTACAATCAGCTGCAAAGTGACCAGGTTTGCCACACTTGTAGCATTCACCTTTTGATTGGAAATTATCAGATGATGGAGCACCAATGAATCTTTTTGATCTGGTGTTCCTTCTGAAATTAACAACCATCATGGCCATGTCTCTTTCCAGCTTCTCCAGACCCTCATCATAATCATACTCTGGCTGTTCTTCAACTTGACCACCTTCTTTGTCAATTTTCAGCTATTTAGAGTTCAGCTTTGACACTTTAGACTTCTGTCTCTGATCGATTTCATCCAGCTCAGCTACAAGGGCATTAAATATCTTCTGACTTCCAAGAGTTGCACGTATATGCTCACTCTGATCAGCTTGCTTCTCAGACTGCTCCCAGTTGAGCAAAATACCATAGACTTGAGTAAGATTCAGTGTTGTATAATCAAACCTCTGTTTGGTGCATGTTGCAATGGTTCCCCAGACTTTCCTTGGCAGCAACTCCAGAAACTTTTCAACAACAAATCTCTGTTCCTTACCTATCCCAGCCTTCTCCATTTTGTTCATCAGTGACTGGTATCTGGTATAAGTAGAGGATAGAGATTCATTGGGTTCCATTGCGAACAACTCATACTGTCGAGTGAGATTAACTTCCCTGCAGCTAATAATATCAGAAGTTCCAATATATATAAAGGGTATCCCACATATCTTTAGTAGTTCTGCAAAGTCTAATTGATTCAAACACTTCATCAGGAAGTGCCATGCCTATTTAGATTTTAGCTTGTTTATCCAACCTAACCAATCGTCTATCCTCATCCGACCACTGTTCCTCTCTCTTGGGCACAACCATTTCTGGTATAGCAGGAGTAGTAGCTGTAGCAATAACAATTGTGGTTGGAATGTGGGGACTATTGGTTATTGTATTGCAAAGACGATCATCAACGAGGTCCAAAAACATCATCATCCGGGACATCCAGGTTTCAATCCTAGAGGGATCAAACGCTGGAGGTTTGGTAGTAGAACCATTTCCCTTTTGATACTCAGAGTCAACACAACTGTACTTTACTGATTCCATTGCAGATCTAGTTAATTGATTTAAACCAACTCTGCTCTGATACCAATTGAGAGTCCCAAATTCACTATTGATTAGTGAAATGGAATCGTAATAAGTAAAGTTTAATTATAGAAGGGGGGGGGGGGTTGAATACAAATTAAAAACTTTTCTCTTGTTTTAATCAAGTTATTTAGACAGTTTTTAATTGTTTTAACAAGAACAAAGTATGTAATAAGAATGATATGACAATATCAAAGTACGAGAGTAATAGTAGCTGAATGGTGAATATTATTAAACATATAAATTCACAAGTGTTTATTGCGGCATGGAATAGCCCAAGCTAATCCAAATCAAACACTCAGGCTGATCTATTACAAATGAGATGAACAGCAGTGGATAAACACGCTGACTGTTCACTCGCTGATCGTTACGACGTATTTAGACTAACTACTCACTGACAAATAAGTGATTAACATGCGTAAACGACTAGCCTCTAAAGTACATTATACTGGACTATTTATACTACAAGAGTTCCTAGAATATCTCTTACAAAATTGGATCTTGGAATGACACGTGTCGCTGCTTGATTGGCTTGATCTCTGATAAACCGACATTCTGCGGGTCCTAATTCTGTTACCGCAAATATCTCGTTTCCTTAAAACCAATCACTCATTGCCATGTTATTCTTTAGATATACTTTAAGTACAAGAAACTCTTGCTGATGTATATAAGTACAATACTTTTGCACTTGTAGTTAAAGAGGCTTTATTGAATAGTCACTAAAGAAGCAGCATTCCTCCTCACTCACTGTAAGCTAACACACTCTGTAGAATGTCTTGTAATAGTATTCTTCAGTGACTAGCTGTTATTCGGCCAGTAACTTTTGCCATTATTACATATGAAGATGTAGAACTCTCACTGCTTAGTATCAGCGACACACCAGGTTGAGTTCTAATCTTCCTCAGCATATCATATCCTTCAGAGTAAGGTGAATAGTGATCAGCAATGTTAAACTTCAGCAACAACAACTTTGATACAATTCATTTCTTTATCGAGTAGTGTATAGTTGAGTTGACCAGCAACCAGCGACTCAATCATGGTTAGCGACCAGTGACTCAACAGTATTGTTCCTTAATTATTTTAACCTAGAATCTTGATTTTTATAAGTTTTCATGGGGAATTATAAAACTAATGATTCTAATACGAAATTAAGTATGAAATATGTTGAATTGATAATAGACAAGCTTACTAGTGATTGTGAAATCATTAAAATGAGTTGAAAATGAAGAATCATGGATAGTGTTCTTGAGGGTTTGGTGGATTTTGATAGATTAGTGGTTCTAATCTGAATTAGGGTTTGAAAATGGTTGGATTATGATATAGAAATGAGATAATCATGATAGCTAACACTAATTGACTATAAATTTTTATAATTCTGAATTAGATGCTAGTAATCAAAGTGGGTTTCTTAATATTGAAGAGGATTTGGTGTTAATACACCTTAATTAGTGTTTAAATATGTTATTGGAATATAATTAAAGAAATCAATGGGAATTTATGATGTTGAATATGAATTTCAGAACCTTAAATTAGTTTATAATGAATCTTGTAGTATGATAAGAAATAATTATTGAAATAGTATGTGGATTATGAAATAATGAAACAATGAGAATTTTGAAATATAAGTTTATGTGTAATAGGATGAATACAAGAAGGGTGATGGATTGATAATGCTAATATATTGATTATAAGGATTACTAAGTATTAAATATGTGTAACAACCGCCAATTTAGGACTTTGGATTAGTGCCTAAACTACTTGTAATTTCATGTATTTAGTTTTGTATTAATCTAAATATACGAGACTTTTGTGAAATTACCTACACGCGTACGTGATTCGTTTAAATCGTACACTTACCAAACGGACGAGATCCTATAAAAATTTAGATTGGACGTTGGTGACAAAAACTTTTAAATAATTTGGAATTAACCAAACAAACATTATTTGCTTTAATATATTGTGAAAATATATTACACCTATCTAGTATCGTTTAAAAACACTCCGAACGCGACGAGAGCACACGAAATGCGCCTAACAACGGGAAGTAATTCAAGTTATATTTTTATAACTCATTATTAAGTATTATGGTAAAATACTTCGGCTAAAAATATTTCGGATACACTTTAACATATAACACAAAACAACATTTAAACAACTACGGGATTTAACCGACAACGAACCGTGATATAAAATTCGGAAACACAAACCCGCGAGCCGAGACCCAAATGGGTCGGCTCAGACCCGCGGACCTAAACCAAACCGACCCATGACCCACCCCTTTTAAAACCCTTTGTTTCCTTCTTTCCTCATTTTACACCAAACACACATACATACACTCTCTTCTCTCCTTCTCAGTCTCAAATTGCAGCCCCAAACCACCTCAAAAACGTCACCCAAAAACTCATCATTTTGCGGAGTTGATTCAAGGCGAAACGATCACCATCTCGAGCTCTCCATCTTCATCTTCTCCATTTTCGATTTCGTGGTAAGGTACCCCAAAACTCTTTTAAATTACTTAGGAAGCTTTTATTTACATGCTAGAACGTTTACTCAACAAAGATTTGCCCAAAAATCGACTTGAAAATGCGTTTCCATGAAAAAGTGTTCGAACAGCTCGTTTTGCGAACCGAGATCTGTTCGTCCTGCGAGGCGAACCCAATTGCGAACCGAAAATTGAACTCGCGAACCCAACTGCGAACCGAACCCACCTGCGGGTAGGCTTGCGAGTCGACCTACGAGTTGACCTGCGAGCCGACCTGCGAGTTGACTTGCAAGTCGACCTGCGAGTGGACTTGCGAGTTGACCTGCGAGTCGACTTGCGAACCGAACCTTGTGTTGCGAACTGAATCCAGTTCGCAGCCTACTGCCTTGCGAGCCGAACTCGGCTCGCACCGCGAACTCAATTCGCACCACTATTTCAGTCCATAACCCGACTTGACCAATTTTCCGAATTTAAATCCTAGATACGATTTTTAATGAAACGATATACATAATAATAACACTCTCGGATTATTTTTACAAACCGTCACCAACGGGCCATACTTGTTTTCCAAAATACAAACGATTTACTAAACAAACACTTGGACACGTCCTAGTTGAGTGGACAACTAGCATGGGTGATCTTTTATGACACCAACCCGTTTACTTGTTTACTTACAACCTGGTGCGTTACGGACGCCAGAAGGTTGCAGGATTCTGAGAATCGATACACAGACTTACAACCGCTTTACCTGGTCGATTACACATACGTATTTACTGGACTCAGGTGAGTCTCATAGCCCCACTTTTACTGTTTTACTGTTTTACTTACGGGGTGAGATACATTGCTTATTTTTACGAACACGATTACTGAATTACATGTTTACCAAACGGAATTGCATGAGTTTTCTCACCATTTATTTGGGGAAGCCTCCTCATCATATATCGTTAGTTATGTACTTAAGCGCGAACACTAGTTAATGGATCCATTAGGGAAATGACCCTCCCCGCCCGGGGTAGTAGCGCTACCACGAACCGTTCTGTATAAACGGGCGACTATTATTCGTTACTGATGCTTGCTCAATTTCGAGCATGTCACGGGAGAAAATTATTATTTACGGGTTAAGCTTCGATTATGAGCCTCATGGCAATGGTATAACTTACTTATTTTACATTGCAAGATTGCAAATAACTGATTTACGCCTGCGGGCATTACTGATGAAATCTTGTGTTCAAACTCTTACATTATTTACAAACCTGTGAGATTCACCAACATTCGTGTTGACCCTTTTTAGCTTTGTATCTCAGGTACACATACGGAGTAGGATTCCCTCAGGACCTAGCTAGAGTCGCATGATTTCTACTTTGCATTTAACGGAGATTCTTAGCATTATCTTTTGTACTTATTATGATTATGTAATAGAATCTCCCGCCTTATACGCGGACTCTAGGGAACTTCATTTTGTAACCGGAAACGTTATGTTTCAAATATTTTATGTATGGAAATGTAACTATTTTACAAACGTTGCATATAGATGTCGTTTGCTTTACTTTTGTGCTGTGATATTTGATTAGTAGCACCCCAAAGCTTGCTTCCGCTAAACTGTGATTTTGGGGGTGTTACAGATTGGTATCAGAGCCCAAGGTTATAGCGAACTAGGTTGCATTTAGTGGGCCTAGACTATGACCGTTAGGCAGTATTTCCTCATTAGGTATGACTGGTTCGGGAATTACATCATACGACGTTAATTTAACATAGCCTGATCAACTATGTACAATTAAGGAAAGATGATGTGAAACCTGAAAGGGGTTATATTGAACAGGAATACACTAGTTGACTCTGACCACGAGAGAAATAGAACCGATACTTGGTTGTGCTAGACACACTAGGCTATGTTTTATGCTATATATATATATATATATATATATATATATATATAAGTAGGCCTCATTCTTTCTAACACTTTGTCTTAGAATGGCAAACACGCCACCAAGTTCGTCACGCTCTTATCCGCATGGAACACGAAACCCAAGGATGGCTAGGAGGGACGCCCGTTCGCCTCGAACCAGCCCATATCCTATTCACCTCACTCTACCGGACTTAGCCGCTAGGGTGTACCGTCACGACCAACGACTCCATGAAATGGATATCGAACTCCAAGAAACTCGCGAGAACTGGAGACTCACAACAATGGAGCGAATCGAGCAAGTCTCCGAAGATCACAATCACACTGTTACCACCATGAACACTCTTCAGAATCAGGTGGGAGACACAGTCGAAACCATGGAGGTTTTCCACAACCAAGTGATTGGCAACCGAAATGAAATCTCTGTCCTACAATCAAGACTCCATCAGTGCGAGACACGTCTAAGGGAAACCGAGGATGCCCTTCGAACGGCCAACAGACTCGCCGAATCTGTGGTATTACTTGTATCTTATCCTGTTGGTAAAGCTATGGATTATTATGATTTAGTATTATAGGATCTCTTGAGGTCAATAATGTTGGATAATCCAATGGAATATGAATTGTTTGGTATCTTGTGTCGAATTGTGATTATTAGGATATTGGTGATATGTGATGTAGTGATGTCATGTTTTGTGTTAAGATGTTTGATTGTGGATTAAGTGATTAGTATGTAGAATAGTGTGATTACTACATAGATTTGTGAAATGAGCAATTTGCGGTAATTGTATCATTATGAAATAATTATTGATTTCGAAATAAGTGATTTGCACTACTCGTATCTATTAAGCTCAGTATGCATATCGATATGGTATGGTACTTTGCTCAATTGTATCTCATGGACCGCGGATCCTTATGAAATAAAGAGAATCTCTACAACTGTTTTGTTGTCAATTGTGTAATCAGATAAGTGAATTATGCTTAAGGAAATATATTAATATTGTTACGTGTATTATTTATTTAATTGCTCATAAGCTCACTAAGCTTTATGTTTACTTGATTCAGTGGTTTCATTTTGTAGGTAATTGGATCAGTTGGGCTTATTTGGAATTGATAGATAATAAGGATTTCATGAAGATAGCGTGGATTGAGGCTTGTATATTGGTTAGTCAAGCTTCCTTTCTTTTGAATTATCATTTTGGATTGCCATAATAGGAATCGCCCAAAAGTAGTGGATAGACTAAATAAGTCATTGTTGTATTCAATTGGAATAAAAAATTTAAAAGTGGAAATTTAAATGGGACAAATTGTAAATGAAAGTATTGTGATGGATATAATATTATATATAAAAAAATTTGGGCGTTTCAGTTTTAGTGTATTTGATGAAGTTTAATTTATGCCCTTAGAGTATAAGTTAGCAAAACCCTAATATCATATCAAATTAGTAGATTAACTGGATAATATTAAATTTGATTATGTCACACCCCGCCAAACGGTAATTACAATTAGTAAGAGTAGTTTGCAGAAGCTTAGTGACTTGGCGGGGCTACGAGCAGTAATACTACCAATAGATACATACATTCAGAGCATATGGTTATTGCAGAACGGAATAGTTTAAGATGCCATTAGTTAAAGTTTGACAAAAGGTTACAACTTAAGAAGTTGTAACAGTAAAAGTAGTAGTAGTGTTAAAACAATATTTTATATGAATACATAACACAAAAGTAGATTTCATAAATATGACCACAATGAATTGTGGTTATATGAAGGAAATCCCGTTGTCCCAAAAGTAGAGACATCCTAATAAGTCCAAGGTTGTCCATCCTGATATGCATGCAGATCTTACTTACGCTGCTAATTCCCTGAAAAACATAGAGAAATCGTCAACAAAATTGTTGAATGAATTCACAGGTTTGTATGTAGTGTAGGAAACACATGTTAATCCTTTAAGAATAACATTTCCAAATAATAGTAGTTGTTCGCTTTGTAGGAAACACAAGTTTATCAATTAAGAGAAACATTTCCTAAAGTAATAATTTGTAGGAAACACAAGTTATTTAATAAAAATAACATTTTCCAAAATAATAGTAGTTGTCTGTCGTGTAGGAAACACAAGTTATTTCAAGTATGAATAACATTTCCAAATTCATTGAAAGTAGGAAACACAGGTTAACCTAACTAAAGATTAACATTTCCAAAGTAGTTATCATAGGAAACACAGGTTAATTCAATTAAGAGTTAACATTTCCCAAATAAGTAATAGTAGAAAACACAGGCCGATCCAACTAAGGATCAACATTTCCAAAGCAGTTATCGTAGGAAATCACTTCCTAAATAGTAGTTTTGTGGGAATACTTAGACGGTGATCCCTCAAAGGTTAGCTAGACCTTATGAGTTAAAGTAACGCGACCTAACCCTATAACCAAACCACGACCCGCTATAGTTGTTTGCCAAATAGGAAAGTAAGTATACGCTTCACAACTGTAGGAGGGTCGTCACGGCGATAGTACTATCCGTATACTCAGTGGCTAGAGTCACCTAGCTAATGGTTATAGTCTATAGCCATAAGGACTTTTATGCACTACATCGTAAGCCGAGGTCCGTTCTAGGATTCGTTGTCTAATTCTCAAAATAGTATGAAAACATCTTTCCATAAGTAGTAGTTCAAGTAATCGTATGAAATAGCATTTCATAAACTGTTTAAGTAAATACATATAGTATTTAAATCATTTATCGCATGTAGTAGCAAAACAATGCTATGTTTTTCACCCCACGTTTTAAAAGTATTTAAAACAGTGTAAAAGGGGATGTGAACTCACCTAGTAGTAGTAGTGGATGTGAGAGCTAGCGAATGAGAGTAGTGTCACCCAAAGAAAGTCAACCTATACACAATAGGTGTATTAAGATAAGTACTTTGATAATTTGTCAAGTTATGTTAGTGTTTTGTTTGTGTAAAAAAATCGTTCGAGTCTGAAAAGTGTACGATTCGTTGGTGATGATACATTGAGAATTATTAGTGTCTCTAGAGTTGAAAACATTTGTATCTCGAGTTGTGTTGCAGGTTAATACAACTAGTTATGATTTCCTGTTTCCACTTCTAGTTAGTTTCCACTGCTAGTTATAATCCGTTTCTATAACACCCCTAAATTTACTGTTTAGCGGAAGCATACTTTGGGGTACTACTAATCAATATTCAAAATACACAAGGTATATAATGAACGACTCTATATGCGTCGTTTTTACAATTACATTGATAATATAAAGTTTTACAATGTATAATGTTTACAAAAGCCCAATAATTACAATGTTTAGATATTATGCAACATAACTAGGTTACAAAATGTAGTAATGCAAAATAATCTCCTAATGTGCATGCTGACTTGAGCTATGGGCTTCCTGAATGAACATGTCTATTGCTGTTGGGTACCTGAGAACACATGCTAAAAGGGTCAGCTAACGCTGGTGAGCTCACATGTTTGAATAATAAATAAGTAAGTGTGAACCACAAGATAATCAAATGATGTATATGTCTGCCATGAGGTCATAGTCTGCGCTTAACGTGGGTGTCAGGATCACAATAAAGTGCCTGATCGTGGGTCCCTCTAGGTGAGTGTCTAATCCACACTCGTATGAACAAATGCTAATGCGTCCATTTAACCAGTCAGTGCTTGCGACCCGGATGAGGATGGTCAGTCCTATATGGTACCATAGACTAACATTCACGCTACATAAAGTATTACCAGAACTATGATCGTAGAGGACTTAAAAGTGATTAGAAACAGCTCATGTAGAATATAGCGAGTTTTGTACTCGTGTTCACATGTAAAACAATGTAAAGCATGTATTCCCACCCTTGGATTTAAAAAAAGTAAAATGAGGGGCTACAAGACTCACCTAAGTCTAGAGAATTACAACGAAGCAATATGATGTAATAATATGCGGTGTCCGAAGACCATAACCTGCCGGGCGCTTATAACGTGCAAGGTTAATATGATAAGTAGGTATCTATAAAGACTACCTTTGTAGTTGTTCGTCCAACTAGAATGTCCAAATGATTACAATTTGGTTTGTTTAACTTGTCCAAGCTACTATGACTTGGTTGATTTGATTATGTTTTGAAAACGTGTATGACCCGTTGGTGACTGGTTGTAATAATGATCTCATTATTATTGTTATGATTTTTGAAGTGTTATACTTAAAAAGTATTTACAAATTTTAGGTGAAAGGGGGTCCAGGGGTAGCGCCCCTGGTTAGCGGGGTTTCAGGGATGGCAACCCCTGGCGGGGTCCAAGGGGCAGAGCCCCTGGCTCTAAAATTTGAATTTGGGTATCATTAAGTGATGAATTTTCAAGTCTTAACACTTAGTAAAAACAATGAGTTGCAAACATTCTGTTTTTAGTAATACTTGATGCGTCATTTAATTATTTTTGGCGACACTTAGGAAGTGTCGCATAAAATGGTAAATTCTTAGTTATTAGCGTCACTTAGGGAAGTGTCACATAAGGGGCGACACTTAAGGAAATGTCGGGTACAAGTGTCGGTATTCAGGGTCATGCGTCATTAGGGTTAGTGTCGGATGAAATCAGAATTTAATTATAGGCGATACTTAGACAAGTGTCGCTAGAAGTGTCGGGCATTGAATTTGCGACACTCAGGCAAGTGTCGGGAAAAAGGGGTTTTATGCGGCACTTAGGCAAGTGACGCAAAATTAGGGGTTTAAGCGACACTTAATGCGTCACTTAAGGAAGTGACGCATTACTGCTTTGGTCTGTGCGACACTTACATTTGATGGACGGATTTTGTGTCAAAATCGTGTTTTCCGGTTTCTGTTTGGCCCGAAACTTTTACCCAACCCATATTTGGACATTTCAAGCATAAATAAACAACTTTCATGTAAAATATATGAAATCTAAGAGTTTTCGGGATTTGTCAGAAATCTTACAAGTTTACGTCGGGAGAAACCGAAAAGATGGAAACGTAGATCGTGATGAGGTGAACGTTTTCTTCCAAAGGAGCGAGATGATTTGATGAGTTTTGTTGGTGCTTTTTAGTGATTTAAGGTGGTGGTGGTGGTGATGGAAGTATTTAGAGAGAAAAAAAGTAGAGAGAGAAAGTGTGAGGAGGTGAAATGAGAAAAAGAAAGAGAAGGTGGGGGTTTTAGGTGAAAGCCCCACTTTTCGTCCCCCGCAATTGCGCTCCGCGTGATGTTCGTTTTCCCGATTGTTTGAACGTTTAATAATTTAATACGCATTTAAAAGCGGGTTTCAAAATACCAACATTTTTTAATATCTTTATAGAAGTATTTTACTAAAAACTTTTATAATTGAGTTATAAAATATAACTTAACTTTATTTTGATTGCTTGCGCGCTTAATATTTTAATCGCGTAGACGTTTGTTTGTACGATCCAAAACAGATACGAAATATTATCAAAATAATATTTTGAATATAATAGTGTTATGTTATTTAATGAAAATTGTTCACCAACGTCCGTATTAATTGAACCAAATTACATTCGATTGAAAGCGCACGATTTAGCTAAATCGCGTAATTGTATATATTCAGCAATATATATTATTTGATACATAAATTAGCCTAACACAGTACTAATTACATGTATTACAAAATGATTAGGACCTAATGACTAGCCCTAATTTGGCGGGTGTTATAGTTTCCATTTCAATTTATATCCGTTTCCACTGCTAGTTATATCCGTTTCCACTTCTAGTTAGTTTCCACTGCTAGTTATAATTCGTTTCCACATCTGGTTATAATTTTCATCCTTTTTCCCCTTCAATAGTACTCCCTTTACTTGTTAGATTAACATTTCCAAAGTAGTTATCGTAGGAAACACAGGTTAATTCAATTAAGAGTTAACATTTCCCAAATTAGTAATAGTAGGAAACACAGGCCGATCCAACTTAGGATCAACATTTCCAAAGCAGTTGTCGTAGGAAATCACTTCCTAAATAGTAGTTTTGTGGGAATACTTAGACGGTGATCCCTCAAAGGTTAGCTAAACCTTATGAGTTAAAGTAACACGACCTAACCCTATAACCAAACCACGACCGGCAGTAGTTGTTTGCCAAATAGGACATGTAAGTATACGCTTCACAACTGTAGGAGGGTCGTCACGGTGATAGTACTATCCGTATACTCAGTGGCTAGAGTCACCTAGCTAATGGTTATAGTTTGTAGCCATAAGGACTTTTATGCACTACATCGTAAGCCTAGGTCCGTTCTAGGATTCGTTGTCTAATTCCCAAAATAGTATGAAAACATCTTTTCATAAGTAGTAGTTCAAGTAATCGTATGAAATAGCATTTCATAAACAGTTTAAGTAAATACATACAGTATATAAATCATTTATCGCATGTAGTAGCAAAACAATGCTATGTTTTTCACTCCAAGTTTTTAAAGTATTTAAAACAGTGAAAAAGGGGATGTGAACTCACCGTAGTAGTAGTGGATGTGAGAGCTAGCGAATGAGAGTAGTGTCACCCAAAGAAAGTCAACCTATACACAATAGGTGTATTACCATAAGTACTTTGACAATTTGTCAAGTTATGTTAATGTTTTGTTTGTGTTGAAAAATCGTTTGAGTCTGAAAAGTGTACGATTCGTTGGTGATGATACATTGAGAATTATTAGTGTCTCTAGAGTTGAAAACATTTGTATCTCGAGTTGTGTCATTGAGATAAGTGGCAACATTAGGGTTGTGTCGCAGGTTAGCACAACAAGTTATGATTTCCTATTTCCACTTCTAGTTAGTTTCCACTGCTAGTTATAATCCGTTTCCACTTCTAGTTATATCCGTTTCCACGGCTGGTTATATCCGTTTCCACTTCTAGTTAGTTTCCACTGCTAGTTATAATCCGTTTCCACTTCTAGTTAAAATTTTCATCCGTTTCCACTGCTAGTTATAATTTTCATCCGTTTCCACTACTAGTTATAATTTTCATTCGTTTCCACTTCTAGTTATAATTTTCATCCGTTTCCACTTCTAGTTATAATTTCCTCCGTTTTCACTGCTAGTTATAATTTCCTCTGTTTCCACTTCTAGTTATAATTTGAAACAACCCAGATTTTTACTTTCCGTCCGTGCTCTGTTCTGTGCCCAGTTTTAATTCGAATTCGTTTATGTTTTTGTTTATGTTTCGAGTTACAATCGTTTCCCCATGTCTATATCATCAAATTACACATGTTTAGAGGTTCGATTTCGCATTTTATTACACATTTACATATATCCCTTTTGGTAGAGGGGGTGTTTTTGGTTTCAAAGCTTCATTTTCATCATCATCATCACCAACAAGTTAGATACATACATATATTATGTAATATTAACATTACACCACTTTATATCCTTCAAATTTCATATTTATAAGTTCGGTTTCTCTCATAATTCATTTCAAGAAATAGTTCAATCAATCAACAAGGTGTCAAGTTATATACATCATTTATGTTATAATAACACTATATAACATCAAATTTATGTAAGAAATTGGAGGATGGAAAGTTTCCTCACTTGGATGATGATGATGCCGTATGATGATGATGATGATGATGATACGGTTGATGATGATGAAGAAAAGAAGATGATGTAGTGTTGATTATGGAGATGAGATGGTGAATATGAAAGTCGTTGTTGAGCTCTGCTCTTTTCTTGCTTCCTCTGCAGATCAAAATGAAGAAGAAGAGGAAAGGTGGGTGATGAATTATTGTAGTTTGTTGTATCAATTATTTGAGGTGTGATAAGTGAAGTAAGATGTGTATATTATATTGGTACACATGTTAAATTGTCAACGAGGGAGTATGAATTGTATACAGGAGTGTGTCTCTGCATTATTTGAGTTAGTATGGTATTTTTAGCCCGTTAAGGGTCTAATTGTGTGCCAAATTTCATTCAATTTTCGTAATTATATTTTGAGGTATTTCTCCAAATACTTTATTATGAAGTAGAAAAATAATACTTTTATTAAATTTGACCTTTGGGCACGTTTTGTTTTTGTTTCTGTTCGCGCGTAATACGTTTTAAACAAACGTATAATTGTTTTCGTTTTATTTTTATCTCAACCAATTCACATAATATTTTCAAATAAAAATTGTTCGAAAATATTTCTAAGTTCTTTCTGAACTTTTGTATCACCAACGATTGTATTTGTTTTGTCGGATTTGTTCCGATATTGTTTCGTATTGTTTAATTTATAATTATAAATAATTATAATTTTTCGAAATACTATTTGTTCAAAAGTTTTGGGCTCGCTAGACTTATCTCACATCGTAGGTTTAGCTTAACTTTGTACAGGGAATTAGCGTAAGAATGCATGTAATTAAGTACAACTATATACCTAATTTGGAGGAGTGCCACATTCTCCCCCCGTTAGCGAAATCTCGTCCCGAGATTTAAGTTGAACCATGAGTCTCGTTCACGGTCTCGAATCGTTAGGCTATTTCTTTCGCATCTCGTCTCGTTCCCAGGTAAATTCTGGGTCATGTTTTGAGTTCCATCGAACTTTAACAAGTTTGATTCATTTTTGTAGAAGTTTATGAGTTTTCGAGTCCATAACTTTGATAGGTTCCTCCACAAAGTTTAGTTTTGAGTCAATGAAGACTTCGTCAAGAGGAATGATAAGCGTTTCATCGGAAAGACACTTTTTAAGATTGCTGATGTGAAAAGTGTCATGTATACTACTAAGCTCTTGCTGTAGTTTGAGTTTGTAGGCAACAGGACCAATCCTCGCAAGGATTCAAAAGGTCCGATGTAACGTGGGTTTAGCTTTCCTCATCTGCCAAATCTTACTCTCCCCTTCCAAGGAGATACTTTGAGTAGGACTTTGTCTCCTACTTGAAACTCAAGAGGTTTACGACGGTTATCAGCGTAACTCTTTTGTCTATCACGTGCCGTTTTCAGTCGGTTCAGTACTTGAGTTATCTTGTCGGTGGTTTCCCGGACAATCTCAGGTCCAGATAGCTGTCTGTCACCCAACTCTGCCCAACAGAGTGGTGATCAGCACTTGCGTCCATACAATACCTCAAATGGTGCCATCTGTGTACTAGTGTGATAACTATTGTTATAAGAGAATTCAACTAGAGGTAGGTGAGTATCCTAATTACCCCAAAGTCTATCACACATGCTCGCAACAAGTCTTTGAGCATTTGTATCTTTCGCTCGCTTTGGCCATTGGTTTGTGGGTGGTAGGCAGTACTCATATCAAGACGAGTACCCAATGCCTGTTGAAGTGATTGCCAAAAGCGAGATGTAAATCGAGCATCTCTATCAGAGATAATAGATAGTGGCACACCATGCCGAGAAACAATCTTTTTCAAGTAGATTCTAGTTAGTTTCTCCATTCTGTCCGTTTCCTTGAGGCAAGGAAGTGGGATGATTTCGTCAATCGATCGACAATCACCCATATTGTGTCTGCTCCAGACATTGTTTTGGGTAACTTCGTAATGAAGTCCATCGTTATTTATTCCCATTTCCATTTGGGCAACTCAGGTTGTTGCAAAAGTCCAGACGGCTTTTGGTATTCGACCTTAACCTTTGAACAAGTCAGGCATTTACTAACGTAGGTGGCAATGTCTCAATTCATGCCGGGCCACCAGTAGAAACCTTTCAAGTCATGGTACATTTTGTCTGCACTAGGATGTATTGAGTAGTTGGACTTATGAGCTTCATCCAAAATCAGTTTGCGTAACTCGTCTACGCACGGTACCAGATTCGATTCATGAAGTACAACACTCCGTTGTCCTTTGTTTCAAGTTGTTTGTCCATTCCCTTCAAGGATTCATCCTTTAGGCGTTCGGGAACGAAAGCTAACTGTTGTGCATCACGAATTTGAGTAATGAGATTCGAGTGGATCGTCAAACCCAAAGCTCGAACTCTGTGAGGTTTAATTCGTTCTTTACGACTCAGGGCATCTGCTACAACGTTTACCTTGCCCGGGTGATACTTGATCTCACATTCGTAATCGTTAAGTAATTCGACCCAACGTCATTGTCTCATGTTGAGTTCTTTCTGGTCGAGTATATGTTGGAGACTTTTGTGATCCGTGAAGATCGTACACTTTGTTCTGTATAGTTAGTGTCTCCAAATCTTTAGTGCAAAAACAACGACTCCTAATTTTAAGTCATGAGTCGTATAGTTTTTCTCGTGCACTTTTAGTTGACATGATGCATATGCAATGACCTTGTCATTTTGCATCAAAATGCAACCCAATCCCTGATGCGAAGCATCACAGTAGACAACAAAGTTTTCTACTCCTTCAGGTAATGATAGCATGGGTGCGCTACTCAGTTTCTGTTTCAATAGTTGGAATGCATTCTCTTGTTTCTCATGCCAATCGAATTTTTTGTCTTTTTGAGTTAACGTGGTAAGTGGTTGTGCTATCTTTGAAAAGTTTGCGATGAATCGCCTGTAATAGCCAGCTAGACCAAGAAATTATCGTATCTCGGATGGGGTTTTAGGGGCTTCCCAGTTCTTAACCGCTTCGATTTTGGATGGGTCCATGTGAATTCCCTTATCATTGATCACATGACCAAGTAAATGAACCTCTCGCATCCAAAATTCACATTTAGAGAACTTTGCATAAAGCTTCTCTTTCTGAAGTAGTTCGAGGATAAGTTTCAAATGTTGTTCATGAACCTCTTTCGTTCGTGAGTATACTAAGATGTCGTCATTGAATACAATGACGAACTTATTAAGGTAGGGTTTGCATACTCTGTTCATGAGATCCATGAACACTGTTGGTGCATTTGTCAACCCAAAAGGCATGACTAACTCGTAATGACCGTAGCGAGTCCTAAATGCAGTTTTCGGTACATCCTCTTCTCGTACCTTCAGTTGGTAGTAACCGGATCGTAGGTCAATTTTCGAGTAGTAGCTTGACCCTTGTAGTTGGTCGAAAAGATCGTCGATGCGTGGTAACGGGTATCGATTCTTGATGATTACCTTGTTCAGTTCCCAGTAATCGATGCACATTCGCATAGATCCATCCTTTTTCTTGACGAACAAAATCGGAGCTCCCCAAGGTGAAATGCTCAGCCGAATGAATCCTAAGTCGAGGAGTTCTCGCAATTGTGTAGACAATTCCTGCATTTATGATAGAGCTAGTCGATAAGGTGCGTGAGCAATTGGTGCTGCTCTTGGCACCAGATTGATGTGAAACTCGACCTGTCACGGGGGCGGTAATCCTGGAAAGTCATCAGGAAATACTCCCGGATAATCACGTACGATAGGTATATCGTCTATGCGTTGCTCCTCGGGTTCCTTTTCCACAACGTGTGCCAAGAACGCCTTGTATCCCTTTCGAAGATACTTACTAGCTTTCAAGCAAGTAATCAACTTAGTGGAACTCCTTCGGTTCTCTCCTTTTATCACTAATGTTTCTTCTGTTGGTAGCGGGATGCGTACCAACTTCTCGAAACATACAATCTCAGCGTGGTTCTTTGACAACCAATCTATACCGATCACGATGTCAAAACTTCTCAACTTAACCGGTAGCAAGTCTATTTCGAAGAGATGACCATCTAACTCCAAGGTGCATCCTGGTACTAATTCTCCTGACTTGATCAACTCACCATCGGCTAGTTCTATAGTGTATTTGTTATCTAGCTTACGGGATTCGAGTTCTAATAGTGGTTTAAACTCAGTAGACACAAAACTTAAATCGGCACCCGAATCAATTAACACAGAGGCATAATGGTTGTTTACAAGAAACGTACCAGTGACGGTGTTAGGGTCCTGGCGTGCCTCATGTGCTCCGATCACGAATGCCCTTCCTCGAACCGGTTGGTTGTCGTTGTTGTTGGTTCGGTTGTTGTTTTTACCACGGTTGTTGGTGTTGTTGCGGTTCTGATTGTTAAATTTGGGGCATCTGTTCCGATAGTGCCCCAGATCACCACACGCAAAACACCCCTGGTTTTGTTGTTCATTGTTTGTTCGTGGAGGGGGGTTGGTTTTACAGTCCTAGGTTTTGTGACCCCATGCCTTGCAGTTGCCACAATACCTGTAACACCCACAAATTTAATGTGTTGCGGAAGCATAATTTGGGTGTTACTAATCAATAATCAAAGCACACAAATATATAGCAAACGACTCTATATGTGTCGTTTTAACAAAATATATTAATATTGAAATGTTTACAACAGTTTGAACCCGTACATAGCTCGTGTTCGTAATATGTGAGATTTAAGAACATAACTAGTTATACAAAATCTAATAATGCAATGAAATCTCTGAGGTTTGCATGGAGACTCGAGCTAATATGCATCCTGATGGGCAGTCCAAATCTACTGCTGAGTACCTGTGATACATGCTAAAATGGGTCAGCTAACGCTGGTGAGCTCACAGGTTTGAGTATCAAATAATATTGTATGAACCGCAAGATTTATGTATTGATTTGCATCCAGCAAATAAAGTTATAGATAATGTATACAACCATGAGCGCATAGTCTGAGCTTAACTCGAGGGTCGGGTCCATATAGAGAATTCCGAGCGAGGTGCCTCCACGAGTACTTAATCCACACTCGTCTTCCCAAATATTAGTACGTCTGTTTACCCAGTTAGTCCTTGCTAACCCGAACGAGGAGGGTCAATCCTATATGGTACCATATACTAATATTCACGCTACTTACGTATTACCAGACTATACTGACGGAGGACTTTGGTTTGATTAGTTGAAAACAACTCATGTAGTATATTGAAATATGTACTCACGTTCAAGTGTTAAAATAGAGCAATGTATCACATCCCTGAGTAAAACAGTAAAAGAGGGGTCGTGAGACTCACCTGAGTCTTGATGCGTTAAATCAATTAATGTGAGTTGATTAGCCGATTAGTGATTGTCCGAAGACTCGTAACCAGAGGGTGTCCACGACACGCGATGGTTATTAATTGATTAGGTATCTTAAGAGACTACCTTTGTAGTTGCTTGTCCAACTAGAATGTCCAAATGACTACACTTTGGTTGATTAATCTTGAGTTTTGAAAATGTGTACGGCCCATTGGTGATTTGTTTGTAATAATAATCCCACATTATTATTTTGATTTTCGAAAGGTGTTATACTTAAAAGTATTTATAAACTTTAGGTGACGGGGGTCCGGGGGCAGCGCCCCTGGTTAGCGGGGTCCCAGGGGTGGCAACCCCTGGCGGGGTCCAAGGGGCTGGCCCCTGGTTGGGGTCGAGATATTGCTTTGGTGAAAAACGCACCTGGACTTGAATTTGGGTGAAATAAAGTGATAAAGTTTTAGGTCTCGACACTTAATAAAATATGTGTTTTCTTGGTTCTGTTTCATGCGACACTACGTGCGACATAAGAATTGTGTCGCTAGGTGCGACATAGTCTATTGTGTCGCAGATCATGTCTGCGACATAAGGGCCTGTGTCGCTAAGTGCGACATCCGCAATTTAATGCGACATAAAATGTTGTGTCGCTATATGCGACGGAAATAGATTTTGCGACATAGTGTTTTGTGTCACTAAATGCAACATCCGAAGGGTTTGCAACATAGTCACTTGTGTCGCTATATGCGACATAAGTGGGGGTTTAGCGACATAAGGGCTTGTGTCGCAGGTGGCCTGGAGCCTCTACGACACAACGAGCTGTTGGCCGAAATTTTAGCCAAAAACATGTTTTCCGGTGACCGTTTGGTCCGATTCTTTTACCCAACCCATATTTGGACATTTTAAGCTTAAATAACCCATAAACAAGTGAAAATGAGTAAAATCGGAGAGTTTCGAGTTTTGTCGGAAACTTACAACTTCGCGCATGAAAAATCCGGAAAGGCGGAAATGTATATCGTTGCGAGGTGGTCACTTTTCTCCAAACGAGCGATGAAAACCGAGGTCGTTTGGTGGTGTAATTTGGAGGATTATGGTGATGGTGGTTTGGTTAGTTTTTGAGAGAAATGAGAGAAAGAGAGAGAAAAGTAAATGGTGAGATGAGGAGAAGGAAGGAAGGAGGAGGGAAAGAAGGGGGGAAGGGGGCCGGCTGGTGGGGTCCACCGGGTGTGGGCTTCACCAGTTTTTCATTCTCCTGCGTACGCGCTCCGTGCGGTGTTCGTTTTTCTCGTTCGTTTAAACTTTTAAATAATTATTTTACGTGTTTAAATACGAGTTTTAAAATACGAGTATTTCCTTAATATTTTTGAGGAAGTATTTTACCAAATACTTAATTATCGTGTTATAAAATGTAACCAATTTTTGTTTCGATTTGTTTGCGCGTTAAATGGTTTGGTCGCGTAGACGTTTATCATACGATACGAAATGTAATTGGAATATTATCAAAACAACATTTTGGGGCATAATATCGTTATTAAATAATATTTTTCTTATTTAATAAAAACTGTTCACCAACGTCCGTATTTAATTGAATCGAAGTCCATTCGATTTAGAGATGTGTACGATTTAATTAAACCGCATATTCGTATATATTCAAAAATATATTAAGATATTAATTATCCTAATCTAAGGACTAATGACATGTATTAACAACTGATTAGGTACTAATCACTAGTCCTAATTTGGCGGGTGTTACAATACCCACACCCACCCTCGGGGTGTCGATTGCACTTTCCACACTTAGGCTTGTTTCCTAGGTATGGTTTTGATTCAGTAGTGGTGGCAGTGTATGCTTTTGCGTTTCCTCCACTTTTCTTATTTTCCTGACCCTGACAGTCAGTACCACCACCATTCCACTTTCTCTTTGCACCACCAGAACTACCAACATCAGTAATACTTGATTCACCTTTTCCTGACACAACCTTCTTGGTTAGGGTTTCCATTCTGACCGCCTCATCAGTCAACCTTTGAGCTAGAGTAACAACACTCCTAAATGTGGCGGGTTCTGATGAAGTAACCAGACTACGGATCTGAGGTGCCAATCCCCAGATGTAACGCTCAATGCGTTTAAACTGGGGTGTCACCATATGTGGCAATAATCGTGTTAGTTCCTGAATCTTAGTTGTGTACCCAGTGACATCAGCACCAATCATCTTAATATCCCATAATTTAGTTTCAACTTTCTGCATCTCACTACGGGGACAAAACTCTTCCAGCATCATGTTTTTCAGCACTCCCCAAGACATGGAGTGGGCAGTTTCCTGTCCAAGGGATTGAAGTTGACTGTTCCACCATATTAGCGCCTTGTCAGCCAAGGTGCAGGTGGTGTACTTCACCATAGAGTCAGGTAAACAGTCACTGATATCCAACACCGATTCCATCTTTTCTATCCTGTGAATGATACCAATAGCACCCTCTGTGCCACGAAAAGTAGTTGGCTTACAAGCCAGAAATGTTTTGTATGAACACCCACGTCGAGTATTCACAGTAGCCTCAGCATTCACAGGGGTAGACCCGCTGTTATTTATCACATTCTCGCTGTTTCGGCTTACTTCGTACTGAGCAATACCTTCAGCTATTCGTCTCGCAATCATTTGCTCAGTAGTTTCCTCGTTGTCAGGTGGTGGAGTGGTTTCAGGGACTGGAGGTGTAGTCGTCCGTAGACTGTTCCTAGTAGTTCATCGTTTTGTGGCATGATTCCATTCTGCGATGAATAAAAATGCAGAAGTCAATGCCAAGATAACGAATGTGAAAGGAACAAGATTTTACATTATTTAACAAAGGAACAGTATGAAGGATGAAGAACAAGATTTCACATTACGTGTCACATGACTTTGAAACGCCCATATGTACTTGGTATAATATAATCATGTTGGCTAGGCGTCATTATATGATACTAAATACATATTTCTTTTCATTATCATATAACACAATCAGGTTCAAAGGAATCCAAGACAAGAGTCAACAGTTTAAACGTAGTACAGATAGTTGGCATTAACGATTTCTCGCTGTTAAGCCAATATAAGTCGCTCGGGTATGCAAGTACGTCATCTGTATAGTGCACAAATAAATTAAGTGTACGATAGAGTCGTGTGGTGGTTTCTCGTGTATCGATGTGTCGTCGTTAGCATAATCATACTCATGGAGTTCCTCGTAGGAATGGTTTACGTAAAAGAGATATTCCTCTAGACGCGTTGTGACAATAGTTGTCGAATAGCTTGTTAGACGTATGCAAGTGTATGTATGCATGAGTGTTCTAGCCACAGCTATAGTCTAGGTCTCTAAGGTCTCTAAGTCACCTAAGAAATCTAGTTCCCTATAACCATTGGCTCTAATACCAAGTCTGTCACACCCCGTCAAACGGTAATTACAATTAATGAAAGTAGTTTGCGGAAGCTTAGTGATGTGGCGGGGTTACGAGCAGTAATACTACCAATAGATACATACATTCAGAGTATATGGTTATTGCAGAACGGTATGGTTATTGCAGAACGGTATAGTTTAAGATTCCAGGGTTGTCCGTCCTGATATGCATGCAGATCTTACTTACGCTGCTAATTCCCTGTAAAACATAGAGAAATCGTCAACAAAATTATTGAGTAAATTCACAGGTTTGTATGTAGTGTAGGAAACATAGGTTAATCCTTTAAGAATAACATTTCCAAATAATAGTAGTTGTTCGCTTTGTAGGAAACACAAGTTTATCAATTAAGAGAAACATTTCCTAAAGTAATAATTTGTAGGAAACACAAGTTATTTAATAAAAATAACATTTCCCAAAATAATAGTAGTTGTCTGTCGTGTAGGAAACACAAGTTATTTCAAGTATGAATAACATTTCCAAATTCATTGAAAGTAGGAAACACAGGTTAACATAACTAAAGATTAACATTTCCAAAGTAGTTATCGTAGGAAACACAGGTTAATTCAATTAAGAGTTAACATTTTCCAAATTAGTAATAGTAGGAAACACAGGCCGATCCAACTTAGGATCAACATTTCCAAAGCAGTTGTCGTAGGAAATCACTTCCTAAATAGTAGTTTTGTGGGAATACTTAGACGGTGATCCCTCAAAGGTTAGCTAAACCTTATGAGTTAAAGTAACGCGACCTAACCCTATAACCAAACCACGACCGGCTGTAGTTGTTTGCCAAATAGGACATGTAAGTATACGTTTCACAACTGTAGGAGGGTCGTCACGGTGATAGTACTATCCGTATACTCAGTGTCTAGAGTCACCTAGCTAATGGTTATAGTTTGTAGCCATAAGGACTTTTATGCACTATATCGTAAGCCTAGGTCCGTTCTAGGATTCGTTGTCTAATTCCCAAAATAGTATGAAAACATCTTTTCATAAGTAGTAGTTCAAGTAATCGTATGAAATAGCATTTCATAAACAGTTTAAGTAAATACATACAGTATATAAATCATTTATCGCATGTAGTAGCAAAACAATGCTATGTTTTTCACTCCAAGTTTTTAAAGTATTTAAAACAGTGAAAAAGGGGATGTGAACTCACCGTAGTAGTAGTGGATGTGAGAGCTAGCGAATGAGAGTAGTGTCACCCAAAGAAAGTCAACCTATACACAATAGGTGTATTACCATAAGTACTTTGACAATTTGTCAAGTTATGTTAATGTTTTGTTTGTGTTGAAAAATTGTTTGAGTCTGAAAAGTGTACGATTCGTTGGTGATGATACATTGAGAATTATTAGTGTCTCTAGAGTTGAAAACATTTGTATCTCGAGTTGTGTCATTGAGATAAGTGGCAACATTAGGGTTGTGTCGCAGGTTAGCACAACAAGTTATGATTTCCTATTTCCACTTCTAGTTAGTTTCCACTGCTAGTTATAATCCGTTTCCACTTCTAGTTATATCCGTTTCCACGGCTGGTTATATCCGTTTCCACTTCTAGTTAGTTTCCACTGCTAGTTATAATCCGTTTCCACTTCTAGTTAAAATTTTCATCCGTTTCCACTGCTAGTTATAATTTTCATCCGTTTCCACTACTAGTTATAATTTTCATTCGTTTCCACTTCTAGTTATAATTTTCATCCGTTTCCACTTCTAGTTATAATTTCCTCCGTTTTCACTGCTAGTTATAATTTCCTCTGTTTTCACTTCTAGTTATAATTTGAAACAACCCAGATTTTTACTTTCCGTCCGTGCTCTGTTCTGTGCCCAGTTTTAATTCGAATTCGTTTATGTTTTTGTTTATGTTTCGAGTTACAATCGTTTCCCCATGTCTATATCATCAAATTACACATGTTTAGAGGTTCGATTTCGCATTTTATTACACATTTACATATATCCCTTATGGTAGAGGGGGTGTTTTTGGTTTCAAAGCTTCATTTTCATCATCATCATCACCAACAAGTTAGATACATACATATATTATGTAATATTAACATTACACCACTTTATATCCTTCAAATTTCATATTTATAAGTTCGGTTTCTCTCATAATTCATTTCAAGAAATAGTTCAATCAATCAACAAGGTGGTCAAGTTATATACATCATTTATGTTATAATAACACTATATAACATCAAATTTATGTAAGAAATTGGAGGATGGAAAGTTTCCTCACTTGGATGATGATGATTCCGTATGATAATGATGATGATGATGATGATGATGATGATGATGATACGGTTGATGATACGGTTGATGATGAAGATGATGATACGGTTGATGATGATGAAGAAAAGATGATGATGTAGTGTTGATTATGGAGATGAGATGGTGAAGATGAAAGTTGTTGTTGAGGTCTTCTCTTTTGTTGCTTCCTCTGCCGATCAAAATGAAGAAGAAGAGGAAAGGTGGGTGATGAATTATTATAGTTTGGTGTATCAATTATTTGAGGTGTGATGATAAGTAAAGTAAGGTGTGTATATTATATTGGTACTCAGGTTAAATTGTCAACGAGGGAGTATGGATTGTATATTGGAGTGTGTCTCTGCATTATTTGAGTTAGTTGGGTATTTTTAGCCAGATAATTTCGGGTACGGGTCCAATTGTGTGCCAAATTTCATTCAATTTTCGTAATTATATTTTGAGGTATTTCTCCAAATACTTTATTATGAAGTAGAAAAATAATACTTTTATTATTTTTGACCTTTGGGCACGTTTTGTATTTGTTTCTGTTCGTGCGCAATACATTTTATACAAACATATAATTGTTTTCGTTTTATTTTTATCTCAACCAATTCACATAATATTTTCAAATAAAAATTGTTTGAAAATATTTCTAAGTTCTTTCTGAACTTTTGTATCACCAACGATTGTATTTGTTTTGTCGGATTCGTTCCGATATTGTTTCGTATTGTTTAATTTATAATTATAAATAATTATAATTTTTGAAATACTATTTGTTTGGGCTTGCTAGACTTATCTCACATCGTAGGTTTAGTTTAACTTTGTATGGGGAATTAGCGTAAGAATGCATGTAATTAAGTATAACTATATATCTAATTTGGAGGAGTGTCACAGATTAAATACTATCAACTCTCTCTCTCTCTCTCAAATGCGTACATGAAAGAAAAAAATATATAGTACAATACTACACAATTAATGTAACACTCATTCCTCGGGTCTGGTAGTATTTTAATATTTTCTGACTTGAGATATTTTTTAATGTGTCAGAAAATATTTTAGTCAACTAAATGAGGAAAAGAGTCAAATAATTTATTGTGACTAATAAATTATTAACTGTTTTAATTTAATTTAGTTGAAGGTAAAATAAAATAGTGATTCCCCGTGAATGGTTTTTAAGTTCCAGACAATAGATTTAAAAGGGGACAAAACTAGTACATATATTGTATGATATATGTGTAAACTACGTACTACAAATCACAAATATTCCCGTAACATGTAGATGGAGCTAGAGAAAGATCAAAGCCCTAGCTTCAAACATAATTCATGATCAAACATCAAATTCTTGTGAAATCAATTAGGGTTTTCTTTGTTCTTGGTCTGTACGGCCTAAACCACGCACATGGATGATTGGTAATTTGCAAAACAAGCTCTGGAGTAAAATTGAATCCTTAAAATGTTGAATTGAGCTTCAATAATGTGGATTAATCATCCTATCATCATTATCAACAACTTGTAAGTGTTAATTCTTTGATTTATATAAACCTAGAAAATGGGGTTTTGTGTATTTGATGAAATTAGGATGATTGATGTTAAATTGAAGCTTGTAATGCTTGTAGAATTGTTATTTGATGCTTATTTCATGATTATAAGCTAAGCCCTGATATAGAAATGAAGAATTTATATATTCTTATGAAGAAAGTCTATGAGCATAATTTGTTATTCATGAATTAAAGTTTTTAAGCGTAAGTTAGTGATGTATGATTGATAAGTGTTGTTAATAATCATAATATGTGTGATTAATGATGATGACTAACATTGTTCAAGTTAAAAGTCATAATCATGATTAAGTATTATTGAGAATTATATTGCTTATGATTATTATTACGGGTTATATGATAAAGTTAGTATTGTTTATGATTTAGAACACTTAATTGATAATCAAAGATTAAAGTTAGAACATGGTTGCTTAAGAAGTCATAAAACCTAGTATTGTGGTTTTGATGAATTCTTGATATTTGAGGTTAATGACCTTGTTAAAGGTCTAACCATGTTAAATTATGATAATTAAAGTTAACTGAAGTGATTGTGAATTAATGATGTTAAGGTGATTATTCATAATCTTGAAATGACATAAGGAAAAATAAGAATTTTAAGTGAATAATGAATTGATTAATAACTCATTGAAATTTGGATTATGAATCATGTTGTACGACTTTAACATGAGTTGATTATTATGGATAAGTTACTAACTCATTGTTTATTTATATTGTATTCTCAGATATGGAGAAAGACTCAGTGATATTAGACTACTGAGTGGACAACTGAGGTAGTCGGTGAGTGGATTTATAATCCTTAGTGTGATTTAGTTACAGGTTTGGTTACAACGGGTAAACGTATTGTTACTGCTTCGTTTGCCATGATGATTTTGGTTTAATAGTAATAATACTGTTGATAGATTGCTTAATCTGATATGTTGATCTGATTGAGTATGTGAATATGTGATCACTTGATATTTGGGCTTTGGGCATCAGTGTATTGAGGTCAACATGTTGGTTGCGTTTGGTTACTATTATAAGACGACATGAATTTCCTTGTACTTATCGTTAATAGGAAATTAGGTCGTATGAGATTAGTACCAACCTATCGGTCTCGTCCGTTATGGCCATACGGATATGTACGATAAGTGTTCTTGGAGAATCCCCGGGTACTATGATATCTCAAGAACCACCGATCCTCATTGATATATATTGTGTTATTGAGATGTTATCTCATTGATATTACGTGTTTACGATTATCTTGTTTTAAGATTTGTTATCGCTAAGTTAGACTGGTGATTATATGTCTACTCACTTAGCATTAAACTAACCCCCCACATTAATACTTCTTGCAGGTTAAGGATTTCTTATTGGGTGGGCAAGAAGTTGGATTGGATGGAATGTTTGACAACCAAGCGTTAACTCTGATATATTTTAATAAGAAATTGATGAATTTATATAACACCTCATCGTGGTTTTATTATTATTATTGTAATAGTTGTTGTCATGTTGGATATCAAGTTTTGAAAACAAACTCATGTACATTTAAAATGATATATGTTTTAAAATACGCTTACGAGTCAAAAATCATTATTATAATGGTTTACTAAATGCAGGGTGTTATAAGTTGGTATCAGATCAAAGGTTTGGGTGAATTGTACATTGTAAGATGTTCAATCCCAAACCTAGATTTGTGTCAAGTCAACCATTCCAGGGTGTGGGATTAGTGGTTGTAGGAGAAAGTGTTTATTGGATATGTACTAACGATTAAAAAGATGCAAGAGTGTTGTTTTGGTTGCAGAGACGGAGGAACATGAGGAACCGAATGGTATTCTCAATGATTCCTCAATATTCGTGGGCCTAAGTGTATCAGGTACTTCTCGTTAAGCTTGGTGAATTTCAATAAACTTGAACTGTTTAATTTGCTATGATATGATTAGTAGTAAAGTAAATTGAGTCAGACTGATATGATTCCCCAATTATGAGTCATTGATGATTATTACTTGTTAATGTGATGATAGAAATATTAATGAGTAATTATGAATGAACTTGAAATGACACGATAAGTGTTGAAATTGTGTAGACACATTGTTGACTAAAGTGTAACTGTGATATTGTTTGAAGTTAAAAGGTGTCTACAATATGAATATAAAGTATAAGTTATTGTATGATTTTGATCTGATAAATGCAAGGTGTGATTATGAATCCTTGCTAGGGAATTAACCGATACGTGATAAACTGAATTAACGTGACTCCCTATAGTGAACTTAATGAGATGTTGGTATATCTCAATTAATAGGTTTGGAGTCATGTGATTGTTTAAATGGGAAAGTGTCTAGTTGTTGCAATGTGTGCCTTTGACTTGGTAAAATCAAAGGTGAATGTAGTAGTGTCAAATGTGGTAATAGCTATATTACAAAGTGATAAATGTGGCTAGAAGCTTTACTGTTTAACATTGATCATGATTTTGGTTAAATTATGATCTATGTATTAAAAGTGGTATAGTAAGAAAGTCGAATTGGTCAACGAGCATTTTTATGTGTTGAAAAATTTGGAAAAAGTCAATATTGAACACTAGTTATAATTGGTGTAAATATGATGAATTTTATGTGAAATTAGTGTTGTAAGGTTATAATATGACACCAATAGCGAAAATGATTTTGTTTGACTTAGAATAGTCAAAGAAGGGTGAATTGGGTGTTAGAATAGTGATTACATGGGAGGAAACCCAATTGGGTGATAGAAATGTCCAAATGGATCACTTAGTGATAAAATGGTTAAAAAAGAGTTGTGGTTCATGTATGATGAGTGTTAAGATGACTTTAAGTCTTACATATAGTGGGAATGTGTGTTGAAAGTGTTAATGTCGTCAATATGGTTGATTTTGGTAAAAAGTGTCCAATTGGACCCTTAAATGGGTCAATGAGTTAAAACATGATAGAATGAGTGTATGAGGGTGATGGATATGTCCACACGTCACAAATATATGTATAAACATGTTGTTAAAAGGTTAGAGTCAGAAACCATGTGGATTGGATTTTGACGTGTCAACCAATATGAGCTAAAATGGTCCAAAATGAGTCGTATATCCGTTTTCTCGTAAAACATGTAAATTGAAAAAGTGTAAAAAGGAAAAGTTTCATTTTGACATAGTGGACGTGCCTGTAAAATTTCAGAGTCTAACTATTTACGGTTTGTGAGATATGCTCGTCTGAATTTCGAAAAATTGCATAATATGGTGCAGGTTGTAGGCAACTGAGTTTTTCTGCATAGCCGAACGGCTATTGTTATTGACTCGATTGGGTATGATGGTATCCGATCGGGTAAAGTTAGCCTAACGGCTAAAATAGAACAAAATGTTTACAGTACGTTGCATCGGAACAAAAAGCCTTGAAAATGTTAGATAGCTGATCGGGTCAGGTGTTGAGCCGATCGGGTAAGGCTTCATAGCCGATCGGCTATGAGTCCCTAGCAGATCGGGTATAGTATGTTTGGTGAGAAAATCAGATTTCCTTTTATCCGACGTTGGAAATGACGTTTAACGTAGAATTTTCCGCTATAAAATTTCAGTGTCCGATTAAGACGAAATTTACATGGTCACTCAGAAATGGCCCAACGGTCAAAGCTCTTCGCTTCGCCATGAGCCCTGACAGTTTTGGGCAGTTCGGGGTCGTTTAGGGCCCGAAAATGGCATTTTTTTCGGACCTTATATCGGACTTTTGACTTACGTTTTGTATTTGTCTTCTGTTTCTTTAAGCCTAGGGATCATTCTTATGACTAAAAAAAAATAATAATATTAGAACTTGTTTTAAGAGGTCCACATATTTTATTGTGTATGAATTATTATCAGGTAGTTTAATAAACTACAAAATATGTTAGTAACTGGTCTTGTTGATTGTTGCTAACTAGGATTAGTAAACATTGATTATGGAATTATGTAGATCATATTATGTAAATTAATTGAAATATGATAAAGTATTTGAATCATGTAGAGTATTAGAAAGTGTTGAATTGAACATTTTAAGAATTTGCAAGATAAGTACATGAACTTATATCTATGTGATAATTGAACATGAAATGCTCAATTGTAATTAAATTAAAGAAGTATAGATGGATGAAAATGATCTGAATATTTCACATAATATTGACAATATACTTAGTATTAAATTTATATAATGCACTATCAGTATTAATTACTACACTAGTGCTGGAAATTATGTCATGTACTGAAGGTATTGATTGATGTGGTTGTATTAGAAATTACACCTAGGCTAATGAGATAGTGAAAATGGTGTAAATGTCTGTGTTGTTCATACCTACCTGATTATATGAATAGTTTCACATTCAAAGTGATAAATGGAAATGTAGTCAGTTAATACTTAGCATTTTAAACTTAGAAACAGTACAAATTAGTGATATTATGCCAAGATGGTCAAAACAAGGTTGCACGATAAAAATCAAGCAAAACGGATGAAAAACGAAGATTCCACGCACGTTTGAAGATTCAAGGCATCAAAACAAGATTTGAAGACAAAAGTGCCCATCATCAACATCCATCTCATCCAAGATATTCGTTTTCATATTACGAATCCAACAAAAGAAGAATCAACAAAAACGGTCGAAGAATGAAGATTCTATGTACGCCGGAAGATCCAAACGATTCGTGCGAGACATCCAAAGATGGGAGACATATTTTTGGGATATCTTTACATCAAAGTCTTCATTTTTGAATTACGAATCCAACGCAAAAAGAATCAACGCAAACGGACGCATAACAAAGAAGATACGCGCGGATTAAGAAACGCAACGAAAGATGGTGAACCGGGGCGGGGGTGTGCCAGCCGCCGCCGGCCACCACCAGGCCGCCGCCAGCCACCTGGTGGGCGGCACCAGCTGCCTGCTGCCCGTCCCATTTCCGCTTTTTGGTCCTTGCGTGTACCCGGTGCCCCACCTTTCCATGTTTTTTCGTACCCGGTGCATCACCTTTCACCCTTTTGCTAATGTGTGCCTAGGAATGCTAACGTGAGCTACATTTCATCTATAAATAGCAGCCATTAGGCTTCATTTCAACACACACCTTCCTAGCTTACTTTCTCACTCTAGAATTAAGCTACAACTTTCTCTCTCTACATTCTTTCTCTAGATTAGTTTTAACTAGTATGTAAACTAGTTTAGAAGTTTAATTAGGAATAGAAGGAAAGTGTGTAACGCTTTGTAATCTTCGGAATACGCTCGGAATTGTGTCAATTAATTCAAGTTTATTCTCTCTCGCATTTAATCCTGACTCTTTCTATCCTTATCTATCTTAATTAATTACGTTTATATTGATTATGCTAGATTTAGTTATTGCCATGATTAGAGAGTAGTATACTTGTTGTGTTTGATTGTGATGTAGTTAATTAATTATGGGATGATTTATAATTAAATATTAAAGATCGGTAGTATCGCTTTGATCGTCTTATTGCATGTTCTTGTTTGATTGTTGCTTTGGATCATCATAGTGGTAAGAGATAAACGGTCTTAATTATCGTAAAGTAATATGATGGCCCCTATTCGACTGTTACTCGATATAGTACTGGAAACACTTCAAGGTGGAGTACAAATGTATGGAAGTCGAGGAACGACCGAAGGTAGTCGTATTACGAAACGGTACAATATTACAAAGTAATATGATGGCCCCTATTCGACTGTTATTCGATATAGTACTGGAAACACTTCAAGGTGGAGTACAAATGTATGGAAGTCGAGTACCAACCGAAGGTAGTTATATTACGGACTAACATATAAAATGAGAAATGTAGGTTCCATATAATCGGACCAAATCGAGTAGTTTGCTTGTATGTAAAAGCGGAAATTAAACACAACAAGATATGCAAGATTCAAGCTAGTAAATGACCACAACACAAAGATGTATGTATATATAATATCAACTAGTAACTACATACACTTTGACAAAGCACACAAAGAACAAAATAACACTATAAAGAAGTTTTTCTTTTTGAACAGTAGTGTTATGTGTTGTAGTGTCACATAAAATACAGGCTGATGAGCAATATATATAGTCTAATCCAGACATTCTGCGACACAAGCCTTGTGTCGCATAGAATGCTTCTGCGACACAATGTTTGTGTCGCATACAGTGACTCTGCGACACAATTCTTGTGTCGCAAGTAAAGACACTGCGACACAATGCTTGTGTCGCAAGACCATAAAATTGTAATTAACCGAAATCTAAAAACTGTTTAATACATAATTACAATATCGACATTAATACAGACTGAGACCAACTGACAGACACATTTAGATGTACCAACAAACTCCCCCGTGTCTTCAGCTTGGTCTTCAAAAATTTCTTCAATTTGCTTCAGTCTTCAAACCCATCCGCGTGGAAAGTTTCCTCCAGCGTGTACACCAAAGGTGAAGCATATATTGACAATTTTCTGAAATCGCTTCGCCAGAATCGTGTTGAACTCGTTGTCAGGGTTGTAGCGAATGCGACTATCGAACAGCTTCTTCATATCATCCTTTGACAAATTTATCAGGCTCATTGGGTCAAATATTCTGAATTCTGCTTTCGGTAAACCCCACAATGAAGTAGATCCAGTTTGAGGCACTGAATCCGGCACATAGACAAGAACGGCTTCGCCGGTGTGAGCATCCAGTTCCCAGTAGTGAAAACGTTTCAGAAGATTAAAGGGAATAGATTCCAGTGAGATTTCATGAAGACAATTAGCAGGAGGATAGTGATTTCTGACGATTGGCTGATTTGTCTTTGGATCAAGCTTTTTCTTGAATGTAAACCTTGTGCCCAGTACCGGTTTGACATAATGATATTTCTTCGATCGAATTTCTGCACGCATGATCTTTTGAATTGCATTTGCAATTCCATCTTTGTGAGGATTGATCAACTGAAGTTGAGAAAGACGAACAATGTCATAATTGTAGGTTCCATATATTCGGACCAAATCGAGTAGTTTGCTTGTATGTAAAAGCGGAAATTAAACACAACAAGATATGCAAGATTCAAGCTAGTAAATGACCACAACACAAAGATGTATGTATATATAATATCAACTAGTAACTACATACACTTTGAAAAAGCACACAAAGAACAAAATAACACTACAAAGAAGTTTTTCTTTCTGAACAGTAGTGTTATGTGTGTGTAGTGTCACATAAAATACAGGCTGATGATCACTATATATAGTCTGATCTAGACATTCTGCGACACAAGCCTTGTGTCTCATAGAATGCTTCTGCGACACAATGTTTGTGTCGCATACAGTGACTCTGCGACACAATTCTTGTGTCGCAAGTAAAGACACTGCGACACAATGCTTGTGTCGCAAGACCATAAAATTGTAATTAACCGAAATCTAAAAACTGTTTAATACATAATTACAATATCGACATTAATACAGACTGAGACCAACTGACAGACACATTTAGATGTACCAACAAGAAACCTAGTTTAATTAACCTTTCTAAATAGACTTATAAACTTCAAATTAATCTATCGCCTTTCCACCAATAAACGTGATTACAACACCTTTTTAACGACGTCCAATTAAAAGGTAGTCAGTCATTTGTGTCAATATAATTTGTCAAAGGTATGAAACTATGGAACCGCAAGGCTACATGGGGATTATCGTAGGACAAGACATGGTCAAGGTTTGAAGCGGTGGAACCACTTAAAGTGAGGAACACAGTGAATAATTTGGGGATTTATTGGATAGTCTTAAGCAAGGGCTGGTTTAAAGTCATAAATGAACCGTTTTAAATATACGAATCTGTTAGGATGACGAGGAATCGCTATATGATTCAGTTATGTCTAGTACCTTAAGATTTCGCTCCCGTTCATATGAAAGTATTATTAAACCATAATTAAGATTTTGTTTATTATTCTAAATACTTTGTAATGTTACCATAACCTAGCTTTCGGTGTGACATGCTAATGGGATTTTAATTAGTAGGGAGTCTAGTGTTTACATACAAGTATTCAAGAATGATAATTAACTAATATCTTTTAAAACAGTTTCTACAAATATCATCCCATAACTTAATTAACAAAGTCGCAGCAAATACTATCTTTATTTATCTGCTTTATCTTTTATTTTTATTTCGCTTTTATTTATTTATTTTCCTAAGTTAATACAAAAACCAAAACTCCCCCACTATCTTATAAACCCTTTACTAGTTTGAAAGCCCTCATCTACCACGCCTTAGTTTCAATTCAGTCGGTTTGAAGAACGACTCTAGGTCATACCTACCACTTGCTCACCCTTAGGATTAGCATTGTTAGGGAAAACTTAGGCCCCGCAATTACAAATTTAAAACAATCCACTGATGCCCGCTGCCGGTAGCCGGTGCAACGACAAGGGTTGAAATCCTTACCGACCGCTGGTGGCGCATCAAGTTTTTGGCGCTGCTGCTGGGGAACCAACTGTACGATCCTTAGGCGTTAAGAAGAACTTACTTACTAGTGAACCTTTAGGATTTTCTTAGACCCCTACGTCTTTCTTTAGTTTTTCTTCCTTTTACCACTTTTAGAAATTACCACCCCTATCCATTCAACTAATCAACCACCTGCCAACGAGACTATGACAGCTGCACATATCACTCTCGCTGAAAACTCTAAACCTTTGATTGAAGGTCGAGGAGGACCAATTGTCTATCCGAAAATTGGTAGAGGACCATTTGAATTAAAGCCCCATATTGTTCAGTTAGTCCAAAACCTTTGTTAATTCCATGGCCTACCAAATGATGATCCCAACTCACACCTTGACAAATTCATTTCCTTATCCAACTCCTTTAAGCCGATTGGGGTTAATCAGAACATAGTCTATCTATACCTATTTCCCTATTCACTCACTCTCAATGCAAAAACCTGGTTTGAGGAACTAGAAATCAACTCTATAACCTCTTGGGTAGAATTAGCAACCAAATTTTTGGCCAAATATTCTCCCCCATCAAAACAAGCCACGTTTAGGTCCAACATCATAAACTTCCGTCAAGTGCATGATGAATCAATCTACGATGCATGGGAACGCTTTAAGGGATTGCTTAAGAAATGTCCAAATCATTGTTTTGAGCGCTCAGACCAGTTGCGCATTTTCTACAATGGTCTCTTCCCACATCACCATCCTTCGAGGCAGTTTCATGAATTGTACGACCAATGAAGATTGGTGCCTTATTGAGGAAATGATAATGCACAACCGTGACTGGAACAGTGAAAATCACCTATCACTAGTGAATTCACCTACTACAATCGGGAATGAAGCTATCAAAACTCTCGCTCAGCAAGTGGCAGACCTAACTAAGGAGATCAAGGAATTGAAAAGTCAACCACAACAAATCTGTCAAGTTCAAACCTGCCTTAATTGTGCTAATCCAAACCACTCAGCCCAAATTCCTCAGTCTCATCTAACTTCACCCAATACTAACCATTCTCTTAACCCACCTAGGAATAGCCCACTAACTTACCAACCTCAACCTTTGGAACCCTCTTCCTCACAAACCTCTAGTTTTGACGACACCCTGATACAAGTCATTCTAGGACTCTCAGCTAGACAAGACCAAACTGATATCATCTTAAGAGATCATTTGACTTTGTTAAAAGCTTTAGAATCCCAATTAGGATAATTAGCACATCGTATTAACGCTAAACCTCAGGATAGTCCAACTAGTTGCCATAAGGAGGCTTCCCACATTCAAGACTCTCAGGTAGCACATAGCCCACCTACGATTTCTTCTTCGGTAAAGGAACCACCTATTGTCCCATCGATAATAGATTTAGAGTCTACGCCAAATAGGAAACTAAACATTCAATTTCCGGCTCGTCTTAAACAATGACCCGACAAGCTTAAGTTTTTTAAGCTTGATAGGAAATTCCTAGATACCGTATCTGAAGTTCATTCCAAAAAGTATTTCAGAAAGCTTCTTACAACCAAGGATACGGTACCCGAAGTACCCAATGTCCCGCTGAACGAGGAATGCTCAGCTATCTTGAAAAATACCGTTCCAGAAAAACTCGGAGACACCGGACGTTTTACTCTCCCCTGTTCTATCTACAATTCAGGCATCATCTGTTCTCTTGCCGATTTAAGAGCTAGTGTTAACCTTATGCCATACTCGCTTTTCAATCGGCTTGAGTTAGAAAATCTTCGACCTACAAAAATGACCATACAGCTTGTTGTCCACTAGGTCAAATACCCTAGGGGAATAGCTGAAAATATTTTAGTTAGGATTGACAAATTTCTTTACCTAGCAGATTTTGTAGTAATGGATATGCAGGAAGACGTACACATCCCAATCATACTAGGAATACCTTTCATGAATACGGCCAAGGCAATCATCAACATCTTTGTACAAACTATCAGCTTGCAGTCTCAGGGTGAAACCATCACTTTCCATATCGACAATCCTAATGCTGGAGACCAAGCCCATATGTACATGATCTCCATAAAAAAAGACCACAAAAGATGAAGAAACTGCAAAGTCAACAAATGAAAGGAAATCTAACAAGGAAATGGCAATCACGCCATATTTTCCGATTGACCTTCGACGAATAGGACAAAAGATGAAAAATGCATCAGCAAACAAACCAACGATGGAAGAAATAATCGGAAAGAGAAAGATAGAAGAAGAAAACAAAAGAAGCAGACCGCCAACTAATCTATTTACCACTGATGAAATGACGGGAAGCAACCACAACCATCCCACGAGAGGAGAAACACTGGAGGAATATTCCAAACGCACTGGATACCAACCATAAACCATTGAAGATCCCAAAGTGCTCATCCAAACATTCGACAAAGCAGTAGGAAGAATAAGGAGCACAATAAACCTTCTTACTCTTTCCCCTGCTGAACTGCAATTCTGTGAATAGCAAAAATGGACTTACGCTAGGATCTACAATGCCCTTAAAAGATCTAACATCCCATTCACCTCAACGCAATGGGAAATGTTAGGATCCATTAGAGCGCATATGAAAGAGACTACTGGACATCCGAGTAGTCGTGCCAATATCTTGACGATGAATGACCTCACATCATTGCTTGACTTGCTAAATAGAGAAGATCACCTTAGTTCTAAAGAAAGCGGATATATGGTTATCAACTCCACTATTGAAAAACAAGTTGAGTTATTGATTGAAGAACTTAGTGATCTCGTTTGGGAAGAATCAAGGCGCCAACGACCTTTTAGGGCCACACATGAATCACCACTTGATATCGCTACTTTTGTTACAATCCATCTATGGGAGATTCAATAACGGAAAAGTAACTCCAGAACGAAGTTCATATTCCACTCAGGATGCAAGGAGATACTTCGTCAGCCTACTCTAGTTTTCTCAGAATCCGACTTTCCATTCAACAACCATCAGCACCAGAAAATAGAGGACCTGTGCCGGAGAAGATTCAACAACCATCAGAATCCGACTTTCCATTCAACATCCATCAGAAGATTCAACGGAGACCCCAAGACCGAGAATTATGAAAACATAAAACTGCAATTCTTGGCGTTTGTATGCTCTCTCTGGCAAAACCCACTGCCAAGAGAGGTTGCTAAGACAGACACAACCACCATGACCGACCCTAGTAGGACTGTCACTAAAGCAGTCAATTACATCACCTTCAGACTTCACGGCCTTGTGAGGACAACTTCAGAGCATCTTCAGAACTACAAGGCAGAATTGAGAGATAGTCCATTTGAATTAATTACGACAATAGTCAATCATTTCATGAGAATCTATTCACCTCGATACACTTTTCCGCAACCTAGGGCCCACAACATCAACACAGTGAATCCTATGGATGCATCCATCTCCATCTAGCTAGGAGAGAATAAGTCGAGCTCTCGACTACTCGGGAGGCAACCTGTGTTTACATTTCTGCAATTTTACATTCCAAGAAGTGATGAAGTCTCCGACTATCTTTCACACTTGGATATACGAAGAAGACCGACACATCGAGTTTTTGGCGCCGCATCAAACATCAAGTTTTTGGCACCGGAATTAAGAAAAGTATATCCAACATGTTCACACCTACGAGACAAATCACAAAAGACTTGAAGAAATCGGAGCACACAATAGCAACGAAGGGACTCTATGGAAAATTCGGCAATCATGTGCTTCGGAGCACTCCTCATCATCACCAACAAGCTACATATATAAATGGGAAATACTTCTGTTCTAATCTCTTTCTTTCGTTTATAAATATACCATATCCACTATGCTTATCACTAAGTGTGGGATTCAAACCCAAAACACACTGCTGAAAGAATACGTCTTAGATGTTTCAATTTTTAAGTATGGGATTTTTCCCCAGTCAGAGCTTAGAATAACATCGAGGACGATGTTCCTTTAAGTGTGGGATAGCAGTAGTTACACTACTGTAAAATGGATAATGGTATATGCTTGATTCTAAACTCGTTGCTCTTTAGACCATCCTTCTCCAATAAGTAAACAAAATTTTTCAAAATTGAGTTAAAAATATGTTGAAAATGAAAAATTTTAGACAAAGAATAATTTACTTTGGGGAAGAAGGATAAATAAAATATGAATTCCTTTGGAAAATTAGTTTAGTAATCCCATAAAGAGCATCGCATGACTAGGCACACAACAAACCAACTTTCGATTCGTGAGGTACCTTGAGCCATATAAAGCATTCATTTTTAATGCTTCACTTCTTCGATTCCTGAGTGTGCCGATGTATGCGTTTAGAATCAGAACTTGCTCCTGTTATGCATTTCAAATCCGGATTGATGAGTAAAGAGGAGATCGAATCACTTCATTCTTAAACCCATCCATATACCCATAAATAAACATGTTATCCCTACCTTCTCGAAAGCATCCCTCAAACTTCATAGTAAGTCCCAAAGATGAAAGAAAAGAATTTACAAGGATATGACGTCAAAGATGAAAACCCAAGAAAGAAAATTCGAAGAAAAGAAAATCAATTGGAGAAAAAGACTCCTTCTGCAAACACCAAAAGAAAAGGGCGTCAATCCTCCCAAAAAATTCCAACTTCACAAAAAAAAGAAACCAATGAAAAACCAACAAAACCACCTCACACATCACCAACACTTCACCCCAGAAACCCTACATCACTTCCCTTAGAATGATTGTGGCTAGATCGACTTCGCGCTCACCAAAAAGGTAACGATTTGATCCTCGATCAAGCCTATGACGATAAATGATGCATGACTGGCGTTCAGAGTGATTGATAATACTAGAATAGGAAACCCTAAACACTTTGAGTGATTGGAGTGACCACCTTGAGAGGATCGCCTAGTCATGTATCCAAGATCAAAGATCAAAAGCATACTCCTAAAGATTACAACCTTGTTTTTCAAAGAACAAATATTTCATTTTTTTCCAAAACCCCCTTTAGTAAAAAGTTCCGCCTTAAAAGATTTCATTATCTGCTTATCTTTAACCATGTTGAAATTCGAGTTTGCTTGAGGACAAGCAAAGTTCTAAGTGTGGGATACTTGATATCGCGTAAAAAGTCACGTTTTTACTACCGATATCTCTCTCATTCTGGAACGATTCTTGGCATTTTAAACTTAGAAACAGTACAAATCAGTGATATTATGCCAAAATGGTCAAAACAAGGTTGCACGACAAAAATCAAGCAAAACGGATGAAAAACGAAGATTCCACGCACGTTTGAAGATTCAAGGCATCAAAACTATATTTGAGGACAAAAGTGTCCATAATCAACATCCATCTCATCCAAGATGTTCGTTTTCAAATTACGAATCCAACAGAAGAAGAATCAACAAAAACAGACGAAGAATGAAGATTCTACGTACGCCGGAAGATCCAAATGATTTGTACGAGACATCCAAAGATGGGAGACATATTTTTGGGATATCTTTACATCAAAGTCTTCGGTTTTGAAATATGAATCCAACGCAAAAAGAATCAACGCAAACGGACGCATAACGAAGAAGATACGCGCGGATTAAGAAACGCAATGAAAGACGGTGAACCGGGGCGGGGGTGTGCCCGACGCCGCCGGCCTCCACCATGCCGCCGCCGGCCACCTGGTGGGCAGTGTCGGCCACCTGCTGCCCATCCCATTTCCACTTTTTGGTCCTTGCGTGTACCCGGTGCGCCACCTTTCCATGCTTTTTCGTACCCGGTGCACCAACTTTCACCCTTTTGCTAATGTGTGCCTAGGAATGCTAACGTGAGCCACATTTCATCTATAAATAGCAGCCCTTAGGCTTCATTTCAACACACACCTTCCTAGCTTACTTTCTCACTCTAGAATTAAGCTACAACTTTCTCTCTCTACATTCTTTCTCTAGATTAGTTTTAACTAATAGGGAAACTAGTTTAGAAGTTTAATTAGGAATAGAAGAAAAGTGTAACACCTCCAAAATTCGTTGATTGAGTTTAGCGGAAGCATTTAGTTAAGTATGAGGAGTGCCACAATACACAGTACATGCATACGTACCATAGCTTATGATTACAATAGAACATAATATATATTAAGATGCCAAATGTAATAGTTACAAATTTTATGATTCATCGAATCGTATAAGTTGAAAAGTAATTAAGTTACAAAAGTAGATTTCGTAAATATGACTAAACAACTTAGTTATATAAAAGAAATCCAGTTGTCAAAAGTTGGCATCCTATTCCTTCGGGGGTCGCCTACGTTCCATGTGTGTAGGATGTCTTACACGCAGCTAATTCCATGAAAAACATAGTAAAAGTCAACAACGAGGTTGAGTGAATTCACAGGTTTTATGTTCACAATAATAGTTGGTTGTTTCAAAGCGTTCACAAACAGTTATCTTCATCACGATCAAATAAAGTTTCGTTGAATGTTATCCAAAGTGTACGTTTAGTGGGATGTAGCCCAAAGATGTAGTTACGTGGGATGTTACCCAAACTATAGTTTAAGATTCGTAGGAAAGTGGTATCCTATTAGTATTTGTAGGAATGTAAGTATCCTAATGGTTGTTCGTAGGAATGTCAGTATCCTAATAGTTGTTCGTAGAAATGTTAGTATCCTAATAGTTGTTAACGGATCCATGTCAGTAGGATCGAGTACTCATGTCAGTAGGGTTCGCCTAGTGAGGAGTGTCAGTGTCCCCTGTTCTACAAGTATAACGGATCCATATCAAAAAGGATCTAGTCCACATGTCAGTAGGGTTCAAATGGTAGGGAGTGTCAGTGTCCCTTGATCCATGTCAGTAGGATCTGGTCCATGTCAGAAGGACCCATCAGTTACCCAATCAGTTTCGTGGAAGCGTTGCTGGTCGTTCTCCAGCGTTTCCAAAATAAGTTTAATACGTTTACAGTGTTTGTAGTATGAAAACGTTAATTCATAAACATCAGTTTGTGTAACAGTTTAACAGTTCAATGTACTCTAATCGCTCGAGTAAAATTAGTATACAATCATGTATTTAAAATGTTTGACTATGTTTTCCACCCCTAGTTGAAAGCAGTAAAATGGTTAAAATGTAGGGGCTGTGAACTCACCTGTTGAGTTAAGTATGTTTGAGTGATAGCAAAGCCTAAAGCCCAAGAAGTCTAGTCGAAATCTCCTAACGCCCTATACGTATGAGATTTAATAAGTATGTGGAGGTCTAAGTTTAACCATCCATGCTAGTGTTCGTACAACCAAGTTATGCCCAATCGTTTGTTCGATGTTTATGTTTGAAGTTTCGAAAGTGTATACGACTCGTTGGTAATAGTTCGAAATCACAATTTCATTAAAATATGTGCGTTCGTATATCGTATCATATGTAGGTATACGTTCCCGTTTAAGTTTGATACTTGGTGCAAAAACATTTGTAAAGTTTCTGTTTTATGCGACACAAAGGTTTGTGTCGCATTCTTGCGACATCCGCAATTTAATGCGACGTAAGTATTTGTGTTGCAAATTCTGTGACAGACGTAGTTGTGTTGCAAGTATGCGACGTAGGGTGATTTTGCGACATAATGACTTGTGTCGCACCATGCGACATAATAATTTTTGCGACATAAGACATTGTGTCGCATAGTGCCTTAGGAAAGTGTGTAACGCTTTGTAATCTTCGGAATACGCTCGGAATTGTGTAACGCTTTATAATCTTCGGAATACGCTTGGAATTGTGTCAATTAATTCAAGTCTATTCTCTCTCGCATTTAATCCTGGTTCTTTCTATCCTTATCTATCTTAATTAGTTATGTTTATATTGATTATGCTAGATTTAGTTATTGCCATGATTAGAGAGTAGTATACTTGTTGTGTTTGCTTGCGATGTAGTTAATTAATTATGGGATGATTTATAATTAAATATTAAAGATCGGTAGGATCAATTTGATCGTCTTATTGCATGTTCTTGTTTGATTGTTGCCTTAGGATCATCATAGTGGTAAAAGATAAACGGTCTTAATTATCGTAAAGTAATATGATGACCCCTATTCGACTGTTACACGATATAATACTGGAAACACTTCAAGGTGGAGTACAAATGTATGGAAGTCGAGGAATGACCGAAGGTAGTCATATTACGAAACAGTACAATATTACGAAGTAATATGACGGCCCCTATTCGACTGTTATTCGATATAGTACTGGAAACACTTCAAGGTGGACTACAAATGTATGGAATTCGAGTAACGACCGAAGGTAGTTATATTACGGACTAACATATAAAATGAGAAACCTAGTTTAATTAACCTTTCTAAATAGACTTTTAAACTTCAATATAATCTATCGCCTTTCCACCAATAAACGTGATTACAACACCTTTTTAACGACGTCCAATTAAAAGGTAGTCAGTCATCTGTGTCAATATAATTTGTCAAAGGTATGAAACTATGGAACCGTAAGGCTACATGGGGATTATCGTAGGACAAGACATGGTCAAGGTTTGAAGCGGTGGAACCACTTAAAGTGAGGAACGCTGTGAATAATTAGAGGAATTATTAGATAGCCTTAAGCAAGGGCTGGTTTAAAGTCATAAATGAACCGTTTTAAATATACGAATCTGTTAGGATGACGAGGAATCGTTATATGATTCAGTTATGTCTAGTACCTTAAGATTTCGCTCCCGTTCATATGAAAGTATTATTAAACCATATTTAAGATTTTGCTTATTATTCTAAATACTTTGTAATGTTACCATAACCTAGCTTTCGGTGTGACATGCTAATGGGATTTTAATTAGTAGGGAGTCTAGTGTTTACACACAAGCATTCAAGAATGATAATTAACTAATATCTTTCAAAACAGTTTCTTCAAATATCATCCCATAACTTAATTAACGAAGTCACAGCAAATACTATCTTTATTTATCCGCTTTATCGTTTATTTTTATTTCGCTTTTATTTATTTATTTTTCTAAGTTAATACAAAAACCAAAACTACCCCACTATCTTATAAACCCTTCACTAGATTGAAAGCCCTCATTTACCACGCCTTAGTTTCAATTCAGTCGGTTTGAAGAACGACTCTAGGTCATACCTACCACTTGCTCACCCTTAGGATTAGCATTGTTAGGGAAAACTTAGGCTCCACAATTACAAATTTAAAAGAATCCACTGATGCCCGCCGCCGGTAGCCGGTGCAACGACAAGGGTTGAAATTCTTACCGACCGCTGGTGGCACATCAGGTCGTCTGAGATTAGTACCAAACTATCGGTCTCGTCCGTTATGGCCATACGGATATGTACGATAAGTGTTCTTGGAGAATCCCAGGTACTATGATATCTCAAGAACCACCGATCCTCATTGATATATATTGTGTTATTGAGATGTTATCTCATTAATATTACGTGTTTACGATTATCTTGTTGTAAGATTTGTTATCGCTAAGTTAGACTGGTGATTATATGTCTACTCACTTAGCATTGAGCTAACCCCCCACATTAATACTTCTTGCAGGTTAAGGATTTCTTATCGGGTGGGCAAGAAGTTGGATTGGATGGAATATTTGACAACCAAGCGTTAACTCTGATATATTTTAAAAAGAAATTGATGAATTTATATAACACCTTATCGTGGTTTTATTATTATTATTGTAATAGTTGTTGTCATGTTGGATATCAAGTTTTGTAAATAATATCATGTACATTTAAAATGATATATGTTTTAAAATACGCTTCCGAGTTAAAAATCATTATTATAATGGTTTACTAAATGAGAGGTGTTATAATTAATGTGGTAGAAAACATTATTTTGTTATGGATAGTAAAAACGGTGCAATTAAAAATCTTTGGGTTGTTACTATGAAAATTTAATTTAGTAAAGTAGAGTAAACCTTTACACTAATAGAAGGTCACTTAAATATTACCCTAAACTCAAAAAGTTATGTTATTAACATATATATCTTAAATTATAAAATATTTGAGTAACTTTTTTTAGTGTAAGTATATTTCTTAAATATTTTCCTTTTAGACGAAAATAGTGCAAATTTTCACACTAATAGAATAGTGAATACATTGAAGATGCTTTATACGTGCAATTTGTGTCGGCAAGTATTGAGTGATATCTTGTGTGGAGTAATTTATAGTTTAAATTAATCATGGTATTCTTTTGATCATTCCCTATTCAATTTATTATTTTCATTAGTATAGGATCATATTGAAAAGATTTTCTAAGCCTTATTTACTTCTTGTTATACCCTATATTAAGTTTTTTATGAACTACTTTATACATCATATTAAAGTATAAAGATATACATATTAACTGAATAGTCTATTGTATTCAAACTGTATTATTTCCAATAACCGCTAATATAAGATTTAACTTAAACATGTGAACATTTTAACAACTAAAAAAGAGTTTACTATGCTATAATATATTAAGCAGCTTATGAACAAATAATATTAAACACAGTTTAATTTTCAATGATATAACTCTTATTGATTTAATTAAAGTATTATTGATTAATTAAAGAATTACAATGTGAAATGAACAATTAAGCATATAAATCTAACTTAAATACACCTCCTAAACTGATGTTTATCTCTAACTTTCTACACAATCAGCTGCCTAAGATAAAATGTTTTGAGTATGAACAAAATGACTTGCTGGTTGTGCTCAACGAGAGCAAATGTACATTGTAAATGTTGTGTAATAAGTACAAATGTGAGAAAGACATTTACGTCGGACAAACATAATCTTTTATAATGTTCATAAAGTCTTATTCAAGCTTTTGACATTTCGCATTATTAATGAAAAATTTATGCTTCCTTGAATACTACACATATAACTTTACGTCAAATAACAAAAAAATGAATCAGTAAAAGCCTTCATGCTTTCGCAAATGTCATTTTGTACTTTGTTGTGAAGTTTTGTTGCACTTATTATTTTAAGAAAGTGCCTTCTAAATTCAACTATTTTTTCAAATATCTACTTAATAGTATCGAGATGTAGGCCATGAATCAATGATATATTTGTCAGATGTTGTTAATCTTTTGTTAGAGAAAATTACTCAAATGAACCAGTCAACACACGTTTTCGCTATATGTACCGTGTCAGAGATTTTTTTACAAAAATAGACCCGAAAATCACCAAAATACATTAATTCCTTCGGCAATTCGGTGATTTTTTGGGAAGCCAATGATTTATCGTCACGTGTATGAAAAATTCGCCAATTTTCTGAATAATCCACATAGTCACATAATGCATAATCGTCATGCCATCATGGAATTATAACAACCAATAAACCCTAATGAACAATAAACAATATCTCAGTAAACTAAACAGTCAATAACCAATAACAATTATGTTTACCCGTTGTAACCAAACCTGTTACAACTGGGTTGAACAGAGGATTACAATCTCACTCACCGAAATTCCCAGTCTCCGCTCAGTAGTCTAATATCACCGAGTCTTTGCTTGATCTGAAAACACAACAAAATAGTGAGTTAGTAACTCTTTTAAAATAATACAACTTATCCCAAAATATATCATATAATGATAATAATCACAATTATTAAACATACATCTTTATTTCATAATCAAATACATTAAGGTGTTATAAGTATCATAATATTAATGTACCGTTTCTTAGTTCCTTAAACATATATGTGTGTGTGTGTATATATATATATATATATATACATTGTAAATACAACATAATATTAAAACTGATTTGTTCTTGTTTTAATCCGTACCCGATCGACTTTCTTTCCAAAGCCGATCGACTGAACTCCCTTACCCGATCGGCTCACCACTTGAACCTATCGGCTAACATAATAATTTACGAGGCTTTTGTTCCGACGCAACTTTCTGTAAATGAGTTGTTCTATTTTAGCCGTATTCAACTTCAAGTAATATCAGTTTATAATTATCAATAACTTTACCATCACCATCTAAAATATCATCTATATCATATATTACCTATTTCATATCAACTCCACATATTTAATTAACCTAAACTCTAAATAATTTAATCACTAACCAATCTTGAAGAATCAACTAATAACTTGAGTTATTAACATTATATATCTACTAATCATCATCATATTATCATTCAACAACAATTTCAAACTCAATTTATTTTCTAATTCCTTAGCTCATACATATATATCAAAGTAAACTAACTTTTTGAACAATAACCCAAAGAATACTTACAATTGTGAAAGAACAAGAAGGATGATGATGATAATATCATGTAATTGTAAAACTTGAATCAAAACACCAATAATTTCCTTTAGATTTCTTTGATTAATTAGTTAGGTAAGTGATGCACCGCCAACGGTCGATCAGGTTTTACCCTGTCGTCAGACCGCCCATCAGCGGCAGCACCAGTAGGTTTTAATATTTGTAAATGTTGGGGCCTAAGTGTTACTAGTGCAATGTGGCCTAAGGGTTATATAGCAACGAGTATAACCTAGGGTCGTTCTTCAAAACCAACTGTATGGTGAACCTGAGTAGTCTGGGATGTCCGTTTCTAACTTAGTGAGGGAGTTTTAAAATACTTGGAAGTGGTTTGGTTTTATTTTTATAATTAAACTAATAAGCAATATTAAAAAAAAAATACAGGTAAAATAAATGAGATAGCAGTCAGGATAGAGAGGGTGTTTGTTGTGACTTCGTTAGTCGTACGTTGGGATGATGTTTAATTTAGATTATGAAATCGTCTCTAAAGGTTTGTATTTTATTTGTTTCAATTATATGTGGGGTAAGCACTAGTTCCCTACTGATCAATTTCTCGATCAATATGTCACTGGGTAACTAGGCTATCGTGATTCTAATCGAAGTAGGTTGCGCAACCCACAACACTGTCCTATTACGGTACAATGACCCTTTTCTGGATTGGAAATCTTGGGTGCATGAATAAGGTGGCAAACTAACTCGATGTCCGACCATTCTTAACCCCACAGGGATACTCAATTGAATAAAACATTTATGTATAAGACTTGGTTTGGTGCTTGATTACTTTCTATCGATGGGTTTGTAAAGTCCAGAGGTTGAAATAACCAATGATTCACAAAGTATAGAACCAATGACTTTTCCACGTTGTAATACACCAGTCGTGCTTCCAACGATATGTATTTAGTTGGTTTACGGTATTTACATTGATAATGGTCACTCTGGACTTATAAGCTAAGTTTGTATTTAAGTTCAGGAATTATCCATCTATGATATAAACCAGCCCTTACTTTAAAGTCCCAATAATTCCCTAGTTTAAGTACTGTGTACACTACTTTGATTGAAAACGGTATTTCCACAGGTTTAAAACCATACCATGTTTATTTAAAACACAGATAATTAATTACCTTTACTTAAGGTTAGCTACGTCTTAATAAAAAGGTTTTAATCATGTTCATTGGTCGAAAGGCGTTAGGTTAAAGTGAGGTTTATGATCATAGATAGAAAGTTAATCAAAGCACCGAGTTTTCACTAATAAAATAGTTTGAGACATTATTCCACAACAGATTGTGCCCATGACTTTCATAGCTTCCACATTCCATACTCCACACTTTAGTGATGTTTCCGACGCTATACAAATCAAAGTCGTATAACGTTACTTCCGTTGTTTCTTAATTACATCATCCCAACTAATACGGCTAACTACATCACAACAAACACGCAATATAACTACTCGCTAATCTTGGCAAATCCTAAATCTAGCTCAAAATAACAACAACATGCATTTTAATTAATAAGATAAAGGATAAATATAACCGTGAAAAGAGCGTAGCTGAATATAACTTGAAAGTATAGAGATAGAACTTCGAGTATGCTCTAAGTGATATTACAATATTACCCCTCTAGTAGCCCGGTTAAGTATTAACCGGAGACTAACTAGCCACTAACTATAGAAATTAAAATAAAAACCTAAATCTAGAGAGAGAGTAGTGGTATATGAGAAATGTGGAATGTAGAATGTGTTGATTTGATCCCATATATATACTAGTTGCTCAGCCATATTCCTCAGCCGTATTTCCACCTTCAAAATCTCAGCCGTATTTCCCAACCGTATCAAAATCTAACCTTGTACGGGAAAATCATAGAATACGGGAGAGATTGGCCGTATTCAGGAGGGACCAAGCCGTATACGGGAGAGATTGGATGTATATGGCTGGACCTTGGCCATATACGGTTGGGACAGGCCGTATACGGCTTGGTCTTGGCCGTATACGGCTGGGCTTGGCCGTATACGGCTTGGTTCTCCCGTATCTCGGTCTTCGGTTGCCTTGATTCTTCGTTTGGGCGTAACTTTCTCGTTAGTTGTCCGTTTTGAGTGTTCTTTATATCCACACGTTCGTAATTTCCTAAGAAAGAAAATGACATAGGTTAGAGGTCATAATTCCAAGCAGAACTCAAAAAGTGATAAAACACGTGAACGAGAATGCTTAAGATCGTTTGTGCTCTATTTTATTCGTTTTTAGGCCTTTTTGGTTGATTCTTGAAGCATCGTCTATATTTTAACCATCATTATGAAATTTAGTAATAAAATATATATTTTGAATGTTTTCATCCATAATTAGGCTAAAAAGGTGAGATAATAACGCACAAAAACTTTCTTTTTGCGTGTTATCAAATATCCCAAACTTAGACTTTGCTTGTCCTTAAGCAAAACTCAAATTTCTCATTTGCTTTCCCAATGAAAATATTTGAAAGTGTCAACGCATTATGGGTGGATCAAAATGTTAAGAGCAAACAATCTCATACACAAGTAACGTATCCTGGAAACTGAGAGAAAATAAGGTATTCGTTTCAGAAGCATGAAATAATTCTCTTGGGATATACATGACTAGGCGATCTCACCAGGGTGGTCACTCAATTCACTCAAAAGTGTTTCGGGTTACCTATCATTCTAATCAAATGAAATCGCTCAGAAGCCAGTCATGCAGCATCCATCGTCATAAGCTTGCTCGAGAATCATATATCCACCACTTAGGTGAGGACGGTGCTAATCATCCCAGAACATTCAGATGGGTTGTAATGTTTGGTGAGGGTTAAAGGGAATGGTCAGATGGGAAATTGGTTTTTAGTAAAAGGGTTTTACTTATCTTAGGCCTCTTTAAACTTATGAAATTTTTTATTTAGATAAACTTTTTAATGAAAACGGAAATGGATAACGATAAGGGAATGAGATAGCTATTTTGACTTCTATCTCTTTGAAAACACACGGAAGATTTTTAATATCTTTAGAGAGTAGAGCTTTTCGGGAGAATCGAAACACTTAGCTTTATTACATATTTTTCACTTCTTTTCTTTTTCTATATTTTTGGCTTAGAACTTCTTTGCCAAGGAATTTCTAAGGCATTTTTATTTTATTGCCCTTTTGAGATCCTTTCTTACTTTCATTTTTTCAATCTTTTAACAACTTTGAATTTACTTGGTGCCAATTTTTCGCACCACAAGATTCTCGATCCTTAAGTATTTATCATGGAAACGCACACGAGAAGTTATGAGTAAACACGAATTTGTGGATTTTTGAGTGAAAGCAAAAAGAATATCTAAATAGCATTTTTCAAAAATTTAAAAATTTCTAAGATAAGGTTTTGGTGGGTGTGGAAGTGAATGGGTTCAATGTTTGGGTTTTTAAAGAAACGAAAAGGCTAAGGCTCAACAGGGTTTTCTAGGCGAATCATCAACAATTAAAATGAGTGTTGGAAGGGTTTTTAGGCTTGAAGAGATATGTAAAAAGGGTTAAATCCTAAGGAATGTCAAGGTCCTCTGATGGCACCTATACCGCGTACGATACTCTACCAATGTGGTCTCGACATGTATAACAGGAGCAAGTTCTAATTCCGGATGCAAGCATCGGCACAAACTCATCAAACGAATAGTGAAGCATTAAAATTAAATTCTTTTCATGGGCTTAAGATACCTCACTACAAGTATGGGTTATATGTGCCTAGCCATGCGACGCCCTTTTTAGATTATTATTTCAGCTCAAGAAATTCCTAACTTATTTAATCTTATTTTCCAAAATACACTACTCATATATGAAAATTATTCCCCTCAAGACATTTTAACTCAAAAAAAAAAAATGAAAATTTTTAAGCAAAAGTGAGTTTTTATGAAAATTAAGCCAACTGAATGAGTGGCATATCCACTGTCGAAGTTAGGCTTATGAATTTGAGAAACATTTTTTGAGTTTGCTTTTGGAAATAAGAATCTAACCTAAGGTATTCTATACCGCTATCCCACACTTAGAGGAACATTGTCCCTAATATTATCTTGAGTTGAGATTTTATTGCAAGTAAAATCCCACACTTAGAGTTTGAACATATCGGAAAATGTTTCTCAAGTGTTTGTTTTGCGTTGGAATCCCACACTTAGTGATAAGTTTAGGATATGGCATAAACTACTTTGAAAAATAAAGCAAAATAATAAATATCAAAACAAGGATAAGAATGAGAGAACTCCCCTATCAAGGTGGTTGAAGGAGGCTGAGAGTCTGAAAATATGCTGCCTTTGAAGAAGAGTACTTCCCAGATATCCTTCTTGTGGCAGTTCCATGAAGTTCATTCGGCCTTTTGGGAAGAGCACTTGGTATAAGATGGCTCAATTCTTCATTTTCTCTACTACTTTCTCTCGTGTGAAAATATCTCGTAAGTGTGAACAAGTTGGATATACTTTTTGACCAACTTCTCATTTTATAGCTTTTTACCGAGAGAGTGTCACTATTCCAGAATGTGAAAAGATGTTTTCTATTACAAATCATTTGTAACACATGTGTTTTTAAATGAGTTAGAGCATAATTCATGAAAGTAGCATGAAAGTACCTCAAATGCTCGAAACACATGAATTATCATTTTGAAAATGTTTCCTATATTCTGGAATTAGTGATGTGGTAAAAGCCGTTAGTGTAAAAATGAAGTGGTGTTTTGAAAGCATTTGTATATCCAAGTGTGAAAGATAGTCAGAGATATTTCACTTCTTGGAATTTAAAAACAAAAATACTACTAATACTAAAGGATATTTATTCCACGGGTTGCCTCCCGAGAAGCGCTTCTATTTATAGTCGAGGGCTCGACTTTCTTCTTTTAGTTCAGGTGTTGGAGGGGGCTCCCAGGGAAATTGATGGTGATGTTATGGGCCCTAGGTTGTGGGAAAGTGTAGCGCGGAGGATAGATCCTAAGGAAGTGGTAGACTATGGTTGATATTAGGTCTGGTGGTTCCGTAGTATTCATTTTGAAGCTTTAGATGTGGTCTGAGGCAGTTTTGGAGAGACCTAGCAATCCGGAAGTGATGTAATCAACTGCCTTATTGACTGGCCCATTCGGGTCTGTAATCATGGTTGTTTTGGTCTTGATCACTTCGCCAATTGGATGCTTTTGTCTAATAGAATCCGTAAATTCCAGGAACTTCAACTTCAGATCTTCATATTCTTCAACGTAGGGATCTCCTCTGAATGTGGTCACTGATAGGCATAAGCTTCTGATTAGCTTGTGCTGATGAAGGGTGAATGGAAAGCCAGAGTCTTTGAAGATATGAATCAATTTGTTGAATATCTCTCGATACCCTGCACGGAAGAAATACTCTGGTTTCTTGGCGCTTTTCCCATGGAATATTTCATGTAACCGAGTTATCACATAAGTGGCAACATCGAGTAGTGACATATCTAGAACAGTTATGGGATGATTACGCTTCCTTTCAACTAAACTGATGAACCTATGCTCCTCGATTAGCAACTCGATATGATATTCGATAGTGGATTTGATGACAAATCGATCACTTTCTTTGGTGCATAGGTGATCTTCTCTTGCTAGTAGATCAAGGAATATCCGAAGAAAACTCATTATTTTGGTGTTAGCATATCTCCTAGGGTTTCCAGTAGCTTCTTCTTAGTATTTCCGGATAGAACTCAACATCTCTCTTTGTCTTGTGGAGTAGGGAAATGCTGAACCAATTAGAACATCATATACTTGGCGGTATATTTGTCTTCGTTCAATATAGAAGAAAATTTCTCTTGCGTTATTCCTTTCTTCATTGAGCTGAGATTTGAGTGTCTCACCGAATATTCTGACACCATACCTAAGAATGAGTGGATCTTGGGTTCCATTGCTAGCGAGATGGATATTGGCCGCTTCTTCAATAACCGCTATTAGCCATTTTTGGTGTAAGGAGTATTCAATAGTGTAATTTCTAATAGCTGCTATCACGATGCGAGGGTCTCCATCATATTTATTTATCACATCAACCATCTTTTCATAATTAGAGACGATTAGGATACAGACGGTTTCTTGAGATAAAGTAGGTGAATCAGGCAGTTCTGGAGAAGCAGGAGGTGGGATAAAACGGATATCACCAGGTATTTCTCTCCAGTCACTATCCATGGTAGGAGTATCATCCTTATGTGCATTAGGGAACTCAACTATCTTGGATAGTGGCTGGGATTTGTCAGTAAACTGGAATATCGTGTCAGAAGATAGCTTTAGTGTCGCTATCTCAATGCCCTCCTTGTCATGTGAATCAGAGTCATCGGACCCAAATATACCTCCTGTCCTAAGTTGTAGTTGAGGTTATGATGAAGCAAAGGCTTGAATCCCTTGAGGAGCTATATGTGGCTGTAGACTTGGTAGTCTACTTGCTTTGTAATCCGAGATCTTCTTCGAACTGTGTATGAAAGTTCGCTCAACGTCTTCTAGATCGTGTAGTCGAGAGTTGGTGAGTGGATTTTCTGGATCCAAGACAGGATTAAGGAATCATTCCAGGATATGAGCAACATTGTGAGAGTAACCATTGGAAGTGTCTTCTTCATCCTCTTTCTCTGCTTTTGGCTCTTCTACCTGCTTAGCTTCTGGCTCGGAGGTCTCATCTTCTGATGTAGCTTGGATAATAGAGACAGTATATAGTTTACCATTCTCCATCGAAGCGCAGTCAGTTTGATCGATCTTGAATGTGATGCTTTCTCCATTAGCGCGTAAGCTGATAGTCTGTAAGTGTACATCAATGACAGCTCTGGCCGTGTTCAAGAAAGGTCTACCCAGGACTATAGGGATGTCTATATCTTCCTGGATATCCATTACTACAAAGTCGGTTGGGAATAGGTGTCGCACCCCCAAATTTACTGTGCGGAAGCGAATCGGGTCGGGGCGCGACTAATCAAATATCACAAGCACATAAGATAAAAGTGAACGACTCTATATGCGTCGTTTACTGCTTACATTGATATAATAAAGGTTTACAATGTAATAATGTTTACAAAAGCTCGTAATTAATGTTTAGAGATTCTAAGGCATATCTAGTTTACAAAATGTAGAAATGCAGGGAAATCTCCCGGTGTCTGTATACGGTCGTGTGATGTGCATAACCCATGTGTTTGTACTATGTATTGTCCTCGTTCCAAGCTTTCAAGCCTTGTCTCATGACGGTGTAGTCGAGCAGCAAGCACTGGAACGGTATGGTAGATGGGTTCTTGTGTATACGGGGAGATGTCCATTGGGTCAGCAGGAATCTGTATGGCTTCCTCAGACCTCCAGGTGTTCAGAGTTGTGGGAAGCCAATCCCACTTACGAGGGTAAGTTGGATAGTCCGCCCTGATTGTGGTGTTACCAGTGTGGTAAGGGCTAACTCGAGCTGAACTGTTACCCCTTCGTTGATGTCGTGTGACTCTTGCCTCCCCAGTGAAATAATAGAGAGGTTCAGTTGAAGTTTGGGGTAAAGCGGTTAACTCCTCTACAGTTGGGTAGGTTTGAGTTTCGTTGTTCGTGTCTGTCGGTGCTAGAGGAGGGATGTCTGCCATGTCTGTGGCAAGAGCGTTCAGTAAGTATTGTGAGGCCTATATATATAACATATAATATATATCCTAGTGTGTCTAGCACTTAACAAGTATAGGTCCGGTTTCTCTTATGGTCAGAGTCAACTAATGTATCCCTATTCCAGCATAACTAGTCCAAGCCTTACATCATCTTTATTTAATTGTACATAGTTGATCAGGCTATGTTAAATTAAACTTGTATGATGTAACTCTTGAACTAACCATACTTAACAGAAAATACTACCTAACGGTCATAGTCTAGGCCCACTAATGCAACCTAGTTCACTACAACCTTAGGCTCTGATACCAATCTGTCGCACCCCCAAATTTACTAGTGCGGAAGCGAATCGGGTCGGGGCGCGACTAATCAAATATCACAAGCACATAAGATAAAAGAACGACTCTATATGCATCGTTTACTGCTTACATTGATATAATAAAGGTTTACAATGTAATAATGTTTACAAAAGCTCGTAATTAATGTTTAGAGATTCTAAGGCATATTTAGTTTACAAAATGTAGAAATGCAGGGGAATCTCCTGATATCTGTATGCGACTCGAGTAATAATCCTGAACAGATCTACTATTGCTGAGTACCTGAGAATACATACTAAAATGTCAGCTAAAAGCTGGTGAGCTCACAGGTTTGTATAGATAAATATGATGTGTGAACCATGAGATTTAATATAATGATTTGCAATCAAGCAAATAAAATAGATGTATATCACTGCCATGAGCCCATAGTTTGAGCTTAACTGAGGTGTCAGGATCACAACCAAGTGCCTGAGCGAGGGTGCCTCCCTTCGAGTGCCTAATCTACACTCGTATGAACAAATGCTAATGCGTCTGTTTGACCAGTTAGTGCATGCTAACCCGGACGGGGATTGTCAATCCCATATGGTACCATACACTAACAATCGCACTAAATCCATATAAACAAACTATGTAGTGGAGGGCTTTAAAATGATTAGTAAAAACAACTCATGCAGTATATATCGAGGTTTAGTACTCATGTCCACATGTAAAACAACCGAGTATGTATTCCCACCCTGGGAGTAAAAACTGTAAAAAGTCGGGGCTATGAGACTCACTTGAGTCTGGTGTGTTGCTATCAAGCAAGTATGATGTTGCACAAGGTGATGTTGTCCCAAGACTGTAACCTGCCGGGCGTTCAAAACGCGCAAGGTTATAAGTATATGTAGACGTCTCAAAAGACCGTCCATGCTAGTTGTTCATCCAACTAGTAATGTCCAAATAATTTGGTTGTTTGATTGATTAGTTTGAGTTTTGAAAATATGTACGGCCCATTGGTGACGGTTTATAATAATAATCCAAAAGTGTTATTATTATATGTTTTTGCTGTGTTGTATACTTATCAATGTATTTGTTGTTGATTGTCCAAATATTGTATCAATGTATAAGGATTGTCGGAATTATCACTCATGCGACAATAAGGATTGTCAGGACTACGATTTATGCGACAATAGGGATTGTCAGAATTAAGATTCATGTGACAATAAGGATTGACGGAATTATTTCTTGCGACAATAAAGTTTATGACAATGCTGTTTTATACAACAATAGAATTCTCGGAGCACTGTTCATGCGACAATGAATTCACGGATCACGGTTCATGCGACAATGGCATTGTCGCATGGGATTTTAAGTTTTCATTTTCGTCTAAGTGTTCATCTTCATCGACTTGGTCAAACGTGTTAGGTTTGACCCGAAACTTTTAGGGAAGTCTTAAACATGTTAAATGAGCTTTATAAAGTTGTCTTTTACGTTTCATGGTTAACTCGAAGTGTCGGTTTGGAAAAATGACTAAAACAGTCCCTAGTTTAATAGTTCCAGATTTTTACTCAGTTTTGACTCACGATTTCACCCGTTTCTATTCCGATTCAAGCCTAACCAAAAATCATACATGTTCTCCTATATGTCTAGTATAAATCTGCACTTTATGGTAGTTTTATAAGTTTATTTACTATTTTTAGAAAAAATAATCATGAAGGGTGGTTGGTTTTGGTTCAAAACCGACATTTGTTCAAAGACCGAAATATACACAAAAATCCGTGTATTTCTGGAAGTAACCAAGGAAGAACTTTTTGAAGTTAACAAAATATTTGAAGTTTTGGCACTGGTCTCATACATTTTAGTGATATAGAGCTCAAGATATGGTCTCGAGAAGGAAGCAGATGTTTCTGTCCGCCGAAACAGTAATGTGCACCTTAACGGAAATATTATTTTAAAATAGCAAACGAAGTCAATATGTTCCAAAATTGGTGTCGTTGGAAAGATAACATCACGAACTACATTTTAGGCTTAAGAAACGTCCATTTTAGCCAAGAGATGAATTTTATAAAAATCGTGGGAATTGACCATTTTTCTGGACAGAAAGTGGTGTGAATATAAGTTCATGAAAAACGAGTTTTAGCTTATATTTTGGACATAATCTTGTTAAATGAGCAACTAGACATGTTAATAAGTAGTAACTAAGTAATTCTAACAAAAGATCAAGAGTTCTTACAAGAGAATCAAAGATCTAGTGTTGAAATGCAAGGAGGACGCGATAACCAAGCTTTTCCTTCGATTTTCTTCAAGAATTTGATGGTGGATGATGATGGTCTTTGTGGTGGTTGAATGGTGGTGATTTGGGGCTGTGGAAAGGGCAGAATTTTCGTGGGTGGAGGAGTGGGAGAGAAGGGATTGGGTAAGGAATGAGAGAAGAGGTAGAGTGTGGGTTTGGAAATGGGGTATGGTGATGTTTGATGATTATTGAGTCGAGGAAGTAAAGAAAATGGGGGCATGGCCTCATTTTCTGCAGATTTTAGTGGGCTCTACTCCAAGTGGGTGCCTAAATTGTTTCCGCAAGGTTGCACTCCGTGCGGTGATCGTTTACCCGTACGTTTTGACGTTTGTTTAGGTGTTAAACGTTTGACACGCGTGTTTACCTAACGATTGAAATCTCGATATTTTTAACTTGAAGTAATACTTACTATTACTTAGAAACATTTATAAAAATGTTATTGTGATGTGTCGGTAGTGGTTCGCGGAGTCGTGTTACGATTAATAAATCGCGTGACGTTTAAATCAAACGTTTTTGTTATCGGTTTGAAACACGATACTTCAAGTAAATACTTACCATCCAAAATGATATATTGTAATTTATAAAATATATTTTGACGTTTATTTGATTGTCGGACGCGTTTTACGCGTTTTTGGTCGTTTATGTGCATTATATACAATACGAAATGCTTATGAAATATTATCGCAATAATATTTGGAAATAAGTATGTTTATCAAATAATTTCATATTATTTAATAAATTGAGTTCACCAACGTCCGTATTAATGTATCGGGATCCGCCCGATATGAAAATGCACGATTGAACATAATCGCGTACGTGTATATATATTCCCATATATATATATATATATATATATATATATATATATATATATATATATACTGATACATACAATTAGCCTAATCCAACACTAATTACATGTATTAGCAGATGATTAGGAACTAATAACTAGCCCTAATTTGTCGGGTGTCACAATAAGAATTCTTTTACCTTAACCATGATGTTCTCAGCTATTCCCTTAGGGTATCTAATTGTTTGGTCTGCTAGCTGGACACTCATTTTAGTGGGTTTAAGGTACCCTAATTCAAGCCTTTTGAATAACGAATACGGCATGAGATTGATACTTGCTCCTAGATTGGCTAGAGAGCGAATATTGCCGGAGTGATTAATGGAACAAGGAAGGGTAAAACGTCCGGTATCTCCTAGTTTTTCCGGTAGACTATTTTGAACGATAGTTGAACATTGGGTACTTCGGGTACCTTGTCCTTGGTTGACATAAGTCTCCTAAAATATTTAGAATATATAGGGCTGGGAGGTTTTCTAGACGCGGTGTCTAAGTTTTTACCGTTAGGATTGAAAGCTTCAGGATGTTGATTTAGACGTCCTGGAAATGGTATGCGCACCTTTTTCTTAGGAGTCGGAGTAGACTTCTTCTCAACTCTCTGTGTGACAGAAGATTGTTCCTTTACCGTAGAAGGAACTAAAGGTAGGCTTAGTGCCACCTTGAAGTCTTGGTCGGTTACTTGGTTGGCTTGGAGGGTATTACTAGGCAGACTACCCTGAGGTCTAGTGTCGATACATTATGCTAGCCGACCTACTTGGGTTGCAAGACTATGTAGTAAGGTTAGTTGCTCGCCTAAGATGAGATCAGTTTGGTCTTGTCTAGCCGTAATATTTTGGATGATTTGTGTGAGGGTGTCGTCTGGACTAGTAATTGGCCTCTCAGATGCAGGTTCAGTTAGAAATGGTGGTTGGCTATAACCAAGTTGAGGTTGTTGTGGGTGGATTAAGAATGGTGGTTGAGTTGGTGGATATTGGTTTGGTCTAGGAGAGGTTTGAGTATAATCAGGTGGACGTGGATGAGTTTGGAACTGGTCGTAGTAAGCTTTGCCATCAACATGATCTTCATACTCAACTTGTGGATTGGTGCAGTTCAGGTAGGAGCGAACTTGGTAGACCTGTTGAGGTAGCTTCTTCAGCATTCCTATTTTCTTGGTTAGCGTTCCGACATGTTCCACGAGAGATTTGATCGCCTCAGTTTGCATGGGATTGGTGGCGAGCGGTGCCGATAATGAGGAGTGCTCCTCAGTCCAATCATTGTGATGCGTGGTCATTGTCTCTATCAGTTTACAAGCTTCGTCATCCGTCAAGCGCGTAAAGTCGCCTCGAGCAGCGGTGTCTAGCATTGTCTTGTGATCGGGAGCAATACCATGATAAAGTGTGCACAACTGGGTAGATCGTTTGATTTGGTGGTTAGGACATTTCTTGAGCAAACTCTTAAATCTCTCCCACGCATTGAAGATTGATTCATCATGAGACTATTGAAAGTTCATGATATCTTTCTTCAACTTGGTTTGTTTGAATGGGGGAAAGTACTTGGCTAAGAACTTAGTTTACATTTCCACCCATGAGGTGATAGAACAGGTGTCTAATTCCTCAAACCAAGTTTGTGCATGAAGAGCAAGAGAATAGGGGAACAAATATAAGTGGGTTATATCTTGCTCAACCCCTTTTTGCTTGCAAGATTCGGATAAGGCAAGAAATTTGTTGAGGTGGGAGTTGGGGTTATCGTCCGGTAATTCGTGGAATTGGCAGCGTTTCTCGATTAACTGCACTACATCGTACTTCAGTTCGAATGATGCTCCATCAATCTCCGGGTAGCGAATGGGTCCTCCTCGACCTTCTATCGAGCGTTTTTTGCTATTAGCGGGAGTGACGCGTGCAGTGGTTGTAGGATTGTGGGAATGTGATGACTTTTCTTGCCGGATGGGTAGGATGTCATCTTCGGGATAAGGGAAAGGAAGGGTTGAAAGAATTTTTAGGGGTTTAAGAAGGGAAAGCCATCCTAAGGGTTCACTAAGAAGAAAGTCCATCTGGACGCCTCTGGACCTTACAGTTGATTCCCCGGCAGTGACACAAAAAATTTGATGCGCCCCCAACGGTTGATCAGGTTTTACCCTGTCGTCGAACCGTCCGTCAGCGGTGACACCAGTGGGTTTTAATATTTGTAAATGTTGGGGCCTAAGTGTTACTATTGCTATGTGGCCTAAGGGTTATATAGCATCGAGTATAACCTAGGGTCGTTCTTCAAAACCAACTGTATTGTGAACCTGAGTAGTCTGGGATGTCCGTTTCTAACTTAGTGAGGGAGTTTTAAAATACTTGGAAGTGGTTTGGTTTTATTTTTATAATTAAACTAATAAGCAATATTAAAAAAAATACAGGTAAAATAAATGAGATAGCAGTCAGGATAGAGAGGGTGTTTGTTGTGACTTCGTTAGTCGTACGTTGGGATGATGTTTAATTTAGATTATGAAATCGTCTCTAAAGGTTTGTATTTTATTTGTTTCAATTATATGTGGGGTAAGCACTAGTTCCCTACTGATCAATTTCTCGATCAATATGTCACTGGGTAACTAGGCTATCGTGATTCTGATCGAAGTAGGTTGCGCAACCCACAACACTGTCCTATTACGGTACAATGACCCTTTTCTGGATTGGAAATCTTGGGTGCATGAATAAGGTGGCAAACTAACTCGATGTCCGACCATTCTTAACCCCACAGGGATACTCAATTGAATAAAACATTTATGTATAGGACTTGGTTTGGTGCTTGATTACTTTCTATCGATGGGTTTTTAAAGTCCAGAGGTTGAAATAACCAATGATTCACAAAGTATAGAACCAATGACTTTTCCACGTTGTAATACACCAGTCGTGCTTCCAACGATATGTATTTAGTTGGTTTACGGTATTTACATTGATAATGGTCACTCTGGACTTATAAGCTAAGTTTGTATTTAAGTTCAGGAATTATCCATCTATGATATAAACCAGCCCTTACTTTAAAGTCCCAATAAATCCCTAGTTTAAGTACTGTGTACACTACTTTGATTGAAAACGGTATTTCCACAGGTTTAAAACCATACCATGTTTATTTAAAACACAGATAATTAATTACCTTTACTTAAGGTTAGCTACGTCTTAATAAAAAGGTTTTAATCACGTTCATTGGTCGAAAGGCGTTAGGTTAAAGTGAGGTTTATGATCATAGATAGAAAGTTAATCAAAGCACCGAGTTTTCACTAATAAAATAGTTTGAGACATTATTCCACAACAGATTGTGCCCATGACTTTCATAGCTTCCACATTCCATACTCCACACTTTAGTGATGTTTCCGACGCTATACAAATGAAAGTCGTATAACGTTACTTCCGTTGTTTCTTAATTACATCATCCCAACTAATACGGCTAACTACATCACAACAAACACGCAATATAACTACTCGCTAATCTTGGCAAATCCTAAATCTAGCTCAAAATAACAACAACATGCATTTTAATTAATAAGATAAAGGATAAATATAACCGTGAAAAGAGCGTAGCTGAATATAACTTGAAAGTATAGAGACAGAACTTTGAGTATGCTCCAAGTGATATTACAATATTGTCACACCCCCAATTTCATGCTTTGCGGAAACGATTGTTTTTGGGCGTGACTAATCAATTATCAAGCATAAAGATTAAGCAAGCGACTCTAAATGAGACGTTTTAGAAAATATATTACATTACAAAAGTAGTACAAAGTTTTAAGTCATAAGTGTACATCATTAGCGAGTTCGCAAAATGATTCAGAAGATTTTAAATACATAATCAAAGTACAAAAGATAATGCAAGTAAAATCTTCATAAGTGTGTATGCATGCGACTCGTACTAGCTTAGCATAATGGTAGATCCTGCTGGGCCATCCTACTGTGGCTGCGTACCTGAGAATGCATTATTAAAACGCGTCAACCAAAAGGTTGGTGAATCTCACAGGTTAGTAGTATATAGTAATAAAAAATCCAGTATAGTTCAATAAGTAGAAACAATTACACCACGGTAATTAAGTAAGTAATATCAATTACACAACGGTGATTCGGTAAGTAAGTATCAATTACACAACGGTAATTAGGTAGTAAGTATCAATTACACAACGGTAATTTAGTAAGCAAGTATCAATTACACAACGGTAATTTAGTAAGTAAGCATCAATTACTCCAAGGTAATTAGGGAAGTAAGGTCGGTGTATCTTGCCGTGAGCCATCATAGTCGAAGCTTAACCGTAATTTTGCCCCTCGTGAGTGCAACCCAAAATCACTCATATGTAACGAGTAGAAAACACCTGTTTATACGAGTAACGGTTCGTGGTGGCGCTACCACCCCAGGTGGGGATTGTCAGTCCCATATGGATCCATATACTAAAACTCGCGCTTATCCCATAACTAACAACTATGATTTCAGAGGCCTTCATTGGATTAAACGGAAACTCATGCAATTTGATATACCGGTAAGTAGTAATTCAGTATCGTAGTAGAACAACAAGTTTGTAAGTTCGTACAGTAGCAAAGTAGTAAATCAGTAACGTAGTAAAACAGTGGCTCACTTCGTTTGTAAAGTAGCAAGGTATCAGTATCGTAGTAAAACAGTGAGTCACTAAGTTTGTACAGTAGTAAAGTAGTTCATCGGTAAAATAGTAAGTTCATGGAGTAGTAACTCCGTAAAGTAATAAACCCCAAGGGTCGCCAAGTCGTAATCAGTAAGTTTGTAGTCCAGTAAGTACAAGTAAGTAATCAATACATTTATACATGTATTCAAGTACAACAAGTAATGCATCTCCCCCAAAACAGTAAAATGGTAAAAAGGGGCTGCGAGACTCACCTGAAGAGCAAGCAATCCTAAAGTACGTGAGTTGTTCCAATGGTAATCTCCTAATATCCTAAACATGTGAGATTATAACGAGTAAGTGGATGTTTAACTAAACCATCCGTATAAGTGTTTGTGAAAAGGTATACGGCTCGTTGGTGACGGTTTGTAATAATAATTCCAAACTATTATTATTATACATGATTTGTTGTACTTATAAAAGTAGATGTGTTTCGTGTGTAAGTCGTATTGTATGAGTTTAGTTGTTACTCAAGTTCATCCCATCCGTTACATTTTATTTCATGAGTTACGAAATTTGGTACGGGTCCGAAAACTGAAATAGGCCATTTTCGACCCCTAGACGACCCCGAAAGGCCTAAAACTTCCTAGGCTATGGTACATAGCCTTGATCATTGGGCCATTTTCGAGTGACCGTGTGACTTTTAGCCCAAACCGTTATAGTAAATTTTTCATCGAGAAGCTACCCTGAAAACACTTTTAACCCAAACCGTTATAGTTAATTCTTCGGCATTTTTACAAAAACTGTTCTGTTTGAGTATTCCAGCCGTTCGGCTGTGAAGGTCCAGCCGTTCGGCTATGGAAGACCTAGCCGTTCGGCTGAGAAGTCCTAGCCGTTCGGCTCAACAACAACTAGCCGTTCGGCTCAGTTGTGTGAGCCGTTCGGCTCATTAAAGCTAGCCGATCGGCTAGCCTAGGCTAACCGATCGGGTTAGTTTCCTGCTCGTGTTCTGCTCTGTTTTTTAGTCCGAATCAACACTAGGTTTTTGCTATGGTTCAAGCTATAATCGTTTATCTATGTTGAATAACAACATTATACAAGTTATATACGTATTGTAAGCACCAAATTAAAGGAAGTTTTTGAGTGTTCTTACAATTTAAAATTTGAAACCATAAGGATGATGATGACGATGTTCACGATGATGATGATGATCCAAGAGGAAGAAGTAGATGATGATGATGATGATGATGTTATTGATGTTGTTGTTCTTGATTTTGAAAGGGATCGAGAGTGAGCAGAGGGATAGAGAGGAAGAGATGAAGAAAATGAAATGAAAAGGAAGAAGGGTGTGTTTGATGTAGCCGGCCAACTCCAATTATTGGAGTTGGTTGGCTCCCGCTTACGGTAATAAATATCCGTGTTCTTGTACCCGATCGAAAAGTAGTATAATCTTTTTAAATGATAATTTTCTAAAAATAGATTCGTATAAGTTTTTAATTGAAATATTTTATAAAATGTTATTACGGAGTTATACAATTGTATCTTTATTTTACTTAAAACATACGGATAGTTTTACGTGTCCAAAATGTATTTAGATTTCTAACGGAGTAAATAATTATTATTCTTGACGATAATACTTTATTTGAAAGTGTTTTTCACCAACATCCGTATTTAACATTACGCGTTCTTTCATATTTGTTTGTATGTGATTAAATAATCGTTATGTTATATATATATATATATATATATATATATATATATAAATACATATATAATATCCAATACTTTCGTATTATCTTGTACTAAGTACTAAGGTTAAGTATTACCCCTCTAGTTTAAATTAGTCGCTAATTTTGACCCTTTTTAACCAGGTGTCACAAATATTACCCCTCTAGTAGCCCGGTTAAGTATTAACCGGAAACTAACTAGCCACTAACTACGAAAATTAAAATAAAAACCTAAATCTAGAGAGAGAGTAGTAGTATATGAGAAGTGTGGAATGTAGAATGTGTTGATTTGATCCCATATATATACTAATTGCTCAGCCGTATTCCTCAGCCATATTTTCATCTTCAAAATCTCAGTCGTATTTCCCAATCGTATCAAAATCCAACCTTGTATGGGCAAATCATAGAATACGGGAGAGATAGGCCATATACGGGAGAGATTGGCCGTATTCAGGAGGGACCAGGCCGTATACGGGAGAGATTGGCCGTATACAGCTGGACCTAGGCCGTATACGGTTGGCACAGGCCATATACGGCTTGGTCTTGTCCGCATACGGCTAGGCTTGGCCGTATACGGCTTGGCTCTCCCGTATCTCGGTCTTCGGTTGCCTTGATTCTTCGTTTGGGTATAACTTTCTCGTCGGTTGTCCGTTTTAAGCGTTCTTTATATTCACGCGTTTGTAATTTTCTAAGGAAGAAAATGACATACGTTAGAGGTCATAATTCCAAGCGGAACTCAAAAAGTGCTAAAACACGTGAACGAGAATGCTTAAGATCGTTTGTGCTCTATTTTATTCGTTTCTAGGCCTTTTTGGTTGATTCTTGAAGCATCGTCTATATTTTAGCCATCATTATGAAATTTAGTAATAAAATATATATTTCCAATGTTTTCATCCATAATCGGCTGAAAAGGTGAGATAATAACGCACAAAAACTTGTCTTTTTGCGTGTTATCAGTGAGCATTTTAGAGAGTTTAAGAAACAAGTGAAGAATTTGGGAAAGAGTTTGGTGAAATGAGTCGGTTACTCCCACCGCCCCACTTTAAATACAATATAATTTTTTTCTTCCATTTCTAATCCTATTGTCTAGAACCCGAAAATTCTCGCGAGATAAAACATTTTATTTTACCGTCAATTTTAAAAATTTAAAACGAGTACTATTTTATTAGTCACATTAATTCCTGTGACTCTTTTACCAATTTATTTTCAAGTAAACCAATTAAAATTATTGTGAAAGAATACTAACAATTGTGAAAGAACAAGAAGGATGGTGATGATAATATCATGTAATTGTAAAAGTTGAATCAAAACTCCAAAAATTACCTTTAGATTTCTTTGATTAATTAGTTAGGTGAGCATTTTAGAGAGTTTAAGAAACAAGTGAAGAATTTGGGAAAAAGTTTGGTGAAATGAGTCGGTTACTCCCACCGCCCCACTTTAAATACAGTATAATTTTTTTATTCCCCTTTGAATCTTATTGTCTGGAACCCGAAAATACTCACGAGACAAAATATTTTATTTTATAGCCAGTTTTAACAATTTAAAACAAGTACTATTTTATTAGTCACATTAATTCCTGTGACTCTTTTACCTATTTATTTTCAAGTAAACCAATTAAAATTATTTCCTATTACTTTAAATAATCATTTAAAACTTAATAAAATACCATTTATTTCTAGAATCGAAAACATGATGTTACAAATCTTCCCCCCTTAAAAAGATTTCGTCCTCGAAATCTGATCCCACTCAATTAACCCAAAATACAGTAGCCACATATGATCTAGCAAGATCAAGAAAGTTCATAATCTCATAATAACTCCCGTTACTAAGTCACCCCTTGTTTAATTCCATATTTATCACATAACAAACAATCACATAACTCTAATCATATAGAGAATTTGCCGGAACCATTTACTTACATTACGATAGCAATACAACTAGAAATTAGCAAGATACTAAAATCCTTAAAGCATTATATCAACTTATACCCTTCAATAACAATAGCCAAGATAATAACCCAATGCATATATAAAAAATAAATAGTTAATTTCAGATAAACTCTATATACAATGTCTCCAATTCAATCATATACATTAAGTCCCATAACACTATTAAGTATTCTCTGTTTCTATATTATATTCAATTTATATTTCAAAACATTACGTACTAATTCATCCATAATTAAATTCATTTTACTTAACACTTAAACTGAAACCAAAATTATTGCATTTGCTCAGTACCCGTCGGGTACATGGACTACCCTTTGTAACATAATCAAAACATAAACCATTCATTTTCCGATCCAAACACTTTTGCAAAACATTTCTAACACTATTTAGATTATCCCTTCGATTCCTAACTTGTGTACACATGCAAACTCATCCTTGATTCATTTAAACCCCTTTTTAACCCGTTTACTACAATAACCAAAGTTTGACCATTTCAACACTCAATTTCCATAATCACATTAAATTCTTTTGATACTTGGTAACCTTAACAAGTTCATGCGACATATCATAATATAACAATGGTGATCAAGCATTGCCAGATTATATTTTTCACACTTCCGTTGTCAGGCTACTTCATATCACAAATCATCAATATATTTTCTTTCATTAAAACCCTTATCACTTATTCAAGAATAATCACTTTCTTTAATTGCTTCTTATTAACAAGTAACAATCATCAATAACTCATACTAAGGAAGCATATTAGTCTAACCCAAATCAACTTTACTACTAAACATGTAATCAAGTCAGGTTAATTGAAATCCAAGTAAGCTTTTCGAGGATTACCTTATTTTCTATTCAACCATCCTCATGTACTGCCGTCTCTGTGCCCAAAACAACAACTCAAACTTGATAAGTGCTAGTATATATCATACTAATTTAATCTCCCTTACAGTAGCTGATATCGCGTAAAAAGTCACGTTTTTACTACCGATATCTCTCTCATTCTGGAACAATACTTGGCAAATAAACTCAAATAATGTTCAAATCAATGAAACTTTGTCAAGAAGGTCAAAATAGAGTTGCACGAGAAAATTCAAGCAAAACGGACGAAAAATGAAGATTCCACACACGTTTGAAGATTCAAGATATCAAGACAAGATTTAAAGGAAAAAGTGCCCATCACTAAATTTATCTTATCCAATATATTCGTTTTCAAAATACAAATCTAACAGAAGAAGAATCAACAAAAATGGATGAAGAATGAAGATTCTACGTACGCCGGAAGATTCAAATGATTCGAACGAGACATCCAAAGATCAGAGATATATTTTTGGGATTTTTTTTCATCAAAGTCTTCGTTTTTAAAATATAAATCCAACGCAAAAAGAATCAATGCAAACGGACGGATCACGAAGGAGATACACACGAATCAAGAAACGAGGCAAAAGACGGCGAACCAGGACAGGGGAGGGGCAGCCGCCGCCGGCCACCACCCCACCGCTGCCGGCCACCATGGTGGCGGCACCGGCTGGCCTCCCCCTGTCTCCCGTGTGATTTTTCATCCTCGCCCATACTCGCAGGGTACATATGCTAGGCTTTTTCCGTAACTCCAGGGTACACGTGCTAGACCTTTACGCGCTTTAGGGTACATGTGCTAGCAACTTTCCCACCTTTTTCTAACATGTGCCCCAAGTTTCTAGAATGCACCAATTTTCCCCTATAAATAGGGATCCCATGGTTCATTTAAAGACACACCTATATACCTTGGATACACACAGCATACACTTTTTACATTCTATATCTTTCTTGTAAAAATTAGCATTTCTTCCTTTAGGTTAGCTTAATTAATTAGAATATCTAATTAATTAACTAAGGAAAATTTGTACGGAGGTGCTCCGGGAAGCATTGTAGCTACGAGTTATTTGTATACCTTCCCAGGTTCTAATCTATCTTCTATATTTAAATATGTTTGTTCTTTATTTTATAAATTTAAACATGCATGCTAGAATTGTCATGATTAACTAGATAACTCAATTGTCTTCTATGATAGTCGTTTAGAGAGTTTTAAATATGTAATTGTGTTGTATGTTATAAGATTGTGGATGGTTTATATTATAAATAGATGTATGAATTAAATCTTTATCGTTTATCTGCCCAACTCATGTTGTGACTAAAACCTTATCCAAAAATGTACGTAACTAACTCATAGGATATAGGTCACTTAGTTATACTATGTTAGATTGAATCATTGAGCTCGGCATGGCCGGTGTTCTCTAGACCAAAATAGGATCCAAGAGACACGGAGTATGGGAATAGAGGTAGATTAAGATTAAATTCACATAGACGATATTTTTTGAGAAAATTTTTGGAAATGTCCTCAACTTAAGTAATACCTTTGTATGCTTATATCGAACTGTTGCTTTGATCGTCTTATTGCATGTTCTTGTTTGATTGTTGCCTTAGGATCATCATAAGAGTGAAATACAATTGGCATTAAATATCGTGAAGTAATATGACGGCCCCTATTCGACTGTTCTCTGATATAGTAATGGAAATGCCTACGGTGGAGTACAAATGTATGGAAGTCGAGAACGACCGAAGGTAGTTATATTATGAATCGAATAACAAACGTGTTACTTAAGTTTCCATTTGTAGTACAAACCATCCCTGTATTCTTGCATACCTGAGTAATGTTGATAATTCGTACGAATAAGTGATGACATATTCCGGTGAGGGTAAACCACGTTCATAAGATTGTTTATTCAACAAACTATGTCATGATTCGGACATCTCTGACGACCGAGATTGGGGAATTGGATTCGAGATTAACTGTCGGATACTATGGGTATACATTTGAGAGAATTTTCGGTGTATGCTTTAATATATGCTGCAACCCACGTGACATTCTATTTGCCTGATTATGGACACCTCCGTGTTAGTCCGATAGAAGGATTGCAGTGATAGCTCACGTTAACTCACGAATTTATCCTCATTAGAACTCTTCATATTAAATAACCCCTAAACCACTTCATAGTTGTAACACACTCGAATTTCGGGTTGCGGAAGCGGTCGGGTCGGGTGTTACCAAATCAAATATCATAAGCACAAAGGTAAATAATGAACGACTCTAAATGAGACGTTTGTAAATAGTTATACATTTCCAAATAAAAGTGTATACAAGTTGCGAGTTCGCAAAATAATTTCAATACAGAATTTGTAATACAAAAGTTATGCAGGGAAATCTGGTTGTTTGAAAACATGCGACTCGAGCTAGCAAAGCTTGTAGCAATCCTAATCCTGCTGGGCACCTGAGAACACATGCTAAAACGAGTCAGCTATATAGCTGGTGAGTTCATAGGATTGTTAGTTGAAACATAAAGTATAAAACCTTTTATGTTTTGAAAAGTAGTTCAAAATCTATCATTTTGATATGAATTGTTATAAAGTTGTAACACCAATGTGTATACATCTAACGAGGTATCTAATACCTAAGTGATAGCGGTGTGTACCTAAGTACATAAAGAGTGAGGCATTCCATGCCTTGATACCTATCAGGTATGGTGTAATTCTATTGAAGTGAAGCAATACATGCCTAAGTATGAGTCGAGTAATGTATGACCACGTCATATGATAATAAGTGATAAGTTAGTATGCCCCCTTGGCATATTGTGTTACCTCCAGCAACATGAAATTTGTAGTCCCGTATAACTATGATTGAGTATTTAATCAAATACTGAGTTAACGACCTCGCGCGAAAGTTCACCGATCCGTTAATTGTACGGATCACGATCATAAGCTCGCCCATCCATATATGTGTGTGGATCACGATCATAAGCTTGCCCATCCATCAAGTGTATCGCTTTACCGCGATATCGTACTTGTGCCCACTGCAATACCGTGGCATCGTTTTGTGCCCACTTCTCACCGTGGCATTGTTTTGTGCCTATCTGGCATCGACCGAATTGCTCGCAAGCAAAGTCTGTAATTGAGCCGGTAGTACTACGATATGCCCGAATTGAGTAATTAAGCTGACATTACAACGACATGTCTGACTTGAGTAATTGAGAGCTGTTGAGACATAGTTTGTGATAACAGATCTAGCCTTGCGATATGACTAGTGTAATTGTTATCATGTTGATATATTGGTTTAGATTTGTAAATTGATATTGGTTTGATATTAATATTCGTTAAATATATTATTTTGATAAAGAGTTAGACGAATATAGATTTTAACAATATATATACATATGCTGCGAGTCCAGTTATTTGTTTTAGACATTTGCTGCGAGTCGAGATCTCAAGTCGCAAGGCTCTGCGATGCGAGATGAGATCTGGACTCGCAGAACTTAACAGAGACAAACGAGCCGAGTTCATTATGGGCTTGGGCTGCGTAGCGAGTCGAGTCAACTCGCAGGCCCAGTGGCTGCGAGTTGAGACGAGAATATATATGTGTTTTCATACGTGAAAATAATAACTTTTGGAAAATAACTTTTGAATAACTTTTGGCATAATTGGAGATCAGGATTTTATATTCCTGCGAATTCAGTTTTCAGAGAAAATATAGACTAACGGCTAGGCTTTGACGTTTATTCGTATAAAGTAAAGCAATTGCATAACCTACAGCTTCACAAGTCTAAGTTGTCTTACCAGCTTCACTTGTACCCGCAGTACTTGTACCAGCACCATCACCACCAAATACAACACTCGTAGACTCCCCCTGAATAATAGCTTGCTCACCAGTCTTTGAAGGACCAGTTGGCTCACCATCTTTCTGAGCATCGGGATCATCATCTTTATCATCTCTTCTCTTCTTAGCTAACTCATCCTCTTTGCAAGCTACATGATATAGCATTATCTCCCCCTGAGCAGACTGTCCTGAATTCACTCTCAACACCAAACGTTCTAAGTGTTCAAGCTTCAGTCGCTGGGCAGTAAAATCAGCAAGCAAAGTATCATGAGTCTTCAGCAGTGTCAAATGTGATTCACTGATATGAACCATCTGCTGAGCAAGAGAAAGATTCTCAGCTAACAACCCTGGAATCCTGGATGTACTCTATTCTAATTCCTTAACTCTTGACTCTAAGGATGTAATCCTTTCAGCATCAGTCGTCGGAATAACAGATATTGTAGATGGTCCAGGCGGTGTCACTGAAGCAATGTATGATTCACGTGTGAGTGGTGGAATAGCTTGAGATAATGCTTCTTTGAGAAGACTAGCTGCGAATCTACTAGCTTTATTAGTCGGAAACTGAGCATCATGCACCAGTTTTGCAACTCCCTCCTCAACAGTCTTGGAGACCATTTCTGGTTCCACTGACTCAAGCAGTTTCTCAGCCTATACAGTTAGATATAATTAAATAAGTAACTGTTACAGATAACTCTGTCTCAATCTCTAATTAAATATCTATAATACTCGTAGTACTAAACGTTTATCTCATACCTCAGATGGTACAGATACTGGTTCAGTAACCACCGGTATCATCGTCTCTACTTGCAATGTATCTCGAGCAACTGTATACAGAATTAACTGTCTCAGTTTAACTCCTAATAAACAACAAGTTAAGATAATCTAACTCTAAATAAAACATACCATCCTGAATGTTCAATGTCCTGGAACGCTTACGGCGTTGAGAAATAAGAGGTATATCCTCTTCCTCAGGACCTTCGTCAATAATACTGAAGTCCGGATCGACTTCCTTTGCCTTTCTCTTTTCCTTCAGTGCTGGATCTGGAATCATCCGAGATCGATATCTAATATAACCAGCACCTGGAGGTGGAGAAGGAGTACTATCATCATCATCTGAAGCCGATTGACCATCACGGCCTCCAGATGGACCATCATCAGAATCCTAAATATTGAATATATTAAACATTTATGATTAGCTAAAAGCTCTATCATACAAGTTCTATATATTTATGATTAATCTGATAAATACCTTAGAAGGTAAAACCTCAGATCCATCTAGCTGTCCCTGCTCACCCTCAGGTCGAGTGACCTCTGGGTCTGCAATCTCAGCTCCCTGATCATAATGATATTTATATTTTATAATTAGAAATATTATCTAATTAACTAAATATCGATAACATGTGTATTCTATATAATAATAATGTGATAATAATATAACAACTAAGTACCAATATTACTATATAATTATAAAATTACCTTAGCTGAAACAACATAACTATCAATATCCCGTAGCAAGATATCAGTAGCATCATCATGCTCTACTAGCACCTCCTGTATCACCTGAGCAGCAACATCTGGGTTCACCTGTTCCCCAGCATGTGCAGGTTGTTCCAACACATCCTCAATGAGCTCTTGTGGATCTTCAGAAGAAACCACATCAGCTCTCGGTTCTGGAACAGCAACCTCAGCACCAACATCTAACCAACCATGATTCGGTGGCGTCACATAGGCAGGATCAACAATAAAACCAAAAAGCTCTTGCTCCTCAGGCTTTACTACCTCTTCCTTCCTCACTGACTGCAGAAACATCGCATTGTATCCTCTGAGCCCAATAGTATCTACACGTAAAAATGGCCCAGGAATAACAAGCTCTGGCAGACGAGCATGAATGATTAGCATACAAAAACGTGGATAAACCAAAAACCGTGATCTAACAGAACCCGAAATCTGTCTAACCAGCTCTCCAAAAATATAATCACAAAAACTGTATGGTTTATTATAAACCAGTGACAGTGCAGCTGATACAAGGGTAGGGCTCAATTCATCGAAGCCTCCCTTCTTTGGTGCAAAAACTGTGACAATCACATGCCACAAAAACCTCCATTGTCCAATAACCAAAGGTTTTTGGAACTGACGTCCTCTCCTATCTCCTGTATACCCCATACGGTCTATAGCACCCTCAATAAAATCAGTAGGATACTCCGTCGGACCATCCTCCTAGTCTACAGTACCCAAACGTAAAATCTGACGTAGATCGCCAGCAGAGAAAACAACCGGTCGATCGTTGACCGTTGTGCGTATAACCGGTGGGTTGATCGTCTCGTCAAACTGAATACCTTCCCAGAAGTCGTTCAGTATAGTCTGAGAGATCTGTGGAGACTCTGTAAGCGCATATCTAATACGTGATCGTGCAAAAAACGTAAGTACTTGAGCTACTCGGTTAGCTCCACGTGCACTAAGATCTAGATCAACAAGAATATTGTGACCTTTATCGAATTGTCTCGCCATATCTATAAAAACACAAATGACAAAACAAGCAAAAGCACGTTAGTAAGTTATAAACTATAATGTTTATGAATCAAAATGATCATCTAACACCTTAGTTCATAACAAAATAAACACATATATAACTTATAACTGAAACAGTACGTAAGTCCAATATGTATTTGATGTTAGTTACTTGTAAATATAAAATTCTCAAGTCATTAACGTTTTAAGAATATACATATTATACTGCTAACTGAAAGTTAGAACACGTCACTCGATTACGCTTTGAATCGGTAGACTTTCGATATAATTATATATTTTAATAAATATGTTATCACATATTAATATAAAATTCGTACGTCTAAACATATTATAATAAGCGTTTAATCTTGATATAATTTACTGGTAGATACAAATAAAAATAGCTTATTATATTAAAAGTTAAAATTACGTGTTACATGTCATTTTTACAAGTTATATTCAACTCGCAAAAGTCTAAAGTGAACTCGCAACTCAACTTGCAACCACGTCAACTCGCTAACCAAGTCAATCCGCAACTCGACTCGCAATTCGATTCGCTAATCAACTCGGTCCGCAAGGAGAAAAATCACGGAGTCAATCTCAAATCGCTAAATTAAATCTGCAAGTTGAAATGAAACTCGACTCGCATGGTCAACTAGTCAAGATCAGAAACTCAACTCGCTAAATCTGCGAGTCGAGTGTTCAACTCGCAGCATGAACTGATGTTGCGGGTTGAAATCAACATCGATTAACTTTTCAATTTTATTAAGATCTATCGATTGATTTACGTTCATTAAGGTTCGTTTAACATTAATCTACAAGATTCTTGTCAAATAACACCTTAATCTACGTTAGTGGTTCAAATTTTGAAACGAAACCCTAGATTCATAAAAACTTCGATTTCGTGTAATTTGAACGGTGAAATCCGTTAATTTATACCTCAAAATGTTCGTAATTTGAAAGTATATATAAGCTACGGATCAAAAACTCTTCCTGGTAACTAGGCAAATCGAAATCAGATGAAACACTCTGTTCGACTCGTTTCGCAGGAACTGGATTCGCAGAGCTTAAGTGAACTCGCAAATCAAATGGGTTCGGTGAGGAGTTTGACTCGTTTGACCACCCTTTTATACCCTGTACTCGATTCGCAATGCATCTCGATTCGCAAGTTTGACTAGTCAAACTCACAAAATAAAATGCGAATTTAATACTAAGTATAAATTGAAAACCCCGTTATGTGAATAGTTATCTCTGTAACTATTTAGCCTAAACATTTAAAATAAAATGTTTTCGCATAATTTTTCCTCAAGGATAATCTTCGTACATATATTAACCGACTAAACCCGTGATACAGTTAATCTTGTATAAAGAAAAATCTTCGAGCTAAAATTATTCACTTATATACCTTTATGGTCTTAAGTATAGATAAAAATATATATATAAATTATAATAGAAAGATTAACCGCTGATATAAAATCAGGACACGCTGCTCAACTACACTTTGAGTCGGAAGACTTTCGATTAATATTCCACATAACCTATATAATATTTTCACTTTTCAACACACGTTTGTTCAACATTTAGAATAAATATCCAGTATAATTCAATTCCAAAGGGTAATCATGAAATAAAACAAAAGTAATAAGTAAAACTTTTATTTATTAATCTTAAGAAATAATTACAAAGGTTAAAAAAATAAAACAACTAACATTCTAATAAATAAACTTAATAATAAACACTTAAAGTTTTAACTGCTTGGGGATCATATTAGAAAGAATAAGCTGTACTTATTAAATTGTAATAAGCATAAGACAATTGTTAGTATACATACCTCATGAAATTCATATAAGCACAATAAAATCACAATTTTAATCAGTAATAAACTTATATTTATAAAATTATATCTTATGTACTTTTATCCACATGATATAACACTACAAAAAAATAACTTATTATTTCTTATAATTCACAAAAGTGAATATTCAAATATCATAGACAGTTCAAGACGATTACCGATATTATAATCCACATAAACAGATTACACACGGATTTCTGAGCCAAACTTTTATTGTTAATGTGCACAATATCTAGTGTTTTCTATTATACAACATACTGAAGAATTCAAGTACAACACATAACACTGTATTTTTAGATTAGCAAGGTAGAGATTACTAAATGATGTTCTTTAGAAGCATATAACATACACTTGACACGAGATACTTTGTATCTTTCATATGTAAGGTAGAGGTTACTAAATGATGCCCTTTCGAAACATATAACTCACCTTTTGACATTATGATACTTTGTATCATTTTAATTTTTTTATTTTAGATCACAGTGCACGGTAGTACTATCATTCAACAATTAAGACATATGTCATACGTTATATAACAGAGCACATAAGATATTACACATGAAAGTTATACTTCTTAACTGCTCGGAAATCTTAGCATAACCTGCCTACCAATAAATCGTATGATGAAGCTGACTAGACTTAAGTTATTCTTATCACTTGTGTAAGTAAAAGGACAAGTTATAATCAGTGGATATAGGTGTATAATAAGATAAATATAAGTGTAATCCTAGATAAAACCCGTTATTCTAATGCAACTTATAAGAATCTACTAACACATTGTACATAATACTTAAGGTTATTATTCTTAGGCTTATTCTCCTAATGTACTATCATCTCCCAAGTTTTTACAGCTAAAAACTTAAAGCTTTTTCTAAAAGAACTTCTTTTGTTCTTTTATTGGAGGCGATTCCCCTCAGGTAACAAGCAAATGAATGCCATACGCCTTTTTTTTTTAAAATAAACATAACACTGACTACTAACTATTACAAAAATACCCTTGGAAGACTAATCACTCTGGATTTCTCATTCCGTTAAGTTGAACCAAACTCTCAAATCTAGCTCTGTCAAACGCCTTGGTGTATAAGTCTGCTACGTTATCCAAAGATGGAACCTTAACTAACTTTATCAAACTCTTTTCAGCACAGCCTCTAATAAAATGATGTCGAATATCAATATGCTTAGTTTTACTATGCTTCACCGGATTGTTGGTGATCGACATTGTAGATTCGTTATCAATCATCATAGGAGTATTGGTTATATTTAACCCGTATCCCGCAGTTGCTGTTGAATCCAAAGAACTTGAGAACAACAGCTGCCAGCTGCAACATACTCAGCTTCACATGTAGAAATGGCTACTGAGCTTTGCTTCTTGCACTGCCAAGAAACTAATCTACCTCCTAGGAATTGACATCCTCCAGTTGTAGATTTCCTATTCTGATTGCATCCTCCATAATCCGAATCAGTATAAGCTAGAAGATCTAAGTCTCCATCAATCGGATACCAAAGTCCCAGCTTCAGTTTCCCTTTGAGGTAACGAAAGATCCTTTTCACAGCTTGCATATGTGACTCTTTCGGATTTGCCTGATATCTTGCGCATATACAAACAGCAAACATAATGTCAGGCCTAGAGGCAGTTAAATACATTAGTGACCCGATCATGGCTCTATAAAGAGTTGGATCCACATCGCTATCACTCGATGTATTTTGTCCAAGGTTGTGATTGACTGGAATTGGAGTATTATAGACCTTACTTTCATCCATCTTAAAGCATTCCAATAGCTCATATGTATATTTAGATTGATGAATAAAGAATCCATCCTTCTTTTGATCAACCTGTAATCCTAAGAAGAAATTAAACTCTCCCATTGCAGACATTTCAAACCTTTTTCTCATGACTTTCTCAAATTCTTGACACATCTTTTCATCTGAAGATCTGATAACACGCAAAAAGTCATGTTTTTGCGTGCATTAATCTCACCTTTTTGGCCCAATATTTGACGAAACTAATCAAAATAGATTCTTTATCATTAAAACTCGTCACATGGGCCAAAATATAGACAATGTTTCAAAAGTCATCTAAAATGGTCGAAAAACACGATAAATCTAACGAATACGATCGCAAGCATTCTCGTTCACTCGTTCTAGCACTTTTTGAGATACACAAAGAATTATGACCTCTAACTTATGTCATTTTCTTCGTTAGGAAAATACGAACGCGTGGATATAAAGAACGCTCAAAACGGATAAACGACGAAGAAGTTACGCCCGAACGAAGAAACGAAGAACCGAGGAGCCAGCATACGGCTGAACCAGGCCGTATACGGCTGGTCCAGGCCGTATACGGCTGGACCTAGACCGTATACGGTCTGTGCAGGCCGTATACGGCCTGTACCCACCCGTATACGGCCCAGTTCAGCCGTATTCACCCAATGCACAGCCGTATACGGTCCAGTTCACCCGTATCCACCCTAACTCGGCCGTATCGTGCGTTTGGGCGATAAAAATCTGTTTTTTATTTGCCCTTGCGATACGGTTGTGCATTTTGTGGTTTGTATACGGTCTACGGATACGGTTGAGCGTTCTCTATAAATACTAGCCTCATTTCATCATTTCAACACACCTCACTTCACACCTTCTCATTTTTTTACATTTCTACACACACTTTCTCTCACTACTCTCTCTCTAAATTAGTTAGTTAGTTAATTAGATTAGTTAAGCTAGTAGATTAATAGCTTAATTGTAACGGAGGTGCTCCGAGACTGCGGTGTCGCACGATTTGTAATACAGCTTTGTCAGGTTTTATTATAATCTCTATCTAGTTATTTTGAATAATGTTGTGCTATTGCTATACTTGTTTAGAATTATTTGCTAGGATTATTGCCATGCTTAGCTAGACAAATCTGTGTTTGCTATGATAGTTGCCATGCTAGGGTAGTTATACTTAAATCATGTCGTTAATCTGTATGCAGTTGAATTATATTTGAATCTATGAATTGAATCTCAAGTGTTTATCTATCCAACTTATGCTGTGGTTAGTGACATCCTTCTAGGCTTGGCCAATTGCTAGTTGTATGCCATTAATTATTCTGTGTCTGATGATCGTTGAACTCGACATGGCCGGTGTTCTCCTGGTTGCAATATTACCGGAGGGAGACACGGAGCGTAGGATTAGAGATAGATTAGATTCAGGCCATTTAACAAGTGTCTTAGAGAGAACTTTCGGGGCACTTGTGACTTGACCATGTACCCTGTCACTCTGCATAAATTGATCCTTGCTATGCTGCCTTTCTACATGTTCTTGTTTGATTGTTGCTTAGGGTTTGCATGCTAGTATCTGTTATGCTGATTAGTTACATGATTGGGTTTTCAAATATTCATCAATCGCGTATGCCAGTTTAACATGCATAGAATAGTTAGAATGATTTATATGGAATAATGATGAACAATTTAATCAGCCGTTAGACCAGACCATCCCAACTTGTCCCGGTGGGAAACCCCTGTTCATGTTTTTGTTTATTCAACAATTCATGCCATGATTCGGATATCTCAAATGTCCGAGATTGGGGGACAAGACTCGAGGATGGTTGTTGGTTAAATTGGTTGCTACATTTGGGACAACTTCCGGTGTAGTTTACATTCCATAACTGTTATCTATGTGACATATTATTTATCTGATTGCGGACAACTCTACGTTAGATAGATAATAGGCTAGTAGTTATGGCTCATTAGGAAATATTAATGTCATCTTAACTAAGGCTTTATCTCATTAACTACCCCTAAATAGCATGAGTAATTATCATAGTAAACACTCGCTTCACCTATAAGTTCTCGTTGCCACCTCCACCCCATTTTACTTTTAATTAGTTTAATTTTAGATAATTAGTAGTTAGTTAAAACCAAACCAAACCTCTTTTAAAACCATAGCTAAATTTCCACAGATAACTAAAATCCTAGATCCCATGCCCGTTGTAGTTTGAAGAACGACCCTAGGTCATACCTATCGCTATACTTACCCATAGCTTTAGTATACTTAGGCCCAGCATAAAATAAAAAATCTTTTTAAAACTTACCCACCGGATCCGCGCCTAGACGGAAGGTCCGACGACGGGGTGATAAACCCGACTGACCGTTTGGGCGCGATCAAGATCCAAAGATAATATCATCAACATATACTTGTACTAATAGAAAGTCATTCTTGTTCCATTTTACAAAAAGTGTACTATCAATTGATCCTCTTGTAAATTCATTCTTAAGTAGATAAGTTGATAGCGTTCCATACCATGCCCTCGGTGCCTGATGTAGTCCATATAGAGCCTTATTCAAACGATATACTCTATCTGGATGGTTAGTATCAGTAAACCCTGGCGGTTGTGAAACATACACCAATTCTTCAACTTTGCCATACAAAAAGGCACTCTTAACATCCAACTGATAATCTTTGATACCTTTAAAAGAGGCAAATGCTAAGAATACTCTAATTGCTTCTAGCCTAGCAACTGGTGCAAACACTTCGTTGTAATCGATCCCCTCTTGTTGATTAAACCCTTGAACCACTAGACGAGCTTTATTGTGAGTAATGACTCCCCGGTCATCTCTCTTACACTTAAATACCCATCTAGTTCCAATTGGATATTCTCCCTTTGGAAGGTCAACCAACTCCCATACTTGTAACTTAAAGAACTGTTGCAGTTCTTCTTGCATAGCTTCAACCCACGAACTTTCTTTGAAAGCCATTTGCACATTTTTAGGCTCGACTTGTGAGATAAAGCATGAATATAGACATTGATTAGGAATCCCTGTCCCTTTCATAGCAGTATACAACCTTTTTAAATTTTCAGTTGTACTAACTTTAGATTGAGTCCTAGTTTGAACAGGAGTATTAATATCACCGATGATATTTTCAACGGGATGATTCTTACTCGTTCTTGTAACCGGTATTGAATCAACTACTGACTCATCTCCTAAGTTAGTACCAATCTCTTCTAATGAAGGAATATCTTCTGAACTTGCTGACGATAACCTTAAATGATTCAAAGAAGTAAGTATATCATCAAACGTTGTTTGAAGATCCTTTTCAGAATCTTCGGTTTCTTGATACTTATCCTTTGAAGGTTGTTGTGACCCACTTGAAGAAGCTTCATTTGAGTCATTTGGTGTCCTGATTCCAGATTTCGGAACACTCGATGTTGAAGAGGGACCAATGTTTGATTCTTCAGACAATAAGTGTTTAGAGATCTCTGAATCACTGACAAAGTCACTTATAGGAACTTTAAATGACTGAAAGAGATCTGAATAGTCAAATTGCCAATCTAATCCCTTATGTACAGCAGGTACATAGCTCGTAACTTCAATGTTATAAGCAATTTCCATTCGTCCTGTGACTTTATTGAAAACTCTTTTATTTGGTGAGTTGGGCATATAACCTAGGAAAAATCCTTCGTCCGCCTTTTCACCAAATTTAGCTTGATTTCCTGTTTTCAATATTGTACATGGAACTCCAAAGGGTTCAAATCCCTTCAGATTAGGTTTCTTATTATTCAATAATTCATAACAAGTCTTGTTACGCTTTTTGACCGTAAGAACCCTATTTAGAACATGACATGCTGTATTCACTGCTTCTGCCCAAAAGAAGACCGGAAGCTTTGAATCTGCAAGCATTCTATTGAGGTTCATATGGTGCACTGAATTGATGTTGCATCCCTTTGCTTAAGCAATAGATATTCAACGTTGAATTCTTAAATTTCGTTCCATTATCACTACGAATACGCTTAACTCTTGTTTTAAAGATATTCTCTACTAGATCAAAGAACTCCATTAAAATTCCTGGAGTTTCATCCTTAGATCCCAAAAAGAATACCCATGAGAATCTAGAGTAATCATCTGTGATAACTAAACAATACCACTTGCCACCTAGACTTCTCTTGCTTATTGGGCCAAAGAGGTCCATGTGCAGCAGTTCAAAAGGCGAGGAGATTGAGTTTTCAGTCTTAGACCTGTGTGGTTTCTTGTGCTGCTTTCCTTTTAGGCAAGGAACACACTTGTCTTCTGACTCGAAACGTTTCTGTGGTACACCTAGAACTAAACCATTCTTGGTTATAAAATTCATTTTTCGAAAGTTCAGATGTGCCATTCTCCTGTGCCATAACAATGCGTCTGCTTCTGAAGCCTTGGATAGTAAGCATGTAGACACCATTGAAGAATTAGGAACACCCATGTTGATAGCATAGATGTCCTTCTTCCTTGGTGCCCTCATCAATATCCATTCTTCTGGAATTGTGAAGCCTGGCTTCAGAACTAAAGCCTCATTTTCATTAAAATGAACTGGATGACCTTTATCGCAGACTTGGGAAACACTCACTAGGTTATGAGTTAGTTCTTCAACGTAATTCACATCCTCTAGAGTCAAAGTTCCATTTGAAACTTTTCCTTTCCCAGTAATTACCCCTCCTTTGTCTCTTGCAAAATTTACTTTTTGCTTGAAACCTTCTCTGAAGTCCTTCAGTAGACTTCGTTCACCTGTCATGTGTCTTGAGCATCCACTGTCTACATACCACCAGCTGTCCTTGTTCACAGTCTGCTCCTACACATAACAAGTTGTACACAGTTAGTTATCAAGAGGGACCCAAGCCGTTACGGGTCCCTGATCATCTACAATCTGAACCTCCTTAAAGTGACCATAACTGTTCCCATCGGGAGTCTTGGTAACTTTCACAGGAGTTTGAGACTGTTGATGATTTGTAGTCTTAGGCCTATGAGGAGAGTGAGTAGAAAACCTCCTAGGCACATACTTAGATCCCTATGCACTCGAAGTAGAACCATTCTCAAATTGACTATGGTTTCTACTTGGGGTCCTAAACCTCGAAGGTGTCTTATCTCTTGGTTTATTGAAAGTATTTTCGTTTAGAGTATAAGCCCTTTTAGGTTTAGGTGGAGAGACACTATGATTACCATCTCTACAATCGAACTAGAAGTGGTCAGTGTCTTTACAGTATTCACTAACTTATGTGTAGCTTCCAACTTCTTATTTGGGCAACAAGAAGATACGTGTCCTTTTTGGTGACACTTGAAGCACGACATCTGTTTTCGTGACTTACTAACTTTGGCAACCGCTATTGGAGTCTTAGGCACTAAAGGATTAACAACATGTTCTTTATTAATCAATTCATCAATCTTAGTATCATGAATTACTTCACCCGGTACAAACTGTACTTTGGTGAAAGAAACTCTCTTACTCTCATTAGATGAAGGATTCTTAATAAACTCCTTCTGTGCCTCTGATAGATCAGGTTTAGCTACTGTTTTCTCAGAACTTACTTCAGTCATTTCAGTATCTTCTGGAAGCTTAGTGTAATTAGAATTGAAAGGAGGAGGTGTCTCATTGTAACCTAATCCTGACTTATCCTTTACACTTCGTTGAGCATCTAGCATCTTGTCCATCTCAGTGGTCCTATAATTTTCTATCTTTCTATTTTGCTCAACTAGCTTCAATTGACAGTCAGCTAACTCTTTCTCCTTATTAGCTATTTTCTGATTTAAGTCTTTTAGATTAATATAGAGACCATCTATGATAACAGCTTTTTCATTAATGGTATCTCTAAGAGCACTCCTATCAGAAGCATCAGACTTAATTTTATCTTTTAAGTCTTGTTTATCATCACTTAACCTACGCACATCAATCTTGGCTAGTTCAAGTTCAGATCTAACAGCCTTACTAGATTCAGTCAATAAGCTAACTTGAGATGTCAGGTTTTTATTTGCTACATTTAAAATACTAACCTGTGATTGCAAATCGGTAACTAAATAACAGACATCAGCAAGAGTAAGAATATCAAGACATACCCTTTTCTTGTCTGTTTGGACTTCAGCCATGCGTGCTACAAAGTCTTCAGGAGTCATGTTTTCAGTTGACTCCATATATAGCACATCTTCATCACTTGCTTTAGCTGCAACCTCTGGCACCTTTATCTCACCCTCTGCATCAGTAGGCATATAGGATGTAGATCCATCAATCTCGGCCATGAAAGCTTCCTCAGACTGAGCTTTCCATTCATACGATCCATCCAACTGCTTCACAACTAAGGCTTTGGAAGCGAGAGTGCTTCCCGAACCTTGTTGTCCATTGTCAGCTTCTACCTTAGGTCTTTGACACTCTCTAGCAAAGTGTCCATAACCCTGACAGTTAAAACACTTGATCTTGGTCTTATCAAACCCTGATCTATTGCCAACTACCTTTCTACCTGTTTTCTTCAAGAAATTCTTTACCCTTCTTGACAACATAGCCAGTTGGTCCTGAAGGTCTATTTCTTCTAGATAATCAGGGTCTATCTGATCGTAATCTTCGTCAAACATAATTGGATCATTGATTTTACCCTGAAGGTAGTTTTCATAAGAAGCTACAAAGGAAGCAAGAACAGATAATTGCTGTTCAGCAGATTTCACACTCATAGGCATCTTTTGATGCTCCTGAGGTGACTTCTCAGTTGGTTTGCCCTTTGCATCACTACCAGATGATGTAAGAAGACACAGATCATCGGTAATCATTTCATCCTTTCCTTCAGCATTACCAACAAATAAAGCGTTGGTCGAGCTCGAGGAAGCAGTAGAGATAGTAGATTTTCCGTGATATAGTCCTGAATCCTGAGCCTGATCAGAATCAGTATCTCTAGTTTTCTTGGTGAAATCATAACCTCTGAGCTTATCAATGGCCTGTTCTAAGGTCATGGTTGCATACCTCTCATCGTTGTCTTTGAGCATTATGCCATGCATCTCCCACTTAGACGGTAAACCTTCAATAAACTTTTCGGTTTTCTCAGTCTCTGTAGATATAATCTCATGATCATCTAGCTCACTCAGCAAATGGTAGTATCTTGTGGTATAAGCATCAAGATCTTCTCCTTTCAAAGCTTTAAACACAATAAACTGCTTTTTCAGGAGATTTTTCTTGCCTGCTTTAACTTGTGGACTTCCTTCACATCTCTTTTCAAGAGCTGTCCACAAAGATCTAGCAGTATGGAAGGATTTGAGTTGATGATTAAGCTCCTTAGGAAGACTCATCTTGATTGATGAATGAGCCTTGTTTTCAATCTCAAATTCCTTCTTTTGTGCTTCACTCATCTGTTGATAAGTGAGAACCACAATTGCATTTTCAACAGTCTGGGTAGGTGCCGTGTATCCATTCTTGATACACATCCAGATAAATAGATCATGGAATCTACAGTAAGATTCAAACCTATCCCTCCAGCTAAAATAATCCTCAACTCTCAACAATTTAGGTGGGACATTAGATTTGCCAATCTCGTGTTCCATCTCAATCATTTTGCTAAGGTCTGACATCGTGAAGTTTAAAGTTAAAATGTATTTGCGAATTTAGACAAAGTAAAAATCTCGACTCGCAAAACTCAGTTCAACTCGCAATCTCAGCTCGACTCGCAGAATCTCGGTTCGCAAGTCTCAGTTCGGATCGCAGTGATGTCAATTCGCAAGTGATCTCGGTTCGTAAGAGATCTCGGTTCGCAGAATATATCAACTCGCAAAGAGGTTCGACTCGCAGAATGTCGACTCGCAAGGATGTCGACTCGCAAGTTCAACTCGGTTCGCAGACTTATCCTGAAACCCTAATCTCGACTCGCAAAACGGCTAAAAATTGCGAAAACAGAAAGTTTTGGTATTTTTACGATTAAAACTGGAAATTTCAATCGTAAACAAACCCTAAATCGTCCAGAGAGTGATTTTGATCATTTTTACACACTAATGCACGTCAAAACAATCCTAAATCACACGCGATTAACCCGAAAACTTCGAACAACACTTGTTATCTAGCCCGAAAGCTCTGATACCAATTGTAAGTCCCTAGTTCTAGAATCGATAACTTCGTTATCTGTAGTTTTAAAGTGCGGAATTCCTCAATACGGTGTTATCTTACTAATAACGATTTAGTTCGCGTTTAGGTTAACCAATTGCTTTACTTTATACAAATAAACGTCAAAGCCTAGCCGTTAGTCTATATTTTCTCTGAAAACTTAATTCACAGGAATATAAACTCCTGATCTCCAATTATGCCAAAAGTTATTCAAAAGTTATTTTCCAAAAGTTATTATTTTCACGTATGAAAACACATATATATTCTCGTCTCAACTCGCAGCCACTGGGCCTGCGAGTTGACTCGACTCGCTACGCAGCCCAAGCCCATAATGAACTCGGCTCATTTGTCTCTGTTAAGTTCTGCGAGTTTAGATCTCATCTCGCATCGCAGAGCCTTGCGACTTGAGATCTCGACTCGCAGCAAATGTCTAAAACAAATAACTGGACTCGCAGCATATGTATATATATTGTTAAAATCTATATTCGTCTAACTCTTTATCAAAATAATATATTTAACGAATATTAATATCAAACCAATATATCAATATGATAACAATTACACTAGTCATATCGCAAGGCTAGATCTGTTGTCACAAACTATGTCTCAACAGACTCCCCCTTGACAATAGCTCTAGCGTCTTTATCTTCACATTGTCTTTGGTTTTACGAGTAAATCTTACTACCTGCAAAAATCTTCATCTTCATACAAGTCTTAATCATCATTTGATAATCTCGTGCTAAGTCACCCCATGCTTCAGTACAAAAGATTATGTTCTCATTTAACTTCATTAAATCTTTTCTTGACATGTTCATTAGATGACGATGATCATAAACTCTGAAGATCTCTCTTTCACCACCTTCAACCTCATCATCAGCTTCCACTATTACAGCTTCTCCAGTTTCTGAATCCACATGCCAAATCTTCATATTTCCCAGAATATCTTGTGGCATTGTCTTCAATGGAATCTGCTGCACACATTTTACAGCTGGATAAATCTTTTTTCTTCTTCTTCTTCTTCCTGTCCTTTGACTTCTCTCTGCCAGTTTAATAGTCTTTCCTTTTCTTGGCTTAATCTTTTCAAATTTATTAGCTCTAACCTCAGTCTTGATTATGTGTTCGACATATTTTCCAACAAATTGTAAGTCCCTAAATCTAGAATCGATAACTTTGTTATCTGTAGTATTAAGGTGCGGAATTCCTCAATACGGTGTTATCTTACTAATAACGATTTAGTTCGCGTTTAGACTTGTGTAGTTATTTGTATTTAGGATTTAGTTGAATTATAATTGTAATTTATAATTGTAACTGAATAATTGTAATTTAATAGTTTTTGTAATATATTCGGCTTGAGATTATCATTATTACAAGTAAAATATATTATAAATTGTTTAAAAAGTTAAATAAATTAGTGATCGAAAGTCTTCCGACTCATTGAGAAGTCGAGCGGCGTGTTCTGATTTATTTCAGCGGTCAAAGTTTATTTTAACTTAGACATTTTAGACTTGAGAGTTTTTATAACTGACAAGTTAAATTTGTATAAATTTTAACTAGACAAATGATATATAATTTAAAGATATAATTGAAAGTTAAGATTTTATGATATAACAGTTCAATTAAGTCTTAGAAATTATATAAGTTAATTCATTGTAAACTTAAATGTTTGGTGATTCTTCACAGTACATTAGAGTTTAAATTTAATTAATGTTTGTTAAGTGTTTGATATAAGACTTAGGAAATCTTAGATTGATTCAGGGTAATCAATAAAAGATTTATAAGTTATATATATTTCGCGTTTATATTAATTACACAAAAGGATTAGTATTGGAATTCTTAGATTGATTCAGGGAAATCAATAAGAGAATTTAAATCATTAATATATTTGTGTATTGTTTGTTTTCTCTAGGAATGGAAAGTCTAGATTTATCAGATTCAGAAAATGATATTTTGGATGAGATAGATGAAGAGATTGATTATGATCTTGAAGAGGGAGAATTTCACCCACCTGAGGATTGGACTGCTGTTACTGAGAATGAACAAGACATGGGTGTAGATCCAGATGCAAATGTTGATGAACACCATGTGAGCCCATCTAGGACGGAAGTTATTATTGAAAATAATCAAGGTCCAACAGTTGTCGATGTAGATGAAGAAATCGATGACTCAACCGATTCTGAAAATGATGAAATCTTAATTCCTACCAAGAATCCAGCAGTTTTTCTTAGAAAACTTCCTAAACAGAAAAAGAAGGTTGGAGTTTCTGAAGTTGATATAACTGGGAAACGGGAACCTAAAAGAGGGATTATTGGTTGGTACTTTGACTCTGAGCTGAAGCTGTTTGCTATTAAAAGGTTTGCTGGAGTTCAATATTTTGAGCGAAAGCTTGCAGTTTTTAGTTCTTTACCTAGATTTGAGATTCGAGATTTGGCTCGATTACCTTTGAATAACCCAAGTGATGATTTTGTTGGAAAATATGTCGAACACATAATCAAGACTGAGGTTAGAGCTAATAAATTTGAAAAGATTAAGCCAAGAAAAGGAAAGACTATTAAACTGGCAGAGAGAAGTCAAAGGACAGGAAGAAGAAGAAGAAAGAAGATTTATCCAGCTGTAAAATGTGTGCAGCAGATTCCATTGAAGACAATGCCACAAGATATTCTGGGAAATATGAAGATTTGGCATGTGGATTCAGAAACTGGAGAAGCTGTAATAGTTGAAGCTGATGATGAGGTTGAAGGTGGTGAAAGAGAGATCTTCAGAGTTTATGATCATCGTCATCTAATGAACATGTCAAGAAAAGATTTAATGAAGTTAAATGAGAACATAATCTTTTGTACTGAAGCATGGGGTGACTTAGCACGAGATTATCAAATGATGATTAAGACTTGTATGAAGATGAAGATTTTTGCAGGTAGTAAGATTTACTCGTAAAACCAAAGACAATGTGAAGATAAAGACGCTAGAGCTATTGTCAAGGGGGAGTCTGTTGAGACATAGTTTGTGACAACAGATCTAGCCTTGCGATATGACTAGTGTAATTGTTATCATATTGATATATTGGTTTAGATTTGTAAATTGATATTGGTTTGATATTAATATTCGTTAAATATATTATTTTGATAAAGAGTTAGACGAATATAGATTTTAACAATATATATACATATGCTGCGAGTCCAGTTATTTGTTTTAGACATTTGCTGCGAGTCGAGATCTCAAGTCGCAAGGCTCTGCGATGCGAGATGAGATCTGAACTCGCAGAACTTAACAGAGACAAACGAGCCGAGTTCATTATGGGCTTGGGCTGCGTAGCGAGTCGAGTCAACTCGCAGGCCCAGTGGCTGCGAGTTGAGACGAGAATATATATGTGTTTTCATACGTGAAAATAATAACTTTTGGAAAATAACTTTTGAATAACTTTTGGCATAATTGGAGATCAGGATTTTATATTCCTGCGAATTCAGTTTTCAGAGAAAATATAGACTAACGGCTAGGCTTTGACGTTTATTCGTATAAAGTAAAGCAATTGGTTAACCTAAACGCGAACTAAATCGTTATTAGTAAGATAACACCGTATTGAGGAATTCCGCACCTTAATACTACAGATAACGAAGTTATCGATCCTAGAACTAGGGACTTACAAGAGCCGACAGTACTAGGACATGTCGGACTAGTGTAAATGAGAGCCGGCAGTACTACGACATGCCCGACTAATTTAATTGTGTTTGTATGCGTGTATGTATACCTATATACATAACTAAATTGTAGGTGGCACCAAGTGCTCGAGATGAAGTACAAGCATGTATGTATGTGTATATATATATATATGTGTGTGTGTGTGTGTGTGTAAGTTGAACCAACAAATACCTCATATAGAGTAGTATGTAGCACATGAAATTGATTTATTGTAGTTAAGTATGTATATACAGTACTTAACTATTTGTTGTGTCGCAATAAGCCTAGGTATGACTAATCATCACCTAGTTGTTTTGGTATTAGTATAAGAGATCCATACTAATGTATATTTCTAATGTATACTCCTAGCCTCAGCCTAACAAGTATATTTAGATCCTTGGTTGTTGTTTACTTGGGTTCAATTCCAATTTAAAAATCCTGGAATACATATGAGCAGTTTTAGTTCCGAAGATGAAAACTAATTCTGTAAAAGTCTAGTTGTTGACTTGAGTAGGTAGGACTAAACAGTCCTAGTGTGTTTGATAGCATTGTCCCGTGGCAATATGGTCCGGGTATAATTGATAACTTAGTCAACTTATGTAGTGGTAACTGTTTGTCAACAATCTAACAGTGTACGGTTATAACTTATTTAGGTTAAGTATTGATATTGTTCCAAAACATTATGATGGGTGTAATTCCTAAGTAATACACATTTCGTATTACATGGAAGTAATATAGATAAGTGTGAATTATAAAAGTTTATTATTATAATTCGAAAACAGTAGTTGAGCATGCGTCTCACCTCGAAAACAGTAAAACAGTTGAAATAGTGGGGCTATGAAACTCACCTGAGGAGTTAGCGATCCTACGATACGCGCGTCATCCGATGGGTAACCTCCAAGTGTCCTAAACACGTGAGGTTATATGAGTACGAGACAAATTAGTTTGTCTAAGTGAGTCGTGTAAGTATTCATTTGTCGTTCAGGTTTGGAAACCGTGTACGGGGGTCCGGGGGCAGCGCCCCTGGTAGCGGGGTCTAAGGGGTGGCAACCCCTGGTGGGGTCCAAGGGGCAGAGCCCTTGGTTGGGGTCGAGCTGCCAAGTCAGCTTGGAAAATTTTTATTCATACTATATTGCTGCTTTAGTGAAAACGCTCCGAAATTATTAAGCGGTAAAATTTGAGTTTCGACACTTAGTGAAAAATGTGTATTTTCTATTTTAGGCGACACTAGGCAAGTGTCGCTATAGGTGACAGTTAAGATTGGTGTCACTTGGGAAGTGACGCTACGGGCGTCACTAAGGGGCATCACTTAAGGTGACACTCAAAGGCGTCACTATTTGCGTCACTAAATGCGACACTTCCATGCGGCACTAAGATGCGTCACTAATATGCGACACTTACATGCGTCACTTAGGCAAGTGACGCTGCACTGCAGGTCTGTGGGCGACACTTCCATCTGTTCGACGGGTTTTCACCTAAAAACGCAATCTAGCCCATTTTTAGGCTGAATCTTGTTGTTATAATGTTAATACATGATATATTAAGTGTTTTTAACATGAAATAACAAAGAAAAGTGGGTGATTCCTTACGATTTGAAGATCGAGGGTTTGAGGATGATGATGAACTTGATGGTGATCTTGATGAAGAAGATGAAGATGATGATGATGACGATTTGCTGCTGTTTTTGATGTTAATCTTGTTGTTGTTGTTGTTGTTAAAAATTTAGAGAAAGATGAGATGGAGAAAAAGAAGAAGATAATGAGAATGAGATGAATGAGGTGGGGGTTTGGGTTTTTGTTAAAACTCAGATCCCCAATTTTTGAGGACTGTGGTCTCCAACCACAGTATAAAATACCCGCATTTTTGTACCCGATCGTAATATAAATTTAATATTTTAAATCTATAATCTTGTTTAATTATTTTGTAAATATTTAAAATAAAAGCATTTCAGTTGAATTACAAAATGTAATTTGGTTTCTGCGTGGTCTCAAATTGTTTCAATTGTGATTATCAAGTAATCATTGCTCATTATATATATATATATATATATATATATATATATATATATATATATATATATATATATATATATATATATAAAGTTTTTGAATACTTTGTTACAATTTCATATAAAATGCAATTATTTAAAGTTTAAAATAGGCGCGAAATTTGACCTTTTTGACCAGGTGTTACAATAGTAGACAATCGCTTCAATTGTTGAACGCCCGAAGTAACCTCCACCTTTCCATTTGTTTTAATTTAATTTAGAATAGAGAATCCAAAACCAAAACCAAAACCAACTCTTTTCTCCCTAGCTAAATACATAAAAGTTTCTAAATCTCCTAGCTTCAATTTGCCGCGCTTTAAAGAACGATCATAGGTCATACTTGTCCTTTGCTAGCCCTTTGATTAGCATAATAGTAACCATAGGCCCTAGCCTTACAAATTTAAAACCCACTATTATCTCGTATCACCATTAGAAATTCCAACGACCGGTGTGCAGCACAACAAGTTTTTGGCGCCACTGCCGGGGAACGTCAGCAACCGATTTTAGGAGTCTAGCAACTTTAGTGTTTGGCGATCCTTTTGAAAGATCAACATCGATCAAAAGTTACCTCTTTACCTTTAGAATTAGTTTAGTTTTAGTTTAACCACTTTTGACCAATCATGTCAACACCCTATTTTGACTCAGCTATCCCCACACCAAATGAATCTTTAACCCAACTTTTGGCTGTTTCTCACCTACAAACCTCTTACCTTCCTCAAAACAATCTTTATCAAAGTTTATGTTCGAACAAAATGTTATAAACAAAAGAGTAACCGGATTTCAAGATAACATTGACACCATGATAAAAATTTCGGAAAAATTAATCTCTAACATGGCATCTATTTTGAAAAACTTAAGTTTTATTGAGGAAAGTACGTGGGCAATCACTAATGACACCCCTCATCCGCCAAGTAATGACGTGTTAATCGTGACTAGGGGAGGAAAAGTAACCAAAGTTGATCCACCACCACCCGATAACACCCCCCGAAAACACTTCTTTGCCCACACCTACACCTAGTGAAAATGTGTCAATTGATATCCCTGTCACAACATCTGACCCATCCAAAACTCCAGATAATGTACCTCACACGAGAATACCTTATCCTGGTAGACTAAAGAAGGAAAAGCAAGAAGCCCAATTCGGTAAATATCTGCATATTTAAAAGCCTGCACTTAAACGTTAGATTATTAGATGCTTTAGTAGAAATGCCCTCGTGTACCAAATTCTGTAAAGAACTCCTTTCAAACAAAGAAAAACTTAGGCAAATAGTTAGTTTACCCTTGAATGCTGAATGTTCTTTAATTGTTCAACGTTGTCGCCCACCTAAATTAGGCGATACTGGACGCTTTACTATACCATATTTTCTCCAAGGAATTCAAATTAGTAACACCTTAGCAGACTTAGGTGCTAGTGTTAATCTTATGCCTTATTCCCTCTATAAGAAATTTGGACTAGATGACTTATTGCCCACTCGTATGACCATACAATTAGCTGACAGATCAGTTAAGCTCCCTCGAGGAATTGCTGAAGATGTCATGGTCAAAGTCGATAATTTCATTTTTCCAGTAGACTTTTTTGTCATGGACATAGAGGAAGACACCCATATCCCGCTCATCCTAGGCAGACCATTCCTAAATACTTCCAAAGCCGTAATTGACGTTAATGAAAAATCTTTAAAACTAAGAGTTGGGAAAGAGGAGGACCTTGGTTTGTGTGATACCATGCAGGATATTTTTGATGAACATCTCCACGAAGTACTAGCACTATCTAGCCAGGATCCGATACCCAACACCATAATCACCATTCGGAAGCTATATAACGACGACCCTGGGCTACAATCCGCAATCACTTCGCCAACAACATCCGAAGAACTACTATTTCCCCTGTTTGAAAAGAAATCTCCTCGCACCGATGGCAAAACAATCGCTGTTCCATTAGGATGTGGTACACCGATACCTTGGCTAAAAGGAGATAAACCCATATTCAATGGACCAAACCCATTTCCTTCAATTGAAGAAATCATAGATTCATTCAAGGGAATGAGTGTTGAGCCATCACCATTTAAACCTAAATTAACCAACCAAGCCGAACCACTACCATTTCCAAACCCTGAAATCACCATAAACCAATCATCATCCGCTCAATTTCAAGAATTCTAATTCACCGATGACGGAGGGATCATCCTCACCAGAAATGATGAAGTTTCCTCACCATCAGTCAACAAATACAAGTTAAAGATGGAAGAATTCTCAAATAAAACCGAATGGGTTGAAATAGCATCAATCTCCACATCTGAACCCAAGATAGACGATACGCCATTCCAAGATGAATATGAGAAACTGAATATAGACGAGATAGATAGAATGAAGTCGTCTATTGAAGAACCGCCAAACCTCGAATTAGAAGAATTACCACCCCACCTTGAGTACGCTTACCTCCACGGAACATCATAACTCCCGATAATAATATCAAAAGAGTTAAAACCCGAGGAGAAAGCTCAACTCATCGAAATTCTGAAATCGCACAAGAAGGCAATCGCATGGAAAATTTTTGATATTCAAGGAATCAGTCCCAACTATTGCACACACAAGATACTCATGGAAAACGATTTCAAACCATTCGTACAAAGGCAGAGGAGGGTGAATCATAAGATTCAGGACGTGGTTAAGCAAGAGGTTATTAAACTCTTGGATGATGGATTGATGAACCCAATATCCGACTCACCTTGGGTTAGCCCTGTTCAAGTCGTTCCGAAGAAGAGAGGAATGACGGTCATTACAAACGAAGAAATTGAACTTATACCAACACGTACAGTTACCAGTTGGAGAGTTTGCATCGATTACCGGAAGTTAAATTAAGCAACTCGTAAGGATCACTTCCCGCTTCCATTTATTGACCAAATGCTCGAAAGGCTATCAGGGAACGAATTCTATTATTTCCTCGACGGTTTCTCCGGGTATTTCCAAATCTCACTCGATCCGAAGGACCAGGAAAAGACAACGTTCACATGCCCCATACGGAACATTTGCATACCGACGAATGTCGTTTGGATTATGCAACGCACCTGCGACATTTCAGAGATGCATGGTTGCAATTTTCCATGACATGATTGAACAATGCATGGAGGTCTTTATGGATGATTTTTCGGTCTTCAGAGACTCTTTCGCATTATGTCTATCTAACCTTGATAGAATGCTTGCCAAGTGTGAAGAATCAAAATCTCGTCTTGAAATGGGAGAAATGTCAATTTATGGTGAAGGAAGGAATAGTTTTAGGACACCGAATATCAAGGTCAGGAATCGAAGTAGACAAAGCAAAAGTCGAAACCATTGACAAACTACCACCACCCACCAATGTTAAGGCCATTCGAAGCTTTCTAGGACACGCTGGGTTCTACGGCCGTTTTATCAAGGATTTCTTCAAGATATCGCGACCCATCACCCACCTGCTATGAAAAGACATCAAGTCCATATTTGATGAGAACTGCATGAAAGCTTTCAAATACCTGAAGAAGGAGCTAACTAATGCACCAATCATGGTCACTCCAGATTGGTGTCTACCATTTGAAATCACGTGCGACGCTAGTGATTTCACAGTTGGAGCTGTTCTAGGGAAAAGGAAGGCCAATCACTTTTGACCAATCTACTACGCCAACAAGACACTCACAGACACTTAAGAGAACTACACAACCACCAAGAAGGAGCTGCTAGCCGTAGTGTTCACCTTTGATAAATTCAGATCCTACCTGATATTATCCAAAACAATAGTATACACGGATCACACAGCTCTAAAATACCTCTTCAAAAAGCAAGACGCAAAGCCCAGATTGTTACGATGGATTCTACTCCTACAAGAATTTGACATCGAAATAAAAGATAAGAAAGGAGAAGAAAATGTCACCGCAGATCATTTAAGTTGACTAGAAAACCCATCAATAGATCAACTTGCAGAAAGAGATATTAAAGATTGATTCTGATTTGACGTAAAAATTCACATTTTTGCGTACATAATTCCCACCTTTTTAGCCCCAAAATGGATGAAATCATTCAATATCAATACTTTTTCACCATAATTCATTATTAAGGCTAAAAATAAGGCATTGCTTCAAAAATCAAGTAAAATGGCTAAATAACGTACAAAACAAAGCATAAATGATACAGTCACGTTCTACGAGCACTTTTTAGCATATTACTTTGAAATTATTCTTTGATTAGTTCATAATGATCTTCAGGTAATTATGATCACGTGGATATAAAGAACGCTGAAAACGGATCAAGAATGAAGAAGTTATGGCCAAACGAAGTTCGACCAGTGCACAAGACTTACGATCCAGCACACAAGACCACGGACCAAGGGGATACCACCCCACAGGGGCCGTATACACCCCCTTAGGGTCCGTATACCCCCCTTATGGGGCCGTATACCCCCTATTTAGGGCCGTATACTCCCCTGTAGGGGTGGTATACCCCCTCCACGGTGCCGGATAAGCCCCGTTTGTTACCGAATATGCCTTATTTGCTACCGAATACGCCCTATTTGGTTTCGAATATGCCCTATTTGGTGTCGAATACACCCTCTTTGGTGTCGAATTTCATAGCTCGGGGGTGTATTTCAATATTAAATTGGAGCGAGGGTGTTAAGTGTAAAATTGAGTCTTGGATGCCTATAAATAGAGGTTTAAACCTCACCAATTCCATCAATCCCTCACAACACACAACTCATTTCACACACACTTCACTCTCTCTCTAGAGTTTCTCTCTCTAGGTTCTCTCTCTAGTCTCTCTTTAGTTTCTCTCTAGGAACTAGTGGGAAGATTAGGAGAGAATCCTTTCTTCTTAGAATAGCTATGTAATATAATTAGTAGAGACTAGCGGTTGTAATATTTGGATATTATTCGAAGAAATACAAGCTGTTATTCTGCTCGCAATACATATAGGTATTCTCTATCCTTTCTATTATTAATTTGTCATAATGTTCTTGTTTGATGTTTGTGATTTATTAATGATAGAAATGTTTATTGGTATGCTTTGTGATTAGTTGATTGTATGTTTGCCATGATTTAGATAGTTATGAATGATGTTACATTAATTATCTATCTGTATAAATGGGAGTTGTTATACTTTGTTATCGGTCTAAACTTTACATGCATAAATATTATCATTCACCCTTTCCAGGCTTTCACGTGACTATTGCCCTTAGGATAGGACTTTGCAAACCCTAATGCTACGTAGATATAGTTATCTGTATTTTTGTATGAAGCTGTGGACATGCTGTAAAACGGCCCAGTACTTAGTATAGCGCTGGAAACACCTCTGGTGAAGTACAAATGCGTGGAAGCTACGGATCGGTCATAAGCATATGACACCGTGGATACCTGGAAGTTACCCTTCCTGAACATGGTCTAGGATATAAGCTGTGGAAATGCTAAACCTTAACAGTATTATACACCGTGAGTATACTTAGATTTATACAAGCTGTGGAAATACTGAATGCATTATACACCGTAAGTATACCTAGGGATGAACGTCTGATCGTAAAGGAGGGTCTATTTCATGACGGAAGGATTTGAGCTTAAAATAAGTAAAAAAGAATTTTGAAAAGAAAGCAAAGACTCGTCAGTGGTCTAAGATGCTTAAACCCCTTAATTCCACTTTGCCGATAGTTTAGAGTAACAATGTAAACAACCAGCACACAATTAGGTAATAACATTTAGACATAGGTGTTAAGAACGGTCAGAATATCCTGTAATGGCGGTTTGCTACCTTATTCATGCACCCAAGAGATATCTCCAAGAAGGGTCACTTGTCCTTATCGGACAGTGCTGGGGGTTTAGCAACTTGATCTGATCAGAATCATGATAGCCTAGGTACTCAGTGACATACTAATTTAGAACCGGAACTAAATAAGTAGGGTCCTAGTGTTTACACCGAAGGTTATTTGTCTGTTAGCTGAATGTGTCCCCAATAATCATCATTCCAATGATACGCTATCCTAAATCATGGTGAACTACGTCTTTGTTATCCTTAAGTGTTACATATCTGCTAGCCTCCCTTTACTTTTATGCTTTCTTAGTATTTTAAATAAATAAAAAACCCAAAAACAATCACCCTTCAATCTATAAAAACCCCAGCTTAATTACTAAGTTATCAAAACTAGCTCTGTTTCAATTCTACCGTCGTGAGGAACGACCCTGGATCATCCTTACCACATACTAATATCAGGTATTCGTACCTAGTAATAGTAAGTAGTTCGGAAGGTTTTGGGTCCCCTCGACTATTTAAATTTAAAACCACCCTCCGATCGTCGGCCTCGAGCGTAAGGTCCGCAACGACAGGGAAGCGATTTCCTGACCGACCGTTCGGGGCACGATCAGGTTTTTGACGCCGTTGTCGGGGACGGTAGTACGATTCAGTGCTTGTTTAGACAAATTTAGTTTTTAAGCGATCCTTTTGGATTGGGATTCACCATCCCTATCAGAAGTTACTTTCTGCCCGTAGATTAGTGTAGTTAGATTAGATTAGCATAGTTTAAATTCCCTTCTCACCCCCAACTTAAATTCTAAAACCTTCTTCGTGTGTTGTCTTTACTAATAACTTGGAAATGGCTACTTTACAACAACTAAAAGATCAAATTGATAATCTTGCTAAATTAATCCGAGATAGACGTATGAGTGATGCCCACTTAGATAACGAATGTCAAAGGAATAGTATGATTTATTCGGATAACATAGGGTACTTATATCCTAAATTACAATATCATTATGACCCTTATGCTTTCCAAACACATCAATACCATCCTTACTATCCTAAACCATTCAATATCTATCCACACTCATCTTACCCTGTACATGAACCACTACCGTATGAAAGTTCTGACTTGAGAGATACGCCCATAGCTTATCTCAGCAGTAATGCTACTCCTTCACCCTCTCAAACCACACTTGAACAATTAATGAAAGAACAAGATGACATGCTTAAAAAATGTTCAGATAAGCTGTCTGAAATAGATGCACTAGTCCAAGTGAGAAGTGAGAAAACTAGGAGTCAAGTTACAACTGATTATCGGCTACAGGAAGATGAAAGGCACCCACACACCACATCTACATCATTTGATACAGACTTTTATTCTCATGAGTCCGGTTGCAAAATTCCTTCCACCCCTACACCTACGCAGTATTCTAAATCCACACTTCCACCCATTCTTAACATATCTACGTCCGAGACCGATGAGGAGTTCATTCTAGAGGAACTCTCCAAACCACTACAACTCAAAACTACTGGCCAGGGTGACGAGTATGATGAGGTAGACGAAGAGATAGAAATAGATATCCCGGAGGTGGAGATTTATACAGAAGACCCAGCTTCAGAAGGACCGGAGGAATGCGCACCATCTCTGAGAAGTGATTTCATGCCAACTCAAACCGACGTGGTTGACAATATCCCGCAACAAGTTGTGTTTAATGATGTCCCACATATCTTCCCGGATGAATCACCCCTTGATGTAGTTGAACCTTCTACCTTAGACCAGCCAGTTGCCCAAGTTGTCAATGAGAATGTTGCTACAAGATTGGAGACATTAATGGACTATGTCCCACCTCCATGCTCAGAGTACAACATTATCATTGACCAAAACACCATAGGAAACAAGGAGGGATATGTGTCATGGTTTCCCTTCAAACTATCTCTCCACCATATAATGTCTTATACATCATTGAGAGGTGAGGATTCCTTTGACCGACCCATCTAACCCAAGGAGGTATTAGAAGTTGAGAGATCTGTTATACCTCCGGTAGAACCATTTCCTCACTTTGAACCATCTCCTTATATTGGATATACCCTAGCCTTAACCTGCTTTAAAATTTTAGGTATGTACCAATATTACCCCTTGTGTCTACTGATGGATGCAAGGAAACCCCTAGGATTGCCTGATAAGTAGTGCTGGAGTCAAGCTAGTGACTCGAACAAAAACAAGCACTTCTCGGGAGGCAACCCGTGTCTAACGTAGTTTTAATAGTAGGATAAGTCGTAAGCTAACCCAAATAAGTAGAAAATGATCCCTGGAAAAAAAATTTGTTCCAAGTTTTCTTTATTTTTATGAACAAAAAGTATGGTTTGCGAAATTACTTCATTGAATTTTTTTTCAAAACCTTAAAACTTCCTACTCCCACTTGTTTGAACTTTATTGCAAAATCCAATTTTTACCATTATCTAAGATCTCAAGTTCTCACTATCCCTTTCACTCTCATAGAAACCTACTAGGAGTTAGGAGCATTAGTCATACCTACTGGCATGTTTCGAGCATTTGAGGTACTTACATATATTTATGTGAACATACATGAGATACTAATGCTTAATCTGATATCCTGATCTGTATGTCAATATGTGTACTATGCTTGAACTCGTTTAAAAATGTGTGCTTTGGATATCTCTATTCTTGGCTACCTAATTCAACTAATAATACTAGTATTTCCATATTTGCTACGGTGAAGTTTTAGGCAACAAACACTTTTAGTGTGAGATTAGACTCCAAGTCATACGCTGGTTTGTTTTATCTTCAAAGTACTAACTTTGATAGTTATTCTCGCAAACCAGTGAATCTTTGATTTGGAGAATAATCACTTCTTTGTTAGATTACGTTTGCTTGTTCTACTTGTACAAATGTCTAACAAGCAGCGATTGACGCATATGGATAAAGAATCTTGAGAATAATGGAATGATAACAAAGGGAGATTAAAGTTCATTAAGATTGGGAACCTTTTGAGCATTTCTTTGCAGGGGAAGAGATGGTGCTTTCAGACACATATGTGATTTCTAGTTTTCTATGACTAGTTCATCAAGGAGAGGCCTTCACTCTTCCAGTATCCGGAGGACGCCATCACTTCGCTTTATTTTCTACAATCTATCGAAGTCGAGCTCTCGACTATAACAACAGCGCTTCTCGAGAGGCAACCCGTGCAATAAGATGTGTTGATAAGTTGTGTGTTGATAAGAGAAGATAAATCTCTGAATATCCTTCACACTTGGATATACCTCAAAAATATTTTCAAAATATTTTAAAGCCACAACTCATCTTTTGCAAAAAATCACTTGTCTCAGATAAATAGGAAAGTTTTTAAGAAAAATTAGTTCATGTGTTTCGAGCATTTGAGGTACTTGCATACTACTTTTATGCATTATGCTCGAACTCGTTTAAAAACATATGTTCTACAAAAAGATTTGTAATAGAAAACATCTCTTCATTCTGAGACAGTGATTCTTTTTCATTGCAAAAATATGGAGTTAAAAGGTATATCCAACGTGTTCACACTTAAGAGATTGATTCACAAATGATGGTTGAAATGGAAGGAAAGGTTCTCATTTAAAGGCAATCCCCCTAAAAGCCGAATAATCCTCATGGAGCTGCTGCAAAAGAAAAACTTTTCTTTTTGGCACATATTCAGACCTTCAACTTTTAGCTATCTGGGGAGTTTCTTCATCCTTTATCCGTTTTTATCATTTTGCTTAACTTAGTACTGTTAATTAATCAAAGTAAGCTATACCATATCCTAAGCTTATCACTAAGTGTGGGATTCCAACCCGAAACAACACTTGAGAAACATTTTCTTATTTGTTTAAACTCTAAGTGTGGGATTTTACTTCCAGTAAAATCTCCACTGAAGAGAACATTAGGGACAATGTTCCTCTAAGTGTGGGATAGCGGTATACAATACCTTAGATAGATTTTTATGTCCAAATAGCAACTCAGAAAATGTTCCTCACTTTAAAAATTGATTAAATTTTTTTAAATTTTTGCATAAAACAAAGAAAAGCATGAGCTTAACTTCGACAATAGATAGTACTCATTCAGTTAGCTCTGCTATTTCTTTGAATTTAAATATTTCTAAGATGAGCCATTTTAAATATGAGTAAGTTATTTAGTAGTGTAAATAAGGTAGGAATTTCTCAAATTAAGAAATGATAATCTTAGGGGCAGCGCATGACTAAGCACATACAACCCATATTAATTGCAGTGAGGTATCTTGAGCCTATATAAGCATTCATTTTAAATGCTTCACTACTCATTTGTTGTGTGTGCCGATGTATGCATTTCTGAACTAGAACTTGCTCCTGGTATGCATTTCGAGACCATATTGGTGTGTACCGTACACGGTATAGGTGCAATTAGATGACCTTGACATTCCCTAGGAAATAAACCCATTTTCTCATATCTTTTCAAGCCTAAACCTGCCGATACTCATTTTCAGTATCGATGATCCGCTTAGTAAACACTGTTGAGCCTTAACCTTTTTGTTTCTTGAAAACCCAAGTTTTAAAACCCACTCACTTCCATACTCACCAAAACCTTATCTTGGAATTTTAAATTTTTGAAAAATGCTATTTAGATATTCTTTTTGCTTTCACTCAAAAATCATAAATCTCGTGTTTTACTCAAAGTTTCTCGTGTGCGTTTCAAAAATCAAAATCTCAAAAAGATCGAGAAAGTCTGAAGGTGTGAAAAATTGACACCAAGTAAAATTTGAAATGTCAAAAGATTGAAAAAATGAAAGCTAGAAAGGATCTCAAAAGGCAGAAAGAAAAAAAGGAAAAAAAAATCTCTTAGAATCTCCTTGGCAAAGAAATTCTAAGCCAAAAATATGTCATAGAAATAAAGCTAAGTGCTTCAAATCTCTCAAAAACTCCGATCTCTGGAAAAAAATATTCCGTGTGTTTTCAAAGATAGAAGTCAGTTATCTTTACTTCCTTACAATTATCCGTTTCCGTTTTCATTAAAAAGCGTATCTAAATAAAGTTTTTAATAAGTTAAAAAGTCCTAAGATAAGCATAACCCTTCAACCCTATCTATACCCCTACCTATACCCCTTTAACACTCACTTCACACAAAACCCCGATGAATGTCTTGGGATAATTAGCACCGTCCTCACCTAAGTGGTGGAGATTTGATTCTCGATCAAGCCTATGACGATGAATGCTGCATGCCTGGCTTTTGAGCGATTTCGTTTGTTTAGAATGATAGGAAACCCAATACACTTATGAGTGAATTGAGTGACCACCTTGTGAGATTGCCTAAGTCATGTGTATGCCAAAGATCACGAGAATCAGAAACATGCCCAAAGATGTTCATTTGTTATTTCTGGAACAAATATCTTATTTGTCTCGATTTTCTGAAACAAGTTACTTGTATGAAGAATGGTTGTTTTTAGAAATATTTTAATTCACAAAAATCGGACCTAAAACATCTTTTTTAAAGTGAGGATAGTTGAAGTATTGCTTGAGGACAAGCAATGTCTAAGTGTGGGATATTTGATTTGACGTAAAAAGTCACGTTTTTGCGTACATAAATCCCACCTTTTTAGCACCAAAATGGATGAAATCATTCAATATCAATACTTTTTCACCATAATTCATTATTAAGGCTAAAAATAAGGTATCGCTTCAAAGATCAAGTAAAATGGCTAAATAACGTACAAAACAAAGCATAAACGATACGGTCACATTCTATGAGCACTTTTTAGCATATTACCTTGAAATTATTCTTTGATTAGTTCATAATGATCTTCAGGTAATTACGATCACGTGGATATAAAGAACGCAGAAAACGGATCAAGAATGAAGAAGTTATGGCCAAACGAAGTTCGACCAGTGCACAATACTTACGATCCAGCACACAAGACCACGGACCAAGGGGATACCACCCCACAGGGGCCGTATACCCCCCTTATGGGGCCGTATACCCCCTATTTAGGGCCGTATACCCCCCTGTAGGGGTAATATACCCCCTCTACGGTGCCGGATACGCCCCATTTGCTACCGAATACGCCCTATTTGGTGTCGAATACGCCCTATTTGGTGTCGAATACGCCCTATTTGGTGTCGAATTTCATAGCTCGGGGGTGTATTTCAGTATTAAATTGGAGCGAGGGTGTTAAGTGTAAAATCGAGTCTTGGATGTCTATAAATAGAGGCTTAAACCTCACCAATTCCATCAATCCCTCACAACACACAACTCATTTCACACACACTTCACTTTCTCTCTAGAGTTTCTCTCTCTAGGTTCTCTCTCTAGTCTCTCTCTAGTTTCTCTCTCTAGGGAACTAGTGGGAAGATTAGGAGAGAATCCTTTCTTCTTAGAATAGCTATGTAATATACTCCCTCCGTCCCATAATAAGTGTCTCACTTACTATTTTGGGACGTCCCAAAATAAGTGTCCAGATTCTCTTTCAGCCAATCAGAAAAGACTTTAGTGGGTAAAGATAAGATGTTATTGGTAGATAGTGACTTTCCTTAAACCATGTGCATTTTTACATGAGACACTTATTTTGGGACGGAGGGAGTAATTAGTAGAGGCTAGCGGTTGTAATATTTGGATATTATTCGAAGAAATACAAGCTGTTATTCTGCTCGCAATACATATAGGTATTCTCTATCCTTTCTATTATTAATTTGTCATAATGTTCTTGTTTGATGTTTGTGATTTATTAATGATAGAAATGTTTATTGGTATGCTTTGTGATTAGTTGATTGTATGTTTGCCATGATTTAGATAGTTATGAATGATGTTACATTAATTATCTATCTGTATAAATGGGAGTTGTTATACTTTGTTATCGGTCTAAACTTTACATGCATAAATATTATCATTCACCCTTTCCAGGCTTTCACGTGACTATTGCCCTTAGGATAGGACTTTGCAAACCCTAATGCTACGTAGATATAGTTATCTGTATTTTTGTATGAAGCTGTGGACATGCTGTAAAACGGCCCAGTACTTAGTATAGCGCTGGAAACACCTCTGGTGAAGTACAAATGCGTGGAAGCTACGGATCGGTCATAAGCATATGACACCGTGGATACCTGGAAGTTACCCTTCCTGAACATGGTCTAGGATATAAGCTGTGGAAATGCTAAACCTTAACAGTATTATACACCGTGAGTATACTTAGATTTATACAAGCTGTGGAAATACTGAATGCATTATACACCGTAAGTATACCTAGGGATGAACGTCTGATCGTAAAGGAGGGTCTATTTCATGACGGAAGGATTTGAGCTTAAAATAAGTAAAAAAGAATTTTGAAAAGAAAGCAAAGACTCGTCAGTGGTCTAAGATGCTTAAACCCCTTAATTCCACTTTGCCGATAGTTTAGAGTAACAATGTAAACAACCAGCACACAATTAGGTAATAACATTTAGACATAGGTGTTAAGAACGGTCAGAATATCCTGTAATGGCGGTTTGCTACCTTATTCATGCACCCAAGAGATATCTCCAAGAAGGGTCACTTGTCCTTATCGGACAGTGTTGGGGGTTGAGCAACCTGATCTGATCAGAATCATGATAGCCTAGGTACTCAGTGACATACTAATTTAGAACTGGAACTAAATAAGTAGGGTCCTAGTGTTTACACCGAAGATTATTTGTCTGTTAGCTGAATGTGTCCCCAATAATAATCATTCCAATGATACGCTATCCTAAATCATGGTGAACCACGTCTTTGTTATCCTTAAGTGTTACATATCTGCTAGCCTCCCTTTATTTTTATGCTTTCTTAGTATTTTAAATAAATAAAAAACCCAAAAACAATCACCCTTCAATCTATAAAAACCCTGAATCAAAACTAGCTTTGTTTCAATTCTACCGTCGTGAGGAAAGACCCTGAATCATCCTTACCACATACTAATATCCGGTATTCGTACGTAGTAATAGTAAGTAGTTCGGAAGGTTTTGGCTCCCCCCGAGTATTATAAATTTAAAACCACCCTCCGATCGCCGGCCTCGAGCGTAAGGTCCGCAATGACAGGGAATCGATTTCCTGACCAACCGTTCGGGGCGCGATCAGATTCCTAGAGGAGTAGTTAATGAGTTTAGGAGAACAAATGCAAGGTTCGCAATTCACTGACGATCTTTGGTTTGCATACATTTCCAATTTCGTAGTTGGAGGGATCACAAGAAAATGATGATATCAGCGCGAAGACAAAAGTTCTTCCGCGATCTCAAACATTATTTTTGGGATGATCCATATTTGTTCAAAGTCTGTCCCGACCAAATTGTGAGAAGATGTGTCGATGGGAAAGAAGCCGAACATATACTCCACCAAAGCCATCACGGACCTGCCGGAGGACATCACGCAGCCAAGCGACTCAGGATTCTATTTGCCTACTATCTTCAGAGATGCACAAGACTTGGTGAAACACTGCGATATTTGCCAAAGGTTTGGAAATATCATAACGCGTAACGAAATGCCGTTAACGAATATCCAAGCATGTGAAATATTTGACATATGGGGATTAGATTTCATAGGACCATTTCCAAAATCATACGGAAAATAATACATTCTAATAGCTATCGACTACGTATCCAGATGGGCCGAAGCTCAAGCCTTTCCAACAAATGACTCAAGGGTCGTAACCAAGTTCTTAAAACAGCTATTCTGCCGGTTTGGAACCCCTCGGGCGATCATCAGTGATCGAGGCACGCACTTTTGCAATACGCAGTTTATGAAACTATTGCAACAATACGGTGTTACCCACAAGACGTCTACGGCCTACCACCCACAGACAAAGGGGCAAGCAGAAATTACAAATCGGGCACTAAAAAGGATCTTGGAACGAACAGTTGGTCAGCACAATGAGAGATGGGTAGATAAGCTAGACGATGTTTTATGGGCATTCTGAACAGCTTATAAAACATCATTAGGAACAACCCCCTATAGGCTCGTTTATGGAAAAGCATGTCATCTTCCGATTGAACTCGAATACAAATTTTACTCCGTGCTGAAAAACTGCAGCTTAGATCTGACGATAATGGGGACGCACCAGAAAATGCAACTGAACGAGCTAGCAGAGTTAAGAGATCAAGCTTATGAAAGCTCTTACAAATTCAAAGAAAGAACCAAGTTGCTCCACGATTCAAAGCTTCGCCCTACACGCTTCAATCCAGGTGATAAAGTTCTACTCTTTAACTCACGATTTAAGAAGTTTTCTGGTAAATTCAAAACATGGTGGAGCGGTCCATTCACAATCTCTAAGGTATTTCCTTATGGTGCCATCGAACTCGAGGCCCCAGATGGGAATTTCAAAGTTTAAAACACTACGTATAAGACTTTCCCACAACCGAGGAAGTCTATAACTATGAACCACCCTAATAGAATAGCAGGTATGAATGAGTCAAGCTACAAGACTCGATAAACAAAGCGCTCTTGGGAGGCATCCCAAGCTTATCTTATCTTTTTCGCATTAATTTTTCTTTTATTTTTGCTCTAATCCATTCTTATGTAGTACCTCGCCTTATAAAAGGCTGATGATTATGTTTCGACCATTAATCTTTTGTATTTTGCAGGATGAGTTCGCAGCTAGCTAGAGCACGAGCCCCCAGTCAGAGATGCTCACGTGCCATGTATCACTCCCGGAGTTCAACACCGGGTAGTATCATGAGGACCATCAGGGGATCACATTCACCGCCCCCTCGATTGGACGAGACATTGGCAGACTTAGGGGATGTGAATGTTCAGGAGACATTCCTTTTACGTTCCATCCATGCCAGGTTACCTTCATCTCACCAATCCTAGGGACAGATCGCAGGGACCTCCAGAGTACCTACCTTTCATCATGGGCTAACTACCTCGGACCATGCTGTCACTTGGTCGATACTGAGAGCCCTCGAGGTCCAGCACACTGCCATCATTGAGATCCACACTGCTCTGGGCCTTCCTTCCACACCTGTGTGCCCTTTTCAGATGGGACCTGATCCCGCTCCGCACATTCCACCGTGGGACCTATTCCCACCTTGGAACCTGACTGCGCAAGACCACCCCATTATTACGGACCCATTAGAGGAGGAGATCGCTGCAGTAGATGCTTGGATTCAGGACCCAGAGGATGGCACTGCATCTCCAGTCTATACCATCGTGGAGTCAGCATCTCCTACATCGGTCGTGGAAAACACGGTCTTTATGGATGATGACTTCACCGATTAGGAGGTACTCTATGCTGACATGGATTAGTTATTATTAGTTATGTTATTTCTGTTTAGTATTAACGTGTATTGACATTTGTGTTTCCTGAAGGATATTTATTATGCAGAACTTGAAGTGGAAATTATGGAACAAGTTCATTTCCATGAGCCTGGTCCATTTCCAGCAATTTCACACACTTGAACCTGGTCCATAAAATCCAGTGGCAACGCACGCAATAAAAGGAAGTACCTCTTCTAACCCTACTTTGCTTGATTAACACGCTAAAACTCTAAGTAAAACTCTAAAGTGTGGGATTATGACTCACAAAACAGAGAATGACTTCGAAAATATTGGCCCTCATTCAAAATCTAAGTGTGGGATTAACCTAACTTAGAAATGGAACTTTAGGGACAATGTTCTTTTAAGTGTGGGATAACAGTAGCATTCACTACTGAAGTGCAACTTAAAATTTTGATCAATCTTTTAAGCAAACTTAGATTTTCAGCAAAATTTTCAAATTTTTGAAAGTCTAAAAAGGGTATTTCCGGTCAATGAAAATCCAAAGGTTTGGACAATAATGGGTAAAACTCTTTGAAAAATTTTCAAACTAAGTTTCAAAACAAGCAATCGCATGACTAGGCATTAAACCATCAAAACCAGTGAGGAATCTTGAGCCATATAAAATCATTTATCTTTAATGCTTCACTTTTAGATTGAGAGTGTGCCGATGTATGCCTTTTAAGTTATAACTTGCTCGAGCAATACATTTTGAAACTACAAAGATGGGCGTCATACATGACGAATGTGCAATTAGAGGATCTTGACATTTCCTAGGATAAAACTCTCTCGTAAAACCTAACCAATGCTAATGCTCACATTCGACATTGAAGATCAAGTAGAAAACATGTTGAGCCTTAGCCTTTTCATTTCAAAAACTCACTTCAAGAAACCAACCCTTCCTTTCCATCTCTTGGCCATAGCCTAAGTTTCTGTTCTGTCAAGAAGAATTACTGCAAGAAACACCTTAATATCCCCGATGGATAAAAATACTATCCAAAATGAGAAGGGGAACTTCGAAGAAAAGCATAATTCAGCAAAAACAAAGCTGCCATGAGGAACCAAAGAACTAAAAGACCCAAGGATCATTTAATGCCAAGGGGAAGGTTCCTCAAAATGAAAACATGAAAAGAAGGCTCTCAAAGAGAGAAATCCAATAAGAGGTATCACTAAAAGGTCAAAGATAAGTCATCACAGACAAATTCTTAGGCTATATCAAAAGCCCACTAAACCACCTACAAAACCCCTCTTCCATATCCATCTTTACCCTCTTACAAATGTCTAGGGATAATTAGCAACGTCCCATTTGAGTATTACAGATTCAATTCTCAGCCAAGCTTATGATGACAAAAGAGCTACATGACTGGCCCCTGAGTGAATTAGAAATTAGGAAACCCGATACACTTCAGGGAACTGAGTGACCACCTGTGAGGGCCCTAGTCATGCAAAGAAAGCTTGTTAGAACCGGTAGTTTGAGAAAGCATCAAGGGTTAAAACCCGTTTGAAATCTTTTCACCCAGCCTACAGGAATCAAAGTTCTCCAGGATAAGAAGACACCCTTCCAGAATTTCAAAGCAATTTTTCTGACAATTTGCATGAGGACAAACAAAACTCTAAGTGTGGGATACTTGATATCGCGTAAAGGGTCACGTTTTTACTACCGATATCTCTCTCATTTTGGAACAAGACTTGGCAAATAAACTAAAATAATGTTCAAATCAATGAAACTTTGTCAAGAAGGTCAGAATAGAGTTGAACGAGAAAAATCAAGCAAAACGGACGAAAAACGAAGATTCCACACACGTTTGAAGATTCAAGACATCAAGACAAGATTTAAAGGCAAAAGTGCCCATCACTGAGATTTCTCTTATCTAAGATATTTGTTTTCAAAATACGAATCTAACAGAAAAGAATCAACAAAAACGGATGAAGAATGAAGATTCTACGTACGCCGGAAGATTCAAATGATTCGAACGATACATCCAAAGATCAGAGATATATTTTTGGGATTTCTTTCCCTCAAAGTCTTCATTTTTGAAAAATGAATACAACGCAAAAAGAATCAACGCAAACGGACGCATAACGAAGGAGATACGCACGAATCAAGAAACGAGGTGAAAGACGGCGAACCGGGACGGGGGAGGGCAGCCGCCGCCGGCCACCACCCCACCGCCACCGGCCACCATGGTGGCGGTGTAGGCTGGCCTCCCCCTGTCTCCCGTGCGCTTTTTCATCCTCGCCCATACTCGCAGGGTACATGTGCTAGGCCTTTTCCACGAGTCTAGGGTACACATGCTAGACCTTTACGCGCTTTAGGGTACATGTGCTAGCAACTTTCCCACCTTTTGCTAACATGTGTCCCAAGTTGCTAGAATGCACCAATTTCCCCCTATAAATAGGGAGCCCATGGTTCATTTAAAGACACACCTATATACCTTGGATACACACACCATACACTTTCTACATTCTATATCTTTCTTGTAAAAATTAGCATTTCTTCCTTTAGGTTAGTTTAATTAATTAGAATATCTAATTAATTAACTAAGGAAGATTTCTACGGAGGTGCTCCAGGACGCATTGTAGCTACGAGTTATTTGTATACCTTCCCAGGTTCTAATCTATCTTCTATATTTAATTATGTTTGTTCTTTATTTTATAAATTTAAATATGCATGCTAGAATTGCCATGATTAACTAGATAACTTAATTGTCTGCTATGATAGACGTTTAGAGAGTTTTAAATATGTAATAATGTTGTATGTTATGAGATTGCGGATGGTTTATATTATAAATAGATGTATGAATTAAATCTTTATCGTTTATTAACCCAAATCATGTTGTGACTAAAACCTTATCCAAAAATGTACGTAGCTAACTCATAAGATATAGGTCACTTAGTTATACTATGTTAGATTGAATCATTGAGCTCGGCATGGCCGGTGTTCTCTAGACCAAAATAGGATCCAAGAGACACGGAATATGGGAATAGAAGTAGATTAAGATTAAATTCACATAGACGATATTTTTTGAGACAACTTTCGCAATATCCTCATGATAACACGCAAAAAGTCATGTTTTTACGTGCATTAATATCACCTTTTAAGCCCAATATGTGACGAAACTAATCAAAATAGATACTTTATCATTAAAACTCGTCACATGGGCCAAAATATAGACAATGTTTCAAAAGTCAACTAAAATGGTCGAAAAACACGATAAATCTAACGAATACGATAATAAGCATTCTCGTTCACTCGTTCTAGCACTTTTTGAGCTACACAAAGAATTATGACCTCTAACTTATGTCATTTTCTTCGTTAGGAGTTATGCCCGAACGGATAAACGACGAAGAAGTTACGCCCGAACGAAGAAATGAAGAACCGAAGAACCAGCATACGGTTGAACCAGGCCGTATACGTCTGGTCCAGACCGTATACGGCTGGTTCTGGACCGTATACGGCCTGCACAGACCGTAAACGACCTATGCTCAGCCGTATACGGCTTAGTTCAGCCGTATTCACCCTATGCTCAGCCGTATACGGTCCAGTTCAACCGTATACGGTCCAGCTCAGCCGTATCGTGCGTTTGGGTGATAAAAATCTGATTTTTATTCTCCTTTGCGATACGCTTGTGCGTTTGAAGGTTTGGATACGGTCTACGGATACGGCTGTGCGATCTCTATAAATACAAGCCTCATTTCAACATCTCACACACATCTCACACACTTCTCAACAACACACACACTTTCTCTCAATACTCTCTCTCTAAATTAGTTAATTAGTTAATTAGGTTAGTTAAGCTAGTAGATTAATAGCTTACTTGTAACGGAGGTGCTCCGAGACTGCGGTGTCGCACGATTTGTAATAACTCTTTGTCAGGTTCTATTATAATCTCTATCTTGTTATTTTAAATAATGTTGTGCTGTTGCTATACTTGTTTAGAATTACTTGCTAGGATTATTGCCATGCTTAGCTAGACAAATCTGTGTTTGCTATGATAGTTGCCATGCTAGGGTAGTTATACTTAAATCATGTTGTTACTCTGTCTGTATACTGTTGAATTATATTTGAATCTATGAATTGAATCTCAAATGTTTATCTATCCAACTTATGTTGTGGTTAGTAACATCCTTCTAGGCTTGGCCAATTGCTAGTTGTATGCCGCTAATTATTCTGTGTCTGATGATCGTTGAACTCGACATGGCCGGTGTTCTCCTGGTTGAAATATTACCGGAGGGAGACACGGAGCGTAGGATTAGAGATAGACTAGATTCGGGTCATTTAACAAGTGTCTTAGAGAGAACTTTCAGGACACTTGTGACTTAACCATGTACCCCGTCACTCTGCATAATTGATCCCTGTTATGCTGCCTTTCTGCATGTTCTTGTTTGATTGTTGCTTAGGGTTTGCATGCTAGTATCTGTTATGTTGATTAGTTACATGATTAGGTTTTCGAATATTTATCAATTGCATACACCAGTTTAACATGCATAGAATAGTTAAAATGATTTATATGAAATAATGATGAACAATTTAATCAGCCGTTAGACCAGACCATCCCAACTTGTCCCGGTAGGAAACCCGTTCATGTTTTTGTTTATTCAACAATTCATGCCATGATTCGGATATCTCAAATTTCCGAGATTGGGGGACAAGACTCGAGGATGGTTGTTGGTTAAATTGGTTGCTACATTTGGGACAACTTCCAGTGTAGTTTACATTCCATAACTGTTATCCACGTGACATGTTATTTATCTGATGGCGGACAACTCTACGTTAGATAGATAATAGGCTAGGAGTTATGGCTCATTAGGAAATATTGCTGTCATCTTAACTAAGGCTTTATCCTATTAACTACCCCTAAATAGCATGAGTAATTATCATAGTAAACACTCGCTTCACCTATAAGTTCTCGTTGCCACCTCCCCTCCACTTTACTTTATTTTCATTTTAGATAATTAGTAGTTAGTTAAAACCAAAACAAACCAAAACCTCTTTTAAAACCCTAGCTAAATCCCCATAGATAACTAAAGTCCTAGATCCCATGCCCGTTGTAGTTTGAAGAACGACCCTAGGTCATACCTATCGCTGTACTCACCCATAGCTTTAGTATACTTAGGCCCAGCAAAAACAAATTTTAAAACCCACTGATCCAGCCAAGCGGGTGGCCCGCAACGACAGGAAGCGATTCCTAAAAACCGACCATTCGGCTGGCATCAAAGCTTTTTGGCGCCGCTGCCGGGGACTACAACGACCGATTTAGGAATTTAGTTGTCTTAGTTATTTAGCGATCCTTTTGGAAGATCAATATCATCTGAAAGTTCCTTTTCTGTTCTTTCCTTTCCAAAACTCTCTTTTCTACCAAACCCGAACTTCATCAGCTATGACGAATCGTATTACTCTTGCCTCAACCTGTGCACCACTACTGGAAGGAAGAGGAGGACCTATCGTGCTGCCCGACGAAAACTTCGAAATTAAGCCTAGCATTTTCAAGTTACTCAAAACCTTCTGCCAATTTCACGGTTTTCCGCTCGATGATCCAAATTCACATTTGGATAGATTCATCAATCTTTCTGATTCCTGTGAGCAATCAGGGATTTCAAGAGAAGTCTCCCGACTATATCTTTTTCCCTATTTTTATCTTCGCGTGCTCGAACCTGGTTTGATGAACTCGAACCTAATTCGATTCATACTTGGGAAGAGTTGGCTACTAAGTTTATGGCTAAGTTTTTCCCTCCTTCCAAGCAAACCAAGCTCAAGGATGACATCGTCAGTTTCCGACAAGAAACCAATGAATCATTGTATCTAGCATGGGAATGATTTAGGAAGATGCTTAACAGATGTCCGAATCATCAAATGGGTAAGACGAACCTAATCTGCATATTCTACAATGGTTTGACTCCTCAGCACAAGTCAACCCTCGATGCTGCTTCTCAAGGAAATTTCATGTCACACACTTCTGAAGAAGACGATAGCAATGCATCAACATGACTGGGAGTTTGGCGAACCGGCTAAGGAAGTAACTAGTACTTCAAGCCTATCCTTTGAAGCTCTGCAAGCTCAAGTGGACAATCTCTCCAGAGTCTTCAAGGATCTTCAATCTTCTACACCTCAGCCTTGTAAAGGTACGGAAGAAATTCTTGTCACTACTGTTAAAAACTCTGAATCGAACTTTCATTCTAAACCTTTCATTCAGCGGCCTACCAATAACCCACCTACTCAGTTTCTGCAACCTTTATCCTCTAATATGTCAGATTCCCCCGTAAATTCTCAACAACACTATAATGAAACTTTGACTAATTTCATAGTTGATCAAATGAACATAAACAAGCAAGTAATAGATTTTCAAGATAAAATTGATGCTTTACTTAAAATATCAGAAGATTTGATCAAAAACCTGGAAGTTAGTCTTAAACAACTGTTTTTAAAAGTTGAGAACCAAGGAGGAATCATGGTCATCACTAGAGGAGGTAAAGAAACCAGAAATGAGAAGTCCTCAGATAATTCTTCAAATCAACTTCCTATCTCTGAACCGACCACTGATCCAGTGCCTAGTGACACCCTTGTCACTGCACCAGATCCAGTATCACCTAAAGCCCCAGAAATCATTCCACGAACTAGGATACCCTTCCCTGGTAGGCTTAAGAAAGAGAAACAGGAAGCACAATTTGGGAAATATCTAGACATGTTTAAAAGCCTGCACTTAAATGTTAGACTATTAGACGTTTTAGAAGAGATGCCTAGCTGTGCTAAGTTTTTCAAAGAACTCATTTCAAATAAAGAAAAATTAAGACAAATAGTTAGTTTTCCCTTAGATGCTGCATGCTCAGCAATCATGTTACATGGCCTTCCACCCAAACTAGGAGATACTGGCCATTTCACTATTCCCTGTTTTCTTCAAAACATCCAAGTTAGTAACGCCTTAGCTGTCCTAGGAGCTAGTGTCAATCTTATGCCTTACTCTCTCTATAAGAAACTAGGATTAGGTGAACTGCTACCCACTCAAATGACCATCCAATTAGCTGATAGATCAGTTAAACTCCCCCGAGGAATTGCTGAAGATATAATGGTCCGAGTCAGTAAATTTATCTTCCCGGTTGACTTTGTTATTATGGATATTGAGGAAGATGCCCACGTTCCCCTCATCCTTGGTAGACCTTTCCTAAACACTGCCAAGGCTGTGATAGATGTAAACGAAAAATCTTTAAAACTGAGGGTCAGAGCGGAGGAAGTCACCTTTAATGTCGATAAGTTGATGAAGCACCCTATGGGAGAAGATCTTGGTCTTGTGGATGCCATGCAGGAAATATATGATGAGCATTTGGAGGAGATTCTAGCAGTCAGCAGTAACGAACCTATCTTCAGCACTGTCATCACCAAAAGAAGACTTTGCCCGAACGACATCGGACTCTGCTCGGCTATCTCCGACCAATCAGCACCTTCCGGAGAGCTGCTATTTCCCTTACCTGAAATGAAGAATCCTTTAGCACCGCCTAACTACTCTTCCACGAACAACTCTGTTGTTGCTGTTCCTTTAGGCTAAGGCATCCCTATCTCACTTTTAAGAAGAAATCAGTTTTTTTCGATACCCGAATCATCTCCGTCTGTAGCTGAGATTCTCAAATCTTTCGAGGAGATAGATTCCGGTACTTTGCCACAACTATCTGAAGGTTGTGAGAAATCAAATCCAAAAATCACCATAAGTACTTCTTCTAAAGCTCAATTTCAAAAGTTCGCACTCACCGACAATGATGATGTCATCATCACTGAGGATAATGCAACCTCTTCATCATCTACCTGCAAACACAAGTTAAAGAAGAGCGCGCTTTCCAATGAGACAAAACTAGTAGAAATAGCATCAACCGACTCATCTCCAGAAGAATCAGAGTTCTAAAAGGAGTATGACGAGTTACAAAGAGACGAGATCGCTCGAATGAAACCCTCTATCGAAGAACCGCCAGAATTGGAGCTGAAGGAATTACCCTCTCACTTGGAATATGCTTTTCTCGAAGGAACCTCACATCTACCCGTCATAATTGCCAAAGGTCTATCACCTAAAGAGAAAGCAAGACTTATCCAGGTCTTGAAGTCACACAAGAAGGCGATTGCATGGAAGATTTCTGATATACAAGGGATCAGTCCAAATTACTGCACGCACAAGATACTCATGGAAAACGAATTCAAACCTTTCATACAGAGACAGAGGAGAGTAAACCCGAAGGTTCAAGACGTGGTCAAGAAAGAGGTTATCAAACTCTTGGATGCTGGTTTGATCTATCCTATCTCAGATTGCCCATGGGTCAGCCCAGTTCAGGTTGTCCCAAAGAAAGGAGGAATGACGGTTATCGCTAATGAAGATAATGAATTGATTCCTACACGAACCGTCACCGGCTGGAGGGTGTGTATCGACTACCGGAAATTAAATGAAGCCACTCGAAAAGATCACTTCGCTCTGCCGTTCATCGATCAGATGTTGGAAAGATTATTAGGGAATGAATATTACTGCTTCCTCGATGGTTTCTCCGGCTATTTTCAAATTCCTCTCGATAGAAAGGACCAGGAAAAGACGACATTCACATGTCCATATGGTACATTTGCCTACCGCCGCATGCCATTCGGTTTATGCAATGCGCCTGCAACATTTCAAAGGTGTATGGTGGCAATATTCCATGACATGATTGAAAAGTGTATGGAGGTATTCATGGATGACTTCTCAGTCTTCGGTGATTCCTTGACATCTTGTCTTTCCAACCTTGAAAGGATGCTAGCCCGATGCGAAGAATCAAATCTTGTCTTAAACTGGGAAAAGTGCCACTTTATGGTGAAAGAAGGAATAGTTTTAGGACATCGAATATCAAAATCTGGAATCGAAGTTGACAAAGCCAAAGTTGAGACTATTGCCAAACTTCCGCCACCTACTTCTGTTAAAGCCATTCGCAGTTTTCTAGGTCACGCCGGATTCTACCGTCGCTTTATCAAGGATTTCTCTAAGATCTCTCGACCTATGACGCACCTTCTCGAGAAGGATACTCCGTTTGTTTTTTCAGATGACTGTCTTAAAGCTTTCAACATTTTAAAGGATCATCTCACACATGCACCGATAATGGTCGCCCCCGATTGGAGTCTTCCGTTCGAAATCATGTGCGATGCTAGTGACTTCGCTGTTGGAGTTGTCTTAGGGCAAAGGAAGGAGAAGCAGTTTCAGCCAATCTACTACGCCAGCAAGACACTCACTGATGCACAAGAGAATTACACTACAACAGAGAAAAAGCTTCTTGCGGTAGTATTCGCTTTTGATAAATTTCGTTCTTATTTAATATTGTCCAAAACTATTGTCTATACAGATCACTCAGCCTTGAAGTATCTCTTCAAAAAGCAAGACGCTAAGCCAAGAATGCTTCGATGGATTTTCCTCCTCCAAGAATTTGACATAGAAATTAAGGATAAAAAGGGAGCCGAGAATGTCGCAGCAGATCATCTTAGTCGACTGGAAAACCCATCGATGGAGAAGCTTGATGAGAGAGAGATTCAAGACCAGTTTCCTGAAGAACAACTCATGAATATCGGAGGATACAAAAAGGGATCTCAATTCACTTACAACCCTTGGTATGCAGACTACGCAAATTATCTGGTTGGAGGAATGGTGCCAAAAGGAATGCCCACCTCTAGAAGGCGTAAATTCGTTAGAGACGTAAGGAACTACTATTGGGACGATCCATACTTATTCAAAGTATGCCCGGACCAAATCATCAGAAGATGCGCAGACGAGAGGGAGGCAAGGAACATTCTTCACCAAAGTCATCACGGACCAACTGGAGGACATCACGGAGCAAATATGATTGCAAGAAAGGTATATGACTCTGGCTTCTACTGGCCTACTATATTCAGAGACGCTCATGACTTGGTGAAACGCTACGATGCTTGCCAAAGGTTTGGAAGTATTTCATCGATAAGTGAAATGCCACTTACTAACATCCAAGCTTGCGAGATCTTCGATATATGGGGGTTGGATTTTATGGGATCATTCCCAAAATCATATGGGAAAGAGTATATTCTGGTGGTTGTCGACTACGTCTCCAGATGGGCTGAAGCTCAAGCATTTCCTACAAATGATTCCCGAGTAGTGGTGAAATTCTTAAAGCAGCTCTTCTCACGTTTCGGTACTCCAAAGGCGATCATTAGTGATCGAGGCATGCACTTCTGTAATGCTCAGTTTATGAGGACATTAAAATATTATGGTGTCACCCATAATACCTCTACGGCTTACCACCCGCAGACGAATGGGCAAGCCGAAGTGACGAATCGAGCGCTCAAGAGAATTTTAGAACGAACCGTGGTTAATCATAGGGAAAGATGGGCTGAAAAATTAGACGATGCTCTGTGGGCGTTCAGAACCGCATATAAATCACCACTAGGAACCACGCCCTACAGACTAGTCTACGGAAAAGCGTGTCATCTGCCGATAGAGTTGGAGTATAAAGCTCACTGGGCGCGAAGAGATTGTAATTTAGACCCTTCTGCAATTGGATCACATCGGAAAATGCAACTGAATGAACTAGCCGAATTAAGAGACCAAGCATATGATAGCTCTCTGCACTTCAAAGAACGAACAAAGAATACTCATGATGCTAAACTCGAATATTCTAAGTTCAAGCCCGGAGATAAAGTTCTTCTCTTCAATTCGCGCTTCAAGAAATTCTCTGGCAAATTCAGATCAAGGTGGAGCGGACCATTTGTTATATCAAAAGTCTTTACCTTCGGAGCAGTCGAACTAGAAGCCCCGGACGGTAATTTTAAAGTCAAAGGCCATCGCTTAAAGCACTACATCGAAGATTTCCCCTCTGGTGAGGAAGTCTATATCTTTGAACCACCTTGAGCCGACTAGTAGGTACAAGGAGTCAAGCTAGAGACTCTCTAAACAAGCGCTCTTGGGAGGCACCCCATTGCTTATCTTATTTTATTTCTTAGTTATTTTTGCTTTAGTATTATCATCCCTAAACTAACGATGCAGGATAACCCAAATATCTGACAATGCCACACTCCTACATATACATCAGATAAGTTTTATTCATAGTATACAAATGCAAATGAATAGATGACCTCACAAAGCTTTAACATTTAAACAAACATTTCTTGAAGTCATCTGATTATTTTGCATTTGTATACCCATTTTAAAACTATAGCATTACCTGTTTATCTTTATGTTTCAGGATAAACGCTTCAACTGAGACTTCAGGACAAGCTACTCAGAAACAACAGAAGAAGAGGACCCGCAGAGGAAAAAGAAAGAAGACGACCACCACTACTGATGAGCATGCTCAGACTGCTCCTGTATCTGCCCCACTTTTTGACTTTAGAGTTACCACTTCAGATCCGATGGTGACTTGGGCGATGCTCAGTGAGCTTTCGATTCAGCGTGGCTCTCAGTCCGAAATCAGAGAAGCGATGGGACTGCCGAAACTCGCCGACCAGCTGTATCAGCTTGGTCAGGGTCCCAGGCCAGCTCTCCCACCTTGGTCCTTCTTCCCAGCTGCCCCACCACAGACTGCTCCTCCCACTGTTGTTGCTTCTTTTAGGCCACTTCAGAATCCCGCTGATGCATCCATGGTGTCTGATCGCACTGCTGCCTTATCACTCACTTCAGATCCAGATCCTGACGCACTTGCAGCATTTGATCCAGACATGGATGATTTACTAGACGATTTCTAGCTTATTTTATCTTTAGTTATCTTTATTTATCATTAGACCTGTTATGTTGTTGAACTGATGATTATGATGGTATTTTATGACATTGCAGACCTTATCTTCGTAGGAATTGGATGAGCTTTGAAAAGAGTCTGGTCCTCACAATCCAGCAAATTATTTACACCAACCCTACACGAATATGGTCCTATATCCAGTGCCCACTGTCCGTAGGGAAGTATCTCTCCTAAACCCGTTCTTCCTACTTTAATATAACTTCGATATGCCTATTGACCACTTAAATCTCTAAGTGTGTGTTGAGTCCTGAGTTACTGCCAGATTTGCTCAGAAGACAAGTCTTGTGCCACTGCTAGAAGTAGTCTACCACTGTTAGTGTAGTTTTGTATTGACAGTGCCACTGTCAGTTAGAATTAGTCTAACAGTGCCACTGTTGACATGAGTTTGTATGTTGTATTAAGTATTTAACCAATGTTGGTAATATACGAGTACTACCCCTGTTAGTGTATAGCTCAACCACTGTTAGTAGTCGGTTAGAGAGAATTATGGAATAGATAGAATTTCCATAATAGTTTGATTCTGTAAAGGACTCTATGTGATATAAATAAAGATCTTGTGAAACCCTAGAGTCGGGACGAATTTCTAGTTATTAGCTTCAAGGTTGTAAACCCTAACACAATTGTGTGTTCGTATTGTTGATAATAATATTGAAGCTTTTGATTAATATTCTGTGTTACAAGTTTGTTCTTCAAGTTATTAATAAACTATTCCGCAAGCTTATTAATAATTAACCAAAGTAATACATATTAAGAGCGTAACTGGGATCAACAAGTGGTATCAGAGCTAGATATTGCTTTGATCTTGAAGAATTCTATTAAAGTTTGCAGCTTTCTCTTCAAATACCAAGATGTCTACTGAAACGATGGAAGGAATACAGGCCACAAAGATTCCTATGCTCAAACCTGATGAGTTTGAGTTATGGCAGACAAGAATCAGGCAGTACATGCTTCTCACAGATTATATGATGTGGGAGGTGGTTATCAATGGACCTAATTATCCAAAGGGTCTAGATGGTGAAAAATTGGAGAGACCACCACCCAAGACAGATGCTGAGAGAAAAGAAAGAGCCACTGAATGGAAGGCATTGAGTACATTACTCTTGTCAATTCCCAATGAGTATCAAAGGAAATTTGATAAATGTGTAGATGCTAAGGTACTCATGGAAGCAATAGTCACAAGGTTTGGAGGTAATGATAATACAAAGAAGAACAAGAGGTCTCTTCTCAAACAACAGTTTGAGAACTTTGCTGGAGTAAAGTCAGAAACTTTAACTCAAACCTTTGATAGGTTTCAGAAACTGGTGGGAGATCTTGAAAATCACAATGTTAAGATAGACAAGGATGATCTTAATAGAAAATTTTTAAGATCACTTGGTACAGAATGGAACATGTACACTGTGGGACTTAGACAAAGTGCAGACCTTGATCAGAAGGAAATTGAGGATCTGTACAATGATCTGAGAAACTTTGAGCTTGAGGTTTTGGCTATAAAACAGTCCACTTGTAGCTCTAATAATACTGCTTTTGTGTCTGTTGGTGAAACTGGAAGTAGTAGCACATCTGGTGCTAATGATAATGTGCTAGAAGCATTCTTTGCTAGCCATGTGAATTCATCATTAACTACAGAAGATTTGGAGCAGGTCAGTGAAGAGGACCTTGAGGAGATGGATTTAAGATGGCAAATGGCTATGATCACCATAAGGGCAAAAAGGTTTATGCAGAGGTCTGGTAACAGAAACTTTACATTCAAGAGAGATGGTGTAGCTGGTTTTGACAAGAGCAAGGTGGAGTGTTTCAATTGCCACAAGTTGGGTCACTTTGCTAGAGAATGCAGGAACACACAGGATGGAGGATCTCAGAATACTGTTAATGGCATTATGAGAAATAGTTCTGGTCCTCAAAGAAGATTGGTACCTGTACAGAATACCACTTCAGACTCACTAGTAGCACAAGATGGAATGGGAGGCTTTGACTGGAGTGATCAAGAAGAGCTTGTGGTAAAGAATCAAGCTTTGATGGTTGTCACAGAAGAACCAGAACCTTCAGACATTCCACATGAGGTACAAGTTAAATTATGTTCTCCTGAATGTAAGAAAATGGTTAAATTTTACAGAGATCATAATGTTGTTGTGTGCAATGAGTTAAAAGCTTTTGAGGTCAAAAGTCAACATGCAACCTTAGCTATTGAAAATCTTGAAAAACAAATTAAAGCTTTTGAAAAGAATGAATAACAATTTCACTTAGATATTAAATATCTGAATTGGGAAAAGAAAGCTTTACAAACAAAAGTTGATATGCGAAGTGCCAAGTTGGCTGAGGCACTTTCTGATAAAGATTCAATAAAGTTGAAAGTTGATGAATTGGAAAATGCTTCAAAAGGTGTTCAAAACTTAATCAAGTCTCAAATTCATGATAAATTGAAAACTGGATTAGGTTACAATCTTAATGTTGTACCCCCACCTTATAATCATACTTACTTCCCATCTAAAATTGATTTTGACTTAGAAAAACTTAAGGTAGGTGTGTCAGAGGAGGTTAAAAAGGTAGATCCAGTAGTTAATTGTGCTGATAATATAAATTTTGATAAAGTGGAAATATCTGATTGGACTGAGGAAGATGAGAGTGATAGTGATAGCTCATCTAGTGGTAATTCTATGGATGGTTGTGTTAAGTCTATTACTGGTCTAGTTTCAGAACTTAAGAGTGATAAACTAGAAGAAGGCAAGTAGTTGTTCATGGAGAAAGCTAAGGTTCAGCTTGAACAAGTGAATAGGACTAACAAATCTAGAACTGGTCTAGGTTATGTGAATAACAAGGTTAATCATGAGTCCAATATAAAGGTTGAATGTGTTAAGTGTGCTAGCAAACATGTTGAAAATTCTGCAAATAAAATAATCAAACCTACACCTAGAGGGAATCAAAGGAATTGGAATCAATTGGTTTCACAAAGGCTGGGTAATGGGTTTGAATGTGTGAAAAGAAAATCATGTTTTATTTGTGGTAGGTATAATCATCTTCAACAGGACTGTTACTACAATCCTAAAAATAATAGGAACAGTGGTACAGGACAAGTGTTGAGAAATCAGCTTAACAGAGGCAAGGCTGCAGCCACTGTTAATACTGCAGCAGTGCCACTGTCAGAGGCTAACAGAGGCAAGACAAGAACAGGGGAGGGTTTGACCACTGTCAGGCATGGTACCTCTGCTGGTATCAAGCATTTGCAAAGAATGTTTATACCAAGTAAAGCTACCACTGACAGGGTAATAAATACGAATTTGAAGGTGACCACTGTCAGACCATTAACCCCTGTCAGGTCTAAAACAGATTGTTTTTGGAGACGTAAGAATGCATCTACATCAAAAGTGTCCAAAATCAATGAAGCATTGAGATCAATAACCTTTAAGAGGGTTGATGTCAAAAATGCTCAAGGGAAACCCAAAGCCAGATTGGTTTGGGTTCCCAAGAGAAACTAATTATTTCTCTTTTTATATGTGCAGGGCAAGCCAAGCTTATGGCATATTGATTCAGGATGCTCAAGGCACATGACTGGAGATAGGGAGAAACTGCAGGATTTTAAAGCTTTTAATGGAGGAGATGTGGCATTTGGTAGTAATCCTAAAGGAGGGAAAATCACAGGTAAAGGCAAGGTAAAAAACAGTAAGCTCACTTTCAATGATGTTTATTATGTTGAGCAATTGAGATATAATTTGCTCAGTGTGAGTCAAATCACAGATAAGCAAAATCCTGTTTATTTCACTGACACAAAATGCATTATACTTTCTAAAAAACTCAAAATACCTGAAGATAAAATTTTAATGAGAGTTCCAAGAAAGAATAATGTATACTGTAGTGATTTAAACAAGATGGAATCTCAAAATATTAACTGTCTTATATCTAAAGCTACTGTTTCTGAATCTGACTTATGGCATAGGAGGATGTGTCACTTGAATTACAAGACCATGAATAAACTTGTTAGGAATAGGCTAGTGAGAGGCTTACCTGAAAAGTTATTTGAATGCAGTGACCACTGTGTAGCTTGTCTCAAAGGCAAGCAACACAACACCTCTTATAAGACCAAGCTTGTGAATACAAATACCACTCCCTTACACCTGTTACATATGGACTTGTTTGGCCCTACCAATGTAGCTAGTCAAGGGAAGAAATCTTACTGTTTGGTGATAACTGATGACTATTCTAGGATGAGTTGGGTATTCTTTCTTAGGACCAAGGATGAGACAGGTGAAACACTTAGATCCTTCATAACTAGGATTGAGAATTCAACTAATCAAAAGGTTAAGATCATCAGGTGTGATAATGGGATAGAATTTAAGAATCATGAGATGAATAAGTTCTGTGAGGAGAAAGGTATAGAAAGACAGTTTAGTGCACCTAGGACTCCACAACAAAATGGAGTAGCTGAAAGGAGGAATAGGACACTAACTGAGGCTGCTAGAAGCATGCTAGCAGATGCTAAACTTCCAATGTCTTTTTGGGCAGAGGCAGTCAGCACTGCTTGTTATGTTTTGAATAGGATTTTGATAGTCAAACCTCAGAACAAGACACCCTATGAGTTATTCTTTAAGAGAAAACCTTTGGTTAGCTTTTTAAAACCATTTGGATGTCCTTGTACTGTCTTAAATACCAGGGATCACCTAGGTAAGTTTCAAAGTAAGGTAGATGAGGCTGTCTTTGTTGGATACTCTATTCAAAGCAAGGCTTATAGAGTGTTTAATAAAAGGACTAGGATCATAGAGGAGACCATGGATGTGACCTTTAATGAAAATACACCAAATGTAGAAGGAAAAGGTCCAGAAGTATTGTTTGATATTGATGCACTAACCCATGCTTTTAGATATCCAGATTTGTCTACTAGTGCAGGTACAAGTGCAGGTGATGATGCAAATGGAGATAGCAGCTCAAGTCAGCCTACAAAGAATGACTTGGAGTATGTATTATTTCCAATTTGGTCTCCAGATCCACCAGCAGTTTTTCAACAGGATCAAACAGAAACTGAAGGATCAACTCCTGAAACAAATGGATCATCTACAAAGGACAATTCAGATAAGGGTACACATGGTTTAAGGGGTTCACATGAAGATTCAGAAAGTGAGTTAGAGATACCTGGACTATCAGATGAAGAGCAGAGATCACCAAAGAACTATGAACAAAGTCCTCCATTTCAAGTTTTGGAAAGGACTTCTTTGTCAGATTCTGAAACAACTCCAAAGCCTTCAAAAGAAAGAAAGGAAAGAGATTCTTTTTCAGAATCAGAAATGGATAATCTTGTGGGTCCTAATTTGGAAAGAGAATTACTTGATACAATCCACATCTAAGTATCTGGTTCATAAAGATCATTCCTTGGATTTGGTCATTGGTGATATTGGTTCACCTGTTCTGACCAGACAGCAGTCAAAGATAAGAGAAGAAGATTTACATACTTCATTATATGTTTGTTTTCTTTCTCAGATGGAACCAAAGAAAGCAGTGGAAGCTCTCAAGGATCCCAGCTGGATTGAAGCTATGCAAGAAGAATTGCTACAATTCAAGCTGCAGGATGTATGGGATTTGGTTGATTTACCAAAAGGAAAGAGAGCTATAGGCACCAAGTGGATTTTTAAGAACAAGAGAGGATGGGAATGAGCAATACTTGACATCTGTAGCTGATGTGCTCAAGAATGTGAATAGGTTAGACATTCTAGATCTGTATGAGCTAAACAGTCAAAGAAACAGGAAAGTTTCACTGGTAATAATGGAAAGAGAGTTGGGAAGATGTTTGAATATGTTGTTTGAGCCTGAACCATTCACTAATTTGTTCTTAAACTGCATTGAGCATGTGAATACCTGGAGAAACTTTGTTAGAGCTGGAGTTCATATGATTTTGTTCAGAGATGGAATCACAATCTACATGCTTGATGAAAGACAATATGTTCTGGGGGCTCAGATTTTAAGAAATGTGCTTGCATCTCAACTAAGAACTACAGTGATTTCAGAAGGTGCATTCAATGCTTTATACATGGTGTTCAATCAGTTTCATAAAAGAATGGAGTTGGAAAGATTAAGAGAAGAGGAGAAAAAGAGAAAACAGAATCAAGCTCCTAAAGATGAAAAGAAAGATAAAGAAACTAGATTCATTGCTGAGAATGATCATGTTTAGGGGGAGATTGTTGAGTCCTGAGTCACTGCCAGATTTGCTCAGAAGACAAGTCTTGTGCCACTGCTAGAAGTAGTCTACCACTGTTAGTGTAGTTTTGTATTGACAGTGCCACTGTCAGTTAGAATTAGTCTAACAGTGCCACTGTTGACATGAGTTTGTATTTTGTATTAAGTATTTAACCACTGTTGGTAATATACGAGTACTACCCCTGTTAGTGTATAGCTCAACCACTGTTAGTAGTCGGTTAGAGAGAATTATGGAATAGATAGAATTTCCATAATAGTTTGATTTTGTAAAGGACTCTATGTGATATAAATAGAGATCCTGTGAAACCCTAGAGTCGGGATGAATTTCTAGTTATTAGCTTCATGGTTGTAAACCCTAACACAATTGTGTGTTCGTATTGTTGATAATAATATTGAAGCTTTTGATTAATATTCTGTGTTACAAGTTTGTTCTTCAAGTTATTAATAAACTATTCCGCAAGCTTATTAATAATTAACCAAAGTAATACATATTAAGATCCTAACTGGGATCAACAGTGTGCGATCCCCCTCGCTTATAACTTTTAAATTCACATTTTTCCTAAACCAAAACCCTAAGTGTGGAATTTTCTCCCTACTTAGTGTAGAAACATTGGGGACAATGTGTTATTTCTAAGTGTGGGATAGCAGTATATCTCTCATCTGTCAAAATATCTGTTTAAGTTAATCTAGAAACATGCTAGTCCTCAAAATAAATTTTCAACCCTTATTTTGCCAAAATTTTCAAAAGTTTTAAATTTTTTTAGTCACAATAAAAGCAAATTGGTTAAAACTTCGACAGTGAAATTATCACTCATTCAGTAAAACCTAAACAGTTTTACTTCGACAGTGAAATTGTCACTCATTCAGTTGGCCAATAAGTTTTTCAAGAATGAGTACAGATTTTTTTTACAAGTATATCAAAAGTTGGTAAATATAAGGTCGAAATCATGTCAGATTCTAAACAATTTAAGATGAGGATCTAAGAGGGGCATCGCACGACTGGACACATATAACCCATTTTTGCGGTGAGGAATTTGAGCCTTATAAGCATTCATTTTAAATGCTTCACTGTTCGTTTGTTGTGTGTGACCGATGCACGCATTTCTGAATTAGAACTTGCCCCAGGTATACATTTTGAGATCACATTGACAGGGGTCATACGTGACATAGGTACGATTAGAGGACCTTGACATTCCTTAGGATTTAAACCCCTTTTCACATATCTTTTCAAGCCAAAAACCCTTCCAACACTCAATTTTAGTGTTGATGATCCGCTTAGAAAACCCTGTTGAGCCTTAGCCTATTTTTCTTTTATTCACCCAAATTTTTAACCCCTTATTCCCCTACCCACCAGAAACTTATCTTAGTACTTTTGAAAAAAAAGAGATATTTAGGTATTCCTTTTTGCTTTCACTCCAAAAATCACAAATAATGTTTACTAAAACTTCTCGCGTGCGTTTTATTGATCTATATAGAAAAAATCGAGAGTCATGTGGTGCGAAAAATTGGCACCAAATTAAACTCAAAAATCATCAAAGGATTGAGAAATGAAAATAAGAAGGGATCTCAAGAAGGGAAATAAAAGAAAATCCCTTAGAAATTTCTTGGCAAGAAAAATCTAAGCCCAAAAATAGAAATAGAAATAGAAAAGCAAAGAAAAAGAAAAGAAAATAGCTGAAATAAAGCTAAGTGCTTCGACTCTCTCGAAAACTCGACTCTTCAAAAGAAATATCATTCCGTGTGTTTTCAAAAGATAGAAGTCAAAATAGCTATCTTATCCCCCAAAAGTGTTATCCGTTTTCGTTTTCATTAAAAAGGATATCTAGATAGAGTTTTTTTTTTTTTTTTTTTAGAAGTCCCAAGATAAGAAAACACCCTTAAAAACCTAGATACCCCCAATCTATCCATAGCCTTTTAAACCCACACCAAACACTTCAACCCATTTGAATGTCCTGGGATAATCAGTACCGTTCCTGTCTAAGTGATGAAGATTTGATCCTCGGGCAAGCCTATGACGACGAGTGCTGCACGACTGGTATTTGAGCGATTTTTCATTTAGCTTAGGATAATAGGAACCCCGATACACTTTGAGTGAATTGAGTAACCACCAGTGAGATCGCCCAGTCGTGTATATTCCACAAATTTGAGAATTGAAAGTTTGCCTAAGTGAATCATCTTGAAAACCTTTAGATACTTCATGTGAACACCTTTTATTTATCTAACAGGCAAATACTTGTTTCCAATCTGTGTGAATTCTTCGTTGTGGATCGAAATCAAAAACTTTTTTTTATGGTGAATTCTAAGAGGGTAAGTTTGCTTGAGGACAAGCAAATGTCTAAGTGTGGGATATTTGATAACACGCAAAAAGTCATGTTTTTACGTGCATTAATCTCACCTTTTTAGCCCAATATGTGACGAAACTAATCAAAATAGATACTTTATCATTAAAACTCGTCACATGGGACAAAATATAGACAATGTTTCAAAAGTCAATGTTCAACCAAGATCGATCTAATAAACTTATTAGATTAACACAAGCTTTGAATTATTACTGAGAAGTTGCGGAATAACACTCAGTAATATTATGAAGATCAATAATAAAACAATGAACACCAAAATTACTATCAAAAGCTTCAATCTTATTAATAATATAAGACGAATACACTGAATTGTATTAGGGTTACAAAACCTTGAAGTTGCGCGAAAACTAAGTTAACCTAATCTAGGTTTAGGATCTCTATTTATATCCCATAGAGTCCTGCTAAACAATCTCCTATAATCATGGAAACAGTTACATTCCATAATTATTTAAACTTTATTTTTCCGCCTATTCTATACATAAACAGTGTTAACTACCACAACTATACAAACAGTGGTAATTCCTATAGAACAGTGTTAACACTTGTACAATTTACCATACTTACCAACTAATAGTGGTAACTAGCATAAACAGTGTTAACTGTTGTAAAACAAACCAACAGTTCTAACACTCTAACAGTTGAAACTATTACTAACAGTTGTAACTCTTGTCTTCACTTTAATCTTCAATAACAGTTGTAATCTTCTGATGACAGTGGTAACCATCACTAACAGTGATAATCTTTGAAGACTTGAACTAACAGTTGTAACTTGTGAAGACAGTGGTAACCCTTAACACTAGCAGTGTTAATACCAGTAGTAACATTAACACTAACAGTGTTAATGCCTTGTGCATTCTTCAATCAACAGTAGTAACAGTAGAAACATCAATATCAATTCCCAACAATCTCCCCCTAAACTTAATCTGTCCCCAACAGTATTAAGTTTCTCTATATTCTTCATGTTGACCTCATTCAAATTCTTTCAAACAAACAATCACTGATCTCTATGCCTTCTCTCATACTCTTCTTTCTTGTGAATCTGATTCAATATCATATATACCAAATTCTCTGCCAAATCATTGTTGAATGAGATAAATAACTTGGCATGCTTTAAGCTTCTCAACAAACTCAGACTCATGTCATATTCTCTATCTGTTAACATCCAAAGCATAGTAGCATCATCCAAAATCACTTGATGAACATCTGGATTGCTGTGATATATCCATTGTCTTACAGTCTGAAAAGTGTTGAACTCAAATGAAAATCTATCTGGTTCAAACATCATTGAAATCCATGACCAAGTACACAACTCATATACACTATCAAACTTCTTGGTACTTAATCCTTTCTCAGACCCAATCTCATACATTCTAACCAAATCTTCCCTTGTAAGCACCTTGATCAATTCCTTAAAAGACCTCCAAAATGATACAGAAGTATCTGCTCTTTCAATTCTGATTTTCTCACACTTAATAGGAATTGAAAATTGTTCAATAGACCAATCAATTATTCGAGGCAAGTTATCAGGTGGAAGTTGTACCTGAAGAGGTTGCACCACAATCATATCAATCAAATCAACTTTATTTCTTGGTAGATCAGGAATTGATGCATATTCCTGCCTTAATTTCTCTTTAAGCTCAGCACTCAGTCTTTCCCATTCCTTTTCTCTTTCGATTTCTTTCTCAATTCTTTCTTTTTGTTTCTTTTCTCGATCTTCCTTCTTTTTAGCTTTCTGTTCTTCCTCTACTCTCTTTGCTGCCTCAGGATTCAAAAATGTGTCTCTGTCCCATATCCTCTGCAGACTTTCAAGTGACATAGCATTCAATCTAGAAGTTGGAATATTCCCTCATCTTAACTTCACAATTAAATTTCTCCTCTGTTGGGCTCTTGTTGGAGGTCTATTCCTTTTCTTAGCAGCTTTTTCATCTCTAATCTTTCTCATCTCAGCAGCTTTCTTTCTCTTAATTTGCTCTACCAAAAACTCAATATCATCAAATTTCTGCTCTTTCAGCTGAGCTTCATCCCATTCATCTACCTGAGCTTTGGTCATCTTAACAAACTGACCTGGTTCAACTTCTACATCAATCAATTCCTCCTGAAGAACATCAGCATTAATTTCTGCATGTAATCTCTGTGCATATTCATCATCATTAACTGTAGCTTCCTGGGGCATTGATCTCTGCTTTTTCTTTTGAGGCCCTTCTTCCAAAATACCCTTACCCTTATCCTTTGGATCAATTTTGGGTAAATTTTGAGCAGGAGCAGTAGCTGCAGTAGGTTCTCTAATCTGTACAGGTGGTAAAGTTGTCCTTGTAGGGACATTTTCTTGCACTTTCTCAGCTGTAGCTTCATCATTATTCACATTCTTATGCACATTATCATCATTCTCATTCCCACCTGCATCTTCATTCTCATTCTCATTAATATTTTCCATCTCAATATCCTCATCCATCTGTTCAGGAACATTATCACCATCGAAATCATCAGTATGAACATTCCTTTTATCACCCTTATTAGTTCAAAATTTCTCCCCCTTTTTGAAAGCATCCTTTGGAGAATCACCTTCAACTAACACATACTCCTTGCCCTCTTTCAAAACTTTAATCACAAGTTTTTCCAACTCAGTAAGCCTATGCTCTAAATCTGCTATCCTTTCATCTTTTTCTCTGTTCCTCCTTCTTTCCACCTTAAATTTCTCCCAAACATAATCAATCATTTTCGTTAATTCCAGGTTAGTTCTAGCCTCATCACCATCAGAATGTGACTCCCTAGGTGAATCATTGACATGGGCATCAAAATCTTCCTCATACCTGGTATGATCAGAAAATTCCCTTGTTTTCTTGGTACTGGGACCACCAAAATCATCTACATGAGTAGAATCATCTTCTGGTGTTGCCTCTGCTTGGGTCTTATTAATGTTACTTCTATCCTGCTCTGTCTGTGGACTAGAAGCAGTAGAAGCAGCCCTTGCAGAATGGTCACCCCACTCCTTATGGACCACATGCTGTTCATGACCACTGTCATTGGACTGAGATGACTGAGCAGTATGAGCCTCAGACACCTGATGTGTAGCCTTTTTGGCTTTTTTGGTGTAGGTTGTTTTGAATTGGGTCCCTTGTTTTTCAATATTACCCCCAGTTGCTGTGGGTTGAGAAGGAATGGGTTGTTCCATCCTCTCAGCAACTGGTTCAGCTTCTGTTGGTGGTACAGATGCTGTGGTGGAGGGTGCAGGAAGCATTGTTGGAAACAATGCTGTTACCCTCCCAGAAAACATAACACCTTTAATAGAGGTATCTCTCTTCATATTTGAAAATACTTTTGGTTTGAAGGAAGAGATACCTATAATCTTATCCAAAGCAGGCAAATCAGATATTTGTTCAGATAAAAGAATTTGCACAAACCTTGGATACATTAAGAATTTCAGTTTAGGTTGATTGATGTTTCTTATCATACCAGCAAAAATAAAGTTGGAAAAATTAAAACTTTGACCAGTAGCTAAGCATACCAAGGCATATGCTACATTACTGCTGAATTGTTCAAAAGATAAACATTTTGATGATAAGCAGTGCAGTAATGTATGAATTAGAAATCTCCATTGGTATGAAAACATTGTTTTCTAAAAAACATACCCACCCAAGTTGCCCTCATATCCCATTCGTTGTAAATTAGAGTATAAATCTTCATCAGAAATTGAAGTTATACCTTCTTCATCCTGAAGATGAAGAGAAGAACGAATGGATGCTTCAGTAATCACCACTTGGTGCCCAGCAACGGTGGAAACAATCTGTGGAACACCTGCTTCTTCCTCAATCTTGGCTTTAACCCAGAACTCATTGATATGATCATGTGAAATTCTGGGTGCTACGGTTAGCGCATGGTGAATGGTAGAGTTACGCATAAAATCAATGATTTCAACGTAATCATCGGTGATGGAAGGTTTTACCAGATAGGCAATCATGTTATGATCTTTGCCTAATGCAAGTTGAGGTGTGGTTGATGAAGAAGAAGCCATGAAGAATTTGTGTAAGATTTGCGAAAGCAGTGATTATAGGGTTTATGAAAGCAGTGTTTATGAAAGCGTAAAGAATATGTACAAGTGTTGGGAGTATTTATACTGTTAGTTTCAATGACCTAATTTTGAAATAAAAATCCCAATTTTATCACTAACAGTGGAAACAATTTTAAAACAGTGGAAACTGTTTTAAAACAGTGGAAACAAAAAGAACTAACAGTATTATACATTTATGATGATAATACTAACAGTGTTACACCTAGTGGATGGAAATAACTCCTGACCAAAGGAATTATAACTCAACACTAGTGACTGCATTAGTATTACTAACAGTATTTTTTATTTTTTTTTACTATATGTTGTACCTGCAAAAAGAAAACTGAAAGATAAACAGTGATAGTGAAATTTCAACTTGATAGTATAAACAGTGGTAACTGATATACTAACAGTGTTAAAATTTACACTAACAGTGTGTAAAACAGTTATAACTGAATAGTGAAAACAATGGAAACTGTTTACACTAAGTTGAAAACAGTGGAAACTGTTTACACTAACAGTTATAACTGAATAGTGAAAACAGTGGAAACTGTTTACACTAACAGTGATAGTTGCTTCACTGACAGTGATAACCTACAAAGAGTTAGTTCAACAAAAAACAGTGATAACAATAAAACTAACAGTGAAAACAAAACAAAATACATATACAGTGGTAATTGAATAATAACAGTGATAATTGGTAAAGCAAAGCAGTTGTAACTAAGACTATTATCACTGTTAGTATCAATTACATCTACCAGCATCTAATCCTTAAGCATTATAGAGATGTTTTACAAAATAGTTATGGAGAAACAATTTAAGGAGATTTAATCAGACCAATACTTGTAATCAGAAATGTAAATCTGCCCACATCAAAGGCTTTGGTGAACAGATCTGCAAGTTGATTGTCAGTATGGACTTTTATAATCTGAATAAGTCATTTTTCATTACAATCTCTGATAAAATGATACCTAATCTCTATATGCTTAGTTTTAGAATGTTTAACAGGATTATTGATGATGCTGATAGCAGAAGTATTGTCAATAAAAATAGAGTGTTTAAGAAAGTTAAACCATAATCAAGCATTTGATTCTGAATCCATAAAACCTGAGCACAGCAATTTGCAGCAGCTACATACTCAGCTTCAGCAGTAGATGTTGATACAGTTGTCTGTTTCTTACATTGCCATGAAATTAACCTCTCTCCTAGAAATTAACAACCTCCTTATGTGGACTTCCTGTCCATGCTAGCTCCTCCATAATCCCTATCTGAATATGCTGTTAAGTCAAAAGAAGAATCTTTTGGATACCAAAGGCCTATATCAGGTTGTCCCTTTAAGTATCTAAAAATTCTCTTTACAGCATACATATGTGATTGCTTGGGACAAGTCTGAAATTTGGCACAGATACATACAGCAAACATAATATCTGGCCTGGAGGAAGTTAGATACATCAATGACCCTATCATAGACCTGTACAGATGTATGTCTACTTCCTCCCCCTCAGGATCTGCAGTTAATGTCTTGTGTGTTTCCATAGGTGTACTAGCCACTTTAGTTTCAGTGTAGCCAAATTTGGTGAGTATGTCTTTAACATACTTACTCTGATGAATAAAAATGCCATCTGAGCTTTGTTTGACTTGAAGCCCCAAAAAGAAATTAAGTTCCCCCATAGAACTCATTTGAAACTTCTGATGCATTAACTTCTCAAATTCCTTGCATAACCCATCATTTGTAGATCCAAAAATGATGTCATCAACATACACTTGAACCAATAAAATATCATTGTGATCCCTTTTGATGAATAATGTCTTGTCAATGGTACCTCTTTTAAAACCATTTTCCAAAAGATAAACAGATAGAGTCTCATACCAAGCTCTGGGTGCTTAGTGCAGGCCATACAATGCCTTATCCAATCTGCAGACTCTATCTGGATATGTAGGATCTTCAAATCCAGGTGGTTGACAAACATACACTTCATCATCAATTGTGCCATACAGATGGCACTCTTGACATCCATTTGATGTACTGTGAAACCTTTGTATGAAGCATATGCCAAGAATAATCTTATAGCTTCTATCCTTGCAACAGGAGCAAACACATCATCATAATCAATACCTTCTTCCTGAGTATATCCTTGTGCCACCAGCCTGGCTTTATTCTTGATGACAATTCCCCTCTCATCCTTCTTGTTCTTGAATATCCATTTAGTACCAATAGCCCTTTTCCCTTTTGGTAAATCAACTAAAGTCCACACATTCTGTATTTTGAATTGCAACAATTCTTCCTGCATTGCCTCGATCCAACTAGGGTGTTTAAGAGCTTCTACTGCCTTCTTAGGTTCAACTTGAGAAAGAAAACATACATATAAAGAGGTATGTATCTCTTCTTCATTGACAGTAGACTGCTGTCTAGTTTGAACAGCAGAGTCAACATTCCCAATTACCTGTTCTAGAGGGTGATCTTTGTGAACATGATAAGTAGATGTTGATGTCTCTGGAATGTTGGCTTCTAAGTTGGTAAGATTGCCTTCTTGTCCAGAACTCTCACTAGATGATATATCAGTAGAATCTTCTGTCTCAGTTCTCTGAGTGGACTGTGGTTGATCAGAGGAAAACACCTCTGGTGGATCAGGAGTCCAGATTGGAAATACAATGTATTCCAATGAATCTTTATTCTAATCTGTGGACATTCCTGATACTTCCTTACTTGCTTCATCTGTTGTCCCTGTATTGGTACCTGAACTTGTACCTGCACTAGAATTTACAGTTGCATATCTAAAAGCAGAATTAAGAGCATCAATATCAAACAATGACTTTGGACCTATCCCATCAGGATTAATGGTATTCTCATTAAAAGTGATGTTCATTAATTCTTCTATTACCCTAGTCCTTTGATTGAAAACCCTATATGCCTTACTTTGGATGGAATACCCTACAAAAATACCCTCATCTACCTTGCTTTCAAACTTTCCTAAGTGATCCTTGGTATTCAGAATGGTACATGGACATCCAAATGATTCTAAGAAACTAACCAATGGTTTGTTTTTAAACAGCAACTCATAAGGGGTTTTGAAATAAGGCTTACCAACTGTTACCCTATTCTGAACATAGCAAGCTGTGCTAACTGCTTCTGCCCAGAAAGACATAGGTAATTTTGCATCAGCTAACATAGTTCTAGCAGCCTCAATTAGTGTCCTATTCCTTCTTTCAGCTACTCCATTCTGTTGAGGAGTTCTAGGAGCACTAAATTCTCTCTTAATGCCTTTTTCATCACAGAATTTATCCATCTCATGATTTTTAAACTCTGTTCCATTATCACTCCTGATGATTTTAACCTTTTTATCTAATTAATTTTCCATCTTAGTTATAAATGATCTAAGTATTTCACCTGTCTCATCCTTTGTTCTAAGAAAGAAAACCCATGTAAATCTAGTATAATCATCAATTACTACAAGACAGTAAGATCTCTTTCCCATACTCCTTATACTTGTTGGTCCAAACAAGTCCATATGTAACAAGTGTAAAGGAGTACAGTTTGTACACAGATTTGGACTTAAAAGAAGTTTTATGTTGCTTTCCCTCAAGACAAGAAACACAGTGATCATCACATGAATATACCTTTTTAGGTAAACCTCTAACAAGCTTGTTTTTGACAAGTTTATTAATGGTTTTATAATTCATATGACACATCCTTCTATGCCACAAATTAGATTCATTCAGATTTGCTTTTGAAATCAAACAGTTTAAATCAGGTTGAGGTGCCATATTTGCTAAGTCACTCTTATATACATTATCTTGCCTAGGAGTTATCCTTACATTTGCAATTATCACATTTATTCAATGCAGATGTAGTACATACAGATACAGATGATTTCACTGCATTCTTAACATTCCTTTGAAACTTCCTAGGTGTGTTAGGTGTGGTTCTCACATGTTCTACCTAATGTTTATCCTTCTCTACAAACATTTTCTTACCCTCTTCTAGTTTATTAACCTTAAGTTCTAAAACTAGATCAGTAATGCTTTTGCTGCTTTCACTTGTTGACTTATATGAATGATTTGTCACAGTGTCCTCACTTTCAGAATTATCATTTTCCTCATCATCTTCTTTACTCCAATCCCTAATTTCAACTTTATCAAAATTCACATCTTCTTCTAAACTCTTAACAGGGTCAGCCTTTTTAACATCAACATTCATTTCTTCTTTTAGTGAATTGATATTAATATCAGTTTTAGAAGGAAAGTAGTTGTTGTTGTAAGGAGGAGGTACATTACTGTATCCTAACCCAGTCTTAAGTTTATCATGAATCTGTGAGTTGATAAGTTTATGAACACTCTTAGATGCATTTTCTAAGTTGCTTACATTAAGTCTTATGCTATCTCTTTCACATGTGACCTCAGCAAGTTTCTTAGTTAATACTTCTACCTTATCTGTAAGAGTATCTCTCTCCCACCTAGCAAATTCAATATCATACTTAAACTGTGTTGCATTTTCTTCATATGCCTGAATCTGTTTTTCTAGATTTTCTATTACTGATATTGTGTGTTTACTCTTGATTTCACATTGTTTTAATTCATCACACACTTTCTGATTATGATCCCTATAATGTTTAACTGTTTGTTTACACACAGGGGAACATAATTTAATTTGTACCTCATAAGGAATCTCTGACTGTTTGTCAGATTCAGCAGTAGCCATGAGACACTGATTCTTAACTTCAAACTCTTCTTGGTCACTCCAGTCCCAACCATATCCATCCACAGATACAAGGGCATTTGATGAAGTACCTTGGATTGGTACAGACCTTGTTTGACTCACATTTCCTCCACTCCTTTGACCATTCCCTCTATCATTCTGCTCATTCTTTGGACTTCTGCATTCCCTAGCAAAATGTCCCATTTTGTGACAGTTGAAACATTCAACTTTGCTCTTATCAAACCAACCTGCATCATTCCTCTTTTGTGCAAAGTTGTTCCTGCCAGTTCTTTGCATAAACCTTTTTGCCCTTTGAGTGATTAAGGAAATTTGTAACTTAATATCCATTTCTTCTAGATCATCTGATTCAAATTGATCTAAGTCTTCATTAGTAAGTGAAGAGTTCATATTACTAGCAAAGAAAGATTCTAAGATTTGATCATTAGAATGATTTGATGATGATCCACCTCCAACAGACCCATAAGAAGAACCTTTCTGACCTGATTCTGCCTTTATTCCAGCCATTGACATAAATGCAGAATTGTTGTTGTTACTTCCTGATCTAATCTTCTTGCTCTCTACTTCAGCTTCAAAGTTTCTCAGATCATTATAAATGTCTTCCAGCTCTTTTGATTCCAGATCTGCACTTTGTCTTAACCCAACTGTATAAATTGTCCACTCATCTCCCAAAGACCTCAAAAACTTCCTGTTTAAATCATCCCTATCAATCTTCACTTGATGATTTTCCAGATCTCCTACTAACTTTGAAAACCTATCAAAGGTTTGAGTCAAAGTTTCTGACTTTGCAGAATTAAAATTCTCATATTGTTGTTTCAACAAAGACCTTTTATTCTTCTTGGTGTTATCATTCCCACCAAATCTCTTCTCTATAGCTTCCATGAGAACTTTAGCATCTTGACATGCTTCAAATCGTCTCTGATATTCATTTGGAATAGATAACAATAAAGTACTTAGAGCTTTGTACTCTATAGATCTAACCTTTCTTTCTGCCTCAGATGTTGGTGGTAATCTAGCCTGTGCAACACCATCACTATTAAGAGTCACTGGAGGACCATTAACAACCACTTCCCACATCTGATAATCTGTGAGAAGCATGTATTGTCTGATTCTGTTATTCCACAGATCAAACTCATCAGGTCTAAGCATGGGTATCTTTGTGACCTGAATTCCTTCATTGCTTTCTGCCATTGATTTAATAAAAGGATATTGAAAATAATCAATCAAACAGTGATCCTAGATCTTCTTGTATTCAAAACTTAACCAAAAGCTCTGATACCACTTGTTAAACCAAGATCGATCTAATAAACTTATTAGATTAACACAAGCTTTGAATTATTACTGAGAAGTTGCGGAATAACACTCAGTAATATTATGAAGATCAATAATAAAACAATGAACACCAAAATTACTATCAATATAAGACGAATACACTGAATTGTATTAGGGTTACAAAACCTTGAAGCTACGTGAAAACTAAGTTAACCTAATCTAGGTTTAGGATCTCTATTTATATCCCATAGAGTCCTGCTAAACAATCTCCTATAATCATGGAAACAGTTACATTCCATAATTATTCAAACTTCATTTTTCCGCCTATTCTATACATAAACAGTGTTAACTACCACAACTATACAAACAGTGGTAATTCCTATAGAACAGTGTTAACACTTGTACAATTTACCATACTTACCAACTAACGGTGGTAACTAGCATAAACAGTGTTAACTGTTGTAAAACAAACCAACAGTTCTAACACTCTAACAGTTGAAACTATTACTAACAGTTGTAACTCTTGTCTTCACTTCAATCTTCAATAACAGTTGTAATCTTCTGATAACAATGGTAACCATCACTAACAGTGAACTAACAGTTGTAACTTGTGAAGACAGTGGTAACCCTTAACACTAACAGTGTTAATATCAGTAGTAACATTAACACTAACAGTGTTAATGCCTTGTGCATTACTCAATCAACAGTAGTAACAGTAGAAACATCAATATCAATTCCCAACAGTCAACTAAAATGGTCGAAAAACACGATAAATCTAACGAATACGATCATAAGCATTCTCGTTCACTCGTTCTAGCACTTTTTGAGCAACACAAAGAATTATGACCTCTAACTTATGTCATTTTCTTCGTTAGGAAAATACGAACGCGTGGATATAAAGAACGCTCAAAACGGATAAACGACGAAGAAGTTACGCCCGAACGAAGAAACGAAGAACCGAAGAACCAGCATACGGCTGAACCAGGCTGTATACGGCTGGTCCAGACCGTATACGGCTGGGCCTGGACCATATACGGCCTGCACAGACCGTATACGACCTGTGCTCAGCCGTATACGACCCAGTTCAGCCGTATTCACCCTATGCTCAGCCGTATACAGTCCAGTTCAGCCGTATACGGTCCAGCTCAGCCGTATCGTGCGTTTGGGTGATAAAAATCTGATTTTTATTCGCCTTTGCGATACGGTTGTGCGTTTGAAGGTTTGGATACGGTCTACGGATACGGCTGTGTGATCTCTATAAATACAAGCCTCATTTCAACATCTCACACACATCTCACACACTTCTCAACAACACACACACACTTTCTCTCACTACTCTCTCTCTAAATTAGTTAGTTAGTTAATTAGGTTAGTTAAGCTAGTAGATTAGTAGCTTACTTGTAACGGAGGTGCTCCGAGACTGCGGTGTCGCACGATTTGTAATAACGCTTTGTCAGGTTCTATTATAATCTCTATCTTGATATTTTAAATAATGTTGTGCTGTTGCTATACTTGTTTAGAATTACTTGCTAGGATTATTGTCATGCTTAGCTAGACAAATCTGTGTTTGCTATGATAGTTGCCATGCTAGGGTAGTTATACTTAAATCATGTTGTTACTCTGTCTGTATACTGTTGAATTATATTTGAATCTATGAATTGAATCTCAAATGTTTATCTATCCAACTTATGCTGTGGTTAGTAACATCCTTCTAGGCTTGGCCAATTGCTAGTTGTATGCCGCTAATTATTCTGTGTCTGATGATCGTTGAACTCGACATGGCCGGTGTTCTCCTGGTTGAAATATTACCAGAGGGAGACATGGAGCGTAGGATTAGAGATAGATTAGATTCAGGTCATTTAACAAGTGTCTTAGAGAGAACTTTCGGGACACTTGTGACTTAACCATGTACCCCGTCACTCTGCATAATTGATCCCTGTTATGCTGCCTTTCTGCATGTTCTTGTTTGATTGTTGCTTAGGGTTTGCATGCTAGTATCTGTTATGCTGATTAGTTACATGATTAGGTTTTCGAATATTTATCAATTGCATACACCAGTTTAACATGCATAGAATAGTTAAAATGATTTATATGAAATAATGATGAACAATTTAATCAGCCGTTAGACCAGACCATCCCAACTTGTCCCGGTAGGAAACCCCTGTTCATGTTTTTGTTTATTCAACAATTCATGCCATGATTCGGATATCTCAAATGTCCGAGATTAGGGGACAAGACTCGAGGATGGTTGTTGGTTAAATTGGTTTCTACATTTGGGACAACTTCCGGTGTAGTTTACATTCCATAACTGTTATCCACGTGACATGTTATTTATCTGATTGCGGACAACTCTACGTTAGATAGATAATAGGCTAGGAGTTATGGCTCATTAGGAAATATTGTTGTCATCTTAACTAAGGCTTTATCCTATTAACTACCCCTAAATAGCATGAGTAATTATCATAGTAAACACTCGCTTCACCTATAAGTTCTCGTTGCCACCTCCCCTCCACTTTACTTTATTTTCATTTTAGATAATTAGTAGATAGTTAAAACCAAAACAAACCAAAACCTCTTTTAAAACCCTAGCTAAATCACCATAGATAACTAAAGTCCTAGATCCCATGCCCGTTGTAGTTTGAAGAACGACCCTAAGTCATACCTATCGCTGTACTCACCCATAGCTTTAGTATACTTAGGCCCAGCAAAAACAAATTTTAAAACCCACTGATCCAGCCAAGCGGGAGGCCCACAACGACAGGAAGCGATTCCTAAAAACCGACCATTCGGCTGGCATCACCTCAACTTAAGTAATACCTTTGTATGCTTATATCGAACTGTTGCTTTGATCATCTTATTGCATGTTCTTGTTTGATTGTTGCCTTAGGATCATCATAATAGTGAAATACAATTGGCATTAAATATCATGAAGTAATATGACGGCCCCTATTCTACTATTCTCTGATATAGTACTGGAAACGCCTACGGCGGAGTACAGATGTTTGGAAGTCGAGAACGACCGAAGGTAGTTATATTATGAATCGAATAACAAACGTGTTACTTAAGTTTCCATTTGTAGTACAAACCATCCCTGTATTCTTGCATACCTAAGTAATGTTGTTAATTCGTACGAATAAGTGATGACATATTATCCGACCGCCTAGACCAGTTAGTCCAACCTATTCCGGTGAGGGTAGACCTCGTTCGTAAGATTGTTTATTCAACAAACTATGCCATGATTCAGACATCTCTGACGACCGAGATTGGGGAATAGGATTTGAGATTAACTGTCGGATAATATGGGTATACATTTGAGTGAACTTTCGATGTATGCTTTAATATATGCTGCAACCCACGTAATATTCTATTTGCCCGATTGTGGACACCTCCGCGTTAGCCCAATAGAAGGATTGCAGCGATAGCTCACGTTAACTTACGAATTTATCCCCATTAGAACTCTCCATATTAAATAACCCCTAAACCACTTCATAGTAGACAATCGCTTCAATTGTTGAACGCCCGAAGTAACCTCCACCTTTCTGTTTGTTTTAATTTAATTTAGAATAGAGAATCCAAAACCAAAACCAACTCTTTTCTCCCTAGCTAAATACATAAAAATTTCTAAATCTCCTAGCTTCAATTTGTCGTGCTTTGAAGAATGATCCTAGGTCATACTTGTCCTTTGCTAGCCCTTTCATTAGCATAATAGTAACCCTAGGCCCCAGCCTTACAAATTTAAAACCCACTGTTGTCTCGTATCACCATTAGAAATTCCAACGACCAGTGTGTAGCATATCAGTGGCTAACCCCATACACAATTATTAAACATACATCTTTATTTCATAATCAAATACATTAAGGTGTTATAAGTATCATAATGATAATGTACCATTTCTTAGTTCCTTAAACATATATATATATATATATATATATATATATACACATTGTAAATACAATACAGTATTAAAACTGATTTGTTCCTGTTTTAACCCGTACCCGGTCGGTTTTCTTTTCTTAGCCGATCAGCTGAACTCCCTTACCCGATCGGATCACCACTTGAACCGATCGACTAACATAACAATTTTTGAGGCTTTTGTTCCGATGCAACTTTCTGCAAATGAGTTGTTCTATTTTAGCCGTATTCAAATTCAATTAATATCAGTTTATAATTATCAATAACTTTACCATCACCATCTAAAATATCATCTATATCATATATTACCTATTTCATATCAACTCCACATATTTTATAACCTAAAATCTAAATAATTTAATCACTAACAAATCTTAAAGAATCATCTAATAACTTGAGTTATTAACATCATATATCTACTAATCATCATCATATTATCATTCAACAACAATTTCAAACTCAATTTATTTTCTAATTCCTTAGCTCATTTATAAATCAAAGTAAACTAACTTTTTGAACAATAACCCAAAGAATACTTACAGTTGTGAAAGAACAAGAAGGATGGTGATGATCATCTCATGTAATTGTAAAAGTTGAATCAAAAACCCAATAATTTCCTTTAGATTTCTTTGATTAATTAGTTAGGTGAGCATTTTAGAGAGTTTAAGAAACACGTGAAGAATTTAGGAAAGAGTTTGGTGAAATGAGTCGGTTACTCCCATCGCCCCACTTTAAATACAGTACAATTTTTTTTATTCCCCTTCTAATCCTATTGTTTGAAACCCTGAAAATACTCGCGAGATAAAATATTTTATTTTACCGTCTGTTTTAACAATTTAAAACAAGTACTATTTTATTAGTCACATTAATTCCTGTGACTCTTTTACCTATTAATTTTCAAGTAAACCAATTAAAATTATTTCCCATTACTTTAAATAATCATTTAAAACTAAATAAAATACCATTTATTTCTAGACCCGAAAACAGGATGTTACATGTTGTGGTTCGGTCGTTGTATGTGGTGGCGCAATGGTGGTGGTTGGGTCGGTGGTTGTTACCAGCGACAGTGGTGGTGGTTAGGTGGGTTGTTATGACCGGGGGTTGTGGTGGTGGTTGGGTGGGTTATTGTGACAGGCGGTAGTGGTGGTGGCAGGGTGTGTTGTTGTGACCAGCGGCTGGTGAATTTTTTGTTGGCGATATTCGAATGGCGAGTTGTTGTAATAAAATCGCTGCCACATGGATAATATTGTTGTCGTTTTCAGTTAGGTTGTTCAGTGGTGTCGTTTTCTTGTCGGCGGATATGGTTCAACAAAAATGGAGAAGAATTATTGTCGTTATAAGGTATTTATTATGGGAGGTGATTTGTACACCACCAAATTTAGCCATACACCACCATTTATGCATCAAACTGTTGTATTGTACAATACTTTAAAGCATAGTTGGTGGTGTATGGATAAATTGGTGGTGTACAAATCACTCCCCATTTATTATAATAGAACTTGCTTTAATTTTCAGATTACTGTTATATGTAGTACTTTAAGAATCATTTGAGAATCTGATTATATTCAATTGTTCGTGTTGATTTTTGTTGCCAAGAACATGCAGTAGTTAGTTAAAGACCATGTTGTATTTTTAGTTACGGTATTTGCATGTAAGTAAGATTGTAAGCAGGTTATATAGCACTTTTAAAATAGGATTTCCAGTCATATACAACTTGCTGTTATAGTTAAAAGTATTTGTGTGTTTGTTTGTGTGCTTAATTGTTTATACTTTATTAAACATTATGGTATTAACAGTACTTTTAAAATCTATATATATTAATGAACGTGATGAATAAATTAGGTCAACGAAAAGACTAGTTATTAGTACATTAATATACAGTTATGAGTAATTTATTATACATTTTTGTCTATGCAAACAAACGAGTACAAGTATACTACCACCTTTAAATTTAATGTGTGCATCGGTTGGGATCATAACCACTTTTTATCACAATGTTGATCACCGTGATTAGTTAACTAATATATCTAGTAGTAGTACTCGACTAAGCATGTTCTTTTGGAATTATTTAGGTCAACTCGCGACCTGTCGCACCCAAAGCGATAATCATACCACTAGACCAAATGCCCACTTGCTTCATGTATCTATTGTTATTCCTTATCAGCGTTTACTATGTCCCCGTGATGTAACGTAAAAGTCACGTTTTTACGTACATTATTTACCTCATATTAAGCACTTTTATTACAAAAACATCTTTTAAACATCATTATTTACCATATTTTGTAATAAAGGTAAAAACTTGATGGTCTTTCAAAACTCATATAAAAAGGACAGAAAATGAACCGAAAAAGGCACCAAATTGAGCAACACTGCAAATCTACTGTAAATCCATACCAAAGCTCAATTTGGATCAAGGACAAGAAAGTTACAAGCCGAATAATGCATCTGAAGACCACGAAATGTATTCCACACATGCATGGGCTACACACCTCTAATTTCTACCAAATTGGCATCATTAGAAGTGTAACGGAATTATGAGATTGTAGGCGAACGAATCGGAGCAAACAGATAAGAAACGAAGAAGATACGCGTGATTTAAGCCACGAGGAAAAGCCGAAAACATCACACGGCCCCCCATATGGCTGTGTATGGCTTGGGAAGGCCGTGTACGGATCTTAAATGGCCGTGTACAGCTTGCTAGAGGCCACGTACAGCTCTGGCAAAGCCGTGTATGGCCCTGTGCTCTCCTATGTGCTCCGTTGTGCTTTTGTGGTTTGTATCTTGTGCTTTGGAGCTTGTATGCTTGATCCCTTGCATTGCCTATAAATAGAGGGCCTCATTTCCCATTTCAACACACCTATCAACCTTCATCCTCTCTCACTTTCTCTCTCACACATTTCTTTCTCTTTCTAATTTCTCTCTCTGGAATTAGGGTTTAGTTAGTTAGTTCTTGGGTAATATTTAACCAAGACTAACGGATGGGCTACTCTTGTAATAGTGTTAGGGATATTTCGAGGGTCTTATTTGTAAAATTGTCGAAGATATTACGGAGGTTACGCTCGTGTATTCTTTCAACATTATTCAAACTATGCATTACATACGGTTATCTCTTTCCTTATCTTTCATAATGATGATTATGGTTATTGTTGCTATGCTAGATTTAGGATTGTTTATCATGCGTAGTGAGTAGTTACCTTGTGCTTGTTATGATGTAGTTAGTTTGTGTAATGAGAGTGATGTTACTTTAATATATAGTTGAAAACCAGTGTGCTATTAACGTTCCATTTATGAATTTCTAAACCTAAACGCCTTTCCTCCAATAAACATGGTTAGAACATGTATGATAAGTAGTCATGTACCTTAATCAACCGGTCACTACCTATCCGTGTTTTCAAAACCAACATGGTTAGAATTGTGTAACTGTGGAAATACTGCTTAAACCTTTTGTATAGTACATCGTGCATCAATCAGGGTTTTATTGGGAATGTAGTGAGGGCTGGTTTATATCATAGATGGTAAAGCTTTAATACAAACTTAGTGTGAGTCCCCCGTAGGATGGATCACAGATGATAGAAGTAATCGATTACAAGGCGGAAACAAGTAATCAATGTAAACAAACACAATATCAAACCGAAAATGAATAATCAAAGTGTATTAGCTTGATATTATGAACTATAAACGTTTGAGAATGATTACAGAGAGTTTAGTCGACAAATGGTGCTAGGTTTTCATCAACCCTAGCTAGAAACCAGTAGGTTAGCTTATATACTCACACAAATCGGCAGACATGCGACACTTGACTAGTGTCGCATGTGGCCGCCTTCATGCGTCACTTACCTAAGTGTCGCTATGCGTCACTAAGGCAAGTATCACCTAACACTAAACTTAAGTGTCGCTAAGTACAAAATCTATATTTCTATTAACCTTTACTCACGACACTTACAACTCGATAGACCAACTGACTGACACACTAAATGTACCAACAAACTCCCCCGTGTCATCAGTTTGGTCTTCAAAATCTTTAATCACTTCCAGCCAGCTGGAAATACACCACCAGCATGTATTCCATTGGCTACACAGATATCCACAATCTTCTGAAATTTGATAGCTTCATTTCTGTGTCTAACCTTGAATTGCATCTTATTCTCATGCAGTTTCTTCATGTCTCGCTCCGAAAGATTTATCAAACTTAATGGATCAAAAACACAAAATTTATTTCTTTTCAATCCCCATGTTGACCTTTTCTTAGGTTTCGAAATCTCCCAAGCGGTCTTCTCTCCTGAATCGACATCGATTGAAGGTTCTGGATCCGTTGAGGTTCTGAATCAGGTATAAAGACAAGCACAGCTTCACCTATAATATTGTCATATTCCCAATACTGCAATCTTCTAAAGGAATGATCTCTAAAGGAATCTTCTTTAAGCAGTTTGCTGGTGGATAGATCATCCTTACTATTGGTTGCCGAGTAATAGGATCCAACCTTTTCTTGAATTTTTATCTCATGCCAAGCGTCGGTTTAATCAAATTATATTTCTTATTATTCATCTCACGACGTATGGTAACCTGAAAGAAATCTGCTCTTGAATCTCAAGATCGATTAATCAAAGGTATTTGAGATAATCTCTGAAGTTCACATTTAGGCAAAGTACTTATTCGTTAAAACTTGAGATTGAAGTACTGAATGCCATCACTTCGCTTAATCAAAAACAATGAGTTGCTTTCATCAAACTTCCAACTCTTAATCAAACCCGTGTAATTAGTTCTGACTTTGTAGTGTTTGCACGTAACGGGTACCTCAGTTATTGGTTTGAATACTAACTGAGTTTTTGAATGTTCTGCAGTGGAGGCTGAAGGCTCAGTGGTTTCTGCTTCTGCTTCATCCTCTGAAGAATCAGATTCGATAATGGGAGCCTCATCAAAACATTCATCACTTTGCATTTCCTCTCCCTCAACCTCAACATCATTATTTCCTTCAAAATCAAAATCCTCTGCCATTGACTCATTAACAGTTTCTTCCTCAGGTATCGAAGTGCTCTCATTCATCATTCTTTGAAGAAACGTAAGATCTACATATGAATAATCAACAACAATTGGTCTGGACTGACCCTGAACCTCAACAAAATAATCAAAAGAGATATTTTCATTAATAGCAGAATCTTGTACATTTTCCGGTTCTGGGGGAGGAGTTACATTTGTTTCTAACTCCTTGGGATCATCCTCCCCCGAAACAATAGTAACTGACTCCAACTCTAACAACCTAGACCCAAGATCAGACACCTGAAGCCTCAAATCATCAACCTGTGCAGCCTTAAGCTCCAAATCCTTGATCTGAGTAGCCTGAGCTGCAATAATCGCGGTCTGATCATCAAAACGTTTGGTCAACTGCTCCATCTGCCTCAGAAGCTGTTGAATAGACTGGAGTTGTGGTTGTGGTGATTGTTGTTGTGGAGATCATTGTTGTTGTTGTTGAGGGGTTCACTGACCAGGTTCTTGTATTACTATTCCAGTTCTCTGGCGTCTCCTCAGAGGTAAATCTGAATAAGATGGAGAAGACCCAGCTGGTCGCTTGCCATTATTTCTTGGCACGTGAACCCTTCCCTCAGAAATACGTCTCAAAATACATTTAAATCGGCGAGGATCAACCGATTGTATAGCATCCAGCACATCTTGAGGAGGCACATCACCCTCAGAATCAGGTGATGTGGGTCCACCATCATCATCATCAGCAGCATCAACATTTTCAACCTGATCAATGTCGTTTAAATCCTGAGCTACCTCGGCATCGACCAGATCATCATCATTGACCGGAGGGGGTACCACATCCTCAAAACCATCATTTGGCAGTGCAACATAGTGTTCATCGACTATGTGCCCGAATAATTCACGATCAGCCAAAACCTGTTCACCCTTTGGCGCTAACTTGTAGACGTTGAAAACGCGTAGAAGCATGGGTGTCGGAACCAATAACGAACGATGATCCGGAGCAATGTTCAGATTTAAATCGTTCAAAAGAAGCTGCAAAAACCTCGGATACTACAACCACTTATCTTTACCAGCTCGTACATTCTCAACCATATTTTCGAAGATGTATCCGCTAAAGTTGTAGGGTTTGTTGTAAATCAGTGCCAACATCAAAGATAACGTGAGATGACTGGCTGCATCATATCCACCTTTCCTCGGGGATAGGCAGACAATAACGATATGGTATAGATATCTCCATACCCTGCAGAGATATTGCTTTCGGAAGTCGGATAGCTGGTTTGCAGGATAACCCATCCTTTGAAGTCCACCATAAATAAATGTCGTCTCAAACATGGTCGGCATTTCATGTGTATCGTTGAACTGGAGAACTCGACGAACTGAATCATCAGTAATCTCAACCTCCTTGCCAAACATTTTGGAGACAATTCTCAGCACATCACCCTGTGTTCTAATGAAGGCGTGATCATAGAATTCTTCGATCTGATTCATGTACACCGGAGTGGATTAGGTGATAGTGTAGTGAATCCTCGATCGGCGTAAAAACTCAATCATGGGTCTGAATGGGATTGAGTTCGTGTGCGTAGATTCCAGGAACGCGACAATGTTGTGACGGGTGTTGGTGCGGCGAAAATAGTTTTGCAGAGCAGCCATCTGTAAGCTAAAATACTGAACAAAGATAACCAGAAATATTATTATAGAATTAGCACAAATATTCAGAAAATGTTAAACAAAAATAACGTTTAGGCGTCACTTGGGAAGTGACGCATGAACACTACCGACACTTAGGAAGTGTCGCATGAAACAGTGTTCAAAATCAGAAATCAAGTATAGCGTCACTTAGGGTAAGTGACGCTATCAGGCGTCACTGGTGTAAGTGACGTTGCCAAAGCATGCGGCATTAAGAACGACACTTAGAAAGTGTTAGTACAAAATTATACGTCATTTAACATAGTGACGGTAACCTAGGTGAGTCACTTAGGAAGTGACGGTATAGATTAGGGCGTCACTAAGGGAGTCACTTTAGGAAGTGACACATAGATGGGCGTAACTCAGATGAGTGACGGGCTAAGCAATGATACAGGCATATGCGTCACTGAGAGAGTCACTTAAGAAGTGACGCAGTAAGAGGCGTCACTGAAGAAGTGACGGTGTGGATTTCAAATTGCCAAATAGCGTCACTTATAGGAAGTGACGCATGAAGTGACACAACGATGAAGATCATCACGTCACTGTTCATCCCAAGAAATCACGACGAACACAAATTGGGGTTTTTCGAAAACAAGCTAACTACAAGGTGCGCAATGATAAACTAAGTGAAACGCACCAAATTATAACTTCAAACACATATGAATCAAACCCCAATTCATTCGATTTCGTGTAAACCCTGAACCCGTAACCCTAACATATGAGTAAATCAAGAATACATAAATACAGGGGTTAAGATTAGTACCAATAGATGCAGATGAGTAAGATGAACAAGAATAGCGGAGCCGATTGCACGAAAACAGCTTCAAAATCCACAGAAGATCAAAAAATTGCACACAGTCGAAGTGACGCAGAGACAAGGTAAGTGACGGTATGTCAGAGGAATTGACGCGTATTGAATAGTGTAGGTGGTGAGAATGAGTGTCGGTTTGAGGGGTATTTATACCGAAACCCTAGTACGCATCACTTAACCTAACACTAAGAGCGTCTCTAACGAAAGTGACACAATGTCCTGTGCGTCACTGGTAGCGTCACTAATGAAGTGACGCATCAAGTCATTTAGTGAAAAAAATTGAGATTTGTATTGATCTTTTGTGTTTTGATTTTTGGTACTCAAATTTGAAGGTAACTGTAACTTGGCTTTAACACAAAATAAAACTAACTAAGATAAGATATATTAACACAAAATTAATGCAAATTTACAAATACAAAACTAACACATTCTTTTTGGTGAAGGAGTTGATTTAATCTGGTTAGGGATCAAATCGGAATAACATGCATTTATTAGGAACATTAAGTGTTATTTCGATCATCAGTATATTTGTCCACTTTAAATTTACATGGCATGCCAAAAACACTTTGTATAAAAATTATTTCAAAACGATTATCAGTATATTTGTCCTCTTAAACATGTTACACTCACATCTAGGAGCTAATTTTATTATTATTCGTATGTACATTTCGCTGTGATCCCCACCATAGATATACATCTTAACTTAAGACATAGACCATGCTTCCATTTACAGAGAGAATATAAGAAAATCAATTCTAAGAATCAAGTCAGCGGTGACAGGTCTGCACTTACGTACAACAAAGCGACATAGCTTGATTCAGGTTTAAGCAAAACCAGACTCGGTCAAACCATTTTGGCGACCTTGTTAGGTATCTTAATTTTAAAGACTTTGCAAGTACTATGACCTGTGTTTGCTTAATTTTTAAGTATATAGTAACGGAAACCAGGTCTATACTTACATATAACAGAGGAAACTGTCAATATATACCCCCAAATGATATCAAATAAGCTTCTTCCACAAAAACATGTCTAGCATACATAAGATATTAAGACTTTTGTCATACATCTAACGGTGTTATACCACTTGAAATAAACAATTGTATATTAGGCTTCTTAAGAGGTCTCAAAGAGTTTTGTGTAACATGCCTACTAATATATCGTATGATGAAGACAATATTTATAAAAACTGTTTTCAACATGTCAGATAAATCTACTGACACATCCAAGATAAACCTTAAAATTCCATTTTGTGCATGTCACCCGATGTACTATCATATCCCAAGTTGTTTACAGACACAACTTCAACGTCTATTTTAAAAATGTAGCAACCGTGCATTTCTTTAATACTAAAAAGTATAAAGAGTGGCTGTTGCCCTTTTTTTTATTTTAATAAGAACACACATAAAAGCAAGTAAGTTACGTTCCAAGTTACACATTACTTTTTGGTCACAAAGAACCTTAAAACAATCATGTTGATTAGTTCATCAAATCGAGTACGCGAAAAAGCTTTTGTGAAAAGGTCGGCATTCTGCTTTAGGGTGTCTATGTGGACAAGGTCTATCAGGTGTTTTTCATAGCAATCTCGTATAAAGTGGAACCTAAGTTCTATGTGTTTAGTCTTAGAGTGTTATACGGGATTGAGTGTGATAGATATAGCAGCAGTGTTATCTATGTGAATAGGAGTCATAGAAAGAAGTAACCCGTAATCACGCAGTTGATGCTGAATCCATAGAACTTGAGAGCAGCAACTGGCAGCAGCAACGTACTCAGCTTCTGCAGTTGAAAGAGAAACTGTAGTCTGTTTCTTGCACTGCCACGAGACCAAGCGAGATCTAAGAAATTGGCATCCACTAGTTGTGGACATCTTGTCTATGCTGCATCCGCCATGATCAGAATCCGAATAGGCAGTAAGAGCGAATGATTTCTCATTTAAATACCATAGACCAAGATTGGGTCTATGTTTGAGATAACCAAAAATTTGCTTTACCGCCTTCATGTGAGACACCTTGGGTTTGGCTTGAAAGCGTGAACAAACGGATACCGCGAACACAATATACGGTTGAGAGGCAGTTAAATACATCAGAGAACCTATCATTGAGCGATGGTCCTTTTCTTTGCAATATTCCTCATCCTCAGCAAGTCTAAGGTTGTGATTAAGTTCGATAGGAGTCCCATAGGTTTTACAATTGAGTAAGTCATATCTAGTCAACATATCATTGACATATTTTGACTGACGAATATAAATACCTTTTGCAGACTGCTCAACTTGTACACCTAAAAAGAATTTGAGCTCCCCCATCGCACTCATCTCAAACTCAGACTTCATGATCTCCTCAAAGTGCTTGCACATTGCCTCATTTGTAGAGCCAAAGATAATATCGTCCACGTAAACTTGCACAAGTAGCATATCTTCTCGATCCCCAGTCTGTTCTTTACGGATGAACAGAGCACTGTCAATGTTCCCTCTAACAAAACAATGCTTGATTAAGTGAGTAGTAAGCCTCTCGTACCAAAGCCTCGGAGCTTGATGAAGACCATATAACGCCTTGTTCAATTTACAAACATATTCTGGATGTTCAGGGTCTTCAAAACCTGGAGGCTGTTTAACGTACACATTCGTATCCACTTGTCCATACAGGAAGGCGCTTTTAACATCGAGTTGGTTAACACGAAAATCCTTGAAAGAAGTGAATGCAAGGAAGATACGAATAGACTCAAGTCTTGCCACAGGAGCAAAGACTTCATCATAGTCCAAGACCTCGATTTGACTAAAACCTTGAACAACCAATCGAGCTTTGTTATGAATCACTATACCCCGATCATCCATCTTATTTCGAAATACCCATCGAGTGCCAGTTAAGTGAGCACCTTTGGGTAACGGAACTACATCCCAAACGAGTAGCTTGTTGAACTGCTGTAATTCTTCTTGCATGGCCTCGACCCAGGATGGATCTTTCAAGGCCTCATCAACCTTCTTGGGTTCAATTTGGGATAAATGACAAGAATTTATCCGAGCAACCAGAGTCAACATTTCTTGATTTGGATTTTGTTTGACTTGTTGTCTTGTTTGAACAGCAGCATTAGGATCACCAATAATATTATCGATGGGGTGATTCCTGTGTACACGTGTCATTGGGATTACATCCGACGCAAGTACTAACTCCAAATTGTTCATATCCCCTTCAGTGGCAGGAACAGTTGTAGTCTCAGGAGCAGTAGAACTTTCAGGTTGCGCAGTTTGTTGTGGTTCCTCATCTTCTTCATCATGAGCATTAAAATGGGTGAAGACTGTTTCTTCTTCTTCAGCTTCCTCTAAAGGAGGCATATTAGGATCATCAGGAAGATCTTTTGCATTAATCGTTCCTGAAGTCGAAGGAGCATTCGAAGATTGGGTAATAGGAGATGGTTCGGTTGTAGTAGGTGATGGTGTGGGTGTTGGAGTAGGTGTTGAAGTAGGTGTTGTGGTACATATTTCTTGACATAGACTGATGCCATGAAGTAGGGTGACCAACTCCTCCTCTTCATCATCTTCTTCGGGTATGTCGAAAGAGTTAAACACATCCTTATAATTGAACAGCCAATCTGGACCCGTTCTTTGAGGAGGATCCGTGTAACGCAAGCATTTTACCTCAAAATGCTCCTCCACCTGGTGTGTTGATTTAATGTAGACTCTTTTGTTTAGAGAATTAACTGAATAACCAAGAAAAATCCCTTCAACAGCTTTATCTCCAAACTTTGAGACTTTTTCTTTTGGGATCATAATCAGACACGGACACCCAAACGGCTCTAGAAACTGCAGAGTTGGTTTACGGTTATTGAAAAGTTCATAACATGTCTTGTTCTTTTTCTTAACCGTGAGCACTCGATTTAGAACGTAACAAGCAGTGCTGACTGCCTTTGCCCAAAATATGATAGGGAGCTTAGAATCAGCCAGCATAGTCCGAGTTGTCTCGATAATAGTCCTATTCTTACGTTCTGCAACTCCATTATGTTGAGGAGTTCTTGGAGCACTGAACTGATGATCAATGCCTTTCGAGGCACAATATAACTCGAGAGTTGAGTTTTTGAATTCAGTTCCATTGTCACTTCACAGTCTCTTCACCTTTAAGTTGCACAGATTTGCCAACTTATCCAACAGGTACACTAAAATATCTGCTGTTTCACTCTTTGCAGCAAGAAAGTATACCCAAGAAAATCGGGAGTAGTCATCGGTGACTACTAAGCAGTAAGATTGGCCACCAATGCTCTTAGTAGAAATAGGACAAAACAAATCCATATGTAAGAGCTCCAGTGGTGCAGCGATAGAATTCACTACCTTGGAATTATGGGACTTTTTGTGGAGTTTCCCTTTGTGGCATGCAATACAGTCATCTTTTAGAGCAAAGGACTGTTTTGGAACTCCATTTACCAAATCATTATTTATAAGGAAATTCATTTTGCGAAAATGAATATGTCCCATCCGTCGATGCCAAAGTAGTGATTCCTTTTCTGAAGCCTTTGATAGGAGACAAGTGTACTCATTTGTAGTCTCCACAGTTCGCATGTTCATCACATAGGTATCGTTTCTCCGTGGCACCCGCATAAGCACCCATTCTTCAGGGATAACGAAACCCGGCTTCAAGATCACACATTCTGTTTTTGTGAATGCTGTGGTATAATCCTTATCACAGACTTGTGAAACGCTCAGCAAGTTGTGAGTGAGTTGAGCCACATAATTCACATTCTCAAAGCTAACTCTCCCATTAGTTAGCGTTCCCTTTCCAGTAATCGTTCCTCCAGTATCTCCAGCAAAGGCAACATGTCCTCCGGCGTGTGGTTTAACATCCGTCCGAAGAAACACATCGCCAGTCATGTGTCACGAGCGGCCACTATCCATAAACCATTCACTATCTTTAACATGTTCTGATTGCTGCAACACATAAAAGTAAGGAGATTAGTGAGAAACGGTGACCCAAGCCTTTACAGACTTAGGTCTACCAAGGTCATCAACAATAATCACATCGGACAGAACTTTATTTTTCAATAAATCAGAATTTTCATCTAATGTGTTATTGTTGATGACGGAAGAGTCACTAGTAGACTCCTTTCTTTTCCAAACTTTAGATTGTTCGGAAGTTGATTTGGGAGCAATGTCGGGCTTTTGTTTTGGCAAAGGTTTTGCCCAACATTACTTTGCTTTTCGACAGGCTTGGGAGAGTTGGAATAACGCCTAGGTGGTGAAAATGAATTTCTATAAAAGCAAGTTCTAGGCATATTTCTCCCATAGCGCTAATGAGAAAGCTTGGGACATTTACGCATTAAATGTCCCTGTTTCTTGTAGTAGAAACAGGAACGATTCTCAAAAATCGGTTGAGGCTGAGGATTTACCGGAGTAGATGGTGAGGCAGTTTTAGAACAAGCACAATGTGTGCAAGTTTGAGAAGGTGCTTGCCTCGGGTGATTAGTTGAGGGTGAAGGCTTTTTACATGAAACTCGTTCATTGTTCACATTTAAGTTATTTTTCAAAATCTTTACAGGTGTCTGTAAAGTTTGAATTTTCTCATTTAAAACCTTTTTCTTGCCCTTATCATTTTGTACTTTAAGGACAACTTCATTCGTCAAAATCACCTTTTCTGTTTTGACCTCAACCTTCTCAACCTTAGGATACTCCTCATCGGTAATATCCTCAATCTCAACTATCTCCTCAACACTAACTGGAGATACAGCTTCAGACTTAACAAACTTAGGTGAAGGATATTCTGGCCGCTTGGTTTTCTCCTTTGCCTGTTGGTTTTGCTTAGTTTCCTTTGACTTGATACCATATAACAATGCATAGTCAACAGGAATCTCTTCAGTGCCTTCCTTAATAGGCATAGGACAGTATTCTGTGGGAGGCAGGACTTCAGTATAGCCTAGTCCTACCTTGGTTTTGTTATCTGTCCTCTGCTTATTAAGGATTTCATTGAAGACAACTGTAGAGGAAGAGGAACCTAGAATCTTGTTCTTATAGTTATCATACTCAACTTTTAAATCAGAGAGTTCCTTATTTAACAATTTTATTTCAGCAAGATAGCTGTTAATAGCATCTTGTTGACTAAAAACCTTTGATTTGTACTTTTGAGTGTCTTGTTTATAAGCCTCAATCTTCTTATCGTAAAGTTTTTCATTAGATTTTAGGTATTTATTGGACTCATTAAGTTTTGCAACCTTTTTTCTTAATTCTACATTTTCTTCTTGAAAGCACTTTAAAGATTCAGTTAACTTAAAGCATGAAATACAGTTCAAAGGCTCATCAGGTTCATTGCGTAGCTCATTAGTAATGTGAGTCATAAGACACTGTTGGTACTTGTCAGCAAACATGCTCCAGTCCGTGTTTGTAGGCTCGAAGACAACTAATACATCAGATATCGCTTGTTTCACTTCTTCCTTCTCTTGAGCTTTAGGAGCATCAGGCTTCGTAAAACCCGATGGAGGAACTTTGGGTTTCTCACATTCCCTTGCAAAATGTCCCAAATTCTGACAATTATAGCAATGGACCTTGCTCTTGTCAAAATCAAAGCTGGTTTTGCCGTTTCCTTCCAAACTCTTGCGTCCGGTCCTTTGCAAGAATTTTTGAACTCTTCTTGAGATCATGGAAATATTCCAATTTAAATCCATTTGCTCAAGATCATCATCATCCAGTTGAGCATAATCTTCTTTAGCAAATTCTAGTGTAGAATTTGGTAGTGAAACCAAATCCTTGTTGGAGCTAAGAAAAGCTGTATAGATAGCAGCTTGTTCTTCAATAGCTGGGGAAATCGTAACTTGCTGTTGTGAACCTAGTGAAGGTCCAGAAGCATAGACTGGATGATGAGCACCAGTAGACTGCAATGGAGAACTAGTATCAGAAATAAAGGCCATTCCACCATATGTCTTCCCGGTGTTTACCTTTCCTCCATATAATGTCGGTCTTGAACAAAACCACCCGATTTACACTCCTTTTTCTTCAACTCCATTGCATGAGCCTGAAGAACGCCAATTAACTCATCCATATTCATTCTTGCTAACTCTTGGTTCTCCTTTAGAAATTGTACTTTTACGTCCCAAGTACTAGGCTGAACATCCAACAGCTTCTTATTCACCTCAATCTGAGGGAAATTGTAACCTCCCTCGGTTAACTCACTAACTAACTGTGAGTACCTTGTGAATAATCCAGATGCCGTTTCATTAGGAAGAATAGCAAACAGATCATACTGTTTCTTGATTAGTTCTAGTTTAGCCTCCTTATACTTCTCGTTTCCTCCACATCTTGTTTCAATAGCCTTCCAAAGATCGTATGTGATGTCATGAGTTTTGAAAAGTCGTAAGACATCTTTAGTTAGGCACATACAGATAGCCGAATGAGCCTTTCTCTCGATGTCATACTCCTTTTTCTCTTCAGGAGTCATAGATTTATACATCTTGGCTGGAGGGATACCACGATAATCTCCTTCAGCTACTGGAGCCTCATATCTTTCTCTAAGTGGACCCCAGAGCTCGGGACAATGGAAATCTACTTATTGTTCGAATCAGTCACGCCAATATGCATAATCCATATCCTCAGTAACCAAAGGAGGTTTACTGTTAGAACCAACATCGTGATCTTTTTTAATCATTTCTCTAATTCCCCTAATATCTTCTTTATCAGCAGCAGCAGCCATTAAAGGAAATCCTGAAAAATAGCTCAAAAACAAGAACTAGAAAACTTATTAGTACCAAAGGCGTCACTTGGTAAGTGACGCACCGAAGTGTCGCAACGACTAGCGACACTCAATAAGTGTCACTATCGAGGGACGTATAAAGAGACTGATGACACTAGAAGCAAGTGTCGCTCAATCAAGTAAGTGACGCACCCAAGTGTCATACTTGAGTGACGCAGTAAATCAAACAGGCGTCACTAGTGGAAGTGACGCATGAAAAACAAGTGACGTGCTGAAGTGACGCACGTGAGTGACGCTAGATTAAAGCAGACGACACTAGAGGTAAGTGTCGTATTAATCACAAATGACGCTCTTTGTGACGCACAAAGTGACGCACCAGAGCGTCAGTAAAACCCTAATTGGAACTTACAGAGTGTCGCACGAAGTGTCGCTATATAGTGACGCAACGAGTGACGCAAAAATGGTTGTGATGTCCCAAAAAACCCTAAAATTCGAATTTTTCGTAGAGGTATCAAAAATTCGTCAAACCCTATCGAACGAAACCTATAAATGTTGATGAAAATCGTCTGAATAGCACCAAAGTGATCCAAAAAACCTTGAATCTTCTTGTGTTTCTTCACGAACAAAACCAAAAACTCTCTAATTCAAGATCAAAACTTCAATCAATCATCCAAAGGCTCTGATACCAGTTGTGAGTGCCCCGTAGGATGGATCATAGATGATAAAAGTAATCGATTACAAGGCGGAAACAAGTAATCAATGTAAACAAACACAATATCAAACCGAAAATAATTAATCAAAGTGTATTAGCTTGATATTATGAACTATAAACGTTTTGAGAATGATTACAGAGAGTTTAGTCGACAAATGGTGCTAGGGTTTCGCCAACCCTAGCTAGAAACCCGTAGGTTTGCTTATATACTAACACAAATCGGCAGACATGCGACACTTGACTAGTGTCGCATGTGGCCGCCTTCATGCGTCACTTACCTAAGTGTCGCTATGCATCACTAAGGCAAGTGTCGCCTAACACTAAACTTAAGTGTCGCTAAGTACAAAATCTATATTTCTATTAAACTTAACTCACGACTTACAACTTGATAGACCAACTAACTGACACACTAAATGTACCAACACTTAGTTAAGCTAATCCGGAGTGACCCTAAAGTATGTGATACCGGAAAGACCATGATAAATGGCAATGTACTTCATATAGCGTTGGAAACACCACTGGTGGAGTACAAATACGTGGAAGCTAAGGAAATGCCGGTGGTTGAAGACTGTATCACATCCTGGTTGAACCACATAGCTCTGGAATAAAAAATGTCCATTAATGTAAATGTTCAGTAGTCACCAAACCTAGTCTTAATCTTAAATGCCTTGCCTAGTCTGAGTGTCATTGTAGTGTTAAGAATGGTCAGAACTTTAGTAGGTCTGTTACTCTATCTCATGCGCCAGGAATACTATTCCAAGAAGGGTCACTATTCCATCATATGGAATGTGTTGAAGAGTTGAGCAGCCTCCTCTGATCAGAATCATCATAACCTAGCAACCTAGTGACATACTGTCTGAGAAATCAAACAGTAAGGTGTTAATGTATTTACACTACGAACACTTAGGCAAAAGCAAGACACAAATCTTTAAAAGATGTTTTCACACTTAAACCCTAAACATCACCCCATACATAAGCTAATGAAGTCATAGCAAGCACTACCTTCCATTTTACTTATGATAACTGGTAAGTGTGAAGTTCCTTCAAGAAAAGCATACTCCAGATGAGAGGGTAGTTTCTTTAGTTCCAATTCTGGTGGTTCTTCAGTAGAAGGCTTCATTCTTGCAATTTCATCTCTCTTGAATTCATCAAACTCTGTTTGGAAGTCTGATTCTTCAAGAGGTGTTTCTGATGTATTGGCTAAAGCTATTTCAACCCATTCTGCTTTATCAGAGATTGCATCCTTTCTCAGCTCGTATTTGACAGTTAATGATGTGGAAGTTGCATTTTCTTCAGTAACGATGATATCGTTGTCTTCAGTAAGTGCAAACTTCTAAGCTTGAGCTGAAGAAGAAGTGCTTATGGAGATTTTTGGATTTAAACTTTGTGGTTCACAACTTTCTGATAGCTGTGAATCAGGTGGTGAAAACATTGATTCCATTTCTTTGAGTGTCCTTTGAATTTCTTCCCTTGAGAGAGATGAATTATATACTTCAGGAGTCGGGTTCCTTCTTAGAAGAGTGACTGGCATCCCATGTCCAAGCAGAGCAGTCATGATAGTTTTGAACTACGGGTTGGAATTCTTTAAAGGAAATAAAACTTCTCTTGATGCGGCGGAAGAATCCGAGAGAGCAGAGTATAATCCCGTGTTTTCTTCACATAGCTTCCTTGTTGTGATGATAGTGTTAGGGTTGATGCTGCTTACTGCGAGAATTTCTTTCAAATGTTCTTCAATTATTTCCTGCATAGAATCTACAAGACCAAGATCTTCTCCCATAGGATGTTTCATTAGTTTATCAACATTGAAGGTGACTTCCTCAGTTCCAACTCGAAGTTTTAAAGATTTTTCATTAACGTCGATGATGGCCTTGGCAGTGTTTAGGAAAGGCCTGCCAAGGATGAGTGGAACCTGGGTGTCTTCTTCAAAATCCATAACAACAAAATCAACAGGAAAGATGAATTTATCAACACGGACCATAATATCCTCCGCAATCCCTCGAGGGAGTTTAACTGATAAATCGGCTAACTGGATGGTCATTCGGGTTGGCAAAAGTTCATTTAATCCTAGTTTCCTAAAAAGAGAGTATGGCATAAGGTTTACACTAGCTCCTAAGTCAGCTAAGGCATTACTTATTTGAACATCCTGAAGATAACAATGAATAGTGAAACGGCCAGTGTCTCCTAGCTTCGGGGGTAGTCCTTGTTGCATAATCAAAGAGCATTCTACATCTAAGGGCAAGTTAACTATATGTCTAAGTTTTTCTTTGTCGGATAAGAGTTCCTTAAAGAATTTGGCACAACTAGGTATTTCAACTAAAGCATCTAAAAGTTTAACATTTAAGTGAAATCTTTTGAACATTTCTAGATATTTTCCAAATTGAGCTTCTTGCTTCTCTTTCTTAAGCCTACCAGGAAAAGGTATACGTGTTGGTTTAATACTTTCTGGGGCTTTAGGGGATTCAGGAGAAGTGACGGGGGTGTCGACTTGGACTGAATCAGTAGGTAGAGAAGTAGAAGGTTCATTTGTGGGAATATCTATGGATTTCTCATTTTTAGTCTCTTTTCCTCCTCTAGTGACCACAAGGATGTCATCATACTCATAAGATGAGTGATAGACAGAGTAGCAGATCGCTTCTTCCTTTTGCTTCTCCTCAACTTTTAAAAACAACATTTTAACATTAGCCTCCGTGTTTTTAATTAAATCGTTCGAAATTCTAATCAAATAATCAATTTGGTTTTGAAAATCAACAATCTTTTTATTGACACTATTTTGTTCAACAATGAAGGTTTTGAACGTTTCGTTGTTTAGACGAGAAGTCAATGGGGAAGGAGTAGAGAGAACTAAAGATCGGGGAGTGGGTTGTGTGGTAAACCGCTGAATGAAAGGTTTGGAATGAAAAGTGTGATTAGGGTTTCCACCAGTTGTAAGAATTTCTTCGTTGGCCCTTTGGAACTTTTGAGGTTTCTTCTTAGGGTTTGAAGATTCTTGCAAATCCTTGACAATTTTAGTGATAAATTCGAGTTGAGTTTTTAGATTGTCTAAGGTTTGATTTAAAGTACTCCTTTCTTCTGAAGTAGATTCATCTGACTCCAAGTCATGCTGATGCATCGTTATCGTCTCAATCAATTTCCAAGCTTCGTCTGAAGTATGTAGCATGAAATTTCCGGATGAAGCAGCATCGAGGGTTTGTTTGTGTTGAGGATTCAAACTGTTGTAGAATGTGCAGACCAGATCCGTTTCAGTCAACTGACGATTCTGACATCTCTCGATCATATTCTTAAATCGTTCCCAAGCCGTGCTTAATGATTCATTAGTTCCTTGATGGAATTTAATAATGTCGTTTTTAAGCTTGGCTTGTAGGGAAGGAGGGAAGTACTTAGCTAGAAACTTAGTAGCCATCTCCTCCCATGTATGAATCGAATTGGGTTCGAAATCATAAAACCATGTTAAGGCTCGAGAAGATAAAGAATAAGGAAACAGATGGAGGCGAAGAAGGTTTCTATCGGTTCCTATTTGTTCGAAAGAGTCGGAAAGGTTGATGAATTTGTTAAGATGGGCGTTTGGGTTTACAACCGAAAGACCATGAAACTGACACTCAGATTTTAGCATTTTAATATATTGAGGCTTAATTTCTAGGGTTTCGTCTGTTTGTGTTACGATCTGTCCTCCTCGTCCCTCTAGCAGTGGCTTAATTGATGAGGCGAGAGTGATACGGCTTGACATAGCTTGTTGGTAGAAAGTAGGATTTTGGAAAGGAAGGTATAAACTATTATAATCTAAGGACGGAAAAAGTAAAATTAACCAAAGGATAGAAAAGGAAATTTTGGATGATATTGATCTTCCGAAAGGACCGCTAAATAACTAAGATAACTAAATTCCTAAAATCGGTCGTTGTAGTCCCCGGAAGCGGCGCCAAAAACCTGATCGCGCTCCAACGGTCGGTTCAAGAATTGCTTCCTGGTCGTTGCTGGCCTTCCAGTCAGGGCAGACAATCGGAGGGGTGGTTTTAATATATATAGTGCAGGGAAGCCTCGGTTATACTACTACTTGTATAGTAAGCGGTAGGTATGACTCAGGTGTCGTTCTTCAAACCACAACGGGCATGGGATCTTAGGAGGATTAATTATCTTTGGTAATTTAGCTAGGGTTTTAAAACTTTTGAGGGGTTTTGTTTTCTATTCTAAGTAAACTATAGACAGTAAAATAAATGAAGAGTGTAGTCGCTGAGAGATCTATGGATTACGCGAGTGTTTGCTATGACATTGGTGTATGCTATTTAGGGGTAGTTATGAGGATTAAGGCTCTAATTACAATGAATCATAGCAGTGCTGACTTGGGGTCTCTGAACGATGCTCAATATAGTACTGTACTTACGGCCTTTTCGTGGCTTCCATGCATTTTTACTTCACCAGAGGTGTTTCTAGCGCCATACCAAGTACTAAGCTGTTTTACAGTATTTCCGATGCCTCGCCCAGAGATCCCGTATCATTACTGTATATGTCCTAATGGGCCATTGCTCCTATCCTATTACTTATCTAACGTAGAGTTGTCCACAATCAAATAAATAACATGTCACATGGATAACAGATATGGAGTGTAAGATACACCGGAAGTTCTCCCAAATGTATTACCAATTTAACCGACAACTAACCTCGAATCCTATTCCCCAGTCTCGGTCATCTGAGACGTCCGTATCGTGGCACGAATTGTTATATAAACAATAAAGTGAACAGGAGTTACCCTGCGGAATAAGTTGGGGAAGTCTGTCTAACAATCGTTTAAATTGTTCGACATTATTTCATACAGATCATTATTATTATTCTAGCATGTTAAACTGTCGTATGTAATTACTCTATGTTTGAAAACCTAATCATGAATCCAACAACCGCAATAGATAAATAGATACTAGCATGCAAATCCTAAAGCAACAATCAAACAAGAACATGCAGTAGTGTAACATGGATAGTTATCATTTTATTTTAGGCAGAGTTTCTGGATTAATGGTTAAGTCATGAATGCTCCGAAAGTTCTCTCAAAAGCATTCGATATATGAAATTAATTCTATTCTATCTTTAATCCTATGCTCCGTGTCTCCTATGATGTATTTCAATCAGGAGAACAGCGGCCATGCCGAGTTCATCGAATCATTCTGACACAGAATAGTAGAGGGACCTATTTCTAGCAATTGGCCAGATTCTATCAACGGGTTTCAAACCACAGCATAAGTTGGATAAATAAACATTTGAGAACTAATTCATAAATTCAAACATATCCTAATTTCATACAAGCAAAGTAACAACATGGTTTAAAGCATAACTACCCTAGCATAACGTCTATCATAGCAAACACAGATTTGTCTAGCCTAACATAGCAATTATCATAGCATACATTCTTAAATAATCATGACAATGGCACAACATATTTAAAAATAACAACAAAGGATAATTGATATCGTGTAAAAAGTCATGTATTTACTACCGATATCTCTCTCATTCTAGAAGGATTCTTGGCATTTTAAACTCAAAACCAATACAAATCAATGATATTATGCCAAGATGGTCTAAACAAGGTTGCACGATAAAAATCAAGCAAAACGGGTGAAAAACGAAGATTCCATACACGTTTGAAGATTCAAGGCATCAAAACGAGATTTCAAGAAAAAAGTGCCCATCATCAACATCCATCTCACCCAAGATGTTCGTTTTCAAATTACGAATCCAATAGAAGAAGAATCAACAAAAACGGATAAAGAATGAAGATTCTACGTCCGCTGGAAGATCCAAAAGATTCGTACGCAATATCTGGAGATAGGAGACATATTTTTGGGATATCTTTACATCAAAGTCTTATTTTTGGAATTACGAATCCAATGAAAAAAGAATTAACGCAAACAGACGCATAACGAAGAAGATATGCGAATTAAGTAACTTAACGAGAGATGACAGACAAAGGCAGGTAGCAGCCAGCCGTCGTCGGCCAGCCACCAGCCGCCGCCGGCCTGGTGGTGGGCGGCGCCGCCTCCCCTACCACCGTCTCTTTTGCGCTTTTCCATCCTTGTATGTACCCGGTGTATCACCTTTCGCTACTTTTTCGTACCCGGTGTACCACCTTTCGCTACTTTTTCGTACCCGGTGCACCACCTTTCACTCTTTTTCTAATGTGAGCCTAGGGATGCTAACGTGAGCTACTTTTCACTTATAAATAGCAGCCCCTAAGCCTCATTTGAAGACACACTCAAAAACACACTCCTACATTCTAATACACTCACATACTCCTTTTCCATTTCCACTTTCTCACTCTAGAAATTCTCTTATAGTCTAGGATTATTGTAATTAATCTTCGGATTAGTATAGAGGCTAGAACGAACGTTAGGAGGTTTGAAGATTCATCTTTGTACGTGTAAATGAGTTGTCAATCATAATAATACGCTGCTACACATTTATTTCCGGGTGATACCTAAACCTTTATCATACTTGTTTTATTCCATATTTTAAATATGTGTTATTGCTTGGTATGTGATATATTTGTTGCCATGAATTGCGAGTAGTTTATTATTGTGGTTGTTGATGATGTAGATAATTATAAGTAAGGATGACATTATATAATCAATGTATGACAATCGTAAAGATATATGATGGCCCCTATTCGACTGTTTATCCGATATAGTACTGGAAACGCTTTAAGGCGGAGTACAAATGTATGGAAGTCGGTAAACGACCGAAGGTAGTTATATCTCTGGAATCAGCTCTAGTTTAATAGTTGGAATCCCGAAGGGGTAATACAACTTCACAACTAACTGGTATATCCTACGAAAGTCAAAACACTATAAAATGATGTTCGTGAATTACGTTCAGATAAAATAGGAATTAGTAACCCTTGTAGCGTCAAGACTTTATGAATTCAAGTTTAATTTATGGATTACCCTTTCTGGTTATCCACGTGACTACAACCTAGTAATTAGGACCTGATCAACCTTAATTATGGTAAGTAGTTATCTATGCAATGACATGCAATAAGTAAGATACATTGAAACCACTCGTTGTATATATTAGGTTTACATTTCTGCACTGCTTTACATTTAGTTAGATAGCGTGTCACTTTCACTGTCAATTACTCTCGACCGCATGTTGATGTGAGAAACTGTGGAACTACTACGTAAAGTACACTGTCTATCATTGAAAGGCATGGTCCGCATATGAAACACGTTTTAACAAACTGCCAATAATCCGGGGATGTATAACTGTTTGAAAAGGAGAGATTTGAAGCATAAGTCGAAGTAACTAGAGCTTAAATGAATGATAACAGGATTTCGGAATAAGATCAAAGTCGTAATCTTTAAAACACCAAATCTTATAAAATCAGCGGTCTAAGCATACAAAGTTATTAATCTGCATGCTAATAGAACAGTAAACTATCTTAGGAGTTAAGAACGGTCAGACCTATGAGACGATACATTACTGGTTCATGAACCTCGGTATAAAACCAAAATAGGTTGCTTACCTTTTAACTAGATAAGTATTGGAAGTTTGCGTATTGCTCCGATCAGAATCATGATAACTTAGTTCCTAGTGACATGCCAATGGGAAATCGAGTTGGTAGGGTTCTAGAGTTTACACCTAGTAGTTTGGTTTCCACATTAGTATCATCCCTATTTATTCTGTCATCCTGAAATATTAATTATCGAAATCTCAACAATCACATATTTATTTTTTATCTGTTTTCCTGTACTTTAATTTCCTGCATTTTATTTACTTGTCTTTAGTTCAAAACCCCAAAACCTACCTACTTTGTTCCATCCTAGATACTTCCCTACCGAAAGTGCCAACTTTAATTGCCCACACGTTTGGATTCATAGAACGATCTTAGGTTATACTTACTGCTTACTAACCAGAGTAGGTAGTACATATAATTTAAGCCCGGCTAATTATAAATTTTAAAACCCCTGTTGGCGCCCGATTAGTTACCATCAACGACACCGACGCTTTCGGGTGCCATCAATTTTTTGGCGCCGCTGCCGGGGAATCACAAACGTACATTTTAATGCCACCTTAAGTAGTAGTATTTAGGAGATCCTTCCGAACGAAACCTTTCCAGGTATCTTTCGGAAGTTAATTTGAGTAATTTAGTATTAATTATTAATTTAGTATTAATTTAGTATTAGTTAATTAGGATAGTATTAGTTTAAAATGACGACTCGAAAACCCACTTGTTACCTCATTTCAAAAGACGAACTGAAGGCAATGGATGATACGGAATTCTTTGAGTACTTAGTAGGAGAAATAGGATCTGATTTCTTTTCACCCTCTTCCTCAAAAGCTAAAAAAACCTCTGAAACCCTAGAAGAATTTAGGACCTCACTTTTGATTCCAAAATATTGCCTGGACTTTGATGACATGGATCAGTTGCCTGACCTGGCATCATCTCCAGAAGATCGCTTTCCAACTTTGCATTCGCCTCAAATACCAAATTCTGTCCACTTCGATAGTCCTTCCGAAGAAGATTACGAAGAAAAACCTCCGACCTTATGTGACTTAATCACCCTCATTCCTGAAACGTCAGTGTATAGCAACACCCTGTCAAATTCTTGTAATGACGGCATCTTTCCATTCCTTTCACAAGAACACGAATACACCATCTATCGAGTGGTGGATAAAGTTCCATCAGTCGAGCCAGAAAAACCTTGTTCTGAAGAATGCCACCTCGGTGCATCCTTTAATCCTTCTCGCAGAATAGATGTTTATAGGACATTCGTTAGGAAATTAGACTCCTCTGACTTTCCTTTTTCATATGACCAACGAGAAAAGATTACCAATCTTGACGAACAACTCAATTTCTCATCTCGCCTGTCAAATCATGAATGTGAAAGCACTTCCACCAATTTCAGAGACCAAGAACTAAAGTTTATAGCAGATGTGGATCTACTTTTTGAATCACTTGCCAACATGGATTTCCATCCAATGTCTATGATATTAATCAATCATGATGTTGCTGCAATGATTAATGAACTTGAGTTCTGGGTAGAACGGGACCCGATGATTCCTATCATCATCCCTGGTAAAATTCCATTCTTTGTTAACCCCGTTTCTTACTTGATCTCAAAATTGCGAGACGTTTTTCCTGATTCCACCAAAAGACATGACACCGCTTTCTTCGCTAAACGGAAAGACCTTCACGTTAAGCTTGTTCAAATCTTCGCTTTCACCAAATATCCCCTCACTTCCACACAAAAAGCCCTAATCAGTAAACTCGTAAGAATAGTCAATTCTACAACCGGAGAACCTGATTCGAAAGAAGATAAAGCATTCCTAGAAATCATGGATAAACTCAATCACGATCTAAATTACAAAGATCAAGGAGCTCGCGACGGATTGTCAAACCCTAAGAAGATAAGAAAGACATATAATAAGTTAATTAGTGATCTTGTAAATTTAGAATATGAAGAAAGAGAAACCCTAGGGGACATAGAGAACAGTCATTATTTAATTTATAACGTCATCTGGGAGCTTTCAAAATATTTTGTGCCTAAAAACATTCGTCTAAAGGGACAAATCTCGACCCTTTCCCTACGGAGAGATCGGAACGAATCATAAAACAATTCTTTCCTAAAAGGTCGAGGCTTGCAAATTTAAATGAACTTATTTTTACTATATAATTTTTGAAAGTTTCTGTTAAAAAATAATAATATAAATAACTTAAGTTTAATATTTTAGGTTAATTATAATCGTCCCGCAAAAATGTGCGCGTTCCCTAAATTATTTATAACGTGACAAGAAACTAACAAGTAACAAGTCACAATAAATACACTTAGGATTCGTAATCATTATTAACAAGATATTAGAAGTTAACTTAGATTATTAGCTCAAAAGTACATTAGGGACCATGTAAGGAATATGGTACTTGGAACTAGGACATATATTCCTAGGGGACCATTAAGACTTCCATGCACTCTCATAATTCAAAAACAAAAACACTTTCTTTCTCCCCTTTGATCCCCATGACCGGCTACCCTTCCACACAAAACCCACACCACCATGAACCACCATTAAATCTCCATCAAACTCTATAATTTTACGTCCTTTTGAACTCCTCGTTGCATATTATTCTCAATTGTACATTTGTTTTGAAGTTTTACGCACTACAATAAAGGTATGATCAGGAGAAATCTACTTTGAACTTTGAATAACCTATTTTATGAAATTACTATTTTTCCTGGTTATATGCTTAGAAATTACATACTACTATCACTTACCCATGCTAATTCCCACATGTTTGACTTTATTAAAAGGATGAACTTTGACCTATTAATTAAGTCTATAATTATGCGTGATTAAGTGTAGTTGTTAGGTATTTAAATGATCATGGTGATTTGAATGATTACTCTATGTTAATTGCACAATGTGAATGAATTAGGATTAGCAAGTTGACTTTTAAAAGTCTACAAAAGATTAGCTAGCTTGCTTGAATAGAATAGTAAATTAAGATTACTTGACAATTCTTACTCACTAGAATCTTGTACTTGCTTGACTAGTCAAAGTAGGCAAAATAATTAGAAAATTATTATTGTTAAAATAAAAGTCTTGAATAAAATCAAACACATGGATGACATAACTATTATTGCATGACCTAGCTTGTTTACCAATTAGGAAATGATTGAAATAGTTTAGGTCATATTTACATGCATAGGATATAATTTTGGCATACGAAGTTATCATTTGAAGTAAGCTTTGACTTGACAATTCAACTTGAAGTAATTGCATTCTTAAATCAAATCAATTGAAATTTTTAAACCTTACTTCAACTTGAACTTTTAAAAGTCAAAACCTACTGATAATTATAAATTGTGAAATAATGACATTTCAAATTTGGGTAACACCAAACTTTGTAAATTACATTACTTCACAATAAAGCTATTGACATTTCATGACTATACATTTTTCACCTATTAATGATTGCCTTATTTAAACTGATTATTGGTCACTTTGGGACATTTGATATTTACTGTAATCTTTGGACTGTCAAAAATTTAAAGCCCTCATTTCAAATCTTCCATTGGAAATTTCAATAAGTGCTTTAAATTTTCTCCTTCTTGAGAATCCATTACTTTAAATCTCTCATGTTCTCAGGTACTATGTCGCCGAAGAAGAAAAAACTAAACCCAGCACGACCACTTACAGGATCTCTCGCCTATCTTAGTGCATCACCTGATCACGACCAGATGGCACGCATTTGGAGAGACAAGAAGTTCGGGCGTTTTAGATATGTGGACTGGGAAAAGTTGTAAGTATTGGGATTCAGAAAAAGACTAGAGAACCTACTAAGTTATCCAGTTGAGGGTCAGCAGTTCGAGTCCTTCAAGAAACTGTTCAGCATTGATGAACCGGTATACATGGAAATGGTTACCGAGTTCATGACCACATACACATTTAAGACAAGGAGTAGAGTTGGAGACAGTTTGATCACGTTTCGATACATGGGAAGTTCATTCACCTTGTCACTAGCTCAGTTCGCACAACATTTGGATCTATACACACCTGAGGAGATACATTCCCCTCTGTTCACTAATTCAGCCACTTTGATATCCATCTCGACCACACCAGCCGAAGCATGGAGTAAGTTATCATCAGCAAGATATTTCTCGGGTATAAAAGCTACCAGACTCAGAGATCCAGTCTTACAAATCCTACACAAGCTGATAGCTTGTTCATTTGACGGAAAATACACGACAAGCGGTCGAGTTGCCAGATTTGATATTGCTATGAGGACATGCATCCTCGAGAAGAGAAATATTCAGGTTGCACATTTAGTTGCCCAGCGGATTCTGGAAGAAAAGGATTTTGGTGCAAAGAGATCATATATGGATCCAATAATTACAAGGCTGATTCGAGAATGGGATTGCTTAAGATGACAGAGGTAGAAAAATCAAAAGCCTGCTAGTATGGAGTGCCCACCTGATAGATAAGGAATTCCTTAAGAACATGGATATACTCAAGATTATGAGAAATGGCACCTTTACATCACGGCACGATCATCAGACACATAAAGTATGGATGAATTGGTACCAGGTCTAATTTTACCAAGAGAGGGAAGAAAGAGGCAAAAACCAAAAGAACCAATTAACTCATATTCAGACAAGGATAAGGATGATTATGACGACCCAGTTGCACCACCACCAGTAGTGCCACAGTGATATCGCGTAATAAGTCACATTTTTACTACCGATATCTCTCTCATTTTGGAACGATTATTGGCACTTTAACTCAAAAACATTACAAATCAATAGTATTATGCCAAGATGGTCAAAACAAGGTTGCACGATGAAAATCAAGTGAAACAGATGAAAAGCGAAGATTTCACACACGTTTAAAGATTCAAGACATCAAAATGAGATTTCAAGACAAAAGTGCCCATCACCAACATCCACTTGACCCAAGATGTTCATTTTCAAATTACGAATCCAACAGAAGAAGAATCAACAAAAACGGTCAAAGAACGAAGATTCTACGCACGCCAGAAGATCCAAATGATTCGTACGACACATCTAAAGTTCAGAGACATATTTTTGGGATTTCTTTTCATCAAAAGCTTCGTTTTTGAATTACGAATCCAACGCAAAAAGAATAAATGCAAACGGACGCATAACGACGAAAACACGCACAAATCGAGAAATGAAGCAACAGGCAGCGGGCTGGTGAAGGTAGCAGCCAGTCGCCGCCGGCCAGCCACCAGGCCACCGCTGGCTGCCACCTGGCCACCGCCGGCTGCCACCCTCCCGCACGGATCGCGATTTTTTATCCTTTTCGTACCTGGTGCCACCACCTTTTTCACCCTTTCGTACCTGGTGCCACCACCTTTTTCACCTTTTCGTACCTGGTGCCACCTCCTTTTCCACCTTTTACTATTGTGTGCTTCCATTTGCTAAAATGCACCAAAACTCACCTATAAATAGGAGGCATGAGGCTCATTTTCAAAAACACACCAAGGGCACTAGGATACCAACATACCTAGGCACTTTCACACTTTCTTTCTCTAGCTTCTAGCTTTTCTTTCTTTCTTTATTTTAAATTAGTATTAGGCTAGTTAAAATAGAAGCAAGGAACGTGCTTGTAGTCCTTGGTGAGGAACGTATTTGTAATCGTTGGTGTACGCTTGGAGCAACTCTTATTAATTCAAGTCTACTCCTTCTCGCATATTAATCTCGGTTATTTCTATCCTTATCTATCTTGATTAAATATGTATACTTTAATTATGCTAGAGATAGTTTGTGCCATGATTAGCGAGTAGATTACTATTATGTTTGTTGTGATGTAGTTAGCATATATAATTGTGGGATGACTTTAAATATGTCGTGAAATAATATGACGGCCCCTATTCGACTGTTTACTCGGTATAGTGCTGGAAATGCTTTTAAGCAAAGTACATACGCATGGAAGCCGGTAACGACCGAAGATAGTTGTATTATGGATCGACATTATAAAACGGAAACTTTATGAACGGACTTATCTTATGATTTTAAACCTAAAACTTACATTCGCCTTTCGATTAACAACTGTGATTGTAACCTTGTAAAAAGGAGTCACGAACCTTACTACTTGGTCAATAGTTATCTGTGTAAACCTATGGTTTCAATTGTAACGTCATGCAAGCATCATAAAATGCAATGTGATTACGTGGAATTGCCATGAGTATTGTACACTTGAAATCACAATGTACTTATCATGTAAACATCGCGAAGCAATTGAATTCACAATGGAAACATCGGTAAACGATTAAATACATTGTGGACTACCATAGCATTTTCCGACATGGTCTGGGTTTAACTTTATGCAAAAAGCCGTCAGCATTTTAATTACGTTTTAATTAGATTAGTTAGTTTGTAGGCTATAGGCTAAATAACCATTTACGAAAACCTAGAGATTTGTTAATTGTATTGAGAAAGGCAAGTTTAAAATCCAATTTAAATCGATACTTTTCCTTAACCTATGAAATATAAAGTAAGGTACGCAAGAAACCTCAACACTTTCCTTTGCTTACCATGCTTAAACTTCATTAATGGGAATTGATCAACTAAGTCTGAACATATTTGCTAAGCTAGTTGTTTGCTAAATTTATAGTCTTTATGGTATTAAGAACGGTTAGACTTGTTGTAGACTTGCTACTCTATTCCTTCGCCCACGAGCAAATGTGCTCAATAACAAGGACCACTGACTCCCTCACAGGAGAGTGTGGAGAGTTGAGCATTGTCTGTCTGATCAGAATCATGACACCGTGGTTCCTCGTAACATATTAGTTGATAACCGACTAATAGGGAACTTATCGGTTATACCATAAACTACCAAGTCTAGTGAACATTCCAAATTTAGTAAACGTTTTCCCTACAAGTCATCGTCCCACATTATAAGCTAATGAACTCACAACAAATACTCCTCTTATTATCTGAATTATCATTATCTTTTATTCGCTTTATTTAGTTTACTTAATTAACTGAACCAAAAACCCCCAACGCACTCTTTTAAAACATTTACTAGAAAAGAAAGATTGATTGGATCACCTCTGTTTCAATTCAGTTTCTCTTTAAGAACGACTCTAGGTCATACTTACCATCTACTAGCCTTTGGTTCAGTATTAGTAAGTCACACTTAGACCCCAGCAAATACAAATTTAAAACAAACCGATTGCGGTCCGAGCACCGTCTTCATACGACGTTTCGGCACCGCATCACACAGCCTACTAGAGCAGGACCTTCCACCCCAGCTACTAGATCTCAGGTGCCCCATACATATACCACTATGGGACACCACCAGGGCCAGACTATTGGTACTGGCTGATGCAGATGCAGGTCCGATGTTATAAGCCTATGAGACAGCAAACAGCAGGGATACCAGTGAGCCCACTTCCTGAATTACCCTGTGGATTGGGCCGAGCACCACCACACTTATATCCCCCTGCAGCTCCTACTCCAGCACCTCACCGACATCCAGTTCTTGACAGTGGCCATGGTTTACCACCTCGCACAGTTCCACCTAGGCCACAAGCACCACCAGCACAGGTTCCTATTCAAAGATAGCATGTTCCTTCTGTTGTCGGTTCAGATAGAGGGCAGACTTTGAGAGGAAGTAGGATGTCCAAAGTCCCTACACGAGCCACCATTTTTCAGAGTCACAGGATTCTCAGGGGCACCAGCCCTGCAGCTGCACCGATTGATCAAGTATCCTCTCATAGACAGACTGATTTATTCAGAGGACACTCTCAGCAGAGGACACCTGAGATTCCACTTGACAGCTTTGACATGCCCGCAAGGGAATTTGTTGATCATTTGATACAGGATGGAGTATTCACCATAGGTACACCAGATGCAGAGGCTGATCGAGATGCATCAGACAAAGGCACCCACTATCAACATGATGATTCTTCATCGGATGAGACATCTCCTGGACCTATAGTATCTTCAGCTGCAGTATCACCACCAGTCGAGCAATAGATTGCTCCACTTTCTGACTCCTTTCTATTTTTCTATCAAGACCTTATTATTTTTATGTGTGTTTGATGTACTGTGGATGCATAGACATCACATCTATCCAGTTATTACTTTATTATGCTATTACTTTACTTTTCTTATTAGCAGCTATTACTTGATTGAAATGAGTGGTTTGTTTGAGAAACTATCTATAATACACCAAGACAAGGGAAGCTGTGGACCACACGATGAAGAATGCCGAGAGCCATAAGCTACAAGCCGCAGACCAGCAGACTTCTAATGAGTAACCGACAACATGCACAGCAAAAGTGGTACACCGTTCCAAAACCCTCTACCCGTTTAAAGAATTGATTATCTCATTCGATATTCCAAACACTAAGTGTGGGATCATCAAAACCACACTACACTTACGAAACAATCCAAAAATAAGTAGAATCTCTAAGTGTGGGATACTTCAACAAGAGGTACTCAACAAATAGATTCGAACATTAGGGATAATGTTCCTCTAAGTGTGGGATATACGGCCTTCAACCGCAAGTTTTTACCTCTTGTCCGTAAGTCAAACAATATTTTCATTAAAAGGCTAAAAATGGATAAAATTTCAAAATTTTTAGATTCAAAAACATCGTTCTTTAGAAATCCTATCTTTCAAAATTATAAATTACAGCAAGAAACGAGTTTTGACAATGAAACAAAATTGTTTTAGAATAAGATACGGACGAAAAAGGCAACACATGGCTAGGCACACATTGACCAAAATATTCGTTTCATGAGGATTGAGCCCATCATTAGCATTCATCTCTAAAATGCTTCACTTTTCATTTCATGTGTGCGCCGATGTATGCATTTGAATTAGAACTTGCTCTTGTAATGCATTTCGAGATCACACCGATGAGTGCCATACGTGGCATAGGTACAACCCATCTTGATAACTTCTAAGAAATCCAAACACCCTTCCACCATCAAACATCCATCCACTCAACATTCACTCTTCACACCCAATCAAAACCTCCTAGTATTCATCCTGAACCTACAGAAGTTTCATCTTCAAACAAACTCTCAAAGACACTCTTGATTTTCCAAGACTTCTGCAACCTAATACAAGGCCATAAAATATATCGGTAGGGTCGGCATAGGAAAAGAAATCAAAAAGATTATGCCGACACAACCAAGAAAAGGGCCAAGAAAAGAAAAATTCCAAAGAAAAAGGAAGAAAAAGGCTATGTAGTCCTTTCAAAATCTGAGAAATTCCAAAGAAACTCTCTCAAGAAAAGTTTCGAGAAAATACAAAGAAAACCCTCACACTTTCTTCAAACAAAACAATTTGATTCCTTCCAAGATATCTCAAAAGGTTAGTACCGTCCTCATCAAGAGTGATGGAGATTTGATTCTTGATCAAGCCTATGACGAGAATGCTGCATGACAGGCTATCTGAGTGATTGACACTAGTAAGTAGGAAACCCTAAACACTTGAGTGATTTGAGTGACCCACTTGTGAGGATTGCCTAGTCATGATCATCATATATGTTGCTCGAAGAAGGTATCAAATTCTATAAACCCTTAGTTTCCGGTAAAAACTCTTTCATAACTGTAACTTTATATTCTTTGGAAATAGTGTCTCTGAAAACTAATGCGATTAGAATCCTTCCAGAAGCTTTTTAAGAATAAGTTTGCTTGAGGACAATCAAATTTCTAAGTGCGGGATACTTGATATCGCGTAAAAAGTCATGTTTTTACTATCGACATCTCTCTCATTCTAGAATGATTCTTGGTATTTTAAACTCAAAACCAATACAAATCAATGATATTATGCCAAGATAGTCAAAACAAGGTTGCACGATAAAAATCAAGCAAAACGAGTGAAATACGAAGATTCCACACACGTTGAAGATTCAAGGCATCAAAACGAGATTTCAAGACAAAAGTGCCCATCATCAACATCTATCTCACCCAAGATGTTCGTTTTCAAATTACGAATCCAACAGAAGAAGAATCAACAAAAACGGATAAAGAATGAAGATTCTACGTTCGCCGGAAGATCCAAATGATTCGTACGCAATATCTGGAGATAGGAGACATATTTTTGGGATATCTTTACACCAAAGTCTTCTTTTTTGAATTACGAATCCAATGCAAAAAGAATCAACGCAAACGGACGCATAACAAAGAAGATACATATGAATTAAGCAACGCAGCGAAAGACGACGGACCGGGGTGGGTGGCAGCCAGCCGCCGCCGGCCTGGTAGTGGGCGGCGCCGCCTCCCCTACCCCCGTCTCTTTTGAGCTTTTCCATCCTTGCGTGTCCCCGGTGCACCACCTTTCGCTACTTTTTCGTACCCGGTGCACCACCTTTCACTCTTTTTCTAATGTGAGCCTAGGGATGCTAACGTGAGCCACTTTTCACTTATAAATAGCAGCCCCTAAGCCTCATTTGAAGACACACTCAAAAATACACTCCTACATTCTAATACACTCACATACTCCTTTTCCATTTCCACTTTCTCACTCTAGAAATTCTCTTATAGTCTAGGATTATTGTAATTAATCTTCGGATTAGTATAGAGGCTAGAACGAACGTTAGGAGATTTGAAGATTCATCTTTATACGTGTAAACGAGTTGTCAATCATAATAATACGCTGCTACACATTTATTTCCGGGTGATATCTAAACCTTTATCATACTTGTTTTATTCCATATTTCAAATATGTGTTATTGCTTGGTATGTGATATATTTGTTTCCATGAATTGCGAGTAGTTTATTATTCTGGTTGTTGATGATGTAGATAATTATAAGTAAGGATGACATTATATAATCAATTTATGACAATCGTAAAGAGATATGACGGCCCCTATTCTACTGTTTATCCGATATAGTACTAGAAACGATTTAAGGCGGAGTACAAATGTATGGAAGTCGGTAAACGACCGAAGGTAGTTATATCTCTGGAATCAGCTCTGGTTTAATAGTTGGAATCTTGAAGGGGTAATACAACTTCACAACTAATTGTTATATCCTACGAAAGTCAAAACACTATAAAATGATGTTCGTGAATTACGTTCAGATAAAATAGGAATTAGTAACCCTTGTAGCGTCAAGACTTTATGAATTCAAGTTTAATTTATGGATTACCCTTTCTGGTTATCCACGTGACTACAACCTAGTAATTAGGACCTGATCAACCTTAATTATGGTAAGTAGTTATCTGTGCCCATGACATGCAATAAGTAAGATACATTGAAACCACTCGTTGTATATATTAGGTTTACATTTCTGCACTGCTTTACATTTAGTTAGATAGCGTGTCACTTTCACTGTCAATTACTCTCGACCGCATGTTGATGTGAGAAACTGTGGAACTACTACGTAAAGTGCACTGTCTATCATTGAAAGGCATGGTCCGCATATGAAACACGTTTTAACAAACTGCGAATAATCCGGGGATGTATAACTGTTTGAAAAGGAGAGATTTGAATCATAAGTCGAAGTAACTAGAGCTTAAATTAATGATACTTTAAGCCAAATCTTATAAAACACCAAATCTTATAAAATCGGCGGTCTAAACATACAAAGTTATTAATCTGCATGCTAATAGAACAGTAAACTATCTTAGGAGTTAAGAACGGTCGGACCTATGAGACGATACGCTACTGATTCTTGAACCTCGGTATAAAACCAAAATAGGTTGCTTACCTTTCAACTAGGTAAGTATTGGAATTTTGCGTATTGCTCCTATCAGAATCATGATAACCTAGTTCCTAGTGACATGCCAATGGGAAATAGAGTTGGTAGGGTTCTAGAGTTTACACCTAGTAGTTTGGTTGCCACATTAGTATCATCCCTATTTATTCTGTCATCCCGAAATATTAATTATCGAAATCTCAACAATCACATATTTATCTTTATCTGTTTTCCTGTACTTTAATTTCCTGCATTGTAATTACTATCTTTAGTTCAAAACCCCCAAACCTACCTACTTTGTTCCATCCTAGATACTTCCCTATCGAAAGTGCCAACTTTAATTGCCCACACGTTTGGATCCATAGAATGATCTTAGGTTATACTTACCGCTTAATAACCAGAGTAGGTAGTACATATACTTTAAGCCCCGCTAATTATAAATTTTAAAACCCCTGTTGGCGCCCGATTAGTTACCATCAACGACATCGACACTTTCGGGTGCCATCAATAGTATAATAAAACCTGATTTGCGTTACAACAAATCTGCACAATCGCAGTCTCAGAGCAACTCCGTACAAAGCTCAAAAGCTTGCTACTCTACTCCTACTAGCTAACTACTACTACTATTCTAGAGAGAGAAAGTGTGTGTGAGAGAGAAAGAAATGAGAATGGAATGTTTTGTTTATGTTGAAGGTGTGTAGGTTAAGCCTCTATTTATAGGCTTCAAGTACCCGAATTTACATACAACACCCCTGATCCGTTATTTACACTAAAATACACCCTTGAGCTATGAAACTCGACACCAAAAGGGGTGTATTCGGTAGCAAATATGGCGTATTCGGTAGCAAATAGGGTGTTTTCGGTAGCAAATAGGGCGTATCCGGCACCAAAAGGGGGGTATACCACCCAAAAGAGGGGGTATATGACCCTAAAAGGGGCGTATACGGCCCTCTAAGGGTAGTATACGGCCCCAAAGGGGGTGGTGTACCCTGGGTCGTGGTCTTGTGTGCTGGATCGTAAGTCTTGTGCACTGGTCGTAGTTCTTGTGATCTTCGTTTGGCTCTAACTTCTTCGTTTCTTGTCAGATTTGAACGATTCTTGCACCCACGGTTTTGCATTTTCCTGAAGATCAATATGACACAAATTAGGCCAGTTTAGCTTAATTATACGTCAAAATCGCAAGTGAATCATTTTAGCTCTGGTTTGTTCGTCATTTGAGCATTTTAAGTGATTTTTCGAGAGGAAGTCTAAGTTTTGGCTCATTTTATATATTTAGCATAAAACAATGATTATTCGATGTTTATTTCAGAGATTTGAGCCAAAATGGGCTTGATATGGTGCATAAAAACATGACTTTTTACGTCAAATCAGGAGTCAATCACAAGTTTTCTACTGCTTATCATCCCCAAACAAGTGGTTAGGTGGAAATGACAAATCGCGGTTTAAAGCGCATTATTGAGCGGTCAGTAGATGGAAACCCAAAAGATTGGTCGAATAAGCTAGATGATGCGTTATGGGCATCAAGAACAGCCTATAAAACATCTACTGGAACTACGCCCTATCGACTAGTGTATGGGAAGGCTTGCCACTTGCCTTTTGAGCTTGAACACAAGGCGAATTAGGCATTAAAGCAGTGCAATCTTGATGATCACGCGACAGGAAGGAAGCGGTTAGAACAGCTAAATGAGTTGGAAGAGTTAAGGATGAACGCTTATGATAATGCTCGGCTGTACAAGGAGCGCACGAAGAAATGGCATGCTCACGACTTAAACCAAATCGTTCATTTGAAAAGGGTGATAAGGTGCTCCTATACAGTTCTAGATTGCATTTGTTCCCTGGGAAGTTGAAAACACGTTGGTTAGGACCTTTCATATTGGCAAAGGTTTACCCATTTGGTGATGTTGATTTGGAAGGTCATTCTGGGAAAACATTCAAGGTTAATGGAAGTCGTTTGAAGAGGTATTATGGGGATGCTAGGGACTCCGAGCATGGCTTGGAGATGGATCTAAATTAAACCATGAATCAAAATGTCGAGCTTACCGACGTGATAAACAAAAGCGCTTTCGGGAGATAACCCATGGTTTTTCTTAACTATTTTGTTTTGTTTTTGTGTGTTAATAAGCTCATGGACACGGATGGTATTGGTTCGAAGATTTTCATTCTAGCTTCTATGTTGGAGATAGCTCATGGGAGTTTTCTGTTCACTTCTTTTCTGTTCCCAAATGTATTGTTCCGTTTTGCAATGAGCACATTGCTTCATTTTAAGTGGGGGATGGGGAAAAGAAGTTTGCTTGTCCTAAGTTATAAATTGGTAAATATTGGTAAATTTCAAGCTAGAGGGCATTCTATGCTGGTCATTTTTCAACCCAAATTTTTCTTTTAAAATGTATTCTTTTTAAGTTTAGCAAATCTTGTAACATATCTGGGAAATTTAAAGGATGAATTGAACTTGAAAATATTAGATAGTTCATCGTGTGATGTATCGATAGGCAATCTATATTAAGTAGTTGAGCTATTAATTGAATTAATGCAATAAGTAGGTGATATTCCAAGAGGAACTTTAGCAAAGTATGACTTTAGTCTTAATTCTTATATGATAGCGTGTTATATTCCATAATTCTGGGGTCTCAATCATTATCATTTGGGAATATACTGGGTGTTGTCTCCTCTGTTGTACGAAAGTACAGACCTGGTTTCCATCGATATATTTGAAAAAAAAAATGAGCAAAAAGAGAATAAATAACTCTTGAATTTAAAAAAAAAAAAACCAAAGTCAAGTTATATCGCTTTGTTGTACTAAGGTATAGACCTGTCACTAATGTCTTGACTTGAAAAATATTGATTTAATTGGATTTCCTTTATATGGAAGATTATGGCACGTTAGTTGTATGAGAGTATATTGTTATTGGAATTCAAGGATAAAGCCTGCTGGAATAATAATAATAAGTCAAGCTCAATTTCTGAAGTATAGATTGTTTAGGTGGACAATAATATCGGTAATCCTTGTGAGCTATGTGTTATGCATAATAATAATAATAATAATAATAATAATAATAATAATAATAATAATAATAATAATAATAATAATAAATGAGATAATTTGTTTTTCCTAGAGGAGTTTCTTGATTGCTAAATTTAAGGTAGGATTATTTTTAAGATTAAAATTTGGTTGGTTAAATGCTAGTTGGTATGTAAGTCCCATTTTGTCGTTTACCTATTCATTGTAGTTGATAGTCTACTTGAGGACAAGTAGGATTCAAGTGGGGGATGTTTGATAAACGTCAAAATGTACTATATTTTAGTACTTAAGTACCCCTTGTTTGATTAATTTCTAATGCGTTTTATGTGAATTCGATACTTAATTCGTTTATATGTGCATTTAGGAATTTATTTGAAGCTTGGATCATAAAGGAGTAGAAACCGAGCTAATATTGAAGAAAGGAAGCTAAGAAACGAAGTAAGGAAAAAGTTTGAGAGTCGAAATGGAAAAAAAATGGAATTATCATTCCAACCGCCGGTTAAACATTCCAACCGGCGGTTGGATTAGCGAGTTGGACTATCAGTTGCGCGGGCCGGACCAAACGGGCTTTTGCATCTAACCGGCGGTTGGAAAATACAACCGGAGGTTAGATCAAGTACGCAGATTAGGTTTAAATTGCATTTTAATCTCATTTTTTAGGGTTGATCACACACCATTTCTCTCAGCCGATTTCCAGCAGCCATAGCCTCTATTTTGGAGGATTTTGAAGGATTGGAAGCAAGGAGAAGTAGAAGTATTCATTTGTTCATTCAATTCTTCGATTCTTCGGTTTGAAAATGTATTTCGTTTCATTTGATTATGAATTCATTTACACTTTCATTTTTGATTTCTAGTGTATTCATGAGTGGCTAAGCTAGTATTGTGTTTGCTTGGATGATAATACTTAGATGATGGTTTGATTATTGATTTACGAAAGATATTGGATTTTGTGAATGTTTATGTGTTTATTCGATAATCCTTGATTGTTAATTGGTTAATGGAGATTACCTAGCGTGATTTATTATTCATTTGAGATTTATTTCCTCTTGATTAGTAAATTATTAATGATTATTGGTTGCGATTAATAATTATTGCTAGATATATAGAGTTTGATAGGTTGGGGTAAATAATCGGTAATAATCTTGAATGAACAAGATAGTTTTAGTTAACTATAGACTTTGTTAATTCAAGTTGTAAGGGTAAATCACATAAGCGGCATAGGTTTAATTTAGAACACAATTCAGTAAGCAACGTTAATTGAACAGTTAGCGTGTTGCAAACAACCGAGTGTCTTTCTTAATTGTGATAGATTAACTTACCTCGGAAAGGGGGTTGTCTTATTAGTTATGTTGCAATAAAATTCATATCCTAGCAAATCAGTAAAGTGATAACCGGATTCTAAGAAAGGTAGTCTAAGTGAATACATTTCCTTCTAAATTGAATCAAGTTTACTTATTTGGTTATTAGTTTTATCAACTGTTCTTTATTTAAGTTTAAGTATTTACTTATAATTCATAATTGTTAGTCAATTGTTCGAACGAAATTAAAACGCCCCCTTTTTGTCTACTTTCATTATTTGTAACAATTTCCAGTTATTAGAGTTGACATCCGTTCGTCGTGTTCGACTCGGACTTACCATACTATTATACTATCATACGATCAGGTATTCTTGTCTGAGTTGTGTATTAGCAAGTAAGATGATTTCCATTTCAAAACTATAACCCCATTTGCACAACATCAGAAACTATCAAACTATCATAATGCATAAAAGGATAGTAACCTTTTTAAGATAAATTTGTTGGGTATTATAGCAGACTCAAGCAATATGTAATCTTTGTAAGGGTATATTTTAAATTAAAAAAAGGTACATGAAAAACAATTGTCTTTTATAAAGGCCGTGCTCCTAATGGACAAAAATCAGACTGGATAATGCACGAATATCGACTTGAATCGGATGAACTTGCAAACACGAATCAAGTCAGTAGACGTTCTTATTAAATCTAACTTTTTATTATTGGATAAACATAAAGTAAGGTGGAAGTATCATCTATCAGCAATCTTTGGTCACACACGAACAAATAAACAAAAGTATTCATGAAAGTCAAGATCAAAATATCAACAGTCAAGTCAAGTGACAGATTCGCGAGTTCTTGACAAGTTTGGCGCATTATAGTTACTTAGCCAAGGTGATATTTTAACTAAAGAAAATCATTACACAAATATTCACCACGATAATGATGGGTGGTCGCCGAAATCTCGAGCTTGGTAAAGATCTAAACAAGCAAGAACATGAAATCTCGACAATGCTGAGCTTGGTAAATATCTAAACAAGAACACGAACACGAAAGACAAAAGTTACCTGAAAGTATTCACCACGAAAGACAGAAGTTACACGAACACAAATATTCACCACGATAATTACTGAAATATTTGTGGATGCTAATTAAGCCTCTTGGAAACCAAGATAGCAGGTCATTTGAAGACTCTTTCAGTACACCTGATTTACTTGCATCATTTCTTCCCTAGTAGAGTCCATGAATCGTCCAATTCTGCAAAATAGGAAATAAGGGGTTGGGGTTAATTCTTTCACAACCATTTTCGCCATATTATCTGTCCCATTTCATTTGATGCTACGACTTCATACACATCTACTTGCTATATAGCAAACAATAAATAAAGATGATGTAGAAAAAAAAGGCTCCATACAAATTGGAAGTATCACGTCAAAAATACATTGTAGTCATTCAGCATTTATCTTTGCTGGTCCTATCTAGGAAGATATAAACAAATTGTATCAAGTGGAATAAATTTCAAGTAAGAATAAATGAAGATATGACCGATTGGATAAACACTTGAGTTAACAAATAAAGATACACATTTTTGTAATCATACATTTCGACCTAGCAGGTACATGAGATTCGAGAATCGAGTGATAGTTTTACCTTAACAAGGGCGATATTGACTGGAATATGGTGTGTGATCGTCGTAGGTATATGGTGTTTGGTCGCCATGACCGGAACATCTCCCAAACAATGTTGGAAAATGGGGAAAAAGGGTGTTTGGCACGAATCCCGAATATTTGAAAAAATCACCTAATCGCCGAAGTTATTTTCTCATTTTGTTGATTTTTTGTGACACGAGTCGAATAATTGAGCTAGGGATTTCAAGCATTGACTAGCGATGAGGGACCGGCGATTTTATCGTGACACGTGGCGATAATTGATTGGGTAAAGCAAAATTCATCAAATCGCCGATATGTAAATGAGTTTTGACGATTTTTAGGTCTAAATTTGAAAAACAAATTCCTGACAAGGTATATTTAAGGATATAGGAAGCTTTGACCGTCTAATTGAGTAATTTTCTCCTTTTGTTATTGTAGAACTAATGTTGTATCTTGCTCGTTGTTCTACCCAACGAATAACAAAATGTGCTTCAAAGTTTTGTTCAACTAACTTGATGTAATATCCGCAAATATCAGCATTAATATTTACAAATAAATTTATAAAAGTAATATAAATCTACAATAACTGATAAGAAAAACATAATCAAAATAATCTTAATCTAACTCTTAATTTATAATTTATAATTTTATAATTTTGATTTACAAAGTTTTTTAGTTTTCTCATCTTAATCTTGACTCTCTCTCTCTCTATCTCTTTCTCTTTCTAAAGAAATGAAAAAAATCTTATGGTGAATTATGAGAACTTACTTTTAATTTCATTATAACATTCATTATAACTTTGTTATCTGAAATATTTTGTTATCATCTTATAGGAACTCAAGATTACTTTGTAATATAATTACAAGCGTTATGGATAGGTCAAGTTAACCATCTCTTTTTAAAGAGACTTTTTTTTAGTTTAACACACAACTCAATTACAATTCAATATGCGATTAATAAAACATGTAATTCTTTAATTTCTATTTTTTTCAAACTTATATAATGTCTCTTTTATGTATTTTGCATATACATGATCAATATAGAATGATTTATTTATGTTTTGTACATACATACGCACATCAGTTATTCAACAAAGCGTTTAAAGTGTTATAGTAATTGTTACAATTTATGTTTTCCACAACAATAAACATATGCATTATTCATCAAATTGTTGCAACCTAAGCATATTATAACTACTAGAAACGAAAAGATTGCAATGACCAACCAATTATTTTTAGCTTTTTTATTTTATTTTTGAAAGAGTTTTTTAGGTAATAGAGATATGTGATTAGTTAATTGAGAGATTGATAAAATTGAAGAATCGGATTGGTTAATAGGTACTATTTTTTCACAAATTTTCTATTGGGGAGGATTTCTTCTATTAATACTAATAATAATAATAATAATAATAATATTATTATTATTATTATTATTATTATTACTATTAATATTAATATTATTATTATTATTATTATTATTATTATTATTATTATTAGATAAAAGATCCGCGGCAACGTGGGCTTTGTTTAAGTGGTTTGGTTATTTCATAAATAAATAATATTTAACTTTAATAAAAAAAATTGGAGTTTATGGGGTAATGTGTACCTAAATATATTTACTGAATTAATTCAAATATATTAATTTAATTTATTCTTTCAAAATAATTATCAAAAACAAATATAGATCATTGAATTATTATGGAAAAAACTAATCAATGGCTCAAACTTTTCAATGGTATTTTAGTTTAATTATAATAAATAATAATAATAATTATTATTATAAAATAATTATAATTATATAATTATCAATTATAATTATAACTATTATATTATTATTATTAATTTTTATTTTATATGTATTATTATTAATATTGTTATTATTATTATATATTATATTATATTATTATTATTATATTATTATTATATTATATATATAATATTAAAGATAATAATAAATTTCAGATTCCACTATAATTTCCTTACAAAAGAAAAGAAGATAACAAATTTAATTTATATTTTTTTAATGTATCAAATCAAAATCTTTTAAAAATTATTAAGATATTAGATGTCTTTTTTATTCAAACAACGATTTGACAATGATTTAAACATATTTGAGATAAAAAAAAAAAAGCCGATATATACCTTAAACTGAAAAAATTATAAAAATGTAGTTTCTTTAAAAAATCGTTATATGTATTCTATTGATATTTTTCGTTAAAAGAAATAATAGCAAAGTCCATTATAACATGGTAAGGAAAAATAAATAAATAAATAAAAATAAAAGGTTGTTTAATGTATAAGTTCAAGTTATAAATGACATTTTTTAACTTTTAAAACTTGCTTGATAGTATTTGTAGCACCCTCAAATTTATAATGCAGCGGAAGTCAACACGGGGCGCTACTAATCAAATATCATAACACATAATCACAAGCAAACGACCTCTAAATGAGACGTTTGTAGAAAATAGTTACATTTCATAGTAAATCATTTGAAAACATATTGTTTTCGATATAAAAGTTGTAACTTCCTAGAGTCCACGCGTAAGGCGGGAGATTCTATTACATAATCGAGATATACAAAAGATAATGCTAAGAATCTCCGTTAATGCAGTTATGTTGAAATCATGCGACTCAAGCTATGTCCGGGAGTAATCCTACTCCGTATGCGTACCTGAGAATACATGCTAAAAAGGTCAATACGAATGTTGGTGAATCTCACAGGTTTGTAAGTAATATCAGATTTTGAACACAAGATTTTATCAGTGGTGCCCGCAGGCGTAAATCAAGTATTTGCAATCCTGCAAATGTATGTAAGTTTATACCATTGCCATGAGGCTCATAATCTAAGCTTAACCCGTAAGTAATAAGTTGCCCCCGCGACATGCTCGAAACTGAGCAATCGTAAGTAACGAATGATAGTCGCCCGTTTATACAGAACGGTTCGTGGTAGCGCTACTACCCCGGACGGGGAGGGTCATTTCCCTAATGGATCCATTAACTAGTGTTCGCGCTTAAGTCCATAACTAACGATGTATGATCGAGAGACTTCAGTAAATGGTAAGTAACTCATGCAATCCCGTATAGTAAAATGAGTAGTTCACTACTTGTGTTCATGAAAAGTAAGCAATGTATCTCACCCCGTAAGTAAAATAGTAAAAATGGGGTTGTAAGACTCACCTGAGTCTAACAAGTATGTTTGGGAAATCAAACAAATAGAGCGGATGTAAGTCCGTAAGGGTGTCGGATGTAATCCCGTATGTTGGTTCTCCGAACCCTGCAACCTTCTGGCGTCCGAAACGCACAAGGTTGTAAGTAAACAAGTAAATAAGTTGGTGTCTTAAAAGATCACCCATGCTAGTTGTCCACTCACCTAGGAAATGTCCAAGTGTTTGTTTAGTAATCCATTTGTGATTTGAAAACAAATATGGCCCATTGATGACGGTTTGTAATAATAATCCAAAGTGTTATTATTATATGTATCGTTGTATCAGGTTTCATTATTTGTAAGTGTTCAACACTTAGTGTGAAAAGTATTTACAAGTTCCTGGATGACGGGGGTCCGGGGGCAGCGCCCCTGGTAGCGGGGTCCAAGGGGCGGTAGCCCCTAGCGGGGTCCAAGGGGCAGAGCCCCTGGCTAGGGTCGAGCTGCCAGGTCAGCTTGGAAATTTTTTATTTCTACTACATTGTTTTGGTGAAAAACGCACCTGGACTTGAATTTGGGTGAAATCAAGTACTAAATTTTTAGGTCTCGACACTTGGTAAAATCTGTGTTTTCTTGGTTCTGTTTCATGCGACACTACGTGCGACATAAGACTTGTGTCCCTAAGTGCGACATAGTCTATTGTGCCGCAGATCATATCTGCGACATAAGGGCTTGTGTCGCTAAGTGCGACATCCGCAATTTATGCGACATAAAATGTTGTGTCGCTATATGCGACGGAAATAGGTTTTGCGACATAGTGTTTTGTGTCGCTAAATGCGACATAAGTGGGGGTTTAGCGACATAAGGGCTTGTGTCGTAGGTGGCCTGGAGCCTCTGCGACACAACGAGCTGTTGGCCGGAATTTGAGCTAAAAACGTGTTTTTCGGCGACCGTTTGGTCCGATTCTTTTACCCAACCCATATTTGGACATTTCAAACTTGAATAACCCATAAACAGGTGAAAATGAGTAAAATCGGAGAGTTTCGAGTTTTTTCAGAAACTTACGACTTCGTGCGTGAGGAATCCGGAAAGATGGAAATGTAGATCGTTGCAAGGTGGTTCTTTTCTTCCAAACGGGTGAGGTGATCCGATGTCGTTTCGTGGTAGTAATTGGTGATTTAGTGAGGTGGTGGTGTGATGGTAGTTTGAGATAAAAAGAGGAAGGGAGAGAAAAAGAAAAGTGAGAAGTGAGGAAGAAAGAGGAGGTGGTGGGGTTTTGGGTGAAAGCCCCATTTTCAGTCTCCGCAATTGTGCTCCGTGCGGTGTTCGTTTTCCCGATCGTTTACACGTTTAATTATTTTTATATGTGTAGAAATGTAAGTTTTAAAATATAAATAATTATTCAGTATTCTTATTTAAGTATTTCACCAAATACTTTATATTCGAGCTATAAAACATATATAACTTGGTTTTATTTCGATTGTTTGCGCATTTAATGTTTTAAGTCGCGTAGGCATTTATTTGCACGATACGAAATAAATAGAAAATATTATCAAAATAATATTTTGGATATAATAGCATTATTACCTAGTGTTATATTATTTAATACAGTTGTTCACCAACGTCCGTATTTAATTGAACCGAATTACATTCAATTTAAAGAGCGTACGATTTAATCAAATCGCATATTCGTATATATTCAATAATATATATTAAGATACATTAATTATCCTAATCTAAGGACTAATTACATGTATTAACAACTGATTAGGTACTAATCACTAGTCCTAATTTAGCGGGTATCACAGTATTAATAGGTTGGTAATAGATTTTTTCCCCCGAAAATAATACTAATATATTGATATATAGGATCTGATGATCCAATTGATACAATTGTGAGGAGGCAATAAGGCAACCTAAAATGCTACATTGAGATTGAGATTGAAATTGAAATACAACCCTAACAAAGACGAACTACGTTGAAAAAGCAGTTGACTAAAACATTAAACTATGAACCGTCTTAAGACCCAAAAACCATGAACATATCAGAGAATTGTGAATGCAGATATTGAACTTGCACTTGACGGCAAAAGGCCCGATAATTGAAGTTGAAACACGATGCATCCCAAGCTACCCCAAGTCACATACTCCAAACATTGAACCCACCGAACACATAACCATAAAATAAGGGCAAGTTAAAAGGGAAACAACAATAATAATGATTGATATGGGCCTACAACTTAACAAAACAAATTGTAAGCTCTATAAGAATAGTTTCCACGCAAATCATAAAACTTAAATAATAATAGTGCAAATAATGACGAAATGTTTTGAATAAAAGCATAATAAAGATGAACATAAGGTTTCTTATTGTTTGAATCTATATTGTAAACATACAATATTATATAGAATTCATAAAACTTTTTGAAAACATCTTCACCAACATGCTTTTGGCCCATATTGAACTTTAACCAATCTATAAAATATTATTCTTTACATTTTTTTTGAAAGACAGTTGTAGAATCACTGACGTAGCTCTTTAAATTCATCTACAAAAACATTAAATACATTTAGAACTTATTATTATCTTTAATTAATGTAAAAAAAATCAGTTTAAAATATTATTAATAAAATAACAATTTTGTAACACAAAGAATCAAAGTATAATACCATCGACTTCCTTTTGTTTTTTGACATCTTAGAATATGTTGTTTTGGATCCATGAAATTATATCGATTTAAAAAAGTACCTACAACGTACAAAACCGAAAGAAAGAAAAAAAGTTGTTAATCGACGATTGGTGAATTTTGGGGGGAAAAGAAAAACCGATTTCAGAGGCGGAGTCCACTCCTCGTATTCAATTCAACATCTTTTTTCTGCTACAGATTTGTCCTTTTATAAGTTGATATATTAAATATTAGGGAAATTAAAAAAAATGCAACTTATTTTACTTGTATATATCGATTTGCCCTTTCGAAAAAAAATTGACGATATACCCCTTGTATTCGCAAAAGCAAGCTTGCTTTTGCGAATCCACTGTTTGCCATTTGCGAACCGTGTACGAAACTAGACAATTCACGGGTGTTATCCATAGGTAAATCGCAAGGTGAGGCTTGCGATTTGCGATTTACCTATGCACGAGTCGAGGCTTGCTGCGAATCACGAGTAAACATGCGAGTCACGGGTGATCCATAGGTAAATCGCAAATCGCAAGGTGAGGCTTGCGATTTACGATTTACCTATGCACGAGTCGAGGCTTGCGAATCACGAGTAAACATGCGAGTCGGGTTGCGATTATGTGCCTTCGCAAATCGCAAGGTAAGCCTTGCGATTTGTGATTTACCTACGGCTAAAAAAAGACGCGATTAAAACCCTTGTTCTCACTTCCTCGTCTCCTCACTTCCTCGTCTCGATTAAAACCCTTTTCCCCCGTACCGTGCGATCGCCTTTCACTTCCACCCCATGACCATCGTAAATCGCAAATCTATTTGCGATTTACGATCTCCACCTCCACCTCCTCCCTCCGTCGCCCACCTCCACATCCCCCACCAAATCTCCGTCCCCACCTCCTCCCTCCGTCGCACCTTCACCTCTTCCCTTCGTCGTCGGTCCACCCCGTCGCACCACCACCACCATCCGACGCACCACCACCACCACCCTAACCACCATCCGTCGCACCACCACCAAAAGAAAGCACCAAAACCCTCGGTCGCCACCTCCACCCTCGGTCGCCACCTCCGATTGCCACTTTAATGTCACCACCTCCGATTTCCACATGAACGATGAACGATTCTCAGGTATTATAGTGTTTTTGTATTATAGTCGTTAAGGTTACCGCGTAATTTTTGAATTTAGTACATTAAAATTTGAAATTTCATTGTGGCATTTCATCGAACACGTGGTGTGCAACATACATTTTGGATTATACATGAGTTTGATTGTTTTTTAGGCATTATTTGTGTGATAAATCGAATGTAGATTGATTTTTGTGGTGTACATTGTACGTTTACTTGATGTAAAATGTTGGATTAGTAATGTTTGTGTTATACATATACGTATGTATGTAATGTAAAATGCCGAAAGTATAGATGTATGCGTATGAATACTTATACATGTATGTAATGTATATATGTGTATGTATACTTATTACATGTATGTAATATATGTACTTATACTTATATACATGTATGTAATATATGTATATGTATGTATACTTATACATGTGTCGATTATATTAATATATGTGTGTACTTATATATGTAATATATGTGGTTATGTATGTACGTATGTATGTATGTATGTATGTATGATTATCTTATAGTCTCGAGTATATTATAGTCTTGATTAGAGTGGAACATTGATGGAACTTTGTTGGCGTGAAAAGCTAAAATATTAGCTTGTTTATAAGTTTTTCGAAAAGGACATTTCAAAAAAAAAATTAAATTAAAATACATATATGTATATATACATATATGTGTTTATGTATACTTAAATATATATATATATATATACATATATATATGTATACTTATTTATATGTATATATATATACATATATGTATATATATGTATATATACTTATATATGTATATATATATATATGTGTATGTATATGTATATGTATGTATATGTATATCTATATATATATACATATATGTGTGTACATATATGTATGTATATGTATATGTATATATGTATATGTGTATATATATATAAGTATGTATACATATATGTGTTTATATATACTTAAATATATATATATATATATATGTATACTTATGTATGTATATGTATATGTATACATATATATATATGTGTGTGTATGTATGTATACTTATATATATGTATATGTATATGTATATATGTATGTATACTTATATATATGTATATGAATATGTATATATATATATAAGTATGTATACATATATGTATATATATATAGATATATGTATACTTATATATATATACTTAAATATATATATATATATAGATATATGTATACTTATATATGTATAAGTATACTTATACATATATGTATGTATATGTATATATACTTATATATGTATGTATATATATGTATACTTATACTTATATATATGTATGTATATATATGTATGTATACTTATACTTATATATATAAATAATTTAACTTATATATACTTAAATATATATATATATATATATATATATATATGTATACTTATATATGTATAAGTATACTTATACATATATGTATGTATATGTATATATACTTATATATGTATGTATACTTATACTTATATATATGTATGTATATATATGTATGAGTTATATGTATATGTATACATATATGTATATATATATATATATATGAGTTATCTGTATATATATATGTATGTATACTTATACTTAAATAATGTATATATATATATATATGTTATATATATGTATATACTTAAACTTATATATATATATATATATATAAATAATTTAACTTATATATACTTATACTTATATATATGTATATATATATATAAGTATATGTAATACATGTTGTTAATGTCGGTTTTAGTTGTTGTATTTACTAAAGATATACTTCAATTTGTTATTATTTATCACCTGTATTAACGAAACTTGTTTGTCTCGATTTATCACTTTTCAGGACATTTTTAGTGCACGATTGACTTTGAAAAGTCAACTCACTGTTACTGCTCATATAAAAAAGCGTTTAACGGAGAATCAAGAGAAGATATTTAGAGACCATTGTTTTGGCCCTTGGTTGGATGTGAGGGCTCCGGATAATGACCCGGGGTTTGTACATCATATATTACAGTTTCGACGAAAGGAGCGTCCAGGGTTAAAGCACCCTCGCACGGAGGCGGATGAGTTGTGGTTTAGTGTGACGGATGACCATTTTATACGATTCGGTCGCAGAGAGTTTTGTCTGGTGACCGGTTTACGGTTCGGTCCCAATGAAAATACTGCGGATCATGTTCCCAAGAAGGTTCTAGGGAAGAACCCTGCATTTAAAGAGCGAGTATTTCCCGATTTTGGCAAACGCAGTGTACATGTATCACACATGACAGATATTTTTAACGATAAGTTTAAGTTTTGTGGGCCGAGATAACTGAGCGACGAAGATTGTGTGCGCGTGTGTATGCTCATGTTGATATATAAAGGGTTTTTGGGAAAGCAGGGAAGCCATACTGTTGACGATGATCATATGCATTTAGTTGAGGATTTTGATGTTTGTGACGCGTACCCTTGGGGTAATATTATTTGGGACAGGACATATGAGCAGCTGGATAAGGGTTTGGAGACTCGATTGACTCAAGAAGGGATGCAGTACACGTTGAGTGGTTTCGGTTGGGTGTGTAAGGTAGCATCGTCTTATTTACTATTGTTCAAATTATTTTTCGATACTGTTAATGTTAATATAATATATAATACATTAATATGCTGATTTGTTGCTTTGTTATTGATTACAAGACTTGGATTTGGGAGGCTTTTTATCGTCAAATAGGAAATATTGCTACAAGGCCACAAAGAGATCAAATACCACGTGGGATCCACTGGATGCAAAAGGAAGGTTACTGAATTTAAAGAGTTCGAGCAACTTTTGAAGATTGCGGTAAATTTAAATTTAATAAAGTTGAGTATATGTATATGTATTTGTACGGTCGATTCAAAGCGTTCAATTATAAATTTATGCTGATAACTAAGGAATGTTGTTGAAATTTTAAAAAGTTGATAAGCTGAAAAATCAGCTGGTTTATCCGTTTTACAAAAAGGACATTTCCAAATTTTTATAAAAATACTTTTTCCGTTTCCAATTATATATATATATATATATGCGTATATATAGATATGTGATGAAAAAATAATGACTTGTTTAATGCAGAAGGATACTACACCAGAGAATCTTCCTAAAATAACTTTGAAGCCGAATAAGCATGAGAAGAAGTGCCAATGGTGGATTGATAGTTGGAAATACTTTGACGAGCAACTACTTGATGAGAGGCCATTTAAGAAGGCACGAAACAGTCAAAAGTTGGATTCCGAGCCACCCGATCCCACCCCATCTCATGATGTTGACGCGTTTTCACAGCGTCACGATGAGCAGCCGTTTGGTGATGGTCCTGGTACAGACGTTCGCTAGACCTATCAGTCGACATCAGAGGCGGAGTTGCGCTCCTTACGAGAAAGGGTGGACACTCAGGCTATGATTATTGAAACCCTTGTTAATCGGGTTGATGCGCAAGACAAACGGGCGGAAGAGCAACATGTGATTATACAAAAATTATTGAAGCAGGTTGGGATGAATGAGACGAATGAGGTATTGGTTGTTCAATTACATTTTTTATACTATATGTGAACTTATCGTACAACTCTTTTTAACTCGTTATTTTATGACTTTTCAGTTTGATGGGGATGACCCGGATGATTTCCAGGATGGGTATGTATCTGACACACCACTCACCACTGCGAGGAAGATCTCCCGTCCATTTATGTTGCGTCGTAGCATGAGAGAACGACGACGTGGGCCAGCGGTACTTTCGCCGTATCTTACACCTAACATATTTTAAAAGGTTTGTGTATATTTATGTTTGTGTATGTGTATGTATATGTATATGTATGTATGTATATCTTACACTGACATTTTAAAAGGTTTATCAATAGACCTTTTCAGGTGCATGATGAACCATCTGTTGACTTGGGAGCCGATCACGATACCTTTGGTCTGGTGGTTGAACCGGTGGTTGATCGGACGGTTGAGCCGGATGTTGAGGGGGTTGAGCCGGTGGTTGAGGGGGTTGAGCTGGTGGTTGATCGGGTTGTTGAGCCGGTGGTTGATCGGGTTGTTGAGCCGGTGGTTGATCGGACAGTTGAGCCGGATGTTGAGGGGGTTGAGCCGGTGGTTGATCGGGTTGTTGAGCCGGTGGTTGATCGGGTTATTGAGCCAGTGGTTGAGGGGGTTGAGCCGGTGGTTGATCGGACGGTTGAGCCGGAAGTTAGGGGGGTTGTTGACCCAGTGGTGGTTGAGGGGGTTGAGCCGGTGGTTGATCGGGTGGTTGAGGGGGTTGAGCCGGGTGTTGATGTGCCGGTTATGCCGGTTGTGCCTGTTCAGCGGGTTAAAAAATTAAAGGGTGTGGCCAGAAAGAAGAATGTTGATGATGATGAGGATGATCTCCCAGAGGACACATTGTTGGACATGATTGCGATATGTGTAGACGAGACTGGTTACTTGACGACTCCCCCCGTTGCTCCACCGGGGTCTATCGAGGGACCATCCACTATTCGCGATTTATATATGTCTGGTGGCACTGTGCGTTGTATGTTTGTTCGACAAGGCAGGACGTCTATGTGTCTCGATAAAGAATTTTGGGGGCGGTTGTATGGAACGTTCGATGAAGGATACTTAGATAACAGTGTAAGTTGGGATGTTTTTCTTACATTTGCCAACGTTAGATTTATATTTTTTTATAACTATATTGTTTTCTTATATTATAATTTTTAGCATATTGACGGTTGGGCGAGGCTACTTTTGTGGTGGAGATACAGGACTTACACACGTCCAACGCAGCTTGATAAGCGGTTGAGCTGGACGATTATGCCTGTAGGCTTTATCGGCCTCATACAATGTTTTGCAAACTACAGGGAGGATATGAAGAAGAAGAAGATGAAAAATTATAAGTTCTTGAAGGGATTCGCAGACGGGACTCGTGTACCGTTTCCTCCTTGGTGGGCCATTGATCTGGTAAGTTACAATATGGGCGTATTCGTTATGTAGATTTATAAAGTTATGTTGATAATTGTGGAGTATTGGTGAAAATTTGATTACTGGAAAAGCTAAAATATTAGCTGGTTTATCCGTTTTACAGAAAGGATATGTCCAATTTTTTTAAAAAACTTCTTTTTTCGTTTACAATTATATATATATATACCCCAATATATATAATAAAATATGTATAAGCATTGATTTATATACGTATAAACTTTTTTTTTCGTTTACAATTATATATATGTATACCCCAATATATAAACATATATGTATATATATATATATATATATCAATATATATATATATTGATGTATATATACATATATATATATATATATATATATATATATATTCACGTTAATTAATATCTACATTTGACTAACATTTGATTAACATTTACAGATACTGTTTCCGGTCCTCGTTCCGAACAAAAGTCACTGGATACTACTTGTGCTAGATCTTCGAGATTGGACTGTGGTCGGATACGATAGCTTGGTAGGCCATTGCAATGATGAGGAGCGTAATCGTATTGTAGAAGAATTAGCTCATAACATAGTTAGATATTTGGACGCCATTGAGTATTGGAGGAATGCAAATAGGAAAAGGGAACTACAAGATACTACGGAGTTTCTATTAGACTTGTTAGATGATGTGCCTCAACAGGATGGGGATTTAGGGGATTGTGGAGTTTGGGTGTGTAGAAATATGGAGACGCATGTCAATAGACAAGAATAGAGGGTTAGTGGAGATAGACAGTGATTTGCTAGGGAATATAGGAAGAGGATGATGGATACCTTCTTCAGGGCACATTATGATTGGGAGCCTCCGAGACCACCACCACCAGCATGAGCGAGACTTTCTTAGTTGTATAAGATTTTGGTTATGTATTATGTTAAACATTTAGCTATATAATACTATATGATTCAAGCCTCTAACTAGACATCATTATCAAATTAGTTATTACTAATATAGTCACATATTCTATCATTAAGTCTTAAAAAGTACATTACTAATATCACACATGACATCTAATCATGCTTGTACAAATTTACAAATCTGACATTTAAAAAGGCCGATAATAATAACAAGCATATATTTACAAAAACTCTGTTGATAGTAATGTCGTGTTGTATGAAATTTCAAATGCTGATTTTCTTGCGATTTTCGAATTGCGACTAGCGACCTAGCTTATCCATCGTGGATAAGATTTTGGCTTAGATTTTCTGACATTTGATGGATTTTGCCATTGGGCCTTTGATATCGCGTAAAAAGTCACGTTTTTACTACCGATATCTCTCTCATTCTGGAACGATTCTTGACATTTTAATTCAAAAATATTACAAATCAATAGTATTATGCCAAGATAGTCAAAACAAGGTCGCACGATAAAAATCAAGCAAAACGGATGAAAAACGAAGATTCCACGCACGTTTGAAGATTCCAGACACCGGAATGAGGTTTCAAGACAAAAGAGCCCATCACCAACATCTATCTGACCCAAGATATTCGTTTTCAAATTACGAATCCAACAGAATAAGAATCAACTAAAACGGACGAAGAACGAAGATTCTACGCACTCTGGAAGATCCAAACGATTCGTACGACACATCTAAAGTTCAGAGACATATTTTTGGGATTTCTTTTCATCAAAAGCTTCATTTTTGAATTACGAATCCAACGCAAAAAGAATCAACGCAAACGGACACGTAACGAAGAAAACACACACGAATCGAGAAACGCAGCAACCGGCAACAGACTGGTGCCACTGGCAGCCAGCAGCCGCCGCCGGCTGCTGGCAGCCAGCCGCCGGTTGCTGCCCGCCACCCGCACGGATTGCGCTTTTTCTTCCTTTTTCGTACCCGGTGCTAGACCTTTTCCTACTTTTCGTACCTGGTGCCACTACCTTTTTCGCCTTTTGTACCTGGTGCTACTACCTTTTCCACCTTTTGCTAATGTGTGCTTCCTTTGGCTAAAATGCACCAAAACTCCTCTATAAATAGGAGGCATGGGTTCATTTGAAACACACACCACACACCTTGGAAGAAACACCTACACCTACACACACTTTCTTCTAGCTTTTCTTTCTTTCTTTGTTTTAAATTAGTATTAGGCTAGCAGCAAGGAATGTGTTTGTAATCCTTGGTGAGGAACGCATTGGTAATCATTGGTGTACGCTTAGAGCAACTCTTATTAATTCAAGTCTACTCCTTCTCGCATATTAATCTCGGTTATTCCTATCCTTATCTATCTTGATTAAATATGTATACTTTAATTATGCTAGAGATAGTTTATGCCATGATTAGCGAGTAGATTACTATTGTATTTGTTGTGATGTAGTTAGTATATAAATTGTGGGATGACTTTAAATATGTCGTGAAATAATATAACGGCCCCTATTCGACTGTTACTTGGTATAGTGCTGGAAATGCTTTTAAGCAAAGTACATACGTATGGAAGCCGGTAACGACCGAAGGTAGTTGTATTATGGATCGACATTATAAAACGGAAACTTTATGAACGGACTTATCTTATGATTTTAAACCTAAAACTTACATTCGCCTTTCGATTGACAAACGTGATTATAACCTTGATCTACTCTCGCAACGAAACCGAACATGGCCAACACCTGAAAACCATCTTGGAATTACTCAGACACGAGGAGTTATACGCCAAGTTCTCCAAGTGTGAGTTCTGGATGCGAACTGTACAATTCCTAGGGCATGTCATTGACAGTCAATGGATACGTGTTGATCCAGCCAAGATTGATGCCATTAAGTGCTGGAAGCACCAACCACACCAACTGAGGTACGACAATTCTTAGGTCTCGCCGGATATTATCGGCGGTTCATTGAGAATTTCTCCAAAATAGCCTTACCTTTAACCTTACTGACTCAGAAAGACAAGAAATTCGACTGGACCGATAAACAGGAGTCCGCTTTCCAACTTCTGAAACAGAAACTCTGCAGTGCACCAATCTTGTCCTTACCCGAAGGCACCGATGACTTCGTAGTTTACTGCAACGCCTCATGCCAAGGACTAGGTTGTGTATTAATGCAACGCGAAAAAGTCATTGCTTACGCCTCTCGACAGCTCAAAATCCACAAAAAGAATTATACCACTCATGACCTTGAACTCGGAGCTGTCGTATTTGCTCTCAAAATCTGGAGGCATTACCTTTATGGCACTAAGTGCACCATCTTTACAGATCACAAAAGTCTCCAACACATATTCGATCAAAAAGATCTCAACATGAGGCAACGTCGCTGGGTTGAGTTGCTTACCGATTATGACTGCGAAATTAAATACCATCCTAGCAAAGCAAATGTTGTTACCAATGCCCTCAGCCGAAAAGAACGTTCAAAACCCCTTCGTGTCGAGCCCTTGGTTTAACCATTCACAATGATCTCACCACTCAAATCTACACCGCTCAACTCGAAGCACTTAAAAACGACAACATCAAAAACAAGGCCTTGCGAGGTATGGAAAAACAATTAGAAATCAAATCCAACGGAACCCGATACTTCTCCAACCGAATCTGGTTACCAAACCATGGAAACCTACGAAATTTGGTGATGGATGAAGCTCACAAATCTCGATACTCTATACATCCTGGTTCTGACAAGATGTATCACGACATAAAACAACTTTATTGGTGGCCCAACATGAAATCTGACATAGCGACTTATGTTAGCAAATGTTTAACCTGTTCCAAGGTTAAGGCCGAATACCAGAAACCCTCCGGATTGCTACAACAACCCGAGATACCTCAATGGAAATGGGAAAACATAACCATGGACTTCATCACAAAACTACCGAAAACGCCAAGCGGTTGCGATACCATTTGGATGATCGTTGATCGTCTCACGAAATCTGCCCATTTCCTAGCTATCAAAGAAAACGACAAGATGGAGCGTCTGGCTCGCATCTACATCAAAGAGGTTGTGGCACGACATGGTATTCCCATTTCAATAATCTCAGATAGAGATAGCCGCTTCACCTCTCGATTCTGGCAAACACTTCAACGAGCCCTTGGTACTCGCCTCGATTTGAGTACTGCTTATCATCCGCAAACCGATGGTCAGAGTGAACGGACCATTCAAACCTTAGAAGACATGCTATGAGCTTGCGTAGTTGACTTCGGAAACACATGGGAAAACCACCTACCCTTGTGTGAATTTTCCTACAACAACAGTTACCACACCAGCATTAATGCTGCACCATTCGAGGCACTCTATGGGAGAAAGTGCCAATCACCCATTTGTTGGACCAAAATCGGCGAAAGCCAACTCACTGATCCTGAAATCATCCATGAAACAACCGAGAAAATCGTGACTATTCAAAACCGGCTGAAAGCCGCACGTGATCATCAGAAAAGCTATGCTGACGTGAGACGCAAACCACTCGAGTTCCAGGTTGGGGATCGAGTACTCTTAAAAGTGTCACCTTGGAAAGGTGTCATTCGTTTTGGCAAACGCGGAAAACTAAATCCCAGGTACATCGGACCTTTTGAAATTCTTAAAAGAATTGGTCCGGTGGCATATCGACTGCAGCTACCACCATAACTAAGTAGCGTGCACAACACGTTCCACATTTCTAACCTAAAGAAATGTCTGTCTGATGAGACACTTGTAATCCCGCTCGACGAAATCCACATTGATGACAAACTCCATTTCGTCGAGGAACCTATTGAAATCATGGACCGTGAGGTCAAACGCTTGAAACAGAGTCGTATTCCCATCGTTAAAGTCCGGTGGAATTCTAGGCGCGGTCCTGAATTCACTTGGGAACGGGAAGACCAAATGCGACTGAAACATCCACAACTATTCTTAGATACCTCACAGACCACAACAGCAAGCTAATTTCGGGATGAAATTCTCCTAACAAGGGGAGAATGTGACACCCGACGATTTAGGGTTACTGATTAACCCTCTAGAAACCCTAATTACATGTGTTTAGTTTAGTTTTAGTCTAAATACTTGTAATTACTTGTAACTATTTGTATATTTTATGTGAATATACACCTCCGTAATTGATTTATATTACGCTACGTAATTAGTTGTAATTACGCTTATGCAATTTGGTGAAATTGTGCAAAACAACCGGACGGAGTTCGACACAGTATAAATACGGCGTTGGTGAAAACATTTTTTATAAATAACTTGAATCTATTTTTAGAAGTTATTTATCATATATTATTATTGTAATATAATGATACCCGAAAAACCAAGACGTTTCGATTAAAACGTCTCAAACGCAACGAAAACGCGCAGAACGCGCCCGACAATCGAGACCGATAAATTAACGGGAAATTTTTATAAATGTTCTAAGTACTTAAACTTTTATATCAATTAAGAATATCAAAATTTAAATCGTTGATTAAACACATACAATTAACGTTTTACGTACGAATAAACATCGAAACAATCGGGTAAACGAACCTAAAATGCTACAAATTAAATTAAGAACAAGAAAATGACCAAAATATCCTTGAGTGGGCCCCCTTGGCCGGCCCCCTCTCCCCCCATGTGCACCCATGTGCAATCACATGCAAAACACTCATGTCTTTGACTTACTAAGCCACTCAAGATGCATGCAAACACTTACACCTTCACATTTTCACTCAATCTATTTTCTCTCAAAAATCCACTCCATTCTCTCTCAAAATCCAGAGAAAACTCAGTCTCTTCACCACCACCACAACCACCATAATCCACCATAGCTCCACCACCTTAAAAACCATCATTTTTGCAAAGTCCTTCAAGAAGATTCAAGCTCACAAGTTCCTCATCATCATCTTAGCTTTCTTTCTTCAAACCACCATTGTGAGAACACATCTCTACTCTCATTTATGTTTATTCACATGTTATAAAGCTCATCTAATAAGATTATGTCCAAATGTAAGCTTAAAATACGTTTTTATGAATTTATACACAAAGGTATACAATCTGTCCAAAAAAAACACAAGTTACTAAAAACATCATATCTTGAGTTCTAGGAAGAGTTAGAAGATGCATTTTTTTAAAAAATTTGCGTATTAAAAAGATCTACAACTTTCATGTTTTACACTTTTTCCAGAAACGTACACGTTTTTCTCTATTGGACGATTTGTAAGACTGACCTGGGTAAAATCAGAATCTAGACTATGCATGACTAATTATTTTGCTTCTCTATGATTATGGGACTTAAAACTCTCGGAAAATATAAGTTAGATACTACACACCTAGTAGATCAGTTGATAAAAAGTGTGAGACTTGACTTGGACCAGAAATTGGTAAAACACTTGGTGAAATAAACCGACAAAAAGTCGAAAATGTGAAATCTTGAAGATTTAGGAATTTTATAAAAACCGACACTTTTGGTGAACTCCGGCATGAACCGACAATATATTTGGACTCTATAAACTGATATTTGGGTTGGGTGAAAGTTTCGGGTCAAACCGAGAAGTTTGACCAAGTCAACAAAAGTGGCTCGATTTCGAAAAACTTACTATATTTGGAAAGTGGTAACAAAAATGGGTTTGGGTGACTTAATTAGTAACTTGGACCAAAAACTAAATTTAGAAAGTTTACCGAATGAAAAACCGACACTTAGAACACTTGGATTAAAAATCGAAAATCGGATCAGGCACAAGTGTCGCCCTACCAGCGACACTTACCCAAGTGACGCCTATAGCGTCACTTACCCTTAGTGCCGCCTGAGCCCAAGTGCCGCATATAGCGTCACTACCCCAAGTGACGCTGCCAATTTAAAAATCACATTTAACGTCACTTGACCTAGTGCCGCTAACCAATCGAGTGTCGCCTATAGCGACAATTACTTGAGTGATGCCCCTAAGTGACGGCCTGAGTGACGCCCTAAGTGACGCCTAAACAGAAACTTTAAAACTAGATTTCACACTAAGTGTTGAACTTTATGTAACATTTAAACTTATACGATATAACTCATTAACACATAAAACATGCTTTGTAAGCACACGATACAACATCATAATGATAATGTCTTAAAGAATTATTATTACAAACTTTCACCAACGGGCCGTACACGCTTTTGATAAATGAACTCAAACTACTTATTTGGACATACTAGTTGATGAACTAGCTATAGGTGGACATTGACCCTCCACCTATACTATCGGTTTAAGTGGACATTAACCCTCCACTTACATAGATGGTCTGTAAAGACATCTACTCATACATACACAACCTTATACGTTTAGGACGTTAGAAGGTTGCACACCGGCTTGCTTGCTTATTTGACTACTTGCTAGCTACTTGCTAAACTCAGGTGAGTTTCATAGCCCCTCTTTTACTGTTTTACAAATATTTTGGGGGAGAATACATACTACAACTGCTTTATACAATTGCTTTATACAACTGTTTTTATGAACACAAGTACAACAAACAACGTTATACTAATTGCGTGAGTTAACACACTAATCCATTTAAAGTCCCCTCACATCATAGCTTCGTTAATTTGGACTAAGCGCGAGTATTAGTAAATAGATCTATTTGGGACTGACAATCCCCGTCCGGGTTAGTCGCGCTAACCTGTCAAACGGACGTATTAATATTTGTACATACAAGTGTACCGGATTAGACACTTGCAGGGGCACCCACGATCGTGTACTCGAAAGAGGCATGACACACATTGTTAAGCTTTGGACTATGAGCTCATGGCAAATGGTATACCCTATTTTTGCATACGTGCAACTACATTTACTTATCATTGGCTAACGATACATTTACTTATCATTGTTGAATGATACAAACGAAAATCTTGTGTTTCATACCGATATCTCAACAACTGTTTAACAAACCTATGAACTCACCAACTTTATGTTGACCTTTTAGTATGTATTTCTCAGGTAACCCGCCGCAGTAGGAAGCTTTTGGAAAGCTTAGCTCGAGTCGCATTGTTTTCAAACAACAAGAGATTAGATTGCATGTAGCTGTATTTTGTAAATTCAGTAATGTATTAGAAATCTCTAAACGGTTTGTGCGAACTCTAGATTTATTGTGTAAACATTTGAATTATGGTAATGTAATATTTTCAAACGTCTCATATAGAGGTCGTTTGCTTTAATCCTTGTGTTATGATTATTGATTTGGTCAGCGCCCCCGTGACACCTCTCACTTCCGCTGCCACGTGTTTTGGGGGTGCGACAATTGTATTGAGAAAGGAAAGTTTAAAATCCAATCTAAATCGATGCTTTTCCTTAACCTATGAAATATAAAGTAAGGTACGCAAGAAACCTCAACACTTTCTTTTGCTTACCACGCTTAAAATTCATTAACAGGAATTGATCAACTAAGTCCGAACATATTTGCTAAGTTAGTTGTTTGCTAAACTTATAGTCTTTATGGTATTAAGAACGGTTAGACTTGTTGTAGACTTGCTACTCTATACCTTCGCCCACGAGTAAATGTGCTCAATAACAAGGGCCACTGACTCCCTCACAAGAGAGTGTGGAGAGTTGAGCATTGTCTGTCTGATCAGAATCATGACACCGTGATTCCTCGTGACATATTAGTTGATAACCGACAAATAGGGAATCTATCGGTTATACCATAAACTACCAAGTCTAGTGAACATTCCAAATTTAGTAAACGTTTTCCCTATAAGTCATCGTCCCACATTATAAGCTAACGAACTCACAACAAATACTCCTTTTATTATCTGATTTACAATTATCTTTTATTTGCTTTAATTAGTTTAATTAATTAACTGAACCAAAAACCCCCAACGCACTCTTTTAATCTTTACTAGAAAAGAAAGATTGATTGAATTCCCTCTGTTTCAATTCAGTTTCTCTTTAAGAACGACTCTAGGTCATACTTACCATCTACTAGCCTTTTGGTTCAGTATCAGTAAGTCGCACTTAGACCCCAGCAAATACAAATTTAAAACACCCACGATCGTGGTCCGAGCGCCGTCTTCACACGGACGTTCGGCAGCGCAACAAGTTTTTGGCGCCACTGGCGGGGAGACTAACTGTCCGATACAGAGGCCCAACCAATCCCAACTCTAGTAAACCCTTAGGATAAAACCTTCCAAAAAAAAAACTTTTCTTAATTTTATACTTTCCTTATTTCTAGTTTTTCTCTATTTACTGTTTCTCTTTAGTGTATGACCTGTTCCCCTAGATCTGCACCACTGTTTAATTTCCCTGATCCAGAACTTATAATACGTACCATTCGACGAGAAAAGAGCAATCCGTGCTTGAACAAGCAATGGCTGAACGCATCACTCTCGTTGACAACAGTAAACCCTCTATCGAAGGAAAAGGAGGACCAATTCTCTACCCTGAAACCCCTGGTCAATCTTTCGAGCTCAAACACCACATCATCCAACTAATCCAAAACCACTGTCAATTTCATGGAGTGCCAAGTGATGATCCCAACTCTCACCTCGACAAGTTCATATCTCTTTCAAATTCCTACAAACAAAACGGAATTAGCCAAGACACGATCCGCTTGTATCTTTTCCCTTATTCGCTCACTCATCATGCGCAAACATGGTTTGAAGGTTTAGAGACCGGCTCTATCCCTTCATGGACGGTAATGGCAACAAAGTTTTTAACCAAATACTTTCCGCCTTCTAAACAAACCAAACTTCGAAATGACATCATGAATTTCCGACAAGCTTTTGATGAATCATTATACACCGCATGGGAACGATTCAAAGGAGCCTTGAAGAAGTGCCCTAATCACCGTCTCGACAAATCCGCACAATTGTGTACCTTCTACAATGGTTTAGATCCCAACCACCGAACCACCCTCGATGCTGCTGCACAAGGAAGCTTCATGGCAAAGACCGACGAAGAAGGATGGAACCTGATAGAGAACATGACTATGCATCACCATGATTGGAACTCTGAAGATCACTCTACATCTTCAGCACCTATCGCTGCATCAAATCCAGTTCCAGTTGAAGCACTTAAAGTATTAACGGAGAAAATGAACTCACTTGTCAAACAAGTTGGAGAACTTAAGAAACAACAGCACCAAGTACATCAAGTGCAAGTCTGTCAACATTGCACCAATCCGCAACCATCTGGTGAATACCAAGTGGAGTACGAAGAAGCAGATGGCACAGTCTACTATGCTCAGTTTCCCGCTCGACCGCAGAATTTTCCACCCGGTTTCAACCAAAACAATAACCAACCTAGAGGACCTCCATTCCCACAGAGAACTAACCAACCATACCAACCCCGATACCCACCTAGATACCCACCTTACCCAAAACAATCACAACCCTCTTATAACCAACCCCTCGCACTTCCTGCACCCACTTCCGATACAAGCCAAACCACTGAACAACCTGTAAAGACAAATGCCCCAGCTTCAAGTTCAGATGACGCCTTCACCCAATTCATGCAAGGTCAACACCTACTCAACCAAAAAACGTCCGCTAGACAAGATCAAGCCGACCTCTTCATGAGAAACCAATTGGCCGTGCTGAAGAACTTGGAAGCCCAAATTGGACAATTGGCACAACGTCTTGATAACAGACCCAGAGGAAGTTTGCCTAGCAACACGGTTCACAACCCACATGTTGAGGAAGCAAAGCAACTCACTACCGCAAATGAGGCAGCCACTCCACCTCCTGCTGCTGTACCCATAAAAGAAGAACCAAAGATCAAGATACCAGCTGTGGAAACCACTCCGACCATGAACAAAGAGGTCAGGATCCCTTACCCCGCTAGACTTAAAGCCCAACCTAAGAAACTATCATCCTTTAAGCTAGACGGAAAATTTCTAGATACCATGTCTAGAGTTCCCGGTCAAAATAAATATATGAGGAAATTGCTATCCACTAAGGATAAACTGCCCGAAGTAAACAACATTCCCCTTAATTCTGAAACATCAGCCCTACTTAAGAATAGCCTTCCAGAAAAATTAGGAGATACCGGTAGATTCACACTCCCTTGTTCTATTTACCAATCCGGAGACATCAGCGCCTTATCCGACCTAGGAGCCAGCATTAACCTTATGCCCTACTCCCTGTTTAAAAGGCTAGAACTTGAAAATTTAAAACCTACTAAGATGACTGTCCAGCTAGCAGACCAATCTATTAGATACCCAAAGGGAATAGCTGAGAACGTCTTAGTTCAAGTTAACAAACTCTTCTTTCCGACTGATTTCGTGGTAATGGATATCCACGAGGACATAAACATCCCGATTATCCTTCGAAGACCATTTATGAACACAGCCAGAGCAGTGATTGATGTGTATAACCATACGATTGTTCTACGAGCGCATGGTGAAAGCATCACTTACAAGATCGACCAACCAGACTATACACCAGAGCAAGAAGAATGCCACGCTATATCAACAGGCAGAATATGTTCCGATGACGAATCAGACCCCGAAGAAGAACGATGCTTCACTCGCCCAACAACCTTGATCTACGATACTGAGACAAACCGAGACGAGGACGAGGAGTATCAGGAAGCTGAGGAAGAAGAAGAATCTGAGGAGGACGAATCAGAACCTGAGGAAGAAGAGGAAGAACCCGCAGAGGAAGATGAAAGAACGGAAGAAATGGAAGAAGAACCTGAGGAAGAGGAAGAAATGGAGGAAGATGAATACCAAACTGATTCACCACAGATGGCTGAAGTCAAGAGGATACAAGACTGCAAAGACTACACTTCATCGGAAGAATCCTTTGATTACGGAGCCATCCACTAAGAGCTTAGATCCACTCATCTCAAAAGAATGGGAAACATTCTCGACTCTTATCTCGATCCATCAAAACCCTTCACCAGAACCTGACTCCGAGACATAGACACTTTCGAAGAAGAACTCCGAATATCACAGCACCCTGACTTGTATGCTAAACTCCTACAGAGAATTTCTGTATATAAGGCAAGACAACTAGGAATCTTTGTTGAGGAAAACCTTCAAAACACCATCACGGAAGTCAGAACCGTCAAGGTCGACAGCACCCAACCTTTCAACAACGCACCCTCAGATGAAGAGTTCCACCAATTCCCAGATTCACGAGATGAAGATTCTGACTACCAGAGTGTCGAATTTGACGACGATTTTGTTGACGTCACTATCGATGAAAGCTCTATTCCAAAAACTCCTCTTGCTCCACCAAATTCACCCGTCATCACAACTGAGAGATTAGAGATTCCCCTCATCGACACTCACGAGGAAATGATTGATCTGATTGATGAAAACGACGATGTACGCATCATTGTGGAGGCTCTCAAAGAGTCAACCAATGAATACAACACCGCTCAGAGACACCTGATAAGGCAGATTGAACAAGAATACGATTCATATCTCGCCAACTATGGAGAACCAGTACCCCAGACCTTGCTCAGAAATATCCAAGAATTCTCCGATTCCCTTCAAGAACAAGTCACCAGAGAAGCTCAACAGCCAGAAAGACCAGACTACCCAATGGGAGAAATCGAGTTCTGCAACAACCAAAGGCAAATATACCAAAAAGTATATTATGCCTTGGCCGGATCAGCCTTTCCCTACTCATCAAGTCAAAAGGCTACACTAGCATTAATGAGGACCCATCTTGAGAGAGCTACTGGAAATCCACAGAACTATGCTGACATAAGAATGGTGGGAGATCTTAGAACCCTTCTAGACCTCATCGAAACTGGAGAACATCTTACAACTCCAGAAAATTTCAGGATCGTCATTCACTCCACCATTGGTCATCACGTCGAACTAATAGTGGATGAGCTAAATGAGGTAGCATTTGAAGAAAACACTCGTGACATTCCAGCACGATATTGGAACATGTCACCAGTCAACTTAGCATCCTATGTAATAGATCGACTGCGTGGAATGTACGAGGAAGAAGACATAGAAATTGACGCTTACCGCAACGGATATTGCGAAATATTCAGCAAGTTAATCTACGTCTTCACGGACTCAGATTTTCCCTTCGACCGTGAGCAACATCAACTCATCAGACAAGTATGCCAAGCAACCCGATCTTTTGGAGGAGACCCTTTAGCTGAAAACTTTCAAGAAGTAAAAACTCAGTTCATGGCTTTGATCACCTCAATAGGAAGAAACCACCCCCAGCGTGAGATTGTTCGAACTCACAACTGCACTCGAATTGACCCTAACGGACCAGTCACAAGGGCAGTTCGATACATCAGTTATGGAATGGCAATCCTCGACAGACTAGCCACTGACCATTTCAAGAGCTTCAGGATGGAATCCACCACTCCACCAACTCTCATTGCCGACATGATAGAGAAATTCCTGCGATACTTTCCCCCACGCTACAGCTTACCTAGGAACCACAGTGATCACTCTAGCACCACGGACACATCCAGCATCATCTGAAGAAGAAAGCACTAAGTCGAGCTCTCGACTTTAAAAGAGCGCTTCTTGGGAGGCAACCCGTGTTTTTACGTTTCTGCAATTTTACTTTCCAAGAAGTGATGAAATCTCCGACTATCTTTCACACCCGGATCATACAAAGCATGCTCCAGCCTGCAAGGAAGCATCAACACCAGAAGAAAAGTATATCCGACGTGTTCACGCCTACGAGACCAATCACAAGAAGACTTGATCAAGACTGCAACAAGGAAGATGAAATCCGGCACATGCACCAAAGGAACACTGCAACCACTGGGGAGTACCTCTATACCGTCTTTTTCATTATTTTTAAATATACCATATCCAATATGCTTATCACTAAGTGTGGGATTCAAACCCAACACACACTAAAAGAATGCGCCTTAGATGTTTGAAACCCTAAGTGTGGGATTTTACCCAGTTAAAAAGCTTAGTATAACATCGAGGACGATGTTTCTTTCAGTGTGGGATAGCAGTAGTTGCACTACTGTAAAATGGATAATGGTATACGCTTGATTCTAAAATCGTTACTCTTTATTAGACCATCCTTCTCCAAAAAGTAAACAAAATCTTCAAAAATATGTTGAAAATGAAAAATTTTAGACAAAGAATGATTTACTTTGGGAAAAAGGATAATTAAAATACAAACTCTTTTGAAAAATCAGTTTTGTAATCCCATAAAGAGCATCGCATGACTAGGCACACAACAACCCAACTTTCGATTCGTGAGGTATCTTGAGCCATAGAAAAAAAGCATTCACTTTTAATGCTTCACTTTTTCGATTCTTGAGTGTGCCGATGTATGCGTTTAGAATCAGAACTTGCTCCTGTTATACATTTCGAATCCAGATTGGTCAGTGAAAAGGAGATCGAATCACATCATTCTAAAACCCAGCCCTGCAACCATACTCCCAAAAGAAAAATAGATACGTTACCCCTCAACTACTCAAAAGCATCCTTCAAGCTTCATAAAAAGTTTCAGAGATGATCGAAGAGAAATCGCAAGGGGTTGACGCCACAAAAAAAAATCCGAAGAAAAAGGAAATCAATAGGAGAAAAAGACTCCTTCCGCAAATATCAAAAGGCGTCAATCTCCCAAAAATCCCAACTTCGACAAAAAGAAAATCAAAAAACCCAAACCTCCTCTCATACCACCAACCTTTCACTCCAAAAACCTTACACCCCCTCTCCTTGAATGATGGTGGCTAGATCGACTTCACACTCGCCAAAAAGGTAACGATTTGATTCTCGATCAAGCCTATGACGATAAACGATACATGACTGGCGTTCTGAGTGATTGATAATATTAGAATATCAAACCCTAAACACTTTGAGTGATTTGAGTGACCACCTTGAGAGGATCGCCTAGTCATGTATCCAAGATCAAAGATCACAAGCATGCTCCTAAAGATTACAATCCTTCCTTTTCCAAGAACAAGTATTTTACTTTCCCAAAACCCCTTAGTAAAAAGTTCCACCTTAAAATTATTTTATTTTTTTTAACATGTTGAAAATCGAGTTTGCTTGAGGACAAGCAAAGTTCTAAGTGTGGGATATTTGATATCGCGTAAAAAGTCACGTTTTTACTACCGATATCTCTCTCATTCTGGAACGATTCTTGGCACTTTAAATCAAAAACTGTCAAATCTGTAATATTATGTCAAGATGGTAAAAATAAGGTTGCATGATGAAAATCAAGCAAAACGGGCAGAAAACGAAGATTCCACGCACGTTTGAAGATTCAAGACATCAAAACGAGGTTTCAAGACCAAAGAGCCAATCACTAACATCTATCTTACCCAAGATGTTCGTTTTCAAATTACAAATCCAACAGAAGAAGAATCAACTAAAACGGACGAAGAACGAAGATTCTACGCACTCCGGAAGATCCAAACGATTTGTATGACACATCTAAAGTTCAGAGACATATTTTTGGGATTTCTTTTCATCAAAAGCTTCGTTTTTGAATTACGAATCCAACGCAAAAAGAATCAACGCAAACGGACGCGTAACGAAGAAAACATGCACGAATCGAGAAACGCAGCAACCGGCAGCAGACTGGTGCCACTGGCAGCCAGCAGCCGCCGCTGCCAGCCAGCCAGCCGCCGGTTGCTGCCCGCCACCCGCACGGATTGCGCTTTTTCTTCCTTTTTTGTACCCGGTGCTAGACCTTTTCCTACTTTTCGTACCTGGTGCCACTACCTTTTTCGCCTTTTGTACCTGGTGCTACTACCTTTTCCACCTTTTGCTAATGTGTGCTTCCTTTGGCTAAAATGCACCAAAACTCCTCTATAAATAGGAGGCATGGGTTCATTTGAAACACACACCACACACCTTGGAAGAAACACCTACACCTACATACACTTTCTTCTAGCTTTTCTTTCTTTCTTTGTTTTAAATTAGTATTAGGCTAGTAGCAAGGAATGTGTTTGTAATCCTTGGTGTGGAACGCATTGGTAATCATTGGTGTACGCTTGGAGCAACTCTTATTAATTCAAGTCTACTCCTTCTCGCATATTAATCTCGGTTATTCCTATCCTTATCTATCTTGATTAAATATGTATACTTTAATTATGCTAGAGATAGTTTATGCCATGATTAGCGAGTAGATTACTATTGTATTTGTTGTCATGTAGTTAGTATATATAATTGTGGGATGACTTTAAATATGTCGTGAAATAATATGACGGCCCCTATTCGACTGTTACTTGGTATAATGCTGGAAATGCTTTTAAGCAAAGTACATACGTATGGAAGCCGGTAACGACCGAAGGTAGTTGTATTATGGATCGACATTATAAAACGGAAACTTTATGAACGGACTTATCTTATGATTTTAAACCTAAAAATTACATTCGCCTTTCGATTGACAAACGTGATTATAACCTTGTAAAGAGGAGTCGCGAACCTCACTACTTGGTCAATAGTTATATGTGTAAAACTATGGTTTCGATTGTAACATTATGCGAGCATCATAAAATGCAATGTGATTACGTGGAAGTGCCATGAGTATTGTACACTTAGAATCACAATGTACTTATCATGTAAACATCGTGAAGCAATTGAATCCACAATGGAAACATCGATAAACGATTAAATACATTGTGGACTACCATAGCATTTTCTGACATGGTCTGGGTTTAACTCTATGCAAAAAGCCGTCGGCATTTTAATTATTGCTTTAATTAGATTAGATTAGTTTAGATTATATTAGGTAGGCTATAGGCTAAATAACCATTTACGAAAACCTAGGGATTTGTTAATTGTATTGAGAAAGGCAAGTTTAAAATCCAATCTAAATCGATGCTTTTCCTTAACCTATGAAATATAAATTAAGGTACGCAAGAAACCTCAACACTTTCCTTTGCTTACCACGCTTAAAATTCATTAACAGGAATTGATCAACTAAGTCCGAACATATTTGCTAAGTTAGTTGTTTGCTAAACTTATAGTCTTTATGGTATTAAGAACGGTTAGACTTGTTGTAGACTTGCTACTCTATTCCTTCGCCCACGAGTAAATGTGCTCAATAACAAGGGCCACTGACTCCCTCACAGGAGAGTGTGGAGAGTTGAGCATTGTCTGTCTGATCAGAATCATGACACCGTGATTCCTCGTGACATATTAGTTGATAACCGACTAATAGGGAATCTATCGGTTATACCATAAACTACTAAGTCTAGTGAACATTCCAAATTAATAAACGTTTTCCCTATAAGTCATCGTCCCACATTATAAGCTAACGAACTCACAACAAATACTCCTTTTATTATCTGATTTACAATTATCTTTTATTTGCTTTAATTAGTTTAATTAATTAACTGAACCAAAAACCCCCAACGCACTCTTTTAATCTTTACTAGAAAAGAAAGATTGATTGCATTCCCTCTGTTTCAATTCAGTTTCTCTTTAAGAACGACTCTAGGTCATACTTACCATCTACTAGCCTTTTGGTTCAGTATCAGTAAGTCGCACTTAGACCCCAGCAAATACAAATTTAAAACACCCACGATCGTGGTCCGAGGGCCGTCTTCACACGGACGTTCGGCAGCGCAACAGCCTTATCCATTGTGGATAACCTTTTGGCTAGGATTTTCTAACAGTTCTATAGGTTTTTCAGATTTTTTAGGATAACTTTAACTTGATAAAATTTTACCTTTAAATAACTATCATAACCAGAGTTTTTATTCACAACCTACCCAAAACAATTATCCAGTGTTTTGCACCAAAACAAAATTAAACATTCGTATTTGAAAATAATTCAGGCGGACGTTCCAAATAATTAAAAAAACAACTGTTGATCCTTTGTAGTTTTGTTTACTTTGATTATGGAGAAGTTCAAAATTTATATTTGTTATGGAGGTCGTTTTGAATACATTAACAACATGCCGATGTATTTGCCAATAGAATGTAGTAGGGTGCCATTAAAACTTCCGGTGGCACCGGAAAAACCAATGACAACCAAAGTTTTGTTGAAAAACGTTCTAAAGAAAATTGGTCTACCACTTGATACACGAGTATGTCTAAAATATAAGGTAGATCAGTATGTGATTGATATAAATGATGATGCTGATGATTTTGGAGATTTTTTGTGCCATGCAATAAACAACGCTCCGATAGAAGTTTACATTGTCGATATTGTTCAAAATGTTTCTGTTAAGGGTAGCAATCAACCTAGCAGTAGTAGTTCTAGTTTTCAACAACAATTTCAACAACTACACACTAATGACTACAATCAACAACAACAATATCAGTCATTTCAACAACCCTTTCCACTTCCTTTTCAACCACAATATCAATTTCATTATCATGCTGCTCCTTACAACACATCATAGTCGCATATCCAACACACCATTCCCAATACACATCTTTAAGGTAGATGAAGAACCCCAAAATGATTCTAAATATCATGAGGATGTTCACTTTGAACATACTCATTCAGAATACCATGTGGATGAGCCGGATCCACATCCAGATGATTTTGATCATTATGATGAAGAAAATATCAATCCACCTAAGAATCATGACCATCCATTTTGTAATCACATTGTTAGTGATGATGAGGATGATGACGACGGTGAGGTTAATCCAACAGATACATACGACATACCAATACCACAAAAACCAGCTAGAAAAAGATATATTCTGGAATATGCCTTCGCCACTAGGAAACGAAGAAGAAAAAGTTAAACAACGACCAGTTACCATGTATGAGGCATCTTGTCGGATTCGAGAGGGCCAAACATTCGAGACTAAAGAGGAATTTCTTCTTCAGTTGCATACAAAATGTCTCGAAGAAGGTTTTCAGATTAAGCTGAAGAAGTCAGACAAGAAAAGGTACACAGCAAAATGTATATTGCCTAATTGTGATTGGAAGATAAGTGCAACGTGTATCAAAGACTGTAACAACTTTCAGGTTAGGAAGTTACGTGATGCTCACACTTGTTCTCGTACTCAAATCTTGGCAAATAGCCGTTCTGCGAGCAAGAAAGTGCTTGGTAACATCTTAAAAGAGGCGATGAGTCTGGAAGGACGTGTATACAGAGGCAAAGAGATCAAACTTGATATGACTGAACGCTTTAAAATCAGCCTTACATACAACCAAGCTTGGAGAGCAAAATGTTATGCTATAGAGTTGTTGAGAGGTACTCCAGCAGAATCGTTTACGAAACTTCCCATTTACCTCCACAACCTAAAGCTACATAACCCAGGGAGCATTACAAATCTCCTTACAGACGAAGAGAACAAATTTGTAATGTGTTACATGTCCATAGGTGCAGCTGTAAGTAATGATTGTTGGTTTACATCTTATGTTCCTATACGTACATTCATAGATAATTTATATATATTTTAATATGACCTTGTAGATACGATCTTTTGTCAACCATACACGGCCAATAATCATCGTTGATGGCGCCCATTTGAAGGGGGGTTACTTGGGTACCAACTTGATTGCGGTGGCGATGGACGGTAATAACGGCATCTTGCCACTAGCCTATGGAATTGGGGCGGGAGAGACGTCCGATGTTTGGACGTGGTTCTTAGGAAACTTACGTGACGCCATTGAATCTGCTGGTGGGATTCACAACCTAACATTCATCTCTGATAGGGCTCCAGCTATTGCAATCGGCATCTCTGCTGTGTTTCCAAATGCATTCCATGCCTTGTGTTGTCGTCATCTGTTGGGAAACTTGAAAAGCAAATCTTCAAAAGTCAAGCACTTCGAATGGCATTATTGGAAAATGTGTAAGGCGTACCGTAAGTCAGATTTCGATCACCATTATGGTGCCATTTCTAGACATTTACCAGCTTCAGCTAAGGTTCTTACGGACGTGGGGAAACAAAGATGGTCAAGGCATCATTCAACAAAGACACGATATGCTTATCTCACAACTAATAGTGCGGAGTCCATTAACGCCATGACCAAGCATGCAAGGAAACTCCCAGTCACAATGCTGTTGGAGTTTTTTAGATCTTCAATACAACAATGGTATTTTAATCATCGGAACACTGCCGCGGGTGTTACAACACCTGTGACACCATATGCGGAGCACAAAATCGGTAAGAGGGTCGGCAAGTCGCTACGCTGGAAGGTCAAGCCATCGACAAATATCATATGTGAGGTGCTTGATGGGAACAAGAATGGGACAGTTAACTTGGAAGCAAGAACATGCACTTGCATTCAATGGCAATTGTCTGATTTACCTTGCGGACATGTTTCGGCAGTAACCCGCTACTTTAAAATTGACAGCGTGACCTGCTATACGGAGAGGTATTTCACCACAGAAACATACCAAACGGCCTACAGTGAGGCTATAAATCCTTTGCCTCATCCTTCAGAATGGGCCGATCCAGGTAATCTGCAGATTTGCTTACCGCCGATACTTGTGAAGCGGCAATCTGGTCGTCCACCTGGGCGTGCACGTATTCCTTCTAAAGGAGAGGAGAAAGGTAAATACACGAAACAATGTAGCCGTTGCAAGGAACACGGTCATAGTCGAATTACTTGTATGGCTCTTTACGATAGAACAGATGAGATAAGCCGATCAAGAACCACAACAAGATCCAACTCAAAGTCTAAATCAAGATCCAAATCAAGATCCAAATCAAGATCGCAAAAAGTAAGTTCTTACCTATATGAATATAAAAACTAAGATATTTCATTGTATTATTAATATCATATTCAAATATTTACTTGCAGAAAACATCCACAAAATCAACAAAAAGCCATTTCGAGGACGAAGCTGGAACGCAGTCTCAGCCGACACAGAGTTATCCAAGTGTTCATTTGAGTCACCCTTAAGTTTTTCTATAAGGACTAAACCTATGTGATGTAGTAGTTAGCAGTGTTATTTAGGTAAATAAATTTGCTTGATGTTCAATTTTACTTGTGTGAACAGTGGTAAACCATCTCATTACATAAGGATTAACGCTACATAACATTTAAATGGATACTAAATAAACAACTTACATAACCATTAACAAATTACATTATTTGGAAACATCCAATTGATTGAAACATTCATACGAATGGCAAGATTTGACTTATCACTAATCGAATAACCATCTTGCACTTGAAGAACCAGTCATAATCTTAGAAATTGCTACTGGCATCATTGTCTCAGAATTCGAGGGATGTGACAGATCGTTACGTGTAACATTGTAACACCCGCCAATTTAGGACTTTTTATTAGTGCTTGAACTACTTGAAATTTCATGTATTTAGTTTTGTATTAATCTAAATATATGAGACTTTTGTGAAATTACTTACACGCGTACGCGAATCGTTTAAATCGTACACTTACCAAACGGACGAGGTCCGATACAAATTAGATTGGACGTTGGTGACAAAAACTTTTAAATAATGTGGAATTAACCAAACAAACATTATTTGCTTTAATATATCGTGAAAATATATTACACGTATCTAGTATCATTTAAAACACTCCGAACGCGATGAGAGCACACGAAACGCGCCTAACAACAGGAAGTAATTCAAGTTATATTTTTATAACTCATTATTAAGTATTTTGATAAAATACTTCGGCTAAGAATATTTCGGATACACTTTAACATATAACGTGAAACAACATTTAAACAACTACGGGATATAACCGACAACGACTCGTGATAAAAAATTCAGAAACACGAACCCGCGAGCCGAGACCCAAATGGGTCAGCTCAGACCCGCGGACCCAAACCCAAACCGACCCATGACCTACCCCTTTTAAAACCCTTTTGTTTCCTTCTTTTCTCATTTACACCAAACACACATACATACACTCTCTTCTCTCCTTCTCACTCTCAAATTGCAGCCCCAAACCACCCCAAAAACGTCACCCCAAAAACTCATCATCTTGCGGAGTTGATTCAGGGAGAAACGATCACCATCTCGAGCTCTCCATCTTCATCTTCTCCATTTTCGATTTCGTGGTAAGGGACTTCAAAACTCTTTTAAATTACTTGTAAAGCTTAGATTTACATGCTAGAACATTTACCCAACAAGATTATGTCCAAAAACCAAGATAAATTGCGTTTTAAAACTTGAATTGCACAAACAGCCCCATCTGCGAACTGAGATGCGTCTCAGCTCGCAGATCGAGTTGCGAACCAAGATTTACCTACCAAAAACTGAACTCGCGAACCCAAACTGTGAACCGAACCCACTTGCGAGTTGACTTGCGAGTCGACCTGCGAATTGACTTGCGAGTCGACCTGCGAGTTGACCTGCGAGTTGACCTGCGAGTTGACCTGCGAGTCGACCTGCGAACTGAACCTTGTGCTGCGAACCGAACTCAGTTCGCAGCCTACCACTTGCGAACCCACTTTGTCTTGTGAATCCAAACTCAGTTCGCACCGCGAACTCAGTTCGCAACATTTTCAGTCCGCAGCCGGACTAGGTCAATTTTCCCGAATTTAAATTCCAGATGCGATTTTTAATAAAATAATGTAGTAGAAATAAAAATTTTCCAAGCTGACCTGGCAGCTCGACCCCAGCCAGGGGCTCTGCCCCTTGGACCCCGCTAGGGGCTGCCGCCCCTTGGACCCCGCTACCAGGGGCGCTGCCCCCGGACCCCCGTCATCCAGGAACTTGTAAATACTTTTCGCAACTAAGTGTCGAACACTTACAAATAATGAAACTTGATACAACAATACATATAATAATAACACATTTGGATTATTATTACAACCCGTCACCAACGGGCCATACTTGTTTTCAAAATACAAACGGATTACTAAACGAACACTTGGACATTTCCTAGTTGAGTGGACAACTAGCATGGGTGATCTTTCACGACACCAACTTACTTACTTATTTACTTACAACCTTGTGCGTTTCGGACGCCAGAAGGTTGCAGGGTTCGGAGAACCACATACGGAATTACATCCGCTTTACTTACTCGATTTCACATACGTACTTACTAGACTCAGGTGAGTCTTACAGCCCCACTTTTACTGTTTTTATACTTTGGGGTGAGATACTTAGCTACCATTTTACATGTGAAAGCAATGTACTGTACTGATTTTACTACTGCTTTTACACAAACTGTGCATGAGTTACCTTTATCCACTGAAATCCTCCTATCATAAGTTGTTAGTTATGAACTTAAGCGCGATTACTAGTAAATGGATCCATTTGGGATTGACAATCCCTGCCTGGGGTGGTAGCGCCACCACGTACTGATTTACACGTAGAAACAGACATATTAGTATTTGTTACATATGAGTGTGCGGATAGCACTCACGGGGGTACGTGATATATTCACAATTACACGGTTAAGCTTTAACTTATGAGCTCATGGCAACTGTGCGTACATACTGATTTACTTACTTTGCTTGATAGCAATGCTGGTACATACTTGTGGTTCATAAACGATTATTTTACTACTAAACCTGTGAGATTCACCAACCTTTTTGGTTGACACTTTTTAGCTTTGTATCTCAGGTACACAGACGGAGTAGGATTATCCCTGGACACTAGCTAGAGTCGCATGATTTCTACCTTGCATCTAACGGAGATTCTTAGCATTATCTTTTGTATATTATGATCATGTAATAGAATCTCCCGCTACACGCGTGGACTCTAGGGAACTACATTTTGTAACTGAAAACACTATGTTTTCAAACTTTGTATTTATGAAATGTAACTATTTTTCAAACGTTGCATATAGATGTCGTTTGCTTTATCTTTGTGCTGTTGATATATGATTAGTAGCGCCCCAAAGCTTGCTTCCGCTCAACACGTAATTTGGGGGTGTTACAAACATACACCTCAATTTCTCTATGTATTTTTGCGTAGTCAGTAATCTGCTTCAGTTGGTCGACATCATCAGTTATCAATTGTAAACCATCATCTAGGTCTTTGTCATGCTCTTTAAAGTAACAAAACCACCTCTCTGGAGCCCAATAACCTAGCTCTGACAAAGCGTAATCCAGAAATTTGGTGTCAAATTCATCGACATCCACACAATCAATAAACGTCAACAAATCTTGCGTGTACATCCTTTGTGCGCCCTGAAAATGTCCACCGTGACGAAAAGCAATTGAAAATAACTCGGGAACTTCTGCGTATAGTTCTTCAGTAAATGATTCTTCATTTGGAGATCGAAATTGCCAAAAGTGACCAGATTGAACCATTTTATATTTTTTTTTTCAGTTTTCTAAGAATTCATGAAATTTTCTAAGAATTGACAAGTCTCACTATTTATAAATGGCAAAGGATAAGGAAGATCACGGAAATTCTTATCCTAAAATCTGGTCCAAAAATCTTAAGTCCCACAAATCACGGAAAATCTTATCAAAAAATCTTATTCGAAAATTTTAAATCCCGAATATCACGTAAAATCTTATCCAAATAGCTAGTTATCCGGAAAAGTTGATTAAAAAAATTATGCGTATATATAAAAAATCCAAAAAATAATGGCTATGAAAATGTCCACGTTGTATGTTATAAAAAAATTATGCGTATATATAAAAAATCCAAAAAATTATGCGTCTATGTTTATATATATATATATATATATATATAAAGTTTATCAATTATGTCTACATATATATAAAGTTTTATCATTTATGTCTATATATATATAATTTTTATCAATTATGTCTATATATAAATTATGTATATATAAATTATGTATATATATAAATTATGTCTACATATAATAAGAAATAAATATAAAATAATTTGTAGATATAAATAATGAGTAGGTAAATGTTTAATCGCAAACCCGCGTCTTTTTTTAGCCGTAGGTAAATCGCAAGGCTTACCTTGCGATTTGCGAAGGCACATAATCGCAACCCGACTCGCATGTTTACTCGTGATTCGCAAGCCTCGACTCGTGCATAGGTAAATCGCAAATCGCAAGCCTCACCTTGCGATTTGCGATTTACCTATGGATCACCCGTGACTCGCATGTTTACTCGTGATTCGCAGCAAGCCTCGACTCGTGCATAGGTAAATCGCAAATCGCAAGCCTCACCTTGCGATTTGCGATTTACCTATGGATAACACCCGTGAATTGCCTAGTTTCGTACACGGTTCGCAAATGGCAAACAGTGGATTCGCAAAAGCAAGCTTACTTTTGCGAATCCAAGGGGTATATCGTCAAAAAAAAATTCGAAAGGGCAAATCGATATATATAAGTAAAATAAGTGGCATTTTTTTTAATTTCCCAAAATTTAAATGGACTTTGTGACGGCGGTGTATTATTATTACTTATTTTATGTATATTTTTTGATTAATTTAATTAATTAATTCGAGTAATTAATTCATATCTTTAGATAATCGGATTTCTTTTTATAATAGATTTAGAGATTTATAAAAGTTGACTGGTTTCTTTAAATTTCCGTGGAATTATATTTGACTAATTTTTATTTAATGAATTTAATAACTAATAAATAAATCATAAAAATATATAAAGTATATACCAACTTCGCCTACAAACATTAATATTTTGCCAATCAATAAAACGCTCTCCTTAAAGATTACATGCAAAAACAATAGAAACTTAATATATAGAATACTTTTTTATAAACAAATAAAATATAGAACAAATAATAAACATATAAAAATTTTGGGTAGTCAATAATACATAACCAATACCTTCAAAGTATTTGGATCTTCATATTGTTCAGACGAAGATTTTTTCTTATTTGAATCTTCATATTGTTTAAAAGGAAGTTCATTCCATCTTCATGTTGTTCAAAAGGAAGTTCATTCCCTACAAATACTTTATAGATTTAATATACGAAATTCAAAACACATTAAATTACACTAAAATCATATCTATAATCAAAACCTTGAAACATATGTCGATATATATGATGTTCAATAGAAGGTTGATTGTCTGCAAAAAAATATGAGCGCGTGTTAGTGAATTCAATGTCGTACGTATCTTTAATAAACAACAACAAATAATATAACATACCTTTTACGTCTTTAACCATAGGTTCTTTGGGGTGAAGAGGAAGAAGATTAAGAGAAATTTAAGTTGGGAACAAAGAGAAGATGATGAATAAACCATATATATAGATATAGGGAATAGGGAATTAATAGAAATAATAATATATTTAATTAAGAAAACTCATATAATAATATAATATTATTTAAAATTGAGTTATCGTAACCCGTGAAAAAAAAAATGAGAACCTTTTGCCGATTTGTCATACTATATAATTGGTTGCCGAATTAATCTAATTTATAGAAAGTAAATATTGAGTATTAGTATTAATATTAATTAATTAACATTAATATCCTATCCTATCACACTGGTTTTGTGTACTCTCAAAACTTCAGCGTTTTGTGATTTTGCTGACTTTTTTGTTGTTGTGAAGTTCATATTTTTTTCTTTTACATTATTCATTGTCCAATGCTTGAAACAAAATAATATGTTTTGATTTGCCAAAAATGTCAAGTCAAAATATACGTGATCTACAATGACAACAGGTCAGTTAAGAGAAGTAGTACTTATAAATACATGTAACCAATTTTGATATCCTATTAAAGTAAATATTAAAATTAGTTATAAGATAATATATTTGAATGAATTATGTGGTGCATTGTTAGTTGGGAGATAAAGACGGACATTGGACTCGTATTTGTAGCTCGAATATTTTGAGGGAGGGGGACGTCTTTTTTTTTGGAACAAACCATGTTTGACTTTATTTAATGAATTTATTTATTATTTATTTAACTTATATCTACTATTAAGTTATAATTTATGCTTTAATTAAATACAAAAAAGTAGTCAATGAAGCCCGAAATTTTTGAAAGGCACCGAGGAGTTTTGACCAAAATACGTTTAATTTAGTAATTATCTTCTTATTTATTGAGTTAATATATACTTTCCTAATGTTATATCCGATTTTATTAAATAAAAATATAGATTATACAGATTTTTATAATTAATTTAAATATAAAAAGGGTGTTAAGTGTAACATATTTAAATTAACCTTAATCGTTGGATCAAGATGAGAAAAAGTAATTAAGGGTTGAGATTGTCGCAAGCTATTTTGCTTTAAGTATATTTTATAGATAGATAGATTATTAGATTTAGATTTCCGGTAATGGTTCTAACATCACCGACTAATACTTAGAGGTGAGCACAAGTAATCTCATCAACATCTACTGATATGAGGCAATTTGATTATCAGCGAGTTTTTACACTTGGATGAATAATAATCATATTCCACTTATGAGTATCGAGTCCAACAAACTCCTTCTACAATACAGTTTACTCATCGGCTCTTTGTACACTAACTAATATTGTACCTTAGGATCAATAATTTTTAACATTTTTATTATTTAGAAAAATAAATATTTGTGTTTACTTTTTCTAAATCTGAATCGTATCCTTTTGTTTAGTTCAATCTCCGAAAAACAATTTGTCCCACTTCAATCTCCTCCTTACAAGGTGAACTTAATTTATGTTGGCTCTATTCTAATTTCCTTCATTTTTGTTCGTCTATATCTTTTAGCTACATTACTATTTCTTCATACACGCCTCTCTACATTTTTTCTAAGAGGTAAGAATTTACATCATTGTTTCGTGAAATGCTACGATTGTACCCGGATAGAGATGATAGTCTTCCTATGATGTCTCCAAGTCGGCCATTATAGAATCGATAGGCGAAGCAAATTTGTTTTTGCAGTTCTTTGCAATATAATACCTCTCACAATTTTGTTTTCCTCCTTCGTGTAGGCACAATCATGGTAACAACAAATTAATTACGAGATCCTAAAAACAGGTAAATAGTTGATTTTTCGTTGTTTTCTACTCCCTTCCTTCCGTAATAAGTTTCCACAATTAATTTTCACAAAGTTATAAAAATTAGATTGTCTGGTAAAATAAATGATACTTTTACTTTTGCCACACTCTTATGTGTCCGTTTTGATAAAATTTATATCGAAGGTAAAATAGTAAAGTTAATATATTAATTTTGAAAGTGATAACTTATTTTATAACAAATTAAAATTGAAAGACGGACACTTGTTAATGAGACGGAAGCTCGTTGAATGTAGCGACAAGATGAACCATCTTAGAGCCCTTACTATTTTACAATGCACTACTTCAACTTTTATCTTAAGTGTGTAACAATTACGTTTTTGTGAGACAACTACATAATTCCTCAATTCATCTTATTACACTATTTTTTTGCGTAAGTTTATCAGTCCTAAGTATGACCGTTGTATGTTTCATTTATGGGAAATCCATCATAAGTATTTTCTAAGAAATTAAAATTTTGTCCAATTTACTAAGTTGAATTGAATAGATTATACAACTAGAGTTTTTGAGGTACCCATAACCCCGTAACTGTGTGAAACTACCGTTAATACTTTCCTTTATTACGTAGTAATATTTACAATGTTGCTTGTAAATATTATATATTTATATATATATGTATGGTTATACATTGAGTAATTTTTCTTTTTAAAAAAAAATCCCAGACATTATATATTTATATATATATATGTATGGTTATAGTTATTATTTATATGTAAAACTATACATGTACACATTGATTGCATTCAAAATATACATATCTAAATAACCAACAATCATATCATCATATAAATAAGAATGTGAACTTTGGTGAGAATAAAGAAAGTAATCTCAGCCTTTCATTTTCATACTCTACTTTTCCCAACATTTTAAAAATTGAATATCACATAATCGGCTAAGTGAAAACTTATAAAAATTGCATCATAAAAATCAGTATTTTTACTCTTCAATTAAACATCTCATATGGTATATTTTCGACAATTTTTTTTTTCATTTTTGAAGGTTTTACAACTTGTACAATTTACTATCATATGTGACAATTTTTGGTATCACATGTGATTTATAGTTTTCAAAACTCACAAAAAATGAAAAAAAATAGTTTGTTTAACGTATATCAAGATGTCTGACCGAAGAGATAATTACGCTGATTTTTATGTTTCAATATTTATAATTTTATGTTTAGCCGTTTTTGAAATATTTAATTTTAAAAAATGTAAAGGAAAGTGAGGGTTTTGTTAAATGATTTTGTACCCTTATCCATACTATTATATAAAGCATTAGTGATGTTTTTTAAGATAGAAATTACTATTTTACCCCTACAATTACTAAGAGCTTTTTAAAAAATACATATAAATGACTAACATACCACTACATCTATTAAATTCACATTAATACTATCATTATAAATACATAAACTAATTAGTATAATACATTTAATTTTAACTTCAATGTCTATATATCTATATCTATTAACACATTAATACTATCATTATAAACCATAAGCTAATTAATATATCGTAATACATTTAATTTTAACTTCAATGTCTATATATCTATATTATTATATATGGGTGTTGATAAATACAACATACTTTTTTATTCATACAACAAATATATGCATTACTGTAACACCCTCCAAATTTACTATTTAGTGGAAGCAAGCTTTGGGATGCTACTAATCAATAATCAAAACACACAAGGCATATAATGAACGACTCTATATGCGTCATTTTACAGATACATTGATAATATAAAGTTTTACAATGTATAAATATTTACAAAAGCCCAATAATTACAATGTTTAGAGATTAATCGACATAACTTAGTTACAAAATGTAGTAATGCAAAATAATCTCCTGATGTGCATGCTGACTCGAGCTATGGGCATCCTGAGTGAACAGGTCCTACTGCTGTTGGGTACCTGAGAACACATGCTAAAAAGGTCAGCTGACGCTGGTGAGCTCACAGGTTTGCATAATAAATATGTAAGTGTGAACCACAAGATTTAATGATAATCGTTTGAAATGAATCAATGATGTATATGTCTGTCATGAGGTCATAGTCTGCGCTTAACGTGGGTGTCAGGATCACAATAAAGTGCTTGATCGTGGGTCCCTCTGGGCGAGTGTCTAATCCACACTCGTGTGAACAAAAGTTAATGCGTCCGTTTAACCAGTCAGTGCTTGCTGACCCGAACGAGGATGGTCAGTCCTATATGGTACCATACACTAACATTCGCGCTACATAAAGTATTACCAGAACTATGATCGTAGAGGATTTAAAAGTGATTAGAAAACAGCTCATGCAGAATATAGTGAGTTTTGTACTCGAGTTCACGTGTAAAATAGTTAGAGCATGTATTCCCACCCCGGGAGTAAAAACGGTAAAAAGTCGGGGCTATGAGACTCACCTCAGCCTGAAGAGTTGCAATGAAGCAAATGTGGTGAAGTAAAATGGGGTGTCAGAAGACTGTAACCTGCCGGGCGTTTATGACGCGCAAGTTTAATTAAAATAAGTAGGTATCTTAAAGATAATCTATGCTAGTTGTTCATCCAACTAGTAATGCCCAATAATTCGATAAGATTGATAAGTTTGAGTTTTGAAAACGTGTATGGCCCGTTGGTGACTGGTTGTAATAATAATCTCATTAATATTGTTATGATTTTTGGAGTGTTATACTTAAAAAGGATTCACACACTTTAGGCGACGGGGGTCCGGGGGCAGCGCCCCTAGTTAGCGGGGTCCTCGGGGTGGCAACCCCTCGCGGGGTCCAAGGGGTTGGCCCCTGGTTGGGGTCGAGGTGCCAAGTCAGCTCGAAAAAAATTTATTTCTACTATATTGCTTTGGTGAAAAACGCATCTGAACTTGAATTTGGGTGAAATCAAGTGGTAAAATTTTAGGTCTCGACACTTAGTAAAAATATGTGTTTTCTTGGTTCTGTTTCATGTGACACTTATAGCGACACTTATAGCGACACTTAGGGTCTATGCGACACTCAGGAAGTGTCGCATAAAATGAGAAATTTTGGGGTACTAGCGTCACTTGAGGAAGTGACGCATGAGATGCGACACTTAAGCAAGTGCCGGGTGTGAGTGTCGGGTAAAGGTGTTAAGCGTCACTAGGCAAGTGACGGTACAAATCAGATTTAGGTTATAGGCGTCACTTAGGCAAGTGACGCTAGAAGTGTCGGTAAGTAGTGTTAGGCGTCACTGGACAAGTGACGAATGTAAGTGTCGAGAAAAAGGGGTTTTATGCGGCACTTAGGCAAGTGACGCAAATTTAGGGTTTTATGCGTCACTTAATGCGGCACTTAAGTGACACACGAAGTGACGCTATACTGGTCTTGCCTATGCGACACTTATGTCTGTTCGACAGATTTTGAGCCAAAAATGAGTTTTCCGGTTTCCGTTTGGTCCGATTCTTTTACCCAACCCTTAGATGGACATTATGAGCTTAAATAAACAACTTTTAAGTAAAATAAATGAAATCTAAGAGTTTTCGGGATATGTCGGGAATCTTACAAGTTTGCGCGAGAGGATTTCGAGAAGATGAAAATGTAGATCGGGACGAGGAGAATGCTTTTTTCCAAATGACTTCTGAAATTTGAGGTGGATTTGAGGTAGTTTTTGGTGGTTTAATGGCGATGGTGGTGTGGTGATTTTTGGGGAGGAAAAGAGAGAAAGAAAGAGTAGAGAGAGAAGGAGAAAGTGAAATGAGAGTGAGGGGAAGGGTGGGGGGAGCCGGTGTTGGGGGGGGGGGGGGGGGAAGGGAAGGGGGTTTCTCCAAATTTTTAATTCCCCGCGTTTGCACTCTATGCGGTATTCGTTTCCCCATTGTTTAAACGTTTAACTTAATTATTTGTGCGTTTAAATATATATTTCAAAATACGAATGTTTTATCAATATTTTATTGAAGTATTTTACCAATTACTTAATAATTGAGTTATAAAATATATCTTAACTTCGTTTTGATTGTTTGCACGTTTAATATTTTTAATCGTGTAGACTTTGTTCGTACGATACAAAATAGTTATGAAATATTATCAAAATAATATTTGTGATATAATAGTGTTATTAAATAATGTTATATTATTTAATAAAATTGTTTACCATCATCCGTATTAATTGAATCGAATTACCTGCGATTTGAAACGTGCTCGATTTAACCAAATCGCGTAATTGTATATATTCAACAATATATATTATTTGATACACAAATTAGCCTAACACAGTACTAATTACATGTATTACAAAAATGATTAGGACCTAAAGACTAGCCCTAATTTGACGGGTGTTACAATTACAGTGTTGTACTGTACAATATCAATATGCATATATGTTGGTGTATGAATAATAATATATGTTGTATTTATCACTAGGCATTATATATAGCATTAGTGAATTTTTTTAAGATACCCCTACAATTACTAAAAGATACGTGATAAGTATTTTCGGAAAAGATAAAACTTTTGAACCGTTAATTGTTACATTATGTGTCAATTATGGAAGGAAATGTTGCGATAAGATGAACGCATTAGCAAACTGCTAAAGGCGGTTTGTCCATATTTCAGAGTCAAATTTAGCTTCTAAAACTCTAAAAACGTAACTTTTCCCAGTTTTACATGTATTGTAAGTTTTAAATAACTAAAAAATGAATGCTTAAATACGTTTTTAATAGAATCCTACTTTTACACCTTTATTTATACGTTTAATTTCGTTGTTATGATGTCAATTTTTATTTTTGAGAAATTCTATTTTTGTACAAAGTTTTAGGATTAAAATTGAATGTAAATAATTGGTGGTATTAAAATACGAATAAGCAAACGAACAATGAGAAATTAATGAAAGTCAAACCTTTAGATTCTGCCAACGACTTCACAAATCCAAACTGACTATTTAGAACTTGAAACCCGACATTCGTAACTCCGAACATCGAGTTTGCAATTACATATTTTGATATTTATAATTTTGCGTATTTTTTCTACAAAAAATCTTTTGTTTATAAAACAATACTATTCGTGCATTGTTATATAGTTTTTTGATTTAAAAGATGATTCAAAAACGTAATATTAGTTATCGAATGCATGTGAAACAAATAAATTTTTCCTGTTACATCGCGTAGGTATTATGCTAGTGTGTGTGTATATATATAGCTTTCTGATTGGTTCCTTCGTACTCACTAAATATGATTGTACTCGTCTACTAAATATGATTGTACTCGTCTTAATCTTACTCTATGTTTATATTTATATATAAACTATATATATAAGTCTCATTAATGGTCTCTCATCAAAATATTAATTATGAAATCAAAAAGATTATGTTGGGTTTAATGATACTTAAGAACATCACATTACATCTCAACATTAATATACGGTTCCTAATATATACCCTTGAATGAAAATACAGAGCAGCCCCAAAGAAAAGAAAGTGATTGAATGGCTGTTACATCAGGAAATTGGAGAAAGCGTCAAGGAGATGAAGATGAAGACAAAGACGATACGTTATTTGACCCTTCTGCCCCTCCTCCTTTCAGGGTGGCTGAGATCAGAGCTGCCATTCCTATACATTGTTGGGTTAAGAATTCATGGAGGTCATTAGGATATGTCCTTAGGGACATGTTAGTAATTTCATCTTCAGTTGCATTGGCTGTCTACTTGAAGAACATGACTTGGGTTTTCTGGCCATTTTATTGGGTTGTGCAGGGCACTATGTTTTGGGCAATCTTTGTTCTTGGCCATGATTGGTAAAATTTCTTTCCCTTAAAAAATAAGGCAATATTTGTTACCAATCTTTTACATAAAATTCATGTATAAAGTGAATGATCAATTTGAGAAATAACTTCATAACTAACAATATAAATTAGGGTAAATAGCAAGATCGGAAACAAACTTTCCTTTATTTGTCGAGTTAGGGTATGAAGTCAATTTATTACACAAGTTGGTAACGAACTTTCAAATTATGTTTCGAGTTAGATAACGAACTTTTTTTTCACCAAACTCGAAAATTTCGTTACCTAACTCGAAACATAATCCGAAAGTTTGTTACCTAACTCGAAACATAATTCGAAAGTTTGTTACCTAACTCGATATATATGTTGGACACAAACTTTCAAATTATGTTTTGAGTTAAGTAACAAACTTTCAAATTATGTTTCGAGTTAGGTAAAGAACTTTGAAAGTTACATAACTCGAAACATAATTCGAAAGTTCGTTACCTAACTCGAAATGTAATTTGAAAGTTCATTACCGACCTATATAATAAATTGGGTTTATACCCTAACTCGACAAAAAAATGAAAGTTCATTGCCGATCTGCGATATTTACCCTATAAATTATTGAAGAGATAAGAGAAACAACCATCCTAATAGTTGTTGATGATGTATCTTTTAGCTAGGTTTGTCCACAAGAAATATAAAGTAACTTCAAGGATATCCAAGTTCAACTTTCATGGGTTGTAGTTTCGAGTATATCCCTTAGTCACATAGGGCAATGATATCTTCTTCATAATATTTGTTGATAGATACACCAAAAACACAATTATATATGCATACAGTGTAACTACTCATTGCACAATTTTATTGTATATATAAAAAATCACGGTAACAATATAATTGCCTTAGTCACCAATATAGCTAGGTTTTCCAAATATGAGAATTTTAACATTTTCCAATATTGATGGACACTCGTTAACTTCTACATATTGTTTTGGGAGTGATAAATACAACAAATATTAATTCATACATCAAACTGTACAATCACTAAAGTTCATTACAAACTCAGTAAAGTATAATTTTAATGTATGAATAAAAAATTTTGTTGTATTTATCACATGTTTAGTCTTGATAACTGATAACTGTTGTCGGTTATCGATATTTTTTTGAAGATGTACAAATGGTTCAACTATGAAAGTCTAGGGAGTAGGGGACTAGTATCACGTTACCTAACGTTTTACTCCTTCCAATACAATACTTTCTACTTTCAGATAAGTTATGCAGTTGAATCTTGTACATGCATGCCTCTGACCATATTTTATTTTTATTTATTTATTTTCAGTGGGCATGGTAGCTTTTCGAATAGTCCTACCCTTAACAACATTGTGGGACATCTTCTGCATTCTTCAATTCTTGTACCTTACCACGGCTGGTAACTTGCATAATTACACTTTTGCCCTTCTCTTCTAAATTCTATATATAATCTACATTCTTCGAAGAATAACGTACAACTCTTTATAGGAGAATTAGTCATAGGACTCACCATCAGAATCATGGGCACGTAGAGAACGATGAATCATGGGTTCCGGTAATTATTTCATACTTAAAAGAATTTGACTGCTAGTATTAGAGGTGAGCGTGGATCGGTTATCGGCTAAAACTCAAAATCAAATCATAAATTTCGGTTTTTGAAAACTTAAAATGAAAACCATTTGGTATTTACGGTTCACATTTTTCGGTTTTGATTTCGGTTTAGGATCGACTATCGGTTTTGATGGTATTTGGGCTTCGGCCAAGAAAGCCCACTAATTTTTGCTATTTTTTAATAGTCCAACGAATTAATTAAACAAAATCATAGTATTAAATCGTATGTTTAAAGTGTCTTATTAAATTATCCAACTTATTACGATTTATTTTATATGAATGTAAAATTTATATTACTTGTACAATACAAATTATAAAGTTATAATTCAAGTTATAAAATTCTAAGTATATGTTTTTCTACTTATGGTTCGGTTCGGTTTTTCTAAAATCAAAAACCAACGGTCGGTTATTGATATAGATAAGTTTTTTTGATTTTTCGGATATTTTCAACTTTTGGGTTGGTTTCGGTTTTCCGTTTTCACCCCTAGCTAGTACAAATAAATAAGTGAATGAGTTTTGAACAAATGTGTTTGATTTTTAGTTACAATCTTTTGTTGTATAACAAAACGTTTGTAATGATAAATCTAAATAGTATATAAAAAAAACTTCAAAGAATAACAATTCATTTTTTTTCCAGATTCCTGAGAAGACGTACAAAAGACTAGATACTAGTACAAAGTACTTTAGATTCAAAATTCCTTTTCCGATGTTTGCTTATCCACTATACCTGGTGAGAACGTTTTAGGTTGTTCCTGTTGAATTGTCGACGATAGTATAACAAGATATCGAATTCCGACTTGTTTTGTTTCTAACAAGGTTTTGGACACAATCATGTATGTAGTTGAAGAGAAGTCCAGGGAAGAGTGGGTCACATTTCAACCCATATAGTGATTTATTCTCACCAAATGAGAGGCATCATATTGTTGCATCTACCATATGTTGGCTACTTGTTGTTGCTCTGCTTTTCTACTTGGCCAATCTCATTGGTTCACTGCTCTTGTTCAACCTGTACGGCGTTCCTTATCTGGTAAGTTTTTAAGGTCTGTTATGAGTACAAGTTTTTTTTTTTTTAACTTTGATGTTCGCTATGCTAAAACGACGCAAAAGAAACGGTGCAAAATGATATATTTTCTTAAAAAGGTTAAACTAAACATATATAGCCATCTAAAGTGCAAATTTGGATGCCCATATTCTTATACTTCTTCATTCATAGTTATCACATTACATTAATTTGGGAGACATTTGTGATCCTCCATGGACCCACAAGATATTTTAATATTTTTTCTATATGTAGGATAGGATAAGATAAGATAAGATTAGATATGACATGATCGATAAAATGAATAGTTAAATTCAAATGAACATAACCAATCTTGTTATACAGATCTTTATCTCATGGTTGGATATTGTGACTTATTTGCATCACCATGGTTATGAGCAAAAGCTTCCTTGGTATCGTGGCAAGGTACAAGTTTCGTATAAGAAATAAATCATACGGAATAGTAAAGTTGTAGATATCTTTCAAATAACCATTAACGATGTTTGAACAGGAATGGAGTTATTTAAGAGGAGGTCTTACAACTGTTGATCGCGATTACGGATTGTTTAACAACATTCACCATGACATCGGCACTCATGTCATCCATCATCTCTTCCCTCAAATCCCACATTATCATTTGATCGAAGCGGTAAGTTTGGTTTATGTGACAAATTAATACGGTTTTTAGTCATGGGTTTTACTGACAAGTGATACTATATATGTGCATTGTTTGTGCAGACAAAAGCAGCTAAACCGGTGCTTGGGAAGTATTATCGAGAGCCAAAAAAGTCAGGATTGATACCAATACATTTGATAGAAAACTTGTTGAGAAGTATCCAACAAGATCATTTTGTTAGTGATGTTGGTGATATAGTTTATTATCAAACAGACAATAGTTTAATTGGAGATTATGAGAACAATAAAGTTGAGTAAATTTAGTAACTTTTATTTCGCGTTAACGTAATACTTATGTCATTTTTGAGTAATACTAAACATGACTATTTATATAAGCTTAGATTTAGGCCTATCCATAGAGTCTCTATCACATGGATTCCAAAAATTCTCTCTCATTGTATTTACAAATCATTTTACAATATACTTCAATTAAATCTTCAGGTCTATAACTTTATGATTTATAAATAATATTACCTTCCTCCCAAAATAATTGTCCAGTTTTGAATTTGTGAAGTCTTTCTTTTTCAAATTTAACCTTAAATATTTTTATTTGTATTATATAATACTTAATGAAAATTTTATCAATGAAAATAGATTTTAAAAACCAATTCATTTATATATTTTGCATCAAGTTTTATAAAACAAAAACAAAAATATTTAAGATTGAAGTTGAAAAAGAAAAATTTCAAGAAATCAAAATTGGACAATCAACGGATGTAGTAGAAAGTTATATGTAAATAAATATAAAAATAAATAAAATTTAATACATGAAACACGAACGTTTATAGAACCGCACGATGTTATAGATTACATGTTTTAATAGAATGCAAGGAAACATATACATTGAAATATTCGTTTATGTTATTTTTATTACTTCCTCCGTCTCAAAATTAGTTTATATTTTTCTTTTCGGACGTTCCAAACTAATTGTTCACTTTCAAAAATAGGTATTGAAGTTTGGTCATGATTATCATATTACCCTTAATTGAAATTATTATTACACACTTTTAACAAAACATCAATTATTAATTAAGGGTAAAACTGTTATTTTTCAAAAAGTAATTTTGCAAAAAGTAAAATAAAGAAAGTAGTATTGATTATGTTTTTATTAAACTAACATATTTTTTGTCAAGTGATACTAATTTTAGGATCGAGTATGAGATTTTGAGCAATTCTACACTCACTATATTTCTACAAAAAACAATTGACAAAATGATGTGGAATTAGATATGGACCAATCAAAATCAATTATGTCTCCTCTCTCATCCTTCTCTCTCCTCACATGATTAGTACATATCATTTTGTGATTGATTTTTTGTAAAAATTATGTGAGCAAGGTCTTTCTCATGGGTATTAATATTTATACCATTTTTTTTATATTTTATTTTAAAAATAATGATTATTGTACTTTTTCTGTACTTTTTTCAATCACTCTTTCTTATTATTCTGTACTTTTTCTGTACTTGATGATGATTAGTGGTATGTTTATTGAAATTAAATAGTATGTAAAGAGTATCCCCTCTCTCATTTTAAACATTTAAAGGCGCGTGGGAAGCACATGCCAGTCTGTTTTTTTGTTAGGTACCGTACTAACATTCTTCCAACATTCAAATCCATATCCCGCCACCCACCCCTTTCCTCTGTTCTCACTACTTTAATTCCTCAATTCAAACTTAATCAATCCCCATTCATTCCCTTTCTCACCTTTTCTTTTTACCACCTCACAAATTTCAAATCTGTTCTACAAATTTCTTATCTTTTTTAAAAAATATCGAATTCTCAATTTGTTCCTCTTTCATGATCATCTAACAACTACCATGAAATTCCTTCATTCACCTTCTTCTTCCTCTTCTTCTTCAATGTCTGAAACCCGTTCCAATTACACCACGATCGGATGCATCCCGAAAGTCCTTTGCCGCCTGCTCCGTTTCCACAGCCTTCCAACACTCCCTCATGATCAAAATGTTTATAAAAGTGATGAATTTGATGATGAGATTAATTGTGGTGATAATAGGCTCAAGGGTAATCCTGGAATTGTGGCAAAACTTATGGGGTTAGATTCTATGCCAATCGATGAACTGGAGTTGGAGAAAAAGGGTAGTCGTGTTCTTCGAGCACCGACCTTTGTGGAGCTCGAAAACGAGAAATTCATCATTCTTAGCTTTGAAGGAGGTGGTAAAGATAAGGAATTGGGGTTTAATACTTCAAAGGGTTTTATTAAATTGAAGGAGAAAACAAGGTATAAGGAGAATCAAGAAATTCCCATATGTCAAAGTAAAAAGAAGAATGATGGAGTTTGTAATTTGTTTGAAATGAAGTCGGATTTCAACAAGAATTTAAGGAAATTGTGTGACATGGAGTCTGATTCTGAAAATTCAAGCCCTGTTTCTGTTCTTGAATTCCCAGATCATCAAGAAGCTTCTTTACATTCAGGTTTGATTTTTATCTATTTTTTTTATTTGTAGTCTTGGTGTTGTTTAGTGATTTGGGTATGAATCTTTTTTCAGGAAAAGAAGGTTCAAAGTCGGTAAATCCAAATTCTAAATGGAGACTGAGAGGGGATCTTGACAAGAATGCATCATCTCCTTCTTCATCTACAAGAATCAGCTGCAATTCAGTTGATGATAGTATTGAATCAAGCAGGAATTGTAAGAGTTATGTTGGGTTGAAGAAGGATGGTTGTGTATTCGGTGATTATAAGGGAATTTGGGATGAAATTTGCAAGATTGCAGGAAGAGATGTGATGGATTCAAGTAAAATGCAAAGAGAAAGATGGAAAGGTGAAGATTTTGAAGAGATTGGTATGAATTTTGCATTGCAAATTCTTGATCAATTGATACTTGAACTATTAACCATCACATGAAAACAATTTTGATTTGTAATACGACTAACTTTTCACTAAATGCGATTGTATTCAAAAGTAGTAAAGTTCTAACATTCTCTTGTCGATGTATCTCTGGAAATTTGTTAACTATATTAGATTTAGATTATATAACTCAAAATTACATGACCTTTTAGTACTACAATATAGCAGCGATAACGATATATACAAGTAGTCAAATACCACAATGCTAAATGTCAAATGGCCATTGTGCTTAATTGTTGTCATCATTCACCTTGCAGCTAGTTTAAATGATATTTACATATCCTCATAAGCTTGGATTTGCTAAAGTAGATTTGAATCGAATTGATGCGGTTTTAGCAAGTAGAAAATAAACTAACCAATGGGAATTATGAATTCAAAACGCATGAGAAGCTTTATAAACTTGTACATTTCGCCTTTTTCATTGTATAATGGGACACATCTAATGCCGGTTCTCAACTCAGAAACAGGTAAGCAAGTTTGGCCTCCAAACTCATTTCTCTTTGCAGTGTCGTTATCTTTAACCTCAATCCTTAACAAGGCAAGTTCCGGGACTCTGATTGGAAACTCGAACTCTTCATCCCAAACGGGCCTCCAATCATCCTCAATCGACTTAGTTTTATACATTCTTATAGTTTTATCATTCTCATATCCCGCTATGCCCACCTACACTTTAAAATGACCATTCATCATTGTACCATTTCATTTTCTAAACAACCACCATACTGTAGAAAATTTTACTCACTTTCGCATAGAAGTCCGGTGGGGAACAGTAATCAAAGTGAGCATGATGAAACTCCATATGCCATCCTTCTCCCATGTAAACTTTAACCTGTTCAGGAAACACAATTGAGATCATAAATATATGGGCATGGAGATTACAACCTAAATTCGTTTTAGCAGAAGAGATTAAAGATATTAACTAACCTTCAAAATTCTCCTAACTTCAGTAGGACGAAGTGCCAGGTCACCCTGGCATAAAAAGTTTGGTTTCTTAACGTAGCCACAGCCATTGTTTGCTCTAAACATGCCTTGCATTAGCCACAGATTCTTTCCGTATCCCTGCAAGCTCACATGTGTTTGAGTATATAGTTGAAAACTACTTGTTTTCTGAATATATATACTTACCTGCATGTTGAATGCAACCATTTGAGCTCCATGGTTCCAACCATCAAATGGGTTGTAATTAGATGAATCAAGGCGCGTTCCCTTAGGGTACACCCTCAATATATTCCTCTGCGTGAATCTGGGGTGATGATTAGGCATCAGATATCAATCAAAAGTAAAAACATATTGTACTCCGTCCGTCCCATTTAAATTGTCCACGTTACTATTTTGGGATTTCCCATTATAAGTGTCCATATTTAACCAATCAAAAAGACTTTACTAAGTAGATTTAATATTTGATTGATGAAAAGTATAGTCAGTGGAGAATAAATAGTAAGTGGGACCCACTTTACTTAGTCTTCAAAATTTTTGAAGAGAGAGAGTGTTAAATGTATTATAAAGTAATATAGATATAGATAAGATGATCAACACTAACGATTTTATCAGACATTTTTTACAGCTTTAGAGTTTCTTCGTGGATAAAAAGGTCAGTTACCCATGGTGAAATTTTACCAAAGTTGGCAACCTATATATGCAACTGTTCAGTCTCACTTATAAAAATGTAGGACCATTATAACTCATCTGAAAATTTCCAATTTGAAATGTGTACTAGATTGGTTCGAAGTTTATTTTAAGTCATGAAAGATTTGGATTATGCTCGAGATCCAAACGTTTTATCCATGTACCTCACAATTTGTTGTCCATGTTCTATGCAAGCTTCTACAAGCTCTTGTTCACTCAAACTGAGGCGTTTGACTTTATTGGGGTCAAAAAGTAGAGATTCGAGTATATCTCCTTTATTTTTCACAGCATGGATAGCAATCAAATCCTTGTACTCAGGGACTTCACCTTGCGCATCTTCCTCCTCGTTCTTAGAGTCTTCATCTGAACCGTTTTTGCTTTCTAAGCAATCGGAAATTGTGGAAAACATTATGTTCTGTTGCAAAAAAAAAAAAAAAAAGATAGACCAATCATGCCATCCATACAAGAATAATTATATTGAAAAAATCAAATTACATTAGTTGTTCTCTTATCAT